>VSWD01000009.1:57113795-58469094 GCA_033119305.1 Pinctada imbricata
TCCATCATAACGAGTGAAAACATTGGAGTAACCATTAGGGCAGTCTGAAATACGAATCGTTCAAGTAAGTTGAAGATTTTTTTTCAATAACAAACGGTTGGTCCAAGACGAAGTTCATTCATACCAAACCCAACGGATTTCTCTTACACTGGTGACCGTATGGAAATATGCAGAAAGAGTAGTAATTGAGTCGGAAATAGATTATTTAATTTTATTTTCAATAATCATGAGGATTCTAAATATCTTCGTTCTTACAGCTTAGGTAGGCTAAACTAAATATTTATAAAGGACTAGGTACGCTAACCCCTCGGCCCTATAATTTCGACGAAAAATGCTTTTGATAAACGAACTATTCTAAATTATCACTTTTTGCTATGTTGAATGTTTTAGAAAATACCGCGTCATATTTTTAGCCCTTGTAACGTCACGCGCGTGATGTATGACGTCATGTTCTGACGTCATTTGCCCTGAATGGCACAAAGCGAAGGAAAATAATCTTTTTTGCATATAAATCTTCAAATCGTCGGGTTTTACATGTACGAAGTTCGTAAGGTGACAACTTATTTGAATAACTTGGAATTTGTGCGGCGCGACAATAATTCCTTTGAGCTGCGCCACCATTTGGAGTTTATTAGTGAAAGAAATTCTAAAAGTGTTGGCCTTCATGCTTTAATAATTATATGTCACTGTATCCCTCTGATTTTCCCTCTCACCCTTTCCCATCCATGAGAGTGCATTTCGCTGTCTTGGTTGCAGCGTCATGTTTTGGATACCCTTCATATATCATCATGGATATAGAATATCGATCAACTTTAATCTTGCATTCAAAATGTAAAATGAAGACTTTTAGATCAATCTATAAGTAACGATGAATTTCGTAGGTCCCTCATGATCACTTACCTCTGACACAAGCATCACGTGTATCTGACGCAGTGTTTGGTTTGAGGTCATCCACATAGATGTCGTCACAGTCACAAACACATACGCCATTGACACAGATAGAACCGGGGATCCTACAGAGGTCGTTAGCATCACAGTTAGAACCCGTGGTCACGGTCGCTAAAATTAGATACACATAACTGCTAATATTTACAAATAACATTATGAATTCTTAATGAATGAACGTTGAATATTTACCTGACTTGAACTCAATGAGAAAACGAGAAGGACTGAATTCTTACCTTCTGGACCTTAAGACTGAATAACTGATAGGTACTTCTTACGTGTTTTTTTTTCAAATCCTCGTAACGTTAAAGTAGAATGAAGCTAGACACTTCAAAGCATAAAATTCAATTACTTACTGTAAACGTGGTTATTTTCACGGGGAAGGTTTTCGCGAAATTGACATTGCAACAGTACGCGTGGGGGTAATTTTAGCGATATCAGGAGTATTTTTTCTGGTTGTAATTAACATGCGGGGATTATATTCGCGATATTCATACAATAGCGAAAAGCGCGATAATACAAGGGATAATGTAGTGTTTGAATTCCTTTGGCCTCTCTGAATCTTTTTACTTTTAATCATGATTGAATTCCTGCTATACCGCTGACAATTATCATAGTCCGAAACATGCATTTCATATGTACAATAATTGGACACTTTTGTCAATAAAAGTATTCCCAGGCTGCAGAGATTGGACATTTTGATTCTGGCTGAAAATCACTGTTTTGCTTGAAGTCAAAGCTTGAAGTCAAAGAAACTACAAAGACAAATAATTCAGCATCCTATCTGAACATGATGTTGTCCTACGACACTGATGGTCACATGAACAACTCACTCAATGATAAACGTGACTACTGTAATTTCAACATCACAAAATTTCGTTTTCTGAGTAGCAACATCCCTTCATCGCCAGGTTATGGCGTATTCATATCTCAGTTGATACGCTATGCCAGAGCAAGTACCAAATATACAGATTTTGTTCTTAGAGCTAGTCGTCTTTCAGATAAGCTTTTCAGTCAGGGATACGTTTGTGACCGACTAACCTTGTCACTGAGAAGTTCTATGGTCGATATGGGGAACTCCATCGTCGGTACCCCAGGCTATTTGAGCTTTGGCTGAATACCCTGGGTCATGTCGTACTATGTCGGGGATTTCCATTTACATGTATATGCAAATGTTGCTGATTGGTTCCCTCACAAACTTGTTTATCCAATCGCATGATTGCTTACAAACATGTTTTGGATAGCGATGATAAATAGAGCTATTTCATTTAAAATCCCCGAAATAGTACGATATGACCCAGGGTATTCAGCCAAAGCGCAAATAGCTTTGGTACCGAGGATGGGGGAACTCATCATACATTATGATGTCCCACTCTCCAGAATAGTGGATGACATTATGTCCTACACCATTTGAACCATCCAACCCCCGAATATACTTGTATCTTCCGAAATGGAAGTAACCGGATGTGACAATTCTACCGAATTGAAGTGACGGGTGTTGCATGCAAGCAGGAGATGCTTACTCTTCCAGGGCACCTGGTCTCAGCCCAATTTTGGAAGTTCGCTTCCTTTCATCTTGTGGAGGTTTTTCTTTGTTTGCTTCGGTTCTTGTTTTATCCCGAGTTTGTATGACTTCGGTTTATGATTTTGTACTGTTTATTGTGATATGGTCATTATCCATATTTGTCATTGAAGAAAACACTGATGAGGATTTACTGTCCGAAACAAATGTCGGATGCAATGGGGTTGGTTTGAAATGTTCTTCAACAAGGTTACGAGTTTGAACACTTTAACTTCGTATTTCTTTGCCAAACTATTTGATCAATACTCCCATTATTAGGGTTCATTTGTATAATTTCGTTTAAGATGGCGTTTTGTTTACTTTTTGTTAGTTTAAACATAGTTCATTTCAATACTACGGAAAGGGGGTGGGCAACAAGTTTTACCAACATTATGTAAAGCCCTCTCCCTTTTTGTTGTCCCCTGCTTTCGCGAAAGTGTGGGGACATTAAAACCGCCCAGTCCGTCTGCCTGTCTGTCCGTCAGTCACAAAAACTTTAATCTAATCCATAACCTTTGAATGGTAAGTGATAGGGCTTTCATATTTCACATGTGTATTCCTTATGACAAGACCTAAGACCTTTCCATGGATACCAAAATTGTTGACCTGGACCTTGGAGTTTGACCTACTTTAAGAAACTCTATCCTTGACTATAACTTTTGATTGGAAAGTGATAGGGCTTTCATATTTCACATAAGTATTTATTTTGACAAGACCTTTCCATGGATACTAAACATTTTTACCTTCTGACCTTGGAGTTGGACCTTCTTTTCAAAAACTTTAACCTTGACCATAACTTTTAAATGGTTAGTGATAGGGCTCTCATATTTCACAAGTGTATTCATTGTGACAAGACCTCTCCTTGGATGCCAAAACTTTTGTCCTTGTGACCTTGGAGTTTGCCCTACTTTTCGGAAACTTTAATCCTGACCATATCTTTTGAATGGTTAATGATCGGGCTTTCATATTTCACACGTGTATTGTATTTTCGATAGATTAGCAATACCGGTTGAAATGTGCATACTGAAGGACTTTCCATTGGTTTTTTCAAGGTTGGTTGAAAATTTGATATTTCAAAGTGAACTTACATGGTGTACATGAATCTCCGCAATATCCCGGGTTACATATGCACTCTGCTGTGACGCCTTCGCCCACTCCGTTGACGACACATCGACCGTTATCATTACAAGGATCCGGAATACATGGATTCGTTGTGGTGTCAGAAGCTAGGAAATTAAAGCCATTGTAAAGAATTATGTCCACACCAATGGTATCCCCTCGATTTACTGGATTCGAGGAAAGCAACAAGCGGGTCAGTCCCTCTTGAAAATGTCAAGAATGCGTACAGTATCTTTCTGATATGCTTTGAAGATAATTGTGTTTGAGCCCATGCGTTGGTGTAACATGGTCTCCGTATGTCATCTTGTTTTAATAGACATTTTTCACCGTGACGAATTTGCACTTCGTACTTTGCACTTTGATTATGATAGAAAGTTTTATAAAAAGGTTGCCAATAGAACAGGAAGTCCGATATTCCAATTCCATTGAGTATACTAATCAAAATGTAGATGAATCCGCTTATCAGTTTAAACGTGAACGGCAGCTACGCCACTGATTCTTCAATGTTCGAAGTGCGAAGTGCGAAGTGCGAAGTCCGTCACGGTGAAAACGGTGAGCTGGACAACCAAGAATAATCCATTTAGAATAGGAATAATGTACATGAAATAGAAATTATTTACATACATGTACAAGACCAAAAAAAAAAAAGCGGGAAAATTTGAGTCAACAATAGCAGAGATTTTTCTACTTTTAATTTCATTTTATTTCATTCTAAAGGAACGTATAAAGAATCGACAGCAGAATTATCCCTGCTTTTAAAAACTATGGAAATTTCAGAAAGACTATGTGCGCGTCATATGTCCGTAAAGTTCGTGGACAGCCTTCATGTCAACTGGCAAACAGTGATAATAAACCGGAGGTACACTGACATCCATAAAAATTGTACAAACTAGGAAATCATTATAAATGCTTTATAAGTTTTTCCATTCTGAACTTGAAAGATGAAATAATAATAAGCTTCACATAATTCATTTGCCTTGTTTGTGCAATAATGTATGGATGCAGTGTATTACGAAGAGCGTAACTTGAGGAATATAGACAAAAAATATCACATAAATTATTTGAATTTTATTGCTGTTCTTATTAAAATGCCAAGATGAACTTACAAGATGAACTTATCATGTCACAATGTGGTACATCTATAAACAAAGCCTATATTTTGAGGGTCTCTATATAGTTTAATATATTGAATATAATATATGCTGTACTTACCTTCCTCTTCCTCCTCAAATATGTCCTCAATAATGTCTATGTCCTGTGTAATGACTCCAAACAGAAATCCAACAAGGAAACAACTGGGGTCTGAAGAAAAAAGAAGTTATTTAATCCGCTGCACAATAGAATACGACTAATATACATGTACGTTTTCAAACATGTCGCATACGACGTCAAAAGTAATACAAATACTACATGTGGTATACGTTTCATATGAAATACTAAACGTAGAGCATTATTTCAACATAATTCTGATGATTCTATATTTTTCTTCACAGCTACCATTGATTTATATAACATGATTTCTAGTAGAAATGAATGGGAGGTATCCTTTTATTGCCAACTATTCTCTCATTAACGTTTTTTAAGGGAAGACCATTTAATCCTGAGGGGGGAAGCTGGCAGTTTTTGGAAATAAATATTCTAACCCAGAAAATGTTGAAAAAAAATCTGACCATGTTTGATGCAGATATAAATATTCTGGCCCACATATGTTTTCAAAATCCAAAAATTTTCGGCTCGCTTCGCTCGCCATTTACTTAAACAAAGGTTGGGGTGCGGTAACCTGCCATCTGGGCCCTATTTTAAAGTTGTTCATATATATATATATAATATTCAGTTTATAAATTCAAATGTATGGTGAATCCAAATTAAGAGAGCCTGCTTTGGTTTCAAAATCCTATGCAGAATAATACGTCGCTAAATACATCTTAAAACGTTGATATCATTGAAAATATCAATAAATGAGCGAAATTTCGATACAAATTTATAAAATCAAGTAGTGATCCAGGCATTGCCCATGATAATTTTTGTAAGAATCGATGGTTTCCCGGTCGGCCTCCATTCCGGATGCTCACAGGAGTATTTCTTATAACTAGAATGACATTATGACTTTTGGTGTTGTGACCTTGATTTTAAAATACTTGTTGACTGACCTTCTTTTTCATATTTAAAGATTTTCTTTAAAAAATATAACTTGGACAAAGCTTTTCAACCCTGGCAGATAAAGTTTTGATATTTCATAATTATGTTCTTTGATTGTGATGTGACAATGACTTAAACACTTAATACCTTTACCTTTGAGATCCCCTCCCTTCTTATTTTCCTTTGATCTAGTGATCTTGACTTTATTAATTTAGTAAATTAATTAATTCATAAATAATTGTGTTGTCTTGAGGCAAGGTCTTCCAGCAAATTGTTGGAATACCAATGGGAACCAATTGTGCTCAACTCCTTGCCGACATTTTTCTTTACTCGTACGAAGCTGAATTCATTCAATCTTTGATCTCTGAAGGGATCAGATACGTAGCTTCTAACTTTAACTTCATTTACAGATACATAGACGATGTGTTGTCCATCAATAATCCAAATTTCGTGGAATACCTCAGTAGAATCTATCCTTCGGAGCTTGAAGTCAAAGAAACCACAGAGACAAATAATTCAGCATCCTATTGGACATAATGTAGTCACTCTTTGACAAACATGGCGACTTCAATTTCAACATCACAAACTTTCCTTTTCTGAGTAGCAACATTCATTCATCGCCTGCTTCTGGCTTAGTTGATATGCTATGCCAGAGCAAGTACAAATCATACAGATTTTGTTCTGAGAGCTAGGCGTCTTTCAAATTAGTTTCTCGGTCAGGGATACGTTTGTGGTCGACTAACGTCGTCACTGAGGATGTTCTACGGTCGATATGGGGAACTCGTCATACATTATGAAGTTCCAATATCAAGAATGGTGGACGATATTCTGTCTTAGACCATTTGAACCATCCAACCACCGAATATACTCGTATCTTCCGAAATGGAAGTAACCGAATATGACAATTCAACCGAATTGAAGTGACGGGTGTTGCATGCAAGCAGGAGATGCTGACTCTCCCTGGGCACATGGTCTCACATATTGGGAGTTCGCTAATTTTCATATGGTGGAGGTTTTTCATTGTTTGTTTCGGTTCTTGTTTTGTCGTGGTTTTGTATGCCTTCGGTTTCTGAATTATCGATTCTGTACTATGTATTGGGATATGGTCATTATCCATATTTGTCATCGTTGAAATTTCTTAGTTCAGAAATGACATGCCCTAAGTTGGGATTTTCGTATTTTACCTATGTATTCATTTGTAATATAGTTTTAAAGATTTGTTTCTCTTGGGAGATGACTGGGGCTCGAGCTTTTTGTCCAATCTGAAAGTCGGTAGGACTTCCAGCGTGATTGATCGCGTTAGATAGCAAAGCATGGATGGTTCCCGTCTGCCATTGTGTCCTTGGAGAGCGGTCCATGCGTTTGTGTTGTTAATTTCAAGCAGTGTGCCTTGGGGAAATTCTCTTTATCGGGATAAGGGGAGGGAGGGGGGTTACGAAATCCAGTTATCCACACATCTTAGTACACCAGTGGAGCAGTGGTTAGCGCCCTGGACTGCAAACACTTGGGTTCGCATTTCATCGTACCGAATAATAGGAATGTCTTCTTACTTTACAAATTTGTTTGGCAGGATGTTCAATGCATTGAATGCCATACTAGAGTTAAAGGTCAAGATTATTAATTAAAAAATTAGACTTACAGACAAGGGCAATTCATAATGAAATGAAGTGAATTGTATACAACAGTTTCACTGATTTTGGATTTTTTTCGCTATGTTCATGTTGGAGATTACCTTTAACGTAATTGCATTGGTCTATAAATACATTCCGAACAGTATAAACGATTTACCAAAAGTATGACCATGATCATCGCGTATTCAATATACGAAAACGGGCATAAATATTCCTCTGTGATGCGTACAAAATGTTAAACGTGTTCAAATTCGATCAATAGCATTATTTAAGAATAGATCAATTTACAGCATGGACCAGACATGCACGTTCCGGGTACTTAACCCTCGCCAGTGACCTTCAATCTAAACAATGTAAAAGAGTGTGAAAATAATTTTGTCCAAAAATGTACAGAGAATCGCAGCAGGATGGGTGGGATATGATGCTACATGAGCCAGGTTTTCGAAATTTCAAGATATTTTGATAACAGAAATAACTGGCCTGTCCTAAAAAAATTCGTGAATTTTTAATTTTAGACAGGGTCAATACACCTAATTAGCTTCTTTTGTGGTAGAGAACGCATACACTAATATACAACCTGCCAAATAGACCAATAATGGAATACAGTGACCTTCCTGCTGACGGCCACGGAACAATAGCTCGTCACCTCATATTTCGGCACGTTTCACAACAAAGTAAAGCCTTTAACAAGTACAGTGATAGCAATGAAGTTTAAGTGACTTAAGTCGCTCCGAACCTTTCTACATGCCATAGATTTACCAAAACCTTCATTACATACCTTAAGCGGAAGTTTACATCATGTTTCCTTGCAGCGTACACCGAAAAAACGTACTGATTAAACCCCATGATAATATCTACATATATTAGATTAACATTTTATTTACAATTCAATAAAATATTAGTACGACCTCAAGTAAGAAATTTGTTGGTTTTTTTTTTTTTTTTTTTTTTTTTGTTTTGTTTTTGTTTGTTTGTTTTTTTTTTTTTTGTTCTATCGTAAAAACAAGACAGCGAATAAATGTAAGTATACACGTGGGTTACAATATGTGTCGTAGTCATCCCACGATGTAAAGTTCATTCAAGCGTGGTCACTCTGACCTGAATATGGGACATGTTTCTACATACTGAATAATATTATGCAAATTAATGGCGATTTCCGAAGTTTTGATACCGAAATCGTGTGTACCTTAGAAAAAACCATCTATAAAACAATAAAATGAGAAATAATTTATGCAATTATTATATGGATGTTCAAATGGTAGTATTTAAAAACCATCTACAGTAAAACTTCGTTATCGACATATAACTCCCTGCGAAACCATTTGTAACTTTAAGTAAGCTTTGATTATTTCATTGAGCTAAAAAAATGAAAGTTAGAGGCAATGGAAAACAAATTGGTAAAATTGGTACATTTTCCATTCTTCACCAAATCAGAATAACAATGTTTAACCCGTCTGTACTTTTGTATGGTGGATCGAGACGTCTATTCGTAAACAACACTAATTTCCTCTTTATTGACGTAAAGGAAAGACACGCGGTTACACGATGTATAATTAGTTTATATATTATTCAGTACATTAAAATGAATATGTTAACCAAGCCCTTGACAATTATTGGACAAATACTTGATGAAAAAAAACTCACCCATCGTTCGTACGTCGAATAAGGGAATGGCCATTTGATTCTGATTCTGGGGGCTGACATTTTTGGAAATAGATATTCTGACCAAGAAATGTTGAAAATGAATAATCTGACTCTCTTGAGCTTTCAGTTGCAATTTAGAATATTCAGGTGATACATTTACATACCATGAGTGTGGGTGTGTGAGGGTGAGGGTGGGTGTGTGTGTTGGGGGTGCTTTTTTCGTTTTTTGTTTTGTTCAGTTGTTGTTGTTGTTGTTGTTGTTGTTGTTGTTGTTGTTGTTGTTGTTGTTGTTGTTGTTGTTGTTGTTGTTGTTGTTGCTGCTGCTGTTGTTGTTGTTGTTACTTTGCACGGTTGTTATGGGTTGAAAAGTAATATATACTAGTTGACGCTTAGTTATTTGAGAATAAATAATAATAGCTGGTTCTGCGTTGTAAATATATAATCCGGCCCAAAAAAATAATGCCAGCCCCCCCCCCCCCCTACCGCCAAAGGGTTAGTTTGGTAAGATATTTTTCACTATTAAAAGATGAATTGTTACAACTTCAAAAATTCAGTGCACCAGACATGTTTTGTATCCGTGTACGGAAAATGATGGATAATCAACAGTGATATTTCAAGCTAAAATGCGTAAGAGTCAAAGAAGCTCCAACAAAATTTTGCATATTCTTTCTGCAATAATTCTATGGTTTGTCTAAAGACAATTTTACTTAGAAGCTTTATGTTGTATATTATTTGTTACAGACAATATTAGTCCAGCAGTTATTATCCATTTGGTTTATTCATTAAGATTTTCATGCAAATTTTCTTAATGAGAATCCAGAGAAGCATAATCCTCACTATTACAGGTCTAGTCTAGTCCATGGCTGAAAATGGGAAGTCGAGGAAATGTGTTACCACTACACTGACCCGACACTTACATGTTAAGATTTGGCACCACCCTATGGACTCATGCAGTTTGCTGCTTCATTAAGAAACATTTTTCTAATCCTGTATAATGTCGTTTTCTTTCTAAATTCATATGAATACAGGAACATGCATTGTATAATCGCAAATCGGTAATCATATCTTATACTCGATATCGATTCCTAGGAAATCAATATAATTTCGAAAAATTAAAAAAAATCGCCCGGAGAGTTTAGCCCTGTACGACAAGATCAGAGTCTTTATTTTATTATACTGTTTTAAGAGTAAAATCATTCAAACATATTTTAAAAACAATCATTTCTAAACATTGCTAGTAATTTATTAGAAGTTTTAGCCTCACAAGTCTCCGTCGCGAAATTCAGCGGAGACGCAGTTTTGTGTATGACATCAGAGAAGAGGGAGTAAAGACAATGAATAAGAAAAGCTCTGGTTAATACCTTGTACCTTGTATACCGATGTTAAACGTCTTCAAATTCAATAGCATGTACATTTTCTTCGGGGAAGCCCAATATTCTCTAAACTTAAGGCATGTCATTTTTGTAGTAAGGTATTTTAACGATTTTATAAAAACCATATTAAATCATAGGATTCATGTCAATTAATTATTTTACGAAACAAAACTGATAGGTCCGTGATGTAAATCAAGGCTTATTTGAAAAACAGGTTACAAAATACCGGAAATATGTTGCTAAAAATTGCACATTTGTAACGAAAATGCTAAAAGTGCTAAAATGCACTCATTTGATTTTAATTTTAGTTTTCTTTGTTAACATGCAATAAAGCAGGTTAGTAACTTTGTATAAAACTAGATTTTGATGAAGTTTCACCGTGGGTACCAAATTCACAGATTATTAAAATTTTCATGATTTTACACAATCAAAATAATTATAAGAGATACTGAATATCAACGTTTTTTTCAAACACACAGTAAACTGTGCACCCGAGAAAGACTGTTCATGATATTGAAGAAAAAGTATATGTCCGTGTTGAAATAAGAGAGAATTGTCAATATTGAAATAAGTGTTCTATAGAGAAAAAACGCTCAAGAATACTGCCATTTTGTTATTTTCTTGAAAAAGTATAAGCGCGGTAAAATTTGCCTTAATTTTGGTGGAATTTAAACAGTTTATGATTTTTCGGTATCCATTAGCTGTACCGTATAAAGTCAAAACTATTCCACCATTAAAACGAAATTCAGGGGTTATAACTTACGTAAGAGAAATCCGACTGTTCAAAAGAGTACCTCTAGCTCAATTTTTACAGATATTGCCGCGAAGCATTTTCTTACAAATACTTCATTCAATTTAGGTCAAATTTTCAAACTTGTCTGTTTTTAGGTATATAATGAATTTAAGTCTTCAATAGAGTCAGAAATGGTACATTTTCCATAATAGATTGAAATTTCTATATAATTCAATCTCAATGAGTGCTCAAACGGGAGATGCGCATGCAAGAATGGTCTTAAATCGTGACCTATGACGCACCTAGATACATAATAATGAAGTGTCAACTTCTAACTGTGATGCACCAACCATGGATGTTAAACGTCTTCAAATTCAATAGCATCATTTAAGAACAGATAAATTTGCAGCATGGACCAGACATGCACGTATCGGGCTATGGATAATTAATCTTCATCATTGTTAAATTCTTTTTATCATAACTCGTCACAAAAAAGACTGGATTGCAGCATTAAACATCTGCAGTATTTTTAAGAAACCCATCCTGCTGCGTCTTTCGGTATTTTGGACATAACTTTCACAGCCTTTGGCCATATTACATTTTTTGGATTGAGGATCACTGACGAAGGTTAAGTACCCGAAACGTTCATGTCTGGTCCATGCTGCAAATTCATCTGTTCTTAATGATGCTATTGAACTTAGGCATTTAACATTTCACAGTCTTAACAGTCTTTTGCCATCTTTCATTTTTTTTTTTTTTTGATTGAAGATGACTGAAAGTACCCGAAAACGTGCATGTCTGGCCCATGCTATATGAAGACGTAGAATAGAAGAATAGTTATAGAATAACTGTCTTTTGGAATGTGATTATACTGTGATAACCTACAATGGATCCAGGAATTATGTTCCATAATGCGCGTTAGCGCATTATGAGAAACATAATTCCTGGATCCATTGTAGGTTATCACAGTATAATCACATTCCAAAAGACAGTTATTCTATATATTTACATTCAAGTTTTTCACGCTTTAAATGTTAAAATACGTGTACAACTACGTTGCTAAGGCTCTGTTACTACGTACCGTCGAAGTTCAAATCAAGCCAACTTACTATGACGTCATAGTTCAAATCACGCCACTGCGGTTATACTCCTATAATCACAGTGTAAATTCTATACTAATGAATGGGCATATGTAAATAATGAAATATATGTTCTAGAGTACCAATTTTTTTTTTTGTACCAGACAATTTGTTCGGATATTGAATCCTCGTCAGTAGAAATTCATGTCAAACAGTTTAAATTAAGCCAAAATAAATTTTCCTGGCGTCATCTACAATATAGAATTTAAATTTCAGAATGACCAAAACTGACAGAGCCAGCTCGAGGACACAAAACAAAAAAAAAGAATAAAAAAGGGGTTTTTTTCAGATAAAACTAGTATAATTTTTACCTCCGAAGAATGCCGCTTGACTGACATTGGACATGGAACGCAGAGACAGCAGCAAGAAGATGAAGTAAACTTTCATAGTCATCGGCTTCAATGATACCGCTTTACTGAATCTAAACGTGCGTCCATAAAAATCTAAACCTTTATATCTTGTTTTTCTCTATAACACCAATCAAAAATCAGAAATAAGACATATAACAATGTGTTATATATATATATATATATATATATGTGTGTGAAATAACAATCGGGTCACCCAATTATTACCATGCGCGGATCTAAAAGGGGATAGGTGATGGCCACCTAACAATTACTAAAATTGCCGATTCTTCCTTTTATGAATAATCTCTCAAAAATAAACAAGAGGCCCAAGGGGGCCACATCGCTCACCAGAGGAGACTGTATGTATGTTTTCAATCAAAGTCAAGACCTGAAAGAAATCGCTTTCAGTGAAGCTTTGAGAAGGACAAGGTGAACTTACTTCCAGTAAAGTTTGGTGACATTCTGTGCAGTAGTTTAAGACGATAAGTCAAAAATGTGTCATTCAAATAGAGCCTATAGAGGACATCTTGGATTTCCGATCGGCTCGAAAAACGCAAACTTGGTAGAGGGCAATGAGTACTTGCTTCCTGTGAAGTTTCAAGAAATTCTGTGAAGCGGTTTCAGAGTAGAAGTCAAAAATGTGTCAGCTAATCAGAGCCTGTGGCAGCAATCTTGGATTTCCGATCAGCTCGAAAAACACAAACTTCTTAGAGGGCAATGAGTACTTGCTTCCTGTGAAGTTTCATGAAATTCTACGCAGCGGTTTCAGAGGAGAAGTCGAAAATTTGTCAGCCAATCAGAGCCTGTGGCGGCCATCTTGGATTTCCGATCGGCTCGAAAAACACAAACTTGGTAGAGGACATTGAGTTCTTGCTATCTGTGAAGTTTCATGAAATTCTGTGCAGCGGTTTCAGAGGAGAAGTCGAAAATTTGTCAGCCAATCAGAGCCTTTGGCGGCCATCTTTGATTTCCGATCATTTCAAAAAACACAATCTTGATAGAGAGCAATCAGTACTTGCTTCCTGTGAAGGTTTGTGAAATGCTATGCAGCCGTTTGAGAGGAGAAGTCGAAAATGTGTCAGCCAATCAGAGCCTGTGGCGGCCATCTTGGATTTCCGATCAGCTCAAAAAACACAAACTTGGTAGAGAGCAATCAGTACTTGCTTCTTGTGAAGTTTCGTGAAATTCTATGCAGTGGTTGCAGAGGAGACGGCGGACGACGGACGGCGGGCTATGACAATAGCTCACGTGAGCTCTGCTCATGTGAGCTAAAAAAAACGGGGGCCCCTGGCAGGTTTGGAACAACGCCCCACTCCCAATTTTACCCTAGTTCCGCAGTTTATTACTGACGTAACAACCCCGTCATAAAGTGCGATAGCCAAAAGGAAGATTTTTACCATGTGACATTGCAGTACATTTGGTACTCTTAAAACGAGACAAGTTATAGGATATTTTTTTGATATCGATTGTGCTTAATTATTGCTATCTTAGGCAAAAATTATTTTATATATAGATTTCTTCATAGGAACTTCCAAAGGGTTTAAACTCATTAATTATCCCATTGATTAATAATGGTGTAAAAACACACATTATTAATTAATAGGCTTATTGATTAATGAGTTTTCACCCTTTGGGAACATTCTGTGAAATATTATAATTTGAAGACGCTTAACATTTATACCATGAGTGTCACTGCTGGTTGACTAGGAGTTCCCGAGGGGACATGTAGCAAAGTTCGATCAACTTCGGTTGATCGTTTCTTCAACGCATTCGAAATTTGTTATAAAAATTTCTTGAAATTTCTAAAATGTGGCTCCTGTAGCATCATATCCCATCCTTCCTGCTATGTCTTTTGGTAATTTTTTGGACATAAGAGCTTTCACACTCTTTGGCCATATTTCATTGTTTAGATTGAGGATCACTGACGAGGGTTAAGTACCCGAAACGTACATGTCTGGTCCATTCTGCAAATCTATCTGTTCTTAAATGATGCTATAGAATTTGAAGACGTTTAACATTTGCCACCAGGGCGACATTAAGAAATTTATACGAAATCTGAGTTTTCTACTTAAAAGTCATATAAAATAGTCACTATATAAGGCAAGTAGTGATATTCTCAAAGTAGTATACTCTGCAACAAGCACAGGTGCTATTTTCAAAAGAAGCTTAATTTTGCAAGAATCAAATCCAGAAACTATTAACTTTTACATAAAAGTTTCTTACTAGCTTGCACGGGGTCAGTCGATGCTCATTTTTGTGCTCTTTTGTGAGTGCTGTTGAGATTATCGTCAGGATCTTCTTTAACTCATTACTAATTAGTAAATTTCTACTATGCAAATCCAAAACATTAAACAAATACTTGCTCTAGCGCACCGGATGAGTTGAGATCATCTTTATATGATTCAAGAAACACCGCCACCAAGCCATGGAAAATGAACCATAATCCTTTTTTTTTTTTTGGTCATATACACTGGTATGAATTTCTCCGTTAAATTTTGATATCGAGATCCAAAAAGGAGTTTCTGTGTTTGAAACGTTTGTTTGAAAAGGACAAACAATTAATGGCACATACTATGTTTGACCTACATGTATTTAAACAGAGTTATGACCCATGAACTTAGATAAATTTTCACACTTGTACAGTTTTCTGGACTTTTTTCGCAGCCAATGCAGCTATTGAATTGAAGCTTGGTATACACCTTCATAATAATGATTAAAACATTGATGTGACGTCATGCCTTTGTTCAAACAGTCCGAAATTTACCTTTGACTGTCCAATATCGAATCTAGGTCGCGTTTATTAGAAAAAAATATACGCGACCTAGATTAGATATTGGACAGACACAGGTAAATGTACCTTGACATCTACAGAACAACCGTTACAATCCTTATTTAGAAATCTCGCGACAAGAATTCCATGTTTCCAATTTTTGCTATTTTTTCCGAAGTTGACCAAATCCGGCACAATCTTATATATATCTAAGGAATTGGCCGTCGTGTCGGAAATGACTATTTAAGAGACACAATAGTTCAACCCGTTTTTCCTCTTTTTCTTCGGTCTATTTTTTCCCATCTTTTCAATTTTACTTAAAGATATTTTGAAGGAGTCTAGTCCGAAAAACCTGACCTAAATCCAGCCTTTGACGGTTATTTTGACCCAGTCCCCCAAGCCCCCCCCCCCCCCCCCCCCCCCCCCCCCCGCCGTAGCAAATAACCGTCAAAGGCTGGGTTTTCGAACTAGACTCCTTCAAAATATCTTCCTGAATTTTTTTTTCATTAACCTTGCACATAGTAAGTTGAACTGATTTCTTTTCGGTATTTAAAGGCTCTATATTATTTCTTGCTTGTCCGGAAAACGACACTTTTAGAGAAACGCCCTTTTATTCTATATATCCAAAGAAGCTTCAACTAAATCATCATCAGGCAAAGTATTGTCGTTGAGTTTTTCCCCAAAATTGCATCCAATTTCGTCTTGGTTTACGGAATCTGCGTCATAATTTGTCACAACTTTTTTTTCTAATTGAAAATTTCATTTCCGTTATCTTCTTATAAAAAAACGACTCCCCACTGCTAGTAGCGAGAATGTTAGAACCTGGAGTGATTACATTTCGTTACATTAAAGGCAATTAACATAATAAGAACAAAGTCAAAGGTCATGCCACTTTGAATAGTGATCAATGTTTTAAGTAAGGGTTAGAGTACAGTTTCGAGTTACCAAGTGATTTGGTAGCTTCGAGCGCAGCCTCAAACTGTCCAATATCTTTAAGAATGAATTGTTTTCGGCGTATATCCAATACAAAACAGATCCAGTTTTAGTAGAGTTATGGCCCTTGAACATAGAAATTTTCAACAATTTACAGTTTCGCATACTTTTTTTGCAGCCTTTGTCGCTATTAAATGGAAACTCGGTATACAGTGTACACCTTCATAAACTCGGTATACACCTTCATGAAGACATATTTTTTGCATAGTGTCGGTATCTTAATCATGTTAATTGAGGAATTATCTTTAAAGGTCAAGTCACTTTGAGACTAAAACTGACAAAATTGCATTCTCAAAATTATTTATGAGAAATTGATACACCGACGGGCGTATCTTGCAGAGTTGGCGTTACCCATGTATTAGTACTGTAAACAATGTGATATGTTATGGGCCGTCAACTTTGCTAGCCAATGACATTCGAAATTCAGTTCTGACCAGCGGTATTTAACTGCTTAATACATATAAAACAATTGATCATGACATCACTATAATGTAAAAGTCGATTAGCAATTGCATTGTATCAAAGGATTCGATTGTGTTGCTGCGAAGCGGGATCATTTTGTCCGTTGCCCAACATAATTTAGGCGTCACATCCATGGCGTGGTAGATAGTTGATCTTTTTTTTTATTCGTGACCTTGACCAAGATTATTGACCTACTTTTCTTACAATCTAAGATTAAACATAATTTGATTCTTCAATGATGGTTTCAATACTTATAAAACAGGTATATGTCCCGTGTCACAGACTTATCTACAAATACCGAAACTTTTGACCTTGACCTAGATCATGTGTGACTTATTTTCTGAAAAAGTATTATTGACCATAGATCTTGATTGGTAGGCGATATGACTTTGAACTTCATAATGTGTAGTCCTTGCTTCAAGACCTTTCTTCAGATATCAAATTATTTGACTTCGTGACCATGACCTTAACTTTTGACCGACTACTTCTATTTCGTAGTGATTGCCTTCAACTTGCTGAAGATTACATCACTTTTGGCTAAATTGAATATATATCTTGATAGGTCTGTTACATGGCATAGATTCCTTTTATCAAGACCTCTCTAAAGTTACCATCAAGTGACCTTACTTTATTTGTTAAACCTACTTCCCTAAATCTAACAGATGCATGTAGAACACTATAACTGCCCTAGAGCCCGTTGTAAAGCTGGCCAAGACAGAAGCTTCTGGCCCCCTGGCATTAGCACAACCTTTGAGCATTTACCTTTTGGTTAAAATGCCATTGGGAATTTCTCTTTGATCAAGAACAATCTGTGTATGAAGTTTCATCTTAGTGGGTCAAAAATAATTCTTTTTGGTGGTCTAGAAACCCGGTTTTCCATTCTGCCAGGTGTGACCTTGACCTTTGAAAGTTGTACCGAAACTCAAAAGGAATTATCATCCTTTTATTTGTAGGTCAAGAATAGTTACGTCTGGAAATACTGTTTTCCGTGCAAGTAACTTTAAGTAAGGCATGGTCCATTTGATATTCAGGGGGGGGGGGGGGCCTTGGGTTAGATTATTTTTTTCGCCCCGGATCGGGGCAAAATTATTTTTTTCTTGCAAAGTTGGAGCAAGGAAATTTTTTTTAAACAAAGTGATGCCCATATTAAGAATGTTTGTGTTTTATCAATAGAAATTATTTATATTTTTACTCAAAACTCTAAATATTAATATATTAGTTTATTTTTATCCAAGTTTTCAATTTACTTTTAAACAGAGATAAAAGATTTTTACAATACAGTTCTCAATATTTTATGTAAGGTACATCATGTATATAACATGTATAAGAGGGTCTGAGGGGAAGGTCTCCTAGACAGATTTTTGAATGTTACTACGAATTGTAAATTGGTGAATAACTGAAGTTCTCCTTCCAAGCTTACAGGAACATAAAATTAGACTATACATAATGGATACATGCAACATGTACTAATAGCAATACATAAATTTTGATAATATATTTAAGCTTTTAAGGAAGCCCTTTCTCATTCACATACATGTATAACTTTTGATATCTTCAAATATATGAACTAAATGTTTTGATACAAAACTATGGCGAGCGAAGCGAGCAAAAAATTTTTTGATATATTTTGAAAACTGCGGCGAGCGAAGCGAGCCGGAAAATTTTCAAGAATTTTAGCAAAATTTTATGGTAATTCTTCAAATTCAGATTAAGAGCAAGATTATTTTTTTCTGTCACACCTTAAGCAAATTAATTTTTTTCATTAAAATTGAGAGCAAAATTATTTTTTTCTAAGAAAACCCAAGCCCCCCCCCCCCCCCCGAATATCAAATGGACCGTGCCTAAAGCCTTATCATGACCTGTGACTAATAAGGCTATATCATGACCTGTGACCACCGACAGCATTATCTATAGAGCTTTCTTCCTCACGGACAATATTTTGTAGAAGTTTCGTCGCTGTACGTCAACAATTGATCAACCTCAAAATAATAGGGCTCCACCTGAATTCATTAGCAATATACACTGTATGTGTGACGTTTCATCACTTTTTCTTTAGGTCAAGAATTACCTGGGTTATGGCTTGGAAATACTGTTGAATGATGCTTTTAATATATGTCCAATTTGAATGTTTTATCTTGTTCAAAACCTTGACCTTGGGACCCAAAATCAATAGGGATGCTCCTTTCTGCATGGATTATCTGTGCATGAAGTTTCATCACTATAGGTCAAGAATTACAATTACAAGTTATGACTTGAAAACACCATTTCTCATACATGTTTGACCTTTTACCACAAAATAATTTAAGCACCTCCTTGGTCATTAGCAATACAGAGGACTCCATTTAATCTGATATCGGTTAAACTGATACTCCGGCTAATCTGATATGATTTCAAAACACAAAACCATTTGTATCTAATTCTATTGAAAATACTATTCTTAAACTGATAGAAAATTATCAGAACTCCGTTTATTCTGATACAAAATTTCCGTAATAAACAAAATCTGCAAGGTACCAAATCGTATCACAGGTAAAATTTTCCCGTTTTCTGGCCAATTATGGTCTGGCTTCACCTTTTCGGCTGTCAATCATGGTAGGGGAGTTAACGTAGGGTGTTATTTTAACGCTGCTGTGTTATTTGATAGGTGGACACCCCCTACTAAGGGCGTAGCAGACAATGTTTATGTAGCGATATTGATTTTTTAAAGTTACAATAGATACAAATGTAGTCTGCAGTAGGTGTATTCCACGTCGGAACACTAAACGATCGTAATCTATCTTTGATTTGACCCACATGTTTTAAGAAGGCCTTGTTAAAATATCACGGGAATCTATTTATCAATTATGAAAATGATTTTGTTGGTTTTGTCTCCTTCATTATTTTTTTAAATGACTGGTCGTTCATAAAATTGCGTTTCAAAATTAAATCAAATGATGAGTCGATCAAACATCGATTTATTCTCCTTGATCTTCTTGCGAATCAAAGAACATGAAAAAGGACGAAAGCTTGGGAAGAGAGCTTGGGACAGAATTTGGTTCCAATAAAAATGGACGGGTTTTTTTTCTATCCATATCATTCATTCCTGATCCAGAGAAGACGACATGGCGCTGAAAAGAAAAAGAACAGACCTATCCCTGGCTGATAAATATGAAGCAGTGATGCTCCTGGAACAGAAGACCCCCCAGACAGCGATAGCCAAGAAGTTCGGATGTTCCCAGGCTCAAGTCTGTTACGTCACACATATATTGGTGATGACCATCATGTTTAAAAGTGTAATTTTCAATGTTTCAAGTATAGACCTTGACCCTTGACCTGTTGAACCCAAAATCAATAGGGATCCTCCTTTCCTCATGGACAATCTGCTTCTATTTACATGCATGTGTGAAGTTTCATCAATTTTGGTCAAGAATAACTCGAGTAGTGATATGGAAACATTGTTTCTCATTAGTTTTAGTATATTTCTTGTATTATAAACAAGGCCATTCAGGCTTTATATGTTGATTTTGGTCAAACTTTTGTAGTTTCCTTGGAACACCAAACATATAGCTTGTGTATATCATAATACATGTACATGTACAGTACAATCATCCCTTGACAAAAAAGAATAATATTTGCTCATAAATTATGTCAAACATGGTGATGCTACAATTTATATCAAACTATATTCATTCTTCATCAAATGACAGAGACGATAAAAGAAAGTCACAAGTAACAGGAAAATTAACATTTCTCATCTCATTTTATGTGAAAATCAGTTATTTATTTCCTTCTCTCATCTTCCGTATTTTTCTTGCACTATACTTCAAGGACTTAAACACACCGGCTGTAAAGAAACTTTTAATACTTTGAGTTGCACTGGATTTAAAAACAATGTCTCTGATAGCGTCCGCTACTCGTTCATCACAGTTAGGGTCAAAGGCCATGACCCTTATGACCTCTTCAATGTCCAAGGATTTCTTGACGTTTTTCTGATGATGTTTTAGTAAATTCTGTTGAACTAATTTAGGAAGCAGATTAAGATGGTGAAACTGTGTAACATGATTGGGGTATTGTTCAAAACAATTCTGTGCACTGTCCCAATGTAAATGAGGTTCCTTCGACCAGATGTGCTGATAAAGCTGTCTGAAATAAGGCATATTTGGCGACACAATATTTGATACCTTGTTCTTGTTTTCCCCGAATCTCATTCTAAAGTCCCCGTCATATGACAGACTTGTGATTTTAAGGTAAAGTTGCTCCTCCGTGAAATATTCTGGGAGCATTAGTAATGATGCATGTAACGCATTTTGTAAATTCACTTGCATTGCAGTCAAGATATCGGACTTTTCTGGCCGAATGATTATTTTTGCAGGTTTATGAAGCCGTCCGCTGATGTATAACGATTTCCAGTCATACAAATCTGAAACAAGTTCTGACGTGCTTAATACACCATATTTGATTTCCCTGCCGTCTACAAATACCTTAGAATTAAAGTAAACTCCTGCACCATACTTAGTTTGAATGTCTGCAATGGCTTTTGGACCGAGGTATTTCAAAAATGAGTAATGACTGTTGTTTGCCTTGAGATTTTGACTGTGCCACTCTAACGGATCATTAACTACGAATATAAAGTCCAGCATATTTGATTTTTTCTGGGCTTCATCTTGTCCTTCCTGCTTAAACACAGCTGATCCATAGGCAAATGCCATATCAATACCATCTGGAAAATTACAGAGTATTCTCTCACAAACGTCTGTAGAAACAAACCTTGAAAATGCTGGTTTCCACACCGCATCAGCTCTAAATCGGAATGCATTCAAGATAGCTGCCATTATGATTCAGACTTGACAAAAAATAAAATTATACCATCATTTTCGCAAGATATGATATTTCATCATTCCGTTTTCTTTTTCTCGTCATCTACAAAAACTCCTACACCTTGCACCTCTTTAGTTTTTAGTAGTTCTAACTGCCGCTCACCTCTACGTAATAAATGTTCTATGTGTAGGGTATCCTTCCTTGCTATCTGTGCGTTTTTACGGAATTCACTTCGGATGTAATCCTTGACTCCAGGCTTATCCTTGGACACACGGAGGAAATCTTTATACAGTTTAAGTACTTGAATCTGTATCTTACTGCGACGACTCATCTCCGTTATCTATCCCTCTGATTACATACAAGAATCTGAAAATAAACATAGTACAAAATTAAAAAAAAATGTTTTTCAGAAATGTTTGGTCATGTGACCTTGGGACAATGTGATAAAATCATTTAGTCCCGAGGAACAACATACTAAAATATGAAAACAGTGGTAAAACGGATCAAGAGATATACATGAAACCCCGACAGAATTAGCATGTACAGTTTCATTAAAAAGAACTAAATAATCTCGACCTTGGACACGTAACCTTCGGTAAAAGTGATAAGATCAAACCCTTCGATCATGAACAACAGGATACTAAAGTATTAAAATGATCCAGTATTATGATTCAACAGATATACATGTAGCCCAGATGACTCTCAGTCACCCGTAGAGCCAAATACTCTAGGTGTTTGAGCTTTAGTAGTATCCAAGCATTGGTACAATTAGTCTACTTGTTCTTCAATATTCTGAGTTATAGTCACAGTATTGTAGTAATCTGGCTCTTGTACTAGACTGGGCCAGAGGGATGTCTCTTTGGCTCACTTGGTAGAGCGTCGAACTTTAACATCAGGAGGTTGCGAGTTCGAGCCCAGGTGGGGCAGTCTCGTGTTTTCTACAATGGCGCCCAATGTAAATCCCACGGAGAGGTGCATACATGAGGAGGGGCAGGAAGGACCAAAATTGAAGGGGTAGAATAGTGTAGTAATCCGGCGCCTGTACTGGGCCAGAGGGATGTCTCTTTGGCTCACTCGGTAGAGTGTGGGACTTAACATCAGGAGGTTGCGAGTTCAAGCAGTCTCATGTTTTCTACCTCTTCTTCTTCTTCTGAGTAACAGCAAAACTTCAATTCATTGAAGATTACATACTGTGCGCATGCATAACCTCTTTAACAAAGTATTTGGGTGTTTGGGTGCTATAATATGTACAATAAAACCTGTGTTTGTGAAACATGAATGCCCTCGTTGGCATCTTTGACAGTAAAACAGATGAAAAGTAGTTTCACATTTGAGGTCAAGGTCACAAGGTCAAATTTGATATACATGGAGATGTCTTGCCACATGGAATTCATATGTGAAATATGAAAGCCCTATCACATACCATTCAAAAGTTATGGCTAAAATTTAAATAGGAATACACATGCGAAATATGAAAGCCCTATCACTTACCATTCTAAAGGTATGGCCAAGGTTTAAGTTTTTTTGAAGTAGGTCAAACTCCAAGGTCAAGGTCACAAGGTCAAAAATGTTGGTATCCATGGAAAGGTCTTGTCACAAGGAATGCACATGTGAAATATTAAAGCCCTATCACTTACCGTTCGAAAGTTAAGCCCAAGGCTAAAGTTTTTCAAAAGTAGGTCAAACTCCAAGGTCAAGGTCACAAGGTCAAACATTTTGGTATCCATGAAAAGGTCTTGTCACAAGGAATACACATGTGAAATATGAAAGCCCTGTCACTTACCATTCAAAAGTTATGGACAAGGTTAAAGTTTTTGCGGACAAACAGACAGACAGACCTACAGACCAAAAACTTTTTGCCCCCGAACCTTCGATTACAGGGGCATAAAAATGTGATATAAATGGATATTTAAAAAAAAGAATTTAGACTTGGAATTTTACTGCATAATATTACAGAGAACAGCAGGTGTAAACTGCTCTCTGATGGAATCTACTGAAGGGGATATAACTATTGCATTTGGTAAAAGATCTCATTTTATGATATTGTGTGGAAAAAAGGACCATTTGTATGTTTCTTTATTTGCTCTTATGTGTCTATATGTCTGTGTGTGATGTTGTCGAGTTCTAGTGTCTGTAGGGATGAGGATGTCAGATCTTCGTTGTGTCGATCATTTCAATTATTTGTTTGTACTGTGATGTGTATGGGTTCCAAACAGTACAACTGTATTCTAGTTCTGGTCGGATTAGTGCTTGATATGCTCTTGATTTTATTTCAGTGTTTGATGTTTGTAAATTTCTTTTAAGAAAACCCATGGTAAGGGTGTTTTATTTGCATTTGAGATGATATTGTCATAGTGTTCTACGGTAGTAAGGCATGGTCCATTTGATATTCAGGGGGGGGCTTGGGTTTTTTGTCGGAGCAAAATTATTTTTTTCACCCCGGACTGGGGCAAAATTATTTTTTTCTTGCAAAGTTGGAGCAAGGAATTTTTTTTAACAAAGTGATGCGCATATTAAGAATGTTTGTGTTTTATCAATAGAAATTATTTATATTTCTACTCAAAACTCTAAATATTAATGTAATTAGTTTATTTTTATGCAAGTATTCAATTCACTTTTAAACAGAGAGATAAAAGATTTTTACAATACAATTCTCAATATTTTATATGAGGTACATGTATAAAACATGTATAAGAGGGTCTGAGGGGAAGGTCTCCTAGACAAATTTTTAAATGTTACTAAGAATTGTAAATTGGTGAATAACTGAAGTTCTCCTTCCAAACTTACAAGAACATAAAATTAGACTCTATGGGATACATGCAACATGTACCCGGTATTAATTGCAATACTTAAATATTGATAATATATTTTAAAAATAAGCTTTTAATTAGGAAGCCGTTTTACTTCACATACATGTATAACTTTTGATATCTTCAAATATATGAACTTTGCTATTAGTAAATATGTTTTGATAGAAAACTATGGCGAGCGAAGTGAGCCAAGAATTTTGATACAATTTGAAAACTGCGGCGAGCGAAGTGAGCCGGTAAATTTTCAAGAATTTTACAAAAAATTTTATGATAATTCTTCAAATTTAGATTATTTGTTAGAGCAAGATTTTTATTTTTGGTCACACCATAAGCAAATTAATTTTTTTCATCAAAATTGAGAGCAAAATTATTTTTTTCGACCCCCCCCCCCCCCCCCCCCCCCAGAATATCAAATGGACCATGCCTAACAAACATATTTTACTTGTTATTGGTGTATTTTTGTAATTATTTTATTAATATCTGTTCATCGAATAAAAGTTGTTTCAGTGGCAAATGGTTTGACCAAGGACAAGGTATCAAAATTCAAAGACACAGGACTGAATTTCCTCTGTTATGGAGTGATAATGTTTTGATGAATTTGTCAATTACTACATTTGAAAGATGTAAGGATATTCTTACTTCAAAATTACATATTGCATCATAATTGGATTACCATTATTCATTCCTCTAAATAACAACTTCTCAATAGTAGCCCTACTCTTCGCACCTTGCAATATTTTTCAGGGGCTGTTTCAAAGTTAGAAAAAAAATCCGGATGTGATCTAAAATGGACTACTGCTGTTGGTAATTAGGTTTTATTTTGTTCTCATCAGTGGATATATACTTTTTATTATTATTCATACAATTCATCTACTTCTTGGTCCATTAATTCTCATAAAAATGTCGTATAATAATACAGTACGATTTTGAATGATGACGTTATAGGTTTTCTGTTTTACAATGGTACTTTCATTCTCAAAAGAAAATGGCCGAAGCAGGTTGATGAAAACAAGCAATGCCGCCCACAGTACAGACGGGTCCCAGAGAGGACAGAGATCGTAAAAGAGGGACTGGGGAACGCCGGTAAGTAAGATGGAACATTATTTCAAAGATAGGGGAATCTTTCTTTCTGCATGTTGAATTTTCAAAGTTCTTTCAAATTTATGTGAAAATCCCCTTTCTCAGTTAATTTCTATTTTTAGAAATTAACAACAGAAACATTTAGCAAAGACTACTTCATTTAACTCCATTTATGTCTTTATTCCGCATATCAAACCTTCATATCTCATACCAGGTATCTAAAGTGAAAATGAAGATGTCTGACTCCTGTAAAAAGAGGGTTGCATGTGCAAAGATCGGTTTTAATCATTTAATTTAATATTTTTAATCTAGCCTGCGCAACCCAAAAGTGATGTAATCTTCAGCAAGTTGAAGGCGATCACTACTAAGTAGAATTAGGAGAAAGTAGCCAAGCGTTCTACTGTCTGCACGGCTCACTTCGGAAACTAGATAAACGTGATCAGTGCTCCAAGTTGCGACTAAATTAGTCGCATTTGTGACTGAAAATTTGGTTTTGCGACCTTAATTTAAATGAACTCGCAAAATCGCGACCACAAAAAAATTGGGCGCCGAGTTAAACAGACATGGTTTTTCTCCGCTTTATAGCGGAATTCCGCTTCGAGAATCGGTAAATTCCGCTCGTTTTTATAATTTCCGCTCTTTCGTAAATTCCGGAATTTGACAAATCCGTTATAGAATCGATGTATGATATGATATATAAAAGTAGGTAAAGAGGGCATTACAAAATTGCTCAAAGGTCTGAAGGTGGACAAAGCAGCGGGACCTGATCTCATCAAACCCATCTTATTGAAAGAACTACACCAAGAACTTGCACCTATCTTACAAATTCTTTTCCAACTTTCATTGGATACAGGTAAACTTCCATCAGACTGGGTAAAAGCAAATGTCTGTCCACTCTTCAAAAAAGGTGACAAGTCCCAACCTGCAAATTACCGACCAATTTCTCTGACCTGTATACTATGCAAAATCTTAGAGCATATTGTTACTTCCAACCTTGTAAAACATTTCTCCTACAATGATATTTTATATGATTTGCAGCATGGGTTTCGTGAAAAAAGAAGTTGTGAAACCCAATTGGTGATGCTTGTGGATGAGCTTGCTAAAAACATCCAGCAAAATAGACAAACAGACCTTGTCCTTTTGGACTTTAGCAAGGCATTTGACAAGGTCTCCCATGAAAAGCTCATCCTCAAGCTTCACCAATATGGAGTAAGGGGCCAGATTCTAGGTTGGATTCGAGCATTTCTGAGCAACAGGTCACAACAAGTAGTTGTTGACGGGATAAAATCGGATTCAATACCGGTAACCTCCGGAGTCCCTCAAGGATCAGTACTCGGTCCGATTCTGTTTCTGGCCTATATTAACGACCTCCCAGAAAATGTTACATCTCAAGTTCGTCTTTTCGCCGATGATACTGTTGTATATCTCACCATCCAGTCCGATTATGATGCCCAAGTTTTGCAGCACGATCTTCGCAAGCTTGAGGCCTGGGAGGCGTTATGGGACATGAATTTCAACCCTAGTAAATGTCAGGTCATTCATGTGTCCACCTCAAGGTATCCTATTAAGTCAGTGTACACATTACATGGTCAGGTACTGGAGACAACGTCTTCAGCCAGGTACCTTGGAGTGGACATATCAAATGACCTGACCTGGAAAACTCATATTGACAGGATTTCAGCATCAGCTAATAAGACCTTGGGCTTTCTGAAAAGAAATATCCGGGTGAACCACCAGCAGCTCAAATCTACCGCCTATATGGCCTTGGTCAGACCTCAATTAGAGTATGCCTCGTGCGTCTGGGACCCTCATCACAAAAATCAAATTCACCAGATTGAGATGGTCCAGAGGCGAGCTGCTCGGTGGGTCACTCGTGATTACTCACCCACATCATCAGTCACCTCCATGCTAGATCACCTGGGCTGGAGAACCTTAGAGCAAAGAAGGAGTGATGCTCGGCTCATCCTTTTTCACAAAATTGTTAATGCCGCAGTAGCAATCCCCAACTCTCAACTTATCCCCCCAGCTCGTCCCACCCGTTATACTCACAATCTTTCCTTCCGACAAATTGCTACCACTAAAAATGTATATAAATACTCCTTTTTTCCACTAGCTATTGTACAGTGGAACCGTCTCCCACACAACATGGTCTCACTTCCTCTTGAACCCTTCAAAGGGGTAGTGAGCAAAGTCATACACCTTAAGCCATAATGCTCCAAGTTTGTTTTTATCTTTTAATTGTACATTCCTTACTTTCTTCCTTTTATCCATTAACAAGTAACATTTCCTGCATCTTTCTTTTGCAAATTATCATTTATCTTTGCTTTTACCTTTTAATAGCGTGCGCACCTATGCAGAGTACTCAGTAATGAGGATGCATAGTACTGAGAGATAGATAGATAGATGTTTTACCTTTGCCGTTTCGCGATGTGTCGTGATTTCTAATTGGTCAATAGGCAACCATTCGACCAATCAACGATTAGTATTCATCCGAAACACGGAGCAAAGGAAATTTGCGACTGTTCCTTGCCAGCCTGATCGAACTTTTGTTGGTTTTTTTTTTTTTTTGTATTTGAGAGAAATGTCTAAAAGCATATGGTCGGTTGTCCAGAGGGGAGAGGTAGACGTAAAGGCCCTTGACTCCGGCATTATCACTCAAGAATCCATGGAAATGAGAGTGTCGATAGTGAACCCCTAGCCCTCTCAAAAAGTACAAGAAAAATCTATATCATTATATTTTAGTTTCAATATAATAACACTTTAAAGCTGTATTTTTTGCCCCAAGAAAGCTGTTCTGAAGGGTCTTTAATGATGAAAATTGTCGTTTTCGGCCGGGGGCCAGCCCTGGTCCCCCTGATATAGGGGCGCTGCCCCTATACACCCCGCTGGGGGAGGACCCCCAGACCCCCCTTCAGCTTTTTTCTTTGAACACTAGAATCATGTCTGGTTAAACAAATTTTGTTCTCGCTTAAGGCAGATACCAATACCTATTACGCAAAAAAAATAAAAATACATCGTTAATAAATGAAAATAGATAAACAATCGCTGAATAGAGACTACAAGTGGGAACATGATACTTTTTAAAGATGTTGAAACAGGTATTTGGTCAGTAAAACTACTCAGTCATATTCAATTGCCTGCTAACCTTCGATCTTCTAAAGGACTGTCTAATACTATAGGCGAAAACTACGTGGACATTATTTTTAAAACGTTGGAATACGGATGTTTGTCAGTTTTAAATTAGAAACTTTTTTTCTCAGAAATGCAAGTTCATTCTTTTTCGGCCGTTCTTCGATTACAATTTACAATTAACGATAAAAAAAAATCTTTCAAGTGCACACAAATTACAGATGTGCTTGACAGTGTGTAACATTTAAAGCACCTTTATAAAATCGATAAAGTATAGCTAATGGAGGCAGACTACTGACATATGTATATGCACTACCGGTAATAAACAATCTACCCCGTCAACGTCTACCCTTGTGCAGCGCTTTAATCCAGTTATCTATTTAGCGATGAATGCAATTATTTTTAAGAATGGCTTCATACCTGTATACACTTTAGAATAGCTGTGATTTGAAAGTACATGTAAGACTTTTGTCAAGTACAAATTTCTTTCTTCGTTTTAAAACTTCTTTTGCTACTGGTCGTAGCCACTTAAACCTTTTTTGTGCTGTCTGTATCTTTTCTTCCAAGCGACCTTTATTGGATGGATTGGATGGATCCAACATTGTCCGAATAGTGAATGTGGTTGTTTTCACCCCTTCTGTGCTCTTTATATATAATTAGCATTATATAATAGTGATTCATAGCAAATTTTCAATAATTCATTCAGAATTTTATACCAAACTTATGGGTTGAAAGTTACCTGGAAAATAATATATTCTCAGACATTCATGAATCAGAGAAGACACAGAAAAATATCACTTCTCTGTTGCAGCTCTAACAAGCAAGCGTGCATGCACCGAAGCTGACGTTTAACTGTTTACAGTAATAGTTTACCGATGCAGATCAACAGAATAGATGAAGACAATTTTCTATTCAAGGTTAAAGACGGTAATTCAGATTTGTCAAACTCTTTTGAGATCGGCATTTTCCATGTTTAATTTTCCCATGATGATAATGGGAAAAATTATGCCCAATCTATAAAGAGTTTGTCACCATTCCTTAAATTTTTCATGCATTTTACTAATGGTATGACATATTTTCATCTTGCAGATCTGAGTTAGTATGCCGTGTGAAATACAACAATACATTGCCTGATATTCCCTTTGACCCAAAATTCATCACATATCCATTCGAGTCACACAGGTATGTTTAAATGCTGTACACTGTATGTAGGAGACATATTTGTAAGGAGCTGAGTTTTGAGTATTAATGGTACTATCAGATATCATTTAACACTATTACTATTAGACTTTTTCATGTCTTCTATGAAAGATACATCTGTTCCACCTGAGGGGTCTCAAAATCATGTAAAACCAGAGGCTTGCTGAGGGTTTTGCAGAATTTTGAGACCCTGAGGGTGGAAACAATGTATCTTTCATAGAAGAACAAGAAAGAGTATTTTTCTCTCATATCTAAGGACCAAAAACAAGATTGAGAGAAAACAGACGAAATTTGAAGAATAACAAGTTGATCTAATTGCAAAAATGTTGCAATATTCATGATATTCAAATTCAGCGACAGTGAAAATGGTCTATTCTGTAAGAATAAATTATGAATATTAGGCTTTTGAAAATATAAAGCAAGAGTACATTGAAAAACTATCTTAAAATTGATGTTTTATTGCAACGTTGCTGCTAGCTTGTTTGTTTTGCAGGCTGAAATCATGACGTCACAATAGCGTAAACAATCGGAACAATAGCATCACATGATTAGAGATACAGCTGTCATGTGATGTGATACAGATGTCACATGATATGTGATACAGCTGTAATGTGATATGTGGTACAGCTGTCATGTGTTATGTGATACAGCTGTCACATGATATGTGATACAGCTGTCATGTGATATGTGATACAGCTGTCACATGATATGTGACACAGCTGTCACATGATATGTGATACAGCTGTCACGTGATATGTGATACAGCTGTCATGTGATATGTGATACAGCTGTCACATGATATGTGATACAGCTGTCACATGATATGTGATACAGCTGTCACATGATATGTGATACAGCTGTCACGTGATATGTGATACAGCTGTCACGTAATATGTGATACAGATGTCGCTCACATAGCTGTATTTTATGGACCTACTCTGTAGCATATACGTGGGTATGAGAGAAATTACATCATTAGATGAATGCAGCAAGTCTGATGATCATTTAAGTATTGATAAACCTAATAACTAGGAAATATTTAGATTATGACATACACAAAACATCATTTTTTGAAAAATCTGCAAGATTTTTAATGTCAGACATCAAATATCAAGGTTGAACTTTAAGGCAGACATATTTTGTACCATTTTGTGTGAACTCTTGTAAAGAAAATACATGTAGAAGAGAATAAGAGAGGAAGTAAATGTAGCGTTCTGCAAGTGCTTTTCATATCCGTACTCAGGTTACTGTAGGTTAGTGAACCTTCTCTTTTTGTTCAATTTGTTTGTTTGTCTATACAATTTCGTTTTGTTGATTATACATGATTATATTGGATAGACAAACTGATTACAAAACTTTTCTACTGATTAAAATCTTCCTACTTTTGACAGATTTGTTGATTACAAGCCTACATCTTTAGAGAGAAGTTATAAGTATGACCTATTGACAGAACATGACCTTGGGGTCACTATTGACCTAATCAACCCTGATACCTACAGAATAGAGCCAGGATGTAAGTACAACTTTATAGTGTATTATAGGATGATATCCAGGTCACCATATCTAATTTGAATCTCTGAATTTTCTGAAAGTTGGCCAAAAATTTCTTCTGATTGAATGGTTATATGCACAAAACATGTAGTGCTGGTAGCATAGTGCTTAACTTGGTGGTCTTCCAACCCATAGGTCATGGGTTTGAATCCCACTGTTGCTGGTCATTGCAAAACCTTTGTAACCTTAGGCAAGTTATTTTTCACGATGTTGCACTCTCTCTACCCAGGAGTAAACTGGGTACCTGGCACATGAGACGAGTTGGCAATGTGAATGAAAAGCATTAGCGCCTGAACGGCAGCTCTGCTTGTATACTCCCAAGGGAGTTGAGAATGCACTGGATTGTACAGGTCTCGCCGGGGAGGTAATTGTAGAAGTTGCATGAGGCTAAAGCGAACGAGACTATAAAACCCTACCTTTACCTTTTACAATGTAAACTGTATTTAAATGCTCATTTGAATGTTTTTACAGCTTATCTTGACCAGGAAGATGAACGGCTATTGGAGGAGGATCTCACCACACCTAACGATGCTAAAAGGTCAGGAAAAATAAATGCAAGTTACAATGCTGTTGCTCTTTAACCTTGACCATGACATTGACATATTATACCTTTTGTATCTGGGTTAAGAACAAAGCTATAATATAATGTGAATGGAATTTTAAATGTCATTTTGAATATACTATCATTAAGGTATACTATATTTAAGATATAAATTATTTATTTTCTAGGTCTCGGCATCATAATACTAATGTTTCATGGCTTAGACGGACAGAGTATATCTCTACAGAGTATAACAGATTCACACAGAAATCTGACAATTCAGAAAGAAGGTAAGGGTCTTATTCATGTTATTATATATCACAGTACACGTACTGACGTAGAAAACTAAAGTATTTTCTGTGACTTTAATAGCAAACATGGTGGAAAATCACGCAACACAAAACATTTGCTTTTTAGCTCACCTGAGCCATAGGCTCAAGTGAGCTATTGTCATAGTGTTGCATCTGTCGTCCGTCGTCGTCGTAAACTTTTCACATTTTAAACTTCTTCTCCAGAACGGCTGAAGGGATTTTGATGAAACTTGGTAGGTATGAAGTACTCATGGTTCCCTACAAGTGTTGTTGTTTTTCGTCCGGATCTGTCAACAGGTGGGGCCACCACAGCCAAAAGTAGGTCACGGGGGGTACCCTCCTTTGACAAACTTCTTCTTCAGAACCGAAGCATATATCGACAAACCGAAAGCATCAGGATGATCTAGAGAGATGTCTTAAGAAGTGTTGTTATTTTTGGTTCCACTTCGAAGTCAAATTTTTGACGCGTTTTTGACGTCTTTTCGGACTTAGTCAGAAATGCACATTTTTTCACTATTTCTTTAAATAACTCAATAAGTGTATGATTTTACACACTCATTTACTACATATTTATCATATTTAACTTACTTAATGCTTTGATATGTATTTTATGCTTAAATTTTATTTTTTTGATTTTTTATGAATTTTTTTCTTATGTAAAAAGGAAGGGGGGGGGGTGATTTTCATACATTTTCTGCTTCTTTTCTATAACCACTCTTCAGATTGTCATGACAATTTGTAGGTATGAGGTACTCATGCATGGTACCCTACAAGTGAAAGAATTTTGTCAAGATATCCACTTTTGGGTTTTTAAGGAATATTTTTTAAGATTGTACATAGGTATAATGTATGTTTTCCATTTTTAGATCGACCTTTCATCCATAGTTACAGCTGATAATTCAACAAGTGACACATGCTCCAATGTCTTATTGATTGACCTGTTATGTGATATGATTCAATTATTTAAATTCTTTATACTTGTTTAGAATTTTATTTTTAAAGTCGGGAACAAGCCATTTTTTGCCGTGTAGGATCCAGATCCCAGTTATTTTTCAAGTACTTTCTTACCAAAAATAGGAGAAAAATTCTCAATTCGCACTGGCTTAAACACATTGACACTACTTTTGAATGTTTAGAAATTACATTAAAAAAAATGCCATAAAGATTAAAAGTACACAGCTTATTTAATATTTTTTCAAAGCCATGCACCTGGTTCCGGACCGGAATTATTCGAATTTTATGATCTGGATCTGAGGACCTATTTTCATACGTATTCTTCCACACATGTAGATGTCTCACACACTTTAAACTACATGTATATTCAAAATTTTATTTCATCTATCTAGTAAACAATCACGGGAAGACAATTCAAGATAAACATTGTGTGTATTTTCCACCAATTGTTGAAAATAATAAGAAAATAATCGGAACTATTTGACAGGACAATGACCTGGACAATGACCTAGATAATGACCTAGATATGCATATCTGTATCCTGTACCCGAAGGGGATTCCCCATGTAGTAATGTGATACCTTTAGTACTGCAATACATTTCAGGAGATACAGTGCAAACGGAAAAGATTTTTATACTTGGAACACTTTCGTAATGGTTATCATTCATGTACTTGGAACACTTGCATGTACTTGTTATCATATATAAAGTTTGCTCGAATTTCCTCTGTCTTAGACTCTCTTAGATGAAGTAATTTACGGACTGATTTCTTGAAGAAACGTCTAATGAGTAATCTCTTCCTCTGGATTTTGAGAATGCATAGGACATTTAATATCTGAAATTCTTGAAAATAAATAATTCAGTTCAGACTTCCTGAAATCTTCCAATAAAATGTTGGACCACAGAAAGCTGTTATTTTATTAGAGAAAATAAATTATTACTCACAACCTTAAGCCACTGTGTTCGTCATCTTGTATGTATAATATTTCTAAGAGGAACACAGAGGCCTGAGGTTGTGAATAATAAAACATTTTCTCTCATAAAACGACAGGTTCCTGTGTTAAGACATTTGGGAATTTTTATTTGTTCAAATAATAGATACATGATGAGTTTTTATCGGACCAAATATCTTTTTTGTCGGCAAATCCGATGCAACCGATACATTTCATGAACTCTCTCCGCTAACAACTTGTCCGTGTAACAGACCTATGATGAGGTAAAACAATTAGTTAACGGTAAATAACGATGTCGTAGGTCTGCTAGTTGGACAAGCTTAACAATTTCATGGGCCTTTTAATTTGTTTCAAACTACGAAACCTAGAGAAACCACTTGAGTTGTTGAACAGCGTATGCTGAAATGCAACGCTCCTTCTCGCCTGTTGAAATATGCATAGGCAAGAAGCGCCGCATTTCAGCATATTTTACTGAAAATTATTTGTTCAAGTGGCTTCACTGGGTCATGAGGTTTGATACAACATACACTGCTTTTTTGGAAAACAAACTGGCCCAATTTCTGCACAACTCGCTTGAATTGATAAATATTGGTTCAAAATGATTTTAACTGTACGTTTCATGTATTTGAGATGAAATCAATACTATTCAAAAGCATAATTCATAGATTTCAGTGAATAAAGGCAAAACCGAAAAATCTTTGTTTTTTATGCCCCTGGAATAAAAGATTCGGGAGCATATAGTTTTTGGCCTGTCCGTCTGTCTGTTTGTCTGTCTGTTTTCCGAAAAACTTTAACATTGGGCATAACTTTTGAATGGAAGCTGGTGATAGAGGTTTCATATTTCACATGTGTATTCCTTGTGACAATACCTTTCCATTGATACCAAAATTTTTGACCTCATGACCATAACCTTGACCTTTCACGTACTTCTCAAAAACTTTAACATTGGGCATAACTTTTGAATGGTTAGTGATAGGGCTTTCATATTGTACATGTGTATTCCTTGTGACAAGATCTTTCCATTGATACCAATATTACGCTGACCCTGACCTCTCACATACTTAACAGAAAATGGCGTTTATACTAACAAAGATGCCACGGGGGGCATTCTCGTTTCACAAACACAGGCTTTATAATTTCTGGCATGCTAGCTATCAATAATGAAAGGTTTTGTGTTCAATTTTAAATAAACTTAATTTATGAAATCATTTCATTGTTTTATTCTTTTTCTGCTGCACATTAATGTGGAATGTTACAATATGATTTTATTTTTGATGTTGCATAATTGAACTATACTAGCTGGGCATATGACGTTGGACCACTTTATCCGTCTTTTCAAATCAGTAAAAAAGTTATTGTTTTGAAATGTGACTATTTTTTTCTTTTTTGTACTTTTAAAGGTTGTCTGAAAAAAAAACTTCTCTGCATGCGGCAAAAATCTTTTTAGAAAGCTTGTGGGCTAAAATCCTGGTACTGGCACTATCAGTATTCAATGTCAGTATGTCAATTAGAGCGTGCATGGGTATCAGGTGAGCGTTGTGCCCCCTGGGGCTCTTGTTCTATATTCATGATAATTTTGTGTAATATATATAGATTATTTATTGCAAAAGGGGAATGTTATGCAGTGTAAGGATGCCTTAGCTATGAGCTTATCCAAAATAGAAATAATATCATTTCATAAAGCTGAAAAAAAATGATCAGTGAGATCCATGTACTACTAGGAGAAAGTAGAATGCCAATTGTGTTTGTGCGTTTTGAAAAGCTAATATCCACCTTATTTTGGATACAACTCAGAGCTAAGGCATTCTTGTACTTCATCACATTTTGCTTTTGTTAAAATTGATCTACGTGTATATTGCACAAAAGTATTTAACAAATATCGTGTTTGCACTATGTGTGTATACTGTCATCTTTGCACTACATGTATCATATTTGTATTGTTGTCATTTCACTGTCATAAGACGTGTCCTTCAGTTCCTTAATTTGTTATGAATTGTGAAGGAAAGCTATGCACCAATTTATTGATATGCCATTTTTTATTTCATTTCAGCCTCTTTTTTGGCTGTTTCAGCTCAAATGTGTTCGATCAAAAAACAATTACTCAAACTCATGTCTTGATTTTTACAGAGTTGGATTTCGGATAAAGCAGATTATGAAAGATGAAGACGTGTACAAAGACAGAGAAAGTCAGATACGGGCTATAGATAAAACATTTGATAAGGCCAAGGAACCTGTAAGTTATACTGTAAATTGGTTTTTATTCGTCAGGTACCAATTTTCGTCATTTTCGTCAGTGCCTCCCTTGACGAAATTACGAACTGACGAATATAAATACTCCCGACAAAATATAGTGTAGAAAAGAAAAAATTAATCTTAAGAATTATTATGACAGGCAAATGATAAATCATTGAAAACTGAAGAGCACACAAAGTCGCATTTAATGTACTTATAATTACTAAATGATATGTTTTCACAACAAGCTTGTCTCTAATTGTTTGTTTACCAATAATTGTTAAACAAACTATGACAAAAACCCATACTACCTATCTGAATGTTAAGTTGGCATTTGCACAGACGAATTTACATTTAAGGGACCCTAATGGATGACGAAATTACGTACTGACGAAATGGTCATTTTGAACGAATTGACGAAAATTGGTACTGACGAAAATAAAGCAATTTACAGTATATAGATATGTATACAAAGATAGAGAAAGTCAGATACGAGCTATAGATAAAAAGTTTGATAAGGCCAAGGAACCTGTAAGTTATATATAGATATGTATAAAAAGACAGAGAAAGTCAGATACGGGCTATAGATAAAACGTTTGATAAGGCCAAGGAACCTGTAAGTTATATATAGATATGTAAACAAAGACAGAGAAAGTCAGATACGGGCTATAGATAAAACGTTTGATAAGGCCAAGGAACCTGTAAGTTATATATAGATATGTATACAAAGACAGAGAAAGTCAGATACGGGCTATAGATAAAACGTTTGATAAGGCCAAGGAACCTGTAAGTTATATATGAAATAATATAAGATAGGGATGCTAAGGAAAGTCTGATGTGAAGCTATTACAGGGTTGCCAGCAGTCTTGAAATGTCAGGGAAATTGCCTTTTTATTTTCAAGGTCAGGGAATTTTAGAATTTGGTCAGTGGAAAATGAAAAACCATAAAAGTTGGGGAAAAAGTATTTCATATAAACTAAAGATTTTGAAAATCTTATGGCTATGGCAGTCTTAAAATAATAGACCATTTTCCGATCTTGTTAGAAAGCACAAAATGTCAGGGTCAACATCTTTTGGCGTTGTTTTACATTATGACGTCACTTAAAAGACGCAATTCCATTGTGACCTATCAATGAAAAAGTGCTCGAAAATTGCCACCCTCAAATATTATTTGTCACTTTGTCAGCCATTATGAATTTCAGCAAGTGAAGTAATTAGAAACAAATTTTAAATGATAAAGACCTCATAAGAATACTTTGAAAGCCTTTGTTTTTGTTGTAGCCTTTTAAAAGGCCTCATATGATGACATACATAAAATTTTCTTAAAACATTTATTAGAAGGCTAATGGGGAGGTCAGGAAGCCGTTTTAATGTTTGGCAGTTTTGGTCAGTGAAAAACATGAATTGACCCTTCCGATTGCGGGAAAAAAATGCAAAATTTCATGATGTCACAATGCTTTTACCATGTGTTTACCTCGGACAAACAAGCTTCGAACCTCAGTCAAACATCGAAATTGCATTGTGACGTCATGGAATTTCTCAAATTTATCCCGCATTCAGAAGGGTCAATTGGTCAGTGAAAATTCAGGGAAATTTGTTCACGAAGAGTGCTGGCAACCCTGTATAAGTACTAATAGTATTTCTAACTTGCCGTTATTTATCACTAGATAAAAAGGTACAAATAGGAGCCATAGGTAAGACATTTGATTTGAATGTTAGAAAGACTATACATGTATTATTAAATTACAAAAGATGGATAACATTAGATCAAGTACATACAACCTCTTTAAGTGGAGAGAACAATTATTCCATGCAAAATGCACCATCACATGTTCATGGCTTATATACAATATGTACACTTTCTTTGGTCCACATGAAAACTTTAAGATCAATTTGCATACAAACCAATCATATAATCTTTTTCTCCACTGATTTATGCTAGGTATAAATGTATGATACTTAAGTTTATCATTCTCTTCATCAGATAACTAAGCATCACAGTAAGCCTGGTGTTACTCCACTAGAGGTCCTACCAGTGTATCCTGACTTTGAGGTAAATACATGTATGCTATTTGTTATTAACATTTAGTTTAAGTTTACTTTATAACAGTAAAAGAAGCATTGTAAAGTTGTAAAAGAGGTGTCAGTAATACAATGCATTTGTTGATATTTTTGAGTCTGTACAGCTTTTTAAGAAAAAATTGATACCAATGTTAGTTTGCATTAGATATTAACTTAAGGCATTAGGGGCATAATACTCTACATCCGGTTGTTTTGATAACAGAAAATTTAAATACCACGAAGTTGGCCGAAGACACACAACTTCGGCAATGTTCGGGACCATACATTTTTATTGTGAGTTGAATGAATAAGTAAAAAAAATACCATAAAACATCTTAAATATATAAGAAATGGTGGTATATAATTCCCACCTTTTCTACAATATTGTTATTATACCCTAATACCTTAAGTATGCCTAATGACAGCAGCAGACCTTTAGGTCATCACATATAGGCATACAAGAGGGGGTCACAGAGGATGGCAGGCCCTAGCCTAAAATTGTCAAATGATGAAGCAAATTTTATGATTATTGGATAGAATTATATCTCCTTGTAGTTTACCCTGGACCCCTCCAGTCTTGATCATGTTGATGCAGACTTTTAAATTAGACTATATTGACTTTCGAGTACATGTACAAGGGAAGTAAGAGGGTTGACATTCTTATCATTTCAGTTTTAGGCAGTATGTTCAGTATTCCATATTGTGCACTTAAGTAAAATCTCTGTATTTGTAACATTGGCATCATTTACTACATGTATTAAGATTGTTCTTCATTTCTTTCAGTTATGGAAGCATCCATTTGCTCAGGTTATATTTGATTCTGATCCCGCTCCTAAAGGCCGATCCCAGCCAGCACAGATGGAGGAAATGTCACAGGCTATGATCAGGTATTATAAACTACCAGATATGTGCAATAAAATTCTTTTATATTGAAATTGACATGTATTTCTCACTTTTTTAGCTCGCCGGGACGAATGTCCGGAGAGCTATTGTCATACCCCCGGTGTCGGCGTCTGCATTGGCGTTGGCGTTGGTGTTGGCGTTGGCGTCTGCGTCGGCGTACGCGTGCACAAAAACTTTAACCTTGCTTATAACTTTTAAACCAATACAGATTGGGCTTTGATATTTCACATGTGCATTCCTTGTGACAAGACCTTTCCATGGATACCAAAATTTTTGACCTTGTGACCTTGACCTTGGTCATTGACCTACTTTTGAAAAACTTTAACCTTGGCCATATTTTTTGAATGGTAAGTGATAGGGCTTTGATATTTCACATGTGTATTCCTTGTGACAAGACGTTTCCATGGATTCCAAAATTTTTGACCTAGTGACCTTGACCTTGGAGATGATTGACCTACTTTTGAAAAACTTTAACCTTGGCCATATTTTTTGATTGGTAAGTGATAGGGCTTTGATATTTCACATGTGCATTCCTTGTGATAAGACCTTTCATGCTGTACCATAAATTTTGACCTAGTGACCTTGACCTTGAAATTTTACCTACTTTTCAAAAACTTTAACTTGGGCCATATTTTTTGAATGGTAAGTGATAGGGCTTTGATATTTCACATGTGCATTCCTTGTGATAAGACCTTTCATGCCGTACCATAAATTTTGACCTAGTGACCTTGACCTTGAAATTTTACCTACTTTTCAAAAACTTTAACTTGGGCCATAGCTTCTTTACTGATTTAAGTAAACTTTATTGGCACTGGGACTTTTTAATCAGAGGAGTTATTTATTGTTGTTGTTGCAATTTACATATGGTTGCCACCGGCGAGCTATGTTGTCATTCTGACAAGTCTGGTTATATTGCCTGCAAACAAGGGATCTCTCTATCTGGCATCTATCAGTCTGTATGTCTCAATTTGTCTGTCCGTCTAAAAGACCCTTCCACATTATCTGCGGTACTGTCTGTCCATCTAATAGACCCTGTCACATTATCTGCAGTACTGTCTGTCCATCTAATAGACCCTTTCGCATTATCTGTGGTACGGTCTGTCCGTCTAATAGACCCTGTCACATTATCTGCAGTTCTGTCTGTCCATCTAATATACCCTTTCGCATTATCTGTGGTACTGTCTGTCCGTCTTATAGACCCTGTCACATTATCTGCAGTATTGTCTGTCTGTCAAATAGACCCTTTCGCATCATCTGCGGTACTGTCTGTCCGTCTAATAGACCCTGTCACATTATCTGCGGTACTGTCTGTCTGTCTAATAGACCCTTTCACATTATCTGCGGTACTGTCTGTCCGTCTAATAGACCCTTTCACATTATCTGCGGTACTGTCTGTCCGTCTAATAGACCCTTTCACATTATCTGCGGTACTGTCTGTCCGTCTAATAGACCCTTTCACATTATCTGCGGTACTGTTTGTGTGTCTAATAGACCCTTTCACATTATCTGCGGTACTGAATTTGAAGCTCAGTTCTGGGGGACAAACATTAGATTGCGCATGTACCAGTGACGTAATTCGATTGTTACATGACATTTTTTTGGCAGAACAAACAAAACATGATTCCACACTAAACATTCTAAAACAATAAAATGACATAACTGGTGCATGCACAATCTGTCCCTCAGAACCGAGCTTCAAATTTATTACCGCAGATAATGTGAAAGGGTCTATAGTCATATATACACGTAGCTTACTTCATACAAATTATAGTACCATCATCAGACTTGAAGGGATGGTCAAGACACAACACCCAATGAGGGTCAAGTTCACCTTCAAGGACACATGTTAAGGTCACATACTTAGGGTCAAATATATGACAGGTGACACACCTGTTCTTAACTTGTTATGAACATGCTACGTAAATGTATCGAAGTTGCATTTTGGATTACTTTTTAAATTTCTTTCCAATTATATTTTCCATTTTAATGATTTTGCAGTCTAGTTGAAATGGTTTGCCTTTACTATCTGGCCAATTTATAGTCATACCTTGACTGCAGTGTTGTGAAAAACACATTAATTACCTTTAAAAATCTAACATACTCATATTCATTTATCATTTTAGGGGAGCTGTAGATTCTGGAGGTGAACAGTTTGTAGCGTATTTCTTACCTACAGACGAAACTCTGACAAAAAGGAAACGAGATGCCGAAGATGAAGTGGAATATGTACCTGACGAGGAGTAAGTCAACATAAATACTGACTGAGTGATACATTAGAAATAAAAGATCTCAAATTATATCATACACGTGTAAGTCAACATAAATACTGACTGAATTATACATCAGAAATAAAAGATCTTAAATTATATCATAAGTCAACATAAATACTGACTGAGTGATATATGTACATTAGAAATAAAAGATCTCAAATTATATCATAAGTCAACATAAATACTGACTGAGTGATACATTAGAAATAAAAGATCTCAAATTAGATCCTATTTCATACAGTATTTATGAAAAGAGCTATGTGATTTTATGTCCCTGAGCCTTTGCAAGGGGATTTAAATCACACAGTATAAAGTTTGTCAAAAAATGATTTAAATAAAACACACCAAATATCAATCTTAAAAGAAGTGAAGTACAACAGCATGAGAAAAAGGAGGAATACAGAATAATTCCAATCCATTCTCTATACCAAATCATATATAACTTTTTCATAAACTTATATTCTGTATCCCCCTATACAATGCTGTATAATTAGACAATACAAAATCTAATTTAAAAGATGGCAGCTTCCTTTCCATGATAAAATGTTAAATAAATGATTTAAAAATTATTTGCTCTCCGATTTTGTTTTTGTAAATAGAATAGATGATGTCTTAACTTCACTCATTTGTTATTCCTATGGGATAGAATCTCTTAATTTGAAGTCACACTTCCTTTAATATTGAGGAAAATGTAACATAATTTGTATTAGATACATGTATCCCCTTTATATAATGTACCACCTTTAATATTATAGGTATGATTACGTACTTGCAAGAGAATATAACTGGAACGTAAAGAACAAGCTATCCAGAGGCTATGAGGAGACATATTTCTTTGTATTCAGAGAGGACGGCATGTACTATAATGAACTGGAAACAAGGTAAAGTTATACATGTATTTTATAATGAAGAATAAGGGTACGTTATTTTCACATGCACATTATACATGTTTATTAAATGTTCAGGAATTTCTGCCAATTTTGCTTACTTCTGATTGGTGGAGATGCTGTTTGATAGAGTGTACCTCAGAATGAGTTGACCGCTAACACTCCAAAGCGGTCTATTCGGGATAAGCGTGTGCGTGACTGGTGCGTGCGATGATTTTTGTAGTGTTAGATCTTTGACTTCGCGTATCATTACAATGCAATTGTCAATAAATCCTGATAATTTAATAAAGCAGTTATTGACTTTTGATTTCAGTCTACTCGTGACTATACAGACCTGGTCAGGCATTGGTTAACCTCTGCCTTCGGCCTCGGTCAACCAATACCTGACCAGGTCTGTATAGTCACGAGTAGACCTCATCAAAAGGCAATTGTATAATATCTGTATTCACAATAATTTGTAATGCTGAACATGGTGAAAGAATGATTCAGAAAGCCATTTTCATTTAAAGGATCGGCCAGTGCTGGACATTGCACCTGTTGGCAGACTTATCCATTATTCCTTCTTAATCAAGTGCCTGTCAAAACTTTATTAGACAGGCCTCTGATTATGACATCAAAATGGATAAGTCTGCCAACAGGTGCAGAATCGGAAATAAGGCAATCCCTTGCTCACCTTTCTACAAACTCCAACTTAACCTCCAAAAAATTACTTTATTTGATTGTTTACATTGTGATGTCACAATTAGACTTTTGCAACATTTCAAAATTTATGACTGAAATAATGTCATTTGTTTACATTTTTGGAAGGGCCTGTCGTGAACATTATTTTTTAGTCCCCTACCAGCAACGCCAAAGGGGACTCTTATTAGTCTCCTACCGGCAACGCCAAAGGGGACTCTTAGTTTCCTCTCGGTCTGTCTGTCCGTCTGTCCCTCTGTCTGTCCGAATATCAGTTTTCCGAACTTTTTACTGCAACGGATAGAGATATTAAGATGAAATTTGATACACAGCTTGGTCTTGGATAGTTACAGAGCAAGTTCGACTTTCGTCACGTTTGACCTATTTTTCAAGAAGTTATGCCCCTTGATGTCTTGGAAAATTCAGTTTTTGTCAGTTTTCCGGACTTTTTTCTGCAATGGATGGAGATATTCAGATGAAATTTGATACACGGCTTGGTCTTGGATAGTAACAGAGCAAGTTTGACTTTCCTCACACTTGACCCATTTTTCGAGGAGTTATGCCCCTTTATGACTTGAAAAATTCAGTGTTTGTCAGTTTTCCAGACTTTTTTCTGCAACGGATGGAGATATTCAGATGAAATTTGATACACAGCTTGGTCTTGGATAGTTACAGAGCAAGTTTGTTTTTCGTCACGCTTGACCTATTTTTCGAGAAGATATGCCCCTTTATGACTTGAAAAATTCAGTTTTTGTCAGTTTTCCAGACTTTTTTCTGCAACGGATGGAGATATTCAGATGAAATTTGATACACAGCTTGGTCTTGAATAGTTACAGAGCAAGTTCGACTTTTGTCACGCTTGACCTATTTTTTAAGGAGTTATGCCCCTTTATGACTTGGAAAATTCAGTTCTTGTCAGTTTTCCAGACTTTTTTCTGCAACAAATAGAGATATTCTGGTAAAATTTAATACTCAGCTTAGTCTTGGATAGTTACAGAGCAAGTTCAACTTTTGTTAGGCTTGACCTCTTTTTCGAATCGATAAAGCAGATAAGACCTTAGAACTGAGCTGCACAGACAGTAAGTTTAATTTAAACTCATATATTTTTTAAATGAACAGTAATTCAGGACATAAATATATGCCGCTTGTAGGGGACTATATCGCTCAGCGATCATAACATTTTTTGAAGTTGCTTTATGTGCCATTAAGGCTACCAGGAAAAGTTATACAGGTATTTGTTTGCAATAGAAATAGTAAAGTACATGCAAGTGGCTAAATATTTGTAACTAAGACTGCATGCATCTTATTTCTTATCTCTTTAATTTTGAGATAAAATTGTCTCACATTTTGTATGTCTTTTTACAGGGTGCGATTAAGTAAAAGAAGAAAGACTGGAAATGTCAGCAAATCCAGGTTACTTGTAAAGCACCGAGATCTGAATGAGAGGGAAGTTGGTGCTCAGGTATTGTATATACATATAGATACACTTTGACAAATCTATCTAAATCTAGTGTTTGTAAAAACATCTATGTGCTGTGAACAATGACAGACATCTTTGTGCTGTGAACAGTGACAAACATCTTTGTGCTGTGAACAGTGACGAACACCCAAATCTTCCACAGATATTGTTCATCACTAGAGGATGAATCCTATTTATTGTGAAGGTATTCATTTATAGATGATGCTATGCTTTGTGATGTACATCTACTTATATTCCAAAATATGGAAAGTACAAATAATAAATAGATTTATAATGGTATGATATAGTGCTGTGCGATAATACCAGTTTACCTGTATATTGCAATATTTTCATCACCAATACGTATTGCAATACTTTTTAGCTCACCTGAGCGAAGCTCAAGTGAGCTATTGTCATAGCGCGCCGTCCGTCGTCCGTCCGTTGTCGTCGTCGTCCGTCCGTCCGGCGTAAACTTTTAACATTTTCAACATCTCCTCTGCAACCGCTGCAAAGAATTTCTCGAAACTTCACAGGAAGCAAGTACTCAATGCCCTCTACCAAGTTTGTGTTTTTTGTGCCGATTGGTCAACAAATATGGCCGCCGAGGGCTCCGATTGGCTGACACATTTTCGACATCTCCTCTGCAACCGCTGCACAGAATTTCATGAAACTTTACAGGAAGGAAGTACTCAAGGTCCTCTACCAAGTTTGTGTTTTTCGTGCCGATCGGTCAACAAATATGGCTGCCGAGGGCTCCGATTGGCTGACACATTTTCGACATCTCCTCTGCAACCGCTGCACAGAATTTCATGAAACTTTACAGGAAGGAAGTTCTCAAGGTCCTCTACCAAGTTTGTGTTTTTTGTGCCGATCAGTCAACAAATATGGCCGCCGAAGGCTCTGATTGGCTGACTCATTTTCGACATCTCCTCTGCAACCGCTGCTCAGAATTTCATGAAACTTTACAGGAAGGAAGTACTCAAGGTCCTCTACCAAGTTTGTGTTTTTTGTGCCGATCAGTCAACAAATATGGCCGCTGAGGGCTCTGATTGGCTGACACATTTTCGACATCTCCTCTACAACCGCTGCACAGAATTTCATGAAACTTTACAGGAAGGAAGTACTCAAGGTCCTCTACCAAGTTTGTGTTTTTTGTGCCGATCGGTCAACAAATATGGCCACCGAGGGCTCTGATTGGCTGACACATTTTCGACATCTCCTCTGCAACTGCGGCACAGAATTTCATGAAACTTTACATGAAGGAAGTACTCAAGGTCCTCTACCAAGTTTGTGTTTTTCGTGCCAATCATTCAACAAATATGGCCGCCGAGGGCTCTGATTGGCCAACACATTTTCGACATCTCCTCTTTAACCACTGCACAGAATTTCATGAAACTTTGCAGGAAGGAAGTACTCAAGGTCCTCTACCAAGTTTGTATTTTTCGTGCCGATTGTTCAACAAATATGGCTGCTGAGGGCTCTGATTGGCTGACTCATTTTCGACATCTCCTCTGCAACCGCTGCACAGAATTTCATGAAACTTTACAGGAAGGAAGTACTCAAGGTCCTCTGCCAAGTTTGTGTTTTTTGTGCCCATCGGTCAACAAATATGGCCGCTGAGGGCTCTGATTGGCTAACACATTTTCAACATCTTCTCTGCAAAAAAACCACTGCACAGAATTTCATGAAACTTTACAGGAAGGAAGTACTCAAGGTCCTCTACCAAGATTGTGTATTTTGTGCTGATAGGTCAACAAATATGGCCGCCGAGGGCTCTGATTGGCTGACACATTTTCGACATCTCCTCTACAACCGCTGCACAGAATTTCATGAAACTTTACAGGAAGGAAGTACTCAAGGTCCTCTACCAAGTTTGTGTTTTTTGTGCCGATTGGTCAACAAATATGGCCACCGAGGGCTCTGATTGGCTGACACATTTTTCGACATCTCCTCTGCAACCGCTGCACAGAATTTCATGAAACTTTACAGGAAGGAAGTACTCAAGGTCCTCTACCAAGTTTGTGTTTTTCGTGCCGATTATTCAACAAATATGGCCGCCGAGGGCTCTGATTGGCCAACACATTTTCGACATCTCCTCTTTAACCACTGCACAGAATTTCGTGAAACTTTGCAGGAAGGAAGTACTCAAGGTCCTCTACCAAGTTTGTATTTTTCGTGCCGATTGTTCAACAAATATGGCTGCTGAGGGCTCTGATTGGCTGACTCATTTTCGACATCTCCTCTGCAACCGCTTCACAGAATTTCATGAAACTTTACAGGAAGGAAGTACTCAAGGTCCTCTGCCAAGTTTGTGTTTTTTGTGCCCATCGGTCAACAAATATGGCCGCTGAGGGCTCTGATTGGCTAACACATTTTCAACATCTTCTCTGCAAAAAAACCACTGCACAGAATTTCATGAAACTTTACAGGAAGAAAGTACTCAAGGTCCTCTACCAAGATTGTGTATTTTGTGCTGATCGGTCAACAAATATGGCCGCCGAGGGCTCTGATTGGCTGACACATTTTGAAATCTCCTCTGCAACCATTGCACAGAATTTCACGAAACCTTGCAGCAAGCAAGTACTCAAGGTCCTCTGCCAAGTTTGTGTTTTTCTTGTCGATAGGTCAACAAATATGGCTGTCAAGGGCTTTGATCTGTAGAAGTTTTTTGTGACTTTAAACCCTTTGTCTGCAACTCAGGTGAGCGATGTGGCCCCCTTGGGCCTCTTGTTTCCAAAATACAGTTCAAGTCTATTGATAACAAATTATTAAAAAAAGATCCTTTTTCGTATATTTACGCGTAAATCATTTTAACTAAAAATTTCATTAAACTGCAATATTGCTCTTTGCAAACATTGTAGTGAGGAGGTTAAATACTCCGGTAGCACAAAACTCATATCGCATGTGACGACATCACAGAAATATTTTCGTCAGTTCTTGCTCAGACATAAAGCAAACTTTTGTCTTTGAATTATATTTTATTTTTAAAATATCAAATCCTTAAGTCTTGCAATAAATTACGATTCAAATTTGGCATATTGCAATATATCACAATACAGTTTTCAGCTGCGATACCCAGCACTAGTATTATAAACGAAAGAGTAAAATGATGAAATTATCACACTAGCTAGCGTATTTGACTTGGAGCTTTAGAGTTATGTTCATATACAGCTCACAAATGATATTTATCTATGATGTTTTCTAGGTAATAATGGTTCAGAATTTACAATATACAATACATATAAATGTCTTACGTTTACCAGGAATCCAGAATGCTGATGCTTGAACCACAACAAGAGGAGGAAGAAGAAGAAGTTCAAGATGAACAGTTTGGAGATAATCTCGGTATGCAACAACATCAGTCTATAAACTTGTATATTGATCCATTTATCCGACAGTCTGTCCGACCATCTGTCTGTCTATCTGTAACTGAATCATATTCTAATCTCTAGAATATTTGTAAAGTTTAGTAAGATTTCCTCATAGATTTCACTGAATTTTTTGTCCCAATAATTCTTTCTACCCTAAAATGAAGCAAGGAAAGTTTAAGGTAATCTTATTTGATGTTAGGAATTCCTGCAAGAATATAATTATAAGAAATATATACTGTATAAGTGGAATAACTCCCTTCCTTCCTACTTTCCTTCGGACTTTTATGAAAGCAAATCTTTTTGCATGGACAATGATTTTTAAGGCCAGGTTAGGGCAGTGGTAGCGCGCTCGCTTCTCACCTCTAAGGTCCTGGGTTTGAATCCCAGATTCGTCGAAGGGGTCTTATGTGGGAGGGTAGATGGTCCCCCACCCAGGCCTCTGCAGGGGATTTTTCTCCAGGTACCTCATGCTCCTTGGACCCCCTCACGCCAACATCTGAGCCAACGTGAGACATTAATATAAGTTGTGTAACTTGTTTGTTAAACGTTGTAAAATAAATACAGTTTGAATTAATGATGTATGGATTCATTCCCGATTTCATTGAATTATGTTTTTGGTATGTAAACTTTCACGGTAGGAGGCTTCTGCGTATTTTCTTATATTTACATCCATATCATTTATATTCTTCCAAATTGGTATACACATAGATATGGATCAGTTCAAGAGTGCCAGTGAAGATGAAGGAAGTGTTAAGTCGGGAGGAAGCCGACGGAGTCGCAGCAGAAGTCGAAGTGGAAGTAGGTCAGGAAGTGGTAGCAGGAGTGGTAGTGGAAGTAGAAGTAGGTCACGCAGTGGTAGCCGATCCAGGAGTCGTAGTAGAAGTAAAAGCGGTAAGTAGGTCACTAAAATTAAGAAAAAGTAGGTTAAAGAATTGAAGTAGTATCAGAAGTAGGTAACAAATTAAGGTAATGTAAGAAAAGGTCATAAAATGGTTATTTTAGAAGAATAAGATTAGAGGGTGGTATTTGATAAAGAGAGGGAGTGGTGCTGATAGATGAATAACTACTAGACTATGCCACAAACAATACTGTAAACGTGGAAATTTTTGCGTTTGGGTAATTTTCGCGAATCAAGGGATTTTGCAAAAATTTTCCTCGAGCAAAAATATCCCCGCTGCATTCTTACAATGGGAAAGAAATTTTTATCGCGAATGTTTCCCTTTCGCATAAAGTCTTGATCTTATAATCGCGAAATTTTCCCCCAGCGAAAATAACCACATTTACAGTATTTGAAGCATGTCAGACAAACTTGTCAGACAAACTTTGACAAATAAATTAGATGTCATTTTCAAAAAAGTGAGTTTGTAAGCAATAATTGTAGATATTTGTGTGGTCATTCAATGTTGATTGTACAAGGCATTTGTATAACAAGGAAAGCAATGGTAAAGGAACAAGACAGGTCTAGCTGTTTCAATTTTCTTGAAAATATCTTTTTCTCTAAGGTTGACTCGTCTTATACTTCAAACTCTTGTAGAGTAAAATGTATTGTATATTATGCATCTGAATGGATGACAATTTTGTGTACCTGTATAACATTTTAAATTTCTCTGATCAACAGGTAGTAGAAGTAGGAGTGGAAGCAGGAGTAGAAGCCCGTCTCCGGCTAAAAGTGGAAGCAGCAGCGAGAGCGAGAGTGAACCAGAGAAAGACAAGGGCAAGAAAGACGAGGAAGAAATCTTTGGTTCGGCTAGCAGCTCGGACGAAGACTGATATTTGTGTACATATAACATGTTTCAGTGTTCATATATACATTACGTATGTCATCTTTTAGTAACATCAAAATCTTTGGTTCGGCCAGCAGCTCTGATGAGGACTGAAATTTGTGTACATATAATGTGTAAATTGTTCATATACACATTGCATCATCTGTTTGTAACATTAAAATCTTAGATTCAGCCAGCAGCTCTGAAGGAGGCTGACCTTTGTGTACATTTAATATGTTGTAGTGTGCATTTACACATTGCCATCTTTCCATTCTATCCATGTGAAGCATGCTGGAGACACACCAGGATCATGACAAACATTTCATTCTTTTTTTTTTTTCATCAGTACATCATATAAGAATTATTGATTCAGGTCATGGCAAAAAAGAATTCAGTTTATAGAAAGCAATTATGAAAAGAAACAAACCAATAAAGAATTTTGAAAAAATATTTTATTTATGTCATAGAATGTACTTGTAAATCATGCATGGACCTTGTTTTTGCCTCGGAATTCCTCCTCTGTTATATAAAAATGTGCTTTTCCTAATGGAAAACATTCAGATTTTATATTCCTGAGGGTAAGACAAATGTGAATTGTGAAGATAAAATATGAACATTTCAAAGTATGAAAATGTTCCAGCTCGGACTTGCCTTGCATAGTATCACATTGCAAAAATGTTGGTTTGTCTTAGATTTCTAAAAATTCATAAGAGTAATAAGGGAAGCAGTGTCAATGTAAATAGAATCCAAAGTGAGATGAAATTCATATATTTCAGCTTTGTGGTTCTTGAGTAAGAATCAGGCAGGGGTGATACATCAAAATTTTGTGCAAAACTTTTTATTTCTGTTTTGAGACATATATGTGGTACAAATCAAACGTATGAAATTTATTTCTCAAGGTAGTGATGGTGAAGTGAGATATTCACCTCATAATTTGATATAATAAAGGATTATGAATGGAAAAAATGGCGGGGAGATTTTCTCTATATATAATTCAAACAAATTTGCTACCCCTATAACTTTCTTCACCATCCAAGTATGAGGAAAATTCCTTCAGAACATTCATATGGAGGTTTATCTGAACACATTTCAAGTGAAAAAAAGTTCTGCAAAAATTTAAAGGTTTTTCAACTGTCTGATCCTTACATGGACCTGTACTTAAACACATTTTCTTCTCATTTGTATTAATATTAATGAACCTTGGAAATAATGGAGGCATTTGAGAAACAATCTGAATTTACGATGAATTTATTCTTCTTAAAAAAGTATAGAATCAAGCTACCACTTCTTGTATTCTTTGAGCTATGTGTAATTAGAGCATCACATGATAAATCCTTGGAATTCCATTGGTTGAGCACGTGGGGACTATGAGAGATTAGTGCCCGGCAAGTGGGCACTATTGCTTTACAGAGTTACGTTGCTTGGAGAGTAACGCACTCTAGGTGTCACCTCTTCCTCGTGAAAGGAATTTTTGAACGGCTTCAATGAAAAATCTTAGTCTGTCCTTTTTAAATTGATATCAAGTTCATGTGATACACTAAACCTATTAATGCCTGTTTGTGTGGGTACTAGTACCCATTCAAACGGGCATTAATAGGTAACTGGTACGCTGTTCTTATTTAAGTATTATGAAATGAGGAAGAATTTTTAAAAATTCATTTTCATCCTACAAAGTCGATACATTTCGAAATGAAAAATTATCCATTTGTCTAAATTTTACCAAGTTTTGAAAACTAGTGGAAGATGAAATGTTTGCCCTTTCATTGATCAAATTGTACATTTGTTTTGAAAATGATGAGTTTATAGAAACATCAAACCCATCTCAATTCCTATGTGTAAAAGATGAACCCTATTAATTTTCAAGATCAAAAAAAGTTAAGGTCACTGTTAGCTTTAGCTTATAAACGTTGTGAACAACATAGAAGACAATTATCACAGGTTCCCCAAACCTTCTACAAATGTCCCCTATGGGGAGATGATTAACAGGTATTGATTTTCATTGTCAAGGTCACTGTTATATCGTAACTTTGAACAACTTAGAACACACAGCAGTCACCATAGAACAAAAAACCTTTATCAAATGTTCCCTATAGCATATAAAGGGAGGGATGCATCTTGTAGATTTTCAAGGTCATAGGGCAAATGTCAAGGTCACCAAACAGCTTTGAATACAAAGCAATCATCACTGCATCGTCAAATGTTCCCCAAAGGTTAGGGGATGATACAACTGATTTCGAAGGTCAAGATCACTATGGACTCGACATCTTGTCAGTGTAGAACAGAAAGCACCCTAGAACCATCAAGCCTTCCACCAATGCTCCCTATACGGAGCTAACTCAGTGTCTTTCAATGTAATTTTGAACTTAAACCTTGTGAACAACACAGAAGACATAAAATTGTGAGGAAATGCTATGCTTGCGTTACCTTTCTTTACACAACGACATGGTCTTTCATCCACTTGAATTTGAAAAGTTTTTTTTTCAAACAAAATCTGTCTTACAACTCCTGTTATACTTTATTGTTGTCAGGTGGACAGTTGTGGCATGCCAACTTATTTTAGGAAATGGAGTCAACGTGTTTGCTTTAACCGATTATACATTGGGTCAATTTATTCACAAGCAGCGGGGTTTTAACCACCATTTAAAAGAAGAAATCATATTTACATGTATTCTTTTTCAAAGAAATATAAATTTGTATATATTTACTATGATATAATAGAGTATGTAATCTTAAAACTTTTGTAGTATGAATAAAAACAAAAACAAATTATATACACAAATTTTCGACCCCTTGGTCATTATCCACTATAAATTAAAAATTGTGTATTTGGGTGTTTGTGGTTTTATTTGCATCATTCCTTCCCTGTGGACGAAATATATCAACCTATGCTTATAGTATGGGTATCGTACCCTCTTTAAGTCGCCGGTGCATGTATAGAATCAAAACAGCTGTTATAGCATGTATAGTGGATGTTAAGAAATATAAATGAAAAATTTGCACAAAAGAAATGAGCTATTTCCAGATGAATCAACTGAGAGAGGGGCGTTTCTAGTCTGGACAAAGGATAAGGAATACAGCTGAAGGCTATACAAACGTTTTTCTGCGGTTATTAGTAAATTGTTCAAATATGTCATATCATTCAAGGTTAAGATGACATGCACTCGTTGGGGCAGGAGTGTATCCAGGGTAATTTATCCATTCTAAAGTGGAAAAAAAACTGCAGTATCGGCACTGTCGTCCCCGCCCGCCCTCTGGATTGTTCAAGATACATCAAGGAATAATATAGTTCTACAGGAGCTGTCTTTTTCAGTTTATTTTTACACATTTAAAGAATAAAAAGGGTTATACACGTACAGGGTTTTCATTCAAACTTGAAATTAATACGTACTATTTCAGTGAAGTCTACGTTATTGAAAGCGTAAAACCTTCCTGGCTATGCGCCTGATCTATAAATAAGACCTTGAATATGATAACAGTAGACACATTAAACTGCACGTCGTACACACACATTGTGGATTACTTCTAACAGTAAAAGGTAAGCATGACCGATTTAATAAGGTCAAACATAATTCATAAGATAGATCGTAACCGTTCATAAAAAAGGCTTGAATTTTAACGCTTCTATGTAAAATATAGCACTTGTCTGATATACAAGTGTAGCCATAGGTGGATCTAGGTAAAGAAGGCGGAAGGGGGGGGGGGGGGGGGCTGAAAACTTGTCGTGGCCGGAGAAACACATCCCCCAAGAAATTGTGGATCGTAACATTGCGTTTACTTTCTTGTGTTTTTAATACAGTAACTTTGAATTGAATTTCTTAAGGTATCGGTAAATTACAAAAGATTTTCTCAATGTCGGTCATTCGTTCACGTACATGTAGATGTACTTATCCATCAGACATTCTTAATCTTGCATGCTACTTCTATATGGCGAGGAAGATTACCTATATTCTCCTTTTTAGGAGGTAAAGTCCGATCAGAGAAGGTGACCAAGCGCAGATCTAGAGGGAATTGAGGGGGGTCATGAATCGAAACCCCTCCCATATCATTTGCCAGAAATCCTTATTTTTCCCGTTTTTTGTATATTTTCAAAATCATAGGCTTAACCCCCCCCCCCCCCGGATGGAACCGCGGACTCCTCCTCTGGAACATATTCTAGATCCGCCAATGCCACAATCAGACCCCCTCCCCACCCTCTTGATCATCATTGGGTATATATGTACTTTGTTCTAATTCTTACATGTATGTGATCAAAAAGAAATCAATGAAAAATATACATCACATATATTTTCTACCTTTGTTACATCGATGCTGATCTAGATGTCAACCTTAACGTATCCAGGGTGTTCAGACGAGGCCCACCCAGAAATATTTGGCCCTGGGGCGATGCCTGCTCAACCAGCCGTGAAAAAGGCGGGGCAACTTCCAGACGACAAAATCAGGCAGTTTTTCGAAGAAGTAATAATACATAAGATCTACAAATATATATCATAATTTGTGCGAATTCTGCGTACAAGAAGTTTCAATGCACAATAGAAATTGCTCAATTTTACCATGTTTACTGAAATAAAATAAGTCACAGAGGGTATAAAAACAATACATCTCATCTAAAAAGAAAAATTAACACTTGTTCTTCAAATATTTTCAGGGATATGTTCTCGTAGAGGATTTTTTCACACCAGAGGAGCTGGAACCCTGTCGTCAGGAGATCCTCTCTATCGTAGATAACTTTGCTAATAGACTATACAAAGCCGGTAAAATAAAAGGCAGGTATCATTTAAATCCAACAGCTGCCACTTGAAATCGTTTCTCTTCTATTGGCTCTTCATTCCCCAAGCTCTGATGTTACCTCTCTCTGTTTAAAGTTGCTAATAAATCCTTTTCCTCTCTTGTGTGACTGGTTAATCATTTCCCTTAATCTCTGGAGTGCCTAAAAATCTCCCTCTTGAGGCCTCCGGGCCGATAAATCCACTCCCTCTCTACAGTTTCCCTCTCTGTCTTAATTCCTTCTTAAGTGACCGACAGCTCCTTTCTCTCTCTGTACATCGCCGATAAATGTCGTTCTCTCTTTCCAGAGGCCGATAAATTCTTTCCCTCCTTTGGAGTGGTCACGAATTCTTTTCTCATGCAACTTGTTTAACCTGAATTTCCCTGATAGTTTCCAGATGGAAAAAATCCCCCCTTTGGAGTTGCTGAAAATTATCTTATTATTAATTCCTGTCTCAGATGCAGATAACCCCCTTAATTTCCCTTTTGACTTGTCCGAATAATGTAAACGTGGAATTTTTCGCGTTGGGGTAATTTTTGCACATTTTACGATTGTAATATTATCGCGAAAATAACCCCCGCGTGAAAATTTCAACCCTTATAAAAGACGAAAACTCCCAATTTTACTGCTGCAATAGTAATTTCGCGAAAATTTTCCATAGCGAAAATAACTGGTTCCACATTTGCAGTATCCAAAAACCCTTCAGTGGAAAAACAAAGAAATCCTTCTATCTGGATATAGTTGAAAAATAAGTTTGGTTGGCGTGTACTTTTGAATTATTCTGGTTCATTACAGAAACTATTCGACTATAAGAAATCTTATACGTACATGTACAAAAAAATTAAAAAGCCAATCAATCTATTTTCAGACCTTTACAGTGATTACGGTTTGTTTCAACGACTTATCAAGTTGGAAAATGACTTCACTGGAGCCTCTATATTATGTATGAAACTTGCAGCAATGCCAAAGGTAAACACATATGAAGTTTTTGTGGTATCAAAAATAGGGAATAAATAGTAAAACGGCGCCTCAATGTCATAGTATGTATGTTTTTAACCTTCGTCTACCTTTCGAATCATTTCGGATGCTTTGTAAAGATTTTGAATCTTGATTTGCGAGGGTGGGGTAAAAATAGAAATGTTACTTTTAGATGAAAATCACAAACGTTTCTTTCCCTCTTCTTTAAACTCTGTAATTCCGTGTATTCATAATTTAAGTCCGTGCAAACAATGTGATACTTTTTTTCAAATTCTAATTGAATTAGATATTTTTCTGAAAATTGTAAGTAAAGTATGTGCTTCAAACATTTAGCTCTTGATGCAAAGTCCCTGACTATAGAGTATGGTTTCTTATTTCCTTGCCCAGAGTTTACAGAATATCTGGTCGAATGAGAGACTGCTGAATGTGGTAGAACAGTTGATTGGACCAGACATCATGGGGCACCCTGTATGGAACCTGAGAACCAAGGTACCACACCATGAGGAAACAACAGTACCGTGGCACCAAGGTAAGCTGTGGTACCACAGTATGTAACCAGACATCATGGTAAATATATAACTAGAGCAAACAACCGTATATCGTGGCACCAAGGTAAGATGTGGTATATATCTTTAGAATGTAACCGTAAATTATTGGGCACCCTGTATTGAATCCTAGAACGATAATACCACGGTGACGCCACCAAGCAAAAACAGTACTGTGGTAACACGATAAGTATAGAACCAAAGTGAACCTCCATATAATGTTACCACAGTATGGACATTTAACCAACCATATCATAGGGGTAAGATAACTTTAATGCCTTTTATTAAATGATCAGCAATTATTGCCGATTTTGCTTATTTCTAATTGGTGGAGACGCTGTTTGATAGAGTGTACCTCAGATTGAGTTGACCGCTAACGCTCCAAAGCGGTCTATTCGGGATTAGCGCGTGCTTTACCAGCGTGTGCGTTGATTTATGTAGTGTTAGATCTTTGACTTCGCTGATCATTACAATGCAAATGTTAATAAAATCCTGATAATTTAATAAAGTAGTTATTGACTTTTGATTTCGGTCTACTCGTGACGATACAGACCTGGTCAGGCATTGGTTAACCTCGGCCTTCGGCCTCGGTCAACCAATACCTGACCAGGTCTGTATAGTCACGAGTAGACCTCATCAAAAGTCAATAACTGTATAGAGTAAACCGTCGTGACAACTTAATTAAAATCAAATTCAAGGAATTGTGGTCCCCCGCTTTTGGATATTTGTCTTTAAGAAATGCTTACAGACCCCCCCCCCCCCTCCTCCATATTCTGAAGTTTTCATAATATTATACGTTATTACGGTTCCAGACAGATAATATGGTCTGATATACCTTGTCTGGAATTTATATTTCCCGAGCCGAAGGCGAGGGGAATATTAATTCCAGACAAGGTATATCAGACCATATTACCTGTCTGGAACCGTAATAACATTTTTGTCATACTGAAAATCACTTATAAATTGTCATTTCAAAATGGCGTCAAAAGTAAAATTTCTAACTTTTTTGTTTGTTGGTGGATTGTAAAATTTTCTTCACCATTGAAAAGATCGTACCCGTAAATGGTTTATTCAAAATGAATAAACCACGAATGAAATTCAATTTAGCAGAAAACTAAAATTAAAGGATCTGAAGCGAGAGACAAATTCAAAACTTCAGAACGTTTTTACGGGAAATGCGCACTATGACGTCAAGAAACAATAAGGTGTCCGTAACGTCACAAAGCTCTATATTTACGGCTGCAGACGGGTAACATAGTGACACGTAAAACGTTGCACACAGTCCGAGCAACGTTGTGTCGGTGCTGCGAGCGCGCCATCATATCGATCTCCTTTGCGCTCACAGCCCAACTTGTGGTTGGCGGGCCGCGGGGTCCGTAATGAATCCCCGGGCCGCCGTTTGGGATGTCTCTTTTTTCTAGCTTCTTGCTTTTCTTCTGCAGCTGGAAGTATCAAGATTACACTTTAATAAGTTTTCAATCTTTATTGTTGTTTCGTTTTTCGGAGAGTGTTTTACATAATATAATTAGTTCAAAAGTATAGCGCATGCGCGCCAGTGATGTCCGTTTCCGGAACAAGGACTTGAACACATATATAAAATTAAAAGCGAACACTATAGTAATGCAATTATGTACATATAACAACTTATAATAATATGAAATGAAGAGACAGTAGCTTATTTCGAAAGTTCAAATTTTAAAACAATAATTATAAAAAGATTTACGTACTTAACTTATGTAAATGGAATTTATTCTAGGTAAAAATGTAAAATTCAAATAGTCTCATACCTGAAAGTATCAAGATTACACTTTAATAAGTTTTCAATCTTTATTGTTGTTTCGTTTTTCGGAGAGTGACCTATATAGCCGAAGTTTGACCGTCTCCGAAAAACGTCCCACCCTTCCAGATACTGACCAATAACTTTCTTAGAATTTTGACTGACACATTTACCCGAATTTTGAAAAACTAAAATTAACCAATCAAATATAAGAATTTTGGACAAAGAAGACGAGCCGGACAGCAACCGATAATTGACTTTCACACTTATGTCAAGAATTAATTTACTCATCTCGGCGTCCTGTCCGAACTTTCTTCTGATGTCGTGTAATTTGTTTGTTTTCTAATAGCCTTAAGTAAATTTTGAAGTAATTCTTGTTATTTTTAAGACGGAAAAAGTAAAGTCACAAAAAGGAAAGGAATGTTATATTGTTCAGAGATTAATGAGAGATTAAATGCCAAAATATAGAAATGTACAAAAATGACTTTTACCAAATAACTTTTTTCATACAAATAATTTTAAAATAAAAATATTAAATTTGATTTCCTGATCGATAATCGAATCTATCGATACCAAATTTGATGTGATGAATTAATTATCATAGACAATAGATTTTTTACTTTTCAAATGCATCTACTTCATATCATTGGAATAAAAAGCTGTGATTCAATTTAAATACGTCTGTCCTATGACACATTAAAATTAAAATTTAAATATGCAGTAATGACGACTTTCTACCCAACCTAATTACTTTCGTCCTCGAAAGTTCAAATTCTTACACACTACATACAATATATACAATATAGTGGAGGACGTTTTGGTTGGCGGCAATTTCGAAATAAGACGCAAGTTAAATATAACTATAAAAGCGATTGAAAAAAAAAATGAATTATCCACTTGTACTAGATTAAAAAGATTCGTAACATATATACACACTATTTCAGAAGTCTTTGGAAATTTCGTACGATAAAATATTTATAATGTAATGTTTTTTTTATCTTTAAATTGACGTGATCGGTGTATGTGCTTATGTGTATCCGTCCAGTATATAATGAAGCGGCGTCCGTCGAGACAACACACTCTTTGTCAAGCTACCGAGGTGTAAGGTTCTAAATATAGTAACGCTAAACATTACCTGCATAAGGTTGATAGCAATAGGTAGTACAGGTAGCATTTGGTATAAGGTTATTGTGCCAGAGGCAAGGTGCGTGCCAGAGGCTATAAAGTAACCTGTGGCTATTGTCAGAGGCGAGTGTCAGAGGTACTGTGTCAGAGGCTATACAGTAGTCAGAGGCAAGTACCAGAGGCAATCGTCAGAGGCAAGAGCCAGGTGACAGAGTGTCGTCGTTGTCGTGTAAATAATCTCCCCTCTGTAATTATACATTTGATTTGTTTCATGTACCAATCATTTGCTCAATCATTGGTCAATCATTTGTCGAATCGTCTTGCCAGTCAAGTAACTGAAGGAAAGTACTTTGATATTTGAATTTATATTGTTTTCCTACCGTAAATTTTATATATCAGTAGGTGACCCCCACCTCGGTCACGTTACATAAAATTGGTGGCAGCGGTGGGATGATTTTTTTTCCATTTACAGTAGGATTAGTTGTATTATGTCTGCTGACGATTTACAACGTGAGGTGACATTGTTAGAGACAGAGATTCAACTTATTGAACGTAGTATTCAGGAAAATAGTATGCGCCACTCGACTCCTAATACTCATTTACAAGGTAACGGGCCGGGTCATGTCTCATTCGACTCTGGTATTGTAAATACAATGCGCAGATCCCCTGTCCCAGATGCCCGTGGTACCAACAGTCAAAGTACCAGGCGCAGAGTTGGTTTTGCAAACTCTGATAATATTAGTCAGTTATCTAGTGGTGTCACCTACAGGCGCAATACGAACAGACAACAAGGTAATGTAGGTAATAATACACCTGCTGGACAGGCAACAAGCAATGTACAGACTCCGAATACGGTAACAAGCAATGTACCGACACCAGGCCAGGTAAATAGTCATGTACAATCTCCTGCCTTTGACAGAAGGAGAGAGGTAAAACCTGCCACTTACGATGGTAGTGGTAATTGGCTTGATTACAAATCACATTTTCAGTCGGTAAGTAAAATTAACAGGTGGACTGATGATGACAAGGGGCTTTACCTCGCAGCATCATTACGGGGTCATGCTCAGGCTGTACTTGGTGATCTCCCTGACTCCAAGAAGGATGACTACACGTCGTTGATCAAAGCTCTTGAAGATAGGTTCCTTCCACCTAATCAAACAGAATTATACAGAGTTCAGCTGCGGGAAAGGCGTAAGCGTGCGACAGAGACCATCCCGGAACTTGGTCAAGCTATACGTAGACTTACAAATTTAGCTTACGCAAGTGCACCATCAGAGGTAAGAGAAACCCTTGCTAGGGAACAGTTTCTTGATGCCTTACCAGACTCTGACATGCGAATTAGAATTAAACAGGCTCGTCCCAAGGACCTGAATGATGCAATAAGGCATGCAGTAGAGCTAGAGGCTTTCCGTAGAGCAGAGGATAAAACTGGAAGTAAAGGCTATCAACGTCAGGTTACAAGTGAAGCAAACAAGTCAGACGACATGAAACGTCTGATTGAGAAATTGCAAAGTTCTGTAGAAACTATGGGTAAGGAAATACAGCAGCTGAAGACTGCAACGTCCCAGGCAAAGGGTAATCAAGGTCAACAGTTTCAGAGACGCAGGAAGAAGCTAGAGGACCTAGAGTGTTACAATTGTCACGAGAAAGGGCATGTGAAAAAGAAATGTCCTAAGGCTATCAAAGGCCCAAATGAACACAAGGACGAGTCCAAGGCTCCAACACCAGGAGTAGGTAGTAACAAGCACGCGTCTGCATCTTTAGGTAATTGTTCAGGTGGTGCTGGTATATACGTAGACGTCCTTATAAATGGGGTCCCTGGTAAGTTTCTAGTAGATTCAGGTTCAACTGTTACAATCATTTCTAGGGAACATTTCGAACAACTGAACCTGGTATTGCATGACACAGATATGAAGGTATTTACTGCAAACGAAAAAGAAATGCCGATAGATGGTTTCACAGAAGTTACCATAACACTTGGCCAGAAACAGGTAAAGATACAAGCAGTAGTATCTAGTATTCTAGCACAAGGTATATTAGGGTTAGATGCTCTTAAAGAGTGTGGCTATTTACTCGATATCAGTGATGCAAGATTCATTGCCAAAGACATGAGTCATACATTACCTTTGACATTTGAAGGTAGGGTAGGTTGTTTCAGGATTACATCTTGTCAGACGGTAAGTATACCACCAAGGAGCGAGATGGTAATTCAAGGGAAAATTGACAAACAACCTAATGAGATATTGCCTTTGGTAGGTATTATCGAGTCGTCTGTAAAGTCACTGACAAGTTCTAGACCACTAACTGCCAGAGTACTAGTGGCAACAGATGATACGGGAATAATACCGGTGAGACTTCTCAATCTCGAAGATACATCTAAGGTAGTATACAAAGATACAGATATAGGGCAATTGGAAAGTGCTGAAGAAGTACAGGTGCCCCAATGCCAAGGTGAAATCTTAGATGAAGAGCTAGAGAAATTGGCAAGTGAGTCCTCTCGTAATCTGACACAGGACGAACAGTCACAAGTAAAAGATTTCCTTTACAAGCATCGTGCCATGTTTGCTAAAAGTAATAAAGAACTAGGTAAAGCGACACTGGTCAAACACAAGATTGACACCGGGACGTCAAGACCCATAAAGCAACCACTCCGTAGAGTACCCGTACATCTCACTAGTGAAATAGATAGGAATATTGACGAGATGCTTGAATACAATATTGTAGAGCCATCGACTAGTCCCTGGGCCTCAGCTGTTGTCCTGGCGAAAAAGAAAGACAACACGTTCAGGTTTTGTGTTGATTATAGGCGGCTGAATGCATGCACAGTGAAAGATGCCTATCCCCTACCAAGAATTGACGAGGCGCTAGACCACATGAAAGGGTTCTCTTGGTTCTCCACTCTTGATCTCATCTCAGGATATTGGCAGGTTCAGCTAGACCCAAAACACCAAAGAAAGCTCAGATGACACAGAGCAAGGTGACGATGTCGCAATACCGTCGTCTGACACCAGTAACAAGGAGCAAGAAGGCTCAGATCAAGAATCTTTTGTAGATTCTGTGCCAATGGACACTGGCAAACGCCATCGACGTCCTCCTGTCTGGATGACAGACTTTGTTACTACATAGAGTGGTAAGCAGTGTGTAAATATGTAAATACAATTGTCTTATTGTTAGTGTTCACTGGACTTTTTTTTTGGGTTAGTATTGTTGTTGTCTTCATTCGGGACGAATGAAGCTAAGAGGGGAGCAATGTAATGTTTTTTTTATCTTTAAATTGACGTGATCGGTGTATGTGCTTATGTGTATCCGTCCAGTATATAAGGAAGCGGCGTCCGTCGAGACAACACACTCTTTGTCAAGCTACCGAGGTGTAAGGTTCTAAATATAGTAACGCTAAACATTACCTGCATAAGGTTGATAGCAATAGGTAGTACAGGTAGCATTTGGTATAAGGTTATTGTGCCAGAGGCAAGGTGCGTGCCAGAGGCTATAAAGTAACCTGTGGCTATTGTCAGAGGCGAGTGTCAGAGGTACTGTGTCAGAGGCTATACAGTAGTCAGAGGAAAGTACCAGAGGCAATCGTCAGAGGCAAGAGCCAGGTGACAGAGTGTCGTCGTTGTCGTGTAAATAATCTCCCCTCTGTAATTATACATTTGATTTGTTTCATGTACCAATCATTTGCTCAATCATTGGTCAATCATTTGTCGAATCGTCTTGCCAGTCAAGTAACTGAAGGAAAGTACTTTGATATTTGAATTTATATTGTTTTCCTACCGTAAATTTTATATATCAGTAGGTGACCCCCACCTCGGTCACGTTACAATTTTTTATATTGCATGAAATGTCAATTTAGTTTAAAATGACGTCGACTCATTGATTTGATCAAAATGTGTGCGATTTAGAACTATACGTATTCTATAACATCGAATTGCTTTTTGACTATTGAATATACACTTTGCTTTCGACTCCTATCTGAGTCCGTATGTTTTGAGGTAGCTTTTAATCTGGTCTTAAATGTTGATTTTGGCTATGACGAAGTGACAGAGTGACGAACAAACTTGCTTCTCTCAATAGCTTCACAACCACAAGACAAAAACATCAATTGATAATTCATAACACCTGATTAGAATATTAATGTTGTAAAAAGAACCAGCTTTTATACAATCTAGCACTATATTACGACTGAAATGAAAACGAATTCCAGCCAAAATAAAAAAAAATTCGTATCTAGTGTCATGAAATACAGTTGGAATGTCCATACAGCTGTTATACGAAGGGAATTTGAAACAAAATAACGGTTTGCCGTATATTATCTATCTTCATCATGTATTACTTTAAAAAGTTTTCGCCGAAATTCAACAAGACATGATCAAAATTTAAACTTACTCTCTTTTCTTATTATTCGAACTTGTCCCACTTGGGATCAATTCTTTTTACTAACTTGCCCACGCATCCATGGTACATAGCTTAGTATTTTTTTTTCAACATAAGTGCTATTCATATCAAGCCAATACATAATATCATATCACTATCTTAAAAGACTTCCTGAAAATGATACATGTTTTATCAAGCGTCCAATGTAAGAAACAGTTCTTTTCTGGAATCTTCTTTTTTTGTCTGCTGCTTGTCAGTTCTCAACACATTTTGTCTCGAAGTCACTATTTCATCTTCTTCCTTTTTCTGGTCTAATTCCATGGTTTGATAATATGAAATACGTTTATAATTTGAGTCACTTTGATCTTCCTTTTTCTCGTCCAATTCCAAGGTTTTAAAGTATAGCCGAAATAAGTCCAAATGACAATTTAAAACGAGTTTCTGTGGTATCCTGTAGTGGTATCCTGTAGACTTCTGAAGTAACTAGGATAAACATATTTACACAAAATGTTAGTTCGCTATTCTGCTCGTCCATTATTCCTCTCTGCCTACGGGGAACTTTTGTAACCATTTCGCTTGTCCGTAAGTTCATCTGGTAGGGATATTTTGCTCAAAATAAATATGACCGCAAGAGGCTAGGGATCTTCCTATGAGATGGACTGGCGGCCATCTCCCCTTCTTTACTGCATATTTAAATTTTAATTTTAATGTGTCATAGGACAATAGTCTCATAATTACGACTAAACAACCAATGAGATTCCTAGAAATTTATTTGCAGTGTGACAAATCAGTATCACATGTATTATCAAAATTCTAAATATCAAAATATTAAACTCCAAGAAAAGGTCAAAAGGTCCAAACTTTTGTTACCAAGGGAAATGTCTTGTGAAAAGAATTGCACATGTGAAATATCAAAGTCATATCATTTACCTTTCAAAAGTACGATCGTGGTTGACGTTTTTAAATGTGGTTAACCTCCAAGGACAAGGTCACAAGGTCAGAATGCTGTTACCAACGGAAAGGTCTTGTGAAGAATGAAAGCATAATCATTAATCAATAATTATTCAAAAGTTTAAAGTTTTTGAAGTAGGTCAAACTCAGGGTCAAGATCACAAGGTCAAAAATTCTGGTATCCACGGAATGGTCTTTTCACAATAGATGCACATGCGAAATATAACAGCCCTATCACTTACCATTCAAAAGTTATGGTCAAGGATAAAGTTTTTGAAAAGTTAGTCAAACTCCAAGGTCAAGATTAAAACGTCAATTTTTTTGGTATTTATTAAAAAGGTCTTGTCACAAGGGATACACATTATATATGAAATATGAAAGCCCTATCACGTACTTACCATTCAAAAGTTATTGTAAAGTTTTTGAAAAGTAGGTCAAACTCCAAGGTCAAGGTCACAAGGTCAATTTTTTTCTTATGCATGGAAAGGGCTTGTCACACTGAATACACATGAGAAATATGAAATACCTATCACTTACCATGAAAAAGATGTGGTCAAAGTTAAGATTTTTGAAAAGTAGATCAAACTCCAAGGTCAAGATATCAAGGTCAAAATTTGTGGTATACATGGAAAGGTCTTGTCACAATGAATACACATGTGAAATATGAAATACTTATCACTTACCATTCAAAAGTTATGGCCAAGGTTAAAGATTTTGAAAAGAAGTTAAAACTCTAAGATCACGGGGACAAAAAAGTTCAGAAGAGTAGATGTAATTGGTATTTTCACTCATTGTATTTTTTCCATGCATTTTCTCTTCATTGAAAGGCGAGCTTTCATTATTTTTCATTCGAAACAATTCTACATATTTCAGATGTTGGTTACCTTGACAACAGGTCGTATAAAGTCCTACAACCAACAGCCTGGATTCCATTTTTAGATGCCGACGAAACGAACGGATGTCTTGAGGTATGAGGTAGTTCTTAACTTAATTCATGTCTTGAACGTATGCAAGACATTCATATTTTCTTATGCAGCGGGAGAGGGATCAGTCCGGCCAGAAGAGGGAGTGTCTAGCATATGGTTTCACAAAAATTATACGTTAAAACTGAAAAAGAAATGTTTTTGACAAAGTGCTAGGAGGGGGACCACATTGAACTCCCTCCCCTTTTAGATACGCACATCCCGATATGTTTTAGCAATATAGAAAACTAGCACTTGTGTAACTTGTCTCAAATATAAAGAAGTGATACATGTTATCTTTATCAGTTTGCAGCAAAAGGCCACAAGACCGGTAAAGTAGCTACCCACCAATGTTGTCATGGCGGTACTTGGTACGTCATGCTAGAAGAAGATGAGATGGAGAAAAAACTAGGTAAACTATATATGAGTTTGTCTTCATTCATAGATAGTGTATTTTCAGTCACCTTGACCATCGCTGCTTGGGTTTTCTGATGTTCTCGATTGGCTTTGACCACCCATTACATTACATATTAAGAAAAAAAGCGTCATGATAGTGTATATCTAAAAAAAACCCCACAAATTATAACAAATCGAGAAGAAAGTTGAAAATTGTTGATTCATATTCTTAACAAGGCAGGTGATCATTTACTCCGAAGATACATGTAGTTATAGATATGTGATATAAATAATTTCGTCTTTTCCAGAGATTGATATCAAGAAAGATTTGAAGGTGATTCCCGTAAAATATGGCGGCATGGTGCTGTTCAATAATCTCATCCCCCATAGGAGGTATTAATACCTAATTACTTGTATAAATCGTCTTGTTTAAAAAAAATCATATACATGTAGTTTATATTTCACTCTTTGGTTTACATACCCGGATCTAGAAACACGGCATGGTAGAAATAAATTCCAATTCGACCAAGAGGAGGATGTTGGTAAAGTAATACTCTATGATTTTCAAATAATGAAATAATTAGCAACAGTTACTTATGCTGGCGTCACACTGTCCCGATTTAAGCAGCCGATGGCCACACGATAAAGGATTTTTTCAAATTCGGGTGTGATCGTAATATCATCGGGCTATTCGTAAGGCCATCTTGAACCATCGTATGACCGCCGGCTTGATTTGTCAAACTTCGGGAAAAACTTCGGGAGTGCTGTCAAAATCTTTGGCATGCCAAAAAATTCCCGGTGGCACTCCCGAAGGACCATCTTCGAAACAGGTTCGTGTAATCATCTTGCCCTTCGTAAGACCATCGAGAGGGCATCTTGCGTATTCGTAACATCTTCGGTTCTCCTTCGAATTACCATAGGGACCATCGGGGATATTTTGCCATACGAAGGCATTACGAACGTGTCAAGAACCTCCCGATGGAGTTAGGAAGGCTATACGACTTCGTGACAACCTCGCAATTCCATCGAAATGACATCGTAATGTCATCGTAATGTCATCGTACTCTATTACGATGACGTTAAAATGGGATCCCGATACAAAAGATGACAGACACAAATATCAAAGAAAACATTTCAAATAAAGCAAAATAAATGATGCCCTGTTCACACGAGTGCGCATTAAATCTAATTCGCATTAGATTTGATGCGCTTTATTCTAATGCGAATTAGATTCGCATTGCGTTCACACGACACATTCTAATGCGCATTAGATTTTGGTACATTTGCATTGAGAGCTGTATACTTTAGATAGTAAAAGGGTCGAATGCATGCCTGTATGTTGTTTTGCTCATAATAATTTACCTCTTCGTAAGTTGGGCTACATGCATTGCATGACGTCATATTGAGATAAAATGACGTCATAATATAATGTTACTCTACGTATGTTAAGAGACGCAGTACAGTTACTTAGAGGGTTCATTGTGAATGAAATCAAGTATTTTTACCTCTTATTCTATGTTTCGAGGTCCAAGGGTGATTAAAAGTGCCCAGTTATGAAGGAAATGTACTGTAGAATTCTAGTAAATCATATACGCATGCGCCAGATTTAATGCGAATTAGATTCGCTTTGCGTTCACACGGCAAAATCTAATGCGCATTAAATCTAATGCGAATTAAACTAATGCGCATTAGATTCCTCGTGTGAACGCAGCTAAAATCTAATGCGCATTAAATTCGATTTAATGCGCATTAAACCCGTCGTGTAAACAGGGCATAAAATTCGTGATATTTTAAGACGATTTTTGGTTGACAATAATACATGTCAACTGCTTCGCAAAGGTCACTGATAACTGAACCCGTTGTCTATTTGTCCGTCTGGTAGTCACACTTTCACATAAAGAACTGTAATGATATTCCTTGTAAAATCAAAGTTTCAAAGATGGTCGATCATGATAAGAAACAACATTCACATATCTTGGCTAACCATGCTACATAGACAGTGCGATTTATTCGATAACATATATTTGAGTTGCTAACTTTTTGGTATTTTTTGTATTTTTCTGAGACAGAAATAATAAAAGGCAGAGGAGGAAACCATTGATACTGTGCTACTAATTAAACAAGAATTTTTAAACATCCAAAACGTGATGCATTCCTGGTAATAATCCGATGCATCGCATTCTAGATACGACGTCGTGAAGCAATCTAATAGCCTTCGTAAGCCTTCGTATGATATTCTGATATGTTTTAAGAAAAAATTCGACCCGTCGTGTTGTCATCGGGAGCGGTTCAGATATAATCGTGTAGTCATCTTTTAGCATCGTAAAAACATCGGTTGCTGAGCGGATTTTAACCATATTCGGGAGTAACTTCGCACGAAATTGAAAATTTCATATTCGTGTGTCCATCGGAAAAAATAATCGGGACAGTGTGAAGCCTACATAATCCATTGGTCTCGACTACGGGTTTTCTTTTCTTTTTTCAAGTTTACCGAACAACTCTAACATGGTCCGTTGGAGCGTTGATTTACGATGGCAGAACCCGGCAGAACCACTAGGGTTTTACGGTTTGAAGGACGGGGTGTTACTACGATCATCTAAAGATCCTAACCATAAAATCAACTGGGAACCATTCGATGCTGTTAATCGTCACGATGTTCAAATTAAGTTTGTGACTGATGAGGTATGTCAAAGACCGACAACATTACTGATGGGGGGGGGGGGGGGGGGTGTTGACAGGGGAGGGTAGCTTCTTATCCTCCCTTTTATCTCGTCTCAGCCCTCTCATTGACTAATGTGCTCTTTGAAAAGGCGAATAACAGTCTCTGCATTTTGGTGTTAGTCACAAAAAAGGTCAAGGTCACCGAGTAAAAATATTTTGTTACCAGTGTAAACTTTTTACAAGGTTATTATATACAGTACTTGTGAAATAAGAGAGACCTATCACTTGCCATTTAAAACTATAGCCCAAGATGGAAGTTTTTTATCAGTTGATCTTACAGTCAGGGTCTCCAGGTCAACATTTTCAGTATCAACAGAAAGGTCTAATCTCAAGGAATATACATGCGAGATATGAAATCCCTATCATTTACAATTTTAAAAATTATGACAATGGACTGGTCTTAATGTCCCCTCACTATGTCATTACCAGGGGACGGTAAGTTTCAAAATAACTTTGATAAATGGTTGTAAAAAAATCGTACCTCAGCTTATGATATTTCATTAAATCAGTCACTACGATATATTTTCCCATAACATGTGTCAACACAATCTCATTATATTTGTAGTTTAGTCATGATATTGTACGCGTCTTTCCAGGTTGTTGATGAGTTTGATACAAGTATACAGGGTCCATGGATGAAAAAATGGGAGATAACTCATATCAACAGACATGTGAATAAACATTATGAAATGGAAGGAGTCACAGCAGAAAAGACAAAGTAGTGTCAAGGAGATATAGACAGAAAGGAAACCAGCTAAATATACATGTATATAATATTGATAAAACTGACACCTGAGAATGTTACCATGGAAACACTCAAATAGGTCACCTGTACATTGACATGTTCACTATTGTGATTCCATTCATTGATAAAAAATAATTATCATTCAACATGCTCATCTCTTATTGAGTTCAATAAATATTTTGATGTGACATTATTGAGAAATGTAATGTAGTCACCAAATCTAATCAACAACCAGTGAATCAGTTGGGTTTTTTTTGCATCAAGTTTAAGTTAGACAGATGGCATCAAATATTACAAAGACAGCAATGCCTTTATTCCACATGATTTGACCTTTGACCTTATCTAAACAAAGAAGTGTGTTTACATGTAAAGTTTCAGATTTTTATTACACTCAGAATGAGAAACCTGGTCATTCTACTGCCATCTCTTACTTTTGAATTGAAACAACTTGCTTTGATTTGGGGAAGTACTACCCGATTGATACTGTTATCTTACAGCCACTACATGATCAACACAAAGCACGTCCCCTCCCCATGGCCAATATTTCCTTCTACAGCATTTAGTTTTTTAGCATCGTCACAAGGTTTTTAAAAATCCCCAAACAAGCAAACAAACATATTGACAGCATCTCGAAACAGCCTTGAAATTTGCACAAGATCTTGGAAATGTTTCGAGTGGATAGTTAAACTGGGTGACTCAAAATGGAAGGAATACAGACAATACACGTGTACTTCATGTATTTTTTTTAATTGAAACAATAATTCCAATAGTACAACAGGTTCAATAAGAATTGTCAAAAACATTGTTTTCTAAACATATAGATATATAAATCTGACACGCCATGCTATAAAAGAGAGGACAAATTAGAAAGGAACGTCTTGTGTACAAGAAGAAAAATACAACATATATGTATATATCTAATTATAATGTAGGAATATAAATGTAGAAACACATACAATGTGAATAAATAGAAATTTAAATATGGGAAAACAGAGGAAATATAACATCATTATAACAAATTTAATATTTCACCCAAATAGTATCTAGCTTACAGTTTAGCAAAAAAAATTGATTATCTGAAGTAAATTTCAGCTTATATTTGGAGTAAATAGGGGAAGTTAAAATGCTTAAAGTAAATAGATCACTTTGAGGCGATGCTTAACTATATCTATGTATGATACCCCAACCAAGAACTAGGTCATCTACAAATAAGTCTATGCTGTGATTCTTCACTGTGGCTTTAAGCATGGAAAACTTGTGCATTAGACAAACGGATAGGAAAGACAGACAGATAAAATGTTAGAAAATTAAGTCCCCATCCTTATCTGGTCTGGGACTAATAACACAGTCAATCATGAACACAATTTTTTTTTCTCCTTCTCTGATTATTTTCTCTACCTCTGTTATTTATTTTAACTTCATTTCTCCATCATTCAGTCTTTACAACCATTAAACTCATAAATCAATCTTAATTTGCTTTTGAAGATCTAAATATAAATCTGAAGGAAGATTGTATAACTCTATTGGAAAATCATTGAAGCCAAAAAATGCTGTTTCTTCTCGTAAACTTTCAGAGCTATACTGAACAAGAAAAACTATCAAAAACGGTGAACAAGATGAAAAAATTGTTTACACAGAGAATATATAAAGCACTTCATATAAATTATGATATCAAAATGGAATACAAAGTAAGCCTATAAATTTGTTAAATATACTAGTAAATTTTTTAATAAATACACGGAAACAAGTCATATATTATGCATCTACATTACCTCGGCTAACTATTGCAAGTAAATAGTCTACACATTCAATAAACAAAGAATACTGTACTTCACATAGAGGTCAAGACTATTCTTTCATACAAAATGGCAGACCCTGGTTTTCATATTTCAATAGATCAGAGGTCTACAGACAAATTTTGTTTCATCTTACTGTTTCAAATTTAGAAAGCTTGTTAAATAATGTTCGGCCCATTGTATTAATTTAAAACCTTTTATGAGAGTTGAAAATTAAGATTGAATATTTCTTAATGAAACAAAATATAAACTCAAAAATTTTCCGATACTGAATCATTCCATGACTTTTTCACATGCTTATTTACCAGAAAAAAATCTGCTTTAATAATAATCAAAATCACGAGAAAACATTTAGACACCTTGAACATTATGGTTCTCTTTACCATGAAGGGCCATACTAATTTATTGTACCTGTACAATCTGAATAACACTTTCCTTTTCAGATACATAAATGATGTCACATCTACACTATCATACTACGACTCTTTCCTTTTGATACAAATGATTAACAATGTCACATACACACGTATAGGTAATCATCAAATCGTTAGCAACGGTCCATTACAAGTCATCAATGTCACATACATGGGAACGTGCAATCATCAAATCGTCAGAAACGATCTGTTACGAGATTACAGAACTTGCCACTGCATGATGGCCATATCACGTCCACCTGTCGTGATCAGTCGGGAATCGTCGTATAGGAAACTAGCGTTGGTCACATGACTACTATGTCCTCCATAGGAGTTCTTTTTAGCCTGAAATTGACATAATGAAATACTTTTGAAGTTCATATTTATAAAATCCTGTTCAATCTTTTAACTTTTTACAAAGTTCTTACACCACAGGTTGACAATACAATTGTGCAGGTTGATCTACATGTATATAAGGGAGTAACCATTTGATTTTTTTAGGGAGGGGGAGGAGGACTTTTGCAAGCTGGAATGTTTGGAAATTTTTCTCAGTCCCAATTTTTTTTCTTTTTTTTTTTCGAGCTTGGATTTTTTTCTTTAGTTCTGCTGCATAATGCATGATCCTGATAATATTTTTTTGTTGGTAAAAAATTCAAGCCGGAAATTGTTTTTGGTTTTTTTTTTTTGCAGTTTCCCTACCCCCCCCCCCCCAAATCAAATTGTCCCTAAATATGAAATGTGTAGTTACCTTAGGTTGACAACATGGGTATTTGTACAGGTTAACTTTTCCGAAGTCGTCAGCACTTGCGATGAGATTACACTTGTGTGAACGAGCACAGTTATTGACATCTGTACCGTCGGCACCATCAGGCCATATACCTGTAAAATAAACAATTATCGATTATCTCATTGCATGAAAGATTATGAAAGTGATATTTTATTGTCTTTGGGCTTTGAGGCATAAAATTCATATAAGGAAAAGAAAATTATTTGACAATTTTTTCCTGATTCAAGTTAACATCGAATCCAAGTTTAATGAAGTCAATCCATCCTTAAATTGAAAAATAATTTGGTCATTATTTCAAGGTGCAAAACTCATTTGACATACAAAATTTTAATGTTATTTGTTCAAGGTTAGAGGAAGTCAACTGACAATGCATATAACATGACTGTCTCAAATTTCCTTAAAGAGTACAGCAAACAGTACTTTAAAATTCCTTTTAAACATAAGAAGCATTCCCTCTCTCTCCCATCATCTTTTCCGGATGTAACCATGGTTATCTAGTACAGATTAATACAATAACATACCAGCTGCATTAAAGCAGAGTGTACAGTTGCCTGTGGCCCATTCCATGTCTCGGAGACTAGCAGCCGATGTCTCCTGCTTACACGACGGAACCTTCCCTATACACGTCAAAAATAAATAAGGTTTAAAATTCAAGGACGTTACTCCTTATACAATTCATGTCAAACATAGATAAAGTACTTTTGGATAGGAAAGTTTTTAAGGTTATGATATTAAAATGTACTATTACATCAAATATCCAAAGGAAAAGTTTGTTTCCAAGCATAAAAATAAGAGTCCCCTTTGGTGTTGCCGGTAGGGGACTAATAATAAACTCAAACTTGGTATTTAGAACTAAAAATGTATGAAACGATGATAATAAACATTCCTCATCTTGCTGGCAGGCCAAGGAAATCTCATCTTTGTTTAATTCACAACTCAGTAAGCCCGGTGGTGGACTGCAATACTTTTAACTTACATATAGATGAGATTCCCTGTCCCTCTGCCCCATACTGTTTCTGTCCCTTCCAATTAAAGACAAGACTTTGTATAACTTAATTTGATATGCAATATAAACATGATAAAGCAGCTTAGATACTAGCACACGTTACTTACAGTAAAGTACTTCATAATCTCCTGAGTTACTAACGAGAGCCGTACCATCTTTGGACCAGTCTATGTGGGTAATAAAGCTACTGTGACCCTGAAAGTATGTGTACCACTATAACATCTTTACTAACATTACATGGAAAATAAAATCTTTACTAATTTTACATGGAAAATAAAATCTTTACTAACATTACATGGAAAATAAAATCTTTACTAAAATTACATGAAAATTATAATCTTTACTAATATTACATGGAACATAAAATCTTTACTAACATTACATGGAAAATAAAATCTTTACTAATTTTACATGGAAAATAAAATCTTTACTAACATTACATGGAAAATAAAATCTTTACTAAAATTACATGAAAATTAAAATCTTTACTAATATTACATGGAACATAAAATCTTTACTAACATTACATGGAAAATAAAATCTTTACTAAAATTACATGGGAAATAAAATCTTTACTAATATTACATGGAAAATAAAATCTTTACTAACATTATATGGAAAATAAAATCTTTACTAAAATTACATGGGAAATAAAATCTTCACTAATATTACATGGAAAATAAAATTTTTACTAACATTACATTGAAAATAAAATCTTTACTAAAATTACATGGGAAATAAAATCTTTACTAATATTACATGGAAAATAAAATCTTTACTAACATTACATGACAAAAAACATTCCACAGTTAAATGCCAAGGTTTAAGTTTTTGTGAACACTAACCATTCAACAGTTAATGGCCAAGTTTTAAGTTTTTGTGGACTTACAGACAAAAATACAGACAGACCAAAAACTATGTGCCCCTAATCTTTGTTTCCAGCATCATTAAAATTGCAGTAGAATTTGTTTCCATACCTGACATCTACCAGCTTTGGTGTACTTTTTACCATCAGGGCTAACTTCATATACATAAATAAAGTTGTCACGTGAACCTACTGCTAGGTAATCACCCGCTGAAATTTAGAAAGATTTTTCATGTACTTGTTTAAAACTCACCAAACTAACTTTGTCAGAGTCTTTGATAAGAAAACACAGAAACTAACTCTGGTCAATATTGGAACATTGGTCTCTTTTCAATTTTTTTAAAACAAAAAATATTTTGCATTTCTTTTGAATACTTTTCAAACATCTTTTGAATTCTAATAGTATTGTTTTCCATTCCCTTCATTCAGAATATATTCTCATTTCTATTTGAGTTTACTAGTAGTTAGTGTTACACAGTGTATTTAATTTCCAGTGACCAATGATCAAAGTCATCAATCTTATTAGCTCATCTCTAAGTTTTTAAAATATCAAATTCAAAATATCATACATGTATCTCCAAAAGAAAAATTTGAAAGTGAAAATGACATCACTTGAGTTTCTACTAAAATCACTAGGGTCTCAACTTATAGTTCTGATGGAAAATACCAAATATATCGTATATTGTAATCATTAGTTTCCAATTCAAAGAAATTGACATACACTTAATGCTAGAAACCTTTACATCTTGTAACAGTTAGTTGAGAAAACTCAAAGAAACCTTAAGTTTACCTGGAGAGAATTCAATACATTCTATCTGTTCATTCCCGTCCGTATGACTACAGACAATCTCATGTATGGAGAGATCTATTACGAACCATCGTCCCGTCTCCGTGCCGATGGCCGCTATATCACCCTTAGGATGGAAACAGCAACAATGGGCAGGATCCTGTCAACAAGATGCCACATTTACATGAACCAATTTTATAAAAAGAGCTATAATCAATAAAATTAAAGAATTTGAAAATTCAAAAGAATCTGGGCAAAGAAATTAAGGATTCTTATTTCAGATCTTTCATATTTAAAGGCTCATGTAATGCATGTACATGTAAGGGGCTGATTTAGCCCTTAAATAAAATCCATATTTTGAGCACTTTGAGGGGTAGTTTTGAAACAAAGTTTTGCTTTCTGTTGATTTCTATGGCAAAAATGCTTGTTTCACCAAAATATCTGTCTTATAATGAATACTGCATCCACCCTGAAAGTAGATTCAGATGTGGAGCAAGTTAGTTGTCATTTCAAATACAAAATTTCATAAATTATGCATTTGAACTTTCAACTTTTTCAGGGCAGATTTTATGCCTTACTCTTACAACTCCTTCCTTTGAAATTCATTTATAGAATATAAGAACTTACTCCTATTTCCTTGTTCCATACTACAGTCCTTGTCATACTGTCCCATAGGAACACCTTTTTATCTGACCCGACTGTCAGGAACTGATGCTGGCCTGGGTGTGAGGATACACCCCACAGCTCATCCATATGACCCTATAAATATAATAATTCATTGTAAATCTCACTCTGAAATTCCTTTTTTTATTGTGACATATGTATATACGTCTGTGTTTACTAAATAGTCTAAGAAACCACAGGACATTTTCAATAATTTTGGTTGTTTTTCCATATAATGTGATTGAAATTTCCAGAATACTGTAAACCTGGTTATTTTCGCTGGGGCAAAATTTCGTGATTATAACATCAAGATGTATGCGTGGGGGAAATCTTTGCAATAAAGACGTCTCTTCCGTTGTTAAAATGCAGCTGAGATATATTCATGTGGGGGAAATTTTCACGAAGTTCCTTGATTCTCAAAAAACGCGAAAATTACCCCCATGCAAAAATTTCCACGTTTATAGTATGCCTTATAGCGGTAAGAATGTGGCAGTGATTTTGTAGAACAGGATAACAGAATAAAAACTTGAGCAGGATGGAGAATGGGTAAGTTTAACTGTGAAATGTTTTGTTCCACTGACATTTAAGAAATACTATCTGATAGTTCCTAATATTACCATACTAAGGTAACCCTGACCTACCTGTACAACAGGTTCAATCTCTAGGTCCACCGAGCCTTTAAGGATACAGTTCCGTGTAGTCCCTACTAGCACCATTCCTCCGTGACCCTGACTGAGCATTCGTACACCACCATATACCTCTGGTATCTGAAAATACATCATTATACATTTATACAACATTGCATTCCTTTATACATGTATACATGTATATCACTTTGGGTTCATTTTATCATAGTCCATCTTTATGTAAAGTTTCTAGTCAATACTCTCAATAGTTTTCTCCCTATTGACTAATACACAAATTGTGAATTTTATATCCAAAGGTCAAAAGTTAAGGTCAAAATTTATTGCTACATTAGGTAAGTTACATGTTGCTGCTCCAAACAGTTTTCTACCATCAGACTTAAATGCAACAGCAAATGTTGATGCAGACAGAAAGACAGACAGATTGACAGACTTTGCCATTTCATAGAATGGTTTTGCTTTGTAATGCAGGCAAAAACAATTCCTAGGAATAGCTATGAATTATCACTGTTTCTCTTACATTATTCCAACTAAATTAAGACAATAGGTCTTGAACGCTACTTCATACAAAACTAGAGAAGTAACCTTTACAATACATGAATTTGTCTCCACTGTTGTTATCCTAAATATATAAAGAAATATTGAAATTTCTTTATCACAAAGGCTTGCTTTTTTATTTTGATAATGTTCTCCAAGTGCAAAATGTGTGCAATATCTTTTATGAAATACATACTTCGAATTCTGTTTCTATGCCCTGTCTTTTGTAGGAAGCGTCCCATTTTACAATCTTGCGATCTTTTCCTCCTCCCGTTATAATACTGCCGTCCTTCATGACACATATGGAGAAGATCCCCCCTTCATGGGCCCCAGTCACTGCTTGACTAATTCGGTTATTTCCTGCAATACAGTATGAATCAATTAATATGGAATTTAAATACAGTATTATGGGCTGTATCAAGAGCAGGCATATAGTTGCAAAAACAAAATGATAGAGGGATATAAAATAATTTTTAATAGTCTAATAGAGAGATCTTTTCATAAGAAATGCACAAATGAAATATGAAAATCCATTCACAAATCTAATTTAAAACTACAATGGCAGCATTCCAAGGAACGCAGATATCGACTGCAAAACATTGTGACATGTAAGGATTGTTATGGGATGTGACAGACAGACACAGACACAATATGATCCCTAAGTGACACTATGGTTCTCAGGTGATGCAAAAAGTATGTCACGTGCCTTTCTTTTTTTTCTAGTATAGACACATACATGCACAGGCCAAAAAGCTATACATCGCTAAATCTGTTTTCCAGAGGCAGAACCATTTATACATGTTATAAAAGCCACTGGGCGACAAAAATTTAATTCTAAGTTTTACGGATCCACCAACCCTAATTTGACTACAATTGGGAAAAAGATAAAATGAACTAATTGTACATTTTTTTCTTCTGCTCATCTGAATTACTGGTTATTACTTTTCATTCTCATTTAATCTTTATATGGGCAAGTGTTTTAGAGAATGTGGCTTTGAAAACATGATAAACAAGCTGGATTAAGATCATGATCGTGGCACAAAACATGAAATGTTAAAATTTACTGATTTTTATTCTATTTTTATTCCCTCCTCCTACCCTATTTTGAAAAAATAAAATCCGTAAAACTAAAAATTAAAATTAAATTTCTGTCGCCTTGATTATTATAAATATATTGACAGTACTGACCTTTAGACCAGACAAAGATTGCCCCGTTTGAGTCTCCTGATATTACGTCTCCATTCTCAGCAAAGGCCACACATAGTACATACTTAGGCTTGTCATGTTTCTGAGTAAAAATCAAATTATACATTACTTACGGTTGTAAATACTTAACATGATTATGCTGATTTTATAAACCATTCAAATCATATCATAACCATATGTACATGATGTAGTAATTTCAATATTTTGCCCGCCCCACATGATATTTCAGTTATTTTTGTGTGAGAGAGGGCTTCATTTCCTTCCCACAGACTACTGTGGCACAAGCCGACTGAGTTCAAAAATTTCATGTTACCACATGATTATAAGGCACGATCCATTTGATATTCTGGGGGGGGGGGGCTTGGGTTTTTTTCAAAAAAAATAATTTTGCTCTCAATTTTGATGAAAAAAATAAATTTGCTTATGATGTGACAAAAAAAAATAGTCTTGCTCTTTCAAATAATCTGAATTGAAGAATTACCATAAAATTTCGCTAAAATCCTTGAAAATTTTCGGGCTCGCTTCGCTCGCCATAGTTTCAAATTTGTATCAAAAATTTTTGGCTCGCTTCGCTTGCCATATCTTTCTATCAAAACATTATTTATAAATTGCAAAGCTCATATATTTGAAGATATCAAAAGTTATACATGTATGTCAATGAAAAAGGCCTTCCTTAAAAGCTTAAATATTAATACATGTTGCATGTATCCCATAGAGTCTATTTTTATGTTCTTGTAAGCTTGGAAGGAGAACTTCAGTTATTCACCAATCTACATTCTACATTTAAAATTTGTCTAGGAGACCTTCCCCTCAGACCCTCTTATACATGTTATATACATGTATCTTATATAAAATATTGAGAATTGTATTGTAAAAATCTTTTATCTCTCTGTTGAAAAGTAAATTGAATACTTGCATGAAAATGACCTAATATATTAATTTTTAGAGTTTTGAGTAAAAATCTCTTGATATTTGATAAAACACAAACATTCTTAATAGGCACATCACTTTGTTTAAAAAAATTTCCTTGCTCCAACTTTGCAAGAAAAAAATAATTTTGCCCCGGTCCGGGGCGAAAAAAATAATCTTGCTCCGACAAAAAACCCAAGCCCCCCCCCCCCAGAATATCAAATGGACCGTGCCTAAGATGATAGTGCATATGTCATGAAAATTTTACATTGTAACAAAGTCATTTCAATGAAAAAATTCACTGTCTTAATCCAGTTACTTGACGATTAATATCCGAGCTGTCTGTAAAACATTACCAGATTAATTTTTTTCTGTAAGAATTTATACATGATCATGATCATGGTAAAACTAGGATTGAGACTAGAAATTTTACCGTAATGATAGCAGAATTGCTATTGGTATGTTATCTATCACATGGTAACATGCAATTATAATACACAGTTGGCTTGCACCATAGCAGTCTATGGGAAAGAATTGAAGCTCTCACTTGAACATAAATAACCGAATAGAAACAATGTGTGGGATGGGCAAAATATTGAAGCTTATGATGAAAGAAACTGATAAAGTTACATAAATCGTAACAAATCTTTTCCATCAGTATTTAAGTACAAAGGAAGCCAACACTCATATTTTATTTAAGAAGCAAACTTTCATATTTCATTAAAGGAAGATTTCAGTTTAAGATACTCATTTTACATACATCAAATATTCCCGTCTTTTTGGACAGCGATCCGTTTTCTAGATTCCAGAAGGTGATTTGTCCCTTTCCGCACGTTACAATTTGATTGTCGTCCAAGGGATGGAACTCTGCTGCTAATACTGGCTCTGTAGAACTCTATAAAGAACATACATGTATAATCAGGACGATAGGGATGAGACCATTTCTTCATAGAAAACTTTCAAGTCATTACATGCAGAGTCTAAATATTATAAAGAAGAATTAGTACATTCTAAAATAAAACCTGATCAAACACTTTCAAGTACACAATTTTTTTTAAGTCTCTTGGTGTTTATCAAGTGAAAAAACAACGATGTTAGAATGATTTTTGTGGTAACATATGAAACGGAAGATTAGATTTTATCATTTAGCGAATTAACATATATATAGTCAGTCTGTTTATACAATCTCTTTCTAACAAGGAGGTCTTAAATCAGTTAAATTTATTTCAAGACTAACTCTGAGTAATGCTGCGATGTTAAAGATGCATCGTCGGAAACCCACAGCCTATTGCCCTAAGATTATAGGCCATGGGCACAATTGTTAGGAAATTCTTGTTTAAATGCATTATATGGTTATTTATAGTAACCAATGAAATAGTCAGTTTGAATAGATTTAGCTCTTCTGTGTTGGAGGTATTTTGTAAAGCTCGTTCTAATTGGCTGAAATTCCCTGCTTGGATCGTTTCGGAAAAAAAGGGTTTCCCAATAGACTGTCCAATGGAATCTTACGTAGTATAACGGAGAAGATGCTGCGGGTTTCCGACGATGTTAATGATGGTGCTTCTATGTCATTGTGGTATGAGTGATATACCAACCTTGGTTTGAGTGATTTTCTTGGGTTTTGCCGAGCTTTTACTGACGTCCCACACGGACATCACATGTTCGTTAGCCTCGTCTACCACAACCATATGATTCCCGAGGTCCTGTAAAGTCAACAAACTTATCATAAAATTGTGATCGAGACTGGAAATGTCTTTTTTCTATGCAATTTTTCTTGCTGATGTTTAACAATGTAATACCATATTTGCACTTTACTCTTGCAGACCAAACTATTTCAGAACCGTTTCAGTATAAATTATGTCTCAATTTATTGATGATTTGAATTTGCTCCGAGGACTCGGGCCAAAATACTCTTTCATTTTCTGCTATTAAAGATACTGACAGGCCAAAAGCTACATGCCCCCGAACCTCCGATTACTTGGGTATGATATACATGTACTCACCTTCTTTGAAAAGCTAATACAACAAACAGCTCTATCAAAGTCTCCTATACCAACAACATGGAGGGTGTTCAGGCTTATGGAATCCCAAATCCTTACGTGAGGCTATAAGAAACAAACAAAAATAAGATTTCATCTCAACATATGTATACAATTCATGTAAATATTATTTGAAGTAGTCAAGGAATAGATGCTGCTCTTGTTTGGTAGGGAGACTGGGCATGTATGAATGATTTTGTGAAGTCAAAAGTCAAAATATTTTTACAAGAAATGTTACCATGAAAACAATTCTATCTTAAACAAATGAAAGCTGTTTTCTTACTAAATCTAATTTAAATGTCAATATCAGCCACACTACACAAGGTTTGGTCTTTATACAGCTTTCAATAATAAGAATTTCTAAAGAAAGTTGAAAATCATCTATGCCTTGCCATAGAAAATTTAATACTGATACAAAAATCAAAATGTTGATTTTGTACTGAATATCAAAGCAGTTTTGAAATAATAAAACATTTTTTTTTTAATCAATCCATCACACTGGTGCTCACCTCAAAACAAATCAACATTTCATGCTAAACATATTAATGCAATGTGCTGAGCAATTCTATGAAACACTTAATACAAATATAATAAACATTTAGAGTTTCGGAATTCTGAGATTACATTAGAATAAGAAGGGACGTAATCTGATTTTGACTAAAGCTATCTCCACTACAAAGTACTGTAGTAATTATACTTAGTCATATTTTTCTTTCTTTGGGATGCACATTTTCAAACATTAGAAAGGTTGTTAGTGTAAACGAACATGAAGTGAATTTCAAAACCTGGCTTCATGTATACAAACACAGCTAATTGTGCCTCATATGAAATTCATGTGAAATTTACATGAAATTTACGTAAAAGTTCACATGAAATTTATGTGAAATGAGCCCGAACATGAAATTTCCATGAAATTCATGTGAAGTTTCTGACATGAATGGCATGTAAAGTCAATTTTGCATGAAGGTCACAAAGAAAATTCATGTAAAATTCATGAGAAGTAAATTTATGTGAAATTCATGTGAAATTTTTTTCACATAAATTTTATGTAAAATTTGTATGAAATTCACATGAACTTTCGTGTGAAATTTACATGATGCTCATTTCATATGAATTCCATGTGAGGCACAATTGGCTGTGTAGTGTAAAACTTTGAATTGTTTAAAGTTGTAAAATTTATAAATGTACATGTATTTACTTTTTTTCTGCTGATCAAAAAGTGACTATATTAGCTTTGACGACCAAAATCTTTAGAGTCAACATAAACACATGCATAACAACAACATTCAGAGCTCTGGGTTATGTCCTGACCTACATGTAACTAACAGCAACCTTTGAAGCAAATTGTAATCGAGGTTTCATAAATTTGTTGAAAGCTCTTCTAGCATCTTCATATATAGAGCAAAGGCAAGATTATGATGGTACCTGACCAATATAACTGTATGTAAATGGACCTTCTCTACGTCAATGCTGATATAGCACTCTCAACTAAAAAGCATCCAAAATAATATTGATGTTGACAAAAATTTGCCTCGTTTCTTTGCTTCTTCATGAAGGTCTGGATGTCTGGATTCAGTCAGAGATCATATGAAGCAACTTAATCTATTCAACATAACAGAACATGGACATACATTGTAACTCTCTGCCATAAGGTTTTCTACTGAGAAATGAATATTCATAGTTTTTGAAAATACATCTTTTTTTCTTTTCTAAAATGACATACTTGGAAAATAGGGCAGATTAAATCACAAAGTCACATTAAGACTGAATGGACATACTAGTGATGGAACAAACAATCAATGTCTTATACAATCTACTCAGCTTACATCTACAATGCTATTCAATCTAGCAAACTAAGTACTTGCCTTAATCTTTCCAAAAAACTACTATTGTACTACCTAATTCTTGAGCTATGACGTCACATGTAATACATCTCCTGTTATATAGTGCAGTTTAAAGAGAAGACATTGTGTTTGATAAGAACACTGAGAGCAAAGACCAGGGTTCTCAATATTGGTTATTTTTTTCGGAAGGAATTTTATGATTTGAAAATCAGAGACTGTTTTTTTTTTTGCTCAAGAAAATAGGGGATGATTTTGCTGAAGGGGGGGGGGGAGTTCACTGGGAGTGACTCTTAATGAGAACCCTGAACAGTAGAGAACGCATCTACAAAATACTCTCTGCAAAGCAAACTGGTTTATGTTATAAAATGCAAACTGGAAAACTCAAAGTCAAGGTCAACCTCTAATCCACTTAAAGGTCAAGGTCAACCTCTTACCCAATGATCTTTGTCCTCCTCTGGAATGTCTTTTTTACCTGCCCTTCTCTAATCATGCAAAGGGGGAAAATAAAGCAATGAAAAATAAACCATTCATAAGTCAAACCAAAGAATTGCTATCAAAATAGGAAAATGCATGGGGTAAATTCATCTGCTTTTCTCCATGCCAAATTAGATATATAATGGATTCTTGAAATGATCCATGCCACATAAAATAAACTAAGTTTAAATTTATTCCCCAGAAATTTGACAGCCCTCATCCATGCATCATGAGTACGTAATAAAAGGTCATAGGTCAATTTACCTTTCCTTCTTTACTATCATGGCCAGCCACTTGTCCTGAGGCCACTCTGGTATGGTCTGGGTGAATGGCAATGCTGAAAATGACAAAGCATAAAGACTTAGTTAACAATCACAAATACTTCTCATTCCATCAATGAGAATCACCCTGGTATGGTCTTGGTGAATGGCAATGCTGAAAATGACAAAGCATAAAGACTTAGTTAACAATTACAAATACTTCTCTAACTTTTCATTCTATCAATGCAGGTCGATAACAAACTTGAACTTGAAACTAATAAAAGTTTTAACTGTAAAAAGAGGCCAAGGGGCTGCACAGCTCAGCTGACAATACTTTATACATCTTATAATAGTACATTGTTATGAACTAGACAGTTTTCTGTTTTTGATATGTTCTTCTGTATTGAAGAAGAATTTTCTCAAGAGAAGGTACTACCCTCTTTATGTCTAGGTCCACATTTTGCAGGAAGCTGAAAATTCTTAAACCATCTATAATGAGTTAAGACATTATTGCACAACTTTTCTTACCATTTAACATCATCTGTATGACCAGTGTAATGCCTCTGTGTGTTTTCCTCTAGGTTATGCAGTACAACGACAGCCGCAGAGAAATAAACGGTTTCTCCTGTCGGTAAATAGTACAGATTAGATCGGCAGTCTCTCCCTCTGTACCCATAACTTTATAAATGTTAAGGAACATCTACACTGATTAACATGTCATCAACTTCCAATACATGCTATTATTTTGCATCGGACTAGTTCTAACCAATCAGAGTGCAAAAATCGTGTCACATGCACACCGTCTAAATTTCTATAGACCGTCGGCAATTCCATCACTGCCGTATAAATGAATTCACATGTACAAGGAGTTGCATGAAAAGGCAATTTTCGGCAACCAAAAAAAGGAGGAGATTTTGGTCCTCAACAAAATAAAACAGTTATTTAGGTTTGTTACCGACAGTCAACAGAGATTTGTCAGGTTGATCAAGCCCGTCGAAGGCTCGACTTTGCCTTTGCTTTCTATGGGCTTGAACTCTGTAGTCGGTAACTAATAATAGAATATCTAAAGTATGTATGATCATTCACACTAAATAACGAATTTCTGTATTCTTCACAACTTTCTGAATTATACAATGTAATATATATCACTAATCATCCTGACCATATGGATTACAAAAGGATACACCCATTCTAGCTGTAGTTTTTCATTGGGTGGATCTGCTGTTCTCTTCATGTCCGTGTCAAATGTCTCGGGTAGCGTACTGGGGGCGTACAGGTTCACAGCCCGTCCCCTGAGGTAGATTTTCAAGTACCCATCCTCTGAAAAAAAGGAAAGAATTTTGATCAGTTACTATTCAATTTATTAGAATCTAAGAAATAACAGTACAAGCAATGTGATGAAAAAAGCTAAATTAAAATGCTTTTTATACATGTGTGTTAAAAGCCAATTCATATTCAGGTTTGAATACATGTATTGTACTGCATAAAGGATATAAACTTCTAAAAAGCTTATCCTGCTTGTTTGAATATTTGAAAGCATTCTAGTATAAAAGGCAAAATAAATCAAATGACCAGCAAATGTCCCTTTTACCAACAAATCACCGAATTGATAGCTGATATTTATCTCTTATTGACACAGATCATTCCATTCACAATAAAAGCTAGTTAATGGTCAGGTATATGTGTAAAATGGTACACTGCATTTGTGAAAAATCTGCTTATTAAACAATCAATTTGGCTATACTAAATCAATTAAATGTTCTTTGGATTTCCCGCACCATATTTTTCAAAATTCAAAAAATAATATTATAAAAATATAATGCTCGCCCGCACCACTAAATTTCTGGCTCAAGAATTTTTTAGGGTTGATTCTGATTTCTGCAAATCTTAAAACTTCTATAAGTATCAGATTGTGCAAATTTCGAAGAAAATGATACTTCTTGTGCTTGAAAAATTTCGTTGGGATCAAATTTGTTGTCCCATATACATAGCACTGAAAGTCAAGGAGGGGGGAATGTTCGAAAATCTTTTCCGTACTGCTAAGCGCCAGGCTTCCTAGTCACCAGATTCTTATGGAGATTCCTTTTTGAGTACAGAAAACATCAGAAATGTATTACTTGGGTAACCTATAGCAAACATAAAATTATTTCACTCGCTCGCACCTTAAAAACTGCAATACTTAAAAAAAATAAAATAAATATATTTTCGCTTGCTTGCACCCTTTTTTCACAAGAAAATCCAAAGAAAATTTAATCAATTTGGTATGGCCTTATCCTAATGAAGGCAGCATTTTCAGTTTTCATATAAAGGTCAAGACTCAAAGGTCAATTAAGTTTTTGTCACATTAATTTTGGAACTTCTGTGACCTTGTATGTGACCTTGATGATTATCTTCATGATCAATATATATAATAGTCAAGATAAATTATCCAACTAAGTTTCTTAATATCAAACAAAGTTAGATCAATCCACAGGCCGTAAAAGCTCCTGGTATGCGTGCATCATTGTGTGCGTCCTATGTATTGTTTATATACAGGACACACACATACCGGGCGCTTTTACGGCCTGTGGATCAATTAAACAGACTTCTGTCTACCGAAAACAGGAAGACAGACAGATGGATGCTGAACAATGTGATCTAAAATAACACACAATATTATTCATCCAAACAGCCCATTATACATGTATAACCATCAGGGTTGTGACCTTGACCTTTGACCTTGTCAATCAAAAGGATGATTCTTCTTCCTATACTTATCCTATGGCAAGTGCGAGATTATAAGAATTAGCCTCCATCCTGTCCAGAAAGTTTTAATAGTGTAATTGGCTGTGACCTTGAACTTTGACCTTAGATATCAAAGCTATCCTTAAAGCAAGTATGAATTCCCTTGAGATAATACTTTCCACAAGGGTATTGGGACAGACGGCGGGAAGGAGATATACCGGTAATTCCATATCATAAAATGTCTGTCTAAAGATGGTTGTACAAAAATAAAAGATATCTACATGATATTTATTCCATACTTGCAGGCAAAGCTAAATCACCTCAAAGAAAGTGTTATTCACGTATGTATTAATAATGTGAAATCTGGCATGTATGAATCCTGACTGGGTAAGCGAGTTTTGAAATAATCTACCGTTTTAGTATAAGTCATAATGTGCAATGTTACAGAACAAAATGAGGTCACTGTAAAAATTATTTCTAAATGTCCAGTTATTGCCCAATTTTGTTTCGTTTCTGCTAAATTTTGATTGCACTAAAATAAATAAAGATACAGTGGATACAGAATTAATTTGGACCTTTTGAAATAAGGTTTTAATCCATGAAAAAACTCCTTTTCTCAAAGATACTGTATTTCTAAAATTTCTACCCCCTCCCCCTCCCCTCCCCCCTCTACCCAACCCACCCAGCAGTAAGTTGCAACGACTGGATTCACACATCTACAGTTCAAAGGAAAACATCAAAGTCAATTCCTTCACACCTCAAACTTACCAACCACTAGATGGAGTGTTAAAATGAATTATACATCATCAAATTATTGATTTCTGATATGACTTGATCATTAACTAATGGCAACAAAAGATATGCATCGATGGCGTCAACGAATTCATAACAAACATTGATTATTAGGCATGATCAATATGACTTCAAACCATGCATCCTATACTAATATACCTATCAAACAAAAGATTGATTTTTTGGAAGATATTCTATATATCACCTCTAATTTTTTAAAAACTTCTTTAAGTACATATTTTCCTTGTATTTTGGTATTTTTCCTTTACACTGACTATTTTATTCTATTGAAAACCTATATACCAGACACTCCCCCCTGCTTCTCCATCAGCAAAGTGGAATCCCCTCTTAAGAAAAATTTTCTAGGTCCACATCTGCAACATGTTTTAACTGGAAGTCTATACATTATGCTTGTAAAAACTCTGATCTTCTGATGTCTTTGGACAGTACAGACAAATCATGATTCAAGGTCAAGGTCATAAAGTAAAACATATTGGAGCTAAAAGAAATAAACATTTCATTGCATGTGAAGTATGAATATTCAATCACTCAATACACATATCATTTGCAGAGTATCACATGAAATTCTCTTGTAGTGAACAAGAGGGTAAGGAGAGGAGAGGAGGGGGGGGGGGAGGCATTGAGATAAGAGTTTTATTTGGTCTAAATCTAAATATCAAGGTCATGGTCATATGACCTGTAAGCCATGAATATGGTGAAAATATTTCTTTTTTCAGATTTAGCGAGTGCAACTTTCCTAAAGTACAAACAATGTCACTGACATTTCTCCTTAATTTATAGTTAAGGTCAAATTATGTCCTCTAGGAAAATTTATCTATTTTATGGTCATTTTGAGTGACAGATAACCCATGAAAGAACACTAATCTAAAATTATGCTAATTAATTTCAGTCTTAAAACATGTACTTGTACCCAAGCTCCACATTCTTTGTTTACCTTTCTTTATTTTCTTAACGATGAAGCTTGTGAATTATTGATGTTAGATTGATAAGGGGAAATAACCTACTGTAATACATCAGGTAGAGTTTCTGAACCTGACATGCCATAAAACTTGGTAACCATGGCAACATGACAACATGTTTGAATCAGAATGAGGTTCATGTAGCACAGATTTAGTTATGTCAATCTAAATCAATCTTTCATGCACATTCCTTTAATGGGACATTTTCAACTTCATTTAAAAACATATTGTATTGAATTTACAATGTATTACTTAAGTGCATGCACTTAGTTTATACATGTATGCCCATGAAACAAAATATTTATATTTTTTTTATTTTCTCTTTATTTTTTTACCTTGTTTCCACTCTGGGTCTCTGACACTGAAAAAGACAATAAAATCAAAATATAGCAAAACTGAATTAACAATATCAAGAAGGTATATGACTTCAAACAAAGAATTAAGAAATTCATATAAAGAATATTCAAAATTGAATGATAGATTATCATAACAAATTAAAATCATTTCTCCCCAAAAGAGATACTTTCACATGTTTAATTGTGCATGAAAAACATTTTGTCTTGGAGAAATCAGTGTAAATCACCTCGATCAATTCTGCATAAAGAGTCTTGTAAATATACAATATACCTCAACTTCTGAAAATCAATTTTCATTCATACATAATTAATCATTATTCTCAGATTTTAAACGTATGATGAATTAGTGAACAAAATCACTCGTCAAGGGTCAAACTCTTGTTTTATAACACAGCTTATATGTATCTAGTTCATGAAATGAAGATTACATAAGACATTACAGAGCATGTAAATGTACATGGATAAAAATATATGTAATATTATGTGGGTTTTTTTTTCTAACTAAGTGAGCTATAATGAGTATTATAATGACTAATTAAAGAAATAATGTTGAATACATGACACAGCGTATTGTATGTCACATGACCTTTGACACATGAGCAATTCTATTTTCTGCGTACATTTTGTAGTGAAGTATCAAAGAAATGACAGTTATCTATCAATCATCAAAACTTTAATTTGAAATACCGAAACCAATGTAATAAATAACTTATATGGACTATTTTTTTAGTCTTGACCTTGACCTTGACCACTGACCTCTGACCGTGACAAAAGAATTCTTCCAATTGTCAGTTTACTAATCTCAATATCCTATTTTGAGCGCTGTCAATAATGTTTTACAACTGCGGTGCAATATGACCTTGAACTCTGATCTTGTAAATAAAAAAGAAGCTTATTTCTGTTGCCATGTAGATCCTTAAGGCAAATATGAAGATTCTATCAGTAACGGTGTAGTCTGTATACTTAAAGTCTTCAGGCACGAGATCGGTCTATATTCTGTTTCATCTTTTTTTTTTTTATAAATAACTTGAAGCTGAAAGGTGAATACCATTCATGGACTACATTGAAAGAGAGTGTCACAAAGTGGCCAAGTCGGCAAAAAGGGGAGGTCTACGTCACCTTTTTGGAAAGAAAGTTCATGAATTATATCTACAATAAAAACCATCTACGACCGTTACCTAAGTAAAATGGCCTAAAATTGAAAATAAGATCCATCACACAAAAGAAAGAAAATTACAGAATCTGCGAAATGAAGTGCTGGACCGGTAGGGTTGGGCGGTGTTTGAAATGAAATGAGTTATTCGTAATAAAAGAAGCTGATAAAAATGAAGGGCTGGTATGGCCAAGTCAGCTTTGTTAGGATTTAATAAATATATGTACCGCAATTTTCTTGCAATTCATCAATTATAAATTGGAGAGCAATATTTCGGAGAAATGCCGGTATAAGATAATACTGTTTATCTAAGAACGACCTTGAAGTCTCGTAACCTTGACCTCCACTCGTTTTTGCTGAAATTAATCACATTAGGAATGGCCTTCTCGACAACTTTCATAGGACAGTTCAAAATGAAATAACTTCATCAACAATATTGGTGGGAGGTATACTGAAGAATATGATAGCGTGACTCAGTGCCAGACGGACGAGCGTACATAGTTGGGAGGTATACTGAAGAATATGATAGCGTGACTCAGTACCGGAGGGATGAGCGTACATAGTTGGGAGGTATACTGAAGAATATGATAGCGTGACTCAGTACCGGACGGACGAGCGTACGTAGTGGATGCGTCGTTGAAATAAACCTTTCGTTTATTTGAAAAGCTGACTCGACCAGACCTGCCCATGGGATGAAGTAAAGAGGTATAATCAAACTATAAAATACATCAAAATCTAGCCAGAAATGATCGATATACATATAAGGTTATTCGTTAATGAATCCAGCGGAGAAAAGAATGTCATTTACCCTTTCTGTTGAGACTTGTAAATTAAACTGGTCTGAGAAGTGCTACGTCTAAAAATAGTAAATAAGTCAAGGCTGAATAGCCATCAATACGAAACCTCTTCACGTCTGATTACCCGTTACCATGGTAACAGATCAGTCTAATCATGTCCAGTTAGTCTGGGACAAAAATGATGTCCTCTGGTCAAACAGACAATATTGATCATTTTCCCCCAGCGTCTTCTTTCGCGCTATTTGAACTCAAACTTACGCTTCTACGCAAGCTTACGTATATTTCCATTAATGAAATGGACATTTCTTGAAAGCCTTGTTACCATGAGAACTAATACTAAATAGGTACCTTAAGCAGTACATATTGATTTCTCTTTATGGTTTATTTACCAATTCAAGTGCGAGCACAGTCCATAAGAACAGACCGTATTTATGCATAATTAATTAAATCCCAGCTCCCGTCGGTAGCCCTATAAATGATGTCCATTACTCTATCATGAGAAGCTTTTACTAAATTTGTTGCCAAGAAAGGCCGTGTAATGTGAGATGGTCGCCGGACAGACCACATAAGGCAAAAGGTTATGTGATAGGGTCGCCGGAAAGGTTAATCTGTTTGCCTAGGTCAACAGGCAATATACCGGTACTACCGTAACGGCTAAACGAAACATGTTATTTTTTTTCACATAATAGCGGTAAATTATATAAAGGACTTCCCAACTTCCCACTTTTTTTGAAAATACATTTTTACCAATATGCTCACCATGCATTGTTGCGGTTTAATACGTAAAAGGCGTCTTTCTAAGTTCAGAAAAATGTTCATTCAAATTGTTCGTTTATTTTACTTTGGACTCGTATCTTTTACCTTCTCTAGTCAAGAATCAGATATTACCAAATATAAGGCACTGGGTAGATAGTATCATCAATTTTGCTTACGTTGGTCAAAGTGATAACTCCTACACTGTATAATTCATTAATGTTCATCTCTTAATTCAATTACAACGACTGAATTCGAAGGATCCGAAAACAGCGTAAAATACGGACATTCTCCGTCAAGCTACTATTGTAATCGTAGTGTATAAGGCTTTGGGTTTCCGATAATTACATATGTGGTACAGCATTTTAAAAGACGAAGCGTTAAGAAATTACAACCCCTCCCCCCCATCCCCTTTAGTTTCAATTGTAAACAGGTTTATAGTAAAACCACATTTTGAAGTTACTTTCAGAATGTAGACTTTAGACAGAATATAGTTTATACATAAACTTTGATATGTATTTGAAGTCTGTGTGTATGAGCCCCCCCCCCCCTCCCCCCTCCTTCCTTCGCCGTCTCTTGATTCGTGTACGATTCCTCATTTACGGAAAAAAGGAGGAGCAGTAATTAGTACGTCGCTTAAAGTTATGACTAATGGTTCGATCCAAGGCCGTTCGTTATTGTACATAACATACAAACTGTGATATATAATATTACTAAGCAGAGTATATATTTAATAATGTGCGGTTTTATAGTAACAGCTGCTCCTAACGTCCATGCAAAAAGGAGGAAAACAGCGTGAATAATCTTAATTCATTCAAGCGCATTCTCCAAACTTCATCAAAAAATCAACAAAAATCTTAAAGATGTTTACAATCTAAATAGCCGGTATCACTGTAAATCAACATACACAGGAAACGAAAAAAGGGCCTCGAGTTCACAGATACATATAGCTTTTTAAGTAGCATCAAACATGTTTCCTAGTCGTATAAGACATGTAGCACGATGCAAAAGTATAGATATTTCGAAGTTCGAGGTGAAAATATGAGTAAATACATGTATCTATTCTGAGCTGTAAAACAATGTATAGTGATGATGATTAAAATCTTTCGAGGAAAGATGCTCTTGAAAATGCATCATGCATCTTTAACGATGCATAAACGGAACTTTGTCAAGCTTACCGTGATTTTCCCTTTTTCGCCCTGTAAGCCATAATTTCCGTGTATTATATTAATATAAGATGTCCAGTCCCTCTCAAAATAGAGATTGTTTTATGCCCCCGTGAACACATAGAATGCGTAGGTAGACTAGTTTATTGTGTGCTAACTCAACCATAAAGGAAGGATGGAAAATGATCACATGATATAGTCATGTGACCTAACTGAAGCTGGGAATGGATTACCTCAGTATCGTAATCAATTAAGGTATGAGCTAGGTAAAGACACCGGGGACCATATTGAAAATTGACTGTATTATGACACTGATTAAAATCGATCTTAATTCTATGGTGGATAGTACGTAATCAGGTAATAGACTATCATTATTACCTATAAAATCCCCCTCCATAGATACGATTATTTGCTGATTTTTTTTTTTTTTGATATACGAAACACTGAAGCATTAAAGGTAGGTAATTTGTATGACATTCAATAAATCTAATTAAAAGTGTTTTCTAACACGCAACCCATCGAAATTTACCCAGAGGAGAAGAGAAATGGAGGGAAGGGTGCAATTGTAAAAGTAAGACAAGTTCGGATTCAGAGGGAGGAGGTGGTTAGGACCCTTCCCATGGAATTTGGGGAAACTTTTTTTTTTCTTTTTTAAGTTAAAATTATTTTCAAAACCATAAGCTGGAATCCCCTGGAAAAAAAGTCTACATCCGTCCAAGTAAGGGGATGGGTTGGGTCACTTGCAAGATTTGTAACTTGTAGAATTTTTAATCCTTCCGTATTCTATCACATCTATTGCAATGATTAGCATAATCGTAAGATAGCACTATCTCATTTTTCTTCCCTTTTGCTATCTTCATAATTTTTTGTTTATTCGATTTTTTTTCTTTTGATGTATGTCATTGTCACGAAATGGTATAACAGATCCTATGTTTGTCTGTCAGTCTGCACTAACGTACATACATAAAGTATGAACAACTTTTAATATTCATCTTCTTGTACTTATTACATGTATTTTATAAATGGTAACCCCCTTCGACAATCTGGTCAGTCTTGTCAATAAGTCTCAAAATAAAGTTAAATTAGTAAAATTTGTAAATATAATAAATCATTTACGCACATTACAAACTTAAAAGACGTGATTTCATACAAATAATAAGATTCACAAGATTAATTATCATACAATACAGAAATGCAATCACATCATTTTATGTTTTTCAAAAAGAATATTGCAAACAATGCCATTCAGTGCTTACAAAATTGAAAGATCGAAAAACAATAAATGATTACTGATTAGGAAATAAATCTTTACCTGACTGCAGAGGAACTATGGGAATTCCCATGATGCTCTATTGTATTGGACATGGACGACCATTTTTTCATGGTAGTACTAGATCTAGGGGAGTTAACTCTGTGGGAAGTAGGGGGCGTTGAGCTGCGATGTGGGGTTAGGTTAGCATTTTCTAAAGGATTTAAGTGAGACTTCCTGTCTGAGCCAGATTTTCTGGGCGTCTTGAATGCTGGACGGTTTGGCAGTAATGCTGTTTGGGCTGAAATCAGACCGTAAAACACATAAAAAGTTAACTAAAACTGCTTACTAGTTATTGACTTTTCGCGTTCATTTGTTTGCCTTTTCATAAAATAACATTAAAACAACTTAATTTTTCCAATACTGTATTGCAAATACATGTTTGTACATACAAGGCAGTTTCTGTAATCTAACAATGTCAACAAAATATACAATCTCTGAGCCAATAGTACAGAATACCGCTTAATTAATAAATAAATGAACATATATAACATAAGAAAGATGAGCATTCCCCTAGTAGTGAGATTTTCAGATTTCAAAATAAGGGAAAGGGATGGGAGGTGTTCAGGGAAAAAATATAAACTACAAATGCCTGTATGTCGCCCCACGGTAAACTGATAATAATTATATGTAACCAGACAAAAAATTTACAAGTACAGTATCGATATTTTCTATTTTGTCCACAAATATCAAACATATTTTGCCCACAAAAATATCAAACCCAAGTGTTTCTTCATCATGGGAGACCACCCATCCTTCCCAGCCCCGACAGATTTGTACAAAAGAATGTTACTTTTAACATGGGAGTTATCCCTCTTTGTACGTAATATATCTGCTTACCTCTCCCAGCCTCCGCTTGTCCCAGTCTCCGTATAACGTCAGCCAGGGCACTTTTAAGACAAACAATCTCATCTTCTTGCTGACGGACCTTCTTTTCCAAATATGACACTCTCTCACACAACTCTGCATGGTCCTGACTCAATAAACCATCTGAAATTTAAAGAATTGCGGCAATTAACTAAAACATACAGATTTGTGCAGTTGACAAACACTGTTCTGTTTTTTGTTTTTTTTTTAACTTTCTGTCCAAAATCTCAAAGCAGATCTAAGAAATTTTGAAAAATACTTCTTCGTCATATTGATAAATGTTTCAGCATCTTCATTATTCTATAGAAATATGGGGCTAAACATCACTATCACGATGATCGTGAGTAACACAAACAAACCTGTAAGGCTATTTCTTATTTTTATTCTGTTTTGCGTCCTTTCGAAATTGAGAAACCTATCAGCCTGCCAGAGGAAAAACAAACGAGCATATAAAACAAAGTTTCAATTTCATATCATGTGACTATGTGAAGTCTGACTAATATTTGTTTCATTATTAATTAATTTTAGTCAACAAAAGATTTATAGATAATCATTGTATTTCTTCGGGATATATGAAAAATTAAAGAACTTCTCTTTCATATTTGTAGAAAACACACTTAATTTGCAAAATATTCTATTATCTTAATTTTGTTTTGTTTTATGACTTTGGGCTCAAGTCCTACCGGCACGAGGACGCAAAACAGAAAATAAAAAATGGTCTAACCTTGAGAATTAATAGGGCTCATGTTATGGTCATCTTTGTGGGAGGGATGAAGATCTTAGGGCTCAGGTTTTTTTCTCTACACCCTACTCACAAGGTTGTTGTATTTGACCTCTGACTTTGAGAATCAATATTTTAGTAAATGGTTCATATAAAATTTCAGCCATCAAATTCCATGACTTTTCCATGACTACATAAAGCTTCCACAAATGAAAACCAGGAAAAGTGAAACTCGTCCCGTCGTACAGAGTCAAGGGAGAGTACTAGTATCCTCTACATTCCTAAAAAAAATTATCCTTTGCATATGATTTTTCGCTTTTGTTGCCGTTCAGTGCATGAAGCGAGTTTAACATGTACATATTGAATTTTGGAAAGCATTAGGAACAGTTACTGCAATTCCTGCTTCACAAAGATCGAACCTCAGAGTAGTTATAGACTGTATATATTATTTACTTTTTCTAAAACTCCCATAAATTCTCAGACTTTTAACATTACCGGTATTGTCATTGATCGTAAAAAGGACAAAAAATCTTAATTGTTGGTTCAAAAGTCGTTCTATATATCATTCCCCATTCTACTCTTAACCTTGTAGAGATTTGGCGACAATCAAGTTACGCCTCGCATTTCTTGAAAGAAGTGTTGAAAAGTCTTTAAAAGCACAAAATTAAAGGGCATATCGCATACATCAATCGGAGATATTTAATACTACCCTCTTTCTGTTCGTAGTTATACAGTGTGTAACGATAAGATACCCTGCATTATTTTGTATTGTAGAGATCTATGTACATGTCAACATGAGGGAATTTACTTGTTGTGTCCCAAGCAGATCAAAATAGAACCTGATTTTTTTTTTTGGCCAAATTGTATTTATTTCTTCAAAAGACTGACACCCCATCCATCCTCCCACAAAAAAAAGTAAGAAGAAAAGAAACTATGTTTGCACTATCAAGAATTCAATGGAAAATACATAATCAACAATACATGTACCTAAATCAAAACATCTGACCGATATCTACAAGAGTTATTGGCAGGCACGCAATCGACAATAAATATACAGTATTGCATGTTAAGTGTATTCCAAATAATTCAAATCAATGCAGTCAGCATATTTCATGGTTTTTAAACCCTATGTTATATATACAATTCAGGTATAAATGTCCCACCTTTGTTAACATCGTCTCCGTTTTCGCTGGGGAATACATCCTGATCCCCTTCTGCTATATCCCCATTCATCTCGCTATGTGAAAATCAAACCTCCACACACAACTCCACACCCAAAAATCACTAATTAACACACCTCTACACTAAACAACACCCGCACATGCAGTCCAATTTGAGACAAAAGCTCCGGGGTGCAGAGATACGACACCACACCTCAATGTCTCTCCATCTAGCTGAGTGACAGGTGCAAACCAATCAGATGCTTTTACCTTTCCCCGACTGATATTTTTACTGATTTCAAACAAATTTTCTCGTATCTGTCTGAACAGGAAAACTAGGCTCGTACCATTGGACCACTTAAACTTTTGTAACAATACACTTACTTATCGATTAAAGGTAAAAATGGATCATGGCCATTTGATCAAGGCGAATTAAGTTCTTTTTAAAAGACTACAGTTGCGGATTTGACTGTCCAGTGGACATTATCATTGTGTATTGGACTTAAATAGGCACTATCAATCTATGGTCAGTGGTAGATATGCCCCCCCCCCCCCCCCGATTTGACGATGGGGATCGAGGGAGGCATTTTGCCGATTTTGGCCCTAAATAATTTTGCAACTACAAACCCCCTGAGATAGTCGATATACCTGACCAAAACCAGGTACGTTTTGAAATTGATATAATGTGACATCGTTGATGAAATGAGTATCATTGACCGATAGCTGGACTTTCAGAGAAGGTGCAACTACACGACCAAGCCAAATCCGACCAGGATGGGGTAACTGCATGTGGAGAGAGAGAGAGAGAGAGAGAGAGAGAGAGAGAGAGACTTAATTTGAAATTTGTTTCCAAGTATTGAACAGCTTTTCACGACTAAATGTTAGGTAAGCCTTTCGTTACATTGTTATATTCCTATGGAGTCAATAAACATCCAGGTGTGTTCATTGCTTACAATGAAACCATACAATTGACATACGATAAAATATCAATAAAAGTCTATGTTGGCCAAATCAAGCAGAAAGATGTGTGTAATAGATACCTTACTATACTATTTGTTCACTTTATTTGGTAAAGTAGTTCGTCTCGATTAAATGAGAATTTAATGTGTGAAAAATGTCTAATACAGTATGTACCACACGGTTCCTGGTTTTCTGTTGTTTGGTGTCAGTCACGAACATCATACTTTGACCATGTGGACTGTCGCACAGTGATACATATAGATACTGTCCTTGACCCCTCGTCCTATACCATTCATGAATGAATTAAAATATTCTCTCTACCAGTACACAAACCGTATTGATGCGGATGCTATGATTATAATCTTGGCTTTTTTTCAATGAGCAAGATGAGGACTCAAGGATTTTTTTTTTCAATGAGCAAGATGAGGTCTCACAGACTAGAGTTTTTTTTCAATGAGCAAGATGAGGACTCAACGATTGGGGTTTTTTTTTCAATGAGCAAGGTGAGGACTCAACGACTGGAGTTTTTTTTTCAATGAGCAAGATGAGGACTCAACGACTGGAGCTTTTTTCAATGAGGAATGAGGACTAAACGACTTGAGTGTTTTTTTCAATGAGCAAGATGAGGACTCAACGACTGGAGTTTTTTTCAATGAGCAAGATGAGGACTCAACGACTTTTTTTTCAATGAGCAAGATGAGGACTCAACGACTGGATTTTTTTTCAATGAGCAAGTTGAGGACTCAACGACTGGAGTTTTTTTTTTTCAATGAGCAAGGTGAGGACTCAACGACTGGAGTTTTTTTTCAATGAGCAAGATGAGGACTCAACGACTGGAGCTTTTTTCAATGAGCAAGATGAGGACTCAACGACTTTTTTTCAATGAGCAAGATGAGGACTCAACGACTGGATTTTTTTTCAATGAGCAAGTTGAGGACTCAACGACTGGAGTTTTTTTTTTCAATGAGCAAGTTGAGGACTTACGACTGGAGTTTTTTTTTCAATGAGCAAGATGAGGACTCATCGACTGGAGGTTTTTTTCAATGAGCAAGATGAGGTCTCACAGACTGGAGTTTTTTTCAATGAGCAAGATGAGGACTCAACGACTGGAGCAGAGATCAAGCAGAGCAGTTCGATCAAATAGCAATGTTGAATGTCCAAACACTATACCAGGAAAGATTAAAATAGTACAGCCGTCCGCACAATGACGGAACCTATAACCAGACTTGTCAGAATGACAACATAGCTCGCCGGTGGCAACCATATGTAAATTGCAACAACAACAATAAAAAAGGTCTTATCACAAGGAATGCACATGTGAAATATCAAAGCCCTATCACTAACCATTCAAAAAATATGGCCAAGGTTAAAGTTTTTCAAAAGTAGGTCAATCTCCAAGGTCGAGGTCACAAGGTCAAAAATTTTGGTATCCATGGAAAGGTCTTGTCACAAGGAATACACATGTAAAATATAAAAGCCCTATCACTTACCATTCCAAAAATATGGCCAAGGTTAAAGTTTTTCAAAAGTAGGTCAATCTCCAAGGTCGAGGTCACAAGGTCAAAAATTTTGGTATCCATGGAAAGGTCTTGTCACAAGGAATACACATGTGAAATATCAAAGCCCTATCACTTACCATTCCAAAAATATGGCCAAGGTTAAAGTTTTTCAAAAGTAGGTCAATCTCCAAGGTCGAGGTCACAAGGTCAAAAATTTTGGTATCCATGGAAAGGTCTTGTCACAAGGAATACACATGTGAAATATCAAAGCCCTATCACTTACCATTCCAAAAATATGGCCAAGGTTAAAGTTTTTCAAAAGTAGGTCAATCTCCAAGGTCAAGGTCACAAGGTCAAAAATTTTGGTATCCATGGAAAGGTCTTGTCACAAGGAATACACATGTGAAATATCAAAGCCCTATCACTTACCATTCCAAAAATATGGCCAAGGTTAAAGTTTTTCAAAAGTAGGTCAATCTCCAAGGTCGAGGTCACAAGGTCAAAAATTTTGGTATCCATGGAAAGATCTTGTCACAAGGAATACACATGTGAAATATCAAAGCCCTATCACTTACCATTCCAAAAATATGGCCAAGGTTAAAGTTTTTCAAAAGAAGGTTAATCTCCAAGGTCAAGGTCACAAGGTCAAAAATTTTGGTATCCATGGAAAGGTCTTGTCACAAGGAATGCACATGTGAAATATGAAAGCCCAATCTGTATTGGTTTAAAAGTTATAAGCAAGGTTAAAGTTTTTGTGCACGCGCACGCAGACGCAGACGCCAACGCCGACACCGGGGGTATGACAATAGCTCTCCGGACATTCGTCCCGGCGAGCTAAAAAGGACAGATTAAACAATAGAATTTATATATAATTAATTATTAAGTTCCCCAATCAGCATGTATTTGAAAACTCATATACATCAAAAAATCCTATCTGAAAAGATATAATAATGCGTGTTTTCCCAAATTAGGTCAAACTCAGAGAGTGCATGTCACATATCTTCTATATCTGAGAAATCGGTATATTTTTTTAATTTCTGGCACCGGACGGATCTGTCGATTTCTGAAAGAACTATTTGCCTTCAATTTCCTATGTATTAACTTTGGTATTTATCATTCTATGATCAAAAAGCACAGACTAAACAAACAAACCTGATAACCAAAATAATATCCAAAGCCTTTTACCATCCACTCGGGAGATGGTTAACTTCGGTTCTGTTTGCTTATTAAATCCTGGTCAATACTGGACTGAATAAGCCAAAGAGCTTATCTTGGGACCAGGTGCCCCAATGTACAATGTTTGTAGTAAAAGGCAGTCTGTGGGGTTAAAACTAATCGTATATTAAGTAAAACATTATGAAGATATCGGTATAAACAGCGTTATTGACATGGAATGAAGACAACCCATCATCGTCTTCCCCAGCAGCATGGATACCGGTATCTCCATTGATTCTTTTCGTTGTGACCTTGACAATGAGCTTGACACGATGTCATAAAAGACTTCGATCCAGCGCGAGCCGATATCCCTCAATTCCATGTATAATGTAGGAGTTCGAATGTTATGGCCGGGCATAATTTTGTCATCAAGGTGCACTTGAGCTTGACCTAGAGATATAACCTGGTTCAAGGTCATGACACGTACACCATCCGAACCTGATAAATGTATGAAGACTTCAGTTTTACAGGTGGCGAAAATACGGATCGGACGTGCATATTGACAATTTTGTAACAGTGACCTTGGTGCTAGTTATATCATTTGGTCTTGACCTAAAATCATTGCAATTTTGAAACTTATGAAAACAATTCAATTTGCAGATTGGTTTTATCCGCAAGACACTTGATTTGTCGACGAACCTCAAACGACCTTGACATTTTAGATACATCGACCTTAAAACCACGAGATTTTTTCACCCATTGGTTTTGTTTAGATGTTAAGGTTAACTATGTGACAGAATAGCACTTCTAAATAAGAAATAGTACTAAATACTATACAAAGGTCACAATGGTATATCAGTAATCGGTGACAGTTAATTCGAACATAGGACCACATTGTGACACGATGCGGATCAACCAAACACTTACATCAAAGGTTTACAAAATATATGTACCATGTGTAGATCTACATATATTGATGAGAATTAAAACCATCAACGACAAAAAAACGCCTCTGGATTTATGTAAATCAGATACAGATATCTCCTAATAAACAAGACATATACAGTACACTGTATTATAATTGAATCTACTAGTAGATATAAACAGATTACCTCCTACCGGCAACAATTTACTTCTGCAATACGCCAGCGTTCCACAAGGGGACATAACCCAAACATGGCTCACCAGGCCCCACTCACCTCCGTTTTCCTGTGCAGCCATATTTTCCACACAAAGAAATCTCACTAATCTGCTTTTTTTCTAATTCACCATATGAATGAAGCCTCAGACATAACAAGCCATATCCACCTAGCTCATACACAACCTGTTACTGATGGTAATCAGATTTCAGGCTTGCTAGTTTGCCTTATGTGTCAATGATAAAGCCTATCAATCAATTGATGCCAGAACCATCACTCTGTCTGACACAGGCAGGTCCAGCGGTAGAATGGACGTCAAAAGACCGTTGGACAAGTTGTCTGACAGAGGGGGCAATCCTCTTTCTTCAAAGACTGGGAGAGGGACAAAAGGACTGGCACTCCTTTTTTAAGAGACCAGTTTTTAGTCATATTGTAACATAATCATGTGAACATCAAACTCAGTACCAATAAATGTCTGAATACACCCTTAACCACTAAAGACGGTATTGTCTTCAAAGTACAAGGTCAAGGTCACAATCTCAAATGAGTCTTGTCATAATGAATTTTCATGAGAAGAACAGTACTGCTTATGATTCAAGAGAAAATAATCAAGTATAAAAAATACTATAATGTTTTGGTTGCATTTCAAACATCAAGTTCAATGTCAAAAGGCTAAAACTCAAGGTCTTATGTGGTTCTATGATTTTTTCAGTAAGTCAAACTATAAGGTCGAGGTCATTCAGTCAAAAGTGAAGGTCTCAAATGAAAGGTCAAGTCACAAGGAATTCACATGTGAAATATGAAAGCTCTACCCCTTTCGGTTCAAGAAATTTACTGAAGGACAAAGTTTATGAATAGTGGATCAAACTTGAAGGTCATGGTCACTAGTTCAAAGGTCAAGGCAAAGATTAATGATCACGCCGGGTTTATTTCATCATGGTCAATACTTCTAATCAAGGTCTTCCTAATGACGAGAACACATGAGTTTTATACAGGTATATCTCAAGGTCAAAGGTCAAGATGAAAATTTATTGTTTAAATCGTTCCATCATGGAATATCACCATATACAGTCACAGTTTCTTTTCAAAACTGCTGTCTGCCTACAAACTTTGCAAAAACTCTTTTCTCATGAAAATTAACATATTTGGTGAAAAGTCATATATCTTGGTGCGAAGATACCATTTTGACCAATCAACTCAAATGTATAGTCACATAGATTGAGTAACCTCAAAGAACATGTGCAGTTCTCACTAATTCCCTTCTGTGACCTTGACAATTGGGTATTGGGTAACCTCAAAGAATATGTGTAATGCTCATTAATTCCCTTCTGTGACCTTGACAATTGGGTAACCTCAAAGAATATGTGTAATGCTCATTAATTCCCTTCTGTGACCTTGACAATTGGGTAACCTCAAAGAATATGTGTAATGCTCATTAATTCCCTTCTGTGACCTTGACAATTGGGTAACCTCAAAGAATATGTGCAATGCTCACTAATTCCCTTATGTGACCTTGACAATAAATCTGTTTTATTATGTATAAAAGCTCCTTTTCCTTGAATCGACGCTAACTCATCTGCTTTACACTTGGAATAACAGAATTCGCGTTTGATGTACACATGACAAGACCAGTTATGACCATGTGACCTTGACATTTGTACCGTGCTATTAACGTTATTGGTAGAGGAATCGTATTTATAACGGCATTACAACCAAGACAGGGATCTCGACATTCGTTCTTTATGGTACTATGAACCGCTTCTGTATCTCTTAAATATATATCTCGGTAGACTATGATGTACTTTTAATTTATATAAAACAGCAGTTTACTTAAAGTACGAATCAGCGTCTGGGGAAGTTTCAGTATCTATTTAGCTCTCTATGATCTTAAGCTGACTTGACAGATGAAAACGTCGATTTCTACCTTAAAGTATCTGTTAATAACAGCAACTAAATATATTCTGCGCTAAGCCCAATAATCAATACATCCCTACGTACTATTATTGTACGTTACACAGACCAGTGGTATTCTATAGTCAGTGCCTATTAACACAAGCTGGTTCCTCACCTAGAACATCGAAATCCGACAGGATCTGGTGATCCGCCCCTGTATACACCACTGACATGATTCCATTAAAATCCCTTATATAGTTAAAGTCACTAACTGACGTCGGCTGACAGAACCTTTTTTCTCTTGTCACCTTTTATCGAACTCCATATACATATTTCTCCACGTGTCACTAGGATTTTCTTTTTTTGTGTATCACAATGTATCGCCGCGCTTCAAATAAGATCGATATTTTTTTCCAATCACACTACGATATTGTGAGAAAAGCTATACATGTATGTAGAAATCGACATCATACTCAGATAGGATAATGTGAGATTGGGAAGCGTTATAATACACACAGAGAAGATATTGGTATCTTTGCCAGGAAATACATCAATATCAAAACTTCTTATATCTCCTCCTTAAAATACATGTACATTTCCTTTTCTTGATAAAAAGCAGTCCGCATTTCACGTTATCGAACAATGGAAACCAGTTCAACCGATCTCAAATTATCGCCTTCACATCTAAAACGTTCAATTAGACCCCCTTTTATTGACTTTTCTTGACAAATTTGAATTTCGGGGGTCTGTTTGAAATATTCCACCACTAGAAAGCGAGGAATATCGTCTTCCGATCCCACTTCTATTGATGCGTTTATTTCGCCGTCAATTTAAGCAAGTTCATTTATTTAGCTGAAGTGTGAGAAATTGCTCAAAAAGTTCAAAGGCCATCATATTGACCTACATAATATTTTATTTGATTTTCTCCAAATCTGAAAGAGCTTAAAATTCATTCAAACAATGGGATGACCTTGCATTGCGGATTTACTGAAATCATTGTTTACTTTCTATACTATCGATTTTTTTTTTTTTCGAAATATAGCTTGACAAAAAAGTTTCTACAATTTGTGAACAACTACGAAATTGTTGTTTCCAGATGTTGCCCTGGAAAACATTGCTAAATGAAAACACATCGTCTTTTGTAATAAGCTTGTAGTTATCGACAACTTTCGGTTTGGGGGGCTTTTATATGCCGCTTAAGGATGAGTCCCTCAGGTCAGAATTGCTGGTAGTTTTTTCTCTAGATACCCTATTTTTCTCTTCAGAATATTGTTCAGATTATCAAACCAATATGGTTTTGGGAAAAGAAACTTCTAGAGTTACATTTTATCACCTCTAAAAAGGGATTTTCCTTACTTTTCCCATATTGTCAAACGTTAATGTTCAAACGAGTAAGTTCTCGGTATTACCATGAAACCACGAATTGTATTTTGTTTGTATATCGGGTTTGACATAAGCTTTGAATATATGGAAATGAAATGTTGTAAAAGTTGTTATTTAGGAAATATGAGCATCTGAGACCCGAGGGATGCTCTACCTTAAATAAATATTCGAAATCTTTACATGTTGTGTACATTTTTTCTCTACAGATCTAGGATCGAATGGTAGTTTTTTTCATTTTTTTTTACATACGGTTCATTAATCATACGACTTACAATGCAAATTCATTTTTTGAAATAACCATGTTCTGAAAGTTCGAGTGTTATAAGTATCATAAATTCATTAATTATTCTTATATTTCAAAACGGAGAATGTTTAGAACATATTGGTAACTTTTTAATTGGGAATAAGACCAAGAATCGGCATATTCTAAAACGTGTCGAGATTGACTCGAGAATACATTACATATTTTAAGCAAACAAATGTTGATGACTACTAAAACTTGAACAAACAATTACAGAATAACTTCCCTAAAACATGAAATGACAGCTTTAAATATGTAGTCTGATGTATACAGACATCATTTGTCTTTGCGTCCTATAGCCTAAGTTGTCTAAAGTCATGTAGTCCACTCTTCTCGAAAACTCACTAGCCCAAGGCTAGTAGTTTTGACGGGCTAGTGGAATTTCACTATATAAACTATATACAAAAACTTGTAGAAATTGTCATCGGACTAGTGGTTTCAAAAAGAAATCGTATGATGAATTGACGTTGGTAACCTCGGCCAAACTCAATTTTGACCGATTAAAGAGAGGTAACTCTGAACATGCTGAAGGAAAACATGGATTCTGGTATCAGAAGCTCTAGCTATCACGCTGGATGTCATATCACTTTTCATTGCATCATTGGTGATTCTCTATTTTGGATATTCTTGGGTTTACTTGACCTTTGATACTGAAAATCAAAGGGTCCTTCCCCATAACATTATCAATTTAGGCACGGTCCATTTGATATTCTGGGGGGGGGGGGGGGGGGGGGGGCTTGGGTTTTTTTCGAAAAAAATAATTTTGCTCCCAATTTTGATGAAAAAAATAAATTTGCTTACGGTGTGACAGAAAAAAATAATCTTGCTCTTACAAATAATCTGAATTTGAAGAATTAATATAAAATTTCGCTAAAATTCTTGAAAATTTTCCGGCTCGCTTCGCTCGCCGCAGTTTTCAATTTGTATCAAAAATTTTCGGCTCGCTTCCCTCGCCATAGTTTTCTATCAAAACATTATTCTTAAAAAGCTTAAATATATTATCAATATCTATGTATTGCTATTAATACATGTTGCATGTATCCCACAGACTCTAATTTTATTATTCTTGTAAGCTTTGAAGGAGATTAACTTCAGTTATCATGGTTACTCACCAATTTACAATTCTGCATTGAAAAAAAAAAAATTTGTCTAGGAGACCTTCCCCTCAGACCCTCTTATACATGTTATATATGTACCTTATATAAAATGTTGAATTGTAAAACTCTTTTATCTGTCTGTTTAAAAGTGAATTAAATACTTGCATAAAAATAAACTAAGATATTGATATTTAGAGTTTTGAGTAAAAATTTAATAATTTCTATCGATAAAACACAAATATTCTAAATATGCGCATCACTTTGTTAAAAAAAATTTCCTTGCTCCAACTTTGCGAGAAAAAAATAATTTTGCCCCTGTCCGGGGCGAAAAAAATAATCTTGCTCCGACAAAAAACCCAAGCCCCCCCCCCCCCCCCAGAATATCAAATGGACCGTGCCTTATGACCTTTTGTGGCAAGACAAGGCTTTACTCATTGACTTTTATATAGAACATATTCAAAGGGATTGGAAACAAGTTATTTCTTAGTGGTGACTTTGACCTTGACATAAATTGGCTATACTTCCGCTTGAACTGATGAGACAGTAGGTTAGAGGATTGGGATATTTTGCATTCTGCCCACAAGATTTTACTGTGACATTGACCTTGACTATTAATAGTTGCCATGGTGATTATTTGCAGCAAGTATAAAAGAACCTAAGGCAACTGTTTTAATCTGTATCTTACTGAAAATAATATGGGGAGACAGACAGACAGAAGGACAGGTGGACAAAGGGATGGCCTCCTATCATAATTCATCCACATAAAGACAGTTAGAAACTCTGTTACACTAAAAAAAAAGGGACAAGAAAAATGCTGAGTTGTGAGTTACACCACAGGCCTAAAGATCGCCTGGCAATTATTCGTATGTGCCTCTGAAAGTAGCGCATAAGAATACCAGGACTATCTTTCCGCCTATGAGTTACACTAGCATAATGACCAATGACCTTGACTTATTAACTTAAACATTCACACGGAGATCATAATTCACCTTTCCATTTATTCTGAAGTGACTGAAATACAGTTACAAGACAGTAAGTGTGAACAGTGGTAGTTTGAGAGTTTCTACAGCCAACACTACATGCATACATGTACGTATGATTCATGTCCAATTGAATTAGACTCGCTCAGACTGTATCCCTCCAGCCTGGGAGTCTGTACATTTTTGTCATATGTACCAGAGTACAAAACTATACAAGCTCTAATCAATGTACTCATGTTACAAATAGGCTTATATGAAAAAATACTTTAAAAATATACACTGTACAACACTTAATGAAGTTATCAACCAAAGAAGGCAACTTTCTGGCTACAGCTGATCACACTTGATGTCTTTTCACATGTAAGGCAAATGTTAGAAGAATATTGGTAGGAAGATGAAGAGTACCTTACTTCCATGTTAATATCGACCACAAGATATATATGATAAGGTAAGCAGTACAAACATGTATGACTAGGAAATTTTTTACTCATAGGTTTCATCATGTATAAAATATGCTCAGGTTCAGGGCTCTCACACCTATTTTTGGGACTGGGGATAGGGCCTTTGAATTTGGAAAAAATAGCAGAATTTTCTCAAAAATTGAGGAAAATATTAATAGACATACTGGAAGATGCCTTTTGACTTGAGATTTAATTTTTTTCCCTCATTTTGGGGGAATTTTCCATGAGGTTTCAAATTGGGAAAAGGGAGTCAACAAATTGGGAAAAGGGAGTCAACAAATTGGGAAAAAAGATACTATTTTGCATTGGGAATGGGGAGGAATATCGGCCCCAAATCTGGCCGATTTAGAGCCCTGAGGTTATATGATATACATGTAAATGTATTCAATATTAAGTAGATATAAATTATAATACTCCTATATATGTTTAGATAATACTGATTAATTGTAAAAGTATTCAGTAAGTGCTAGCAAAGAAATACTTGTATACATGTGTACATGTATATATAACTGTATACACGTAGACAGCACAAAACAATTGTAATACATGCATATATATATTTGTATACAAGAAATACTTGTATACATCTATACATGTGTATATACAATTGCAATATTGATTGATACATGTAAAAGCAGTGAAAATAATATTTAGTTAATAAGAAATGTAATTACAATGCAAACTTGTGTGATTCTTTGGCTAGAAAAGCAAAGGGTATAAATTATAGAGTGGCCTTTTGAACCCATGGATATAAAAGATAACCCTTAATTTTCTGAACATGTAAGAGGTACAAGTACCGGTAACTGTGAGCATCATAACAAGTAAGAGACCCAAACAAATATTAAATTGCTTTCAAAAATAGAACTGTACAAGAGCAGGTACATGTATGTTGCTTTGACCTAGCAGTGACCTTGACCCTCATTGAGTGTAAGTTAATATCATTGACAATCTCTCTGATTTTGATGCAAGTTTTGTACATTGTTCGGATCAATCAGTTTATGCCCCCAACTGCCCAAATATCCATCAAAGGCTAGATTTGGTCAGGTATTTCAGACTAGAGTCTGTGTGTTCCTTTTGCGATTCTAGCACGGACCGGTTTAATATGCTGTCGTTGACTGATTGCCCTTACCACTGTCGTTGACTGATTGCCCTTACCAGAATCCCTTGTCATCCATTTATACTTTAATTCAGGGAGTAGGCCCTGACAGACCCGCCTGCTTTGCAGGCATGATTGTGACATAAATACCTTTGCATGCACAGAAAGTAGGTCATTCATGGCTTCCTGACATATTTTTACTTCTATTTATGTCATTCAATGCTTAAAATACCTCGTATATGTCAAAATGGTAAAGATGTAGATGCTAAAGTTCCTTATTCTAAGTTCATCTTCTCAGGAAGCGGTGAATGACCTACATAACTTTCTGCTGATGCAAAGGTGTTATGTCACATTCATCCCAGGTCAATTGGGCCTATTCCCAGAATAAAACGATGAATGCATGAAAAGGGACCGATTCTGCCAATTTCTGGTAAGGGCAATCAGTCAACGGCAGCATAATAAAACAGTCTGTGCCAGAATCAGTGAGAATTACACAAGGGATTTGTGAAGTGGCTTTATATAGCTCTGCCTTTTATAGGAGCTATTCTGAATGACTGGATTGGCAATATTAAAAGTAGGTCAAAAGGTTTACCAAGGTGACAACATGATTCGTCATGAGACATGATCACACTCCTTAAATCCCTAATCAAAGGAGAGGGCTTATGTAATGTTGTTATAACTTTTGCCCAATCCTATTTCATGTTATCATGAAATATAAAATGTGTAAACTAAAACGCCTAATCCCTAAACCTCGATTGGGCTAATATACCTCGATTGGGCTAATCAATCTGAATATTTTCAGTAGTAAAAAATTAAAACATTCTCAAAATTATTCTTTTGAGCAAAATCGCATCAGTTCTTTATAAAAGAAGTTATGTGTACAAAAGAAACATACCTCTATTACATTATTGAACGTTTCATATAAAATACTTTCCAGTTGTATTGCGTTCCGGATAAGAAATGTACTAGACCATCTGCTCAATGAAGATCAAAAGGGATTCCTGTCCGGCAGATTTATTGGTGAAAATACTAGGCTGACTTATGATATTTTGGAAACATGTAAAACAAATAATATTCCGGGAATCATTTTACTTATAGACTTTGAGAAAGATTTCGACTCAATTTCATGGAAATTTATACAAAATGTTTTGAACTTTTTTAGATTTGGACCTGATATTTTGAAATGGATAAAAGTTATGAATAATGATTTCAATATTTGTGTTATTCAAAATGGTATCTTTACTAAATTCTTCAAAATAGCCCGTGGATGTCGGCAGGGCGACCCGGCCTCTCCGTACATTTTTAATCTATGTGCCGAAATACTTGCAATACTTATAAGAAACCACAAAGACATTATGGGAATTTTCATTAAAAGAAAAGAGTATCGCTTGTCTCAATACGCAGACGATACAGTGTTATTTCTCGATGGATCTGAAAAAAGTCTTAAAAGTGCTCTTGACCTCCTATACCAATTTGCTAAATACTCTGGATTAAAGCCCAATATTGAAAAGACAAAAGTTTTATGGATAGGATCTAAAACTAATTGTACAGAAATCATTTGTCCAGATTATAATCTGGATTGGATTAGTGGAGAATTTACAGTATTAGGCATTAAATTTAATCCAAATCTAATCAATATTGAAAAATTAAATTATAATGATAAAATCAAGACAATAGAAAATGAAATAACTCATTGGAATAGAAGAAATTTAAGTCCTTTGGGAAAAATAACTGTTTAAATCTTTACTTTTGCCAAAATTAACTCATTTATTCCTATCTTTACCAAAACCTTCTTTAGAAATAATAAAACAAATGGAAAAAATTTTCTTTAATTTTATCTGGAATAATAAAAAGGATAGGGTCGCCAGAAAACTTTTAGTCCAACCAATTGATAAAGGAGGCTGTAGTATGTTAGATATTGAAACTTTTATTAAGGGTCTAAAATTAACATGGATAAGGAGGATATTAAGAGATAATAAAGCAAATAAATGGATAAGTCTTTTCTTTGATACAAATAATCTAACACTTGAAAACTTGACAAAACTTGGTGATCACTATTTAGACAAATCTGCAAAAAAGATGACAAATAATTTTTGGAAAGAAGTTATTCAAAATCTTGCTGAGTTTCAAAGAATTCTTAATAATCAGACAAATTTAAAAGACATATTAAGAAAGCCAATTTGGGAAAATACTGAAATTAAAATAGGAGGAAAGTGTATTAAATATGAAGATAAGGATCCAAAAAGGTATCTTAACAATACAAGACTTACTAGATGAATATGGAAAAGTGTATACACATGAAACTTTTTGTCGAAAATATAACATTAAAACACCATTCACTTTTTTCTATGGTTTAAAAACATTCATTTTAGAAAAATGGCCAGAAATTAAAGATTGTAGTAAGAAAGAGTTATCTCCTTTTCGGCCTCAATTCATTGAACATTTGTGTAAGGATACTAGGGGGTCAAGGGCACTTTATGACATTTTCATTACTAAAATGTATTTAAAACCAAAATATGAAAACAAGTGGGAGGGATCATTGGTGTTTGAGAATGGGGATGACTGGAAAATTTTGAACAGTAATATTTTTAGATCAACAAAAGATACAAAATTAATTTGGTTTCAGTATAGAATTGTTCATCGAATTATTGCAACAAATAAGTATTTATATTATATAAAAATAAGAAATGACCCCTTATGCTCTTTTTGTGATAATGATGACGAAACTATAGAACACCAGGTGTTTTTTTACTGTCCTTATGTAAGTTCACTTTGGATAAATCTAAGAGAATGGATTAAGGAAATAACAAATGCTGAAATAACACTGTCGTTAAAAGATATTTTATTCCTAAAAAATACAAGAAATGAACATTCCTTAAATATTGTAATAGTTCTAGTAAAACTCTATATCTTTAGAAAAAGATTTGAAGACAGAGTCTTAAGGGTAAATGAATTAAAAGAAATTTTGAAAAGCTACAGAAAAATATATTTATATAACAAAAGGAAAGTATGATACATTCCAAAGAAGATGGAGCACATTTCATATGCTATTTTCATAAGTATTTATGCACAAAATGAAAGAATTAATTATATTTATATATTTGCTTAGTTTAGTATGAATGAGTGAGTGAATGTGGGTATAAGAGTTATCTCTCTTCTTCCTTTCTCTACATAAAAAAACTACACTGAGAACAATATACTTAGAATGTATGATGTAATGAAATGTAACAAAAAAAAAAAGAAAAATAAAAAAAAAAAAAGAAACATACCTGAAAAGTGAATAGTTTCTGAGAAAATATACCTCCATATTTCTGAATATATTGGGTGAGATTTCTCAAAATCTAAAAAGTTTTCAGGCATAGTTGCTTTTTAAATATTTTTTCTTGATATAAAAGCTGGTGCGATTTTGCACTCAAATATGATTTGGAGGAAAAAAGTACTTTTTTCTGAATAAAAAAGTCAGATTGATTAGCCCAATCGAGGTAGGTACACTAGCTTGATCGAGGTATATTAGCTCGATCGGTACCTTTCCCCAACCTGCACAAACCCTTTCCCCAATACAAACCCTTTCTTCTACACAGTGATTTTTTTCAGTAATTTGGGAATGGGGTCGGGGCCCGTGCAATTGGGAAAATTAACGACATTTGGGAATATTTGGGAAGTACTAAAATAAAAGTAAAATGACAGTTTATACAATCAAAAGTTCGGAATTGAATGTTTAATCATATAATTTTCTTTTAAAATTGATTTAATTTCTTATGCTTACAACAATATGGCAAATAATTAGTAAATTTGCTACTTTTGAACCAGTTAATTTCAGCATTTTCGCGGATAATTCCATTTAAATGAAATTGGGAAATTTTAGAGTCACTATTGGGAAAAAAAGATACTATTTTTCATTGGGAATGGGGCCGAATAACGGCCCCAAAAATGGGCAAAAAAAATCCCTGCTACATGTACATGTCTATATTAAAAAATAGCAATCCAAGGAATGCTTGTGTCGCCTGCGAAGCGGCTTATTCTAGGAGGTGGATCACATGGTTCAAAATTACTGATATCACTATAAAAGTCTAATGAAATTCATATGTGAAATATCAGACCTCTTACTTACCAACTGAAAGACATGGTCAATCTCAAATTTTCAGAAAATAGTGTCAATCAACTAGGTCAAGGTCACTGCGTAAATATTTTGGTAACAAAACAAAGGTCACATCATATGAAATATATGCGTGAAATATTAAAGCCCTATCACTTAGCAATCAAAAGATATACGCAATTCTAAGGAAAAAGGTCAAATATCTAGGTCAAGGTCACTAGATCAAAATTTATGGTATGTCTAGAATGGTCTTGTCACAAAGAATACACATGTGAAATATCAAAGCCCCATCACTAACCTATCAAAAGATATAGCGAATCCCAACTTTTTTGAAAAGTAGGTAAAATATCTATGTCAAGGTCACAAGGTCAAAAATTATTGTATGTGAGAAAGGTCTTGTTACAAGGAATACACAAGTGAAATTTCAAAGCCCTATCATTTACCAATCAAAAGATATATACAATATTAATTTTTTTAAAAGTAGGTCAAATATGTAGGTCAAGGTCAGTAGGTCAAAAATTATGGTATGTGTAGAAAGGTTTTGTTACAACCAATACACAAGTTAAATTTCAAAGTCCTATCACTAACCATTCAAAAGATACTGCAAATTTTAACTTTTTTGAAAAGTAGGTCAAATATCTAGGTCAAGGTCACTAGGTCAAAAATTATGATATGTGTACAAAGGTCTTGTCACAAGGAATACACATGTGAAATATCAAAGCCCTATCACTTACCATTCAAAAGATATAAGCAATCTTATTTTTTTCGAAAAGTAGGTCAAATATGTAGGTCAGGGTCACTAGGTCAAAAATTTTGGTATGTGTAGAAAGGTCTTGTCACAAGGAATACACATGTGAAATATCAAAGCCCTATCACTTACCATTCAAAAGTTATGGGCTGTGACACCCAAAGTGTGACAGACAGACAGACGGACTGGGGGCTGACTGACGGACGGACAGACGGACGGACAGACGGACAGACGGACAACGGACAAAGTGATCCCTAAGTGTCGCTATGCTTCGCAGGCGACACAAAAAACCAAGGGTTTTTAGTATATAGACATAAAGAAGAAAGGGTTTGTATTGAGGATAGTTTGTGACCAAGTGATGATACCTCACTATCAAATTTCATGTCTCCTGGCTTTTTCAACAAATTGAAGGATTTTGACGTGTTTTTTGTAAATCTCTCTTTCATGGCTAAAGATATTGCATCTTTTTTTTGTCTTACTTGGGCGATAGCCATTTGTATAAATGTGTTATTATGCCAATAAATAATTTGAATTTGAATTTGATATTATTACCATTATAATTTTTTGAGATAGTACATATATAAACCTACAAAATGGTATATATTTGGTGTAAAAAAAATTAATTCAAAGATGGGGACATGACGTTTGAAGATCATTGGGGTTTTTACTATAGATTATATAGGGAAAACAAAAATGTCAAAAATTGCATATTTTAGATTCAAAATTTTTATCAGATAACTTTGTTTGATGTTTCTAAAAATAATTTTCCTTTAAGTTTAAAGTTTATTTAATTTCCTATGAACAGGTTCGGGAAAAGTGCAAAAGTAGCTATTATAGCTATAAATAAAATTGAAAACATGCAAATGGAAACATGCAAATGTATGCCCCATTTTCAAAAAAGGTGACAAACACAACCCCATTAACTACCGTCCTGTCTCTCTTACTTGTATTCTTTGTAAACTCTGTGAACATGTGATCTCCTCAAATGTTATGAACCATCTTGAATCAAACTCCATACTCTATCATCTACAACATGGCTTTCGTTCTTCTAGATCTTGCGAAACTCAGTTAACATCTTTCATACAAGAACTATGCAGCTCAAATGACAAAAACATCCAAACAGACGTCATTGTGATGGACTTTGCCAAAGCCTTTGACAAAGTCCCTCACAAGAGACTACTCTATAAATTGAACTTTTACGGCATAAGAAACAACACACTTCTCTGGATCCAGGACTTCCTTTCTCTTCGCTCGCAAACAGTTCTTCTCAATGGCACACACTCAGACAACATACACGTTACTTCCGGGGTACCCCAAGGCACAGTCCTTGGCCCCATACTATTCCTTATCTATATCAACGATTTTCCAGAATATCTCCATCACTCTACACTCCGTCTATTTGCAGATGACAGCATTATATACAAAGAAATCACAAACACCAATGACACACTTCAACTCCAACATGACCTTGATTCTGCAGCCAAATGGGAGGAAGATTGGCTATGTCCTTCCATCCTGACAAATGCTCCATTCTCAGAATTACAACAAAGAAAAACCCCATCCACCATAACTACACACTTCACAAACACATACTCACTACAGAAACATCAACAAAATACCTTGGCATCACCATACAAGACAACTTAAAATGGAACAAGCACATAGATAACATTACAACAAATGCAACCAGACAACTAAACTTCATTAAACGCAACCTTAAAGTAGCTTCCCCCAAAATCAAAGAAAGAGCCTACCAATCTCTGGTCAGACCTAAACTAGAATACAATTGCTGCACATGGGACCCACACCAACACACACAGATACAACAGCTAGAAATGGTACAACGACGTGCCGCACGCTATGTCACCAACAGATTTCACAATACAAGCTCAGTAAACAGTATGCTACAAGATCTAAACTGGCCTACACTCCAAGAACGCCGACTCAGAACCAGACTCATCTTCCTTTACAAAATAACACACAATTTAGTAGCAATATATCCACAAGACCTATTATTCCCACTTGATAGCAGAACAAGACACATAAACCTGCTTGGATTCCAACAAATACGCACTCACAAAGACACATACAAATACTCATTTTATCCTCGCACAGTCAAACAATGGAATTGTCTCCCACAACATATAGCTTCTGCAGACACTGTTGAACTCTTCAGAGAACAGGTTACAATACCTGTTCTCCGATCTCTATATTTTTGATCCTAACATAATAATTGTAAATAGTTTTAAATTTTTCTGTATTATAAATTTTTTAACCCCAGCCACCATGCCGAGGCACATAATTGTCAAATATTGACAGCGTGTTTAAACCATAAAGAAGAAGAAGAAATAGCTATAATAGCCTTTTATAGCTATATAGATTTCACTCGTTTTTCTTGGAAAAATCCATTTTTTCTGTAAGTATTCATTACCGCAAAAAATGCTGATGGGATAAGATACATTTTGTGGATTCATTATGACTTTCATTCATGAAAATTTCTTAGGGGGTTGCAACTTTTGCGCTCACGACCTCCATTTTGAGTGAAAATGGAAGGTTTAACAAATTTATAATTTATCTTGCACAAACCTTTTAAATATGTTCAGATATCATAGAAAATGTATAAAAAGACTGCTTTTAGTCATAAACAGTCAAATCAATATGATAGATAAGCTTTAAATGACATATTTTCAATGTTCTATTTTTAGATTTGGATTACCCCAATAAAGGACAACTAGACTAAACATTTGTTCAATCCATATCAAAGCATATTCTTAGTAATTGTTTGGTCTCAAAATGAAAATGATAATATTTTCTAATCAAAAGCATGTATCTACATCAAAAACAAGTTAATAAGATTTGAAATTCATGTCAAGTTTTACTGTAAGAACACAAATTTATATTCAAAAATTTTGGGTTGAACTGCATGTAGCACAAACTAACTGAGCCAGAATTCTATTTTTAGAACCAATGAGACCAAGAATAATTGAATAAACTGCAAATTAAACAAATAAATCAAGGTATTTATGACTGAAACAGTTAATTTCAATGTTTTCTTTCATTGAAATGAATATTAAAAAGGTTTGAACAAGTTTTATTATTACTTGATAAGACTTGCATTTTTCACTCAAAATGGAGGTCGTGACGTGAGCGCAAAAGTTGCAACCCCCTAAGAAATTTTCATGAATGAAAGTCATAATGAATCCACAAAATGTATCTTATCCCATCAGCATTTTTTGCGGTAATGAATACTTACAGAGAAAATGGATTTTTCCAAGAAAAACGAGTGAAATCTATAGCTATAAAAGGCTATTATAGCTATTTATAGCTATAATAGCTACTTTTGCACTTTTCCCGAACCTGATGAATTGATACATAAAACATGAAAATCCATCAACATTTAGATGGGGGACATGACATTTGAAATTTAGGCGTACGAAGAGACAGGTTATATAGAGTAAATTTGGTAGTGTACCTCACCCCTGTGCAACCCCCCCCCCCCCCTTTCACTATGGGATGGGTTTTCAAGACAGAAATAAAAGTACACATTGCATGCTTGGTTACATACCAACACCATCTGTTATACCGTTAGAAATAGATATTTCTGAAGTAATTGAATCTACATTGGTGCTGTCTTCCATCCTTGAATATTGCAGACTCAGCCGGCGCCTGTCAGCTACTTGCAACCCATGTGTGGTGTGTTCTACGTCATTGAATTTTGTGTAAATTTTGCTCTCCAACGAACAGACTTTTGTATGATACAACTTATTTTCAACTGTAGAAATAGAAAGGAATTTCCAAAATTACTTAAAACAAAATATAGGGATAAAAATGTTATCTGAATGTATTTTATGTTGGTTAGAGACAACAATCATTACGTCAGTTCCAAACGCGGGAAGATTGAAACGTGTGCACTGACATTCGATAAATTGATATAAAGCAACTATCGACCATTTTAATAATGTCTCACCAGCAGGTTTTTATTTATTATTTCAGTTTCATTTTGAATCTATACTTATCGAATAAAGAGTCTACTTAACTGCAAATATCTTACAATATCACAATGGAATATCCATTCGGACTAAAATGCTAAAAATTGAAGTTTTCTCCATTGTCAGCAAATTTTGCGATTAAAATTTACATATATTTAGGGGGATAGACCTTAAACGCTCATTACTAACAGTGTATGATATGTGTACCTACGACTAATACTATGCTAGATGGGAGTTTTCTATGTTGGCGCCACATTGCCAATGTTTTACACCACAGGCACATGTAGAAAGACCGTCAATATCCTTTATGGTCATAAGAGAATACTGGTATCTTACAGAGAGACAAGGCTTCTGACGAATTTTCAGCTAGAAGTAGCATTTCTGCAATTTTGTGCATTTGAAGGGCAAAACGGGGTATGACCATAAAGATTTATTTGTATTCTTCCTAAAAACATCAATAATTCAGCCAAAAAGATCTCATAACATAGCCTAATCGTCTACCTAAGTTGGACTGTTTTCTACTTTCTGTCTTGAACCTCCATATAGCCAGAAGTTCGCCGCAACATTTTCAAGGCTCTCAAATACTTAGCCAGAAGTTCGCCGCAATTACATAGGTAGTTCGCCAGAAGTTCACCGCAATCTATATATGGCAATAGGTTCATCACTGAGCATGCTCAGAAACATTGCCAGAAGATTGCCGTAAACTGTATTTGGACACAAGGAGTTTGCGGCAAGTCTGCCGCAAACCTAATTTGCATGGTAAAAAGTCGCGGCGAAGTTGCAGCAAACTGTTTGCAGCAACTTGGGATCGCCTAAAACCCGTGACAAACTCGTGACGCCGTGACGTCCGTGACGATTTTTCTGTACAATGACTACTAAAATCCGTGATGGATTGAATAATCAGTGACGACGTGACGACCACTATGACACCTAATTACCGTGACTGTACACCTTAAAAATCAATACAACTATGATGATCATTGTTCATGTAACTTTAATATATGGGAAATATTGATTTATATTTTCTTTTTTTGTCTCTTTGATTTTGGCCCTGTACATCGTTTACAAAAGTAAGGGACATTTTCTGGAGGGATATCAGTATTTTGTATCCCCTCACATTCAGGGTGGTACCACATTTTGCATTTAGAGCATACGACGTAAATTCCATCCTCTGGCATCCTGCACGAACAGAAAATTTTCAAGTATGCTGAAAATCGGTGTCCATTTGGGTACTCATATGTTCTTGTTCCTGCCGGAAAAGGTGTAATTTCTCCCCTTTCACACAGTTTCCACATGAACATGATTCCGGAAATATTGTAACAACTCGAGGCTTATCATCTTGTCCATGAATTGTAAATGTGCGAAGCTTTGGTGAGAAGCTTATCCTGTCATTTTTTATTAGTTCATCTGCCCTTGACATGTTGATGTCAACTTTGGGGGACTCCTCAGATTCCACTGTATGTACATTCTTATTTTCCAAAAACTGATTGCTGCGTATGCCATTAACGATGTCTTCTGGCTGAGAAACACCAAATGAAATTATTTCTGAAAGATCTATTTTTGCCGAAATGTACTCTGGTTTAAGATTATATGTTCCGATACCTGCCCGACCACGAGATATTTCTTTTAAATAAAACTGGTGTAAACGCAAAAAAGACAAAACTACGACGTCTGCTGGTGCTTCTTTCCATTTGTTTAATTGCTTCAAGACTTTGTTCATGCTTTCACTCTGATTTTGTGTAATACCGCTGTAGGGATCATACTTTGTTATTTTCTCTATACTCCACTTAGCAACTTTTCCTAATTGGGGCAATACTCTTTCCTCGAAATATACCTTAAATTGAGGATCCCATGACTCGCTTAGTCGACTTAAGGCTGATAAACTATCCTCTCTAGATTCTCTGCCAAATATGTATCGGAGGTGATCCTTGTATGATATAACTTCGCCATTGGAGCATCCCTTGTCTCGTAGCCATCTACCTACATCATTCAGTATGTGGTTCCAGCACCTAACATCTACTATTGTTGGGACACATGTCATGGCGTTCATTATCCCTTGCTCTCCGTCAGTGACACACGCAATAAGATTTTTTGGAAATCTTATATTATCCTTCAAAAATGTGAACAGCAATTCGTGGTGTGTTTGAAATTTACGTTCATGGAGCATAAATAATACAGGCATACAAGGCATTTCTTTGAAAAGAATTAATATGGCGAAAAATCAAAGTTGACACGTAAAAATCCCCGAGTTGAAATGTGGTGTCATAACTTAGACATTGAGTCTTGCTATCTAAGTACATTACCCTTTCTAGTTCTTCAAACATCATTTTGTGCCCGCATATTACAACCAAATTAGGAAATGTATTGATGACATGGATGAACTGGTTACTAGTATCTCTAGCCAATGCGTGAAGATTGTATAACGCGTCACGGGAGATCCTCAGTTCCGTGTTACCTTTGTGTCGAAGATTTTGCAACTGCTTTAAATTTCGAGGCTGTTCTTCTTCATCCTGGACTTCCTTTTTGTACACGATGTTTGGGTCTTCGGTTTTAGTCTTCGTTAGCCATTTATCCAAACTGCTTGGCTTCGATCGTATGAAAGCCCGTTCATTTTTTGAGTTCCCGTGTGTCAATGGCTTGGATGCCTCTTCATTGCCGATGTAATGAATGAAAAATGGCCCATTATTTGAGTTCGGTTCGTGGTATACAAATTTAACAAAGTCCTTTGATGCACCATTTTCAGTTTGTATATAAAAATATTTCTTTTTCAAACGCGGATTTTTCCTAGGCAGCCCTACCGTCCCCTGATTAACCCATCTGTGTCCGTCTGCTCGCCAATCTTGACTTTTTGATCCTTCACCTTGATATACCCATGTTTCCCCGCCTTTTGGTCTAAATGGAATTGAAGTAACTGGCTGTTCAGTATGCAGTAAATTTATTATTTGCTCAGTTGAAAACATATGAATTCTGCATTCTTTTGTTGCTGGGACTAAGAACAATAACCCGTGACGTCATAGTACATTTTCCGTGACAACTTTGTCACGGCCGTCACGGGTTTTAGTATAACTGCAGCAACTTTGCAGCAAAGTTTGCGGCAAGCTTGCGGCAATGGTTCGCCAAAGGCCTAAAATTTTGGTAAGGGTTGCCAGATTAGCTTATCAGAGTCATCCAGGTGTTTTACTTTGCTTACAGTAAGCAGAGTAAAGCCTCTGAATGAATTGGTATTTGTCCAATCTGGCAGTGGAGATTCAAGACAGAAAGTAGAAAACAGTCCAATTTAGGTAGACGATTAGGCTATGTTATGAGATCTTTTTGGCTGAATTATTGATGTTTCTAGGAAGTATACAAATAAATCTTTATGGTCATACCCCATTTTGCCCTTCAAACATGACAAATGCAAACATTTCAAATGCTTCTTCTAGCTGAAAATTCGTCGGAAGCCTTGTCTCTCTCTATATATATATTCCCTTATGACCTGTAAAGGGGTATCATACAAGATATTGACGCTCTTTCTACAGGTGCCTGTGTTTTACACTGAGTCTGTGGAGATCATTGACGACCTCACGCTAAAATTAACATAGAAATCCCCCATCTAATATTTTTTTCTTTCACTGTGAGCATATTTAAGTACATGTATAAGGCCAAACAAAAAAAGTTGTTTGTTTCCTGTAACCCGACCGACCGTCAAAAATCGTGCCGACTCTGATTTTTTTTTCACCATTTTCCCTACACTGCCTAAAAAGAACCAAAAATCCTTAAAATTAATGCAAGTCGTGCATCCCAGACTCGTCTTTGGAAGCCTCCCGTTCCCTTTATATTTTCTTTCAGACAAGCCGTGATCATAATGTACATAGCGCCTCTTGTTGTAAATCACTACAGTGAGTACATGTAGTTCACACCTGACCACCAGGTAGATTTAATCCGTTTCACATGAGTGACCAAGTGTTGAGAATTCGAAAGGATTAAAGTGATTATCAGGGTTGGGGTAATTAAAAATGTAATTGTAATTAATTACAATTAATTACATTTGTTCAAGTAATTGAATGTAATGTGTAATTGAAGATTTTTTCAATTACATGTAATTGTAATTTAATTAATTACAAGGCAAAAACAGCATGTAATTCCAATTACATTTCAATTACTTTTCAATTACATTTGCAACTAAAAACAATGAATACATAGATTGATCTGAGAAAAAAAAGACTTGTTGTGTAATCAATTATCATTGAGGTTAGCCACAGATAATGGTTAAATAAACAGTTTTACCTGAATGACTACAAGACCTTATTTGACTTATAGTTATCAAAACAAAGTCTGGTTATGTGTTTCTGTTCTAATTAACTTGTTTGTCACTTCTGAGAGGACCTCCATTATATATTTGAGGTCTTTGAGATAATGCATTTTTACCTGGTTGTCCACAATAGAAAGAATGCATGAAGCATAAATAAAGTTGTCAAAGGTCACTGTTTACAAATTTTAATGTGTTTTGATCCTAATGTAACAAAATTAAGTTGGAAAGTCTAACTTATCAAAGACAAGGACAAAATGGCTAGTATTTTTAAGTACCACTTAAGAATTCTGAGGGAAATTTCAAGGCAAAATGTGTGCATTGTACATTAATGGTTTCTCAGTGAATCTTAAAATACATTGGACTGTTGAGCAAATATTGTCCTGCACTTTCTTGCATTTTATCAGAGAATTGAAATTACCAATCCGGCATTGTTAAAAATTTGATATGATAAAAATAAATTCATTAAATAAAATGTAATGTGTAATTTAATTAATTACATTTGCAATGTAATTGTAATTTAATTAATTACATTTCCAAAAAATGGCAAAGTAATGTGTAATTTGATTAATTACATAGCCAAAAATTACAATGTAATTTGTAATTTAATTAATTACATTTCAATGTAATTGACCCCATCCCTGGTGATTATCTTCTCACGTTACTTGTATAGTGTATTGTAACCTGGACATAACCGATGAAGAGCAGACAATTTTTTAAAAGTTTATAAAGACGGATTATTTTAGAAAGAAGGAAAATTGGATGTCATGCAATTTGTTCCGTGATTGGGAAGGCAAACTTGCTTAATGGGACTGGCCCCTTCATAAATAGGCCATTCTCATAAACAATGGGTAATCTTTCTTCACGAAAGGGCCAATCCAAAAAAATGATCAATTTTCGAAAAGCTTTGCATATACGATGTATGTAAATCAGACGTTAGCAAGTTTTTTAAGTCGTGAAATTCCATATTTACCATTTCCAATGAATAATTTACAGTACATTTTTTAGCCGAGTTGCAAAACTCGGCTCTTAATTTGATGTGAGACGGGCGGGCGGGCGTCTGGGCGGGCGGGAGGGCGTCAACAATTGGTTTCCGGACTATAAGTCAACTACGAAAGAGGCTATAACAATGAAACTTCATACACTTACTCACCATTAGTCAAGGATGAGCCCTATTGATTTTGGGGTCCAAAGGTCAAGGTCACAGGACTCAGATGATTGAAAATGGTTTCCGGACCATATTTCAGCCTGTATTGCACCTATAATCATGAAACTTGCCAGAAATGTTTCCCTTGAATCAAGGATGAGGCCTATTGATTTTGGGGTCAAAAGATCAAAGGTCAAGGTCACAGGACTCAGATGATTGAAAATGGTTTCCGGACCATATTTCAGCCTGTATTGCACCTATAATCATGAAACTTGCCAGAAATGTTTCCCTTGAATCAAGGATGAGGCCTATTGATTTTGGGGTCCAAAGGTCAAGGTCACAGGACTGTGTTGATTGAAGTTGGTTTTCGGACCATTCAGCCTGTATTGCACCTATAATCATGTAACTTGCCAGAAATGTTTCCTGTGAATAGAAAATGACCACTTTTGATTTTGGGGTCAAAAGGTCAAAGGTCAAGGTCACAGGACTCTGATGATTGAAAATTGTTTCCTGGCCATATTTTTGCCTGTATTGCACCTAAAGTCATGAAACTTGCCAATAATGATTCCCATGAATCAAGAATGACCCCTATTGATTTTGGGGTCCAAAGGTCAAGGTCACAGGACTCCGATGATTGAAAGTTGTTTCCGGATCATATTTCAGCCTGTATTGCAATTATAATCATGAAGCTTGCCAGAAATGTTTCCCATGGATCAAGGATGACCGCTATCAATTTTGGGGTTCAAAGGTCAAGGTCACAGGACTAAGATGATTAAAAATGGTTTCCCGACTGAATTTGAACCTGTATTGCACCTATAATCATGTAACTTGCCAGAAATGTTTCCAGTGAATAGAAAATGACCACTTTTGATTTAGGGGTCAAAGGGTCAAAGATCAAGGTCACAGGACTTAGGTAATTGAAAATTGTTTCCGGATGATATAAGAGGGTGTATTGCACCTATGATCATGAAACTTGCCAGAAATGTTTCTTATGAATCAATGATGACCCCTATTGATTTTGAGGTCAAAAGGTCAAATGTCAAGGTCATAGGACTCAGATGATTGAAAATGGTTTCTGGACCACATTAGAGCCTGTATTGCACCTATGATCATGAAACTTTCCAGAAATACAGTGATGATTCGTTAGTCCGGACGAATTGGTTCCCAAGGAATTCGTCCGGATTAACGAATTTTCCGGATTACTGAATCATGTTAAAAATGTTAAAACTTGAACGCAAAATTCCGAAGAAAGGGGGAGGGTCGGCCGTTTTTTGTGCGTGTGTTTGTTCGGTTAAATTGTCTTGTAAACAAATATTTTCTCATCATAGATAATTTGATTAAATGTTTAATAAATTTCTTGATAATAATGGATTACTCAATCTCTAGATATGTCTTTAAAGCATGAGCGCTAAAAACTAGAAAAGGGGAAGGTGGTTCGGGCGCCGGGATTTTGTCTTCATTTTTTCGTATTGGTAAGATCGTCTTGAAGTCAATACTTTGTTCATCATTGAAAATAAATATACAAGTAGTTTTATTTCTTTATAATTCTAATCAAATTAATAGAAATGAATAGAATAAAATGCACATTTTGTTTTATCTAAACATCGAGTTTCCGCGGGCACCGATACTTACCAATACCGAAACGAACCACTTTTCTTCCTGAAAAATACGGAAATCATCGTCTTTCAAGAGCGGTTGACGGTCGTTTTCGATTCTGTTTTAACTAAAAACAAGCCCTCAATATCCAAGCTGTTCATTCTCATCTTCATCGTGATACAAACATTAAAATTAAATATGACAACTTCAATTTGAAATGATTTAAGGGCGTGCATCTGTTCAAAATAATGATTGAACGCTACAAGCTGAAAAAAAATTCACGATAACAATTAAGAAAGTGACCAAAGAAGCGAACAATTAAGTCTCTTAATGCATAGATTTGATAACCAGGTAAGTACATGTACCCCAAGCCGTGGCTAGTGCTGCGTATCCCAGCGCCTAATTAACCTGCCGGTTTTCCGGTATATTTCTCCAGGTAAACATTTATTGTTATGAAAACATGTCCATGTAGATTTCTTCAGGTAAAACTTAATTGTTATGAAAACACGTCTGTGTAGATTTCTCCAGGTAAAAATTAATTGTTATGAAAACACGTCCGTAGTTGCTTAAATATTGTCCGGACTAACGGGACAAAATTAGATATGATCCGCACGTTCGTTCCCGAAAACTATCGTCCGGATCCGGAACGCGGATTTCCGGATTATCGGAACATTTTTGCACTATGTACGTTTGTTCCCTGAGAAATCGTCCGGAGTAACGAATTTTCCGGAGTAACGAATTCCGGACTAACGAATCATCACTGTATTTCTAATGAATCAAGGATGACCCCTATTGATTTATGGGTCCAAAGGTCAAGGTCACTGAACTATGATGATTGAAAATGGTTTCCAGACCATATTAGAGCCTGCGTAGCACCTATAATCATGAAACTTGCCAGAAATGCTTTCCATGAATCAAGGATGATCCCTATCACTGATAATTGAAAATGGTTTCCAGATAATATTTGAGCCTGTATTGCATCTATGATCATGAAATGTTCCGGAAATGTTTCCCATGAATCAAGTATGACCCCTTGTGATTTTTGCATCCAAAGGTCAAGGTCATAGGATTCTGATAATTGAAAATAGTTTCGGGACTATATTTGGGCATGTATTGCACCTTTAATTATGAAACTTGTCAGAAATGTTTTCCATGAATCAAGGATGACCCCTATTGATTTTGGGATCAAAAGAGCAAAGGTCAAATTCATAGGACTTGGGTAATTGATTTGGTTTCTGAATTATATATGAATGTGCATCAACCTGAAACGTGTCTGTGATGCTTCCCATCTGTCGAGACCATTCAAGTTTTGCAACTCGGCACTTTGCATCTTTGATGCATTTTAAGCTTATTTTTGCATATATCGCAGAACAACCAAGACCAAACTTCAGCCACCGATCCTGTATTTTTCGTGTCCACGTATGGGCAGCTTTTTTGATACTAGGGAAGAAGGGGGGGGGGGGGTTGACTGCAATCATTGACATTTCTGTACAAACTCAAAATGACCACGTAAAATTAATGAGTCAGTGACATGATAATTTTACGGACGAACGCATACACAAGAAGTTAGTACCTTTACGTAGATAAGCTGGAGATTTAAACGAGGATAAAAAAGAACGTCGGAGAAAAATCAATATTGTATCATAATAGCAAAGAACCTTTCGGGTGAGCGGAACAAAAGAATTTGTGCTTCTGACTGGCCATATACAGTAAGCAGCTAGCTGAGATCCACACGCTACTGCTACATTGCAACATTAATACGAGTGGTCAGAACTTTTCTATAGATTAAAAAACCGGAAATGGACATCGTACGATTCGTAGAATAATGCGCACCAGGGCCCAGCGAATTGCCGATTTTATAGACCATCTGTTATGTCGCATGGTGAATGGCCTTCCCAATGATACTGCAATTTGCAGGAAAATTAGCGTTTTTTTAATCGCACATAATTTCCACAACCAAGACAAGTGTGGACTTCCGGGGGGGGGTCTTCTTTTCTTGCTTTATGTAACGCAACCCCCCCCCCCCCCCACCCCCTGTAAAGAATATATGATTATTCAAATTTCCACAACCTGTCATGAATTTCTCAATCATAAAAGATGACTGATAACTGATAATATTTGGATTAACTAAAGACTCAATTGCAGTCCATTACAAATGTACTTGCAGTGATCAAGAAACTATTCATGGAATGGGGTTACTGTATGTTCAGATAACAATAATTATAATATTGTTTTGGAATGCAGAGGGAGGGGTTTACTAAGTGCATTATACAATTATGGACTTTTCACTAAGTATATATGATGTGATATTGACTCACTATGAACATGATGAAAATATTGACCGAGACAAAGCCAAGGTCAATGTTTTCATAGTGAGTCAATATGACATCATATATACTGAGTTAAAAGTCCATAACTGTTTTATTCTATAATTTCATATATGATTCACTATAAATAACGACGCCATTTGCAGAACTAAGTGTGGGTAATACCATGTCTATTTTTAAACCGTGGTATACGGTGATTTATTTAGGAGCGTCGATGACCTTATCAGCCAATCATGCAAAGAGAGTCGCTATTTATAGTTTATAGAATAATACATTATTAGCTCAAAAAGAAAGGTGATAGTCACCTGAGAGACCCCTACCAACCTCATCTATCCTCCTCCACCCCAAAGAGTATGTATGTATAATAGTCATTTTAAAATTTAGCTTCAGCTTATGTACATTATACCCACAATAATGGCTGCAGCTATGTACACCACCCACGCAATCTCTAATAACAAACATCTTAAATAGCAGTAAGTTGCTCAGTTCCAGAATCAATAAATGAAATTAATTATAAATGATGGGACTCAACAAAATGTCACCAAAAAATCCTTGACTTATCATTTTCAGTTCCCTCCCTCTTGTAGGTGAATACTTAGAGTGCCTCCATATACAATAAAAACTTAACAAAGTTTCTAAATTGCATCTGCCCTCTGACAAAAAAAAAAAAAAAAAGATTTTCCTACCTACCGACCCTCTCAATTTTTGGCATGTTACAGGAAACAAACATATTTTTTTGTTTGGCCTAATGGTCGTATAGATATCTATCATACACCATTACGGCATTAGTAATAAGAGTTCGAGATCTATCTCCCTATATACATTTTAATTGGAAAATATGCCTACATGGTAGAGAATTATAACTTTAATTTTCTGATTTCTGAAGTGAGCTGTGCGGACAGTAGATCTATTGACAATATTGTGATCCAAACATGCTAAATGAGAGTTCTCAGAATATTCTTAGGCGGATCCTGGTGAGAACCCCCTTTGCCAGGTGGTCAAGGGACAGATTATGTTGGTTTTTACTGAAAATGAGCCAAATTACAGGTTTTTTTCGGGTCAGTGGAGGGGGTATACCCCCTTGGCATCACCCTGAATCTGCTACTTACCATATCAGACTTTGCAAAGTTCATCAGTCCAACAGTCAAAACCGACAGAAAATCAACAAGCCTGATAAATAAAGTCTACATCCTTTGGGGAATAAATGTCTTTCATTGTTAAAGCTATATATGTTTTTCCATTCTCAGTTTCCACGGTATAGTTTTATGGTGTGTTTTCCAGGGGTAACTTTTTCTCCATCGCATTGGTAAATTAAGTTATGATTCTAGAATTAAAATACTTTGTCAAAATTCCACTTTAATTTTTCGGTCCAGCACATTTCCATTTGGTCATGTAAAATATTGTACTTCGCCAGACCAAATGACTTGTAAAAATATTTTTGCCTTCACGAGGTCTGTCATATCATATCATAGTCATGTGAAAAGTGCAAAGATTTTCTGCTCTTGTGTTCTCTGAATATAGGTCTATTCTTGATCAGAAAAGAATTTACCATCATATATTGATAATGATGCTTACAAAGACGATTTAGACAGTATTTACCTTGTTTAATCAAAGGGAATTCCCATGCTGTCCTCCTGGATGCAACCCCTCTTTCTCCTTCCATGTAAATCCCCAGCCTTTCTGTCTTTCTGGTGTGTATATATCATGTGGTATTTATTCATGTCATTGTTCGTGTGATTTTTGTATGGTTTACAAGTATGTGATATATTAGTTCTATAGGTTATTTTTAGTGTAATCTTCCTAGTCTCTCATCCAATCTCTTATTTCCTGTGATACTTCAAGTGTCTTTCTCCTTTATTTTTAGCTTTTAGTGCTGATTACCTTGCTGTTTAATTTGATTTCTTAATTAGCTTTGTTTGCATGATTTTATTTTGTATAAGCTTTTAGCTCTTATAAATTGCATGCCTTGTTTATAGCTTTCAGTCAGTGTTTGCCATGTACATTTTATTTCCAGTGCTTGTTTTAATTTTGTTTTTATTTTTTGCATGTTTACTTGTTCTTTTTCTTATGTACATGTTTTAGTATTATGTCCATGTCGGTTGTAAAAGCTCTACAGAGCTTATGTTCTTTGTTATTTATGTACACAGTGCCGACTTTAAATAAATATTACTTACTTACTATGCGCTAGATTCTTTGGGTATCACATAATAAATGGCTCAAAGAAATTATAGAAAAAGATGGAAAATGGCCCATTCACGAAATTCCCTTCCTAATCACTGTATGCCATCACAGGGCTCTCAATCAGCCTAATTTGGGGCCCATATTCGGCCACAGTCCCAACCAAAATTGCATCTTTTTTCCCCAATTTATTGACCATTTTTCCTAATTTGACACCTCATGGAAAATTTAAGAAAATGAGTTAAAAAATCTCATTTTCAAATGAAAAGGCATCCCGTACTTATATTTTCCAAATTTATAAGAAAATGCCGCTATTTTTCCCAATTTCTGAAATTTTCAAAGGCCCTGGGCCCCAGTCCAAAAAATGGGTGTGAGAGCCCTGCATTCAAATGTGGATATCAGTATGTTCATCATAGGCATAGGCGCCCTGCATCATAGCAATATCTTTTAGGTCATGCAGTTTCTGACTTTTTTATATATATGTATATATATACAGCATTGTTATACAAATACATCTTGTGTAATAATTATTAGATGTAAATGATTATTTGAATATTTTTGTAGCCTGGATTATCTGAGAGATCATTACTGAGGCATATATCAACAGGAAGATTTGTGTACCAGCCGGTTTTCTCGTTGCCTGATGATGATGATGAAAATTCACTGTCAGAAATGCCATTTACCACTTACTCCATTCAATCTTTCGATGAAAGCAGCTTGGAAGAAGAGAAACAACCAGAAAGGAAATCAAAAGCCACTGTCACAAATTTTACAATGGTTAGGATAATTACAGTTATAGGTCTTTTAAAGGATATTTATAATGACATTCAGATTGTGTTACAGTAAAGTTAATTTAAAGAAGCTGCAGCCATTTTCACAAAAATACTTATGATAAATTTAAGAATTTGTCTTAACATGCTTAACTTTCAAGTCAAATCTTCTACATTTGTTTAAATCCATATTCAATATTTAAATCCTATGCCATATTTTGAATATTTCAGTAGTTAGAGAAAGAGAATTAAAACTGTTTGAATATTGTGATTTATATGACTGAAAAATGATGAATTGAAAGTTACAACAAATCCTCAATTTTTACTACAACTTTACGGCCGTTTTGGACTCCTTTGGTACATGATAAGATGTAACATCTCATCTGTCTTAAAAAAGCTGAGTTTTGAAAATGGAAATTTTTAGAATTTTTTTTTATATTAATATTTACTTGATACCTGTGCAAGATCTTATTAAAATCTGAAATTTTATTAGATTTTTTTTTGTATGTTATATTGCATAAATTTTAGTCTAGATGTGTGTTTTTTACCAAATAAAAACCAATACCAGTAGTGAAAATGGTAAAGTTTTCCAAAAACATTTATAAATATCTAATTCTATATTTCAGTAAAAGAAATATGACTATATGACTGAGTGCGAGATGTGACGAAATTTTACCCTTTTAGAATATCATTCAGTATTTGTTGTTTGTAACTCATCAAACATCTACAATGTTAATGAAATTTTCTGTGGTATACTGTTGATTGCAGACAGATCCTGATGATTACCTAAGATATACAGAAGTATCACATGTGACCATTCCCAGCAGTCAGGAGCTTGGTTTCCTTCCTCCTCAAACAATACGGACGAGTAGCTATATCAGCCAGCCCCGTAGAACTGCAGAAAAAACACCGTCCACTCTCCTTAAAATGATGGAACGTCACAGAGAAAGTGAAAGGTTGTGTTATTATACATGCATAGCTATTTTATAGTACTACATGTATATATAAACTGCAATTGACTTTTGATATGTGTGTAAACAAATGTAATGTTAAAACCTATCCAATTGAAATCGGACATTTTTTTCTGATTTCATTTCATTCAAAAGATCTGATTTCATTTCATTCAAGGTCAAGTGATATTTTGAATGTTTGTAAGTTTATTAAATAATGTTAAGCAAGTTGTATGTCCTAATACTGTAAACATGGTTATTTTTGCCAGGGGGAAAATTTTGCATAAAATCAAGACGTTATGCCGGGCATCAGGAACTATTCATGATATAAATATCTCTGCTTTATATTCTGAAAATGCGGCAGGGTTATTTTTGCGTTGGGGAATTTTTTTTTTTTTTTTCGTCTATTGATTTGTGAATAACATGTACACTAAAATTGCCCCCATGTGAAAATCAACGAGATCAACTGGATGACTCCTTCAAAGAGCATCATTGTCTCAAGGTCATGGGATAAATGAGATCAACTGGATGACTCTACTTCAAAGAGCCTCATTGTCTCAAGGTCATAGAACTTTGATGATTGAAAATACATGTAGTTTCTGTATCATAATAGAGTGTATTTCTGACACCTAGCATAATCATGATAATGAAGCCTGCTAAAAATTTTCTGCATAAGTCAGGGATGTGGTCAATTGATTTTTGTATCAAAAGGATCAACTTATTGAAAATGGTTTCTAGATTTATAACAGAGTTTGCTATGGACCATAGACTAAAACTGCTGAATGCTTGGATATATGGTGTGTTTCTTGTTATTTACCGACATGTTATGTTTTTTCAGAGTACGGCATCACACGCTGAATGAGTTGATGAGGAATGTATGTGAAGGTGTCCCTGGTTACTCTGATGTATCTAAAGAAACAAAGGTTTGATTGACTTGTATTGTAGTCGTACATGTATTTATTTGTGACTTTTTAGCTCTACTGGTCTCAGACCAGTCGAGCTTATGCGATACCCTGTCGTACGGCTGTCCGTCCGTCCGTAAACATTTCTTGTGCTCGCAACTCCTCTGAAACCATAGGTGATAGAAAGTTAATTCTTTTCGCATCCTACTTGGTATGTGGTCTAGTTGTGACCTGACATTTGGTTTCAGCCCCTGACCCCCAGGGTCTTAGAAAATGGGTGTGGTTATGAAAATCCATGTAATCTTGTGCTCGCAACTCCTCTGACACTATAAATGATGGAGACTTAATTCTTTTTGCAAAATGATGGGGCTGTGGTCTAGTTGTGCACCTGATATTTTGTTTGAGCCCCTGACCCCCAGGGTCTTAGAGAATGGGTGTGGTCATTTTCTCCTATGTAATCTTGTGCTCGCAACTCCTCCGACACTATAAATGATGGAGACTTAATTATTTTTGCAAAATGATGGGGCTGTGGTCTAGTTGTGCACCTGATATTTTGTTTGAGCCCCTGACCCCAGGGTCTTAGAAAATGGGTGTGGTCATTTTTTTAAGAAATTCATGGTAGTGTTCATGGTAGCTAGTGTAATTCTGGTTGGTCACGTGCAAATTCCGTGAATCGCGAAGCGATTTTCGGAAAATTTGCACATGTCCAACCAGAATTATACTACCATGAACACCCAAAGTAAGACAGTCATTACTTATATTTCCATTTGTACTAGATATCAGACTACCCGTTTAGCGTTAATAATGAGCCTTTTGCATGTTGTATGTCAAAAGTATATGAACGTTGGTAAATTCTCCGTACTTTCAAAACTAAAGCGTGATGTCATAGTAGGCAACCAGAATTATAGTTTATAAATCCGTTTGACTAACGGGCACTTAAGATGGGGCTTCCTCTGCAATGGAAATATTCCTACATGTACATTGTATATAACTCTATATTTTTTGTAATCTTGTGCTCGCAACTCCTCCGACACTATAAATGATGGGGACTTAATTCTTTTTGCAAAATGATGGGGCTGTGGTCTAGTTGTGCACCTGATATTTTGTTTGAGCCCCTGACCCCCAGGGTCTTAGAAAAAGGGTGTGGTCATTTTCTCCTATATAACTCTATGTAATCTTGTGCTCGCAACTCCTCTGACACTATAAATGATGGGAACTTAATTCTTTTTGCAATATGATGGGTCTGTGGTCTAGTTGTGCACCTGATATTTTGTTTGAGCCTCTGACCCCCAGGGTCTTAGAAAATGGGTGTGGTCATTTTCTCCTATATAACTCTATGTAATCTTGTGCTCACAACTCCTCTGACACTATAAATGATGGAGACTTGATTCTTTTTGCAATATGATGGGTCTGTGGTCTAGTTTGCACCTGATAATTTGTTTGAGATCCTGACCCCCAGGGTCTTAGAAATGAGTGTGGTCATTTTCTCCTATATAACTCTACGTAATCTTGTGCTCGCAACTCCTGACACTATAAATGATGGAGACTTGATTCTTTCTGCAATATGATGGGTCTGTGGTCTAGTTGTGAACCTAATATTTTATTTGAGCCCTAGACCCCCAGGGTCTTAGAAAATGGTTGTGGTCATTTTCTCCTATATAATTGTGCTCTTTACTCTTTTAAAGCTATTAATGATGGAGAGTTAATTCTTTTTGCAATATTATGGATCTGCAGTCCTGTTGTGTCATTGATAATTCATTTGAGCTAGCAGCCCCTGGCCCCTAGGATCTTGGAAAATGGGTGTGACATACTTGCCATAATTTTTCGGAGTTTTGTCATTGCAAAGAGGGACAAAAAGAGGGACAAATCATCAAAATGCGGGACAAATATAACGCCAATGAGGGACATAAAGAGGGACACTTTTAGGAGGTTGAACTTCAGATATTGCAATCCAAAATTGCACTAGATTATTGCCCTCTGCAAACGAAAGAACGTCAGAGTAAAAAATAAATCTTATTAACGCGCGCCGTATACGTACATGTAGATGGCTCCTGGTCGGACGCATTTCTTAAAGTGCATGGCGCTTCAGTGAACTTGTCTACCCTATTTAAGTTTTCTCTGTGGAAATTTTAAAAGTCTTTTACTCCATTGCTCACGTTTTATATTCACAACTTTTTGAACATAAGTATTAAACATCTGCGCTGTTGCCTGCGTTGACATTGGCGATTTAAATGAAATACACAATCGATAACTTAACGACTCGGGTATTAAAAACGGCACTAAGCAAACGTACTTTGATTGAAACTGAGAGTTTTTTGACGTGATAATAATAAAGAGCATATTATAGTTACTTTAGAGCGTTCCGTGGTTGCCGTATTTTCTTCTTCTTTTTTTTTTTAAATCTTGTTAACATGTTTTACATCACGTTGTTTCTTCTCATAAAAATAAATTCATATCTTGGCTTACATAAATGGTATCACTCGAACATTGTATAACTATTGCTATTTCTTTATTTATTTCATTGATCAAATTCTTTTGTGAGCTAAAAAAATACCAACAAGAGAAAGGCTGCATGAATGTATTTAGCGACGTTTGTGGGACAGCCGACCTTTAATCAACATAGGTCGATTATTGGCTGATTACAGTATATGGGTATATAGCGTAGATAAATGGAAACGTTTAAATAAACAATGAAAGTTTAAGAAAAGACGGAACGACTGAAATTGACAAAGAATAATCAATATTACCATGATTACGCCAAATTTTTTTTTTTTTTTTTTTTTTATGAAACGTCCAAAAATCGGGATTTTCCGTGTCCCGGCCGGGACAGATATTTTCGGTCGAAAATGCGGGACATTTTTTGTCCCGGCCAGGACAATGGCAAGTATGGTGTGACATTCCTTTTTGAAATACTTTATCTCGGATATTATGAATTATACAAGTGATATTCTAGTTGCAGTCTAATGGATATGTTGTTTTGTCGTGCTACTTACAATTTGTTAGAGAGCCTGCTCCCTATGGTCTTGGTTTAAAAAAAAAGGAAATTGACGTTGTAGAAAAACAACAACCAGGAGAGCTACAGTCTCGTCAGCTTGCCATCAATATGTTGAATAGACGTCCATTTCCAAACCTTAAATATGGAACAATATGAAAATGTCCAAGGTGAGACCTTGTGGCACTGTTTTGCATTATGACATCAAAGGCAGGATTTCATTATGACATAATAATGGAAAAGAGCGTATGAAGTTACCTTGGCCATTTTTTATTGGTTTTCAGTCAACCATTGTGAAATTCTTCAAGTGGTCTTTTGGATAACTGTACATTTATTCACTTAGATACACATTACTAATATTCATTTACATGTAAATTTACTTAAATTGATAGCAATTATGGTTAATGTTCAGATTTTTAAAACATTGAAACAGAAATCATTCATTTTTTTTAAACAAGAGGAAATTATTAGGTGGGTACTTAAATTAAAGGTGGGTAGTGTATTAATAGCAGGTTTCATAAAGTTTTTTGCAAATTAAAACCTTGAATCGATTTGAGAGTAAAGTTGATCACAAGTACAAAATCGATGAAATATATATATATCTCTTTATTAAAAATCAATATTCACGTGTCTAGTACAACAAAATTGGTACTATAGAAAATATATTTCAATACTGACCAATTTAAGTTCATTAAATAGTCCACATTTTTTTGGAATGTCTTTGATTGATTATTTGCAGGTTGTCATGATGCAGAGAATCATTTCATACATCTGTTACTTAGAGAATACAATTACCTCCCTTTGCCACGACATTGGTGTAAAAATCAACAGTCTGCGCATGTCTACGAATTTCCTGAATAATCAGTGGAAAAGGGATAATGGTAAAAATTGTATGTATGTGAACGTTCATGTACATTAAAAGGATTAATTTAAAAAGACAGCTAGTACATGTAAGTTTCCATCTACTATAGGCTGACAGATTGGTAGTCATATCTAATTGTTTAAAAGATGTCAGAACTGAGAAGTTGTATCACATACCGGCACCAAGGATTTTTAGGGGCTTAAAATTACATTAGCGCAGCAAAATTGTTGCAAACTATTTGTAATTAACAAAATGATGTCAATTCTTCAAAGTATTGATATCTAGAATAATGGTTCTGAGCTTTGATCCAGTGCCAAAGATCTCTTCAAGGGCCATGCAAAAACACTGTAGCATCACATGACTTTAGTAGGTGAAACCAGGAATAAATAAAAAGCTCATTTGGAGGAAAGAAAACAGGAACTGCAATAATTTCTATGATTAAATTTGATCTTTCCATAGCCTATATCCTTGTCTAAACTGATACTAAATTACAATCATGGACTTGTTAGTATAAGTAACATGTTGTTATTTTTACAAACGTTGTGACAAAAGCTGACGATATTTGCGTGGAAACCACCACAACATATTGTGTTTAACATATTTTGACCTCCACGTTCCTTTTGTCAGAATGTTTTTAAAAACTACAATGTTTTCTTGATTGACAAACAAAGAATCATCAAAATATCCTTTTTTACAAGGACATCGGCTATTAAAAGATAAAATTGGATCAAAACAGTCATCACAGTACCTGTTTTCTTTCCTCCAAACAAGCGGTATGCCTCCATTTTGTGTTCATGGTTTCACCAACTTATGTCACGTGATGCTACACATGCAGTGAAAAATATAGGGAAGATTTGAGAGTTCTGATGCAGAGGCAACTGCATATTATTTGGTATGAAGAAATAACTGTTTCAGCAAGTACAAGTATATCCCTACCATGAACATTGGTATAATGAAGAAATGCATGATGGAAGTGTATCACTTTTGTTGCCCCCACTTTTGCGAAAGCACGGGGACCTAAAAACCGATTTGTCCATCTGACCAGGTCACAAAAATTTTAATCTGGGCATATCTTTCGAAATGTAAGTTATAGGGTTTCCTTATTTCGCATGACTGCATTCCTTGACACAAGAACCGTCCATTGGTACCAAAAGTTGAGCTTTGAGTTTGATCTACTTTGCAAAGTCTGTTGCATAAATTTTGAATGTTCAGTGATGGGGCATTCATATTACACATTTGTACTAAGACCCTTTCATGCTTTTGTCCATGCTGTTCTTTTTTGTCTCTTTGTAGGATGTTTATGCCCACAAGAGCAATCAAATAACGTCACCAATAACGATGTGTGCTGCGCTTTGGACAGGAATGATGTCATTTAATTGTTCTAGTGGGCAAAAAATGTTGTAAGAAGAGAAAGGTAACCAAAAGACATTAGCGCGAAAGGGTCTATTTCTTCTGACAAGACCTTTCCATTGGTAGCAAAATGTTTTGACCGTTTGACCTACTTTTCAAAAACTTTATTCTCTCACATTTCTGAAAGCATTTCTCAAGAGACAAACACCCAAAAGCTGGGGATCACAATTCCTTTAATTTTCTTTTATTCTTATCAAAGTATACATATATATCATGGGCATCATACATACATGTACATAAAACCCTCTTTGTGTTGATTACCCATAAAAGTACAACAATAAGTAACATATATACATGTTTTCTATTGTAGTGCACAGTAATATGACTCTGTCTGCTTCCAAGTATAGACGATTCGTTGAGCCGGAGATTATAGCGATTAAATGTAAAGTAAGTCACTTAAATACAAATACCAAGTCACCCACTTAGCAAAATTGGCATAGCCATGCAAGTGTATGTCTAACTTACTTACAGTGTTGGTGAAATGTATTGGTTTTATCGGATTTGCCGATAAAAACTTGTTTGTTCTGATAAAATCTTATGTTATATCTATTATTTGGACAGATAAAAATCCCCAAATGTCTGACATTTCATTGGAAGATTTCAAGAACTCTGTACTTATACAATTTTGCATCTGAAATTTTAAAAGTTCAAATTGGCAGGAAATTTTGAACCATTTCATAATTCTGTGACATTATTAGGAAAAGTCTTTATATACTTTCATGATTGGATACAGGATCTGGTCAAACTTGTTACTTTTCAGTGGAAATAAATTTTCTTTCTTGGGTCTCCACCAAATAATATGGAGACCCAAAATTTTGTTTCTCCTATTTCAGCAAAATGACCATATTAAAGTATTTTTTATTACTCAAAGCCAAGTGAGAGACCAGTACGAAGAAGAGTGGAACAGTTAGAGCAAAGACGGCTAAAGATCTCCTCACCCACCGTGGATTCTACAACTGACACCAGCAGTGGTTATGTAGATATACTGACAAAGAAGGACAATTCGACAGTGTGCAGTCATACAACAAGGTCAGACAGCTCTCAGGATTCCAACCATCCTACCAGCTGTACAAAGATTGGAGACACCCCACAATCCACACAGCATCATGATATATTGACACAAGGTCTGATTATCCAGTGATTGTCGTGAATACATGTACATGTATGCACAAGAAAACATACATAATTAATCTTGATCCATAACTCTTAATACATCTGCACACAAAGTTTGGAGGAGGGGTACATAGGAAATACCTTGTTTGTCCGTCCATCCGTCTGTCTGTCCAAGGCATAACTTCTTCCTCTCTGACAGGGATGAAAATTCGTTGAAATTTTCAGGGGCCAAGTGGGCTCCCAAGTCAAAAAATTTAGGCGCCCACATCAAAAACAATTAGCCCACATCAAAACGTTGTATCTAAATTTATATTTTTAAATTTAAGTCCCCCCCCCCCTTCTCTTCTTCCCCGTATAAAGTCATGGCCATCGTACAGGAACACGTGTACCGAGTATGAAATTAACGCCAAAAATGAGAGAGAGACTGGTGTACATGTTGATCTACATGGACCGTTTATTTGACGACTTTGAACGATAATTGCAGATGGTCAGTAGTTTGAGGTCAGCGCTCTCTACATGTATCCTCCAACACGATTCTTTCATCAAATCAGTTTGAGTAGTTTTTCCACGTTCACTTACGATTTTAGATGTTTCTTTATTTTGAATATCGAAGTAGGGTTTTGATTTCGGTCATCTCAAGCACTTTTAAATAAATCAATGAATGCAGGTAAATCCAGTTATAAAATAAATATAAAAATATTACGTCTCCAGACAGTGACATTGCACACTTTTGGAAACGTCAGATGAGGTTTTGGTATACTGATCTAAAAAGAGGATGTGTCTTTACAAGGGAATAAGGGAGATCGATTCATTTTCCACGAGAAAGCCAACCGAAAATGTGTCAAATACCCATGAGTTTTTGTTTCACAACGTGAGTTGTGGCGACTAGGAAACAAGAAAACAATTATGATCGGAAATTTTACAGTCGCCAAGTGGGCGATCAGAAAAACATTTTTGGTAGCCCACACTGAATTTTTAGTCGCATTGGCGAGTGGGCGAGTGCTTATTTGCATCCCTGCTCTGCATGGATTTCAGTAATATTTCACTGTGAGAATTCTTACTTAGGACCCAATGGTGTGAACAAAGGTCAAGGTCACACTAAACTATATGGGTATAAAACCTTGCCCAAGGTATAACACCTGTCCACCGAGTTGTATTTCAATAATACATGTATTTCTCAGAATTCTTACTTAGGACCCAAGGATATGTCATGACCTTGAACCAAGGTCAAGGTCACAGTAGACTTTTGTTAAAAGTTTGTGCAGTACATAACTCCTTCCCCTTTTGATGGATTTCAATAATATATCACAGAATTGTTACTTCGGACCCAAGGGTGTGTCATGACCTTAAATCAAGGTCAACATCACAATAGACTATGGATAAAACCTTGTGCAGGACATAACTCCTTCCCATTTAGATGGATTTCAAAAATATTTCACAGAATTGTTACTTAGGACAAAAGGATATGCCATGACCTTAAACCAAGGTTGTCAGTCGAAAGGATATGTCATGACCTTAAACCAAGGTTGTCGTTCAAAGTCAATAGACTGTATGAGTAAAACCTTGTCCAGGGCATAATTCCTTCCCCGCCGCATGTATTTTATTAGGGGATAAATGTACTGTGTTTTATGGTCCAGACAGGTATATGTTGGATATACTGTTGGAGGACTAACAACGACCAACAGAAATTATTGCGCTGCAAAATATGAAATACAACTGCTTCGTATTTATACAATGGCAAAAAATCTAAGTGTAATCAATAATAAACTTACTTGCTCTGTTGTTTACATGTGGAGAATGCCATTTACAAGCTCATACCTTGTAGTTTTATGTCACAGTATGACGTCACAGGAGCGAAGAACAAAGGGAAGCATGACGTCATACGCAAAAAGTGCCCTAAAGCTTGTAACGTGCAAATTAATGTAGGAATACATTTTAAAGTATGTCAAGTGAGACGGTTTGGGGCATGTATATTGTCGTTATACATGCTTGTAGAAATCCTGTGAACCAATCAGAATGCGTGAAACAGAATGAATTAGAATAATATTTCACAGAATTATTAATTAGGACCCAAGGGTGTGCAGTGACCTTAAGGTCTCAATAGACTATATGGTTAAAATCAGGTGTCCAGGGCGCAAGTCCTCTCTTCTGCATGTTTTCAATCATATTTCGCAGAATTTGTTTCTTAGGACCAAGAGTGTATCACGACCTTTGGCCCTATTTTGAAATAAGGGAAGTCCAAATTGTAATATGTTTTATTATTTTAAATGGGCTATTCTGAAAAATTTATGCCCCAGAGGATGTTATTTGTCCCTTTAGGTCAGTTCTATTTGAAGTCGACAGTTGTTAGTCCTCCGTAGCAACTCACCTCTAAAGCGATACGTGAGATCCTCTGAGAGGTATGAAAAGTTAGAATATGTCACATGAATTAGAATAGGGATAAATGTACTGTGTTTTGTGGTTCCACAGGTATATGTTGGATATACTGTCTACTAGTTATGCTTGAAGATTCCTTATATATTAAGTTTCATTTGATTGTCTGTTAAAAGATAACAGTGAGATAAAAGTCTGGATGATCTATAAAGAACAATAACTCTAATAAAAGTAGATCAACAATTACTTAGTCAAACTTGAATTTTAAGGTCGGTAACTAAATTAAATTATTTCCGTACATACATGTAGAGAAAGACTTTTAAAATTTCTATGTTTATAAGCTGTCTTAGAAATTTTCTTTTTGCCAATTTCCTTCAATGAAACAGACACCTCACTCAGTCACAGTTTCAGCAAGTTCTTGGAGAACATCATAAGTTAGAAAACATCATAATTCAGTTCAGTTAAAATTGTGAAATTGTATACTTTCAGATGCTGATTTCAGTGATAATGTTTGTAGAGAAGATGTGAATGTTTTTTGTGTGCCTGAGGAGTTTGTGGACACTCCAACAAAATACTTTGTAAGTGTCTGAAGTTGACAGAAATGGATCAAAATTGATGTGATATATAATTTCAGGAAGCTACATGTATATGTGTCTTTCGAAAGAGAGCCTTAGTAGTTTCATTATTATATCTGCCAAAATTTTTGAATTCTACGTTACAATTCAGGTGTTTGCTCGAGTTTTGGGACAATTGAGTTGGACTCTTGATATAAAGTTTTCTGTCTGGTTGAATGCAAGGCAGTGGCTCCGGATACGAACGTTCGTATCTTTAGACCTATATGTCTCGGCGTACGAACACAAATCGGAGTGAGCTACCGCAAGTTGGTTCGTTTTTTTCAAGGCATCTTGTGTTCAAATTGTATCTTTTTTGTGACATATTCTGAAAAGTCAATTAAGTAAAAAGCACGGAGTTGCATCTATACATATACAACTATTTATCTCTCAAAAACTTCAACTTCCGCTGGAGCGACGTAATGTCAGTACATGCACACAACAGCCGACAAGTGCACGTCTATTACTGATCAGTGATCACTATAATGATTGAGAGCATAGAAAATAGACTTGTCCCTGTTGCTAAGATTATGCAGAATAAACTCTTATACCTTGATATGGTTACAAAAATCAACTTTTTATTTTGTTATGGACACATGACCCGAGTCACCTGTCAGTTACAGACCAATCAGAAACATGTTCGTACGCCGAGACATAGGTCTAAAGATACGAACGCTCGTATCCGGAGCCACTGCCGCAATGCAAAAGTGACATATACGGATCATTCTGTTTTAGGCATAGGCCCGGCTCATGGCAGAAATGTTGAACGATCAAGACATCTACATGTATATGATTGATTTCTCAAGCGCAGAAACGAAGATCATTTATTGATTATAATGATATTTAAAGAATTGATTTTTTGTTGATAGAGCTGTGATGTCATTTCAACATCAGACAACCTTGATACGTTCCCTGATCCTTTTGACCTGATGTCTAGTCCTGTGGGTAAAAGACACTTTGGGATGCTTAGTCCCAAGATGGTAAGTGATAGAAATAGTTCTTAATTATTGCAAATCTTGATCAATTACTTGGAATGTGACAAAAAAAATTTTACATTTTGATGAACTATCTATACAACATTAGGACGACTGTTGAATTGAAGGGTATGTCATTTCTTAATTCTAGAAAGCTTTAAATACCTGCAAGCATATGAGAGTGACAGTAGGTAAACATTTCAGCATGTTACTTAGCTTACTTGTGCTTACAGCACTTGGGTAATCAGATGTACTACAGGTATTTATTGAGACAGTCAACCATTGCCTTATGTTGTACTGAAAGTCATTCAAATTGTATAATTATTTTGTCATTTAATTTTGTTAAAGAAGATTTGCCATTAAAGTGCAAGCTGATTTATCATTGTAACTATTTTTCATGGTGTTTACCAAGTATTATTTGTATCATAAGGATGGATTGTATGCTTCCCCGTGTGGAATTAAATCAGATCAGAGAGATCTCAACGAAACGTTAGAGCTTGGGGAAAATGAAATGAAGACTGTATCACCCGAGTGTATCCTACAAACAAACCTGGGCAGTCAAGATGATTACATATCAGGTAGCTGTTCAAAGACTTTGAATGACTTGGTATCAAAGACAGGTCACTCGAACTCGCACTCGACTCCGGGGAAAACTTCAGTCTCCACCCCAGGAAGGATCCTCTCAAACACACCCGTCAAAAGTCCCGTCATTATAGGGAAGAACAAAAGGAAACAGTACACGCCCATGCGATCACCATTTCATGATGTGACAAATTATATGAATTCCCCAGAAAACGATGAACTGTATGGACCCATTTCATTTGATGAGCCCAAACCAAAGAGGATGAGGTTAGACAATGATCTAATGCCAGGGAAGTTTGCCAGAGAAAGCCCATGTGAGTATACTGCTTTCACGCATTTCATGTTAATTATAACTCCTGTACTGGTTTTAATGATTGATGTTTGGTATTGACCTTGACTTGGAGGATTTACCTTGATGATATATAACTGACTCTGATGTACTGCTAAAACAACTGAAACTTTGAATAGGGAAAGAGCTTGGTGAGTATAGATCTGATTGATGTGAAAATAGATATTTTGCGCTCTTGCTTTCAATGAACATAGCATTACAAAACACATTCTGCTTCCAATTAATGCAGCCATTACTATGTTTTTTAGTTGTATATTCTTGTCTTACATATGTTTGATTTTTCTCTTAGGAAACCTTTTTGTAAAATAATTGCTGTAGTTTGCAGCTAGGACATGTAAGAAATATATTTAAAATTCTTATTGTTACGCACAACTATTAATTCAACAGTAGATGAAGATTTTGTGTCATATGTGCCATACATATGGAAGTTCCACAGTGCCAAGTTCACCAAACGGCAAAAAGCAGAACCTCCGACCTGTCTGCCAGTATCTCCAGGAAAAGAGAACTCTAAGTAGGAATATTTTTATATGTATATGTAACAGTAATGGTGTGGATTCATTTTTTTTTTCCAATATGTATCTCTCATTGATAAAAACAACTTTTTTGAACCCTATATATTTACATGTGATGCAAGAATACATAATGCAGTTCCCTTCTTTGAAGTTCTTTCTCAAGTTTTCTTAATGTCTTATCTCATTTTCTTCCTAAATAAAGACACAAACACTCTAATACACAATTTTTCAGTCCCTTGGCCTTTATCCAATGTAGAATATGACAATGTATTGTTTTTTTTTTTACACTGGATAAAGACGGAGGAACCTAAAATTTTTGTATTTGAGTTTTTGTGTTACATTGTGTATTTATCTTATCATCCCTTCCCTCTGGAATAAATATTTCAGTCTGACACGTTTTTTAAATTTTGTTTTCTCTAAGTGGACCAGATAGTTTGCTTTCGAAACCAGAGAAGGTAGACCATAGGAAAACCACATGGATGAATGGCTTCATGATGTTCAGTCGACTCAATAGGAGATCTTTTATATCGTAAGTATATGTGTATTTAAGTTTCCTGTCAAAGTCAAGGTCTCATTTACGATTTGGTCAGAATTCTTGTCATTCTAATAGGCACATTTTTCAATAGATCCTTGAACAAGACCAGACCTGCCTACTTTTACGATTTTGGCGTCATTTTTATGATTTTTGACCTTCAAATACGCTCTATGTTTTTGCTGCTCATTTTTACGCCTAAAACATATTTCCAATCAGAATTACTTTGTAAGATATTTGAAACAAAAGCCTATATAAATTTGATGTAAGTTCAGGGGCTTGATATCATATAATCAATTGTGTAAATTACTTTTAGAAATGTCGAATGAGGGAAAAGACGATGCTGTTTTTTTTTCTCAAAATAATAATCTGTTTATATTACGCTAAACTTTCCTATATTACGCTTTTAGTAGCAACATTTTAAACTTTTGATATAAGACGGATAGGCAGGTTTGCAAGACTCATCATGTTTACACTGTGAGAAAGGATTCTATTGATTTTCAAGGTCACTGATCAGAATCAGTTATAAACTAATTTCAAGGCATGTATTTTTCAACAGAACCTCAAAAGACCTTGTATGACATTGATTTTTAAGGTCATAAGGTTTTTAAAAGAAATTCTATTATTACCTGTGGAAATTTTTAGTGAGTTGAAGATTACTAAATAGACATTTATAAAATATTTCGTGCTAGGGAATGCCTTGCTTTATGTTATATTGTTTGTGACATACATGTATATACAGTATGGATGAGTAAGTAAGATGTATCATACTTATTTCAGAGCCAATCCAGGTGTACACACATCACAGATCAGTAAGATGATGGGACATACCTGGAGAAACATGTCAGCCGAGGAACAGTTACCCTACAAGTTTGTAAAATTTACATTTCATTAAATGAAATAAATCAAATAAACTGTGTCAAGCTGACAAACTATGGTACAGTCATTTAAGTCAAATTTTAGGTCACTTATCTCTTTTTCTACATTTTGAATCAAATACAATTATGATTTTAACATCAGGAAAGAGGAAACATAATTTTGACTTTTGCCTTGAGGAAATATATCAATATCGAATGAGATACAGTTAAACCTGCCTTAGCAACCCAGTGTTAAAGAGACTTTATTTCTTTTGTGACTATTATTTTTTTTTTTTTTAATTTTGTTCCCAAAGTAAACAGTTTCCATGTAAAATAACCTGTATTTAGAGACCGCCTGTCTTATTTGACCATGAGGTGACATTCCTTGGAATTGTCTCTTTAACAGGTTTAACTGTAAGTAATTTTTTTTTTTTTTTTTTTTTGAAACACCATAGTTTGAACCTCATATATGTACATTGACATTTTCAGAGAGAAGGCTCATTTATGTGCTACCCGTATGAAGTTGAGCAGTCCTTCCATGTTTGATGCTGAGGACAGTAATGACAGTATATACACCATATCTAATTACCATGAGGAGGATCATAACTCTGATGGCAGGAGGGTCTCTAAGCTACTGGGAAGAGAACTCGAGTCAGACTGACTTTATGTTCTAAGCTATACCAGAGAGAGATGCAAGTCAGGCTGACTTAATATCAGATTGGAGAAAGAGACTTTTTCTGTTGTACTGGAAAGTGATATGAGGTCAGACTGACTTTAGATTTGGGCAGTGAAATTGGGAAGACAACTGGAGTTGGACTGAATTTGTGTATCTTTACTGCAAGAGATACATAGTCATACTGACGTATCAGATTGGAGACAAAAGAATTTGTGAACAAAGTTGGAGTCAGACTATTTATCAAAATAAAAATCCACCAGAGAGAACAGCAGTCAGGCTGGCTGTATAGCAGATAAGGAACTGCCGTGTGAAATGCAGACGGAAATGAGAGTCAATCTGACTTCAGAATCATACATCATCAATATTGGAGAAGTGAAGTCAGACTGACTTTGCATTGATATAACTATGCTGAACAATGCTGCCAACTGTAAAGTTTATATTATTTCAAGATCATGGAACTCCAAATTTGGCTGTAGAGTTTTTACATGGTTTGCTTTCCTCATAATTTACTTGAAAACAATGATTACAGGCTTTTTTTAATTTTAAGCATTAACACAATGTCATAAGTAATAATGATTTTTTTAAAAAGTAATTACGCAATTAATTTTTGGAAAATATCAGTTTGTTTACAAATGTAGTTTCATTAGAAAATCCTCAATCCTATTTCATAACATGAGGTAGATACAGTTATTAGATCTATTTGCTGCAGTTACATATATTCTGAAATTCTACCGATTTGAATCACACCTGAATTGTTGTACTTTGTAAACACCATTATTTGTTATGCCCCCCCTTCGAAGAAGAGGGGACATATAGGTTTGCCGCTGTCGGTCGGTACGCGACATCAGTTTCCGTTCAATATCTCTGGAATGGATTCACATATTGAAATGAAATTTTGTATACAGACACATCAAACAAAAATATAGGTCAAGTTCATCTTTGGGTCCGATCAAAAAAATTTTGACAGAGTTATGCCCCTTGCATTTCAAAAAATACCAAAATTTGAGGGTTTCCGTTCAATATCTCTTGAATGGAGTTACATATTGAAATGAAATTTTGTATACAGACACATCAAATGAAAATCCAGGTCAAGTTCGTATTAAGGTCCGATCGAAAAAATGTTGACAGAGTTATGCCCCTTGCACTTTGAAAAATACCAAAATTTCTGGGTTTCTGTTCAATATCTCTTGAGTGGAGTTACATATTGAGATGAAATTTTGTATACAAACACATCAAATGAAAATCTAGGTCAAGTGTATATTTGGGTCCAATCAAAAAAATTTGGACAGAGCTATGCCCCTTGCACTTCGAAAAAAAACCAAAATTTCAGGGTTTCCGTTCAATATCTCTTGAGTGGCCCGTTACATATTGAAATGAAATTTTGTATATGGATACATCAAATGACAATCTAGGTCAAGTTCTTATTTGGGTCCAAGCAACAAAATTTTGACAGAGTTATGCCCCTTGCATTTCGAAAAAAAAACCAAAATTTCAGGGTTTCCGTTCAATATCTCTTGAATGGAGTTACATATTGAAATGAAATTTTGTATACAGACACATCAAATGAAAATCCAGGTCAAGTTCGTATTAAGGTCCGATCGAAAAAATGTTGACAGAGTTATGCCCCTTGCACTCAGAAAAATACCAAAATTTCAGGGTTTCTGTTCAATATCTCTTGAGTGGAGTTACATATAGAAATGAAATTTTGTATACAGACACTTCAAATGACAAGTTAAAAGTCATGTTTGTAAAACATTAATGCCCCCCTACCCCTTCTGTGATTAAAGTCTGTCACAACTTTATACTTGCATTGATACAACCTATGGGGGTATAAAGTAACAGTTTCATTTCAATATGTAACTCCACTCAAGAGATATTGAACAGAAACCCTGAAGTTTTGGTATTTTTCAAAGTGCAAGGGGCATAACTCTGTCCAAATTTTTTTGATCGGACCTAAATATGAACTTGACCTAGATTTTCATTTGATGTGTCTGTATACAAAATTTCATTTCAATATGTAACTCCACTCAAGAGATATTGAACGGAAACCCTGAAATTTTGGTTTTTTTCGAAGTGCAAGGGGCATTACTCTGTCAAAATTTTGTTGATTGGACCAAAATAAGAACTTGACCTAGATTGTCATTTGATGTATCCATATACAAAATTTCATTTCAATATGTAACTCCACTCAAGAGATATTGAACGGAAACCCTGAAATTTTGGTTTTTTTCGAAGTGCAAGGGGCATAACTCTGTCAAAATTTTGTTGATTGGACCCAAATAGGAACTTGACCTAGATTGTCATTTGATGTATCCGTATACAAAATTTCATTTCAATATGTAACTCCACTCAAGAGATATTGAACGGAAACCCTGAAATTTTGGTTTTTTTCGAAGTGCAAGGGGCATAACTCTGTCAAAATTTTTCGATCGGACCTTAATACAAACTTGATCTGGATTTTCATTTGATGTGTTTGTATACAAAATTTCATTTCAATATGTAACTCCATTCAAGAGATATTGAACGGAAACCCTGAAATTTTGGTATTTTTCGAAATGCAAGGGGCATAACTCTGTCAAAATTTCGTTGATCCGACCCAAATATGAACTTGACCTAGATTTTCATTTGATGTGTCTGTATACAAAATTTCATTTCAATATGTAACTCCATTCAAGAGATATTGAACGGAAACCCTGAAATTTTGGTATTTTTCGAAGTGCAAGGGGCATTACTCTGTCAAAATTTTTTCGATCGGACCTTAATACGAACTTGATCTGGATTTTCATTTGATGTGTCTGTATACAAAATTTCATTTCAATATGTAACTCCATTCAAGAGATATTGAACGGAAACCCTGAAATTTTGGTATTTTTCGAAATGCAAGGGGCATAACTCTGTCAAAATTTTGTTGATCGGACCCAAATATGAACTTGACCTAGATTTTTGTTTGATGTGTCTGTATACAAAATTTCATTTCAATATGTAACTCCATTCAAGAGATATTGAACGGAAACCCTGAAATTTTGGTATTTTTCGAAGTGCAAGGGGCATTACTCTGTCAAAATTTTTTCGATCGGACCTTAATACAAACTTGATCTGGATTTTCATTTGATGTGTTTGTATACAAAATTTCATTTCAATATGTAACTCCATTCAAGAGATATTGAACGGAAACCCTGAAATTTTGGTATTTTTCGAAATGCAAGGGGCATAACTCTGTCAAAATTTTGTTGATCGGACCCAAATATGAACTTGACCTAGATTTTTGTTTGATGTGTCTGTATACAAAATTTCATTTCAATATGTGAATCCACTCAAGAGATATTGAACGGAAACCCTGAAATTTTGGTATTTTTCGAAGTGCAAGGGGCATTACTCTGTCAAAATTTTTTCGATCGGACCTTAATACGAACTTGACCTGGATTTTCATTTGATGTGTCTGTATACAAAATTTCATTTCAATATGTAACTCCATTCAAGAGATATTGAACGGAAACCCTGAAATTTTTGTATTTTTTGAAATGCAAGGGGCATAACTCTGTCAAAATTTCGTTGATCCGACCCAAATATGAACTTGACCTAGATTTTCATTTGATGTGTCTGTATACAAAATTTCATTTCAATATGTAACTCCATTCAAGAGATATTGAACGGAAACCCTGAAATTTTGGTATTTTTCGAAGTGCAAGGGGCATTACTCTGTCAAAATTTTTTCGATCGGACCTTAATACGAACTTGATCTGGATTTTCATTTGATGTGTCTGTATACAAAATTTCATTTCAATATGTAACTCCATTCAAGAGATATTGAACGGAAACCCTGAAATTTTGGTATTTTTCGAAATGCAAGGGGCATAACTCTGTCAAAATTTTGTTGATCGGACCCAAATATGAACTTGACCTAGATTTTTGTTTGATGTGTCTGTATACAAAATTTCATTTCAATATGTAACTCCATTCAAGAGATATTGAATGGAAACCCTGAAATTTTGGTATTTTTCGAAATGCAAGGGGCATAACTCTGTCAAAATTTTGTTGATCGGACCCAAATATGAACTTGACCTAGATTTTTGTTTGATGTGTCTGTATACAAAATTTCATTTCAATATGTGAATCCACTCAAGAGATATTGAACGGAAACCCTGAAATTTTGGTATTTTTCGAAGTGCAAGGGGCATTACTCTGTCAAAATTTTTTCGATCGGACCTTAATACGAACTTGACCTGGATTTTCATTTGATGTGTCTGTATACAAAATTTCATTTCAATATGTGAGTCCATTCAAGAGATATTGAACGGAAACCCTGAAATTTTGGTATTTTTCGAAATGCAAGGGGCATAACTCTGTCAAAATTTTGTTGATCGGACCCAAATATGAACTTGACCTAGATTTTCATTTGATGTGTCTGTATACAAAATTTCATTTCAATATGTAACTCCATTCAAGAGATATTGAACGGAAACCCTGAAATTTTGGTATTTTTCGAAATGCAAGGGGCATAACTCTGTCAAAATTTTGTTGATCGGACCCAAATATGAACTTGACCTAGATTTTTGTTTGATGTGTCTGTATACCAAATTTCATTTCAATATGTGAGTCCATTCCAGAGATATTGAACGGAAACTGATGTCGCGGACCGACCGACAGACCGACAGACCGACAGACCGACCGACCGACCGACCGACCGACCGACCGACAGCGGCAAACCTATATGTCCCCTCTTCTTCGAAGGGGGGCATAAAAATCTAGGTCAAGTGTATATTTGGGTCCGATCAACAAAATTTTGACAGAGTAATGCCCCTTGCACTTCGAAAAAAAACCAAAATTTCAGGGTTTCCGTTCAATATCTCTTGAGTGGAGTTACATATAGAAATGAAATTTTGTATACAGACACATCAAATGAAAATCTAGGTCAAGTTCATATTTAGGTCCGATCAAAAAAATTTGGACAGAGTTATGCCCCTTGCACTTTGAAAAATACCAAAACTTCAGGGTTTCTGTTCAATATCTCTTGAGTGGAGTTACATATTGAAATGAAACTGTTACTTTATACCCCCATAGGTTGTATCAATGCAAGTATAAAGTTGTGACGGACTTTAATCACAGAAGGGGTAGGGGGGCATTAATGTTTTACAAACATGACTTTTAACTTGTTGCTTTAGTGATCATTTTGTGTATTTGAATTCAAATTAGTTCATATCTACAGTGGACACGATCGAGTATTGTACAACCTACATGTAAAGTGGTTGAGGATTTGTTCCTGTAATCTTCTATGGATTATCTTCTATAAAGATTTTGCAGAAATTTAGCTCTACCACTACTAACTGTGTAATATATCTTTATGTACTTGTTATTTGTTACATTATATTTTTGTTGAATTTGATTTTATCAATTTAAGGCATGATGGGTGGAAATCAAGTGTAGTATTATCACATTGGTTTTAACAAAGAAAAAGAAAAGAAAAATCATGTACAATGATGCCTCAATTTTTTTGTGTCCAAATGACAATTTCAGTATTTAGGTCAAAGGTTACAGTGTATCATCTGATGTGAAACATTTTGGATTGTGAAGGAAAGCTACAGTGTTTGGACCTTACCAAATCAGACTGATTTACAAGTACATGTACTTGCTACAAGTGGTAGGTGAATTTTGATACAACGGGTCAAGGTCACTCCTGTTAAAGTAAAGGTCGATTTATGTTGTGACCTTCTACACCTTGAAATACAAATAGTTTCTGTCGTAAGTAGTTGCAGAATGATGTAAACTGCTGGGTATATATTTACACCCCTGCAAACAAAGTTTGGGAGGGTAATATAGGAATCTTCCCGTCTGTCTGTCTGTCCATCAAAACTTGTCTGTGGCATATCTTTTTCCCCTCTATGGATTTCTGTATTATATTTCACAGAATTGTTACTAAGGACCTAAGGATGTGTTGTGAACTTGGACCTTATTTAAATTAGAGAAGTCCAAATAGTGAATATGTAGTATATAAAATGACTTGTTTTGGAATATATATGCCGCGTGGCATAATTCATCCCTTTAGGGCAGTTCTAGTTCATAGGCCGTAAAAACGCCTGATATGCATGTGTATGTGTTACACCTGTGTATTGTTTACATGTCATACACATACGCACGCATACGATGTGCTTTTACGGCCTGTGTTCTAGATCAAACGTCAATATTTGTCATTTTTTCAAAGTTATTAGTAACATTTCATGAAGTAACACTGTATAATATTATCTATAGAAAAGACAGAAAGTTTTTATCCTTTACTCCTTGTTGTAATATCTTGATGAAATTAAACATTTTCAAAAAAGTTTTTAAAATTTTGACGTTATTATTAGTCCCCTATCAGTGAAACCTTCAGGGAATATAGGTTAATGCCTGTCCATCTCTCTGTCGGAATATGCCTGCTCTGGATGAAACCCCTGGCCTAAGTTATGGGCTTCGGAAAATGTATGGAATTTAGAGAATTTTCCAGTCAAAGGATTTTTTTTCACCGCCTACATGGATCTAAATAATTTATTGCAAAATTGTTGTCTAGGACCCAAGGATATGTCATGACTTCGATGAAAGGAACAAGGGTCAAGGTATCTATGCCTTTGAACAATAAGGTTTTTGAAATATAATACAGATCAAGTTTAAAGGCCAGTTAGGGAAAGAAGACAGGTAAATTTCCTCACAGACCCTATGGGGTTAACATATCTAATCACGATCTGATTGGCCCATTTAATTCCCTATAACCATTCAAAATTATTGACTGACAGCTTAAAACAGATGATATTGGGGTATCTCCTTAGCATAATCAAGTTTACCTGTTGGTAAGCCTGGTGATGCCACTCGCCGCTCTCGACTCGTAGGAATATCACTTGAGTGAACGCCGCTATCATCAAAGCAATTATGTCAAGCCTACGCCACTCGGGTATGCATATTAATGACCACCTGGTTCAGGTTAAGAAACTCGGCCTTCAGTTTGAAGCATTTTGGTAGTGTTGCAGGACTTGCATTTATGCCGATTGGAGACATACATTGCTCAGCGATCAAAACAGTTGCATGGGGAAATAACGCCCTAATGTTCGTGTGAGGATGGGTTTGCACGTGTGCGTCACTCTTTTGTGTACAGCCTAGAGGACGCGGTTTTGACTGGATCGTTATCAAACTTCATACACTAATTGCTTATGACAAGAGGAAGACCCCATTGATTTTCAAGGTCACAGATTGGCACCCCTTTTGATTTTCAAGGTCACAGATTGGTAATGTTCGGAATCCTTGTAATAACTGCCTATCCTTTTGATTGGATATTTACTCAACTTCATATACTTATTGCTTATGACAAGGGGAATTTCAAGGTCACGGATTGGCAATGTTTAGAATCCTTGTATACTGCCTAGAAGGCACATTTTTTTGATTGAATCTTTACCAAAATTTGTCTCACTGCTTTGCAGCTCGGCGATTATGTAATTTGTCCTTGCGACTGTTGGAATTGCTGGACAGTATACCAAGCTAGGTAGTTATTTCTTTTAAAAGTAGAGGTTTTGTACATGGGTTCGCTATAATGTGTGTATAATACCTTTACACTAATTTTATAAAGACATTAAAGTTTAAAATTTAAGTTATGTATTTTAATACTCTGTATAATCCTAAAAAGTTAGGAAGATAAATCTTTCATAATTCATAAATGTTTCAACTATAACGAGAATGATGCATATCCCTAAGACTTTGAACTTTAACCTTAGCCATAACTTTGGAAATATAAATGGATTTCATTTGAGGCAAATTCATTTTGATACTAAATTTTTTATCCTGTAACCTGGTACTTGGAGTTTGACTTACTTTTGAAAAACTTTAATCTTGACCTTAACATTAGAATGGTAAGTGATGGGGCTTTCGTATCTATAGCAAGATTTCGTTCAAGCTCTGTTGATTAAAAAAAAATGTCGCTATCATAGGACAAAAGTTCTTGATAGGCCCTTCATGACTATGTCCGAGTTCTTGATGTAAGATAGGTAGGTGTCAGCAAAGCAAAGGAGTTCACTTATTGCTATGAAACATCTTTCATTTACTTACAATGAATTAAGAATTTAGTGAATTTAGAAATGAAGTTCCAAAGGTCAAGGTCATTGGACTTTAATAACTGAAATTGGTTCCTTGGCCAATAACTGAGTTTGTGTTTACTCCTATCATCATGAAACTTGTCTGAAATATCCCCCAAGTACCGTTTGGACTTTGAGATGAAATATCTGTCGGTGACGTCCATTGGTTATTAACCTTTTTTTCATTTTTGACTTCTTTGAACCCCTTTGGAGGATTTTTATGAAACATGATATGCCCAAAGGTCCTCTACCAAGTTGTACATTTTGGTCCGATCCTTTCAGGGATGGATCCAGGCGGAGTCAAACAGATCCCAGAGGCTACGGCATCTCTGGAACCGCTAATGGATTTAAATACTAACGGTATAAATAAAACTTTAAAGGAAATACTTCATGGAGCATTTACCAACCACCAAATGATGGAGGACAATGGATACCAACAGACTGACAGAGGACATTGGACAACAACAATCCGCTGTAGGACGCTGGACAACAACAGTGCAGATGACATTGGGCATCAACTATTTGGAGTAGATCATTAGATACTAACAATTCTTGAGAGGGTACTTGACAACAACTAACTGACAGAGGACATAAAAAAGCAACGATCTTGAAAAGGTCATTGGAGAACATTATTATGGCGGAAGGCAAAGGTCAAAAACAATTTGGAGGAGGGCATTTGAAAACTGAAAGAGGACATTGGCACTGGACAACAGCAAAATGACTGAGGACATTGACACTGGACAACATCAAACTGACAGAGGACATTGACAGTGGACAACAACAGACTGACATAGGACATTGGCACTGGACAACATCAAACTGAAAGGACATTGGACAAGAACAGACTGACAGAAGACATTGACACTGGACAACAGCATAATGACAGAGGACAATGGCACTGGAATCAACAAAATGGCAGAAGATATCGACACTGGACTACAACAGACTGAAAGAGAACATTGACACTGGACAACAACATACTGACAAGGGACATTGGCATTGTGTAAAAGACTTGCAGAGGACATTGGCACTGGAAATAACAGACTGGCAGAAAATATTGACACTGGACAACAACAGACTGACAGAGAACATTGGCACTGTACAACAACAGAATGTCAGGATACTGGACAACAACAAATTCACAGATGACATTGGCACTGAACAACAACTAATCGACAGATGACATTGGCATTAAAGAACAACAGACTGACACACGTCAGTTAATTGGCATCGGACAACAACAGACTGACAGAGGACATTGGCACTGAAGAACAACAAATTCACAGATGACATTGGCACTGGACAACAACTAACTGACGGAGGACATTGACATTGGACAACAACAGACTGACAGGCCATTGGCATCGGACAACAACAGACTGACAGAGGAGATTGGCACTGGACAACAACAGATTGACAGAGAACATTGACACTGGACAACAACAGGCTGACGGAGGACATTGGCACTGGATAACAACAGACTGACATTGGACAACAACAGACTTGCAGAGGACATTGGACAACAACAGACTTGCAGGGGACATTGGACAACAACAGACTTGCAGAGGACATTGGACAACAACAGACTTGCAGGGACATTGGACAACAACAGACTTGCAGAGGACATTGGACAACAACAGACTTGCAGAGGACATTGGACAACAACTAACTGACGGAGGACATTGGCACTGGACAACAACAGACTTGCAGAGAGCATTGGAAACAACTAACCGACGGAGGACATTGACATTGGACAACAACAGACTGATATTGGACAACAACAGACTTGCAGATGACATTGGACAACAACAGACTTGCAGGGGACATTGGACAACAACAGACTTGCAGAGGACATTGGACAACAACAGACTTGCAGAGGACATTGGACAACAACAGACTTGCAGAGGTCATTGGAAACAACTAACTGACGGAGGACATTGGCACTGGACAACAACAGACTTGCAGAGAGCATTGGAAACAACTAACCGACGGAGGACATTGACATTGGACAACAACAGACTGACATTGGACAACAACAGACCGACAGAGGACATTGGACAACAACAGACTAACAGAGGACATGGACACTTGATAACAACTAACTGACGGAGGACATTGGCACTGGACGGTAACCGATTTCTTAATGCGCGAGATTGACATAGTTTCCGTTTACAGATATTTTTATGACGTCACTATATATTTCGTCGTTTTAGTACTTGTTTCGAAAAAGACGAAGAACAGAGATGTCCATGGAAAACAACTAGCTGCATGGTAAGTGCGAAAATTTCCTGTGTCACTGGGTCTCATATTGTGCCAGTATAATGCCTACTGTCCTCACACCTCGCTTCAGACAACGGATACACGCGATTTTGACCACATCTGACTTGGTCCCATAAAGTCAATTTTTACAGTCAGAGCTGCTAAATTTTAACTCAATAATTTTATTATTTTTTACGAGACCCCAAATTTGATTGATCGATGAGCATTTTTTATAACTCAGTAAATTATAGTTTGCGATTTTCATTTAGGGTTTTGAAAAAAAGCTACGTTAATTGCTACGAACCAAACTTACTAAAGCAGTCTGCCTACCTACCTACTAGCTATGGAGAGAGGAATAGTTGTACAGTAAGGTTAAAGATACAAAAGGGACGTTCGAGGGAGGGATGTAAGTAATGGGAAGGAGGTAGGTGGAGACATATTCTCTGACAGATGATGTAGATTTATCGGTCTTCGTTAGATCAGCGAGTCGGGTATCGACTGGAACGATATAGATCCCTCGTGTGCTCGGTAACAGATGCTGGGGGTATAAAGCACATGTGTCTTGAGTTAATTATTCACCGAGCATAATAAAGATGTCAATAGATCACATATTTTATTCATGGTTGTGTGACCGATGGGACTTCTTCAACAGAATACACAACGACACCGAAGCAGTGGGTTGCACGGTTTCAACGCTCCGAGATATAAAACTGCAATAGGTAATTTTTTTACAGTTGAAATATCACATATTTTGAAGTGAGGTGGTTCAGTAGCGTAGCTTCTAGTAAGTAAGTTGTGAATTAGATTGCTTCTCTCTTTTTGTAAAATGATATTTTAAACAGGAGGATTTCAAATTGAATTAGTGTGGTACATGCTTTCTACATGCATTTGTAAGTCCCCGTAATCGGCGATTCGGGCGCACATAGTTTTGGCATGTCCGTTTGTCTGTCTCTTTGTCCGAAAAAAAAAACACTTTTGAATGGTAAGTCATAGGGCTTTCATATTTCACGTGCATTCCTTGTGGCAAGACCTTTCTGTTGGTGCCAAACTTTTTGACCTTGTGACCTTGATCTTGTAGTTTGGCCTATGTTTGAAAAACTTCAACCTTGGTCATAACTTCTGAATGGCAAGTGGAAGGACTTTCATATATCACATGTATATTCATATTGTAGTAATACCTTACTGTTGGTGCCAAACCTTTTGGCCTTGTGACCTTGACCTTTGCGTTTGACCTTCTCTTAAAAAAAACGTATAACTTGGCTATGAATTCTTAATGATACATGTAAATGATTGGGTCTTTAATATTTCGCATGTGTATTTCTATTGCAAGGCTTTTCCATTTGGTACCAAAAAGTGAGTATGACCTACTTTTTACATTTCACCTGGTATACTGACAAAGATACCGCGACAGGGGCATTCGTGTTTCACAAACACATGTTTTTTTTTCTGTCATCCTTTTTCTAGGAATTGTAAACCTGCTAATTAATTACGACGACATGCTATTATATTTCAACTTATTTATGTGAACATGCAACTTACTCATGTCAACATGCGGACTTGTTCATAAAAAAATGTCAACATCATGAACATGCAACTTATTCATGCCAACGTGTATCTTGTTCATCTCAACAAGCAACTTATTTGCATGAACGTACAACGTTGTCATCTCAACGTGCAACTTATTTGCATGAACGTACAACGTTGTCATCTCAACGTGTAACTTATTCGCATGAACGTACGTTTTCATCTCAACGTGCAACTTATTCGTATGAACGTAACAACGTTTTCACCTCAACGTGCATTCTATTCGTTAGAACGTACAACGTTTTCATCTCAACGTGCAACTTATTCGTGTCAACGTGCAACTTTTTAATATCATTTCAAATTATTCAAAAATATGTCAATATGCAATTAATTTACATTTTAACATTTTTAATGCAAGATAATTATGTTCACATGCAAGAAAATAGTATCTATATCATACAATGTGCAATAACATTATCATGCGGACAGGATGCATTATTCGCATGTCGTCGTAACCTTAAAGAAAACATCTTGCATATTTGAGGCAGAATATATGTTACCACAGCAAATGATGTATTCCACCATAGCAATAGCGTCAGTCTTATAAAAATCCAGCTCTCTTTATTTCGTAAACTATATAGTTTGCGAAATAAAGAGAGCTGAATTTTAATTAGATTGCCATAGCATAGATTTCATTGAGATTTGTTACAAAATGCAATAGATGTGTAATATAATGATACTATCTTTATGAATTCCTCAGTGAATACGCCGTGATTTTAACTAAATCAAACACAATCTAGAGGGGTTAGGGAATAAGGACCCCTCCTCCCCCCCCCCCCTTTTTTTTTTTTTTTAAATTTTCCGCCCGTGCTTAATTATGAAATGTTCACCGAGCCTTATATATGAATGAGGCTATGCCTCTGTTAACATCTTTAAAAATAGTATAGCTCAGGTAGGGTTACCAGATAGTTCTATTTGTGTGCTATCTATAATAATATCTGTCATTCATCGGGGGACTATTTTTAAATTTTTAACTTTAAAGGTATAAAAGACTACATTTGTGGGAGTATTTTATAGTGACAAGGACTAGAATAAGGAAATAAGATCTTTGTGAAGCATGTTGTGTAAGGATTGGGTGTACGGTCCATATGTACCCTTGAGGTAAGGTAGAAAACTAAACTAAAATATTGTTCAAAGTAAAGAAATAGGTTGATCCTTTTTAGATTCAATCCTTACTTTTAGACTATGGTTTAAAATATTGAGAAGGGGGGGGGGGGTTACGTGCATGAATTGATTTTCCTTTGAAATATAAAATCCCGTAGTCTGAATCCAGCTCAGCCAAACGGGGAGAGAGGCTAGGCAGGGGCTACGTACGTTGGAAAATTATGCCTAAAACTGGATGGATATATGCATTTTTGCCGAATTTTGGTATGGGGGGGGGTGAAAATATTTCATTATTCAGTATTTAAATGTGGTCTGGTTTCTAAATATTTCTTTTAGTGATTTTGTAACTTTGATTATTAATTAGTTTGTGAAGACTTGTTAAGACGACGTACATGTAGCTCGTAACCAGACCCAACCGTTTTACAGATAAAAAAAAATCATCAGCACGGAAGTGGTAGCAACCGGTAGCACGTCCGTTATTCCGTATTGCTAAGGATGCACTGTAGCCACAACTGGACTCCTGCCCACCAGTAACAAATCCAAGTTCGTTATATACGGAAGTCCTGTACACTAGTACTAAATATTTCAACTTATTGCTTTTGATTTTGATTTTGATTTTTTTTTTGGGGGGGGGGGGGGGTGTAAGTACGTTTGCTTTTTTTATACCCCCGCCATAAAATGGTCATGTCCGTCCGCTGTTATTATTATTTTTTTTGTGTAATTATAAGTATTCTAAAGCCGTTGCTAAATCGTGGCTTTCCTTGTGAAAATTAGAAGGGGTTTTAATAAAGAATAACAATGGTTTTAGAATTTCAAGCCTTTTATCTGACGAAAGCTACGAAAATAACCAAACATTTTCATGAGAAATTTCGTTAAAAAGTCCAAGAGATTAGAAACCGGGATCCCCCCTTTAGTGTTGATCAATTCTTGTTTCTGTAACACTCAGAAGTACGTACTAAAGTGCACGGAAACGTAAGTTCCCTTTTCAAGTTCGCATCAGCGATTTCGAGAAAGGGAAGAGTGGAAGCATATTTGGGTGACAGGGACTTCCTTCATGTACGCGTTTGAAAGAAAGCCCTTTTCACATCACCCGAGTTCGGGAATTTTTACGGGGACCGTAGCGAGCCTTGGCGAGGGGATGTAAAACGCACAACGAGTTTCATAATACATCGTATGGAATGATTTATCACATCGCTCTGAATGCGATTGGTCAAGTTTGGAGCCTCATCACCTACACTGTGACAAGTGTGACCTTTCAAGTATCGGTCATATGTTAAATTCAGACGCAAATTCAATATCTCAATGTTGTTGTTGAAATAATTATTGCATTAAAGTACTAAATAAAATTGAAATATTTTTCTATTTACGCACAGAAAATCATTACGATGTGGAACTAATTCTCATGGCGTAGCAGTATATAACTTCTAGGTCACGGTGTGGTTTGACTCTAGTTCTCAGAAACGTTGATTTCGCGTTTGAAATACACACTTTTTTTTTTTGAAGAATCATATGTAACAGTAACATTTGAATATGAAATAGCTTTATGAAACTGCATGACTGGTGTATCATGTGATGAATTATTTATTATATGTCATTGGATGATATTTTCTATATACGTTTTCTAAAACTATCAATTCAATCATGAAAGGCTTCAAAATTTATGTCCTTAGTGAAAAATCACCTAGTACACGCAAAATGGATCGGAAACTGAATATGTACTGACATATAAACGTGTGAAGGGGTTGTTCAACGTTCCCCTCCTACCAAATAATGTATAAAATGAGAAACTCTCTCTCCTATTGATTCAGATTAACGTAACCGATAAATACATTGTATGTATAAATACACGTACTAGTTTTCTTCTTTCAAGGGATTTCCATCTCTCTCTCTCTCTCTCTCTCTCTCTCTCTCTCTCTCTCTCTCTCTCTCTCTCTCTCTCTCTTATTGATCCAGATTAACGTAGCCAATATATCAAACAAAGGATGCTTGGCATGTGAAAGCCTAATCGGGGTCTATACTCCCGGATGATATTCGGCAAAGATCGATATTACATACACCGGAGTATCAACGTACACCACAGATCCGGTGTCTTATCTAATAGCCAACAAGAATACGCAACATTGATATTTCTAGATTATCAATAATGACCGTATATTGCCCATACAATAAAGCATATTGCCTCTCTATATAACCGAAACAATGTGTGATTATTGCGTAGCGAGCTCGTTCTTACTTTTTTTCTTCTCCGGCAGCTGGCAGCAGGGGTCGATCACAGAACAGATGTACGGAGGAGAATGATCTGCCTTAAATGGAGGGAGAGAAAATAAACTGGAGAATTCGTTCTGCCATTGTTACGAGAGAGGATGAAGCAGGGGAAATTTACAACACTATGAGGAAAGCATTCTCCGACCTTTATGAAAGTAAGAATAAATATAGAATTAGTCAAATTTTAGATAATTATATACATGGATAAATAAGATAATTGAATATGTAAAGAACTGATATAAAAATGTATAAGAAAAGCAAGGAAAAAGTACAGCTGCGCGCTTGGTTCTTCATGAGTACGATTACAAACTGAGATAATTGCGCCCTTGAGAAAACGGACCTTCTGTGTGTTATGGCTACATGTACATATTTTCTTCATATTTTCCCATTTTTATGCCTTGCAAAGTTCATATATGTAAGTACTAGCACTATATATTCGCTGTACAAAACTTCATAAAATTTCCCTCATTATAATTGTTCATGATGCCATACCTATATTTTCATCGGAATCGGTGATGCCATCTCCACAGCAACAACAAAGCCACAACGATTTTTTTTGTCATTTGACAGTTAAATTCAAAACGTATTCAGTTACAGTAACATAAACAACGGATTTATGATTAAAATTTTAATCAAATAATACATGATATAGTTCCTCTTTCCTTTTATGAACAAAAGAAAAAGTGATTAAAAACTACTTTTTACAGCTTTCACAAGTTGTTAAATAGTTCGAGGGCATTCTTGTTTCACAAATACATTTTGTGTCGATTTATACCTCGCCTTGTTTAATTTATTTTGTCAAACGCTTTGTAATCCGGAAAACGGAACAAAATAAAAAGGGGTCGTCATTTCAGAAATAGCTTAAAACTATAGGTACTTGCCATATATAGCCTGATACATATATCAACTGCTTAATCCTACATAAGCTTGTAGGCTGAATTACCGACAGAGTAAGTTAGATTTGTTCTATTTTACCAGACATTGTCCATATTGGAATATTTATATAATATATGTATTTTCTTCAAAGATTCATTTTGGATCATTCTGTGATCCATATCAATCTAAGTAACTACGCATGCGATTTCAGTTCTGCTTTTCTTCACTTTGACATATTTTGCTAGCCTGTGCAGCCTATGACCTTGTTTGCAAGTTGGATCCATACATACCCAAACAGACCTTTAGTTTCTACTAAGTGAACGAGGACGCTATGTCCCCTTGTCGATCGCCTGTCTGTGTACTTCCGTACGGATGTAAACCTTATCATGGCATCGCCTCCTGCAAAACATTTCATGGGAATTTCATGTTTCTGTTATGTAAGTTGGTGTTCCTTGTCCCTCTTGCGTCTCTTTATGTGGGTGTCTGCTCTGTGTTTTTGCATTCGGTAGTTTGGGGTTTTGCTGTGGATGCTGCGACCGTGTTGGGGGATCTCCTTTCTTCCACAAAACTTTACAGAAATGAAGAACACCCGATACTGAAAATGAAATATAAGATTTGCTGCAGATCATCTTTAAATAATCAAATATTGAAAAAATGTATCTTCTCTCTGAGAAGATATTGACCAAACTGTGCCATATCTAAAGTACTGTCGTCATAGATTCTGCTATCTGAAGCCGCTACTAGGTAACACAAATTAACAATCAACCAACTGACAATAAATAAACCCTCTTTCCATGTTCACAACAAACAAGGAAATCATCGTTAAATATCTCACGTACGTACAACAAAGAGCGTCAGAGCTTAGTACCAGTTCATCTTCTATGAAGCTGTGCCAAATGAAAATTAGATTAAGTTAGCATTATCGATTTTTGTTCTGTAATTTCAGGAAAACCTCCGACTGAAGACAAATCATTGTAGTAATGATGCGATTACTTCCCTTGGATCGGTTTCTCTTTCCCGCTGCAGAAAATCAGCAGACGTTACATGTTTCCAAGGTGCCACGTGCGCTTCATGAGCCCGCCATATTAGGCGGGTATCGACCAATCAACAAACCTTGGAGATATTATTTCGCCAGCATCTTCCATATTCACAACGAAACTGTCAACGTTTGGACACATTTAGTAGCGACAATTGTACTGATTCTGGTGCTTCTAGATTGTATCTCGGACTACGGTAGTGGTAACAAACATTTATGGCCAATGGTAATCTTTCTACTCACGTGCATTTGCACATGTCTAGTCAGTTCGCTGGTTCATCTTCTTCATTCCAAGTCAACAGACATCCATTATTGTGCTTTCATGATAGATTACATTGGGGTGAACACCTATGCTTTTGGGACCGGAGTCATTGCATTCTACTCATGTTCAGACGAAGAAACGTATAATTATTTAGGAACATACTACATGCCAATTTTAACTATCGCTACGTGGTTCAACTACATCACATTTTGTTCTGCAAAGCTATTATACGGAGAAAATCCATATAGTATGAGGAAAAAGCTGATTTATATAATCGGCACTTTGATTCTGGCAGTATTTCTCAGTGCACCTTTTGCATCCAGGTACTGGAATTGTTTCCGCTCATCAGAGTGTTCGATGAGTTCCTTGAATCACGTGACCCTTTGCTTTCCACTCTTCATAATCGAAGCGTTCTTTTTCGGGAGTCATATCCCTGAAAAATTGATACCAGGAAAGTGTGATATCATAGGTCAAGGTCACCAAATATTTCATGTTATATCCACAATCACCCAGCTTATGCAAATCCGAGCTGTCCGAATCGACTATACAATTGGTGCGTCCGACCACACTCATCCCCATTTAGCTCATCTCTCAGGGGCTACATTCGCCGTCATATCTCTCAATGCATTGACTTTCCTGTATTTCAAGAAATTAATCGGCAAGAAGCAAACCAAGAATTATTGATGGAAGCTATGATCAAGATGGTTAAGACAAGCCGTTGGATTTACAATTTGTATTTTAACAATACCATTGATAGAAGCTGTGACAGTCTTGAAAGTCCTGTTTTTGAAGTTCACGTTAAACTAGTATAATTTGCTGCAATTTCTGCCAATAGTATCTTCTCATACAATTTTTTGGCTCTATTGGCTCGCCAAATTTCATGTTTATCATATTTGTCACAAACTTCATATCAAAATTTACTGTCTTATTTTTGTTTTTCAATTCTTGAGGATTACAAAAGTTCAGGTAGTTTTTACATTTTTCCTGTAAACTTATTTCTTAACTATACTTATTCAAAATAGATATATGTAGATACATAAACTTCCTGCCATTTTTTTTTATTTCTTACATTTTTCATTAGAATTTTGTAAGTTGTGATATTCCATGGACTGATGTTAATTTAGCACTATATTAATTGTATATGTACTCGTTTAGAGAATATATTGAGATTCCTTACCACTGTGGATTTTAATACTCGGGGTTTATTTATTTACTTACTTATTTAATTATATTTTTTTTAATTTTGTTTTGTTTGTTTGTTTGTTTTTGTTTTTGTTTTTTATTGACAACGTATCAATATTGTGAACGAATATGTGTCGAATTTATTTACAAGTGCATACAATGTATATTTATTTTGAAGAAATATTAGTAATTACTTAAGAAAACCATACCATTCTTTTATGTTGCTTAATACCACCCCTCCTCCCTAGCCATTAGTTCTGCATGATCTATCAAATTTTAGAAATTTACACCGATACATCACTGTACATGCAGGAAACATGTACGTTCAATTTAAGGGAAATAGAGGTATATATCTTTAAAGAATAAGCTAGGGGACAAATCCTTTTGAAAATTCAGATTGTTTTCAAGTTGGTGAAGGAGCACGGAGAACTCGGAATATATACGCTCTATCATTGTCAAATAGTAAAGTGACGTAGATAGCCAGTTTTTATCTTGCCATTCTTGGAATTCAATGCCTTTTGATTGGAATCTAGTTGTTATTTGTCTATTCATTTATTATTTATGTATCGTATTTATAGATACTAAATGTATTTATTGATTGTTTAGTGAATTTGTTATAACTAATGTTTTATTTATTACAAATCCCTTTATTCAATATTCACTTACTCTTAGGCTGTTGTTATCTGCACAAACGTACTTATCATTTACACAGTCTGTCATAGTAGAGATAGTAAGTCGACGAAATGAAGTTATCTTATGTATTCATGATGTGAAAACATTCTTCAAGACTGGAAACTGCATAAAATGTACGTCATCTTTAAACAAAATGACAGGAAACATTGTTTAGATTATTTATTAGTAGAGTTAAATGTAAATGCAATCATTGCATGACGGGGGGGTGGGGGGTAAGGTTCCAAGCCGTCGGGAGAATCCAACATATTGATTTAAAAAAATATATATTCACGTAAAACGGGAAAAACAAACAATTTTGGAACATTCCAGGGGGAGGGGTTGACTCTAGATCAGCGCTTACGTTTAAAAAAAGGGTGTTGTGTATTGATCTAATTTATGATACGATTCATTTAGAAAATGACCTCATCATACCTACTAGTAGTAAAGGTATAGCCATTCTCTCCATCAGTAATCAAAAACAGAATCCCCGACCAAAAAGGAGGCATTCAGCATAATATTTTTTAGAAAATTGGGGGAAAAATTCCTATATGTGAATTGGGGTCCTGACCATTCATTTGGCATGCTTATTTTACAACAGCACAAAAGATCTGATCCATTTTCTTGGTTAAAAATTATGTATCACCTCAGGTTTCTTGCAATGCTCAATGTTCAGTATTATTACTTTATTACACTTGTTTACAAAAATTAAATTAAAAAAAATATCAATACAATAGTTTTCTTTGTTTTAGCTTATACCTGAACGTCAAGTACGACGCATTACCGTCTTCTCATCCACAACCACAGAACCTAAAATTTCACGTGTTTTTCAACTCCATTCCGTCAAAGATGATGGCGACAAAACTTGATATGAAGCAAATACGAGGCTGAGTCAAAAGTAACCAGTACCTTAATTCCGTTTGAGATCCACCTTCTATTTTTCATGTAATTCCCCTCCAGTGCGATGCACTTTGGCCAACGGTGATCAAAAAGTTGGACCCTGTTGCAGCACCAACAGCAAAACACCCGATGCAAAAACACAAAAGACGAGCAAACTATGAGACGGAAAAGAGACATACGACATGTAAACGTCAAACACAAAAGACTACACATATACCAACGAGACCAATGGGCAACCGGTGCCGACTTTGGACGGCCATTTGCCACGCAAGTAGCAAATAGTGTGGTTATCCTTGCATAAGTACCATCAGTCTAAAACTCAAAAAGTCAGGGTCTTTTCCATTAACCCTCTCCCCGACTGCCATGACGACATATTTATCAGACCGGCAATGATGTCCTTGGATATCCTTTGTTCTACAGCAATCAGGGTAACTAAACAATGCAAGTGTGGACTCTGAAGCGGAGAAACTTCAGAGAGTTTAACATCGACGTTTCTCCCTGATGGCAGTTTTCAGGATGTCAAACAAATTTGCATGGTAAGCCCCAGTTATTGTAATTCTGAAGTCCTACATAATAACGCCTTTTGAGAACGCAAATTTACAGAGTCCATTAACTTGCCTGCTGATAGCTATGTTTTGTACTTTTTCGGCCTTGAAGATCCGGGTCTGCCCACCGACGAGCCTGAGCTTTGTTCCCTGATTCATAATAACGAACCCTTTTCTGATGAATATATATAAAATAAAAAAAAATCTTTCTTTTTATTTTCTTGCATTATAGACTATGACGGTTTATCTTATCTTACAAAACTTTCTGTTTGATGATTGCCGGTAGTATAAGGCGAGTGGAAACACGGAAGCATTTGTATCTAGCCCAGCAGATGAACATTTTAATGGGGGAGGGGGGCTTAAAATATGGTTCTTTATAATTCATTTTTATTTTGTAAGAATAATGTTTAGGCTAGCTGAAAATAAATTACTTTTTGCATATCGAACAAAAGGGAAAAAAATATATATTTCGACTTCTGACAGTACGAAACCACCCGAGACGAGAAAAGCATTCAGAGCGAAACGTCTCGTTTAAAACCGGAAATGTCGGATTTCCTAAAATTCCGTGGTTACGCCGTCTTGTTGATGCTTTATCGTTACCTGGTTTACGAAAAATGTTTTCAATAAATTTAACTTATAAACAAAAATTGAGTATAACATATACGTCTACTTGGAGTCGAAAAAAAAATTAAATGGCAATATCCAGAATCTCCGCAGCAACTCTGTCTGCGAGGGGACGAAAGTTTTTGAAAGCATCATGTGGAGAAATGATGCCGCTTCTCACAGTCACGTGACGTAGTTCGACGAAACTCCCGTTAAAATCAGTTAGTACATTTTCTCCGTTAAATCTTCGTTTTATTTAATTCTGTAATTCATATCAAATTTAATTTGTTATGTAACGATTATTCATGACCTATTTTCAATTTTATAAGAAAACATAATGATTTTATACTAGAAAATAGAGGAAAATTCGTAGAAAGAACGAATTTTTAAAATACGTGGGAACCGCCAAAATCAGTTATCCGAAAAAACGAAGATACCTGACTTCATGTATTTGTTATAAACTTTCAGTCGCGATGCCCGGAACATGAATTATTACACTAGAAACCTAAGAAAAAGGACATTGAAGTTACCAATAATCGCCAAATTATGCTGTATTCTTATGAAATTACAGTACAGCATATGAGCGGAATCCTACTAATTTTCAACTCGTGTGGGAACCGCGAATTTATCACGGAAAATAAAGTTTTTTACATCAACTTCTTCAGAAAATAGCGGAGTATCATATCCAATGCCCGGAAGCCATTTAACAATCTTCGTTACAGTGATGCCCATATACGACAATAGTAATTCAAATCTGGCTGCGAGCCATGACGTGACGTCAGAGTGGCATTATTTCTCCGTATGTAGTAGTGCATTCTCATTCTTTGATTCAGCATATTTTCTCAATAAGGTATGTGTATACGCGTTTAAAATAAGGGCGAGCTTCGCTCGCTAAATATTTTCTATTCTGTAATTCACGCAATAGTCTTTAGAGTTTCCGATCGATCGCATGCCTATGAATATAAGGCAGGAAATCAAGGTTGTAGTGGGACGTTTACATTTTAAAGAAATAGCCACCGATGAGTCGGCACCGATTGGTCTGGTTGGTTTAGGTGTAGTAGTTTGTGTTTGATGTTTCTATGTTGTGTTTTTTATGTTCCTTGTCCCGTTTGCGTCTCTTGCTGTGTATGTCTGCTTTGTTTTGTATGGGGTACTTTGGTGTTTTGGTGAGGGTGGTGCAGATCCCTTCCTTTCTTTTAAAACCATGGTTTGAAAAGAATGGTCCATGGGGGAGTTGCTTACCTTTTTAGAGGTTGATTATTAATTAATTATGTTTGGGTATATATTGAGATAAGCTGATGACGAGTATCTTACCAAACCAAATATTTTTGTGCTGTATTTTGAGATATGTTTCTCTGTTCTTCGGTAGACTAAAGATGATCCTATCCCCTTAGTGATCAATGGAATAATCCAAGACTGCAAAGGGAAATTTCTCCTCATTAGTTGTAATTAAGAGACTTTTATTTAATTGGATAGTGGTAGTGCGTGTACAGGTAATCGCCTTTGGTAAATAACCGTCATAACACGACAATCCACATTGATCACCTTTTGGTCTCTTCTATACACGATTTGTCCAATTTTCAAAGCCTTCATACTGTCATTACCATGGTGACCTGTCAGTGATATCTTACTTATAGTTTGTATTTTGATACGGCAGAAATCCGTGATTTTTTATCTTGATGATCATTACCATGGTGACCTGTCAGAGATATCAAAAACCAGTGTTTTTATATCTTGATGGTCGTTACCATGGTGACTTGCCAGGGATATCTTACGCTATAGTTTGTATCTTGATACGACAGAAACCCGTGTTTTTATATCTTGATTAACACTGAGACCTGTCAGGGATAATTTCCGTTTTTGGTTGTATCGTGATGCGGCAGAAATGAGTGCTTTTATATCTTGATGGCCATTACCATGGTGACCTATGAGGGACATTTTCCTTTATTGTTTGTATCTTGAAACAGAAAGCCGTGTTTTTATATCTTGATGGTCATTACCATGGTGATTTGTGAGGGATATCTTCCGTAATTTAGTTCGTACCTTGATAAGGCAAAATTCCGTGTTTTTATATCTTGATGGTTATTTCCATGGTGACCTGTCAGAGATATCTCCCATTATTGTTTGTACCTTGATAAGGCAAAAATCCTTGTTTTTATATCTTGATGGTCATTACCATGGTGACCTGTCAGAGATATCTTCCGTTATTGTTTGTATCTTGATAAGGCAAAAATCCTTGTTTTTATATCTTGATGGTCATTACCATGGTGATTTGTGAGGGATATCTTCCGTAATTTAGTTCGTACCTTCGTAAGGCAAAAATCCGTGTTTTTATATCTTGATGGTCACCTTCCGTTATAGTTCGTACCTTGATAAGCCAAAAATCCGTGTTTTTTTTTTATATCTTGATGGTCATTACCATTGTGATTTGTGAGGGATATCTTCCGTTATAGTTCGTACCTTGATAAGGCAAAAATCCGTGGTTTTTTATATCTTGATGGTCATTACCATGGTGACTTGTGAGGGATATCTTTCGTTATAGTTCGTACCTTGATAAGGCAAAAATCCGTGGTTTTTTATATCTTGATGGTCATTACCATGGTGATTTGTGAGGGATATCTTCCGTTATAGTTCGTACCTTGATAAGGCAAAAATCCGTGGTTTTTTTATATCTTGATGGTCATTAACATGGTGATTTGTGAGGGATATCTTCCGTTATAGTTCGTACCTTGATAAGCCAAAAATCCGTGGTTTTTATATCTTGATGGTCATTACCATGGTGACCTGTGAGGGATATCTTCCGTTATAGTTTGTATCTTAAAAAGGCAAATCCGTGTTTTTATATCTTTATGCTTATTACCATGGTGACCTGTCATGGATATCTTAAGATATAGTTTGTATCTTGATAAGGCTGACACCCGTGTTTTTATATCGTGATGTTTATGTGATATTAGATCGCAATCATATGAGCAAATATCCTTTTTTTCTTGATAACCTCTTGTCATTCAGAGAAATTTCAATATATTTCTTATTTACCATTTGATTTCAGAGCATGTTGAAATGAAGCAGAAGACACATTTTAAGTGTTTTGTTTATTAGGAATCCAGAATTGAACATGACAAATATTTCCAACGACCAGCAAGACAAGAAGCAATGGACCATGTAATATGGCTTGATATCATATACGGTGGAGTATGGCTAATAAACGGAACTTTATGAATCAGGCATGTCTGCGGAAAATTAAACGATACTTCGTCAATTTTCTTCGACATTTGAGGATATAAGATTTAAAGACTTAAAGGAGATATTTGACGACAAGCTCACAATAGAGCTCAAACATAAGCATCGACGGGTCGACCCATAGCAAGCTAGAGGTGGGACCAGGTGCACGGGAAGAGTAAGCGTCCCCTGTTTGGCTAGCCGCACCCGCCATCGATATTAACGCACGAAAATGAAAACAATATCTAAAATGCATACATAAATCCACAGTGAAATTTACTTGCCAATCTTTTCAATAATCTTTCATTTATGAAGTTTAGAATTCGTCCAAAGAACACGAATTAAATGGGAGATTGAGAAAACTTTGGTATATACACTGTGTATGGAGACAAACATAAATATTGAATCCACGTTGTGTACTTATGGATATCTGATTTTATGGACTTCCGTCCTTTGTCCAGTTTTGAAGTATTCCAGTGTTGGAGATCCACCGCTGCTGGAGGTCCGTACGTTCACTGTGTACTCTCCTACCTTACCTACACGTGTTGCACCCTGACAAAAACAAAAAACAAAATCTATACTTAAAGTGATAACATAGAAATACTTCTAGTGGTTGAGCCCTCGTAGCAGATGGTAGTCCTAGGTCAGCATTGCTTACCCGACAGTCTTGTTGGTTTATAGTCGTTTATATTTGGTGTTTGTGTCGCTTTTTGTGCCTTCATGAATTAAGTTGTGAACTTCTAGTGTATGTGTATTCCCTTTTTGATGAGATCATCTCTTTTTTTCCCTAATGTGATCGATGAAGCATTCAGTTTTATTCAGTTTTCAAATTAGTGCTTTCTTCAGTCTCCTATGAAGGTTTTAGTGTAAACTTTAAGATGTTTGTTTGTTTGTTTGTTTGTTTGGTTTTTTTTTTTTTTGATTTTTTTTTTAAGATTTCCTGAATTATAAAACTTGCCTCATCTGCCTTCTTTTGAGTTTGTTGAAGCATATCTTATTGCTTTTATCGAAACTCCAACGGAATATTTTTTGTGTTTCCCTTGAATTTGAGAAGAATGATTTGTGCGTATGTGAGTTTTAAATTTGTATGCTTTCCCCTTTATGTTTTAGTACCTTCTTATGAGGTTTAGGGTCAGGGGCACGTTGCAGATATATATCTTAATTGATTCATTCGAGATTTGATAAAAGCCAAATACACACTCAATGAATTACAAAAATAAAAAAAAAGTTTATCTGATAAATAAGTATCAATACTTACATTGTTATACGTTTTGACGTCAGTTGGCTTCAAACTATTGAAATCTTTGGTCGCCTGTCGATACCCTCCTCTTTTTGTATACTGGTACGTTGTTCTACCACCGGATCTACTCACGGTTGGTTTTCCCCGGGGGCGGAGCCTACTGAGGCGTTTTAAAGGAGACCCTTTGATGAGTTTTGCTGCTCCTTTAATTCCCTGTCCTATTAATTTAAATAGTTTGCCAATTCTTCTCTTTTTCCGAACAAGGACATCTGAATATAGATATGAGATTTTTTCAGAATTATAATGGCTGCAATAAAATGCAACTATAGGTAAGGATAAGGAAAAGGTGTCCAATATAAGAAGACTGCAATGATCACAGCGGAACACACATGTGAGTCAAGAAAGAGGAAAAGTATGAAACAATCACATTAAAGCAATCAGCAAATAAGGAAACATCATTGATAAGTAAAGTACAACACTACATGTAATTCTTTTTTTTATAGAACAAGTGTCTTATTTTGTGTTTTCATACAGAAATGAATAACAATGGTTTATGCATTTATTATGTATAATGCGCGTATAACAATATGGCACAATGACTTTCATAAATGAAATAATTACGGTATTACTTTTACTGTTTTTTAACTATGCGTTACCTTGAGAATTCGATGGCTGATAGGAAGGGGCGAAAACTGCACCATCTTCAATAAGCCTCACATAAATATCTGAAAAACAAGATGAAATTTTTTTAATTTCTAAAACTAATTCATCTGCAAATATAAATTTTTCGTTTGTTTTGTCTTTTGTCTTTTTTTCCCTCCTTTTCCCCCCTTTACTCGTTGTCTGATGTGTCATTTGATATACATAAGTCTAAAAGATAATAATGTTAGCATCATTCGTTGTAGGCTTCCTTTTTCTTTTAAAAGTGTAGTTGTCAACTTAATTATCTGAAACATCTTTGTTACGTTTTGTAAAACATCATCTTACCGTCAATTTGCCCGTCATTCACTGTAACACTTCCGTCTGTAACGTTTTCTGACTGACGAACATCTTCCTGTGGGTACGAAAGCTGACCTTTCTCGGCGTCAGCACTTTTTACGTATCCAGGATACGCTAAACTTACCGCCAACAGAAGACAAATGATACCGCTTACCAACTTCATTCTCTGAAAAGAAATGTTACGAAGTGAATAAAGCATGTAATAAAGTTTCCCCTATAGACGGTAAAATTTGTGCCATTACTTTTAAGGGATTTCCCCCTCTCAAACGTTCAACAACTGAAGACTAGCCCTTGCTTCATTCTTACTCTCGCACCTTAAAATCTCAAACGTAAAAATAAATGAAATTATTATACTGTAGCTCGCTCGCACCCTTTTTTTTACAAGTAAATCCGAAGAACATTTTAAATCAATTTGGTATGGCCGGAGTATTTTTGAGTGCGGATTTTTTTTTTTTTTTCTCTTCTCGGTCACAAAATAAAGGAGCTCTCTTAGCGCAAATATAACATCCTTACTTCTACGGCAACTTTGGGATTGTTAAAGCTAGACTGTAATATCAAAATTGTTCCTAGGACATGATTCGTACTGGACGACAATGAATTTTACGAACGAAAAAAGAATGTCCGTTCGGTTCACGTTTGTCTTTTTGTAGGACGATTTTGCCTGCCACAACAATCAAATGACGTAATCCTCGACGCTTTACTCTACTTTTTTCAGAGCGGAATTACGTCATTTGATTGTTCTGGTGAGCAAAATCGTCCTACGAAGAGACAAAAAGTTAACCTAACGGACATTAGCGTGAAAGGGTCTTTACTGTTACAGTAATAAATTTCTTTAAAAAATCGTACATCAGAGCAGATACTGTGCGAAAAGTCAAACAAAAATATTTTACGAATCCTCGAAAAAAGAATGTGTTCGACAAATTAAAAAGAAAATCTGAAAAGTTTTATTTCTTTAGCTTAGAAGCCAGTACTAAATAAATATAAACTCTACCTTTGCTTGACCGATTCAGGTAAGAACGACTGCTGCTTCCCTTCCTGTAAAAGCGATTCACATTCCTCCAACGAATTCATCTTTTTATATAACTGCTTGGTTCCGGGATGTTTTGTCATGGAGAAAATAAAGGAAATTAACTTATATGATGAAGATACAAAGGTGGCATTTTACGAAACTAAATCCGTTATACTACACGTGCAAGGTACGGATATTTTGTGACTTTCACTTGACATATGTCTAAACTTTATTTGGCAGGGAAGTGGGCGAAGGATGCAAATGAACTAAGTATGAGAACTATTTATTAAATCTTGGTTAATGAAGTTTTATTTTAGGTGTTTTCCCGAGTAACTTATTTTAAAGTGTTTTCGTTTTATAACGATTTTCTTCGTGCTCAAGTACCGTTCTTTTCAAAGTCGAAGATGAACTAGGAGCAATGAGTTATAAAAATATCACCGAAATTAAAGGAGGTTTACATCTTAGCACTATCCCTCCAACGCTATTTTGAACATAGATTTTATTTGGATATGCTACTGCCTCGCACTCTCTGTAAAGTAAATGCACAAATTTAAATAATAATAAAAAAATACTGAAATGAATTTTGGTGGCGCATGAAAATCACTTTGGCTGGAAGCATCACTGATGGTGATTTAATATCCGAAAAACGTGTCTGGGCACCTGGTCCCACCTCTAGCTTGCTAGGGGTCCGTTGATGCTCAATTTGGTGCTCTATTGTGAGTGCTGTTAAGATTGTCGTCAGGATCTTGGTGCATAATAAATTGGTTTGATTGTTTTCTTCAAGAAGGTAAAGAGTTGGAACACTTGTGTATTACTATAATTCTACCAATTCTCCAACATTACTAGTAATTGAAAATCACAATCTAGTCCTCTCCCGATTAGGCTTAGACACTTATGAATTAAACTTAGAATTGCCTTTTGTTACTTATCCTGTAATTCACAAGTACACAAATTTCCATAGAAAACAACAATTTAATTATAGCTTGAACGTCTAAATGCTCAACTAAATCTATCAATCGTTTTTACTAAAATTCTTTCAGCAATCAAAACCGGTCTTCAAAAGTACTGTGAAACAATTTAAGAAGCGGTATCAACCAAAAATGTTTCAATCCTCCAAGCTTCAATAATATATTTTCGACACTTGGTACCACAGTTTGGTATTCTAACTGAAAGGAAGAATTTCTCAAATCATTTACAACGTCTTCACCATCAAAAATGGCAATCGCAAATACAGGTACATTGCGGTTGGTTACTATATATATATACTATATATTTTGTGAGGGAAATCCTGATTCTTGACGCAATCAAAATGTTGAACTTTCTGGAGGTATGGTTTTTAGGAATTTGAAGACATGTAACATTTGTACCACTTGGTGAGTGTCACTGCTGGTGGACCAGGAGTATCCGAGAACATATGTAGCCAAGTCCGATTAGCTTCGGTTGATCTTCTTCATACGCATTCGTAAATTACTGTTCACAAAATTTTCTCGGATTTCTGAAAAGTGGGTCCTGTAGCATTATATCCCACCCATTTGCTACGTCTTTCGGTATTTTTTTGGACTAACTTCCATACTCTTTGGTCTTATTTCACTGTTTAGACTGAGGAGGGTTAAGTTTCCGAAACACGCATGCCTGGTCCATGCTGCAAATTTATCTGTTCTTTTAACAAATGATGATATGAATTTGAAAACGTGTAACCTGGGCACCTGGTCTCACTCCCATATCGGGAGTTCGCTTCTTTTCATATGGTGGAGGTTTTTGTTTGTTTGCTTTGGTTCCTGTTTTATCCTGATTTTGCATGCCTTCGGTTTCTGATTTTCTGAATTATCGATTTTGTGCTGTATACAGGGATATGGTCATTATCCATATTTGTCAATTTTATCATATTGTGGAAGTTCCAATGGGACTCAAATGTGCTTTACTACTTGCTGATATTTTCCTATACTCATATATATGAATGTTAAACGTCTTCAAATTCAATACCATCATTAAAGAAGAGTTTCCTCAGTTCTTGTTATATCATGTAAAGAAGCAACTAGAACTCCAATTCAATCATACGTACAGATAAATCGATGACGTGTTCTCGGTTAAGAACCAAACTTTTGCTGGTTACCTTCCAATGCTATTTTGAAAATATATTTTATTTGGACATGCTACTGAATCGACCCTACAAGAAATTTGGAGCCGCGCACTCTCTGTTAATTTAAATGCACAAATTAAAATTCTGAAAATAAAACCAGGCGCTAGTGCAATGAATTTTGGCGGCATATGTAAAGCACTTTGGCTGGAAGCTTCACTAGAATTTAAAATATTCGAAACACATGTCTGGTGCATGAAAATTGGTTTGAAATTTTCTTCTAGAAGGTATAGAGTTGGAACCCTTCCGTATTATTAATCTTAGCACAAATGTTAAACGTCTTCAAATTCATTAGCATCATTTAAAAGCAGATTAATTAACAGCTTGGACCAGACATGCACGTTTCGGGTAGTTAACCCTCGTCAGCTATCCGTGAACACTAGTTGTGAAAGAAACCACTGAAAACATTAACTCTGCTTCATATTTATATCTCATATAATCTTTTGACGGCTATGGTCACATATAGACTTCAATATATGGCAATCGTGACAACTTCAACTTCAAAATTACAAATTTCCGTCTCCTAAGTAGTACATCACTTCGTCCACTGCCTGTGGTGAATTGCTATTGTTCACCGGATAGCAGGATCCAAAAGTTAGGTTTAGTAGGATTTGAAGTCACTGGAATTGAATTTTTAAATTATAGTGCACGTTTGTCTTATTTGGTAGCGTCACCTACAACAAAATTTGATTTTACAGTAGAGATTATCGACTGTTAAAATCTCGATATAGTTGTATTTCTAACAGAATACATACTCTGGATTAATCCCATACAGTCAGTATATATATATATATTGGCCATTATTCATTGTTCTAGATTGAGGATCACTGACGAGGGTTAAATACCCGAAACGTGCATGTCTGGTCCACGTTAACTGTTAATTTATCTGCTTTTAATCAATTTGAAGACGTTTAACATTCTTATCCTAATTTCTGATCCCACGGTCATTGTACAACGAACCCTTTTTAAAAGTACTTCAATGATTCAAGACACTGCATTATCTAATCAATCTTTTGTTGACTAAAATCTGTTCATAATCAAATGAAACAAGTTTTTGTAAGATTTCACATGGTACTTGTATGTTACATATCATGAAATTGCAAATTTGTTTTAAATGCTTCTTTTGTTTTTTCTCCTTGGCTGGCTGGTAGCTTTTTCAAATTCAAAAGGACGCAAATCAGGATAAAAACAAGATATGGTCTGAGGCCATTTCGTGTTTTCATTCTGTTTTGCGTCCTTTTGAAATTGAGAAAGCTACCAGTCAGCAAGGCAGGAAAACAAACGAGCGTATAAAACAAAGTTGCAATTTCATATTATGTGACTATGTGTAGAATCTAGCAGAAACTTTATTTCATTATTAGATTTTAGTCAATAAAGAATAATAGACAATGCATTGTCTTGAATAAACAATTTCTCTTTAATTCTTGTAGATTTGTAAAAGATTTATTTTCATTTTGATTTGTCTTATGGCTTTTGGCTCAAAACCTACCAGCAAGACGACGCAAAACAGAAAATAACAAAGAAATGGCCTTATCAAGAAAAACCAAATGCCCAACTCTGTCGCCAGATGACAGCCTTATAGATAGAGTTTTCTTTCAAATGCGGTGTACCAAACCAACAAAACACGCTGCAAAGTCCCCCAGGGAGAGAAAAAATATCGAGATTTCTAGCTCCTCCTGGACTTCAGCCGTTCATAAAAGGTCAAAATCAGAGACCGAATAGAATTCGATGTTTGCATAGTCAAAAACATCTCTCAACATTATGAAAAATGACATGCGTAATGCTTTTCATTGAATAAATAAATGAAATAACTCAAGAACGGGAAATTCTGATACATAATAAAAAATACAGCAAATCTTTTTGTAGGTCTGACCTTTATTATGACGTATTCATATTTTTTGCACAACTACAGCGATGGTATACATGTAAACATTTCACGAACATATGAAAATATTTTGTTTCCGTAGAGGCATTTCTATATTAAGCAAATAAACAATACGTACTTTTAAAATGGTAAATCGAGAATAGGCCAAAAGTATATTAGCTTTGACCTCAGATACGGACAAAGAAAAATTGGAAGAATTTTACATGATCAGGAAAAAATCACCTTCATTACTTATAACATTATAAGTATTTCTTTATCTTAAACAATATTATGAAACACTCTAATCGTTTTCTATATCTGTATATCAGATCAAAATGATACTAATGTGAACACTTCGATATTGATCTATTCTCGGCATAGGTTAGGGTGAATGGCTAGCAATCTTCATTTAAATAGTTCTTGAATATATGAAACTAATGTACATGTAAAATTTAAAATAATGTTAGTCAAAATGTAAGGCGTTTTATACGTATCCGTTGAGCACCTATTGAATCTACACAGCACCTTAGACATTCCGTGTCTCTCATATTGTAAATCGTATCTTGACGTTGGAATTTTTCATCTTCTCATCGTAAATGACATCGAATTTCTCACTCTGACTAACGGTGAACCAGTTTTTCCAGTCGCCCACCTGACCTACAAATATAAAAGCAAAAATATCTGTTTTGGAAATGTAAAAATTTTATGATCGCTGAGCGATATAGTCCCCTACCGGCGGCATATATTTATGTCCTGCCACTCTGCCTATGAATTACTCTTCAATTAAACATATATGAGTTTAGATTAAACTTACTGTCTGTGCAGTTCAGTTCTGAGGTTTTATCTGCTTTATCGATTCGAAAAAGAGGTCAAGCGTGATGAAAGTTGAACTTGCTCTGTAACTATCCAAGACTAAGCTGAGTATCAAATTTCACCTGAATATCTCTATTTGTTGCAGAAAGAAGTCTGGAAAACTGACAAAAACTGAATTTTCCAAGTCATAAAGGGGCATAACTCCTCGAAAAATAGGTCAAGCGTGACATAAGTCGAACTTGCTCTGTAACTATCCAAGACCAAGCTGTATATCAAATTTCATCTGAATATCTTCATCCGTTGCAGAAAAAAAGTCCAGAAAACTGACAAAAACTGAATTTTCCAAGTTATAGAGGGGCATAACTCCTTGAAAAATAGGTCAAGCCTGACGAAAGTCAAACTTGCTCTGTAACTATCCAAGACCAAGCTGTGTATCAAATTTCATCTGAATATCTCCATCCGCTGCAGAAAAAAGTCCGGAAAACTGACAAAAACTGGATTTTCCAAGTCATCAAGGGGCATAACTCCTCGAAAAATGGGTCAATCGTGATGAAAGTCGAACTCGCTCTGTAACTATCCAAGACCAAACTGTGTATCAAATTTCATCTGAATATCTCCATCCGTTGCAGAAAAAAGTCCGGAAAACTGACAAAAACTGAATTTTCCAAGTCATCAAGGGGCATAACTCCTTGAAAAATGGGTCAAGCGTGATGCAAGTCAAACTTGCTCTGTAACTATCCAAGACCAAGCTGTGTATCAAATTTCATCTGTATATCTCCATCCGTTGCAGAAAAAAGTCCGGAAAACTGACAAAAACTGAATTTTCCAAGTCATCAAGGGGCATAACTCCTCGAAAAATTGGTCAAGCGTGACATAAGTCAAACTTGCTCTGTAACTACCCAAGTTCAAGCTGTGTATCAAATTTCATCTGAATATCTCCATCCGTTGCAGAAAAAAGTCCGGAAAACTGACAAAAACTGAATTTTCCAAATCATCAAGGGGCATAACTCCTCGAAAAATGAGTCAAGCGTAATGAAAGTCAAACTTGCTCTGTAACTATCCAAGACCAAGCTGTGTATCAAATTTCATCTGAATATCTCCATCCGCTGCAGAAAAAAGTCCGGAAAACTGACAAAAACTGGATTTTCCAAGTCATCAAGGGGCATAACTCCTCGAAAAATTGGTCAAGCGTGACGAAAGTCGAACTTGCCCTGTAACTATCCAAGACCAAGCTGTGTATCAAATTTTATCTGAATATCTCTATCCGTTGCAGAAAAAAGTCCGGAAAACTGATATTCGGACAGACGGACAGACGGAGGGACAGACGGACGGACAGACGGACAGACAGACCGAGAGGAAACTAAGAGTCCCCTTCGGCGTTGCCGGTAGGGGACTAAAAAGGAGACTCGTGAGCATGAAATTATACAATGTTGACCATATCAAGGTTGAAATCAAGGGAAGTAACACGCACTGCTAAAATGACGCATTACAATCTCGTAGAACGCCGTATGGTTGCCATGCATTCTGCTCTAAGCCATCCTATAACGTCATTTCCATATCACTGAGCTTGCATGGCTTTGTTACGGCGCTGCTGTAGGTTCCCTTGAGCTTCCATTGCCCATCACCATAGCTATAACCGACTTTTCTGTATTCGCGCCTGATTGTTTTATCATAGACATGTGAAATATATATACATGTATACCTTTAAGATACATCCCAGGTTGTCCTGATTGTTCTATCATAGACATATGACATATATATACCTTAAAGATACATCCCAGGTTGTCCTGATTGTTCTATCATAGACAAATGACATATATGTACCTTTACGATACATCCCAGGTTGTCCTGATTGTTCTATCATAGACATATGACATAAATCTTTACCTTTACGATACATCCCAGGTTGTCCTCATTGTTTTATCCTAGACATATGACGTGTATATACCTTTACGATACATCCCAGGTTGTCCTGATTGTACTATCATATACATATAACGTGTATATACCTTTACGATACATCCCAGGTTGTACTGATTGTTATATCATAGACATATGACGTGTATATACCTTTACGATACATCCCAGGTTGTCCTGATTGTATTATCATAGACATATGACGTGTATATACCTTTACGATACATCCCAGGTTTTCCTGATTGTACTTTCATAGACATATGACGTGTATATACCTTTACGATACATCCTAGGTTGACCTGATTGTACTATCATAGACATATATAACGTGTATATACCTTTACGATACATCCCAGGTTGTACTGATTGTTATATCATAGACATATGACGTGTATATACCTTTACGATACATCCCAGGTTGTCCTGATTGTACTATCATAGACATATGACGTGTATATACCTTTACGATACATCCCAGGTTTTCCTGATTGTACTTTCATAGACATATGACGTGTATATACCTTTACGATACATCCTAGGTTGACCTGATTGTACTATCATAGACATATATAACGTGTATATACCTTTACGATATATCCCAGGTTGTCCTGATTGTTCTATCATAGACATATGACATATATATACCTTTACGATACATCACAGGTTGTCCTCATTGTTCTATCATAGACATATGACATATATATACCTTTACGATACATCACAGGTTGTCCTCATTGTTCTATCATAGACATATGACATATATATACCTTTACGATACATCCCAGATTGTCCTCATTGTTCTATCATAGACAAATTACGTGTATATACCGTTACGATACATCCTAGGTTGACCTGATTGTACTATCATATACATATAACGTGTATATACCTTTACGATACATCCCAGGTTGTACTGATTGTTCTATCATAGACATATGACATATATATACCTTTACGATACATCCCAGGTTGTACTGATTGTTCTATCATAGACATATGACATATATATACCTTTACGATACATCCCAGGTTGTCCTGATTGTCATATCATAGACATATGACGTGTATATACCTTTACGATACATCCCAGGTTGTCCTGATTGTTATATCATAGACATATGACGTGTATATACCTTTACGATACATCCCAGGTTGTCCATTTTTCCACTCGTCTGCGTTTTCTATTTTGTCCTTGTCTTTCTTCATCCTGTCAAACTGGCAGAGTTCATCTACTTCCCTGATGAATTTCTCGTCTCTATCAACTTCTAAGAATTTAGCAAGTCTTTGTATTTCTCTCATACCATTCTGAAATACATTTTCAAGGAATTCATTATGTGACCTTTCTTTCATCTCATTTGCATACTGATAAAACCCTGCAACCAATTTGACCATAAACTCTTGATACAATAAATCGTTAGTCACTATGTGGAAGGATCGTGCGAACGGATAATTACAGTGTCATATGACTTTCACCCCATTATATGATGCCCGTCCAAAATCGGCTCCGGCTGACCATTGGTCCCCCCCCCCCCATTTGCTGTATTGGACGTCATTTTATGTTTCGATGGTGTCTGATTGTTCCGTTTGTTGCTTTGTCCTTTCTGTGTGGTTGCGCTCATCTGTTTGCTTGTTGATATAATTGATTGGAGTGGAATCCATTTGTCATCATAACTTTGTGCTTGTGTACAGTTGTGGTGACTGTAGCGTGGGCTTGTTGGAGATCTTTGTCTTTTCGTAAACTGATGTTTAATTTTCATTAAGCATTGATTCCGGACCACAATGTTTTGAAAGTAAGATCATATCTGGTAGCAGTACCTCCTTCATATCCTCGTAATACATCATATGGACTGGATACTCTGGGTCCTCCTTCATTACACGTTCCCAATCCACTGTATAGTCAAACCAAGAACCATAGTCAACTGAAAATCACAAACACCAAATATACTTTTAGATAATATAATGAAAGTATTAAGTAGAGGAACTGTTAATTATGGGTCTTACAGTTTACCTTTGCGTAACGAACAAGATACTTGTAATGTTCTTACTATTTCCCTCTATATAATGACCAAGAAAATGTTCTTACCGAGCCAAGATGAGGCTCTAACCATTCCCCTCTATGTTACGAACAAGATAAGGTTCTAACCATTTCCCACTATGTAATGACCTTTGTAACAATCAAGATTCGGTTCTTACCACTTCCCTCTATTTAAAGACCAAGATTAGGTCTTAGCCATTTCTCTTAATGTAACAACCAAGATTAGGTTCTAACCATTTCCCTCTTTACAGTAAAAACCAAGATAAGATTCTTTTCGTTTCTCTCGATATGACGACCAAGGTAAGAACTTAAATCATATTGAGCGTTATAAGAGAAGCGATACAAACCTTATCTTGGTCGTTACATACAGGGAAACGTATGAACCTTAATTTTCGCTTCCCTTTTGACAGTCAAGATAATTATGGTTGTTACTGTTTCCTTCTATACAACGGTCAAGAAAAGGTTTTTTGTCATATCCCTCTTTGTAACGACCAAGTTAAGGATTTAATCGTTTCACTGTATGTAACAGCCAAGATGAGCTTTCTAACGTTTCACTCTATGTAACGACCTAGATAACACTCTTACTGTTTCCCTCTATATAACGACCTAGATAATATTATTACCGTTTCCCTCTATATAACGACCTATATAACTCTCTTACCGTTTCCCTCTATATAACGGTCAAGATATGGTTCCCATTTGCCGTCATACTCGTACTCCCTTATCTTAGAATGATGGTTGTAATAAGACACCGCTACGTCCTTCGGATTTCTCAGAACGTACAGTATCTTGCATCGCTTCTTTCGGAAGTCCTCTGGTAAGTACTTGAATAATATGTGCGTATTGAAGACCCTTGGTACGGGTTCTTTCTCGTATCTGTCTTTGGTCATTCCCTCTATCATGACGTCTTCTTTCACTCTCTTTATTCTCTCAGCTTTTCCCTTTAGTAACATGCATGTCACCTCCCATAACCAATGAGTTCCTTAGAATATTGAAAATTACATCATTTCACATACAAAATACAAAAAGGTACTCCGTGGAATAGAGCTCAGGTCTTGCGAAGGGATTGCAAGTTCGAGCTAATTAATTATAAACTTTATTAATATTCTGATCCATACTTGTAATAATGACGCCATATTTCACTTATATTACGTTCAAGGTGATATCACCGTTCCTCTTGATAAATGATATACATAAGAATATAATAATATTACAGTTTTGTTGTAACTTTCATGTCCCAGGATGAGATTTGATCATTTAATTTTTGGAATACCCGTTTGTTTGTTCTGTTTAATCACATGAAAATGATAAAACCTACTGAGAATGGAATGTGTCACCTGGAACCGAAGCAATGCAACACTTCAGAATGATTTTTGTTACGTACGTGTGTGTGTGTGTGTGTGTGAGGGTGTGTGTGAGGGAGAGGGTGTGTGTGTATGTGTGACAGACAGACGAACAAAGTGATATCTCAGCGTGTCACTGTGTTTCGATCGCAGGCGACACAAAAATGGGCCCTCAAAATCCACACGCATTCTTTTTGACATGACCCTTCATTTTTTTTTTTCAATTTGTGACTTTGATTTCGAAAGAACGGTTTCCTATAATGCTATATCCCTAATGATAAGATAGGTTCTGGTGACAAGAAGGTTTTTGATGGATACTAGAACTTTGGCCTTGTTGGATTGACCTTTGGCTTTCTGATGAGCGACGAATGATCACGTTTAAATATATATATAATATGTATAAATACTTATATATGTTTTATAAGTAACAAGACCTTCTTACTCAGAAGAAGTAGCATACGGGCAATCCGTTTCCAATGGCAACAACCATGCGCATGATACATAGCTGTCGACAGAAACGGTCGACTGCAAACGAAGATAACGTCATGTTAATTTCTAATTGGAGGATCTTAGTCGGGGTGTCCCGGACCGACTTTGAGAACAAAACAGTTCGATATCTGGTTCAGTACTTCAGTCGTACGATCTTTAGATTTGTTTATATAATAGATTTCTTCTCTCTTTTATTTCTTACAATTCATTCGTTTTCTTCCTCGTCTTATTTTGTCCAGTCTCGTATCTGAGTCCATTCATACGTCTATGGCTCTGGTTGACTGAAGGTGTGAAGAGTAACCCCTCTTCCGTGAAAGAGATTGATTCCTTGTCACTTAAAAAGGATTGCTGACGTCGGACAAGCTCTTTTTTTTTATCTTATACTTGTTGGAACCATATTTTACTTGTGACCTTGATCTGTGACTTTCACTCTTTAAAAGATTTCGTGAGAATCAGTGAGTTTGTGAATGGGGTGGGTCGGTGAGCGGCATTCCTTTATCCGACGACAATAATAGTAATTTACTTTTACGCCGTACCTGTATTCCAATGCTTTACCTGATTTAGGGTAGGCACATATCAAGATGTCATCATTTTCTGCGTTCCACGTAGGCATGGATAAAACATGTTGTTCATGGTTTTCTAACGCCTTAAACGTCGGAATGATGTAACCATTATCAATGTCCAGGGCGGTTATTGTAGCACCACTTTTATCGGTCAATTTGACCTCGGGCATGGCTTATCTACAATATAATGTACAAATCTCACCATTTATTATAACACATGACAATATAATATTATCACATAACACATGACTATATAATGTTATCACATAACACATGACTATATAATATTATCACATAACACATGACTATATAATGTTATCACATAACACATGACTATATAGTATTATCACATAACACATGACTATATAATATTATCACATAACACATGACTATATAATGTTATCACATAACACATGACTATATAATGTTATCACATAACACATGACTATTTAAAATTTTCACATAACACATGACTGTATAATATTATCACATAACACATGACTATATAATATTGTCACATAACATATGACTATAATGTTATCACATAATATATGACTATATAATGTAATCACATAACATATGACTATATAATATTATCACATAACACATGACTGTATAATATTATCACATAACATGACTATATAAAATTATCACATAACACATGATTATATAATATTTAAGAAATAAAAAATGACAAGCTGGGCTCTATTGTCCCATAGTGCCCGAGCGTCCTCAGCCAATCACATTTATTACCGCGTCAGCGGCGAGGTGATAAATGTGATTGGCTAAGGACGCTCGGGCATTATGAGACAATAGAGCCCGGCTTGTCATTTTTTATTTCTATTCTAATGATGACCAAACTTAGACCTGTAAAAACCAGTTCCTGCCGGTTTATCTGCTTTCAGAAAATGGGTAGGCGTGGCTTATCGCTATAGGGCCTATATTGGAGAATAGAGCCCGGCTCGCGTCTGTTGTCTTAATAGGGAAAAAGAATCAAGTCATATTAGAATATCACATAACACATGACTATATAATAACATTATCACATAACTCATGACTATATAATATTATCACATAACACATGACTATAATGTTATCACATAACACATGACTATATAATATTATCACATAACACATGACTGTATAATATAATAACATAACACATGACTATAAAAAATTATCACATAACACATGACTATATAAAATTATCACATAACACATGAATATATAATATTATCGCATAACAAATGACTATATAATATTATCACGTAACACATGACTGTATAATCTTATCACATAACACATGACTATATAATATTATCACATAATACATGACTATATAATATTATCACATAACACATGACTATTTAATATCATCACATAACACATGACTATATAATATTATCACATAACACATGACTATATAATATTATCACATAACACATGACTATATAAAATTATCACATAACAAATGACAATATACTATTAACACATAATACATGACTATATAAAATCATCAGATAACACATGACTATATAAAATTATCACATAATAACACTTAATTTTTTTTAACTTTATTTATTTTACAACGTTTAACAAACAAGTTACACAACTTATATTGATATTTCACGTTGATTCAGATGTTGGCGTGAGTGGGTTCAAGGAGCAGGAGGAACATATAACACTATCATATAACACATGACTATATAATATTATCATAATTATAACACTATCATATAACACTATCTAAAAGCTTTCATAAATTAAAAATAAATTATTATATCTCAAGACCCTTGCGTTTTTCGCCAAACTATCCTCCGAATATTGCATGATATTTAATGAAGAGAGATTACATCAATGATGCACCTACTAATACGATGATGGGACACCATGCGGATGGACTAGACCTGGTGATAGTACGAGAGAGCCTAAGCACCTACAGAGCCCAGTTTCACAAAAATCATTCTAACGAAAAATTTCAAGAATTTTCGTAACTTTCGTCATCAAATAAAAGGTTCAAGAGTTGTGCCATTTAGACTGTATTTACTAATATCATTTCTACATACTAAATATAATTTCAGAAACAAAACATCACAATTTCTAGTTTATAAAAAGTGCTAAGTTATTAAAAGTTACGAGAATTCTTAATTAGCTTTTTCGTAAGTATTTTTGTGAAACAGGCTGCTGGCTTGTAACGTGGATGAGGAAACCCTAGTATCATCCCTACAACGCTATTTTGGTCATAGATTTTATGTAATTATGCTACTAGAGCAGTTGCATTTAGTTTACTTTACCACTACTTTTACCTCACCTCTACGCTTCAGTGGTCACTGTGGTTAGGGGTTACATAATCTTGGTCTCGAGTATTGACGACTACAGTTAACTTTTAAAGCTGACCTACCCTGACGTTTTGCGGGTACATTTCATATCTTAGACATAAAACTTACGGGTACATTTTATGTAAATTTCCCCTTTTCGGACGAAGAAACATTAAGCATTGTAATTTTTGCTACATAAATAAATGATCTTTCCGTCTGCATGTCCGTCCGTCTGATGATTATACTTTCACATTTGAATGGTAAAAAAGTGACAGGTCAGCTTTAAAAGGTAACTGTAGTTAGATCGCCTCAAGACAGGTGTGTATTGAACAATGTAAAGCCATGGCTGTGAAATATTCTGTTTAACGTGTGCGGACTGGTACCTTTCGAGACAAAATACCAGATAAAAAGCATACACTCACAATTAATTCGAGATTGCCAAAGGTATCCTGTCATACTGAAAAAAAAGTTCCACTACGGCTTTATTACTCGAAATGAAAAACGGCTCAAATGGATCTATTTAAACCAAGACTTAGCTATAATAGCTCACATTCCCGTCTCCCCTGACTTGTACAGTGGATATATGCCTTAAATAAAATTTCAGAATAATACATGTCATTGACAACAATACAAAAATTGTATGTTTGTGTGTTTTCGCCTAACTGGAGGGTGTCTTTTTTTAAAACACCCGGATGGAAAACGAATTTAAAATACCACGGCCTAACCCCTAACCACAGTGACCACTGAAGCGTAGAGGCGAGGTAAAAGTAAAAGTAAAGTAAGAAGTAAAATAAATGCAACTGCTCTACTGAATCGATCCTACAGGAAATTTGAAGCCGTCAGATGCACAAAATTCAAAAAATCAAACTAGAGGGCGCTGCTAAAATAAATATGGCTGCGTCTGATAATCACCCTGGCATTATAAGTACCACTGATGAGGACATTTGTCTGCTATATTGATTTTTTTTCTAGAAGGAACATATATCGTGTAAACCCTCGGGGTAGATCTTACCTCACTTACCCCTGTGAGTTAGTGAGGTACGAGTTCCCCCGTGGGTTACTCACGTCACGATGTTGGGTAATACTTTATGATATCCCTTTTTATATTGGAGACCCGGGGCCAACTTGAACTGGACAGAAAAAAGGGGGCTGCTTACTAGAAATGAGATAGAGACTGACTTTGTTTGTCCTCACGGTCCTTAATTATCAAAGGGAAACAAATTATCTGTTTTGAGAGGATTCTTTTACTAGACTACTTGAATTTTAATTTTTTCTGTTTAGTTAATTTTTGAACGTACGTAATATTTGTTTATGGAACACCATGCCTTTGTAGAAAGCCTTTATTTGGCAAGTGCGGATCTAGGAGGGGGTAAAGTCTAGAGAGCATTTGATAAATCCGGGGTGGGACTGGGCCTCTAACCCCCCTCTAGATCAGCGCTTGAATTACTTAAAATCACTTTTCGACCGACCCCTTAGCCTCTAAGAAGTAGAAATTAATTTTCAAGTTTCTAAACCATAAAATACATTTTAAAGAAATGCAATATACTAGTAATAGTATAATATGAAATTGAAGTAAAATTTCTCAATCTTTTAAGAATTAAACCTGTTCTCTTTGTTTAAACCATCAAATGCTATATACATGATATAGAGTTTATAATGTAATACGATTTATTTTATGGGATTTTTTACCCCGGAAGTTCCCCATTCCTTTCATATGAGTTACACTTCCTGAACTTTGTCGATTCAAGCAAAACACAGTAAATCGATTAAGATCTGCGTTCGATTCTCACATTTCTTGCCTTGCCATTTTGGATACTTATTCATTTGCCGCCTAAGACTGACGTGTATTTCGCACAAAAGCAAACGCTAAACAGAACATTTTATTTGAGTTAAATAGACTTACTGTGAAATAAAGTGGCTTCTCCTTAATTCAGGTCATTATCCTTACTATCGGGGGTCAGTTGGGGACGTGATTGGCATGCGCGAATCCAGGTTTCCTCGATCAATCAGTAGGCCTTAGATCATTGTAAGTTGTACATGTTGAGAATTAAGGTATTGAGTTCGAACCCTGACAACGTTTCTCGCGCGCCTGAGCACAAATAATAATTTCAAAATGAATCTTTTCCTTTTTGTCATGCCTTTTTTGTAAAATATCCAGGAGTTCATTTACTTAACTTTCTGCCAGAAAGACTTATAATATATGTAAATGGTTGCTTTTATTAAAAATTTGGCAGAGTGTTGCATCGCTTTCCAAGAATGACGCCGCATATCACAATCTTTTTTTATCCACAAGGGTGAGGTATCATCGATTGGTCACAAACCTTTTCCTCAATACAAACCCCTTTCTTCTATATGTCTACATTTTCATCTTGAGATAAGAAAACCAAAAATCGTATCAAATGGACCGTGGGTTTAGCCTGTAGGAAGGAAAAAAGAGGAAGCCACGATCGAATACAAAGAGAGTGTTTTTAATAGACAGAAGAAAGGGTTTGTACTGAGGAAAAGGTTTGTGACCAAGCGACGATACCTCACCCCTGTGTTTTTATCCGTGATTCTTGCACATCTCAAGTTTTTTTTTCGAAATAGCTCGCTCATTGAGCTTGAATAATATGTATATTTCAATTCATTATGTTCCATGTATTATTTTAAATATATCGAACTCTTAAATTCATTATACACCTCATAGAGGATAAGTTTGAAAGTTTGGTCTAAACTGAATCAAGTACTTATAAAGTCCTTGACTGAATCAAATAGGCGTGAGAAAATGCTTCGCAGCAATTTTTGTGAAAATTAAGCCAGAGGAAATAATTTTGGATAGTGCAGATTTCTCTTAATTACTTACGTAATAACTAATCAGGGACACCGGTATGTATACGTCCCTGAACCAATGAATTTCGTTTTACGCATCGAATTCGAACTGGATGTTTAAGATATTTTTGAAAGCCTGGCGACATTGATGAGTTCCGAAAAATAATAATAATAATAAATTGCTGAAATACAACCCAAAATGAACTACATTTTTTTCACTTTTTTCAAGAATGCCGAAAACTTGCACTATTTTGGAGCGTAGTTCTTGTTCTTGTCTTCTCTTACTAGTTTTTTCAACGCTGACATACTTTATTCAGTCTTTAGAAATTCGGGGTTTTTTTTCGGGGCATATTTTACTGTGTTTGAATAATTGGTAATATTCAGTATCTATATATCTATAAATATTTCTACCTTAACCAGAGACGTATATATATATATAAGTTATAAGGATACGTGTTAAATGGAGAAAATAAAATGATTTGTGAATGGTTCCTACGCGGTAAAACTTTATCAAACTGAGAATTTGTATGTTACACGTGAAAAAAAAATGAAAACCGTTTAAATTCTATTCTTATAGTTCATTGTCCAACAAGTTTTCTAAATAACCCAAACTATTGATTTTCAACACTGACGTATTATTCCATATAAATCGTTTAATTTCATATGGCCTTCATAAAATTAGTAAAATAATCAATTATGACAAACCTCGTCTAGGCTATCGCCGAAAATGTTGCATTGGCATATCCGTTTTCATTCAACACAATATTTTCCCGGCAGTTTGGACCGTAACAAACATGGCTTCCATAGATGTGTTAGGCCTAGATTCTGACGAAAACACAGAGAACGAAGAAAGCGATGAATTGTTTGGTTTGCCAGAAGAATTAGTTGAAAAAATTCTATCATATATGACCTTCAACGAACTTGCTGAATCAAGACTCGTGAGTCATTTTCACGTTTGATTAGATTTTCTACACACGGTGAACAGTCTGTTTTGTTTTTTTCATTTTTATTCGTCAGGTAATCTCGTTTGAGATTCATGCTCGCGTCCTTTAGCTATGCTGCTGTTTACAATAACTCTTGCGAGCGCAATAGCAAACAGCAGCATAGCCAAAAGACGCGTGCATGAATCTCAAACGAATCTCAAATGAGATTAAGTTTTCCTCTTGTACAAGTTGTAGTGGATGCGGTAGTTGCAGGTCAGTCACTCAGTATGAATAAATTGGTCCCATTTGCGACTGAAAATTTGGTTTTGCGACCTTAATATAAATGAACTTGCAAAATTGCGACCATAAAAAAATGGGGAGCCGAGTTAAACAATTTTTTGATTTTTTGTACTGATATATTACAGAGGCGGATTCAGGGGGGTGCAGAGGGGGCCGTCTGCCCCCCCCCCCCCCCCCCCCCCCCCCGGCACTGACCCAAAATTTTCCAAAAAAACCCTATATTTTGGCCCATTTTCAGTAAAAATCGGCAAAACTCGCCCCTTGAACCCCCGACAAAGGGGGCGCTGGATCCGCCACTGTATTAGAATTAAATTTTAACCCCAATACGCTGTGTCAATACGTATAAGAAATAAATACATTGTAAATAAATGAAAATAGATAAATATTTGCTGAGGAGAGACTATGAGCAGGAACGTGATATCTTACGATGTTAAAACCGGTTAAACTACAAAAATGTACTCGGTCATATTCAAGTGCCTGCTAGGGCTAGGTATTGAAACCAAATTTCTCGATACGATAGAATACAATACAAAAAGTATCGATATCCGATATATCGTATCTAATTTTCTATTTTGTACTTACAAACTAACAATTTCATACACTAATAATAAATATCCCTCCGCCAATACAAAGTCAAACGGGTTCCTGTAGGTAAGGTCTAAGTAAGTTATGGTTCTCGCGCATTTTTTATATATTATATACGATTAGATTCCCTGACAGACCTTATCTTTATTTTGCCTGATGTCATACAATGTAGATCAATCTTTTTTCAATCGGTCCTGTCAAACCCTGTACAGAAATTTCATAAATGTCTTTTAGAGAAAATGAACACGTATGGTCAATTCGCATTCCAAAGTTTCTGGAATATTTAAAAACTAAGATTTGGGCAATAATACTTTGAAGTTTCAATTAATCATGTTGAATGACAAAAATATAACCTGCCGTAAATGCTGACCTTCTAATTAAAATTACATGTAATATTCCTTAATCATTGTTGTTACTTGTAGACACGATTTGGATAGCTAGCATGAAAGGCAAGCATGATCGATATGACGAAGAACACATCTGCAATTTGCAAACAATTTTAAAACTATGTTCATGCAAAATACTTGAGATTTCACGTGAAAAGCTCGTTTTATGCTAAAAATAACTTAATCTAAATGTATCGGAGCAAAAATATCGATACTCGTATCGATGACCAATATGATTGAATATCGATACGTACTGGTATATTGATATATTGACCAAGCCCTAGTGCCTGCTAACCTACTAACTGTCCAATACTATAGGCATAAACTTTGTGGATATTATTTTTATAATGTTGGAATAAGGATGTTTATCAGTTTTAAATAAGAAACTTTTTTCTCAGAAATGCATGTTCATTCTTTTTCGACCGTTCTTCGATTACAATTTACGATAATAAAAACATCTTTCAGATGCACATGAATTACAGGTTTGCTTCTGTGAAGTAAAATTTAAAGTGCCTTTATAAAATTGATAAAGTATAGATAACGAAGGCAGACTACTGACACATGTACTTACACTAATAAACAATGTCTACCCCGGCAACGTCTTACCTTGCGGAACGATTGTATCTATGTAGTTATCTATTTAGCGATGAATGCAATTGTTTTCAACGCACAATAAATGGCTTCATACACGTTTACACTTTAGAATGTCTGTGATTTGAAAGTAAATGATGAAAGGCTTTCACGTACAATTTTCTTTCTTTGTTTTAAAACTTCCTTAAAAATTTACTATTGGCGAAAGATAGCTTAAGCAAGTCCTGCCATTGCAGTAATAAAAATGATTACTTCAAAGTGTTTTCTAGCGAGGCCTTTCCCAATATATAGACTTTAAAAAATGTTTGTTTTTTATGAGAAAATACAGGTTTTTTTATGCCCCCGGAAACACAGATTCGGGGGCATATAGTTTTTGGCCTGTCCGTCTGTTTGTCTGTCTGTCTGTCTGTCTGTTTGTCCATTTGTCTGTTTGTCCGAAGTAAAAACTTTAACATTGGGCATAACTTTTGAATGGTAAGTGATAGGGCTTTCATATTTCACATGTGTATTCCTTGTGACAAGACCTTTCCATTGATACCAAAATTTTTGACCTCATGACTTTGACCTTGACCTTTGACAGAGTTTTTGAAATATTTTCTAATGAACCGGTCATTCGGACCGGTACTAGTCCTAAATCAACCGGTCCGAAAGAATTTTAACTGGTCCGACTTTTTTTTTTAAATAAAAAGTTAATTTCTGCAGTATATACTGTATATTATGAAATACATTACACTATGGAAATGATGGTAATCCAAATATGATTGAATTATCAATTAAATATCCTGTGTCAAATTAGACAGTCATGTTTAAATATTTTGCCGTCTGTCTGCCTGTGTAACTGTACTGTCCGTTTGTTACCATTCAGGACCTTTTCTTTATCCAAAAAAAAAAAAAAGAAAAAATATCTAAATTCTTTTATTCAATGTTCAATTTCTTTTATTAATCTTGCATGTTTTATATCTTACATGTATGTCAATTCATGAGGCCATCGCGTACATGTATATCTACATGCGTATTGAATTAACACCAAAATGAGAGGGAGACTTTTTACGAAGTTACAGTTCTTGAGAAGAACAAGAATGAATGAATTGGTTTTTTTATTTCGGCACCCTTCAACAAATCGATAAATGTACCAATGTCACCGAAATTAAATGCAGGACTTACATGTTGCGCCGTGCGATCAACCCTTGCGAAAATGCGCAGTGTCTCTCTGGATTTTTTTATTTATTATAACAATATGCCAATAGTGTATAGTACTAATGGAGATTTTCATAAAAAATAAAAATATCTAGAAATTAGCAGTGATAGGGAAATCAATCCATTTACCGTGAGAGAGGGAACCCACGGTTCAAGACTAAAATTTTATCGACGATCCACGAATTTTAGTTATGGCAACTATTCTTACGTATTTTGTCAGAAGAGTTTAATTGTTGTTTCGATTTATATTTGCGAATTTTCCTAAAATAACAGACAGGAACATCCCATCCCATCCCATCCCTTTGAAAAAAAATGAGCATGTGCATGGTCAGTTTAGTAATTGCATGTTTAACGAGTCGGATTTTCCGTTTTCAAACTTTAATAATTCAGAAAAGTTTGCACATTACTACAATTGGCAGCTCTCATTACTGCAAATATGCGTAATTTAAGTCTGTGTATTTTGATGTAACAATGTTAAACGTCTTCAATTCAAGACGACGTTCGGAAGATCTGTTGTCGAGAATCAATCGGACAATACTTGACATTTGGTCGATTTCTTTTTAAATACATCGAAGAAAAGAGATTTTTAATTAAATCTGACAACGTCACATGTATGAGTAAATGACTTCCATGACAATGTCATGTTCAGAAATCATTAATATTTATCCTATAGTAATAAAGTCGTAAACTGTGATATTTAAATGGACAATATGACTTCCTAAAATATTATGCAGTGGCTAGATATGAAAAAAAAGAAAACGTTTCCTCTTAATTTTTACCGGTCATTCGGACCGGTGAGCTGGCGTTACCAACCGGTCATTTCAAATTTTAACCGGTTTTGCCGGTCGGACCGGTTAATTTCAACATCTCTGCTTTGACCTACTTTTCAAAAACTTTAACATTGGGCATAACTTTTGAATGGTAAGTGATAGGGCTTTCATATTTCACATGTGTATTCCTTGTGACAAGACCTTTCCATTGATACCAACATTTTTGACCTCGTGACCTTGACCTTAACCTTTGACCTACTTTTCAAAAACTTTAACATTGGGCATAACTTTTGAATGGTAAGTGATAGGGCTTTCATATTTCACATGTGTATTCCTTGTGACAAGACCTTTCCATTGATACCAAAATTTTTGACCTCGTGACCTTGACCTTTGACCTACTTTTCAAAAACTTTAACATTGGGCATAACTTTTGAATAGTAAGTGATAGGGCTTTCATATTTCACATGTGTATTCCTTGTGAGAAGACCATTTCATTGATAGCAAAAAGTTTTGACTTCGTCACCTTGACTTTGACCTTTCAGGTACTCGACAGAAAATGGCGTTTATACTAACAAAGATGACACCGGGGGCATTCGGTTTCACAAACACAGGCTTTATTGTTTCTGGAAAGTCAAACATACACAGTTAGCGACCAAAATTTTACTTATTGCTTCAAAGTGTTTTCTAGCGAGGCCTTTCCCTATACATAGACTTTTAAAAAATGTTTGTTTTTTATGAGAAAATACAGGTTTTTGTTATATGCCCCCGGAATCAAAGATTCGGGGGCATATAGTTTTTGGCCTGTCCGTCTGTTTGTCTGTTTGTCTGTTTATCTGTTTGTCTGTCTGTTTGTCCGAAAAACTTTAACATTGGGCATAACTTTTGAATGGGAAGGGATAGGTCTTTAATATTTCACATGTGTATTCCTTGTGACAAGACCTTTCCATTGATACCAAAATTTTTGACCTCGTGACCTTGACCTTGACCTTTGACCTACTTTTCAAAAACTTTAACATTGGGCATAACTTTTGAATGGGAAGTGATAGGGCTTTCATATTTCACATGTGTATTCCTTGTGACAAGACCTTTCCATTGATACCAAAATTTTTGACCTCGTGACCTTGACCTTGACCTTTGACCTACTTTTCATAAACTTTAACATTGGACATAACTTTTGAATGGGAAGTGATAAGGCTTTCATATTTCACATGTGTATTCCTTGTGACAAGACCTTTCCATTGATACCAAAATTTTTGACCTCGTGACCTTGACCTTGACCTTTGACCTACTTTTCAAAAACTTAATTATTGGGCATAACCTTTGAATGGGAAGTGATAGGGCTTTCATATTTCACATGTGTATTCCTTGTGACAAGACCATTCCATTGATATCAAAATTTTTGACCTCGTGACCTTGACCTTGACCTTTGACCTACTTTTCAAAAACTTTAACATTGGGCATAACCTTTGAATGGGAAGTGATAGGGCTTTCATATTTCACATGTGTATTCCTTGTGACAAGACCTTTCCATTGATACCAAAATTTTTGACCTCGTGACCTTGACCTTTGACCTACTTTTCAAAAAATTTAACATTGGGCATAACTTTTGAATGGGAAGTGATAGGGCTTTCATATTTCACATGTGTATTCCTTGTGACAAGACCTTTCCATTGATACCAACATTTTTGACCTCGTGACCTTGACCTTTGACCTACTTTTCAAAAACTTTAACATTGGACATAACTTTTGAATGGGAAGTGATAGGGCTTTCATATTTCACATGTGTATTCCTTGTGACAAGACCTTTCCATTGATACCAACATTTTTGACCTCGTGACCTTGACCTTGACCTTTGACCTACTTTTCAAAAACTTTAACATTGTGCATAACTTTTGAATGGGAAGTGATAGGGCTTCATATTTCACATGTTTATTCCTTGTGACAAGACCTTTCCATTGATACCAAAATTTTTGACCTCATGACTTTGACCTTGACCTTTGACCTACTTTTCAAAAACTTTAACATTTGGCATTATTTTTGAATGGTAAGTGATAGGGCTTTCATATTTCACATGTGTATTCCTTGTGACAAGACCTTTCCATTGATACCAAAAATTTTGACCTCGTGACCTTGACCTTTGACGTTTTAACCCAGTGACCTCACATACATGTACTTAACAGAAAATAGTGTTCATACTAACAAAGATGCCACCGGGGGCATTCGTGTTTCACAAACACAGGCTTTATTGGAAAGTCAAACATACACATATAGTGACCAAAATTTTACTTATTTTAAGTTTTACGAAACTTTTGAAATGGCGACGAAATTTAAGCAAGGTTGCTTTTTGGCAACCAAATCGTGAATGCTACTTGGACTTGGAGCACTGCTGGTACCGATAGTTCAGTACAAGTTCTAAGACTGAGCCATCGGGATGTCCCTTTAGTTCACTCGGCAACGAATCTGACTATTACCCGGACGGCCGGGGTTCGACTCCTGGACCAGGCACCTGCAAACTACTTCACTCTGACGGAGAATATCAAATTTCAATACAGATATACAGTGTGTGAAATTGGCCTTTGAAGTCTTATATAGACATTCGGTCTACAGTGACTTCAATTCCTATAGACTGCATCAATTTACTGTAGACATTGGTCATTGGGGCCACCATTAATGTAAAACAGGTGCAGTCTTCGTGAAAACTCGCTAGCCCGACCGCCCTGGCTACCAAATATTTCCTCGGGCTACCAAAATTTGATGCTGAGCTAGCCCGACTGGCTAGTGACTTTGCCGACGGCTGGCGATTTCTCGTCTTATACTTGGGGTAAAATCGCCGCCTTCTTTCCGTAAAAAGTACATGTTGCGTCTCAACTTTTATTGCTGTTTAAGTATGAAATGTTTCTTTTATTGAACATGTTTCAAATGAAATATTATAACGTTTTCCTGTAAAATCTGTTTATTAAAATATTGTCCTAAGATACAAGATAAATATTTCCGTAACAACAGTGCATTGTTTTCAGTGCGGCGTGACGGCTTATTTTACGGTACTGACTAATATGCGAGTATAACATGTTCATTTAAATATCTAACAATTTCAAAAATCTTGACTGAACACTGAAATGAAAATTCTTACGAAAATTTTATAACTATTGGCCAAGCGCCGCAAGCAACGGCCAGCCTTTTAGCGAGTATGATTCAAATAAGTTCTTTTTTTTTCTCCGTTTAACTTCGTTCGATTTTTATGTATACTCCATATATGTGTGAATTTTTGCCAACTCAACGGACCTTGCTGAGGAAACGATGGTTCTTTATAGCGTTTTGATTTTTCTTCAATGGCTAGTGAAAATTTTGGGTGGCTAGTAGATTTTGGCACTCAACTAGCCCGGCTGGCTAGTGGTCAAAAAAAGTTTTCATGAAGACTGCAGGTGACCTGTGTTTTAAGTGTACAAAGTTACGATAATATTTAAAAGTGTAGTCCAACTTGCTGACCTATGACAGTGTTATCGAAAAAACAGATAACACCGTTGTAGGTCTGCACGTCGAACTATTAAAAGTGTTGATGTGACTTTGATGCTCAAATTTTCTGTTGACCCTTTCACGCTAATATTCATTTGCTTCACTTTTGCCTTTTCGTAGGACATTTTTGCCCAGCAAAACCATCAAATGACGTCATTCATAGCAGTGCACTCTAGCGGAGTGACATCATTTGATTGTTCTGCAGGGCAAAATGTCCTATGGTGAGACAAAAGAGAACCAAACGGACCTTAACTTGAAAGGGTCAATAGACAAGTTGGTCTATGGCTTTTTCGATTGCTGTAGACCGATCCAATTTACTTTAGACATTTGCCATTGGGCCACCATTAATTTCACACACTGGATATAGCAAAATAATTATGATGAAGTTTAGAAGTGTGAATATTTGATTATCATTTAAATACTGCATATTACATAATAATAAAGTGTTATAGAAACTTTTTTTTTGAGATACAGCCTTGATATTTAGTGGAATCTATTGTTATGCAGCAGTCAAATGACTAATTTTTATGGAACATCATACATGTATTTAGCTGTCAGACTCAAAATGAATAATGGAATAAGTTGTACTTAATTTTCAATATTCTTTTCAGTAAATGTTTCTGTCTTTTTTGGCAAATGTGGTCTTTTCGGTAATTCCTACTGCTGTTTTTCTTGGCTAATATCACTTTTTGTTTAAGAAATAGCAACTAGCTAGCCGTGGTTTATTGTCCAGTAATTCCACAAGTCGCATGAACCAATCAAATTATCACTGAGCCACGAAGCGTCGAGGTGATAATTTGATTGATTCATGTAACGAGTGGAATTACTGGACAATGTATCACGGCTAGCTAGTTGTTATTTCTATTCTAATATAGCACGTGAATGGGCGGAGCGTAGCGCATTGGAAGTTTGTTGGAGATTTTACACTAGGCGAGTTCTATGGTACATATAGGGAGAAAATTTCAAGTCATGTTAGAATTATAAATAATAGTAAGAATCTTATAGTAAACACATTAAGACTTTTGCGTTAAGAGAGAATTGCAGTAAACATGATGGGGATCAAAGCCACAACCTGGTTTGTAACGATTCACAGTTGTACACCGTGCATGTGAAGTAAATAAGTAGACAAGTCACTCTCCACATGGGCGTTATTTACATTTTGTTTCAGTTCTTGTGAAAAAGTCATTTTGATTTTAATTGGAATAGCTAAGGGAAAAAAATAATCAATTGTGACGATTTGGAAAGAAACATCAGAATCTCATCCTCGTGCAAAAGATTTGCAACCTCCATGACTTGGCAGATCTCGTTATGGATTGCAAATCTTTTATACTCGGATGAAGTTCACCCGTCTTGGACCGGTTGCAACGTTGTGATATATTCTATAAACATTGATACATGTACACTGATCAAGCATCCTGTTTGACTGATCTGATTTTTAGCTCTACTGGTCAAAGACCAGTCGAGCTTATGTGATACCATGTTGTCCGGCGTTCGTCCGTCCGTCTGTCTGTCTGGCTGTCTGTCTGTCTGTCTGTCTGTCTGTCTGTCTGTCTGTTAACAATTTTTTGTGAGCGCAACTCCTCTGAAACCATAAATGATAGAAAGCTAATTCTTTTTGCGTTTATTTTGGTCCATGGTCTAGTTGTGCACCTGATATTTTGTTTGAGCCTCTGGCCCCCAGGGTCTTCGAAAATGGGTGTGGTCATTTTCTCCTATATAACTCTATGTAATCTAGTGAACACCAATTCTCAGAAAGTATAATTGATAGCGAAATAATTCTTTTTGCAATATAATCAGTCTCTGGTCCAGTTGTGCCCCTGATATTTTGTTTGAGCCTCTGACCCCCAGGGTCTTGGAAATTGGGTGTGGTCATCTTTGCCTATAAAACTCCATGTAATCTAGTGAACACCATTTCTGACTCTCAGAAACTATAGTTGATACTGCAGAAAGATATTTCTTTTTCCATTTCCATGAGTCTGTGGTTTAATTGTGTGCCTGAGATGCTGTTTAAGACTGACCTGTCTTTGAAAATGGGTGTGGTCATTTTCTCCAATATAAGTCTTTGTAATTTTGTGAACACCAGATTTCAGAAAGTATAATTCATTGAGAGTAAATTCTTATTGCGTTATTATGTGTCTGAGGTGTAGATATGCATCTGATATTTTGTATGAGCCCCTGTCCCCCAGGGTTGGAAAATGAATGTCAATTTAGTGAATTTAACAAAACAGCCAGTAGAGCTTCAGTCTCATCAGAGACTTCTGGTTGTGTTTATCCATCTACTAATATCTACAGGTCTGTAAGAGGTTCAACAAATGGAGTGAGCGGCTACTTAACGCAGGTTTTTCAAAAGTAGACAAGCTACATGCTCAAACTCAGAAACATGTGAAGAGCCAGCTACCTCGTCGAGAGTCGGAGAGACGTAACCACACCCTGGCCAGACACGTGGATATACTATCAGCTATAGAGACCAGACTCTCACTGCTAGGGATGACGTATATGAGATATATAGATATGGGTCTATGCTGCTTTATACCAGGAAAGGTTAGATATGGCTTCTATGTACATATTCATATTTTTTAAAGTCCCAATAATGTGTACAGTATAAACATGTGGTTATTTTTTTGTACATTTAGGACTACATGTTTGTGCATGTATCTCTACACATTCGTTTTATGATAAGGCACTATCTGTCTGTTGTCAATCCATTCTCTTTCTATCCTTATAAAAGCAGGATACAAACTTGACCTTGACCTTTGAAAGCTTTCAGTTCCTACTTGCTCCAAAGGAAAGATATCTTATTCTGCAAGTTCAGAAATTCTGAGAAGTCAGAGGTCATAATATTCAGTGAAGGATAGGATGTGCATATATATGTAATATATGTATAGACTATATATACAGCAAACTTGACCTATAATGAATAAGTTTATTGGAAAATTCTGCTTGTAAAAAAGTAAGATGAAAGTCCCTGCAGAAGTCATTTTACCCTCCATTGATTTTTGTACGCCTGTAACAAATTTGTATATAACGAATCATCGGCTTTTACGAAGCCATCTCGTGGTCCTGTGGTCATAGTATCTTCACTATTGTCATCTGATGTAACAAAATGCCCTCCATGTATTCCCAGTTAACACACCTGGTGGACAGATGATTACTAATTATCACTCTGCTCTCCTCACCCATGCTAATTACCTAGATGTGTTGTATACAAATGAGGTCATGATTGCCAATTATTGAATACTCCATTGGCATGTCAACTGTAAAAAATGTTTACTTTATAAATCACAACATATTTAGTGAATACTGGTCTTAACTTTTCATTCATTAAATTCAAAATGGCCACACCAAGGAAATGTGAAGTGTTGACATTAGAGGCTAAAATATCAATTCTAAAGGAGGTTGAAAAGGGACAGAGCCAGGGAAAGGGAAATGCGACGGGTTCCTAGTGTGTACATAAACCCTCTACATGTTAATTAATTTGCATCAAAATGTATGTAACGAAATATGGCTACAACCAATTTGGACTAATCGTCCAATGGGCTTCTTTATATACGAGGTTTATTGTATAGTACATTTATTATCATATTTTACTTGGAATAACTAATTTTTGGCCGCATTGCAAAGCAATTCCGGTCTGTTGATTGACGATGTCTGTCCGTCTGTCTGTCCGTCCGTCTGCCGTCAACATTTTGGTTAAAGTTTCTGGTTGAGGCAAAATCTATGAAACTGTATGCAGTAGAAACTTTATATTATACATGAAGGTTGCCCATGACAAGACCTTTCAATTTGTGCCATAACATTTGACCTTGTGACCTTGACCTTGGACTTTGACCTAGTTAAAGATTTTGGTTAAAGTTTCTGGTTGAAGCAAAATCTATGGAACTGTATGCAGTAGAAACTTTATATTATACATGTAGGTTACCTCTGACAAGACCTCTTAATGTATGCTGTTATATTTGACCTAGTGACTTTGACCCAGTTGGTGACAAAAACTTACTTTGCAATCCGGACATACCCTCTTTAGCGGTGTTTTTTTTTTCAAACAAGTTGAAGTATTTTAGTAATCTTATTCAATTTCTCTTTCAAATTAAAGGTGACATTTTTGTGAACAATATAATTTGAATTTTTTTTATTTAAAATGGTAATGCTTTTTCTCAAAATTGTAAAATACATGTCACTACAATACTTTTCTGAATCAAAAATAGTTATGAATGAATAGAAACGATTTACATGTATGCACCAATTGTTGTGTATCCTGGCCTTTATCAAGACGAAACTTTAGATTTGGGCCAACTTGTGGATGTATCATGTATTGAGTGTTTTGTGTTATTCAAATTATTGATACAAATAAACTTCCCTACGGGGGACTTTACTTTATCCATTTTGAAAAATAATCCTATTCTAAATGCTTTCTATTGAAGGTTTTAGATGAATTGTTCCGTATCTTGAACTCATTACAAGACACTAAGCAGCCTCCCAGAGCCCATGAGTTCCTCCAGGAGTTACGTGACATATCGTCCATGGCGATGGAACACTTTGAGGAGAAGATAGCTCCAGCCCTGAAGAATAAAATGCCGGCAGTAACTCTGCCGTTTCCATTTGGGGATTGCACCAGCCCAGAGTCATCTCAAGGTAATAATCAAAACTCTAGAACATTACTATTTTTCATTACTAATAGTAGGTTTTCCGTTCTTGGAGATACATGTAATTCCTGGCCCAGATTAACTCAGTTGTTTCAACTATTAGCTTTGTTTCAACCAGAAAAACAAACAAACTAGCTAGTATGGATATTACAATAAAATACTGATGAAAGATCATCGATCTATATTTTCTTGCTTTACATATCGAAAAAGCCTTATATTCTTGGTTTAGGCCAAAAAACCCCAAAAGAATTGGTTCTCAGGCCCGCCACATATGCGTTTTACTCCCCGCATTTTTTTTTTCCACACAGAAACATAAAAAAAATCATAAAATCCAGAAATTTTCCGTCCGTTTTTATTCCAAACTTTATCCTGTATATAATAAATTACATATTAAAGTTGCCTCCAGTTTTTATCCTGTTTTTAGCCTTATATCTGTACATAGGATGTTTGTCCTTTTATGCTGAAAAAGTGCGATAATACTTCAGTGGTGCTGTACTTAGAAGGAAGAAGTCGAAGAAGTATAAACTGCATCTTCAAAATGTATTGAAAGATCATCATGACATTGACATGGAGAGAACTGAGCTGCAAAAACTGTATTTCAAGAAAAAACAAGAAATAAAGAAAAAAACTAACGGTAGTCTAACTTTCGTCTGTAGAAGAGTATTTGTAGTTGTTCGGAAAATGTTATTATGTTAAATGAAAAAAAAAATCTGCCTGCCGCATATGATTTGAAAAAAGTTAGGCCTGAGAACCAACATTTTTTTTGCTTGGCCTTATCCCAAAATAACCAATGACTATTTCCAGAATAAACCTTTTTTGTGGGCTCTGAATGGTAATATCCCAAAACTGGGAATTAGTTGATATTTTTCGAATTTTGTTTCTTTCATATCAATTTTGACTTTGGCTCTAAGGTATGAGAGAGGAATTACTCATTCATGGTCTTTGGTGGAATTGCAAAGTCATCAGCAAGCCTGTGGTTTTACACACTTTTGAGACCTCTTGGGCAGAACGAATGTATCTTTCATAATAAATCATGAAGGAGTCCTATATTTATTTGAAAAATAAGTTTTCATTGCATGTAGGATATTGTAACGTCAGTTATGGTGGATATGTAATTATTTGACCAAAATTTCATCTCTAAGCATTCAGTATCTGGTGATTTATTTCAGGTTCGCCCATGCCTTTGACAGTAACAACTCCACAAAGGGGATTGCTTCTTAGACAGGAAATCGTCCGCCTTCAAAATCAGATGCGATCACAGATGGGCAGTAACAGGGAGCTGAGAAAGGACTTGAACGATCTGAGAGGAAGACATTTTGAATTACAGAAAAAATCGACTAAACAAGAAAAGAAAATTCAAACTCAAACAAGACAACTGAGTGACCTTAGCAAGAAAATATTGGAATACGATCAGAAATTTTCTGACTTATATTCGGAAATTTCAAGGATGAAAAACGACAGTGAGAATTCTGAAGCAAGCACTAGTAGTGCGATTTTACCTGTAGAAGATACAAGTAATCTTAAACGGAAACAATTATCTGACATACGGAGAAGAGATGGTCTCAAACGGAAATGTCTGCATGATGATGTATCCTCTAAGAAAAGTAAAAAGAGCTAAAAGAAATATCTGGCATACTTCATGTGTGAATTGTTTTTCATTCATGGAAGTTAATTTCATCACTCCTTGTTTTATCGTAGTCCATTTCCTAATTTATCAATCAGAAGGCCAGGCATGATATTTTATCAAGTTTAGTGATAATTTTGCTGTTATATCATGATAGAAGACAATTCAGGATCAGTAATGATGTTGCATAGTAGAAAATTGTGATGTCTGATTGGTGCTACATTGTAGACAAACATGTTTGAAGTATGGGTTCAGAATGGAAATAATCATTTCGTAAGATTTGTCTTATTAGGTCATGTAAAAAAAATTGTGTTTCTCAGATACTTGGGTCTCTAAACTATGCTGATTGTTACTGGGTATTTTTCACCAAGAGTACTGTATTTTCATTTCTTTTCCTCCACCTGGCAGCCATTAGGTGAAGAAATTTTACTACAGCACAAAATGGTTGTCAGTGTTACAGCAACATAAAGAGAGAGCTTCTCCTTTTATGTGGAAAACATGTGCTATAAGTCAGTGTTTTGATTCGGACCTCCGTCCACGTATCAAAATTGGAAAATGGGAGTATTTTTGTGTCGCCTGCGAAGCATAGTGACACTTAGGGATCACTTTGTCCGTTGTCTGTCTGTCTGTCACACTTTGATGTCACACCCTATTAAAGTGATTTCTGAGTGTCGCTATGTTTCACAGGTGACACATGCATTCCTTGGAAGGATTTTTGCTGTAGTTGCAGTACGTGTATATAAAACAGTTCAGTGGCAATTCAAGCCCTTGTCATCGTCTGAGAAACATAAAATTTGATTTATATGGCCTTACTGTATGATTCTACATGTTTGTAGGAACTTTGATCATTGTTCTTACATTTACAAAGTCATAATTGTTCATCAGGTATCATCAAACTGTTGTCAAAACTTTAGGTCAGCAATCTCAGAAATGTATATCAATTCAACAAATTGCTCCGTAAGTTATGTTTGTTTTTGCCATATTACAGTATTCAGAAACTTAAAGGTCATGTTATTGATGTACAGTACAATGTACTTTTAAATCATTTTGCATTCTACGTTACAGTGAAAAGAGTAGTAGTAGTCGATAAATCGTTTCCTTGGGTTGATAACTTTATTTGATCTATCCTTCTCACTGTTGGTAAATTGTTCGAGTACAGTGTATTACAGGGCACATGTATTACATTTTGGTCATTCATTGTGAGAAATTGACTTTTGAAGTCTTATAGACACACATTGCATAACACATGATATGCAAATGATATGTTCCATGAGAAAACCCTTCAATTTAACAAGGAAGTACTATCTAAATCTTCTTTATATGTATTTATTTTAGGCCAATCATATGAGCATCATTATCATGTTATGGTAATTACATGTAGGGGTGTAACAATATATTGCGATATTTAATTTCTATCGTATCGCAATACAAAATAAATATTGCAATATAATATGCACCCTTAAAGATAATTTATATAAAAACATGAATCACGTTGATTATAATCAGTATATCATCGTTCACAATCGAAATGAATTATGACAAAAGCGATCAAAATGATTCAATGACTTGTGTTTACAAGCAAATGACATTGACAATGTGAAAAGCAGCAGTACGGACAAACAAGAGGAACCTGATTTAACATAAAAGATTATCAAAATAAAAAGAAGCAATTTATCGCAATATATTGCAATACAGTTAATAAAATGTTGCAATATATCGCAATTCACTTTTGGCGTATGGTTTCACCCCTAATGGTATTCTATTCTGGTCAACAATAGAGGTATATTCAGAGAACACTGAAACAGAAGTTTTCGATGCTCACCACATGTTATGATATGGTGCATGGACAGGTACAAAATTTTCTGTTTAAGTGTTCTCTTGAATATACCTCTATTCTTGACCAGAATAGATTACCATCAACATGATCGAATGCCTAAAATAAATTCATATAAAGAAGATATAGAGTTAGATAGTATTTACCTAGTTTAATCAAAGGGATTTCCCATGGAACATCTCTTTTGTGTATCCAATTTTATGCAACTGTGAGTTGGTCTACAGTTAATTCAGTTCCTAAAAACTGCAGCCGTTTCCTGTAAAGACCAAAATAAGAAAAACCCCTTAAATCTAATCTTTTATGCCTTTTTTTAGATTAAATTCTTTTTCAATCTCTAAAACATTTTCTCATGATCATTTCATTATATTCCTCTTGTTGTTCCATTTCTGTCTGACTTTATAAATCGTCTAGATTTTCATTGTCATTCTCAACTAGTGCATTAGCGTGATCTTTTGAAAAGTTTTTCTTCCCTTCAGATACTCTAGAGCTTACTATCTGCATTTTGGATGCTCCATGACTTTTAAATGAGTCTATTTTAAAGTTATTTGTCCCGGACAGCCACATTTTAGCTTGAGAATTTAGACTCTCTAGTTGATCACCCCAAAACTCATGACAGTAAGAGCACTTATTTTTTAATTTTGATAAACATGCCATAGCCCACCATTTTTCCAAAGATCTTGGAAATTTCTTTTCCAAGTTTTCTCATATTCCTTATCCTGGTTCCTAACAGTACATGTACTTTGTGATATTTCTATTTTTCTTTTTGAGCTGGGAATGGCACCTTTTACGTATTTTCTTTAAATCTGTCAAAATAACGACATAACAGGCGATTAACATTCAAAGCTGTACCTTCAAAACTACCAAGTCTTTGACGTTGAAACTTATTAATACTAGTACCCCTTCTTTAAATAATGGAAGATTTGAAAGTATAATAAATATAGTACTAATTCTAATTTTTAGAATGTTCTATTCCATGAAGGGACATAATTCAAATCGATGTTACACAGGTGTTTTAAGTGTGCAAAGCTAATACATGTACTTAAAAGTGTTTATGTGACTTTGATGCTCAAATTTTAAATAGAGAAGTCGGTATATGGCTTTTTCAATCGCTATAGACTGATTCAATTTACTGTAGACTTTGGCCATCACATGTACCATTGATAATGCCCATATAAAGTCATGGTCAATTTTCTTAAAATTGAATTAATTTTATGCAATCTTATTATGTGTTACCTACATAGAAATCTGACGATCATCTGTAAGAAACCATGTACGAGATCAAATAAGGAAGTACGGCACTCGTGACAACATAACCTCCTATTAGATCTCTATGCAGGTGAAGATTAATACTAACTGAACTTTGATTACATATTTCATGTTTTCTGCACATTATGGTAATACTTTAGGAAAATTCTTTGTAAGATTGCATGTCAATTTGGAACATTCTTTTGTACTGAAACATGTTTTCTTCCTTTTGATGTAGATTTTGATACTATTAGTGAATATTTGAAGTATTTATAAATCCATGAGTGTATGATTTTATACATGAACTGCCTGTGTAAGCAGTATTTATTATGGAAGATACATGTAAATTAAGTTTGATAATTTATTAGTGTGTTTTACAATTAGATAAAATCATGATAACAATAAAAACAGATATCTTTTGATGCCTTCTGTCTGTTATTGCTGGTTTGCGTAAGATTATTGAATGTTGAATACATGTCATAATGAAACTCTGAACATAGGGAAATGAATAAAACAAATGACACATACCATCAGTCCAGGTAATGGCGGATTTCAGTTATTTTTAGCTCACCTCACAAAGTGAGAGGGAGCTTATGCTATCACCCTGTCATCAGCGTCTGCGTCCACATCTGCACTAGTATGTTAAGTTTTATTTCTCTATTATGAGTGCTAGGAAGGCCAAACTTGCACGGATGATATGTCTTTATGAGTTGATCACAAATCTACATTCAAATGTAGGTCATGACCTATATTTTCCGTTTGATCGCACATGTAAGGAAGATTTGGATATCAATGTTAAGAGGTTTTACTTCTCTATTATAAGTGCAAGGAATTCCAAACTTGCACAGATGATGCGTCTTTATGAGTAGGTCACAAATCTACGTTGAAATTAAGGTCATGACCTATATTTTCCGCTTGAGTACATATGTTAGGGAGATTTGGATATCAATAGAGTACACCCATTCATGCAGAATTTGGGTCAGGAAATGAAATGCTCAACTTCCCTTTTGCTATTTTGTTTTTGTGTGGTAGCATGTTTTGGGGGTGTTTTCAGTAGGACAGATTTTCAAATTCAAAACTGTAATTTTTTACTTCTTTCTGTTTACTGCCATGATAAAATGCTGCCATGAGTTGAGCTTTGTAATCTTTGATTACACTATGTTTACTATAGCTATTTTTGTCTCCTGTGTATTTAGAGTTTTTATATTTAAAACAATGAAAAAACAGTCATCAATTGTTTGTTAACAATCAAATCATCATTAAATTGTCTGGAATATCCAACGTAGTACTTTGATTCTGAATGAAGTAAAGTCACAAAAAAAAATCAACTTGCCAAAGATGAGAGAAATTCATAATCTAGTATCAATGTAGCCAACAAATTTAATTATGTTACAAAGTACAGAAATTCAAACAAATTGGACAAAAATTGACTGATATACCAGTACTACTCATTTACAAAACAATTTTGAAATCTGTCTCACACAGCATTTGTAATAAGAACTTGTTCAAGATGAAACTTTTGGATCTCATGACCTGGTAATAATCTGTGCCCATACATTTCCATGCCCAATCAGTATTTTCCTAGATCACTTGAACAAAATAGGTTTAAAAGACATAGTAGAACCAGCTATAAAAGATGCACATGAATGCAAAAGGAATATTTTCATGTAGTATGACACCTTTAAGCAACTACAAAATCATTGGATTGATTTCATTGAGTAAGTGAATGAAAAAAGGGAGGGGATCTCCAACAAGATCCTGTTGCAGCACCAACAGCGAAACACCCGATGCAAAAACACAAAAGACGAGCATACTATGAGACGGAAAAGAGACATACGACATATAAGTTAAAGAAGATCCTGACGAGAATCTCAACAGCACCCACAATAGAGCACCAAATTGAACATCGACGAACCCCTAGCAAGCTAGAGGTAGGACCAGGTGACCGGGAGGAGTAAGCATCCCCTGTTGGCTAGCCGCACCCGCCGTCGATGTTCATGCACGAAAATAAAAACAATATATTAAAGACACATGTATTGCACTGCTTGAGGTTATATCTATATAGAAAGTGCTATGGCGACCATGTCAGGGAAAATATTCAAAACACTTACTGTCAAACCCCTCGCGGGGAACTTTTTTACGAGCTCCACACGGCAAAGGGCATAAGTGTGACACAAATGAGTTAAAGAAGATCCTGACGAGAATCTCAACAGCACCCACAATAGAGCACCAAATTGAACATCGACGAACCCCTAGCAAGCTAGAGGTAGGACCAGGTGACCGGGAGGAGTAAGCATCCCCTGTTGGCTAGCCGCACCCGCCGTCGATGTTCATGCACGAAAATAAAAACAATATATTAAAGACACATGTATTGCACTGACTGAGGTTATATCTATATAGAAAGTGCTATGGCGACCATGTCAGGGAAAATATTCAAAACACTTACTGTCAAACCCCTCGCGGGGAACTTTTTTACGAGCTCCACACGGCAAAGGGCATAAGTGTGACACAAATGAGTTAAAGAAGATCCTGACGAGAATCTCAACAGCACCCACAATAGAGCACCAAATTGAACATCGACGAACCCCTAGCAAGCTAGAGGTAGGACCAGGTAACCGGGAGGAGTAAGCATCCCCTGTTGGCTAGCCGCACCCGCCGTCGATGTTCATGCACGAAAATAATAACAATATATTAAAGACACATGTATTGCACTGACTGAGGTTATATCTATATAGAAAGTGCTATGGCGACCATGTCAGGGAAAATATTCAAAACACTTACTGTCAAACCCCTCGCGGGGAACTTTTTTACGAGCTCCACACGGCAAAGGGCATAAGTGTGACACAAATGAGTTAAAGAAGATCCTGACGAGAATCTCAACAGCACCCACAATAGAGCACCAAATTGAACATCGACGAACCCCTAGTCTTTTGTGTTTGATATAAACATCAAACACAAAAGACTAAACATAAACCAACGAGACCAATGGGTAACCGGTACCGACTTTGGACGGCCATTTGCCACGCAAGTAGCAAATGGTGTGGTTATCCTGGATTACGTGGGCACAACCCTCTCACTTCTCCAATTACCCAGAGGTCTCGAAGAACGTACCATTGTGGTGTAAAACAACCTCCTCACTGTAAGAAGACCTCACACAAACAAGGCCGCAGAACTTTGAAAGTCAAACACAAGACCTCAAATCAGATTCCAAAAATCACAATCAAAAGGCATGCAAAATCTTGAAAAATATAAAACAGAACTTTCTCACGACAGGACAACTAACACAGCCCACATAAACACGAAGGACAACTTCATTTAAGGTAGAGCATCCCTCAGGTCTCAGATGCTCATATTTCCTAAATAACAACTTTTACAATATTTTCATTTCCATATATTCAAAGCTTATGTTAAACCTAATATACAAACAAAATACAACTTTTGATTTCATGATTATACCAAGAACGTAGCCGTTTGAACTTTAACATTGGACCCTATGGGAAAAGTAAGAAAAATCCCTTTTAAGGGGTGATGAAATCTAAATATAAAAGTTTCTTTTCCCAAAACCATATTAGTTTGATAATTTGAACAATATTCTGAAGAAAAAAAAAATAGGGTATCCAGGCATAAAATTTCCAGAATTCTGACCTGAGGGATGCTCTACCTTAATGACAATCTCCCAAGTGCAATGTAAGCACGGATTACATTGTAGTTCATGACACAAAAAGTGTTTATGTAGATCAAATACCTACGTACACACAACAGTAAATCTTTTTAAAAATTGTTACTGCATTGAGAACATTTCAAGTAGTAAAATGGGAAATTTGTAAAACGATATTTCATCCCATTATTACGATAAAACAGAAAAGAAGACAAAATAAATTATGTCATTATATAAATTTTATAAATAATTTGATCAGTGTTTTAACCACTACACTTAGAAGACCCAAGAGGGAAAGGTGTTTATTATTACGAGATGAAAACGCTTTAGAGAAAACTGGCAAAGGGAAATCATTCCTACAACAGTTGAATAAGTGTAAACTTTCAATTTAACTCATTCTTTAGAAAGATTTTCTCTTTTTTCGTGAATAATGTAGTGGAGAAAATGAAGCAGTACAATCATAATTTGATCACAATTCCAATCCAAAGGTGACGATGGCGTTCTTTCATTCTCCAACAATAATTCTAAGTAATAAGACAATTGTACATGTAAATAAAGTACCACTAAATTTGATTGATATTAATCATATCATATGAACACAAAAAATAGTGCTAATGTATGAAAACTTCTGCCTCTACAAGCAACACTTGCTTTGATAGGACGAAGAGAATAGCTTGTTACCTAATCTCAACTCAGGGCATTTCTCTCTATCCATGACAAATCTTTCTCGGATCTTGGTTGGTCACCATCTTTGATCACTGTGGTTACATTTAATTTATCAAATCATAGATTTATCCCCATAAAGACTTTATATGTAGATGAATAAGGATAAAGGAGTAGTCCCTTTCAACATCCGTAGCAATAGTATATGAACACTTTTATTAGAAACACAACGAGGGCGGGGGTTTGGAAATATTCACGTAGGCATGCAGATTAACGATACAAATGTCATGCATATTCAGAGATTCTTATGATTTTTAATCCTCTGCAAAAGACACTAAGAAGATCAAGCACCGTTACAGTTTATGATTGATCATTAATTGAAATTTCCAGTATTTCAAAGTTAAGAGGAATTTTAAACTCACCTTCCACAATGAAGATTTTTTTAAAATATTTGTATGAACAGGTATAGAAATTGATTGCAGGTTTCACACTGCCGAGTTAGCTCAAGTGGTAAAGGCGTCTATCTTCCAACCGAAAGATACCTGGTTCAATTCACAAGACGGAATTACTTTTGGTATTTAAAACTCTTTATTCTTCATTTTTGGAGAAACTATTCCGATGTTGATATACTTTTTCGTATTGCCATGATGCTTTATGTATCATCATCTGTTATCATGCAAAATTTGTCACATGTTTATCTATTTGTCGAAATAATTATAGGCATCACCTTTTTACCATCAGTTGATTATCACAAGTGTTCATTGTTCAATGTGTCCAGCTTTTATTTTTCTGCATGTTTCTCCAGAAATTATAACAATTGGCAAAATTTGGAATCAATTGTTTTTTTTTAGTCCCCTACCGGCAAAGCCGAAGGGGACTCTTAGTTTCCTCTCGGTCTGTCCGTCCGTCCGTCCGTCTGTCCCTCCGTCTGTCCGAATTTCAGTTTTCCGGACTTTTTTTTCTGGAACGGATAGAGATATTCAGATGAAATTTGATACACAGCTTGGTATTGGATAGTTACAGAGCAAGTTCGACTTTCGTCACGCTTGACCTATTTTTCGGTGAGCTATGCCCCTTGATGACTTGGAAAATGCCGTTTTTGTCAGTTTTCCGGACTTTTTCTGCAACAAATAAAGATATTCAGGTGAAATTTGATACACAGCTTGGTCTTGGATAGTTACAGAGCAAGTTCGACTTTCTTCACGCTTGACTTATTTTTCGAGGAGTTATGCCCCTTGATGACTTGGAAAATTCAGTTTTTGTCAGTTTTCCGGACCTTTTTCTCCAACAAATAAAGATATTCAGGTGAAATTTGATACACAGCTTGGCCTTGGATAGTTACAGAGCAAGTTCGACTTTCGTCACGCTTGACCTATTTTTCGAGGAGTTGTGCCCCTTGATGACTTGGAAAATTAAGTTTTTGTTAGTTTTCCTGACTTTTTTCTGCAACAAAGAGAGGTATTCGGGTGAAATTTGATACTCAGCTTAGTCTTGGATAGTAACAGGGCATGTTCGACTTTTGTCACGCTTGACCTATTTTTCGAGGAGTTATGCCCCTTGATGACTTGGAAAATTCAATGTTTGTCAGTTTTCCGGACTTTTTCCTGCAACAAAGTGATATATTCAGGAGAAATTTGATACTCAGCTTAGTCTTGGATAGTTACAGGGCAAGTTCGACTTTTGTCACGCTGGACCCATTTTTCGAGGAGTTTAGCCCCTTCATGACTCGCACAATTCAGATTTTATCAGTTTTCAAGACCTTTTTCTGCAACAAATACAGATATTCAGGTAAATTTTGATACTCAGCTTAGTCTTGGATGGTTACAGGGTAAGTTCAACTTTCGTCGCGCTTGACCTCTTTTTCGAATCTTTAAAGCAGATAAAACCTCAGAACTAAGCTGCATGGACAGTAAGTTAAATAATTGAAGAGTAATTCATAGGCAGAGTTGCAGGACATAAGCATATGCCGCCGGTAGGGGACTTATCATAGCATTTTTCAAATTGTAGTATACATCTTTTGACATCATAGATACTATTTTGCTATTTCGAAAACTTGTCATTCCTTTCAAAACTATCACCGAAATTAAAGGAGGTTAACATCTTAGCACCATCCCTCCTATGCTATTTTGAATATATATTTTATTTGGATATGCTACTGATTCGACCCTACAGGAAATATGGAGTCGTGCACTCTCTGTAAAGTACGTAACTGTACAAATCTAAACTCAAAACATTACAGAGGGCGCTACTGAAATGAATTTTGGTAGCTCCGCTGGAAGCATCACTGATGAGAATTTTTAAAATGTTCGAAACAGGTGTCTGGTGTAGGAAACATTGGTTTGGAAATTTCTTCATGAAGGTATAGAGTTGGAACACTTCCGTACTTTTATTGCCCGAAATGATAAAAAAGTACCATACACCTCAAATCATTTGGGAGTTTAAATACAATGTTTTGAATTTGTGTGACGCCGCACTAGATTCATTTCAGTAGCGCCACCTATAACGAAACGCGCTTCTTAAAATTTTAGTAAGCCATGTAGAAGTCATTTTGTTTCACATATATAGAAAGCTTTATGGAATATTATCACTTAAACATTATATCTTATTTTACCATTTCGGAAACTTGTCATTTCATCCTAAATGTACTCGAAATGAAAGGAAGTTACTATTCTAGCACCATACCTCCCATCCTACATTTTATTATGCTTCTGAATCGACCCTACAGGAAATTTGGGACCGCGCACTGGTAGACAAAATGAAAAAAATAATCAAACTAGGTGGCGCTACTGAAATGAATGTTTGAAAGTGTCTGAAAATCACTTTGACTGGGAACATCACTGAGGAGGATTCACGTGTCTCATGCATAAAAGTGGGTTTATGTACACCTATATTGTTTATTATTTATGGAGTCTACTTAAGGCTTTTTTCACTTTTTCTCATTAAAAAAGACGTACGCAGAATACAAAATAGTTAATCTGTTTAAACATAGTAACTGCATTGAGAACATTTTAGTAATAAAATGCAAAATGGGAAATTTGTAAAACGATATTTTCATCCCAAAATTACGAAAATACAGAAAAGGCGAAAAAAATTGTATCGCCATCTCTGATACCCTGACGGATTCGAACCAGTGACCTTTCCTTTCGGTGGTCACGGTCTCTGGTCTTTGTTCAGTGTCTTAACTACTTCACTAAGGAGTCACAAGAAGGCGAGGTGTTATTATTACGAAATGAAAACACTATAGAGAAAACTGGCAAAGGGAAATCATTCCTACAACAGTTGAAAAAGTGTAAACTTTCAATTTAACTCATTCTTTAGAAAGATTTTCTCCTTTTTCGTGAATAATGTAGTAGAGAAAATGAAGCAGTACAATCATAATTTGATCACAATTCCAATCCAAAGGTGACGATGGCGTTCTTTCATTCTCCAACAATAATTCTAAGTAATAAGACAATTGTACATGTAAATAAAGTACCACTAAATTTGTTTGATATTAATCTTATCATATGAACACAAAAACTAGTGCTAATGTATGAAAACTTCTGCCTCTACAAGCAACACTTGCTTTGATAGGACGAAGAGAATAGCTTGTTACCTAATCTCAACTCAGGGCATTTCTCTCTATCCATGACAAATCTTTCTCGGATCTTGGTTGGTCACCATCTTTGATCACTGTGGTTACATTTAATTTATCAAATCATAGATTTATCCCCATAAAGACTATATATGTAGATGAATAAGGATAAAGGAGTAGTCCCTTTCAACATCCGTAGCAATAGTATATGAACACTTTTATTAGAAACACAACGAGGGCGGGGGTTTGGAAATATTCACGTAGGCATGCAGATAAACGATACAAATGTCATGCATATTCAGAGATTCTTATGATTTTTAATCCTTTGCAAAAGACTCTAAGAAGATCAAGCACCGTTACAGTTTATGATTGATCATTAATTGAAATTTCCAGTATTTCAAAGTTAAGAGGAATTTTAAACTCACCTTCCACACTGAAGATTTTTTAAAAATATTTGTATGAACAGGTATAGAAATTGATTGCAGGTTTCACACTGCCGAGTTAGCTCAAGTGGTAAAGGCGTCTATCTTCCAACCGAAAGATACCTGGTTCGGTTCACAAGACGGAACTACTTTTGGTATTTAAAACTCTTTATTCTTCATTTATGGAGACACTATTCCGATGTTGATATACTTTTTCGTATTGCCATGATGCTTTATGTATCATCATTTGTTATTATGCAAAATTTGTCACATGTTTATCTATTTGTCGAAATAATTATAGGCATCACCTTTTTACCATCAGTTGATTATCACAAGTGTTCATTGTTCAATGTGTCCAGCTTTTATTTTTCTGCATGTTTCTCCAGAAATTATAACAATTGGCAAAATTTGAAATCAATGGTTTTGCTGGGTTTTCTTCTCAAATTGTAGTATACATCTTTTGACATCATAGATACTTTTTTCCTATTTCGAAAACTTGTCATTCCTTTCAAAACTATAACCGAAATTAAAGGAGGTTAACATCTTAGCACCATCCCCCCCATGCTATTTTGAACATATATTTTATTTGGATATGCTACTGAATCGACCCTACAGGAAAATTAGAGCCGCGCACTCTCTGTTAAGTAACTGTAAAAATCTAAACTCAAAACATTACAGAGGGCGCTACTGAAATGAATTTTTGTGGCTCCGCTGGAAGTATCACTGATGAGAAATTAATGTTCGAAACAAGTGTCTGGTGCAGAAAATATTGATTTGGAAATTTCTTCATGAATGTATAGAGTTAGAACACTTCCGTATTTTATATGCCCGAAATGATAAAAAAGTATCATACACCTCAAGTCATTTGGGAGTTTAAATACAATGTTTTGAATTTGTGTGACGCCGCACTAAAGCGCCAGCTATAACGAACGCGCTTCTTAAAATTTTAGTAAGCCATGTAAAAGTCATTTTGTTTCACATATATAAAAAGCTTTATGGTATTTTATCACTTAAACATTATATCTTATTTTACCGTTTCGGAAACTTGTCATTTCATCCTAAATATCCTCAAAATTAAAGGAAGTTACTATTCTAGCACCATACCTCCCATCCTACATTTTATTATGCTACTGAATCGACCCTACAGGAAATTTGGGGCCGCGCACTGGTAGAGAAAATGAAAAAAATCAAACTAGGTGGCGCTACTGAAAATAATGTTTGAAAGTGTCTGATAATCACTTTGACTGGAAGCATCACTGAGGAGGATTCACGTGTCTCATGCATAAAAGTAGGTTCATGTACACCTATATCGTTTATTATTTATGGAGTCTACTTACGGCTTTTTTTCACTTTTTCTCATTAAAAAAGACGTACGCAGAATACAGAACAGTTAATCTGTTTAATTATAGAAACTTCATTGAGATCATTTTAGTAATAGAATGCAAAATGGGAAATTTGTAAAACGATATTTTCATCCCAAAATTACGAAAATACAGAAAAGGCGAAAAAAAAATCGTACCGTCATCTCTGATACCCTGACGGTTTCGAACCAGTGACCTTTTCTTTCGGTGGTCACGGTCTCTGATCTTAGTTCAGTGTCTTAACCACTACACTAAGGAGTCACAAGAAGGCAATGTGTTAATTAATTATAACGAAATGAAAACACTATAGAGAAAACTGGCAAAGGGAAATCATTCCTACAACAGTTGAAAAAGTGTAAACTTTCAATTTAACTCATTCTTTAGAAAGATTTTCTCCTTTTTCGTGAATAATGTAGTAGAGAAAATGAAGCAGTACAATCATAATTTGATTACAATTCCAATCCAAAGGTGACGATGGCGTTCTTTCTTCTCCAACAATAATTCTAAGTAATAAGAAAATTGTACATGTAAATAAAGTACCACTAAATTTGTTTGATATTAATCTTATCATATGAACACAAAAACTAGTGCTAATGTATGAAAACTTCTGCCTCTACAAGCAACACTTGCTTTGATAGGACGAAGAGAATAGCTTGTTACCTAATCTCAACTCAGGGCATTTCTCTCTATCCATGACAAGTCTTTCTCGGATCTTTGTTGGTCACCATCTTTGATCACTGTGGTTACATTTAATTTATCAAATCATAGATTTATCCCCATAAAGACTATATATGTAGATGAATAAGGATAAAGGAGTAGTCCCTTTCAACATCCGTAGCAATAGTATATGAACACTTTTATTAGAAACACAACGAAGGCGGGGGTTTGGAAATATTCACGTAGGCATACAGATAAACGATACAAATGTCATGCATATTCAGAGATTCTTATGATTTTTAATCCTTTGCAAAAGACTCTAAGACGATCAAGCACCGTAACAGTTTATGATTGATCATTAATTGAAATCTCCAGTATTTCAAAGTTAATAGGAATTTTAAACTCACCTTCCACACTGAATATTTTTTTTTAAATATTTGTATGAACAGGTATAGAAATTGATTGCAGGTTTCACACTGCCGAGTTAGCTTAAGTGGTAAAGGCGTCTATCTTCCAACCGAAAGATACCTGGTTCGATTCACAAGACGGAATTACTTTTGGTATTTAAAACTCTTTATTCTTCATTTATGGAGACACTATTCCGATGTTGATATACTTTTTCGTATTGCCATGATGCTTTATGTATCATCATTTGTTATTATGCAAAATTTGTCACATGTTTATCTATTTGTCGAAATAATTATAGGCATCACCTTTTTACCATCAGTTGATTATCACAAGTGTTCATTGTTCAATGTGTCCAGCTTTTATTTTTCTGCATGTTTCTCCAGAAATTATAACAATTGGCAAAATTTGAAATCAATGGTTTTGCTGGTTTTCTTTTCAAATTGTAGTATACATCTTTTGACATCATAGATACTTTTTTGCTATTTCGAAAACTTAACATTCCATTCAAAACTATCACCGAAATTAAAGGAGGTTAACATCTTAGCACCATCCCTCCTATGCTATTTTGAACATATATTTTATTTGGATATGCTACTGAATCGACCTTACAGGAAAATTGGAGCCGCGCACTCTCTGTAAAGTAACTGTACAAGTCTAAACCCAAAACATTACAGAGGGCGCTACTGAAATGAATATTGGTGGCTCCGCTGGAAGCATCACTGATGAGAATTTAATGTTCGAAACACGTGTCTGGTGCAGGAAATATTGGTTTGGAAATTTCTTCATGAAGGTATAGAGTTGGAACACTTCAGTATTTTTATTGCCCGAAATGATAAAAAGTATCATACACCTCAAATCATTTGGGAGTTTAAATACAATGTTTTGAATTTGTGTGACGCCGCACTAAATTCATTTCAGTAGCGCCACCTATAACGAAACGCGCTTCTTAAAATTTTAGTAAGCCATGTAGAAGTCATTTTGTTTCACATATATAAAAAGCTTTATAGCATTTTATCACTTAAACATTATATCTTATTTTACCGTTTCGGAAACTTGTCATTTCATCCTAAATGTCCTCGAAATGAAAGGAAGTTACTATCCCAGCACCATACCTCCCATCCTACATTTTATTATGTTACTGAATCGACCCTACAGGATATTTGGGTCCGCGCACTGGTAGACAAAATGAAAAAAAAATTAAACTAGGTGGCGCTACGGAAATGAATGTTTTCAAGTGTCTGAAAATCACTTTGACTGGAAGCATCACTGAGGAGGATTCACGTGTCTCATGCATAAAAGTGGGTTTATGTACACCTATATTGTTTATTATTTATGGAGTCTACTTACGGCTTTTTTCACTTTTTCCTCATTAGAAAAGACGTACGCAGAATACAGAATAGTTAATCTGTTTAAACATAGAAACTTCATTGAGATCATTTTAGTAATAAAATGCAAAAACGGAAATTTGTAAAACGATATTTTCATCCCAAAATTACGAAAATACAGAAAAGGCGAGAAAAAAATCGTACCGTCATCTCTGATACCCTGACGGATTCGAACCAGTGACCTTTCCTTTCGGTGGTCACGGTCTCTGATCTTTGTTCAGTGTCTTAACCACTACACTAAGGAGTCACAAGGAGGCGAGGTGTTAATTATTACGAAATGAAAACACTATAGAGAAAACTGGCAAAGGGAAATCATTCCTTCAACAGTTGAAAAAGTGTAAACTTTCAATTTAACTCATTCTTTAGAAAGATTTTCTCCTTTTTCGTGAATAATGTAGTAGAGAAAATGAAGCAGTACAATCATAATTTGATCACAATTCCAATCCAAAGGTGACGATGGCGTTCTTTCATTCCCCAACAATAATTCTAACTAATAAGACAATTGTACATGTAAATAAAGTACCACTAAATTTGTTTGATATTAATATCATCATATGAACACAAAAAATAGTGCTAATGTATGAAAACTTCTGTCTCTACAAGCAACACTTGCTTTGATAGGAAGAAGAGTTTAGCTTGTTACCTAATCTCAACTCAGGGCATTTCTCTCTATCCATGACGAATCTTTCTCGGATCTTTGTTGGTCACCATCTTTGATCACTGTGGTTACATTTAATTTATCAAATCATAGATTTATCCCCATAAAGACTATATATGTAGATGAATAAGGATAAAGGAGTAGTCCCTTTCAACATCCGTAGCAATAGTATATGAACACTTTTATTAGAAACACAACGAGGGCGGGGGGTTTGGAAATATTCACGTAGGCATGCAGATTAACGATACAAATGTCATGCATATTCAGAGATTCTTATGATTTTTAATCCTTTGCAAAAGACACTAAGAAATTCAAGCACCGTTACAGTTTATGATTGATCATTAATTGAAATTTCCAGTATTTCAAAGTTAATAGGAATTTTAAACTCACCTTCCACACTGAAGATTTTTTTTTAAATATTTGTATGAACAGGTATAGAAATTGATTGCAGGTTTCACACTGCCGAGTTAGCTTAAGTGGTAAAGGCGTCTATCTTCCAACCGAAAGATACCTGGTTCGATTCACAAGACGAAATTACTTTTGGTATTTAAAACTCTTTATTCTTCATTTATGGAGACACTATTCCGATGTTGATATACTTTTTCGTATTGCCATGATGCTTTATGTATCATCATTTGTTATTATGCAAAATTTGTCACATGTTTATCTATTTGTCGAAATAATTATAGGCATCACCTTTTTACCATCAGTTGATTATCACAAGTGTTCATTGTTCAATGTGTCCAGCTTTTATTTTTCTGCATGTTTCTCCAGAAATTATAACAATTGGCAAAATTTGAAATCAATGGTTTTGCTGGTTTTCTTTTCAAATTGTAGTATACATCTTTTGACATCATAGATACTTTTTTGCTATTTCGAAAACTTGTCATTCCATTCAAAACTATCACCGAAATTAAAGGAGCTTAACATCTTAGCACCATCCCTCCTATGCTATTTTGAACATATATTTTATTTGGATATGCTACTGAATCGACCCTACAGGAAAATTGGAGCCGCGCACTCTCTGTAAAGTAACTGTACAAGTCTAAACCCAAAACATTACAGAGGGCGCTACTGAAATGAATTTTGGTGGCTCCGCTGGAAGCATCACTGATGAGAATTTAATGTTCGAAACACGTGTCGCGTGCAGGAAATATTGGTTTGGAAATTTCTTCATGAAGGTATAGAGTTGGAACACTTCAGTATTTTTATTGCCCGAAATGATAAAAAGTATCATACACCTCAAATCATTTGGGAGTTTAAATACAATGTTTTGAATTTGTGTGACGCCGCACTAAATTCATTTCAGTAGCGCCACCTATAACGAAACGCGCTTCTTAAAATTTTAGTAAGCCATGTAGAAGTCATTTTGTTTCACATATATAAAAAGCTTTATAGCATTTTATCACTTAAACATTATATCTTATTTTACCGTTTCGGAAACTTGTCATTTCATCCTAAATGTTCTCGAAATGAAAGGAAGTTACTATCCCAGCACCATACCTCCCATCCTACATTTTATTATGTTACTGAATCGACCCTACAGGAAATTTGGGTCCGCGCACTGGTAGACAAAATGAAAAAAAAATTAAACTAGGTGGCGCTACGGAAATGAATGTTTTCAAGTGTCTGAAAATCACTTTGACTGGAAGCATCACTGAGGAGGATTCACGTGTCTCATGCATAAAAGTGGGTTTATGTACACCTATATTGTTTATTATTTATGGAGTCTACTTACGGCTTTTTTCACTTTTTCCTCATTAGAAAAGACGTACGCAGAATACAGAATAGTTAATCTGTTTAAACATAGAAACTTCATTGAGATCATTTTAGTAATAAAATGCAAAAACGGAAATTTGTAAAACGATATTTTCATCCCAAAATTACGAAAATACAGAAAAGGCGAGAAAAAAAATCGTACCGTCATCTCTGATACCCTGACGGATTCGAACCAGTGACCTTTCCTTTCGGTGGTCACGGTCTCTGATCTTTGTTCAGTGTCTTAACCACTACACTAAGGAGTCACAAGGAGGCGAGGTGTTAATTATTACGAAATGAAAACACTATAGAGAAAACTGGCAAAGGGAAATCATTCCTTCAACAGTTGAAAAAGTGTAAACTTTCAATTTAACTCATTCTTTAGAAAGATTTTCTCCTTTTTCGTGAATAATGTAGTAGAGAAAATGAAGCAGTACAATCATAATTTGATCACAATTCCAATCCAAAGGTGACGATGGCGTTCTTTCATTCCCCAACAATAATTCTAACTAATAAGACAATTGTACATGTAAATAAAGTACCACTAAATTTGTTTGATATTAATATTATCATATGAACACAAAAAATAGTGCTAATGTATGAAAACTTCTGTCTCTACAAGCAACACTTGCTTTGATAGGAAGAAGAGTTTAGCTTGTTACCTAATCTCAACTCAGGGCATTTCTCTCTATCCATGACGAATCTTTCTCGGATCTTTGTTGGTCACCATCTTTGATCACTGTGGTTACATTTAATTTATCAAATCATAGATTTATCCCCATAAAGACTATATATGTAGATGAATAAGGATAAAGGAGTAGTCCCTTTCAACATCCGTAGCAATAGTATATGAACACTTTTATTAGAAACACAACGAGGGCGGGGGGTTTGGAAATATTCACGTAGGCATGCAGATTAACGATACAAATGTCATGCATATTCAGAGATTCTTATGATTTTTAATCCTTTGCAAAAGACACTAAGAAATTCAAGCACCGTTACAGTTTATGATTGATCATTAATTGAAATTTCCAGTATTTCAAAGTTAATAGGAATTTTAAACTCACCTTCCACACTGAAGATTTTTTTTTTAAATATTTGTATGAACAGGTATAGAAATTGATTGCAGGTTTCACACTGCCGAGTTAGCTTAAGTGGTAAAGGCGTCTATCTTCCAACCGAAAGATACCTGGTTCGATTCACAAGACGAAATTACTTTTGGTATTTAAAACTCTTTATTCTTCATTTATGGAGACACTATTCCGATGTTGATATACTTTTTCGTATTGCCATGATGCTTTATGTATCATCATTTGTTATTATGCAAAATTTGTCACATGTTTATCTATTTGTCGAAATAATTATAGGCATCACCTTTTTACCATCAGTTGATTATCACAAGTGTTCATTGTTCAATGTGTCCAGCTTTTATTTTTCTGCATGTTTCTCCAGAAATTATAACAATTGGCAAAATTTGAAATCAATGGTTTTGCTGGTTTTCTTTTCAAATTGTAGTATACATCTTTTGACATCATAGATACTTTTTTGCTATTTCGAAAACTTGTCATTCCATTCAAAACTATCACCGAAATTAAAGGAGCTTAACATCTTAGCACCATCCCTCCTATGCTATTTTGAACATATATTTTATTTGGATATGCTACTGAATCGACCCTACAGGAAAATTGGAGCCGCGCACTCTCTGTAAAGTAACTGTACAAGTCTAAACCCAAAACATTACAGAGGGCGCTACTGAAATGAATTTTGGTGGCTCCGCTGGAAGCATCACTGATGAGAATTTAATGTTCGAAACACGTGTCGCGTGCAGGAAATATTGGTTTGGAAATTTCTTCATGAAGGTATAGAGTTGGAACACTTCAGTATTTTTATTGCCCGAAATGATAAAAAGTATCATACACCTCAAATCATTTGGGAGTTTAAATACAATGTTTTGAATTTGTGTGACGCCGCACTAAATTCATTTCAGTAGCGCCACCTATAACGAAACGCGCTTCTTAAAATTTTAGTAAGCCATGTAGAAGTCATTTTGTTTCACATATATAAAAAGCTTTATAGCATTTTATCACTTAAACATTATATCTTATTTTACCGTTTCGGAAACTTGTCATTTCATCCTAAATGTCCTCGAAATGAAAGGAAGTTACTATCCCAGCACCATACCTCCCATCCTACATTTTATTATGTTACTGAATCGACCCTACAGGAAATTTGGGTCCGCGCACTGGTAGACAAAATGAAAAAAAATTAAACTAGGTGGCGCTACGGAAATGAATGTTTTCAAGTGTCTGAAAATCACTTTGACTGGAAGCATCACTGAGGAGGATTCACGTGTCTCATGCATAAAAGTGGGTTTATGTACACCTATATTGTTTATTATTTATGGAGTCTACTTACGGCTTTTTTTCACTTTTTCCTCATTAGAAAAGACGAACGCAGAATACAGAATAGTTAATCTGTTTAAACATAGAAACTTCATTGAGATCATTTTAGTAATAAAATGCAAAAACGGAAATTTGTAAAACGATATCTTCATCCCAAAATTACGAAAATACAGAAAAGGCGAGAAAAAAATCGTACCGTCATCTCTGATACCCTGACGGATTCGAACCAGTGACCTTTCCTTTCGGTGGTCACGGTCTCTGATCTTTGTTCAGTGTCTTAACCACTACACTAAGGAGTCACAAGGAGGCGAGGTGTTAATTATTACGAAATGAAAACACTATAGAGAAAACTGGCAAAGGGAAATCATTCCTTCAACAGTTGAAAAAGTGTAAACTTTCAATTTAACTCTTTCTTTAGAAAGATTTTCTCCTTTTTCGTGAATAATGTAGTAGAGAAAATGAAGCAGTACAATCATAATTTGATCACAATTCCAATCCAAAGGTGACGATGGCGTTCTTTCATTCCCCAACAATAATTCTAACTAATAAGACAATTGTACATGTAAATAAAGTACCACTAAATTTGTTTGATATTAATATTATCATATGAACACAAAAAATAGTGCTAATGTATGAAAACTTCTGTCTCTACAAGCAACACTTGCTTTGATAGGAAGAAGAGTTTAGCTTGTTACCTAATCTCAACTCAGGGCATTTCTCTCTATCCATGACGAATCTTTCTCGGATCTTTGTTGGTCACCATCTTTGATCACTGTGGTTACATTTAATTTATCAAATCATAGATTTATCCCCATAAAGACTATATATGTAGATGAATAAGGATAAAGGAGTAGTCCCTTTCAACATCCGTAGCAATAGTATATGAGCACTTTTATTAGAAACACAACGAGGGCGGGGGGTTTGGAAATATTCACGTAGGCATGCAGATTAACGATACAAATGTCATGCATATTCAGAGATTCTTATGATTTTTAATCCTTTGCAAAAGACACTAAGAAATTCAAGCACCGTTACAGTTTATGATTGATCATTAATTGAAATTTCCAGTATTTCAAAGTTAATAGGAATTTTAAACTCACCTTCCACACTGAAGATTTTTTTTTTAAATATTTGTATGAACAGGTATAGAAATTGATTGCAGGTTTCACACTGCCGAGTTAGCTTAAGTGGTAAAGGCGTCTATCTTCCAACCGAAAGATACCTGGTTCGATTCACAAGACAGAATTACTTTTGGTATTTAAAACTCTTTATTCTTCATTTATGGAGACACTATTCCGATGTTGATATACTTTTTCGTATTGCCATGATGCTTTATGTATCATCATTTGTTATTATGCAAAATTTGTCACATGTTTATCTATTTGTCGAAATAATTATAGGCATCACCTTTTTACCATCAGTTGATTATCACAAGTGTTCATTGTTCAATGTGTCCAGCTTTTATTTTTCTGCATGTTTCTCCAGAAATTATAACAATTGGCAAAATTTGAAATTAATGGTTTTGCTGGTTTTCTTTTCAAATTGTAGTATACATCTTTTGACATCATAGATACTTTTTTGCTATTTCGAAAACTTGTCATTCCATTCAAAACTATCACCGAAATTAAAGGAGCTTAACATCTTAGCACCATCCCTCCTATGCTATTTTGAACATATATTTTATTTGGATATGCTACTGAATCGACCCTACAGGAAAATTGGAGCCGCGCACTCTCTGTAAAGTAACTGTACAAGTCTAAACCCAAAACATTACAGAGGGCGCTACTGAAATGAATTTTGGTGGCTCCGCTGGAAGCATCACTGATGAGAATTTAATGTTCGAAACACGTGTCTGGTGCAGGAAATATTGGTTTGGAAATTTCTTCATGAAGGTATAGAGTTGGAACACTTCAGTATTTTTATTGCCCGAAATGATAAAAAGTATCATACACCTCAAATCATTTGGGAGTTTAAATACAATGTTTTGAATTTGTGTGACGCCGCACTAAATTCATTTCAGTAGCGCCACCTATAACGAAACGCGCTTCTTAAAATTTTAGTAAGCCATGTAGAAGTCATTTTGTTTCACATATATAAAAAGCTTTATAGCATTTTATCACTTAAACATTATATCTTATTTTACCGTTTCGGAAACTTGTCATTTCATCCTAAATGTCCTCGAAATGAAAGGAAGTTACTATCCCAGCACCATACCTCCCATCCTACATTTTATTATGTTACTGAATCGACCCTACAGGAAATTTGGGTCCGCGCACTGGTAGACAAAATGAAAAAAAAATTAAACTAGGTGGCGCTACGGAAATGAATGTTTTCAAGTGTCTGAAAATCACTTTGACTGGAAGCATCACTGAGGAGGATTCACGTGTCTCATGCATAAAAGTGGGTTTATGTACACCTATATTGTTTATTATTTATGGAGTCTACTTACGGCTTTTCACTTTTTCCTCATTAGAAAAGACGTACGCAGAATACAGAATAGTTAATCTGTTTAAACATAGAAACTTCATTGAGATCATTTTAGTAATAAAATGCAAAAAGGGAAATTTGTAAAACGATATTTTCATCCCAAAATTACGAAAATACAGAAAAGGCGAAAAAAAAATCGTACCGTCATCTCTGATACCCTGACAGATTCGAAGCAGTGACCTTTCCTTTCGGTGGTCACGGTCTCTGATCTTTGTTCAGTGTCTTAACCACTACACTAAGGAGTCACAAGGAGGCGAGGTGTTAATTATTACGAAATGAAAACACTATAGAGAAAACTGGCAAAGGGAAATCATTCCTTCAACAGTTGAAATAGTGTAAACTTTCAATTTAACTCATTCTTGAGAAAGATTTTCTCCTTTTTCGTGAATAATGTAGTAGAGAAAATGAAGCAGTACAATCATAATTTGATCACAATTCCAATCCAAAGGTGACGATGGCGTTCTTTCATTCCCCAACAATAATTCTAACTAATAAGACAATTGTACATGTAAATAAAGTACCACTAAATTTGTTTGATATTAATATTATCATATGAACACAAAAAATAGTGCTAATGTATGAAAACTTCTGTCTCTACAAGCAACACTTGCTTTGATAAGAAGAAGAGTTTAGCTTGTTACCTAATCTCAACTCAGGGCATTTCTCTCTATCCATGACGAATCTTTCTCGGATCTTTGTTGGTCACCATCTTTGATCACTGTGGTTACATTTAATTTATCAAATCATAGATTTATCCCCATAAAGACTATATATGTAGATGAATAAGGATAAAGTAGTAGTCCCTTTCAACATCCGTAGCAATAGTATATGAACACTTTTATTAGAAACACAACGAGGGCGGGGGGTTTGGAAATATTCACGTAGGCATGCAGATTAACGATACAAATGTCATGCATATTCAGAGATTCTTATGATTTTTAATCCTTTGCAAAAGACACTAAGAAATTCAAGCACCGTTACAGTTTATGATTGATCATTAATTGAAATTTCCAGTATTTCAAAGTTAATAGGAATTTTAAACTCACCTTCCACACTGAAGATTTTTTTTTTAAATATTTGTATGAACAGGTATAGAAATTGATTGCAGGTTTCACACTGCCGAGTTAGCTTAAGTGGTAAAGGCGTCTATCTTCCAACCGAAAGATACCTGGTTCGATTCACAAGACGGAATTACTTTTGGTATTTAAAACTCTTTATTCTTCATTTATGGAGACACTATTCCGATGTTGATATACTTTTTCGTATTGCCATGATGCTTTATGTATCATCATTTGTTATTATGCAAAATTTGTCACATGTTTATCTATTTGTCGAAATAATTATAGGCATCACCTTTTTACCATCAGTTGATTATCACAAGTGTTCATTGTTCAATGTGTCCAGCTTTTATTTTTCTGCATGTTTCTCCAGAAATTATAACAATTGGCAAAATTTGAAATCAATGGTTTTGCTGGTTTTCTTTTCAAATTGTAGTATACATCTTTTGACATCATAGATACTTTTTTGCTATTTCGAAAACTTGTCATTCCATTCAAAACTATCACCGAAATTAAAGGAGGTTAACATCTTAGCACCATCCCTCCTATGCTATTTTGAACATATATTTTATTTGGATATGCTACTGAATCGACCCTACAGGAAAATTGGAGCCGCGCACTCTCTGTAAAGTAACTGTACAAGTCTAAACCCAAAACATTACAGAGGGCGCTACTGAAATGAATTTTGGTGGCTCCGCTGGAAGCATCACTGATGAGAATTTAATGTTCGAAACACGTGTCTGGTGCAGGAAATATTGGTTTGGAAATTTCTTCATGAAGGTATAGAGTTGGAACACTTCAGTATTTTTATTGCCCGAAATGATAAAAAGTATCATACACCTCAAATCATTTGGGAGTTTAAATACAATGTTTTGAATTTGTGTGACGCCGCACTAAATTCATTTCAGTAGCGCCACCTATAACGAAACGCGCTTCTTAAAATTTTAGTAAGCCATGTAGAAGTCATTTTGTTTCACATATATAAAAAGCTTTATGGCATTTTATCACTTAAACATTATATATTATTTTACCGTTTCGGAAACTTGTCATTTCATCCTAAATGTCCTCGAAATGAAAGGAAGTTACTATCCCAGCACCATACCTCCCATCCTACATTTTATTATGTTACTGAATCGACCCTACAGGAAATTTGGGTCCGCGCACTGGTAGACAAAATGAAAAAAAATTAAACTAGGTGGCGCTACGGAAATGAATGTTTTCAAGTGTCTGAAAATCACTTTGACTGGAAGCATCACTGAGGAGGACTCACGTGTCTCATGCATAAAAGTGGGTTTATGTACACCTATATTGTTTATTATTTATGGAGTCTACTTACGGCTTTTTTCACTTTTTCCTCATTAGAAAAGACGTACGCAGAATACAGAATAGTTAATCTGTTTAAACATAGAAACTTCATTGAGATCATTTTAGTAATAAAATGCAAAAAGGGAAATTTGTAAAACGATATTTTCATTCCAAAATTACGAAAATACAGAAAAGGCGAAAAAAAATCGTACCATCATCTCTGATACCCTGACGGATTCGAACCAGTGACCTTTCCTTTCGGCGGTCACAGTCTCTGATCTTTGTTCAGTGTCTTAACCACTACACTAAGGAGTCACAAGAAGGCGAGGTGTTAATTATTACGAAATGAAAACACTATAGAGAAAACTGGCAAAGGGAAATCATTCCTTCAACAGTTGAAAAAGTGTAAACTTTCACTTTAACTCATTCTTGAGAAAGATTTTCTCCTTTTTCGTGAATAATGTAGTAGAGAAAATGAAGCAGTACAATCATAATTTGATCACAATTCCAATCCAAAGGTGACGATGGCGTTCTTTCATTCCCCAACAATAATTCTAACTAATAAGACAATTGTACATGTAAATAAAGTACCACTAAATTTGTTTGATATTAATATTATCATATGAACACAAAAATAGTGCTAATGTATGAAAACTTCTGTCTCTACAAGCAACACTTGCTTTGATAGGACGAAGAGTTTAGCTTGTTACCTAATCTCAACTCAGGGCATTTCTCTCTATCCATGACGAATCTTTCTCGGATCTTTGTTGGTCACCATCTTTGATCACTGTGGTTACATTTAATTTATCAAATGATAGATTTATCCCCATAAAGACTATATATGTAGATGAATAAGGATAAAGGAGTAGTCCCTTTCAACATCCGTAGCAATAGTATATGAACACTTTTATTAGAAACACAACGAGGGCGGGGGGTTTGGAAATATTCACGTAGGCATGCAGATTAAAGATACAAATGTCATGCATATTCAGAGATTCTTATGATTTTTAATCCTTTGCAAAAGACACTAAGAAATTCAAGCACCGTTACAGTTTATGATTGATCATTAATTGAAATTTCCAGTATTTCAAAGTTAAGAGGAATTTTAAACTCACCTTCCACACTGAAGATTTTTTTTTAAATATTTGTATGAACAGGTATAAAAATTGATTGCAGGTTTCACACTGCCGAGTTAGCTCAAGTGGTAAAGGCGTCTATCTTCCAACCGAAAGATACCTGGTTCGATTCACAAGACGGAATTACTTTTGGTATTTAAAACTCTTTATTCTTCATTTATGGAGACACTATTCCGATGTTGATATACTTTTTCGTATTGCCATGATACTTTATGTATCATCATTTGTTATTATGCAAAATTTGTCACATGTTTATCTATTTGTCGAAATAATTATAGGCATCACCTTTTTACCATCAGTTGATTATCACAAGTGTTCATTGTTCATTGTGTCCAGCTTTTATTTTTCTGCATGTTTCTCCAGAAATTATAACAATTGGCAAAATTTGAAATCAATGGTTTTGCTGGTTTTCTTTTCAAATTGTAGTATACATCTTTTGACATCATAGATACTTTTTTGCTATTTCGAAAACTTGTCATTCCATTCAAAATTATTACCGAAATTAAAGGAGGTTAACATCTTAGCACCATCCCTCCTATGCTATTTTGAACATATATTTTATTTGGATATGCTACTGAATCGACCCTACAGGAAAATTGGAGCCGCGCACTCTCTGTAAAGTAACTGTACAAATCTAAACTCAAAACATTACAGAGGGCGCTACTGAAATGAATTTTGGTGGCTCCGCTGGAAGCATCACTGATGAGAATTTAATGTTCGAAATACGTGTCTGGTGCAGGAAATATTGGTTTGGAAATTTCTCCATGAAGGTATAGAACACTTCCGTATTTTTTATGCCCGAAATGATAAAAAAGTATCATACACCTCAAGTCATTTGGGAGTTTAAATACAATATTTTGAATTTGTGTGACGCCGCACTAAATTCATTTCAGTAGCGCCACCAATAACAAAACGCGCTTCTTAAAATTTTAGTAAGCTATGTAGAAGTCATTTTGTTTCACATATATAAAAAGCTTTAAGGCATTTTATCACTTAAACATTATATCTTGTTTTACCGTTTCTGAAACTTGTCATTTCATCCTAAATGTCCTCGAAATTAAAGGAAGTTACTATCCTAGCACCATACCTCCCATCCTACATTTTATTACGCTACTGAATCGACCCTAAAGGAAATTTGGGGCCGCGCACTGGTAGACAAAATGAAAAAAAAATCAAACTAGGTTGCGCTTCTGAAATGAATGTTTGAAAGTGTCTGAAAATCACTTTGACTGGAAGCATCACTGAGGAGGATTCACGTGTCTCATGCATAAAAGTGGGTTTATGTACACCTATATTGTTTATTATTTATGGAGTCTACTTACGGCTTTTTTCACTTTTTCTCATTAAAAAAGACGTACGCAGAATACAGAATAGTTAATCTGTTTAATCATAGAAACTTCATTGAGATCATTTTAGTAATAAAATGCAAAATGGAAAATTTGTTAAACGATATTTTCATCCCCAAAATTACGAAAATACAGAAAAGGCGAAAAAAAATTGTATCGTCATTTCTGATACCCTGACGGATTCGAACCAGTGACCTTTCCCTTCGGTGGTCACGGTCTCTGATCTTTGTTCAGAGTCTTAAACACTATACTAAGGAGTCACAAGAAGGCGTGGTGTTAATTATTACGAAATGAAAACACTATAGAGAAAACTGGCAAAGGGAAATCATTCCTACAACAGTTGAAAAAGTGTAAACTTTCAATTTCACTCGTTCTTTAGAAAGATTTTCTCCTTTTTCGTGAATAATGTAGTAGAAAAAATGAAGCAGTACAATCATAATTTGATCACAATTCCAATCCAAAGGTGACGATGGCGTTCTTTCATTCTCCAACAATAATTCTAAGTAATAAGACAATTGTACATGTAAATAAAGTACCACTAAATTTATTTGATATTAATCTTATCATATGAACACAAAAAATGGTGCTAATGTATGAAAACTTCTGCCTCTACAAGCAACACTTGCTTTGATAGGACGAAGAGTTTAGCTTGTTACCTAATCTCAACTCAGGACATTTCTCTCTATCCATGACGAATCTTTTCGGATCTTGGTTGGTCACCATCTTTAATCACTGTGGTTACATTTAATTTATCAAATCATAGATTTATCCCCATAAAGACTATATATGTAGATGAATAAGGATAAAGGAGTAGTCCCTTTCAACATCCGTAGCAATAGTATATGAACACTTTAGTTAGAAACACAACGAGGGCGGGGGTTTGAAAATATTCACGTAGGCATGCAGATAAATGATACAAATGTCATGCATATTCAGAGATTCTTATGGTTTTTAATCCTTTGCAAAAGACTCTTAAGAAATTCAAGCACCGTTACAGTTTATGATTGATCATTAATTGAAATTTCCAGTATTTCAAAGTTAAGCGGAATTTTAAACTCACCTTCCACACTGAAGATTTTTTAAAAAATATTTGTATGAACAGGTATAGAAACTGATTGCAGGTTTCACACTGCCGAGTTAGCTCAAGTGGTAAAGGCGTCTATCTTCCAACCGAAAGATACCTGGTTCGATTCACAAGACGGAATTACTTTTGGTATTTAAAACTCTTTATTCTTCAATTTTGGAGAAACTATTCCGATGTTGATATACTTTTTCGTATTGCCATGATGCTTTATGTATCATCATTTGTTATTATGCAAAATTTGTCACATGTTTATCTATTTGTCGAAATAATTATAGGCATCACCTTTTTACCATCAGTTGATTATCACAAGTGTTCATTGTTCAATGTGTCCAGCTTTTATTTTTCTGCATGTTTCTCCAGAAATTATAACAATTGGCAAAATTTGAAATCAATGGTTTTGCTGGGTTTTCTTTTCAAATTGTAGTATACATCTTTTGACATCATAGATACTTTTTTGCTATTTCGAAAACTTGTCATTCCATTCAAAACTATCACCGAAATTAAAGGAGGTTAACATCTTAGCACCATCCCTCCTATGCTATTTTGAACATATATTTTATTTGGATATGCTACTGAATCGACCCTACAGGAAAATTGGAGCCGTGCACTCTCTGTAAAGTAACTGTACAAATCTAAACTCAAAACATTACAGAGGGCGCTACTGAAATGTATTTTGGTGGCTCCGTTGGAAGCATCACTGATGAGAATTTAATGTTCGAAACACGTGTCTGGTGCAGGAAATATTGGTTTGGAAATTTCTTCATGAAGGTATAGAGTTAGAACACTTCCGTATTTTTATTGCCCGAAATGATAAAAAAGTATTTTACACCTCAAGTCATTTGGGAGTTTAAATACAATATTTTGAATTTGTGTGACGCCGCACTAAATTCATTTCAGTAGCGCCACCTATAACGAAACGCGCTTCTTAAAATTTTAGTAAGCTATGTAGAAGTCATTTTGTTTCACATATATAAAAAGCTTTCAGGCATTTTATCACTTAAACATTATATCTTGTTTGACCGTTTCTGAAACTTGTCATTTCATCCTAAATGTCCTCGAAATTAAAGGAAGTTACTATCCTAGCACCATACCTTCCATCCTACATTTTCTTATGCTACTGAATCGACCCTAAAGGAAATTTGGGGCCGCGCACTGGTAGACAAAATGAAAAAAAATCAAACTAGGTTGCACTACTGAAATGAATGTTTGAAAGTGTCTGAAAATCACTTTGACTGGAATCATCACTGAGGAGGATTCACGTGTCTCATGCATAAAAGTGGGTTTATGTACACCTATATTGTTTATTATTTACAGAGTCTACTTACGGCTTTTTTCACTTTTTCTCATTAAAAAAGACGTACGCAGAATACAGAATAGTTAATCTGTTTAATCATAGAAACTTCATTGAGATCATTTTAGTAATAAAATGCAAAATGGGAAATTTGTAAAACGATATTTTCATCCCCAAAATTACGAAAATACAGAAAAGGCGAAAAAAAATTGTATCGTCATCTCTGATATCCTGACGGATTCGAACCAGTAACCTTTCCCTTCGGTGGTCACGGTCTCTGATCTTTGTTCAGAGTCTTAACCACTACACTAAAGAGTCACAAGAAGGCGAGGTGTTAATTATTACGAAATGAAAACACTATAGAGAAAACTGGCAAAGGGAAATCATTCCTACAACAGTTGAAAAAGTGTAAACTTTCAATTTCACTCGTTCTTTAGAAAGATTTTCTCCTTTTTCGTGAATAATGTAGTAGAAAAAATGAAGCAGTACAATCATAATTTGATCACAATTCCAATCCAAAGGTGACGATGGCGTTCTTTCATTCTCCAACAATAATTCTAAGTAATAAGACAATTGTACATGTAAATAAAGTACCACTAAATTTGTTTGATATTAATCTTATCATATGAACACAAAAAATAGTGCTAATGTATGAAAACTTCTGCCTCTACAAGCAACACTTGCTTTGATAGGACGAAGCGTTTAGCTTGTTACCTAATCTCAACTCAGGGCATTTCTCTCTATCCATGACGAATCTTTTCGGATCTTGGTTGGTCACCATCTTTGATCACTGTGGTTACATTTAATTTATCAAATCATAGATTTATCCCCATAAAGACTATATATGTAGATGAATAAGGATAAAGGAGTAGTCCCTTTCAACATCCGTAGCAATAGTATATGAACACTTTAGTTAGAAACACAACGAGGGCGGGGGTTTGAAAATATTCACGTAGGCATGCAGATAAACGATACAAATGTCATGCATATTCAGAGATTCTTATGATTTTTAATCCTTTGCAAAAGACTCTTAAGAAATTCAAGCACCGTTACAGTTTATGATTGATCATTAATTGAAATTTCCAGTATTTCAAAGTTAAGAGGAATTTTAAACTCACCTTCCACACTGAAGATTTTTTAAAAATATTTGTATGAACAGGTATAGAAATTGATTGCAGGTTTCACACTGCCGAGTTAGCTCAAGTGGTAAAGGCGTCTATCTTCCAACCGAAAGATACCTGGTTCGATTCACAAAACGGAATTACTTTTGCTATTTAAAACTCTTTATTCTTCAATTTTGGAGAAACTATTCCGATGTTGATATACTTTTTCGTATTGCCATGATACTTTATGTATCATCATTTGTTATTATGCAAAATTTGTCACATGTTTATCTATTTGTCGAAATAATTATAGGCATCACCTTTTTACCATCAGTTGATTATCACAAGTGTTCATTGTTCAATGTGTCCAGCTTTTATTTTTCTGCATGTTTCTCCAGAAATTATAACAATTGGCAAAATTTGAAATCAATGGTCTTGCTGGGTTTTCTTTTCAAATTGTAGTATACATCTTTTGACATCATAGATACTTTTTTGCTATTTCGAAAACTTGTCATTCCATTCAAAATTATTACCGAAATTAAAGGAGGTTAACATCTTAGCACCATCCCTCCTATGCTATTTTGAACATATATTTTATTTGGATATGCTACTGAATCGACCCTACAGGATAATTGGAGCCGCGCACTCTCTGTAAAGTAACTGTACAAATCTAAACTCAAAACATTACAGAGGGCGCTACTGAAATGAATTTTGGTGGCTCCGCTGGAAGCATCACTGATGAGAATTTAATGTTCGAAACACGTGTCTGGTGCAGGAAATATTGGTTTGGAAATTTCTCCATGAAGGTATAGAACACTTCCGTATTTTTTATGCCCGAAATGATAAAAAAGTATCATACACCTCAAGTCATTTTGGAGTTTAAATACAATATTTTGAATTTGTGTGACGCCGCACTAAATTCATTTCAGTAGCGCCACCTATAACGAAACGCGCTTCTTAAAATTTTAGTAAGCTATGTAGAAGTCATTTTGTTTCACATATATAAAAAGCTTTCAGGCATTTTATCACTTAAACATTATATCTTGTTTGACCGTTTCTGAAACTTGTCATTTCATCCTAAATGTCCTCGAAATTAAAGGAAGTTACCATCCTAGCACCATACCTCCCATCCTACATTTTATTATGCTACTGACTCGACCCTAAAGGAAATTTGGGGCCGCGCACTGGTAGACAAAATGAAAAAAAATCAAACTAGGTTGCGCTACTGAAATGAATGTTTGAAAGTGTCTGAAAATCACTTTGACTGGAAGCATCAGTGAGGAGGATTCACGTGTCTCATGCATAAAAGTGGGTTTATGTACACCTATATTGTTTATTATTTATGGAGTCTACTTACGGCTTTTTTCACTTTTTCTCATTAAAAAAGACGTACGCAGAATACAGAATAGTTAATCTGTTTAATCATAGAAACTTCATTGAGATCATTTTAGTAATAAAATGCAAAATGGGAAATTTGTAAAACGATATTTTCATCCCCAAAATTACGAAAATACAGAAAAGGCGAAAAAAAAATTGTATCGTCATCTCTGATACCCTGACGGATTCGAACCAGTAACCTTTCCCTTCGGTGGTCACGGTCTCTGATCTTTGTTCAGAGTCTTAACCACTACACTAAAGCGTCACAAGAAGGCGAGGTGTTAATTATTACGAAATGAAAACACTATAGAGAAAACTGGCAAAGGGAAATCATTCCTATAACAGTTGAAAAAGTGTAAACTTTCAATTTCACTCGTTCTTTAGAAAGATTTTCTCCTTTTTCGTGAATAATGTAGTAGAAAAAATGAAGCAGTACAATTATAATTTGATCACAATTCCAATCCAAAGGTGACGATGGCGTTCTTTCATTCTCCAACAATAATTCTAAGTAATAAGACAATTGTACATGTAAATAAAGTACCACTAAATTTGTTTGATATTAATCTTATCATATGAACACAAAAAATAGTGCTAATGTATGAAAACTTCTGCCTCTACAAGCAACACTTGCTTTGATAGGACGAAGAGTTTAGCTTGTTACCTAATCTCAACTCAGGGCATTTCTCTCTATCCATGACGAATCTTTTCGGATCTTGGTTGGTCACCATCTTTGATCACTGTGGTTACATTTAATTTATCAAATCATAGATTTATCCCCATAAAGACTATATATGTAGATGAATAAGGATAAAGGAGTAGTCCCTTTCAACATCCGTAGCAATAGTATATGAACACTTTAGTTAGAAACACAACGAGGGCGGGGGTTTGAAAATATTCACGTAGGCATGCAGATAAACGATACAAATGTCATGCATATTCAGAGATTCTTATGATTTTTAATCCTTTGCAAAAGACTCTTAAGAAATTCAAGCACCGTTACAGTTTATGATTGATCATTAATTGAAATTTCCAGTATTTCAAAGTTAAGAGGAATTTTAAACTCACCTTCCACACTGAAGATTTTTTAAAAATATTTGTATGAACAGGTATAGAAATTGATTGCAGGTTTCACACTGCCGAGTTGGCTCAAGTGGTAAAGGCGTCTATCTTCCAACCGAAAGATACCTGGTTCGATTCACAAGACGGAATTACTTTTGCTATTTAAAACTCTTTATTCTTCAATTTTGGAGAAACTATTCCGATGTTGATATACTTTTTCGTATTGCCATGATACTTTATGTATCATCATTTGTTATTATGCAAAATTTGTCACATGTTTATCTATTTGTCGAAATAATTATAGGCATCACCTTTTTACCATCAGTTGATTATCACAAGTGTTCATTGTTCAATGTGTCCAGCTTTTCTTTTTCTGCATGTTTCTCCAGAAATTATAACAATTGGCAAAATTTGAAATCAATGGTCTTGCTGGGTTTTCTTTTCAATTTGTAGTATACATCTTTTGACATCATAGATACTTTTTTGCTATTTCGAAAACTTGTCATTCCATTCAAAACTATCACCGAAATTAAAGGAGGTTAACATCTTAGCACCATCCCTCCTATGCTATTTTGAACATATATTTTATTTGGATATGCTACTGAATCGACCCTACAGGAAAATTGGAGTCGTGCACTCTCTGTAAAGTAACTATACAAATCTAAACTCAAAACATTACAGAGGGCGCTACTGAAATGTATTTTGGTGGCTCCGTTGGAAGCATCACTGATGAGAATTTAATGTTCGAAACACGTGTCTGGTGCAGGAAATATTGGTTTGGAAATTTCTTCATGAAGGTATAGAGTTAGAACACTTCCGTATTTTTATTGCCCGAAATGATAAAAAAGTATTTTACACCTCAAGTCATTTGGGAGTTTAAATACAATATTTTGAATTTGTGTGACGCCGCACTAAATTCATTTCAGTAGCGCCACCTATAACGAAACGCGCTTCTTAAAATTTTAGTAAGCTATGTAGAAGTCATTTTGTTTCACATATATAAAAAGCTTTCAGGCATTTTATCACTTAAACATTATATCTTGTTTGACCGTTTCTGAAACTTGTCATTTCATCCTAAATGTCCTCGAAATTAAAGGAAGTTACTATCCTAGCACCATACCTCCCATCCTACATTTTATTATGCTACTGAATCGACCCTAAAGGAAATTTGGGGCCGCGCACTGGTAGACAAAATGAAAAAAAATCAAACTAGGTTGCGCTACTGAAATGAATGTTTGAAAGCGTCTGAAAATCACTTTGACTGGAATCATCACTGAGGAGGATTCACGTGTCTCATGCATAAAAGTGGGTTTATGTACACCTATATTGTTTATTATTTACGGAGTCTACTTACGGCTTTTTTCACTTTTTCTCATTAAAAAAGACGTACGCAGAATACAGAATAGTTAATCTGTTTAATCATAGAAACTTCATTGAGATCATTTTAGTAATAAAATGCAAAATGGGAAATTTGTAAAAGGATATTTTCATCCCCAAAATTACGAAAATACAGAAAAGGCGAAAAAAAATTGTATCGTCATCTCTGATACCCTGACGGATTCGAACCAGTTACCTTTCCCTTCGGTGGTCACGGTCTCTGATCTTTGTTCAGAGTAATAACCACTACACTAAAGAGTCACAAGAAAGCGAGGTGTTAATTATTACGAAATGAAAACACTATAGAGAAAACTGGCAAAGGGAAATCATTCCTACAACAGTTGAAAAAGTGTAAACTTTCAATTTCACTCGTTCTTTAGAAAGATTTTCTCCTTTTTCGTGAATAATGTAGTAGAAAAAATGAAGCAGTACAATCTTAATTCGATCATAATTCCAATCTAAAGGTGACGATGGCGTTCTTTCATTCTCCGACAATAATTCTAAGTAATAAGACAATTGTACATGTAAATAAAGTACCTCTAAATTTGTTTGATATAAATCTTATCATATTAATAAAAACATATTGCTAATGTATGAAAACTTCTGCCTCTACAAGCAACACTTGCTTTGATAGGACGAAGAGTTTAGCTTGTTACCTAATCTCAACTCAGGGCATTTCTCTCTATCCATGACGAATCTTTCTCGGATCTTTGTTGGTCACCATCTTTGATCACTGTGGTTACATTTAATTTATCATATCTTAGATTTATCCCCATAAAGACTATATATGTAGATGAATAAGGATATAGGGGTTCCTTTCAACATCCGTAACAAAAGGATATTTTTTTTTTATTGGAAACACAATTAATTTAAAATTTATTGGGGCGGGGGTTGGAAATTTGGAGCCGCGCACTGGTATAAAAATGAGAAAAAAATCAAACAAGGTGGCGCAACTGAAATGGATTTTTGGAAGTGTCTGAAAATCACTTTGGCTGGAAACATTACTGATGAGGATTAACGTGTATGATGCATTAAAATGTTTTTGAGAATACCGATTGTTTGTGATTCATGGAGTCGGACGGCTTTTTTCACTTTCTCTCAAAAAAGAATCTTTTTTATAATTACTGCAATGAGAACATTATAAGTAGTAAAATGCAAAATGGTAAATTTATAAAACGATATTTTCATCCAAAAAATACGAAAATACAGAAAGGGAGAAAAACTAAATTGTGTCGTCTTCTATGATACCCTGACGGATTCGAACCGGCTACCTTTAATTTCGGAGGTCACGGCCACTGATCTTTGATCAGTGTTTTAACCATCACACTAAGAAGGAAAGTTTTAAATTATTACGAGATGAAAACGTTTTAGAGAAAACTGGCAAAGGGAAATCATTCCTACTAGCAGTTGAAAAAGTATAAACTTTCAATTTTACTAATAATTTTGATACATTTCCTCTTTTTTTTTTTTTCGTGAAAAACTTAATGGAGAAAATAAAGCAGTACAATCATTATTTGATTACAATTCAAATCCTAAGGTGACGATGGCGTTCTTTCATTGTCAAACAATAATTCTAAGTAAGAAGAGAATTGTACATGTAAATAAAGTATAAATAAATTTGTTTTATATCAATCGCATCATATTAACACAAACCATATTTCTAATGAATGAAAACTTGTGCCTCTACAAGCAACACTTGCTTTGATAGGACGAAGAGTTTTGTATACTTGCTTGTTACCTAATCTCAACTCAGGGCATTTCAGTTTTTCTTCGATCTTAGTTGGTCTCCATCTTTGATCACTGTGGTTAAATCTACACGATCAGATCAGATCCATTAAGCCTATGTAGATGAATAAGAATGAAGGAGATGTCAATTTGAAGTTCCTTTCAACTCCCTCGCAAGGATCATTGGTCGGCCGACATATTCTCACGTCCTAGCCAGGTATTGTTTATATGTGGTGGTAAAAAAAATCATGCAAGACATGTTGATGTTCGAACCATGTTCTGACTGGATACCTTAGGAGCGGCTACAAAACTTAAAAACTTAAAGGCCTTAACTAATTTTAAAGAGGAGCTTTAGGGAATCGATTGGAGGTGCACATACTTAATTGCTGGTTCCCTGACCTAGTCCTTGGCAAAGGTCCTATAAAATCAAATAAAACTCACCTAAAAGCCTATTCAAAAGCTGGAATCGGTTGGAGGAAGCCGATGGACTTTTCTGATAGGGCTTACCCGCCTTCTGACGAACATGATACGACTTACAAAACTCAGACACATCCTTTTTCAACTTAGTCAAACAAAAATGAATCAGAATTCTATCACATGTCTTATTGTCTTGATTCCTAAATGACCTGCAATCGATGTGTCATGAGCTAAACTGATAATGGTCCCAGTATCTGGTGAACGACACGCCACGTTGTAATAGGGGTACACATGGTGGTCCGCAAAAGGATGCCGTCTATTACAAATGTACGTAGAGGGAAACTCGTGCAGACTTTGTCAGCTTCTTCCGGTGGAGGCGCCCTTTTACTGAGCTGAATGATACGTACATCCGGCTAAGGATGGAGCGTAGAACCACCTTTGGATAGTGACTAGGGATTTGGGGAAATGGGGGACTGAGACTTTTGAGAATTTCCTATATTATGTAAATTCAAGGAGTGCCGCCAGCATGAAGTTCGACAAAACAAATTCTTATGACTGAGAGTGTCAGTATCTGAAATGACTGCGGCATCTTCAAGAGATTTGACACCTTTGTCTTCTAAATGAATTTTCAAATCTTGATATACACACTCCTTAAATTATTCTATGAGGATGAGTTGACGCAAATTTGCAAAAGTTTTCGTTTATTTTCTTTGAGCGAAGTCATTCATCAAATAAATCTTTTTCTCTAGAAAATTCTACATTGATTTGTAGTATCATAATTTCTGTATGCTTCAGGAACTAGCTCATAGGCCTTTGATACAGTCCCCTTAACATTGTCATAGTCTGAACTCTCAGCTACACCAGGCGCCGAATGCACGTACTTCGGGTAGCTCGTGATAATACGGAAGTGTTATAACTCTATACATTCATGACGAAAATTCCAAACCAATTTTTCCTGCACCAGACACGTGTTTCGAATATAAAATTCCCACCAGTGATGCTTCTAGCGGAGCCACCAAAATTCATTTCAGTAGCGCTTGCTTTAACTTTTTGAATTTAGATTTGTACATTTACTTTACAGAGAGTGCTCGGCTCCAAATTTTATGTAGGTTCGATTCAGTAGCATATCCAAATAAAACATATGTGCAAAAGAGCTTGAGTACACTTTGCGCTCGTAATAAAATTTGCCAAAATTCGTGCGGCCATTTTAGATTGATCGCAACCGTCTCGAAATGTATACGTATTATCATTTCTGGCTACGTCAAATTCATTGAGACCTGACATGTGAAGAAACAACCTCCAACTTCATTTTCTCTAACTCAAAAATTTACGTCTTTTTCCCTATTTTTCTAATTCTAAATTCTCTCTTCAAAATTTGATTCTTTCTAATCTGAACTGATATTCATATTTTGACAATTTACTTTCACGTTCTACTTCCTAATCCAAATTCGAATCATAGGATTCTAGATATTTTTCATCGACAGGCTTCTGAGATACCTTATGTGTGAGTTCTTGTTATTTTTTCATAGAAGATATAACATCTATTGAATTTGAAGACGTTTAACATCTACCCTGAGGTGTGTTTTGAATTGAATCAACCTTTTCAATAAATCAGATTCTTCTACAGTCGGCGATCTCGCAAACTGTGTGATTGAAAATGCTATGATTTTCACAGAGAGTAGATTCTAACTGCTGTTTCAAAAAGTATGATTTTTTTTCTTTAATTGCACATCTGAAATAGATCAGTACTGAAAACGAGCACTATGTTAGGTATCACCAACAGAGATCAAGAAAAACTCCAATTAAAATTAAACAGTTTGTTTTCAATAATAACAAACAAAGGGGGGGGATCTCCAACAACACCAGGTTGCAGCATCCACAGCAAAGCCCCAAAACACCCAATGCAAAAACACAGAGCAGACAAACGAATAAAATCTTAAAGTTAATCATTTTACCAATTTCGGAGTGTTGTTTTTTACAATGACATTCTAGTATATGGACAAATGAGTTAAGGTATTAGATGTGTAATGAACAAAATCATATTCAAATTATGTATATGAATTCTTTCATATTGCTCAATCGCTTTTGATGTTGCACAATTTTTTTTTCTTATGATGGTAGGTAACAGAAAAAGGATTTTTAATAGGATCATTGATAGGAGTTTTCTCCCCTTGACGGAGAAAACTTTGAAAATTAATTGCGAAAAATCTAAACGGTGAACTTGACATTTTCCAGTGAAATTTGATGAATATTAGTTTTTAGAATTTTTTCATCCATTTTTGAGCCCCCATCATTTTCTTGGAAAATATGACTGAAAATATTAGTTTTTCCATAGGAAATGTAAACTTTGAGGGCCGATAACTCATACATGAACTAACATTTTTCAAAAACACATTGGTAGGAGATTTTCAATAAATTTTTATATTATAACTATGTCACAAGTTAAGAATTCCAAACTCAATAAATGGGTCAACCAGTTATCCCTCATTATACATCTAATGCCGTAGAGAAGATCCTGATGATAATCTCAACAGCACTCACAATAGAGCACCAAATTGAGCATCGACGGACCCCTAGCATGCTGGAGGACGGACCAGATGTCCGGAAGGAGTAAGCATCCCCAGTTGACTAGCCGCACCCGCCGTTGATGTTTACAATGTATAAAATTCATGCACTGTTTTACGTTAAGTCTATATAGAGAGTGTTATATCCGCTTTTATAGAAAGAACCATATCTGCTTTTCTCGCGTACTCATCGTTAATTATTTCTTGTTAATCCAATACTCAATGCAATCCAAACGAATTCGATCGTTAATAAATCACTATTAACAGTCCAAAAGATCAGTATGTACTTACTATCAGATAACATATACAAATGATAAAACAGACACTCTTAACACACAACAAATAAAAGCGTTACATATACAGCAGTTTACATGTGTGCGGCATTATAAAAATGATTTTAACAGAGACACCTACAATGAATGTCTATTTTACAAAAGTTTTTATGGAGATTCAAATAATACAATCAACTTTAACATCCTGGAAAAAAAAGCAAAAGTGAATCCCCGATGGGGATTAGGCCAGCAGGTGCCCGGGAGAGTAAGCATCTCTTATTTGCTAGCAACACCCATTATTTAGGCCTTGCAGAAAAAAAGTAAAGTCCGGTAAATTGCTAAATTCGGTGTTTTGGATGTTTCTAACCTAAAGTATCTTATAACATTGAGGACAACGAGATGTTATGTTTAATATTTTTAATTTTATCGTCTAAAACATTTTTGCACTGACAAAATCAGTCGCTTTGAAACTTGATATGCATGTATGTACAATGAAAAGGGTAACAGGACGTTCCGTCCACAAACCAGTCCGTCCACAAGTAAAGTCGTTCCGTCCCCAGATGATCCGTCCCCAGACGATCCGTCCACAAACCATTCCGTCCACAAACACATATATACCCATACGACAAGTGGGGTCTGAGACGATCCGTCCACCGTTGTGTATTTCAAGTATGTAAAGATGTATGTGTATTGATTCAGACGATCCGTCCACCGTATACTTGAACGATAATATGTGTGTATGTTTTGTATTAGACGATCCGTCCACCATATACTTATACGTTTAAGATGCATCTAATAGTTAAGCCATCTACAGTGTATTTGTATCATCGAATAAGGCGTGTATTTTGTAATAGTCGATCCGTCCACCGTATTCTTATACTGCGTAAGTAAGAGATCGAGAGACAGAGAGAAAGACAGAGAGAGAGAAATGTAACTAGAATAAATAACAAGTACAATGAGCAATGCAGTTGAGTTTCTTAAATAATTCAGTAAATTATATCATATTTCATTTCAATATTATTTACTTTCAGTCAATAGAATTTATGAGATATTTCTTAACTAAGATAGTATATATAACGGTAGATAGTTCGTATATAATCTCCGTCGCTTCAAAATAACTTCATAGAAACGTTACATTAGACGAATAGTCTCCTTCAATATAATGTCTATATAATAGTGGACGGATCATCTCCGTCATCCCGCTATACATGGCAAATGTCATTTGAAACTCAATGGTGGACGGATCGTCCCCGTCACTTAAATGAATGATGGACGGATCGTCTCCGTCACTCATAATGATATCTGTTGAAAGTCAATGGTGGACGGATCGTCTCTATCACTTAGATGAACAGTGGACGGATCGTCTCCGTCATCCCGTTGAACTTGGTTAATGCCAATTGAAACTTAATGGTGGACGGATCGTCTCTGTCTTTGTGGACGGATCGGTTTGTGGACGGATCGTCTGGGGACGGATGATTGTGGACGGAATGGTTTGTGGACGGATCGTCTAGAAATCAATGAAAAGTACGTTGAATGCTGTTAAAAATCAATTGCATGAGTCAAGTCTTCTAGATATTGATTCTTAATCATCAAGAGTACTATTTTGCATAAGCAACTCCTCCTAAACTACACCTAAACTCCTTAAGTGCTGTCAAAAATGGCGTAATAACTGCCCCGATACTTGATAAGTTTAACGAATTTTCAATGCTTTAGCACTACTGCCTGGTGGACAGGAGTCTATGGATAACAAAGATATCAAGTATGATTACCTGTGGTACCTGGTCCAACCTCTAGCTTGCTTGGGGTCCGTCGATGCTCCATTTGGTGCTCTATTGTGAGTGCTGTTGAGAGGATCTTCTTTATCTCATTGAAATCATACAATTTGTATATATGTATATAGAGTTACGACAATTTCAAGATAAAGTCAAGTATAACAAATCTAGATTTTTTTTTTCAGTTTTAGTAGAAAGTTTATTGGCTGTACTTGTCTACAAAATAATAAATAAATGCCAGGCTGACCTACAAAAAAGAAATCAAAACGAAATGTAAGAATATGAATGAGTAAAATTACTAAAGTTTAGCCAGTTGATGTTCAGCACAAAAATAATCTCCTGTTGTCTTGGCATTGCCTCTCAACCAATCACGTATGCTCCTGTACAAACGTCGATACTTATTCTGTTTGTGAAGTCTCTCGCACAGCTTACAAAATGGATCAAGTCTATCAGGCACGCCATATTGACCCATGTATTCATTCTTCCAAGAAAAAAAATCGTTGTATTTATCTTTATTCTCATCCATTGTTTTTATATATTTCGCAAAACTTTCAGCCTTGTTAAATGTGTTCACATCAATGTAGGATTTGGGTGGTAAATATAAGGAATAATTGGATCCCCCTCTGGCAGCAGGTAGGATCGGAAACTGTAAGGTCCTGAATGCTTTCTCTGTGATATAGTCCCTACAGTCGGAGTTCTCCGCAGCAAAGTAATATTTATATTGCCGTAACATTTCGTTTTCACATGGTTTATTTCTACCACAAATTCGCTTGCCACAACGCCCCACAGTGTCAACACCCATGAATTTTTGTAGTTCTTTAACATAGTCTTCCCGCTTACCTGGTGTTTCACAATGTCCCACCATCCACAACATCCGTTGTGTCTTGTTTTTGCTGAAATCCTCCATCTTCTCACGATTGTTCTGTTCTTTTGGCCAAACAGAACCATAGAACGTTTGGATATCGGAGTCGCGTCTATATGTCATCGTCCAGTTGAATAAATTGTCCCACTTGGCCACACCGTTCGGCATGTAGGCGGGGGACTCCATATCAACGTACACCCAAACCTGCCCTGTCTTGGGTTTCATTGGTAGATGATATATGCTTTCAACCTCAAACAAGACGGCATCAGCTTTTGTCAGCATTTTTCTATCATTTGTAACAGTACAATTACACGAAGGACACACTTGTGTGAAGTGACCTCGTATGACTTTAACTGTCTTATATAGCTCTCTCCACAAAAGTATTAATTTTGTTTTTCGTTGTTGTTGCCTAGACTTGTTTTCTCTTAAATTTTCGGAAGCTTGTTCATCAAGATGCTTTGTTTTCATAGGATTAACTCGTCGTGGCTTCGATGTCAGATTTTTCCTAACTTGACTTGACGATATTTGTTCATTGATTTTATGCCGACCATCTTTGGTTGTTGAAATTCTGATTAAAAATTGTGATATTTTGCCTCTATCTTTAGGAATGGTTGAATTTAATTTGGCCTTTTCTATTCGTTGATCATTTGTTATTGTAATCGATGATGCCTTTGCTATTCGTTGATCATTTTTGGTTGTAATCGATGATGGCTTTGCTGTATGTTGATCACTTTTGGTTGTACTCGGTGATGTCTTTGCTGTTTGTTTATCACTTTTGATTGAGCTCGGTGATGTCTTTGCTATTTCCAGATCTTTTTTCATTGAATTCGGTGATGTCTTTGCTGTTTGCAGATCTTTTATAGTTATACTCGGGATATTTTTAGTAAGGTATTTTAATGTCAACTTTCTCCCTAGTTCTTCGAAATCCGAAAAAACTATAATAAATCCAGCGATGACAATAGTCCCTCCGACAATCCTAAAAAGATATCATTGTGTTACATTACGACAATGGTCCCTCCGACTATCCTAAAAGAAAAAGATATAATATTGTTACACTTTGACAATGGTCCCTCCGACTACCCTAAAATAACAAGAAATGATAATGTTACACTGTGACAGTTGTCCCTCTGACTACCCTAAGGCCACAATTCAAAAATTGTTTGTTTACCTCGCCCCGGGTCTGTTTTTTCCAAGTGACCCGGCAGGCAGGTACTTTTTTTGCTGCCAGAAATATATGTATGTTTAAATTTGTTTCAATCCAAATTGCACATTGTTTGGTACTTTACACCCGCGCATATGTCATCAAAAGGACACGATAGGTCGACACTGTGCGTTTCTAATTGATATGGTACATAAAAGCCAGCAACCGGCGATTTCTCGCCTCCTTACTTCGGGAATAATCGCCGCGCAGCCTACTTTCCGTAAAAAAAATATCAGTTCAATATGTCTCAATTTCTATCGCTGGTTAAGTATGATATATCTATTTTATCAAAAGAAAATTACGTCGTCCTGTAAAATTTATTCTATAGAAAAAAAATTGTCCCAAGATACACGATAAATATTTTCGCAACAGGTGCTTAAGTGTTTCAGCGCGGCGTTAAAGGTTCATTTATAAGATGTATACTACACTACAGTAAGATTACATCTCGACTATTTTTACGCCGTGTATATAAATCTCACGAAAATTGTATAGATGGATATTACCATGTGTCATGGACAATACATGTTATGGCCGGGGTATTTGCGTGTATTGTTACAGATGAAATAAGTTCATATACCTTTCTTTCTAGGTCTGTTTTCTCTATAAAAACTTTAATCATGATAGAAAGTTTTATAAGTTGGTTGCAAGAATAACAGGAAGTCCAATATACTAATTCCATTGAGTGTAGTAATCAAAATGTAGATGACTCCACTGATGAATTTATACGTGAACGACAGCTACGCCACTTATTCTTCAATGTGCGAAGTTCGAAATACCAAGTTCGTCGCGGTGAAAAAAGTATATTGAGTCTATTGACGTTCGAACTTCCCGATGTAAGATGTGATTGGGCGCAAAATACCTAGCGCACTCGCGGAATTCGAACGGCATATTTTCTTGTTACATCCGTATATCGAGCGCTCTACGACTCAACGTTCTCAAAAACTTCGGGGAGAAAATGTTATCAAATTAGTCATACTCATCAATTTGACGGTTTAGAGCCACGGGAATGGAGATTGCGGGGATGGGGGAGGGGTAGGGTGTTATGGCAAGTTTATTATTAATGTAGGAATAAGAAATCTATTGAGTTGATTCACAATCTATTTTGATTGAATATTCGAATACGGACATAGTCGTAATTCGATTTCTGGACAAAAAATATTGGGAATTTTTGGCTACAAAAAAATTCGACTCGGCGTCGTTTTTCCTGACCCGGTCGGGGCGAGGGGAACAAACAGTTTTTTTTTAATTATTACCTAAACAAGATATAATATCAATGTTACACTATGAAAATAATTGCCTCTACTGTCTATAGTAATGTAGTCCCTCCAACTCTACTATATTGCAAGATGGAAATATGTTTCCGAATAAGAATTTATATGGGTATAAAAACAGACATTAGACAGTAAACATCTGCATTCAATATCCTAGAATTTCTAGGAGAACTTTAAAAAGTTTCCTTTGCAGAATATGCATAGCGTTTCAACATTATTATGCAACCAAAAAAATCGAACAAAGACGAAAACATGCACTGAGAGTCGGCATGCACATACGGTGACGTGAGTCGGTTTGCACATACGGTGACGTGAGTCGGCATGCACATACGGAGACGTGAGTCGGCATGCACATACGGTGACGTGAGTCGGCATGCACATACGGTGACGTGAGTCGGCATGCACATACGGTGACGTTTTCATGTTGGTAAGGATGTCCAAGGAGTCGTTTCTTTCATCAAAGGCAGTAGGAGCTGAGGTAACTGGATTGGGAAAATACTTATTTACCCCAGTTTTACGTATAGATACAGTTTAATAAAATAAGCTGACCACCCTATCCAGCACAACCTGACGGACAGGACCCTTATAACAATGTTCTAGATCTGACCTTGTTTAATGTACTTTATAATTAATAAGTGAAAACAATGCATGCAGTGTTTTAGAAACCATTTGAATGAAGAGACAATGCAACAACAGTAATACATGAAAATGTAAATGAAAATGACTAAGAGCAAATCAAAACAGTAAATTATAAGTGCATGTACGTATTAGCGATGAAAAAGGGAATCAATATTTCTAAGAGGGCAAGCAGCTTGCAAGGTACTAGATTTTCTATTCTATTTGGAGAATAGGGGGAAGGTGGTCCATCCCAAACAACCTTATACGTAAATATCGAAAAATGATCATTTTTTGGCGAATTCAAAGAGGAAGGGTGTTCCGGCCCCGAATCACGCTTACATTTGGTCAAGGAACCTGATTGGAAGTATAAAAAGGTAAGGATTAAAAACACCGAGCGTCAAGTTTGGCATAAACAAACAATCATTTGAACAAATCTAAGCTTTTATTCTGATTTAATAGTTTACTCTTGTGTTATCTCAACATTTCAGTAAACTGCATATATATATATCGAATCAGATTTCACAGTCTATAAGTTTGGTGCCACCTATAATGTATATTGTTTTACACCACATACCTATCCAATTTGGATGCTGACTTAGTATTTAATGCAACTTCACCGAGGTCTTAATTTTCTGACTCCCATTTGTTCTAATTTTTTTACCATGTATACTTTACAAATCCCTAGGTGACCTTTAATCATCATTTAAACAAGCAATAAAAAAAATAGCACAAATTGCCGGGTCTAATTGCATATTAAGTACATGTATTACAGTAAATGGAATTTTAATCAGTTACAACTATAGCAATCGGACATTGTTTTTGATGGAAATTGAAATAACTATGTCCTGAGATTTTGACTTTACGTATGAAGTCGTGACGTAATGTTGACACTTTAAAATATAGTTTAAAACTAAAATCCTTATAATTATTAAGAAAAGATATAACTAACACTATGAATGATGGGAAGGAAGAATGTTTTCTCTACCCAAAACTTGACAATTCGTACATAATAAATGATTATTCAAACAAATAACATTTTATCAAACTGTCATACAATATTGAAACTAAGAATTATAGACAAGTTTTCAGATTAACTTAATTATGCTTGAATTAGATTTTCCTCAAGAGTTAGATTTTTATTAAAAATATGATTTCAACTTCTTGATATAAAATTTAGCCTTTTACCGTGAGTGCAGTACAATGCTTAAGATTGTTAACAGTCTCTCTTACCCTATGAAGCTCCGTCGCGGCTGACATTTCCTCATTTTGTAGATTTAGGCTTCTGATGGACGTTCACCGGTAACTTCTAATGTTTATTGATACATAAAACACGTGGTAAGTTATGACAAAAGGTTTCATATATCTTACATAAGTAATTTCGCATGTATTCGATTTATTGACACAAATGACGTAAAGACTTTAGTATTTGATTTTGAAAGAATAACGAATGATGGAATTCACAATTACCATATGATATGATTGCTGATCTATCAATAATTTCTTAAATAAGTTCTGACATATGTTATATTGCAGCAGCTGTGTCACAAAGGGTTATATAATAAGAATTTTTTCTGCGTCTTTTGTGCATACAGAGCATCTGATATATGAATGTGATTTGATACGTATCAAATACAATTGATTTTGATATTCTTTACAAACACATATTAATTGGTTTTTATCTAGAAAATAATAACAAAACAAAAACGCTTAACCTATCATTATCTTTTGTTAGTTTAAAAATTTATGGATATAATTAAAGAAAAATGTAACTGCTTTTGAAATAGTTATGTATGTTAAATCATCTCTCTCTCAGTATTGTAAATAATAAATATTCTTACATGAATTGAGATTTTCTCCCTGTATGTACTATAGAACTCGCCTGGTGTAAAATCTCCAACAAACTTCCAGTTCGCTAAGCTCCTCCGATTCACGTGCTATAGATCTCGTGCAGAACAATATTAGAATAGAAATAACAACTAGCTAGCTATGATTTGTTGTCCAGTAAATCCCCTCGTCGCATGAACCAATCAAAATATCACCTCGCCGCTTCGCGGCTCGATGATAATTTAATTGGTTCATGCGACTCGGGGAATTACTGGACAACAAACCACGACTAGCTAGAAGTTATTTCTTAATTAAGCCCCGGTCACACTGCACTCCACGTCCAAATCACGTTCAAAAATCTGCTGGACGTGGTCGTACGTGGTATTTTTTTTGGGGGGGGCCATGGTTGTGCTTTGTACGGGGTATGACCACCGGCGGCTGTTCCACTGCTGAAGCACTACCTAAGCACGACTTACCATGTCCAAATAGGTCTAAGGCTAAAAGCGTTCATGATAAGACGCTGTACATACGCTTTCACCCGTGATACAAACGCGGAACACCCGTCGAATGACCGTGATAGTGACCCGTGCTCTGGCCGTGCCCGTGACCCGTGCTCTTGCCGTGACAGACCTCTTAAGCTTTTGCGTCTTCCCCAAGTTTAAATCACTGCCGGAACACGGATTACCACGTGTATTTCGCGTGCGTTGCACGTCTTTACCGCGCACACCGTCCCTGGTTGTCCGCGGAATAAACTTTTAAGGCACTGTCACACTGCGCTTTACGGCTTGATCACGGTCAAAACACGTCCAAAAAAGGTCTCCCGTGAAGCAGACGGTGTTGTTCGCGTTTAAGACGCGCTACAGACGATTTGTAGACGTGGAAGGACGCGGTAAAAAAATCTGAACGGCGTTGGACGCGGAAAGAAGTTTTGATCTGCTCAATTTTATTCCGCGGACAACCACGGACGGTGTATGTGGTAAAGACGTGCAACGCACGCGAAACACACGTGGTAATCCGTGTTCCTGTAGTGATTAAAACTCGGGGAAGACGCGAAAGTTTGAGCGGTCTGTCACGGCCACACCACGGTCATTCGACGGGTGTTCCGCGTTGGTATCACGGGTAATAGCGTGTGTAAAGCGTCTTGTCACGAACGCTTTTAGCCTTGGACGTGGTTGGTCGTGCTTAGGCAGTGTTTCAGCAGTGGAGCAGCCGCCGGCGGTCATACCCCGTACAAAGCACAGTCATTGCAAAAATTACCACGTAAGACCATGTCCAGCAGATATTTGAACGTGGAGTGCAGTGTGACCGGGGCTTTAAGCAGTTCAAAACTTCTTTCCGCGTCCAACGCCGTTCAGATTTTTTACCGCATCCTACCACGTCTACAAATAGTCTGTAGCGCGTCTTAAAAGCGGACAACAACCTCTGCTTCACGGAAGACCATTTTTGGACGTGTTTTGGCCGTGATCAAGCCGTAAAGCGCAGTGTGACCGGGCCTTTACAAAGAACAAAATACAAAAGAAATATTTTTAATGATGTATTTAAATCAGTGTCAGATGCATTGTAATTATTTTTCTTCAATATGCCAATGTTTGTAAAAGATGGATTTTTGCTAGTAGGGGTATACACTGGCTATTCTCTATTGTAATGCTATATATATATATATATATATATATATATATATATATATGATATTTTAATGGAAAAAATAAGAATATGCTACTTCGGAATGTTGTATGATCTTCTATAAGATCGTTACATAAAGCTGTAGCACTGTATTTCCATGGAGGATCAGTTTCCAAAGTAACTCAAACAAAATAGAATACATTTTATAGTATCTCTAGAGGATGCACTTGTGGGACATTCTTCAACAAGACAAGCAAACCGTGTCCCAGGAATGATTTGTCTACTAGAATACATCCTTTAAGTCATTAAAAAGCTTAATTTATTGAATGATGAAAAAGAACCTCTAACATCACATAAAATTACTGAAGATGTCATTTTAAAGTTCAAACTTGATTGGATTGAAGAACGAGGTGGATAGGATGTAGGATAGGAAAGGATGCAGGATAGGATAAGATGTAGGATAGGATAGGATGTAGGATAGGATGAGATAGAAATAGTTAGGATTGAGGTGGATAGGGTAGGATGGGATGGGACGGGATAGGATGGGATAGGATTAGATAAGATTCTATCCATTTTCTGTCCTACATCCTGCATCCTACATCCTATCCTATACTCGTTTTTGTCAAACAAGTTGGTTGCATGACTGTACATAATAAACACATAGTCATAAGATATGTAATTCTTCTCCAGTTTTGCTTGTACCCTGTGAGACAGCCTATGTGAGACACATAAGTTGTCTCAAAGGCTCAATTTGACCAATGATAAAAAAGAATCTTATTGTGACGTCACAGTAACGTCGTCAGAAAACATTGCGCTAGATGGCATGAAACTTTGTGTGAAATCCCTATTTTCTTCTGATTATGGAAGAAGAAATAGATTCCATCACTTTCTACTGAGGGAGACATAAAAATTTACACTTGTGACGGAGATTTTTCATCTTTTCCCTCGTTCCGCTACGCTCCACTCGGGAAAAGACGAAATATCCGTTACTCGTGTAAATTTTTTTGTCTTACTCAATAAATCGTGATAGAACCTATTAATATCTCTCTGTATCAACTTTCTGAATAATAAAATTATCTTTGTCGTAACTGTCATTTCCGAAACTTTTTTTTCAATTCGGTAATGACACACTTACTCATAAAACAAACTTACGGTATTGATATTTAAGGTTGGTTTTCTCACGTTAAACTACTTTTATTTCAGCCATATAATTCTGTTAATTGGACAAAATGTTATTCCGCAACATTCATTGCCTGACTGCAGCTACACTTATTTTATAAGATAAGCCGAAAACTCACTTTCTTCACTGATTTATAAATACTGAATATCATACGCAAAGCTATTGTACCCAACTTATAATTTAAATGAATATTAACCAAGAAATTTATTATTTTTTCACATTTAATCATAGTTGCGTAAGGACTTTAACTTAGCTGCTTCATACCATGAAAACACGTCGTACTGAAATACGACATGAGTCAATAAGTGTCTACCACAAAATGGTGGATATATTTGATACGAGTATAGAAAGCCCAAAATGAATAGTTGATATTCATGATATTAATAAAACAAATGCTTTATGATTGATTGTCTACACAGCAAAACTTTCCACATATATTTAACATATGTTACATATATGTTAAACATGTGGTTAAAACATATGTTCAATATGAAAAACGAGTATATGTGTTTAACATATACATTGAACATGTGTTAAACTTGTGTTAGATATATGATAAATATATGTTAAACAAATGGTGTAGAAGTGCTTTTGATAACCATCTTTTAAATGTGATTTTAGATGCATTTTTGGCATATCTGTGTTTGACATATGTTTTACTAACATGTGTTTAACGTACTATACTTAACTTACTTATGTCTAACGTATATGGCAATCACGCATGTTTCACATATTTTCGAAACGTATGCTAAACATATGATTGATATGTATTAAACATATATGTTTAACACATATTTTCAACATATGTAAAATATATGATTAACATATATTTGATATATATTTTTTCAAATGATAAACATATAATATCAAACATATGTTAAACACATTAATAACATACAAAAAACATATGTTTGAACACTTATGTTTAACATATATACTCGTTTTTTTATAAGTAGTATATGATATTAACACATGTTGAACATATATTCTTTAAAAACACATGTTTAACATTGATGGAAATTTTTGCTGTGTATTTGAGGAATGGTCCATGTATGCTGAATAACAAATATGGATAATGACCATATCCCTGTATACAGCACAAAATCGATAATTCAGAAAAGCAGAAACCGAAGGCATACAAAATCAGGATAAAACAGGAACCAAAGCAAACAAACAAAAACCTCCACCATTTGAAAATGCCCAGGAAGAGTAATAGTCCGTGAGCCAGACCCCCAAATTCGGGGTCATTGGTACCATCCGAGGTGAATAAACGACACCAATATATTCTGATAGATGGATATCTCTAGTATCTGAAAATGTTTGATAGCAATGAATAATAGGTAGCTAAGGCAATTTTTTTTTGGGGAGAAACCTTGTTTTTTAGTCGAAAATCAATGAAAATAGGAAATAAATTATAAATTTTATATGGTTGATGATTGAAAAAATTGAAAAGTGTGAATATGTAGTATTTTTGGTGTTCTTTCAGATGAAATAAGTTTCAATTTCCCATTCCTATTTTTACTGTGTGTTTTGGGGTAAAAAAGTCTAATTTTTGCAAAATTTCATAGAAATTCGAGAAAATTTTAATTTATTCCTGCTATTCAGTTCCTCAATATTGCATATGATCGTCCAATGATGATTTAAAAACATCTTTGAAGCTTTCTCTTTCAAATGACATATATTTTGTATTCTTGATTTTTGCGGAATCTTCGAATTTGAGTTTTTATACAGAAAACTGCATTTTCAATTAGAAATCTTCGATTTCTGTACATTAATTTAAAGAACCCTATCTAATCATGCAAGCAATGATTGAAAGCTATTTTCTAATTTAACTTTTCAGATTATATATGTTTTACTGATATTTCATTCAAAATTAAAGTGTTTTGGGGAAAAAACGTATTTTTTATCCAAAAATTGCTGATTTCTGAAGAATATTTATTGAATCAAAAGAATTTCTTAAAATGATAGCAGGAATGTATTTTAAAATGTTATTATCAAGGTTCATTCATGAAATACATATTTGAAACATATAGGTATATATTTCAACTTAATTTTGGGGCAAAATGCCTGTTTTTTGTCTAAAAATAACAGATTTCTGGGAAAATACTATTAATTCACTATCTTAGTTAAAATTATAGATTTAAAGCAATTATCATTAAGAAAGTAATTATCTTGTCAGATTATTATACACTTAAGAGTAATTATTCATTTAATCCAAAGTTTTTTGATAAAATATTTATTTTTTTACGCAAAAACAACTTATTTTGAGAAAATAAGTACTAGCTCCTTTAATCTGCCTAAATTGATATCTTCAAGCTTTGGTATTACGCTATTTCATATTATAAATGGATAGGAATGGCATTTGATAACTGAAATTTAATTTATATGTTATTTTGGGGCAAAAAACCTAATTAATGTGCAAAAATCACTTATTTCTGTGAACATTTTGTGAAATTTTTATTTTTTATTTTATCAAAGCAGGAGAGGTTTCATATAATTTGATGGCATAAAAGTGATCAAGTTTAATGAATTAGAGGAGATTTCTTTCATTATCTTGCTATTTTGGGGGAAAATCTCAATTTTATTTAAAAATCACTGATTTTTGGAATAATTTTATTACTATGAAATGGGTCATTATTATTTATATTCGAAAGTGTTCCTGGGTATATCATAGTTTGTCCTTGTAAGTCAAATACATTTCAAGTATCCTCTGTTAATTTAATGGGTATTTTGGGGCAAACAATATTTTTTAACATAAATATATAGCCTGAATCAAGAAAATTACTATAGAAAGTCTCATATTTCAAACTATGACTATTATTTTCTGTATTTCCTTTTTAACTGTTTATTCTTTCTAAACTTATTTATCATTTCTCTTAAATTTTGTGTATATTTTTATATTTGGGGTAAAATACATATTTTATTGAATATTAGGTCACAAAGAAACCAGTTACGTATCCTCTTCGTGCCTTGTGGTACATAAGGTCTTCACAGGTCACAAAGAAAAGCAAGCTTTTATTCTCAAAATTCTTGCAATATATAACCTCAAAATTTGTTTTATCAAATTTTGTTTATTAAGAGCTTGCTTTTCCATCTTTTTTTTTTTACCCCAAACATACTAATATTAACATTTCAAAACATAAGAATGAAATGATAAGTTAAGAAAAACTAAACAGTTAAATAGGAAATACAGAAGACAATAGTCATAGTTTGAAATATGAGACGTAATTTTAGACTATAATTGTATATAAAACATATTTTTTGCCCCAAAATACCAATTAAATAAACGGAGGATTCTTGAAATGCATATGACTTACAAGGACAAACTATGATATTCACAGGAACACGTTTGAATATAAATAATAATTATGACACTTTTCATAGTAATAAAGATTTTCCAGAAATCAGCGATTTTAAAATGAAAATTTTAGATTCCCCCTTTAAACTAGCAAGATAATGAAAGAAATCTCCTCTAACTCATTAAACTTGATCACTTTTATGCCATCAAATTATATGAAACCTCTCCTGCTTTGATGAAATGAAAAATATAAATTTTAAAAAATATTCACAGAAATAAGTTATTTATGCTTATTAATTAGAATTTTTGCCCCAAAATAAGATGAAAATTAAATTTCAGTTATCAAATGACATTCCTATCCATTTATAATAAGAAACAGCATAACATCAAAGCTAAAATATATCAATTAAGGCAGATTAAAAGAGCTAGTACTTATTTTCTCATGGTTTTTTCATAAAAATACATATTTTATCCAAAAATGTTGGTTTTAATGAAATATTACATTCAATTCCACAATCATCTGACAAGATGATTACTTTCTAAATCATAAAAGCTTTAGATTTATAGTTTTAGCAAAGATAATGAATTAATAGAATTTTCCCAAAAAATTGTCATTTTCAGACAAAAAACAGGCATTTTGCCCAAAAATTAAGTAGAAAATATACCTTTTATGTTTCAAAGATGTCATTTATGGGTGAACCTACATAATTACAGTTGAAAATACATTCCTGCTATCATTTTTAGAATTTCTATCGATTCAATAAATATTCTCCAATAATCAGCGATTTTTAAATGAAAAAAAAACAAACCTTTTTTCCACAAAAATACTTTGATTTTGAATGAAATGTTAGTAAAACATATATAATTTTATAATTTTAAAGAGTTTGAAAAGTTACATTAGTAAATAGTTTTCCAATATTGCTTTCATAAGTAATAAGGGTTCTTTAAATTAATAAACAGAAATCTGAGATTTCTGATTGAAAATCAGTGTTCTGTATAAAAACATCAATTTCAAGGATTTTGCTAATAAGAATAAGAATATAAAATGTATGTCATTTGAAAGAGGAGACTTTAAATATGTTTTGAAATCGTCATTGGACGATCATATGCAATATCGAGGAACTGAGAAGCAGGAATAAATTGAAATTCCTCGAATTTCTGTGAAAATTTGCTAAAATTCGACTTTTTTACCCCAAAAGACACAATAAAAATAGGAATTTGAACATGCAACTTATTTCATCTGAAAGAGAACAAAAAATACTACATCTTTACACTTTTCAATTTTTCAAATCACCATCCATATTTAAGTTATATTTTTTTCCAGAAAAAAATCATTATTTGGCAAGTACGCAAGGGCAATAACTCTTGTTTACCCCTTTAGCTACCTTTGATCAAATGCTATCATGCATTTTCTGAAACCTCTTGGGTATATCTATCATAATATCAACATAAGATTTATTCACCCCAGATGGTACCGACCAACCCCTCTGGCTCACGGACTATAAGCATCTCCGCCTTGCATGCAACATCCGTCGCTTCAATACGGTAGAACTGTCACATCCGGTTACTTTCGTTTCGGAAGACATAGAGTACAATCTTTGGTTGGATGGTTCAAATTGTCTATGACAGAATATCGTCCACCATTCTGGAGAGTGGGACATCATAGTGTATGACGTGTTCCCCATATCTACCGTAAAACTTCCTCAGTGACGGTGTTAGTCGATCACAAACATATCCCTGACTGAGAAGCTTATCAGAATAAAATCCGTATATTTGGTACTTGCTCTGGCATAGCGTATCAACTGAGATATGAACACGCCATATGTAGGCGATGAAGGGATGTTGCTACTCAGAAAAGGAAAGTTTATAATGCTGAAATTGAAGTCGTCGCGTTTGTGATAGAATGAGGTGTTCATGTGACCATCAGTGTCGTAGGACAACATTATGTCCAAATAGGATACTGAATTATTTGTCTCTGTGGTTTCTTGGACTTCAAGCTCCGAAGGATAGATACTGCTCAGGTAATCCGCGAATTTTGGATTATTGATGGACAACACATCGTCTATGTATCTGTAAGTGAAGTTGAAATCAGAAACTAAGTATCTTTTCCCTTCAGAGACCAAAGATTGAATGAATTCAGCTTTGTACGAGTAAAGGAAAATGTCGGCAAGGAGTGGGGCACAATTAGTCCCCATTGGAATTCCGACAATTTGCTGGAAGACCTTTCCTCCAAACACCACAAAAATGTTATGGATCAGAAAGTTTAACATCTGAATATTATCTGTTTCAGTGTACTTATTTTCAGAATCGGACTTTTCTTTGACAAAGTAGGTTTTGTCATAGTTAACAACAATGTATTTGCGATTACCGTTCTGACTTGTAAACGCATTACTTATAATTTTGCGAGTCTCTCTTTCAATTTAGAATGTGGAATAGTAGTGTAAAGTGTCGAAAAATCAAAGGCTTTGATCGAATGGACTCTACTTAAATGAGTGGATTTCAGATGTTCTAAAAGTTCCTTCGAATTCTTTAAAATCCACATCTGGTTGATACCACTGCGAGAATATACTGTCGAACAATATTTTTGAAGCTTAGATTTGATTTCAGATCAAACTTTGGTGAGTAAGATCGATACAGATTTGGTAGAACATTTTGAGGAACCAGCGATAAAACGTTGTTTGTACGGATTCTTATGCATTTTAGGTATGCAGTATAAGTATGGTAAATCTAAATTGTTAGTGTCGAAGCCAACGGAAGCAAGAGCTGATTTGTGGTTATCTATTATTTCAGAGGCAGAAAGGTTTATTAGGGTGTAAGTGGGATTTCCGGTTGTCGAATTTAAACCCAACTCTTTAACTAGACTGTCGAAATAGTACTTTCTGCAAGTAAATGTGTAATTATTTGAGGCTTTATATTATCTTGTATGATACCTTTATGAATATCAGTTCCAAAATCTTTGGATCTCCTTTACCATTGGATGGATTTCAATGAAACATGGTACATGCACAATGAAAAATCACCACAACTTGAATTCTGTGCAAAATTCATGAGATAAAGCTCCTAGATATCCATTTTAGTTGAGCAAAATTAGTTAATACCCCTGTATTTGAATGAATTTTCGTGCATTTAATAGCACTGTTGTCAAGTGGACAGGAGTCCATGGATAACGTAACCGACATATTGTAACACAGCGAAGAGTGTTGGGTAGCAGTTAAACTGATAGAATTTATAACAGTCACAAGATAAAGTTAACTATAACAATCTAGATTTTCCTCTATCTCTTCTGCAAGTAATGCTGATTGTTTTTGTCTACAGAGCAACAGAAAAAGATCAGGTTGTCGTAGATATCTACAATAAATGAAAGAAATGTTATCAAAGTTTAGCTAATTGATTTACAGGACAAAAATAATCTCCTGTAGTCTTGGCATTGCCTCTCCACCAATCACGTATGCTCCTGTACAAACGTCGGTACTTGTTCTCTTTGTGAAGTCTCTCGCACAGTTTACAAAATGGATCAAGTCTATCCGGAACGCCATATTGACCCCTGTATTCATTTTTCCAAGAAAAAATTTCGTTGTATTTATCTTTATTCTCATCCATTGTTTTTATATATTTTGCAAAACTTTCAGCCTTGTTAAATGTGTTCACATCAATGTAGGATTTGGGCGGTAAATATAAGGAATAATTGGATCCTCCCCTGACAGCAGGTAGGATCGGAAACAGTACGGTCCTGAATGCTTTCTCTGTGATATAGTCTCTACAGTCGGAGTTCTCCGCAGCAAAGTAATATTTATACTGTCGTAACATTTCGTTTTCACAAGGTTTTTCTCTACCACAAACTCGTTTGCCACAACGACCGATTGTATCAACATCCATGAACTGTTGTAGTTCTTTAATGTAGTTCTCCCGTTTACTTGGTGTTTTACAATGTCCGACCATCCATAACATCCTGGCTGTCTTGTTTTTGCTAAAATCTTCCATCTTCTGCCGATTTATCTGTTCTTTTGGCCAAACGGAACCATAGAACGTTTGGATATCGGAGTCGCGTCTATATGTCATCGTCCAGTTGAATAAATTGTCCCACTTGGCCACACCGTTTGGCATGTAGGTGGGGGACTCCATCTCCACGTACACCCAAACCTGCCCTGTCTTGGGTTTCATTGGAAGCTGATACATCCCTTCAACCTCAAACAAGACGGCATCAGCTTTTGTCAGCATTTTTCTATCATTTGTAACAGTACAATTACACGAAGGACACACTTGTGTAAAGTGACCTTGTATGGCTTTAACTGTCTTATATAGCTCTCTCCATAAAAGTATTAGTTTGGTTTTTGGTTGTTGTTGGCCGGACTTGTTTTCTTTTACATTTTTGAAGGATTGTTCAACGAGATTCTTTGTATTCATGTGATATGTTTGATTTGACGTCAAAGTCAGATTTTTCTTAACTTGACCTGATGATTTTTGTTCATCGATTTTTCGCTGATCATTTTTTGCTGTACTCGTTGATTCCTTTGTTGATGAAAGATAATTTTTGGTTGTACTCGGTGATGTCTTTGCTGTTTCCTGATCACTTTTGGTTGTACTCGGTGATGTCTTTGCTGTTTGTTGATCTCGTTTGGTTGTACTCGGTGATGTCTTTGCTGTTTGTTGATCTCGTTTGGTTGTACTCGGTGATGTCTTTGCTGTTTGTTGATCTCGTTTGGTTGAACTCGGTGATGTCTTTGCTGTTTGTTGATCTCGTTTGGTTGAACTCGGTGATGTCTTTGCTGTCTGTTGATCTATTTTGGTTGTACTCGGTGATTTCTTTGCTGTTTGTTGATCATTTTTGGCTGTACTCGGTAATGTCTTTGCTGTTTGCTGATCATTTTTAGTTGCACTCGGAGACGTAATTTTTGTTTGTGGATCATTTTTGTTTGTACTCGGTGACGTCCTTGTTGCTTGTGGATCATTTTTGGTTGTACTCGGTGATTTCTTTGTTGCTTGTGGATAATTTTTGTTTGTACTCGGTGACGTCTTTGTTGCTTGTGGATCATTTTTGGTTGTACTCGGTGACGTCTTTGTTTGCCGATCAAATTTAGACATGCTGGAATTTGTTGTGTGCCGACTATTTTTGGATGCAGTTCCACCGGATGAGGAAATGTCAAGCTTTAGTTTTGATTTATGCTTCGTTTTGCTTGATAAAATCTTTTTGCTTACTGTAGTATTGCTTCTCAAAAGAGAGGAGGGCATATTCTTAGACAGAGATTTTGTTGTCAACTTTCTTCCTAGTTCTTCCAAATCTGAGAAAATAATTATAAATCCAACGATGACAATGGTCCCTCCGACTATCCTAAAAGAACAAGATATAATCATGTTACAATATGACAAATGGTCCTTCCGAATATCCTAAAAACAAGTTACATTAATGTTATAGTATGGCAATGGTCCCTCTGACTATCCTAAAAGAACAAGATATAATAATGTTACAGTATGACAATTGTCCATCCGAATATCCTAAAAAAAACAAGATATAATTATATTACAATATGACAATGGTCCCTCCGAATATCCTAAAAACAAGACATAATAATGTTACAATATGACAATTGTCCTTCCAAATATCCTAAAAGAACAAGATATGATACTGTTACACTATGACAATGGTCCCTCCGACTATCCTAAAAGAACAAGATATTATAATGTTACACTATGACAATGGTCCCTCCGAATATCCTAAATGAACAAGATATTATAATATTACAATATGACAATGGTCCCTCCGAATATCCTAAAAGAACAAGATATAAATATGTTACACTATGAAAATTGCTCCTACGACTTTCGCAAGTTACACTGTTATTGTTTGAAAATAAATTGATTGATGAAACTAGAGCAGTAAACATGTGCATTCAATATCCTAGAATTTCTAGGAGAAATTGAAAAAGTTTCCTTTGCACAATATATATACTGTATTTCAATGTTTATTGTGCAACCAAAAAATATCCGCACAAAGACAAAATTAGCGATGACAATAGGCATGGTGACGCTTTTATGTTGGATACCAAAGGAGTGCTTTCTTTCATCAAAGGTCGTAAAGGGAGTATCTGCATCGACCCCCTGAAATTTGCGAAAAATACTTATGTTATCCGGTTTTATGTATAGATACTTTTTTTGGATAAGATCCCCCCCTCTCTTCACTTCCACCTGACGGACAGGACATTTAGCAAAATATTCTATATCTGCCCTTGTTTAGTTTATTTTATAATTGGTTAGTATAATGTTTATAAATGAGGGGGTGGACAGGGTGAAAGGGAGGCGGGAGGAAGGGGGTGGGAGGAGGGAGGAGGGAGAAAGGGGGAGGGAGGAGGGAGGGAAGCGGGAAAATGGGAGGGATTGGGATGAAGGGGCGGGAGGAGGGAGGAAGGCGGTGGGAGGGGGAGTTAAGGGAAGGATGAAAAGGAGGGGGATGCGGCGGAGGGAGGGGGGAGGTAAGGGATGGGAGGGGGAGAGAGGTGCCCCCTGTCCGCCCCCCCCCCCCCCCCAATGAAGATACAATGAAATAAGCTATTTATTATAGACTAAGAACAAATTTTAAAAAAAACAGCATAATTATAAGGGTATTCCCTTTGCAATGGACACGGGGGAATAAAGACTTAAGAGTCAAGTAGCATGCATGCACCGATCTTGATTTTCTTTTGTCTTTCGAGATAATTCGAGTGATGGAGGGGGGGGGGGGGCTTCATCCCAAACGATAGAGAATCGGAAAATGGTCATTCGAAGAGGAAGGATGAGATGGTCTCGACTTATTATCCGGTTAAGGGACCGGTCTATATTAATAGGCATGGAATATGAACGTTTTATGACACCAATATCCCTTGGAAATAAAGGTTTTAAAGCCAATTAATCCAAGGTACACAAACTTTTTAACACGTCTTGAAACTTAAAATAATGAAGGTTCATGTATATTTTCATATCGCTTTCATACATGTAAAACAAGAGAATATGGAAAAGATTTATAAAAAGATAAATATTTGTGTTCATATCAAATATTTTTTTTTTTAATTTTGTACAACATTTAAAAAATCTTATAAAATAAACTTAAATAATAGTTTCTCTTGTAAATATTGCAAGATTTAAGATGGTATGTAAAATATCATCCCAAAGAAACGAAAGATAGTGTCAATATTGTAATATATATGCACAGCCAATGTAATTCCCTGAGATGTTACTATTGAAAGGAACGTGCTGCAATTCGTGTATTAACACTCGTGACGTCACAATGCATAAGATCTAAAGAAACATGCCGCGACGGCTGTTCTAACTTGCAAACTGAACCCGCGGCGAGATGAATTTTGACGTCACCCTTTTACCAAGAAAAAACAATTTCAGAAAATAAGAATAAAACAGACAACTATGGTGCATATATATAGAATAAATGTCATAATTTGTGTTTTGTTACGGGTATGCAACACACATCAAGTGCATTTATCGCATGAAATGCGCTAACGCGCATTACATGTACGATAAATGCACTCGCTGTGTGTTGCATACCCGTAACAAAACACAAATTAAGACACTTATTCTCTATGTCTTATAGCTTTATATTAGGTAACAGATTCATCACATGTAAATAATACAATAACAAATGACTTTTTCAACAAGCTTGAATTTTTCTTCATGTTAAAAATATACAGAATTATGTAATGATATAACGTTACAATTTTTAATAAATACAAAGTCCACATGTCTTTAAAAGAAGGCTGTTCATGCCAAAATCTAATGTAATAATAATAAATGTGAAATACATGAATAACGTGTATAATGTCTTTTATGCCAAATATTCATACAAATATACAAGTGCAAGTCTTGTCACAGCTGTTTATTTTTATGTCTTTTTGTGAAAATATGCATAAATATCAATTCTTATACGTTAGTTTCACACTATTGTGTAAACGTATTATGTATTAAATGTATTATGGGCTGAACATTTATAATATGAATCAAGGCAAAGCCTTTTTGTGCGAGCGGAGAGAAAATAAATATGATTTTAGACTATGACGGTTTATCCTATCTTACAAAACTTTCTGTTTGGTGATTGCCAAAAAAAAAAAAGGCAGTATAAGGCGAGTGGAAACACAGAGGCATTTGTAAAATTGGTCTAGACCGACCAGCAGATGAACATTTTAAGGGGGGGGGGGGGGTGTGGGGCTTAAATTATGGTTCTTTGTACGTTCCTGTTTTGGCCTTGACCGGCAAATATTAGATTAGGTTGGGGGGGGGGGGGGGGGGGATTCCAGTCAAATTTACAGAAAAATACGAGCAAACACAAAAGGTGTATGATTTTGAAACTTTATATCAACGATCTAGTTTAAAGAGCTCAGCTAGAACTGGTCAGACCAAGGATTTATAAACAGACCTGGTTATATTTCCTACATGTGATTTTTTTTATTTCAAGCCATTTTAATTTTGTTATAAAACGGTTAAATGAAAATAAATAACTCATTGCATATCGCCCAAAAGAAAAAAAATCCATCTCGCCGATGTCAGATACAATCGTCCAAAGCCTGTTTCATAACATTTCAATAAAGAAAACCACTTTAATATCGGACATCAAAATTATAATTTTGGAGAAATGTTCGGATGCCTCCAAATATTATCGTAAAATCCGAGAAGTGTTCTGGATTGAGAAACTTAATAACGTGAAGCCATCCGGATTGATCATAAAATCGCCCATGGGAATACTTTGGCCGGTTTATTGACGTTTTTAGAAGCGTTTACGTCAAGCAAAATACGTCCATTAAAGGAAAATCTTACAACGTCAAAGTGACATTAAGAATTTGGCGCGATGACGTCAATGACGTCATAGAAGCACAGTAAACAAAATATTCAAACGAAGATGTCGGCTTTCCTAAAAAGATTCCGCGGTTACGCCGAGTTGTCGATGCTATTTCGTAATCTGCTTTACGAAAAATTATGTCAATAAATTTAACTTGTAAACAAAAATTGAGTATAACATATACGTATACTCGGAGTCGAAAAAAAAATTAAATGGCAATATTCAGCATCTCCGCAGTAACTCTGTCTGTGAGGGGACGAAAGTTTTTAAAAGCATAGTAGTACATTCTCATTCTTTGATTTAGCATATTTTCTCACTAAGGTAAGTGTATACGCGTTACCATAAGGGCGAGCTTCGCTCGCAAAGGCCCTTCGGGTCTTTGCAGCGAGCTCCGCTCGCTATAATATGTTGAGTCCAATATATATTTGACGAAAAGAATGATATTCATAAAACAAAAAATGCAACATATTTTTCGATGGGACATAACGATTTCTTTATGATTACCGGCAGTCATGACTGCCGGTATACTGTAATCAATCGTGACATACTTGCACGGATAAAATAACTCTTGGCAATATGATTGGTGGACAACTACAAAATATGCAAATATTCGTCAAGGTTATTCTGAATCTGTGCATAAGATGCTTCCATCAGGTCGGCTAAAGAGTCTAGCATCTTGGTCTCCAAGGCGCATCTCATTCCGCTAGGCGCTTCATTACAATGTAGCCTTGGGGAAATGGGTGCCATGTCTTTCACGATTCGTGTAAAACGGTTCTTGTGTCTTGTAGGCTAGTTGCCATCATTTCTTTTTATTTGCACTTCTCAAATGGAACAATACCTACTCAGAGATCGTAAAGTCAACGACTTCTGCCGTCAAAATTTTAGTCAGAATTTGGTACTCTTTTCTTTTTCGGGTCAATTCTTCCGGTATCGTAAACGCGAGATGAATACCACTGAGATGGCCAGACAGACTTTGGAACCATATCTAACATTCAAAGATGAGCAGATTCCAGCTCAATACTGACGTCGGAATTCAAATGACGTCATCGTTGCTATGCATTTTGTTGGCGGTGTGTCGGCCATATTTGTTTACATAGCAACCAAAAGCAGCCTCGTACGAATTGTTAACGTCAACATTCAGATACCCTCTGAATTTACCGTAGTGATCTCGAGAAGGAGGAAAAAGATTGTGAGTTCCAAAAATACCCCTTCGGGCAAGGTCATATTGAGAACAGTGTGAACCTATGACGTTGTGATGCAAGACGAAGAGTCTAGATGACTTGACAAATGAAAGTCATATCGTATCAGTGCATTTTCTTCCAAAAGATGCATCGAAAAGTCTTTGTACCGATACGTCCTACAACAAATCATAGATCCTCGGAAATTTCCGTAGCTTGACTCGGAAATAAAAACGGAAAAGCCCGGAAATGTGCGATTGGTCTAACAAGAATGAAAATCGTTTATTCCATTTTTTCCTTACTAGAATTTTACAACATTTAATGTCAGCTAACTGCCGGCAAGCTTTTTGTAAAAGCTAATACTTGTTTTAACTTTAAATTCAGACATAATACTTGTACTTGTTTTGAGTTTCTAAAAAATGGGACATACATTTTTAACCTAAGTTTTACAACTTACACCGGACGGGTCCAATTCCGGTATTGAATATTGACCTGTCTGTAAAACTATGTACTATTGCTATATAATAATAAAATAAAGAATGAGATTTACTGAATTATGTTTAATACAGATTTTGATAGTTGGATTTCGATGAAAAATTACGTTGCAACTCCTCCGAAATATAGAAATTAAATCTGTGTCATCAAATGATAAATACCCTTACCCTATGAAGCTCCGACGCGGCAGACATTTCCTCATTCTTTAGGCCTTTTCTTTTTCTTCTTAAGATTAGGCTTCTGATGGACGTTCTCTAGTAATATGTCAACGTTAAAGATTTATTGATACATACAGCACATGGACAATGATGACCGGTAAATCACAAGTGGTTTTACGCATCTTATATAAGTACTTCGCTCTACTGCATCCGTGTCCGTATTCTGAATGTACTTCGTTTTATCGGCAAAAACGAAGAGTAATATTCAGTATATCCCATTTGGACAGAGTAAAATGTGCTATAACCTTTTATTAGCATACATGTATATTAGTGGTACATGTTAAAAATATGCAAACTGAATGTATTTTGAGAGATATCATTGGCCCAGCTCTATTACAGGCTCTTCGAATTTATAGCATTTCCCCTTAAATAGGAAACTAAATCCGGAATAGAATGCGGATCAATAAAGTGAATGCTCCTGTAGTACAGATGTTTTATATAACATCAGACAGAGGACCCTAGGTTTACACTATATGTTCCCGGCGACCACGGCAGCCACGGGGCCACAAAACGAAGCACGCTGTAGGATTTTTGTCAGTTTTTATCTTGATATATTCAAGTTCTGTTATGTCTTGTTACGTTTTCGCAATGTATATCAAGGTATCCGTGACGAACCGCGGCTCCTGAATCCCGGAGACCTGACGGCGTATTACATTTCAACCGACGGCTCGTTTCGGACGTTCGTACGTTTCCCCACGACTTGCTACGTTCTGCTAAGGCCTGTCACGCGTTGTTGCGATCCAGTCAAGTCTGTCCACTATGACCGTGACCACCGAGAAAAGTAGGTATAAAAAGTTACACAAAAGGGTTTGGCTTGTGATCGTGCGCACCGTGGCAGGCCGTACGTAGTAGAACTTGAAATAAACCGTACAGCTGGGGCGTACAGTGATTGAACACACTCCTAAGCTCGCCGTGAGAAATCGTGGCAAACCTTGATAAAACGCACGTCTGCCCTAAAGTAGCTGCAGCTAAATGGGAAATATACGTGACAGAACTTCACTAGGATCGTTAATTGCCAAGTCATACTAGAACAGTTGCATTTAATTTACTTTACCTCTACTTTTACCTCACCTCTACGCCTCAGTGGTCACTGCGGTTAGGGGTTACATAATCTTGCTCTCGAGTATTGACTACTACAGTTAACTTTTAATGCTGACCTTCCCGGACGTTTTACGGGTACATTTCAAATCATAGACATAAAACTTATGGGTACATTTTATGTAAATTTCCCCTTTTCAGACGAAGAAACATGAAGCGTTGTAATTTTTGCTACATAAATAAATAATCTTTCCGTCTGCATGTCCGTCCGTCTGATGATTATACTTTCACATTTAAATGGTCAAAAAGTGACAGGTCAGCTTTAAAAGGTAACTGTAGTTGGATCGCCTCAGGACAGGATTGTGTATTGAACAATGTAAAGCCATAGCTGTGAAATATTCTGTTTTACGTGTGCGGGCTGGTCCTTTTGAGAGAAAATACCAGTTAAAAAAGCATAAACTCGCACACAATTCGAGATTGACAAAGGTATCCTGGCTAACCGAAAAAAAAGTTCCACTACGGCTTTATTACTCGAATCGAAATACGGCTCAAATGGATCTATTTTAACCCTGCCATAGCTTTAAAAGCATTCCCGTCCCCTGACCTGTGCAGGGGATATGTGCATTAAATACCGCATGTCAGAATGATACATCTTATTGACAACAATACACCAAATTTTATGTTTGTTTTTGCCTAGCTGAAGGGTGCCTTTTTTAAACACCTGGGTGGAAAACAAATATTAAATACCACGGCCTAATTCCTAACCACAGTGACCACTGAAGCGTAGAGGTGAGGTAAAAGTAGAAGTAAAGTAAAATAAATGCAACTGCTCTACTGTTGTTTCTCGTTCCGCTACGGACACTGTTTCAGCTTTTGTTACGGTCTGTGGCGTTCTGTCAAGGTTCGTTGCGTTCGACCCGTTTTGCTACGGTCTCCAAAGTAGGTCATCTCCACCGTGGGCTGTCGTGACGAATATTTTGACAGTTTAAACAATTCCGTTTAATGTTTGTGATATCACAAATTCGATTATTTGATATCAAAAAATCAATTTCGTGATATCAAAAATTGTTATTTTTGATATCACAAAATCTTATCGAATTTTTTATATCAAATTATCGATTTTGTAATATCAAAAAATGAATTTTTGATACTTAATCATGTGTGAACAAATCTTAAAAGAGTCTTTACCGACTCATTGTTATTTTCAGTGGCGGATTCAAGGGGGTGCGGAGGGGGCGCCCGCCCCCCCCCCCCCGGCACTGACCCAAAATTTTCCAAAAACAGGTATATTTTGGTCCATTTTCAGTAAAAATCGGCAAATTCGCCTCTTGACCCCCCGGCAAAGGGGGCGCTGGATCCGCCACTGATTTTGTTTTTGAAATTCGACTTTAGAACTTTTAGACATTTAATGCACTACGCGTATTTGTTCCGGTTGAAAGTGTGCTGAAAGTTCATATATCCTGTGATATTCATTTTTAATCGGACCCAATCTAATTTTTACACAATAAATACTCCTTTTTCAAACTGACTGTACCGATAGCTGAAGTATATTCTCATCAAAGGTCATTATAAAGTTTGACTGCCGACGTCTAGGTGAACCCCTATCACGTGATGTAACCTATCTTTTAACGCCTTAGTAATTACGCAATGCTGATCAAAAAGAACCCCCCCCCCCCCCACCCCCACCCCCCCCCCCCCCCCCAAATAAAAAACTTCCCAAGATGATTCGTCGATAAACATCATTAGAAATAATGAAGTCGATCTCGCATCTTGTATAAGGTCGGATGAAAACAATGCAAAATTGAAGATTTTATGAGGGCGCGAAGCGCCCGAAATGAAATATAGATTATATGAAGAAACTAAGTGAGATATGATAATGCAATAGCGCCTTCATTCTAGCTCTTTAAAGGTAAAAAATCAATAGGGGTACCCCCCTATCGATACCCAATAACCAATCAGGTAGAACGAGTCATCGAACACGCCGCTTTTCATAACTGCGAACGTATAATATACGTACTCCATCACTCATGATGAAATAAAACCAAGTAGAAGGTATTAGATGTACGAAATAAACTGTAGGAGATGTACAACTCTCATGATCATCGCAGATCATAAAATATGAATATACTGTATATATACGTGTATACGTATACGTAATATATAGTGATGAATAAGGTGACCAACCTTGTGAAACTCATTGATAAGTAAACATCTTATCACACCATAATATGAGCGAGAGTTTGCGAGACTGGAGTTGAGTACATGTGATACCTTAAAAGTAGAACACCAAGATATACGCCGGAAAGGAGAGAAATCGCATTGCATTATAATAAACTTGAAAACAAACAAAAAATGACAACGATAAGTCTAATTCATTTAACGTTGTTTAACGTAAAATAACAGAATACAGATACAATAGATGTCTTCTATTGGTTCCTTGTCTGTACTGGTCAATGGCATCACTGCAGTGTCAAAAACCTCTGTAACATACAAAGAGGTAGAAATTAAATATATATTTAACATGTAGACTAACAACGAATGAAATATAGATAAAGTAATGTCATGTAAATGTAAAAATATTGAAGAAACTAAGATTGTCGGGTGGGTAAATGTGGGTGGGATTGCATTATCATATCTCACTTAGTTTCTTCATATAATCTATATTTCATTTCGGGCGCTTCGCGCCCTCATAAAATCTTCAATTATATTTCAGAAACTATCGTGAGATATGATAATGCACGTTTAAAGCTACTTACATGTCCTCAGTACAGACTTCCCGTAACTGTGAGGAGTGACAACTTTCCTATAGAATTTTACAAAAGTTGATTGAGAAGACCAATCGGCCATGGATAAAATTTCCTCTATGGGGACACCAGCATTGCTAGCTTTAGAGGTAGAGGCCGCGCGGGCCGAATGCGCTTTAAATTTGCTGGTATCTATTCCAGCTAGACCCATAATATCTCTAATCCAATGTGAAACTGTTTGGGCAGAAATAGAAGCGTAAGGTTTTCTATTCATGATTAGTAAATAACCTCTGTTAGAGTTATCTCTCTTTGATTCAGTACGCGCGCAATACGTCTTAATGCAGCTCACAACACAGAGTTGTGGATTTTCAGGATAAGCGTCATATTTGACCTGCTTCGGTTTGCTACTTGATTGTGTTTTCGATAGGCCTGGTAATTCGAAAATAACATCAGTGTCTGAGTATTTCATAAACTCTGTATTTAACCGAGAAATCTCCGAAACACGTTTTGGAGAGACAACTGCTAACAAGAAAGCAAGTTTCTTAGAGAGAACTTTGATATGTAATTTATCATTTGTTTCTAGAGAATTAAGATAAGAGAGAACTTTATCCAAATCCCAAATTTGTTGGTATTTTGGTTTCGGGGGAATTTTGTTGTAGATTCCTTTCATTAATTTCGACGTAAGGAAATGTTGACCCATCGGTGTACCATCTACATGGGTCAGAACTATAGAAATTGCTGACCTGTGAACATTAATCGTGCGATATTCGAAATTATTCGCGCATAGCCAAGATAAATACTCAAGAAACTGACTTAAGGAAGTTGAAAAGGGAGTAATCTGTCGTTCACGACACCAGCCGACCCATTTACTCCAGGCACTCTGGTAAGCCCTGTTTGTACCATTTCGGCATGACCCAAGAATAAGGGATCTAACGTTTTCTGAAAGTCCGATACTTTCATATCGTCCCCCGATAACTTCCAGGCGATTAGTTGTAATGTTCTATTCAGCACCAGGGGATGAATTCCCTCGATCGGGGAGGTTAGAAGCGTTTCTGTCACCGGAAGTAACAGAGGAGGCTTGATCGACATGCTCAGAAGATGGGGATACCAAGCTTGCGTCTGCCACGCAGGAGTCACCAGCACTATCTCGCATTGCTCCGATCGAATTTTCGCTATGCATTGACTGATCAGACAGAACGGAGGAAACGCATACGCCTTCCTGCCTAGCCACGGGTGAAGTAACGCGTTTGTTGCGATTGCGCCCGGATCGGGAAACCAACTCATGTATGTGTCGATTTGATAGTTTGTAAGGTCTGCGAATAGATCTATTAAGAACGGACCTAGAATCCGATTTATCAACCGGAAGACACTTGTGTCTAGTGCCCAACTGCTTCTGTCGCGTAAATGACGACTCTCCCAATCGGCGATCACGTTTAAGGCGCCGGGTAGATATTCTGCCTGGAGGAAAATTTTCCTCTCTAGGCACCATTGCCAAAGATCTCGTGTGATAAGAATACATTGCCTCGACACTGTGCCGCCCAGTTTTTTTATATGTGCTACGGCGGTTGTATTGTCGGTTTTTATGAGAACGTGCATGTTTTTTCTGTCCCGTAGAAACGCTCGGACTGCGAGAAAAATTGCCATTAACTCTTTTGCAATTATGTGAAGATTTGATTCGTGATTCATCCACGGACCGCCGATTCTGACATTTTGACAAACAGCGCCCCAGCCTGTCTGACTGGCGTCTGTCTCTAGAACTAACTCTGGATTTGGCGAAGTTATCTTTCTTCCATTCCAAACTTCTATGTTCGCTACCCACCACCTTAGTTCGTTTTTCACCTCTGGGCTTAGTTCGATCAAGGAGTCGTAATCTTCAAGGGGAGATAAGCCTTCTGTTTTCAACATTTGAAGAAAACGGTAATGGAGAGGAGTGGGAAATATAGCCTTTGCGGAGGCTGACAATTTTCCGATTATTTCGGAAATTTGACGAACAGAAGCCAGTTTTAGATCTAGACATTTCTGACAATTTTTCCGTATGTCTTTGATCTTGGTTTGAGGGAAATTTAGTGTCAAGTCTTTGGTATTTATCTGAAATCCCAGATACTCTAGACATTGGGAGGGTTCCAACTCGGATTTCTTGTAATTTATTACGAACCCCAGAGATGTAAGAACATGAATCGTTAAATTCAGATCGCGTTTTAGACCCTGAGCACTTCGGTTCATGATCAAAATGTCGTCCAGGTAGAAGATTAATCTGCAGCCTAGGCGTCTTAAGAACCCTATGGGGGTTTTCATTAGTTTTGTGAAAATTCGTGGGGCTACCGACACTCCGAATGGAAGGGAACTGAATTCCAGAGTCTGGTTTTGCCACTGAAATCTGAGAAAACGACGATGTCCTTCCCAAATAGGGACTGTAAGATACGCATCCTTTAAGTCTAATTTCACCAGAAAATCGTTTTTTATCAAAAGGTTTTGTAGAAGGTGTATTCCTTCCATCTTGAAATGCTCGTATCTGAGAAAATGATTCAGTTGTCTTAAATTTATGACAGGACGTAACCCCCACCTTTCTTTTGAACTAGGAAAATTGTACATGTACTGACAAATCCTATGACATTTGTATCTGATACCTGAACTGCATTTTTTTTCTTGGAGATCTTTGACCTCTTGAGCTATTAGTGATGCATTTTCTGGGGAGCCTGTGTACTGGAAAGGAATGTTTAACTGTGTTGGAATTTCTACGAAATCTAACTTTACTCCCTTTACAGCCTCTAGAACCCAGGGATCTTGAGTTATATATTCCCAATTTTGAAGGAAGTGTTTTAATCTTCCCCCTACTGGGCAAGTGGTATCTGAAGCTTGAATTTTGAAACAAAGAGAGTTTTGCAACATTACCTTCAGTTCTGGGTTTTGGCATGACCCCGAGCTGAGCTCCTGCCCCTGAAGTTTCCGAAGCGGCCTCCGGACTGTTGCACATCCGTAAGCCCTTGACGAAATCAAAGCATTAAAGGTACTGAGTGCGAATAGCCAGAATAATAACACTTACAATGTATGACAAAATATTGTGTTTTCAAAGTAATATTTGTTCCTGAACACCTTCGTAGGCCAGTTTATGGAAGTATAAAGACAGAACTAAAATGCAAATGCATAATGTTGTCATAATGAATTGAAAGATGATGTCTGACCGTGAACATGAAAATTAAATAACATCACATTAAATCTACCCCTCCCCCCTAAAAAATACAACAATCCAATATGACTATCGATTGATGATTCCGTATACAAGGAAAGAAGACGAATCTTATTTTCTAATTTGATCCCCACTCTCTCTTTAACCTTTCATGTTCAATGTTAGTTGTGTGCTAAGAATTTGAAGGAAAATTCACTTCTTTTTTAGTATATAAAAACATGATACATCCTAAACGGGAATGTTTTGATCTTTTATTTTTCATAATTGTTAATATCATATTTCATGATGGAAGTTCCTAATTTTTCCGTCGTATACAGATTTTATTTTGTGAAGAGGGGCAAAACAAGCCTAGTTGAAGTTAGTTTTACGTTCCACTTAATATCTTTAATATCTGGTAATGGAAAGGGGTTTCCAACACACTGTGTTCATCTCAGTACATACAGATGCAATTTTTCATTAGGTCATGCATGTACATAACACGAGAGCTCGATTCATATAGATATAATTCATTGATTCAGACAGTGATCAGACTTTATACCGATCATAACGCTGACGCAGTCCCAAGCTACATGTAAACAGAGTAACATCGTTTATACATACTCAGTAGACGGGGCTCCCATGAGTGAAGAAATCAGGCAATCACTTTGTGCTATTCGCACAAAAACTGGTTGTAGGTGGGGTTGCCTTTGTCAGAGCGTCTATAGTAGCCACGGCCTCTGCCTCGTTGACCCCGGGTCCCTCGGGAGGATCTAAACCTTGAAGAGCTTACTAGGCACTTAAGCTCCTTATATTCTGAGCTTTCACGGGCTAGGAGTTTTTTGAATTTACGTCCGAACAAACTTTCTCCAGATTTTTTAAGAATTCGCTTAGATTTCTTATCATCTAGTATTTCTAGGCAAACTGGCATTAGTTTGGCCAAGGTCGCCTTCCTGCGCTCCGAAAGAAATACAAAATATGCATTGCCTACCAAAGCGACTGCAGCTTTCACGTAAAGCATAACGTCCTTGGGGTCTAAGCCTTGACCTTTCTTGTTCTTAATAATGTCTTCACATGCGGCCCATAATTTAAGGAGGGGGCCAAGGGGATCAGCTATTCTTGCCTGTGAATTTACATTTTCCCTCTCCAATTTCCCATTCCATTTACGGGAAGATTGCATTTGATACAGTTTTCTTATGAACCGATCAGTTTTTTTAATAGGTAAGCCAACAAGTGATGGGAGGGGAAAATCAGACATTAGATCCTGTCGATTCTTTTTTGACATTCCTGCTGAGGCATGTTTTGTCACAAACTTCTGTGTTTTTTTATTGACTTTCCACACTTTAGATTTGCCAGATAATTTAAAACTGCTAGCTGATGTAGACGACGACGAGGAGGAGGATGACGAAGAGGATGACGAAGAGGAATCAGAATCACTACTGGATTCGCTCCTGATTTGAAATTTGTCTTTCCTAGTACGCTTGGACTTGCGCACGGGAGATGGAGATCGTCGACGCTTGGGAGAATTAGTGTCAAAATCTGAGTTACCTCCCTCTATATGTACTGATACAACGTCGTCATTTTGATTTGCCATATCCACAGATTTGGCTACATTATCTTGGTCAGAATCCACAGATTTTGACCGATATCCAGAAGGTGTGGTGTATCCCGGAGGCGGACTGCCCCTTAGGGACTCTTGAGCCATAATACACAAAGTGTATAAACAAAAATTCGAAAGTCGAACACTCACCAAAACACGTCTACACTATACGAGAGCTAAAATGAAAAGCGGCGTGTTCGATGACTCGTTCTACCTGATTGGTTATTGGGTATCGATAGGGGGTACCCCTATTGATTTTTTACCTTTAAAGAGCTAGAATGAAGGCGTTATTGCATTATCATATCTCACGATAGTTTCTGAAATATAATCCAGTTATATCTAAACCTTGATTTTTGCGATGTCTGTGTTTGGTCATGGGGTGGCATGAACGAAGACTTGGTAAATAGGGAAGAAAATATGTGTGAACAATCTTTTACGAAAGTGAAGTTCAATGCATAGCACAAAAGTTCCAGAGTCTCGAGAACTACCCATCCTCTGTTCCCAGGCTATTTGCGCTTTTTTAAGATGCGTGGATGATGGAATCTACTCAATTTATACATTTTCGGGGCGTAAGCATGTCACATGATGTTTAAAGGCTTCGCGAAACTCGCCTAAAAAGAATGAGATTGAGATTACAAGCCCTTCCATCATAAATCTGAGTCCTGCAACTCTAACTACATGTGGAATGCTTCAATTAAAATTAAACTCCAATTCAATCTGTATTACATATCAAAATCCTACTAAGGCAATAGTAATTAAATATCATAAGGTACCCTCCCCCTAGCCTTTAAACACACAAACACAGATCAATATGACTGAATCTGAATACTAAAAAGCGAAAAAAAAATTGAGATGAGATGGATTTGTTGTATTTAAGAAATAACAACTAGCTAGCCGTGATTTGTTGTCCAGTAATTCCCCTAGTCGCATGAACCAATAAAATTATCACCTAGCCGCAAATTGGTTCGTGCGACTCGGTGAATTACTGGACAACAACCCACGGCTAGTTGATATTTCTATTCTAATATTGTTCTGCACGAGCTCTATAGCACGTGCATGGGCGGGGCTCAGCAAACTGTAAGTTTGTTGGAGATTTTACACCAGGCGAGTTCTATAGTACATATAGGGAAAACATCTCAAGTCCTGTCAAGTCGTATTGCATTGAAACAAAGACGATGCTTGTACATTGTATACCTCATAAGTGTAGTAATACCTTATCGTAAATACTTGTAAGAATCTTGCAGACAAACAGGCAGAGGTAGATTTCAAAGTGAAGCGGAACTGAAATCGGACCCATGCATAGGAGATTGCTTCAACTTCGTCAATTTGTGTCCTAGGAAACAAATCTGTAAAATTATTCAAATTCATGAAGTCATAAAAAAGTATCTACATCTTCTGTGACTTTGACCTATGACCTTGGATTAAGCCCATGACACATGCAACTTTGGCAACAATTCTGTGAAATCAAGTCTATGCAGGCAGTGAAAATTAATGTCCCAGACTTATTCCAGCAAACAGATTGACAGACAAACAGACTGTAATGGACAAGGATGAAACCTTAAGTCTCCTCTTATTTCGCAGGTAGGGGACTGATAATAAACCTTCACGCGCAATTTGATCGGTCTTAAAATATACTTATAAATCCAGATTCATCAAGGTAGAAAAAATTCCTGCCAAATTTCAAATTGCATTCAAATGGACAGACGTCTTTGCAGACGACCAAATTGTAGAAGCAGAAGATACAATAAGAGAAGCCAAGTTCTGGTAGGATTTCTTTATTTCTAAGACATTTCATAAGTTGGCGTGGAGAAGCTTTTACACTAAAGTGCATTTCTGGTCTCGTACATTATAATGGCCACTCCACTCACCCAAATATAACAAAACGTAACGAAAAACGCCAACAGCTTCCTAGAAAAATTAAGATACATTATGTATATAATATTATACCACAACTTAATTCATATAAGACGATTACTCCTTTAGTATTTAGAGCAAGAAACACTGGATAATCAGCATTTCTTCTAGTATTCTACAATTCACAGTCGATATTCAAACATAGCCGAGTGGAATGAAATATTCTCCAAGCCTTATATTACTACACAGAATAAAGTCCATCTTGTACACTGTTTGTGCCAGGTAGGGTTAACAATATTCTAATAGCCATTTACTCATTGAAAAATACATATACATTCACACCATGAAAAATCCTCAACATGAAAAAATGTTATTCCAAAATATTTTGTAATTCAAAATGACGGAACACCTAAATCTACAATTAATACCATTTGGTATAACACTCTCATCAATAATTGCTTGCGTCATTAATAATTATTATCATTAATTCAATGCATTTTATGAATAGTAGTCCTTTCCTTCCATTTTAGAAGTTGCCTTGATCAAGTGATCTTTGGTCAAGGTTATGGCATACATATGGGTCAAGGACAACAATATCCTTAAATTTGATATTCAGAATGGTTGAAAAGATATTCAGATTAATTATGTCACAGACAGAAAGAAGGACGAATATGGGAAAAACAAATGTGGAGAATGACTCCATGATGCTGATAAAATAATTAGGTCAGATCTATTCTGGACTAGATGATGACATGAAATAATGCCGAAAAAATAGGTCACGTCACTATCTTAGAAAAGAGTGAGACTTGAGATTCACTTTGTGTTTAAGTGCATGTAAATAAAAATCTTCATGAGCAATCTATAGCACTATAAAAAGAAATGTATCATGTTCATATCTACAGAGGAATGAAGAATGTTATAAAAAGGTATAAAGAATATTGCAGTTTCTATAAATATACTTTTAAAAAGGAATATGAAGAATAGAAAGTTACTTATATTCAAAAACTTTGTATTTAGCAAAAGCTGGGCTAAATGCCTGACAAGGGAACCCTCTTAAATCATGGACAACAAATTTGGTCAAATATAACAAACTTGGTTTTGGATCTTTAGCACTTGCTTCTTATAAGATTTAGTGAAATTCCATGCAATAATAGCAGTGACATGGACAATGTGAATTCATGTAATTAATACTGATAGAGGAATGGACAGCTGAATGTACTGACTGTAACTTCAGTTCACTTTGAGCCTTTGGTATCGCCAAAAAATACTATTTTCAATAAAATAAAGTGAAATGCTGGAACTTTCCATATCTTAAATTGTATGTTTACTTTGTTGACATTACTATATGCACAATTTCAAAACAACGAACAATGAAAGAAATTTTAACTTGTATATTGCACGCTCAAAATTAGACAGATATCCTATACGTCTAAAATATTAAACTTGCACTGCTATGGTACTTTTACAGTTATACCACATGATACTTATCAATTATAAGAATTGCACGGAAACGTTGCACAATAAGTTGTATAAACTGTAGACAGAAACTTTGAAAAAATAATCACCTACTTTAAAGATCAAATACGAGAGAACTTCTAGTGACTTGCATCAATTATCCCAAATATAGATTAAGGTCACACGCTACTCTGTGTGTACTTGTACCAAGAACCTATCCTTATTACCTATAGTCTGTCTGGTTTTCATATCTATTAATATCGGAGTTACATTGATACTGAAGATTTCACATTTTTTATCACAGTTCAAATCATTCTTCAACAATAATTGAGACTAACATTTTGTACTACAGATATTACAATAAAGAGTTTTATAAGAACTTTCTTTTTGTCAAACAATAGATAAAATACCGACAAAAATTGAAAAGAACTCTTCACTTAAATAAAAATAACCTTTCTTCATATTAGCTTCTGTCTAAGCAGTGCTTTTTCTGTTAGCCAAACTTTGCGCGAGATACCTCCTGTTGACAGCCATATTGTGGGTCAAACTAGCAGATCCACTTCAGATGTTGCAAATTTTATAAATGCGGAACATGAAATTAAATTTTGTTTATACTCCTACAAATACTTGGAGTGTACCTACTCCAAAATTGATTTTTTTTATGATTGCAAAGATATGAAGAAATATCAATGGCTTGCCATACAATATAGCTGACAAAGGGAGGTAATTTTGGCTCTCTGAAATCAAAGGAAAACTATCTATTTGATTGGATATATTTGGGAATTTCTCTTCAACTGTATGCCAAGAATTACAGACCCATTTATAATATTTTTTGGCATCTATCACTAAAGAAATTTCAATCCTATTTATGACAGCCTATTTTCATCTTGGGACAGCTCAGCTACTATTGCAAGAACATTTCTAAACAGTGGACAAGAGATTTCTCTAGAGAGAAGCTACATGTAAATGAATCTATGACAAAGATACTAGTAATATAAAACATGTCAAAAGAAATTCAACTTGTATATTGCGTTAAGTACCATAAACTTGATTAAACTTAGCACCTATATCATAAAAACACAGGAAAACCAGGGTTAGTCATGTCTATCACAAACTTACATGTACAAGTACTTATCATTAAGTACTAAGCAAGTATTCCATGCTGCCATCAGTTAAACTGTGGTGCTAAAAATCTAACATTAACATAGGATGGAGATTAATTTATAGTTTTACACTATAATCTTTTGATTATTATTTCAATAAACATTATGAATCCAATATACTAAGTACACAAAGCTCCTTTCAGTTAACGTTATTGCAAATCCTTAAGGCAAACAGGTGTGTTTTTTTTTTCAATAAATGGCTTTCATAGATCTTTTCAAAACATTTTATAGAATTTCTGAACTAGACAAGCAGAGTCACTGTGATTTCTCATCTGAATGATGCCTCATATAACTTTATAATGTTGCCTTTTCACACAACATCCCTTCCCTGACAGTTATGCCCTGTTCACGTTAATGCGCATTAAATCTAATTCGTTTTAGATTTGATGTGCATTGTTTTGATGCAAATAAGATTCACACTGCTTTCAAACAACAAAATCTAATGGGCATTAGATCTAATGGGCATTAGATTTTGGTACATTTTCATTGATTGCCGTATGTTTTCAAATCAGAAAAGGATCTCTAATTTATGCTATATTATTGTTTTTCTCAATTTTTTTCTCTTTGTAAGTTAAGATCTTCCAGTAAGGCTAAGGAATAGCATAGTATCAAAGACATCATTATGAGATAACATGACGTCACAGTACAATGTTTATTTATTGTTTATTTATGGAAGTCAAGAAACACAGTAAAGCACAGATTGTCAAATCAAGTATTTCGACCTCTAATTCTATGATTTGAGCCCAGAGGGTGATTATAAATGCCAAATTATGATGTATACATATTGTAGAATTCAACTGCATCATACATGCATGTGCCAGATTTAATGCGAAATAGATTTGCTTTACGTTCACATGACAAAATCCAATGCGCATTTAATCTAATGCGAATTAAAGTAACGTAAATTAAATTTGTCATGTGAACGCAGCCAAAATCTTATGCGCATTAAATTCAATTTAATACAAATTAAATCCTTCATGTGAACAGGGCATTAAGCACAGGTCAACCTATAACAGGGGTAATACATAATCTTTTATTTCAATTTGAGATATACCAAAATAAAACAACATTTTGTGATTGATTTGACAGGGTAGGGATTGTGAAACAAAATATTCATTTCATCTACCAAGAATTTTAAATAACTAATGGTGTCCAAATTAAAAGTCTTGTCAAATAGAACACGCACATGTGTAATAAAAAAGCCTATCATTTACTTTTCAATATTTTTGCATAAGCTCAACATTTCAGAAAGTTAGACAGAAAATTAGGACGAAAAACTTTGGAAAGGCAGCATAAAAAATCAAGGTCAAGGTACTGTTATTATAAGCAATGTTTGTCTTTCTGAATTCTGTCTCCGATTACTACAACCCAAGGAATAAAACTCTGATGACTAGTTATCACAATATATGGCCTCATATTATATAACGGTGTCTCTATGATTGATGATGTATGTATGTAATATGGAATGAGAATAGGAAGGTTTATAGGGTTTCCTTTCCGAGTACAAATACAAAACTCCTAGAATCAAGCAGCCACTTTGAATGTATTGACTAGAAAGAACTAATGCATCCCTAACAGTACACTTCAGTTCAGAAAATATTTATTCATACCACAGGTCATGTAACTAGCAATTTTGTAATGGTGTACTGATCTTTGTAATGGTGTACTGATCTTTGTAATGGTGTACTGATCTAAGTTTCTTTTTATCATCAAAACAGTGTGACAATGATAGTGCCATAGTACAAATCTAACAAGTTCCCTTGCAATAGTACTAACCTAACAAGTTCCCTTGCAATAGTACTAACCTAACAAGTTCCCTTGCAATAGTACTAATCTAACAAGTTCCCTTGCAATAGTACTAATCTAACAAGTTCCCTTGCAATAGTACTAATCTAACAAGTTCCCTTTAAAAATTATCTCTCTTCTCTAAATTGAAATAGAATAATATTGCAGCACTGTAATTTCATATTGCCAAATTGCTTTGATAGTTTATGATTAACCTTTACCATAAAGTTTTTTTAAGAAAGGAAAAAAAGTGTTCCACTCCTCTTTGAGAGGGCAGTCTTTAGGACAATGTCCCTTACAGTTCTCCCTACATACAATTATATCTTGTATATTAATCCTTATCTTAAAGGGTGTCTGTAAAATATATGTTTCCCAAAAGTCAAAGTAATTGAAACTTGCACTAAAGTTTGGTCAGAAGAAGATATATAAATCTCAGTAAATGTACAAATACAATTTCCATCATTATTGAAAAAAAAAATCAGTGTTTGTATCACTACAGAATATGTCAGATAGACAAAAAGTACAAAAGTCATAAGATGCCATTCATAAATAACTCAAAATGTACAAGTATGTTCAATGTTACACTCAGACAAATCATATGAAGAATTCTCAACACACAAACTGGAATAATAGCCCATATAAAACAGATTTTATACTGTCACACTGAATGCTTTTATATGAATTAAGGTGCTGTATGACCATAGTGTTTAAGGATACATTATAAATTACAGACTGTCAAATCTCATCTTTATATGTATAATTACACAGGAAAGAATACAGATTAATATTCTCTTTTTCATAAAGAAACACATGGAGCATTTCTTGTCACTTGAATGTATTGTCCACACACACAAAAAAATTTAGGTCAAATTGTCGTATTTTTCTTTTCCTGACACAGGAATCTGTTAGCACGTTATATCTACATGCAATTCATTCTAAGGTTCCAGCCTTTTTTAAGGTAATGATATCCCCTTCTAAAAGTTAAATAAAGGTGAAATACAGTAAAAGTTTATTTCCTGTGTAGTTTAACCTTTTATAGATTTCTTCCGAATTTGAAACACTTTTAAGTTAAAAATTACAGTTTCGAGCCAAATTCTTCATATACAATACCTTCAAGGGCAAGGATGTACTCTCACAGCGTCTTCAAAATATACCAGTAGACAGACTTACATTGAAATTATTTTGAGTAATACTACGAATAAAGTGGAAATTTGGCAATCTTAATTCACGATATATATTTGAACATTATGGTTATTAATAGCACTGACATGTATAGATGAATTCCTTACTTACACGTTACGAGATTGATAGTACATCTCACTCCCCTATCTACCTCACAGAAACATTATAATGATGGAAAAATAAACCTTCATTTATCATGTTTATATTAATCTCTTGTTGTCATCTAATTCAAAACTTCATCTACCCACATCTTAAACAACCGTATCAAATGAAAACTTTTGTAACCTTGATTTTTAAATATGATTTATCATCCTGCCAAGTTTCATGAAGAAGATCTGATGAATCAAAGATAATAAGGTCTCTTATAGCAATTGACAAAAAATGGAGGGAAAAATATTTCAAAATTCATATACTGCAAAATTATAAATTATTCATAATTCCGAGCGTTCATAATTATAAATCAGATCTACTGGTCATTGCAGATTATTACTAATCTAAAGGGTAAACTGTTATTCCATTTCCATCATTTATTTCTTATCACATGTCAAACTTGTTTCAGCCAATGACGCTGTAGTATATCGATCACATGATGATTTACATCGACACCAAAGGAGATAACTAAATTCTTAATCCTCTAAAATTTGCAGGGAGACGTTGTAAAAGGGTTCTTGGTATGATAAAATCGTTACAGGGCTCTAATCATACTTCGTACCCAAAGAAGGTGTGTAAATGTTAAGACTTCCGTGTCTTCTCCTCCCAATTTATTTATACATCTTACCTGGGTAGGAAGTACGTCAGAAACACATTGTCTAATAAACTGAATCTGCTTAAAAATCAATAAATATATTTACATTTCACATAAATCACGTAAACTTTCATGTAATTAGCACTCCACATTAAGTGTAAATACACCTGTATAATAAAAGTATCAAAGGATCAGAGAAAAAAAAATAAAGACCTTACACGACAAAAGTTGGATTTAAAGCTCGAGATTTACAGTATAACTGTTTAATAACGACAGGTGGAAGTAGAAGCTACACGTACAACTATAGGTTATGACGTCGGTACAGATCATGGAAAAACTCTGAATAATGATGAGATTGCGCTGCAATATATCTAGATCTACATGTACACCATAGGTGAAAAATATCTTAAATGCACATATACAAGTAAATGACTAGAATACGAAAGACATGGAATCGGCTGAAAAAAATACATAATAAAATAAAACATAACCTTTCATGGTACAAATGATGCTGTCGATTTAGCTTCCTGGTCAATGGTTTGGTGTCACCCCAATGCCTCTGTAATTTGATCGTCTTTCTCGGATGATAAACGTATGATACACTGAACCATTATTTTACTCACAAATCGCAACCTTCGTCTTGCAAATAAATTTGAACTTGCAAATGGATAGTACTTCAAAAACGCTAGAACAACAGTGGTTAATGGATATCTGACACCTGTTGTCCGCAAAATTTGCCAAAGTCTGGATTTATAAACGAGAATCCATTGAATTCCTCTTGGTTAATGGCCCTAACTACAGAAGAGTCCACCGGAGTTAGGGTCGGCTCTTCTGTTGTAAAGTCTTTGTCAAAATTATTGGCATCAGTCTTTGATTTCTGTAATTTGATAGGTAAGGCTCAATCAGGGATAAAAAATCAGTGACAGAAAATACACATACATACATTACAGACATACATTTGAGGAAAAATTTGTCAAAACAATTAACAGGCAATTTGGAAATTTTAGAATTGTGAGTGAAAGTACAAATGGGGAAAAGCTGATTTTCCTCTTGTAAGAGTACTATTAATAAAAATATGTTTCTTTGAAATCTTGAGTTATCTTTAAGACTGATAGTGAATGAAACAATTATCATAATCCTTTCTTATTTAGATAAGAATCTTTGATTAATATTAAATTAGCATTTTGAGGATATCAACATTTTATTCGGCCAACATTATGATTTTTTTTAAAATTCTTCGTTAACTTTTGAATAAATGCATCAAAATGATTGGTTATTTCTGAACAAGAATAATAAATGACTTACTATTTTAGGTTTAAATGGTGGTTTCACTCTGCGTTGTTCTAAAGCTTCCCAATCAATTTTATCGTGAAAAAATGGGTGAACTAGAATAGCTTTCTCGCCACCTTGACTTTTGACGCATCCTAACCTTTTGGCAGGGTTCTTTGTCATGAACTGAAACAAACAATATCATGTTCACTTACATACTAGCAGATACATGTACTTTTTTAATATGATATTTTGGCATGATTTTAATAGAGCTGCAACAAGTCGATTCGGTTTGATTTCGATTTTACAGTCTCGATTCGATTTTTTACGATTGGAGTTATTTACAGTAGAATTCTCCAATTTTTCCTTGAATTTGAGACCAAATATGAAAATCTTACGTTACTCGCAAGTTAAAAATTGCAACAAACTAAATAGTATATCCCACTATGTGTTTTTATGCATCATGTGACTGTGCTCGATGTTGTACATGGCTTAAAGCAATTGTGATGTTCACCTTTCTCATTTCTGGACACATATGCATTATAAAACTATTTGATTCAATTCGAATCTTTGACTTTGTGACTCACGATTCGAGTCAGAGGTAAGAATCATGATTTTCGATGCATCGCTGTGAATCGTTGCAGCTCTAGATTTTAATAACTGTACTTTACTTATACATATAAAGGCAGTAATTAATATCATATAATATTATTTTTTACAGTGGTAAATACATTTATTGAGCTACCTGACTGGACAGAATTTGCTAAATCCAAGGTGAATATTACTTCTTGAAGGAAGCTAACGCAATGTCTTTACCAAGGCAAAAGTACATAATTCTTTTATGACGTAAAGTTTGCAAGTCATTGGTAAATATCATCAAAATCATTATTTTGAGACAACAGATTCTGAAATCCTCTCTCTTGCGTTTTCAGCAAAAAAATTTTCTGCTTGAATGCTGTATCTGCCTCGTTTGGGTGGTTATTTTGTCCTAGCATTTTACAGAACTGCAGGTATAGTCAACTGAAGAATTGAAAAATTCCCAATCATGTAATAAGTAGACATCCATGTATATTCATTATCCTTCAGTGGGGAAACATGAAGATTTTTCTTCACATCCTGACATATATGTATAATGTACATGTTTTCAAATATGTTTTTACATAATCTTTTAAAACATACGACAAATATAAAAGCCCTCACTGCTAAGTTGCAGAAGGTCTTTTCCTTTCTGAACGATTCATATTTCGAGAACAATACCAGAGATGGGACAGAGTTATTACCCCTTTGAGGATCTGTACTGCCTCCTTGCTAAGCCAGACTGGGTACAGTACGTCATCATGAAGAATGGATTCAAACAGATCCTCCTCATTATCCGCTTCAAACGGAGGCTGTCCCGCCATCATCTCGTACATCAGTACTCCTAACGCCCACCAATCTACAGACGCATCGTACTCTAACTCTTGTAAGATCTGAAATGTATGTAGAGAGCAAAGGTTACAGCCAAATTTTGAGCACACGATATTTACCTGTAACTTAGGTTCAGAGACACACACCACATGACATCAATGCTATATACTCTTCTAAATTTTGTTTCATCAATTTAGGAATGATTTCGACAATTTCTGGGAGATTAATGAAGAATTACATGTTGGTCAAGTAAAGGTCCCAAGACACAAGTGTGACAATTCACTTGTTCCTGCAATAAATAGTTTATACGACAGCAAGCACTTACTGAAAGGTCATTTCACAAATTATTGGCAACATTTGTAGGATTTTTTATGCCTACATGTACATCGTACAAAGTTCTTTTCCAGGATATTGCCTTGACCTTTGACCTTGACAATTCTTAGGTTTAAACTGTTATAACAGTGATCCTTATCAAGACATATACATACAAATAAATGAATCTCCGAAATGAAAAGGTTCAGCTGTGCATTCAACACATAAGGTTTACCACTGCAAGTTCCTGTAACCTTTGACCTTGAAAATCAATAGGTTTCCTCTTGTTATAATGATAGTACATGAGAACAGCAAGTATACAGATTCTAGGGTTAACAGTCAAGTTCAAATCCTGATAACCAAGATATCTGGACAGACAGACAACTAGACAGACAGTGCCATGCCGTAATATTGGCATATTACATTGTTTAGATTTGAGGATCACTGACGAGGGTTAAGTACCCGAAACGTGCATGTCTGGTCCATACTGCCAATATATCTGTTCTTAAATGATGCTATTTAATTTGAAGACGTTTAACATACATGTATGTCTGTTTGTAGCTGGGTGAATAAGAAAGCTACTTACTTCTGGTGCTATGTAATCTGGTGTACCACAGAATGTAGCTACTTACTTCTGGTGCTATGTAATCTGGTGTACCACAGAATGTAGCTACTTACTTCTGGTGCTATGTAATCTGGTATACCACAGAATGTAGCTACTTACTTCTGGTGCTAAGTAATCTGGTGTACCACAGAATGTAGCTACTTACTTCTGGTGCTATGTAATCTGGTGTACAACAGAATGTAGCTACTTACATCTGGTGCTATGTAATCTGGTGTACCACAGAATGTAGCTACTTACTTCCGGTGCTATGAATTCTGGTGTACCACAGAATGTAGCTACTTACTTCTGGTGCTATGTTATCTGGTGTACCACAGAATGTAGCTACTTACTTCCGGTGCTATGTAATCTGGTGTACCACAGAATGTAGCTACTTACTTCTGGTGCTATGTAATCTGGTGTACCACAGAATGTAGCTACTTACTTCTGGTGCTATGCAATCTGGTGTACCACAGAATGTAGCTACTTACTTCTGGTGATATGTAATCTGGTGTACCACAGAATGTAGCTACTTACTTCTGGTGCTATGCAATCTGGTGTACCACAGAATGTAGCTACTTACTTCTGGTGCTATGCAATCTGGTGTACCACAGAATGTAGGTACTTACTTCTGGTGCTATGCAATCTGGTGTACCACAGAATGTAGCTACTTACTTCCGGTGCTATGTAATCTGGTGTACCACAGAATGTAGCTACTTACATCTGGTGCTATGTAATCTGGTGTACCACAGAATGTAGCTACTTACTTCTGGTGCTATGTTATCTGGTGTACCACAGAATGTAGCTACTTACTTCTGGTGCTATGTAATCTGGTGTACCACAGAATGTTTGTGTTAGCTTATTCTCAAACATGCCTTCTTTACACATTCCAAAATCTGCTATCTTACAGTGACCTTCTGCATCAAGTAATATATTGTCTAACTTCAAATCCCTGCAGGAAAATAAAAGAAAAAACCAAATTAGATGTTAACATTTTTCATAAGAAATCTCAGACCTTATTTATTAATACTAAGTAAAAGATTTAATTTCTAGTGAGTAGGAAGAGATACTGACATTTGGATTTTCTGTGATTAAAATTAAAAGCAGAGTTAGTATTGCAACAGTTTTCTTCAATTCTGTGTAATATTCTCAATTCTAAGAGAATAACGGCATACTCTATCTGATTTGACTAGACTTCACAATTATTCCTTATCATTGACATGTACCTATATATTATCCCATTTCGATGAAGAAACATGAGAGCCTGTGTGACCTCTGCTGCATAAAATCGAGCTCGAGGCTCGTCAAATTTCCGAGCTCTCTGAATCTGGAACATTAAATCTCCCCCATTGACATACTCCATCACAAAAAATAATCGGTCCTGAAAAAACGAGAGAAAAAGTGGAATGAAATTTATTAACTATGATTTTTTAATATGGAATTTGACAATCTGCCTTGCTCAAATGTTTTAAGACTGAATAATGAAACTAGAAAGAAGGGTTTTTAATCACTCTTGGTTAATGTGTGCTGCAACATCAAATTCCCTTAAAATCTTGCGCAAGATTTTCAGACCATTTTAATGGCAAACTTTTCAAAACGACATAATTTTTTCTGCAATTATGTGAGACTGAAAACTGAAGAAATCACTGCTCTACAAGTAATAGAAAGGCAATGTACATATTGACCATTAGTTTTATTCAGTCCCAGTGAAAGAAATGAAGAATGCCGTACCCGTGTTTGGAAGCATGAATGAAGTGCTGTAAGGAAAGGGTGCTTTGCGGACAATGCCAGAATGCGTTTTTCTGTCATGGTGCACTCTACGTCATCGTCTTGTATGATCGTATCCTTTTTAAGGACTTTAACTGCATATACCTCATCTGTACCTTTCTTTTCTGCTAACATGACCTGTAACAAATTTTGAACGTCCATTGAGATTCAGGACAAGACAAAATAAATCTGATACAAAATTAGTACAATCGAAAGCGAGTCACTTTAAGATGTGACCTAATATATGAAGAAGTAATTATTTTATTAGCAACCTTTTTACCTATTTCTGCTTAATAAGGATAGCTCTAAATTAAGGTATTCAACCACTAATGCATTTTCAATAATAGATACCAGAAATCAGAATTTTCAATCTCTTCAAAAAGAATGCTATACATACTTTTCTAGCTAAAATTAGGGATTACACTTCTTATACAATGATCTACTCTGGCACCCCGAAGGTTCCCGATTATGAAATCATCGGAATTTGTCGGGAAATTATGAAAATGTGCATACGAATTTTAACCAGAAGTACTCTATTAGCATGCAGGATCCTTAAGTTTACATACAGTATCCATTCATCTAGTAAACTGTGTCATACCTTGCCAAAACTTCCTTTTCCGAGGACTTTTATAAATACAAAGTCATGTAGCGAGTACTTGTCCGCACGTTTTCGTCCCCCTCGTTCCTGTGACGGACTTCTAGCACGACCTCCCATGTCTCCTGGAGTAGGGAGAAGCTTCGTCCTGTCATTGGTATCGGGAAATTCATCACTACCATCATCTATAAAGGTGAAAGTTAGCTCCTTGTTTATAATATACAGGTAATTCATATCTTACAATATTTTGAGGGTAAACGTAACCCTGGACTTTATGACAGTTTATTTTCACTGTATTTATCTTTGGTTACCGTGCAGAAATAATTATGTCACAACAACTTTAAATTAGCAAGTCATCTTACATGTGATACACTTGTATTCATAGCTATGTATTTCATTTACCTCTTCTGTAACACAGGTACGAGAGATAACCATCATCTATATGTGTATACATTGTGATACAATGTGAAGCTCCATGTGATAATTGTTAAGTATGATATACAAGATACAAGTTTATGACAGACAAAGATGACAAAAATGACATGCCTATCTTAGATATAGGGTCATTTATAGATTACCTCCACCATTATTTGAATCCTCTACTGTCCTGTTCACTAAATCCAGAGCACCCTATTTTGGCGATTTATTCTGTCATCTGAAGAATTTTCCTTTTAATAATTGTTTCCAAGAATTGACCTCCTTTAGTCGTAACTGGAAATTAACCTCAACTTACCCTATCAGCTGCCTTCAAACCGCAATATGAAAAATAAAATGTCTACGGGAAATTTCCATGTTAATTTCAAGCCACCGCCATATTGTTCTCAGTGTCAACAATAGTAAACAGTGACGTCAAAGTGTCCGACGTCACGCATTTTCAGTGATTTTACAATAGAAAATCCCCGTAGACTTTTTCTTTTCCGTCTTATTTCTGACTTAATTGACCTACAGCTATAACAATGGTATTTTCTGTTACGACTAAATGAGTACTTGAAAATCTATATCTTTTTGGAATATGACAATATGATATTTTAGAGAAAACTGGGAAACCAGGGTGCTCTGGATTTAGTGAACAGGAAAGTAACTACATTTTATATAACAACATATTCTAATGTCAGGAGTACATAAACATTAAGAAAATCAATTAAGAGGAAAATTCTGAAAATGTATATCTTTCATTGGAACCATATTAGAAATCACTGTCACACATAATCAATATTAACTTGGGGTTTGTATCTTAAATATGTGTAAGTAAAGTGAGAGAATTATATTGTTTTTAAGATAAGTTGAATTTTACATAGGAAATAGTTTTGAGATGATAAGAAAATGAATGAGTCATGGGAGTGTCATTCTTAAATTTTGTATGTACAAATAAGACTGCAAGTCTTTTCCCATTTCCTATATCATGTGTTGTGACTTTTATGAACTTGAAAAATTTAAAACGTGCAAATAAATCTAGAGGTCAGGGGGTCAAGGAATAAGTGGCATCTTAAAGTATGTCAAGTATTACAGATAAAAAGAGTCTGACAGAGAGAAACAGAGAAAATGTCCAAGACAGCTTAAGACAGATAGTTTAAGAGACACATAAAACCCCCCAGATATTTCAAGATCTTTAAAGAGACAGATACAAGTAAAATCATGTGTTTATGATACATGAATGCCCCTGTAAGCATCTTTGTCAGTAAACAGCTTATATGTAGGCCATACTCAAAAGTCAAGGTCACAAGGTCAAAATTTTGGTATCCATGAAAAGGTCTTGTCAAAAGGAATACACATGAGAAATATGAAAGCCCTATCACTTACTATTCAAAAGGTATGGTAAAAGTTAAAGTTTTAGCAGACAGACAAACAGAACCACTATATGCCCCCGAATCTCCGATTACAGGGGGATAAAAATAACCCACAGACAAACATTTATTCTTGTATAATATATGTTGATTATTTTGCCATATATATGATAATAATGAAATACATTTAGTTCTAATAATACCCTGAAAGCAAATAAGCAATGTACACTTTCCTGTATATATAAATTACAGAATTAAAATCACACACTTCCACCTTTTGTGAGTTGTATATCAAACAAAAGTAAAAGTTAATAGTATCAATATGCACTTTATAGTTAATGAATACAAAATGTATATGTATAATAAAATCGGAAAAAAATTGTTGAGATGACATTCAATAGTTAGGTAGGTCATATCCACTGTCAACACAGCTCACTTGGGAAAGTACGTAGATCAAAATGATATTGACTAAATCTAAAACTGATACAATCTCTCAAGTTTTTTTATAACATTCAGGTACATGCAATCAAATTTATTTCAGAAGGGCTATTTCCTATAGTTCATTTTACCATGACATTGCCAAGTTGTCTATAGACTCAATGCCAAATATCAAGGACGTCATGCTAAAAATAACATTGAAAACTCTCCATCAATAAGAGTTATGTCTGTATAATTTAATAGGATGCGCCTACAACTACAATGAACTAAGAAACAAAAGTTAGGACTAAGTCAAATCTACAGAGTGCCTGCAATTTTAAGGTTCTCAAAATACAGAGGGCTTAATTGAGTTTATCCAATTTCGAAAGTGAGTTGTGCTGACAGAAGGTAAAATCTTTTGAATCACAGCAAAATGTGAAGTTTTTTTCTGATAGAAGCCTTTTACTCTACAGCTCAATCAAATTAAGGGTAAAACACACTATATAAGGATGAAACGATTCAATATCATTCTGCTCCTAACACTGTAAATATGTTGTCATACCATTACCATTTTAGCAAATATCAAGATATAAAATTGAAACACTTTTCATTTTACATGTATATCAAAGATGTAAAATAAAGATTATCATAAACTTAAAAAACAAAAGTCTGGAATTTCCAGTTCAAAACACAAAGTTAACAATACAATTTTGTACTAAGGAACTGATTCTTATTTCCGATACAAGTTAACGTGAGCACTGTGTCTCATTGAGAACATACTGTATTTGTACTTATTTTAGTGGCGATTCATATCTTAGCGGAGTTAGCACTACTAAGACTGCGCTACTTCAAGAATACGCTAAATCATGAATCTCTTATAAATTAATGTGGAAAATAAGTCAAGGCACTAATTCATGATTACGCTAATATGTCAATTTACCCAATTCTGCTCTGTTTCCACTAAAATTTGGTTATGCTAAAATACATGTAAGTACATGTACAGTATATGTATCTTAATAAGAAAATTTGGCAGACAGGTGAATCGTTTCATCCTGAACACTCTGGTACTGTATTAGCGTTTTGTCGGCAAACCGTTTCACGTACCAAACCGGTCAAGGTTACCAAACAGGTCAAGGTTACCAAACAGGTCAAGGTCATAGATGTGGTCTATCTGGCTAATAAAATGTCAAAGTACGAGCATTTCAGAAGCTATATGGATGGAAAGCTGAAGCTGATAAAAGGTAATATATAAACAAGCTGAAGGTAGCTACAATACGACACCTACTCTGTACAGTGTTGCTCCGTACATAAGGAATCTTATTAGAATTTTTCTCGGTTTTATCTACAACGAAAATGTGGTTTCACCTTCAAAATAAGCATCAATTATTGAAGCTCAATCTGAAATGCAGAATGATTTAATCGTGCTATCTTTTTGTTTTTTAATCTCATGCTTCCTTTTCGTTTGATCAACAACAATTTTAAGGCAGAGTTGCCTAGGTGAGTTGAGAGTTGCTCGAGACTAATTGCAAGGTTAACAGAATCTACTGTCAATTTGTACAGGAAAAAGAAAAATCCATCTGATCATCAAAGATTTACAATCCAGGAAGAGGCTTGCAGAGTTGTTAATCTTTGATACCAGGGCAGGGTGGAATTTCCCTGTCCCTGAAGTAAGTGGGAATCGATTAGTTTCTCTCAAGCATAATTACAGCCAGAAATAAGAATTGCATCTATTCATGTAACCAAAACTTATAAAGATGGACTTGACTCAAAACGAGTATATGTGTGGATAATTCTGTACAGGTGAGAGAAAAATATGCCTTTTCTTTTGACAGTTTACAACGTAAGCTCTTTACAGACAAATACTCTGAAACCTTGAGTTTTGAATCCTGACATTGAAAATCTATGTATGTCCTCCTCGTTGGGAAGCTAAGTAGGAAAACTGAAGATAATAAAGGCCATTGTTCAGTCTAAACCTAGGTTGTGTTTTAATATCTAAATAGGCTTCTCTGGAGGTCTATTTTTTGGCAAGTTTGATCTTTCTAGGACTCAAAAGAAAGTTATCTTTACCCTGCCCTTTGGGAGGACACATTACAACATTAGAATATCAAACAAGAGACCAACTGGGCCTATACCACTCAAAGGAGTCACATTCCATATGATAAACAAGTGTGAATTCAAAACCATAATTAGTAAAAACATTTTGAGTTTCTGTGCAGCTCAAAAGAAGTAAATATGTAAACGAATCACATCCATTGGACAGACATCTAGTTTGACATTTCAGGTAAAACACAATCTTAGTATAGGACCTTTGGTAGGTGCTTCCTTAATGGTTTCCTGAAATTCTGATAAGCTGTTGCAGAAAATTTGAAAATGCATCAGCCAATCAGATCCATTGGCAGTAATCTTGTTTGACAGATCGGGTTGAAAAACACAATACATGTATTGGTAAAAGACCTTGATTACTTGCTCCCTGTAAGGTTTTGCAAAATTCCAATTATTTGAAAACGAAATGGAATCTGTTTAATGGCTTGGGTCATACAACAAATTTTGTTGAGGAATTTGAGTATTTGCTCCCTATAAGGTTTTGGAAGTGGAACTTGTTAAAATTTACGTAGGGTAGTTGACGATAACAACAACAAAGGACAGATCGCTATGACATCAGCTCAACAGAGCTAAAATTACATGAAATTTGAGTCATATATAGCAAAAACAAGGATATCAATTTTGTCACTTGTAACTAGTTGAATCATTTAATGTGGCCTTTCAAAGATTGAATATCTAAATATTGCCACCTGTGTGAAAAAGTCATAAGTCCTCAGTAGGTCTTCAGTCTATCTTTGTAATTCTCACATAAAACATGCACAACATTACAATGAAGAACAAAAATATATGTATCTATGGAGAAGTAACTACATCAATACAACATGAACTACAATGTCTACAATATGTATCAAGTTATCATAAATTTATCAAATGCTCTAATTCCTGTTATATCCACATGCTTAAAAACAATAAACATGATAAAGGTTATAAAACAAGCTATGCTTGAGTAACATAGATGTCCTAAATCATATTTATATATGTCAAGTAACACAATAAGGATCTGGTGAACCATTATTACTGTGTATTACAATGAGACAAATGCACAATGTGGACTGATAAACATGTATAACAGTTCTTCTATAGTCACTCACCTAAACCTGGTAAAGGAGAAGACAGTCTGCCATCCGCTATCTTGTTTGGTGATTCTGTGCTTATTGAGGGCTGAAAAGAAGAAACGTATTTTGTTCAATCTTTTTCCTTGTAATATCATTGAAATATTGATGTATTCTGTCAACATTTCCCCCCTCAAATGTCATGAAAAAAATATCTTTGCCAAATGGATCAGAAATCAATCCTGCTTACCCACACTGTAAAGTTGTAAAGGTAAAGTAAGGTGTTGGACGTTTGAAGGCGGTGTAAACTAGGAAGTACATGTACCAATGTACGTTATATAAAAAGATGAAAATGCAAATCTAATTCTCCATTGCCTCTTCACACAAAATTTCATCTGAATTCTTCAATGACCAGCATCAGAATCACTGGATGGACAAATGTCCCAACATAGCACCTGCCATGGGACGTCTACGTCATAACTTCAAATTCAATGGTCCGTCAAACATTGCTTTGATGGGCTATTTAATTAAGACATCATAATGTACAAATCCGCCGACAGGGCAATCTCCGAACATTTGGCATCCCTCAAATGGGCTAAGCTCAAGTGATTTAGAAGCACTGCAAATGCCACCTATTTCCTTTCTTACCTTTTTAGGGCCTTGGCCTGTCAGGGTTTCAGTAGATAGTTTCATAGTCTGTAATATTTGTGCCATATCACGAGTGTTAATACCGCAATTGTTTGCCACATTCTTCTGACATCTGTGGTGTACGTTTAGTTTACATGCTGAAAGTAATAAATTAGAACTTAACAATATAGAAAATATTTCTATCTTTCTTTATCTCAGCTCACCTGACCTACTTGTACCCTATTTACAGCATAAACCTTTTTATTTGCCATTTTTCAAGTAAGTTTTTGATAGATTTGATATTATTGTACCATCAATGTATTAACAGTACAAGTGTCTTAATTTGAGCTTTCTTATAGGTATGTAACACAAAGCAAGTGCATTTACTGTACATGCATTTAATGCTTGTTAGGCTATTGCATGTGATAGTGTTTCACACCCGGAACAAAATACAAATTATGACATACAGTCTGTAAATACAGTTTTATTTATTCTATGTATATATATATATGCATCACAATTATCAGTTTATTGTTTTCTGAAATCAACTCTTTCTATGTAAAAAGATCCATTTTAAAAAAACGTAGGTCACCACTTGACAGTTTGATGATGTCACACAACTAGAGTTAAAAGTCATAAACATGATAAAGGATTACATCCCTATTAAATTTACAGCAAAAGGTATAAAATTAATAGATACCCACTCTTTCTATGGTAATATGTATCAAAATTAACAGACGACAGACGGACGGACGGACAGACAGACAGAGCAAACATTTATAGCCCTTGTGTCAGTACATGGCAAAGGTATAATACAGAAAAAATTAAATAATTCTCTGTATACCTTCACACTGCAAGCCCTGTTTGATCAATCCATAAAGCAACGACCCACAATGATCACAGAAAGTGGGCCGTCTGTAACTATGAACAGCAAACCTATGTGGGATGTTGATGTTAAACCGTGTCTGCATCGCCTGAAAAATATCATAACCCAAGATATTTGTGTTTGAAATTTATGCCTATTGGTTAAATAGAATTTTTTCACTTTAAAATTCTGATAAATGGATGATTTATTTTCATTGATTGAACAAGAAAAATATTCAGACAGCAAAGTTTAAAAACAAAGTTCAGACATCAAAGATAAACTTTGTTATTTTGTAACCTCCCCTTGATTCTGTTTTAGTATTACACAATAGACAGTCTGATTAAAACCAGCCCCATCGTCGTCAGGTGTTCTTATCATATTGGAAACTGTTATTTATCATAGCATAAATTAATAAAATAAATAATAACAGAAGCTACCCCCACCGACATCTTTACATATTGTATTTGTTACGTACGTCATCTCTTGAAGCATCTTTGGAACCGGGACATTTGGTGATGACGTGTTGATGACATCGTTTATGGACGACACAGGTACACACCTGACATTGGTAACCCTGCTTCCATAAACCCCTGAAATCATGCGTAACAGGTTTATACAATGTGAATCAAATGTGAATCAAGGAAATACAACCGCAAACGCACATAATATAAAACAAGTACATGTACATCACAAAATACCCCAGAAAACACACATACATTGTAACATGAAATGTGAGTCAACATAATCAGCAATGAGACTTTGAGAGTCAACATCATAGCTTTTGTATTTGTTTGTAGTAGAAAACATAGATTTGCATAAGATTTTTGTCAAAACTTTTCCTTGTTCAGAATGTTCATATGTAGGTGTATTCCATTTGGTTTTCACAATCCTACAATATGACCTTGACATTGAGGATGACCTTGTCCCATCTTTGGTGATAGGTCTCAACATGCTATACACAGCATTGCTCAGTTAAATGACAACCATCAGAGGGCCTGTCTGACGTAGACAAACGGGCGGACTACACAATGACAACCATCAGAGGGACTGCCTGACGTAGACACATGGACGGATTACACAATGACAACCATCAGAGGGACTGCCTGACGTAGACACACGGACGGACTACACAATGACAACCATCAGAGGGACTGCCTGACGTAGACACACGGACGGACTACACAATGACAACCATCAGAGGGACTGCCTGACGTAGACACACGGACGGATTACACAATGACAACTATCAGAGGGACTGCCTGACGTAGACACATGGACGGATTACACAATGACAACCATCAGAGGGACTGCCTGACGTAGACACACGGACGGACTACACAATGACAACCATCAGAGGGACTGCCTGACGTAGACACACGGACGGACTACACAATGACAACCATCAGAGGGCCTGTCTGACGTAGACAAACGGACGGACTACACAATGACAACCATCAGAGGGACTGCCTGACGTAAAGGCACGGACGGATTACACAATGACAACCATCAGAGGGACTGCCTGACGTAGACACACGGACGGATTACACAATGACAGTCTGACGTAGACACACGGTCGGATTACACAATGACAACCATCAGAGGGACTGCCTGGCGTAGACACACGGACGGATTACACAATGACAACCATCAGAGGGACTGCCTGACATAGACACACGGACGGATTACACAATGACAACTATCAGAGGGACTGCCTGACGTAGACACACGGACGGATTACACAATGACAACCATCAGAGGGACTGCCTGACGTAGACACACGGACGGATTACACAATGACAACTATCAGAGGGACTGCCTGACGTAGACACACGGACGGATTACACAATGACAACCATCAAGGGATTGCCTGACATAGACACACGGACGGATTACACAATGACAACTATCAGAGGGACTGCCTGACATAGACACACGGACGGACTACACAATGACAACCATCAGAGGGGCTGCCTGACGTAGACACACGGACAGATTACACAATGACAACCATCAGAGGGACTACCTGACGTAGTCACACGGACGGACTACACAATGACAACCATCAGAGGGACTGCCTGGCGTAGACGCACGGTCGGATTACACAATGACAACCATCAGAGGGACTGCCTGACGTAGACACACGGACGGACTACACAATGACAATCATCAGAGAGACTGCTTGACGTAGACGCACGGACGAACTACACAATGACAACCATCAGAGGGACTGCCTGACGTAGACACACGGACGGATTACACAATGACAACCATCAGAGGGACTGCCTGACATAGACACACGGACGGACTACACAATGACAACCATCAGAGGGACTGCCTGACGTAGACACACGGACGGATTACACAATGACAACCATCAGAGGGACTGCCTGACGTAGACACACGGACGGATTACACAATGACAACCATCAGAGGGACTGCCTGACATAAACACACGGACGGACTACACAATGACAACCATCAGAGGGACTGCCTGACGTAGACACACGGACGGACTACACAATGACAACCATCAGAGGGACTGCTTGAAGTAGACGCACGGACGGATAACACAATGACAACCATCAGAGGTACTGCCTGACGTAGACGCACGGACGGATTACACAATGACAACCATCAGAGGGACTGCCTGACGTAGACGCACGGACGGATTACACAATGACAACCATCAGAGGGACTGCCTGACGTAGACACACGGACGGATTACACAATGACAGTCTGACGTAGACACACGGACGGATTACACAATGACAACCATCAGAGGGACTGCCTGACGTAGACGCACGGACGGATTACACAATGACAACCATCAGAGGGACTGCCTGATATAGACACACGGACGGATTACACAATGATAACTATCAGAGGGACTGCCTGACGTAGACACACGGACGGATTACACAATGACAACCATCAGAGGGATTGCCTGACATAGACACACGGACGGACTACACAATGACAACTATCAGAGGGACTGCCTGACGTAGACACACGGACGGATTACACAATGACAACCATCAGAGGGACTGCTTGAAGTAGACGCACGGACGGATAACACAATGACAACCATCAGAGGTACTGCCTGACGTAGACGCACGGACGGATTACACAATGACAACCATCAGAGGGACTGCCTGACGTAGACGCACGGACGGATTACACAATGACAACCATCAGAGGGACTGCCTGACGTAGACACACGGACGGATTACACAATGACAGTCTGACGTAGACACACGGACGGATTACACAATGACAACCATCAGAGGGACTGCCTGACGTAGACGCACGGACGGATTACACAATGACAACCATCAGAGGGACTGCCTGATATAGACACACGGACGGATTACACAATGATAACTATCAGAGGGACTGCCTGACGTAGACACACGGACGGATTACACAATGACAACCATCAGAGGGACTGCCTGACATAGACACACGGACGGACTACACAATGACAACCATCAGAGGGACTGCCTGACGTAGACACACGGACGGATTACACAATGACAACCATCAGAGGGACTGCCTGACGTAGACACACGGACGGATTACACAATGACAACCATCAGAGGGACTGCCTGACATAAACACACGGACGGACTACACAATGACAACCATCAGAGGGACTGCCTGACGTAGACACACGGACGGACTACACAATGACAACCATCAGAGGGACTGCTTGAAGTAGACGCACGGACGGATAACACAATGACAACCATCAGAGGTACTGCCTGACGTAGACGCACGGACGGATTACACAATGACAACCATCAGAGGGACTGCCTGACGTAGACGCACGGACGGATTACACAATGACAACCATCAGAGGGACTGCCTGACGTAGACACACGGACGGATTACACAATGACAGTCTGACGTAGACACACGGACGGATTACACAATGACAACCATCAGAGGGACTGCCTGACGTAGACGCACGGACGGATTACACAATGACAACCATCAGAGGGACTGCCTGATATAGACACACGGACGGATTACACAATGATAACTATCAGAGGGACTGCCTGACGTAGACACACGGACGGATTACACAATGACAACCATCAGAGGGATTGCCTGACATAGACACACGGACGGACTACACAATGACAACTATCAGAGGGACTGCCTGACGTAGACACACGGACGGATTACACAATGATAGTCAAAGGGACTGCCTGACGTAGACGCACGGTCGGATTACACAATGACAACCATCAGAGGGACTGCCTGACGTAGACACACGGACGGACTACACAACGACAACCATCAGAAGGACTGCCTGACGTAGACACACGGACGGACTACACAATGACAACCATCAGAGGGACTGCCTGACATAGACACACGGACGGACTACACAATGACAACTATCAGAGGGACTGCCTGACATAGACACATGGACGGACTACACAATGACAACCATCAGAGGGGCTGCCTGACGTAGACGCACGGACGGACTACACAATGACAACCATCAGAGGGACTGCCTGACGTAGACACACGGACGGATTACACAATGACAACCATCAGAGGGACTGCCTGACGTAGACACACGGACGGATTACACAATGACAACCATCAGAGGGACTGCCTGACATAGACACACGGACGGACTACACAATGACAACCATCAGAGGGACTGCCTGACGTAGACACACGGACGGACTACACAACGACAACCATCAGAGGGACTGCCTGACGTAGACAAACGGACGGATTACACAATGATAGTCAGAGGAACTGCCTGACGTAGACACACGGAGGGATTACACAATGACAACCATCAGAGGGACTGCCTGACGTAGACACATGGACGGATTACACAAGGAAGAACTAAATGTCGTTATTGCCATTTACTTCCCTGCAGTTAACAATAAACGTTTTGTGTTCAGTGGCGAGAAGGACCACAAAGGAAGGCGCCATTAAAAACATAAAACGGTACTTAATATAATCATTACTGTGATAGGAAATAACATGGGCTTTGGTCACTATGTTTCCTGTTCTCGTTTTATTGTACAATATACAAGCGCAGATCTAGAGGGGGTGTCAGGACAAAATTGGCAAAAAATGCTAGTTACCCCCCCCCCCCCCCCCCCCATTTTTATGTGTGTTTTTTTTTTTTCAAAACATTGGCTGGACCCTTCCCCCCCCCCCCCCCCCCCCCCCCGCTGACGGTTTTGATTCCTCCCCTTTGCATGAAAAATTTCTAGATCCACCAATGGTATATATACACATCCACCCACGCATCGCTTATCGATAAATTCTCGTGTAGGACAGATCGTGTGACGTTAATCTGTAAACATTTCATTTGTCTAGACTTCCTCTAATTACCCTCACAATCATCAGCTACTTCTGCACAATAAATGTTTATTTACACAAATATTCATCTAGAATTGGGCGGAGCTCTAGAACAACTTCTCAATTTTCAATATTATACTTTTTTTGTATTTACTTGTCAGAAAAAAAGTAAAGATGTTCTACTTACACCCCAAGGTCGGGACGGCAGGGACCACCCCCCTTCCCCAACTGAAACAGTTGAATATGCTTTGCTTTGACCCATGAATAGTGAGTACTTCTCTATAAGTATTGAAACTTGTAAATAATTCTACATGTATATAACTGAGAAAGTTCAGAAAACATTAAAATACGTAAATGCCTAGATAAAACACGAGCAATCCTTAATTACTAGTCTGTGATGCCGTCCCCTGCTATACACTAAGATACGTCTACAGTAATGTGATGTGATCCTCTGTAACGATTTAACACAGTGATAGAGGAATTTAAGGTATGCCAGGAACTTATCTACTGATCCTCCCTTTATCATGTAATGAAATTGCTGCTAACGCTTCAAATATTTCTACTTTTCACCTCCGTAGTACAGTAATTAGTATAATTAGCACATTCTCTAGACTTGTAGACTGTTTCAGCATTCAACAGACCCCCTCCCCCTCTACATCATGTACATGCAACGTTACGAGAAAATATAATATTTCTACGGTTTTACACTTTCGGATGTTGTAGAGAACAAAAATGTCTTCTGACCTTACACATGTGAAGTTAACCTTGAATGACCTTGACCCTCTGAATAAGTATTACAAGTTTGGTTGGTAAGATATGTTACATGTATATAGAAAAGTTTCACAAAGCGTGACCACTGAAGACACAGAATAACGGACAGACAGCAAAATGGACAGACAGACGCTGGACATGATCATCCCTATATATCGCTCTAAACTTCGCAGACGACATACAATTGTAATACACAACAAAGATACATCACGTGATGAGAACACCTTGATGAAGTGTGAGTGACGTCAAACAAATGAAGATAATTATTTCGTCAAACCAATTAGCATTCGAGCTCAGATGACGATACCTGGCTAATTATCACAGATAGTTTCTTACATGTACATGGCCTGGAGTGAAACAAGATCATACGATGGTTTGCGAAGTGCCTTTATACAATTAACAACAGGTCTCCCTTTTTAATCAGTATAGATAAATCGATACAAAAGATCATGACAAAAACTCGCAATATCATTGATAGGTCAAATAATTACCCTTGATCTACAAATGAGACAAACTGATCTACGGGAAGTGGAGAAGGGATGAAGATGGGATATGATTCGCTGCTAGTTACTTGTACAAGAATATGCATAATCTTGTCATAGTATAATATGCTAACCCCCCCCCCCCCTTCCCACTTCTGCAAGATCTGCAAAGTCCTGACGTTTTTTCATGACTTCTTAGCACATCTGACAAAAATAGCAACGCGATAAAATACCATGGCAGGTATCTCCAACAATGTGTGACAAGGTCATGGAGCTCGTGCAGGGATCCAGATTTAAAAAAAAAGGGGGGGTGGGGGGTGGTGATGTTCAGTTCTGACAGGGGAAACAGGGCTTAGCCTATGAGTATGAGAAAAAAAAAATAACCGTACATCAGGAAAACCAGGAGTTTGACAAAGGATTGCGGAGGAGGTCCGAACCCCTGTTTCCCCTCTTGACCTGCGCATAAACTTATAAAAATTTTAAATGTGGGCATGTTTATTATAACAGACGAATATGATTCTTGAAAAGAAACATGACCCATAAATTAGCCTAAACTCTATTATATAAAATATCTATATATACATAGGGATTATGTGCTTTTACTCGGGTCTAACACTCAATAACCTCCTACAACGACACGACAAAGTATGCACGTACCTGGCAGGAGAGGGGAGGGGTTGTGGATTATATCATCCACGCTTACTTTGTTATCTATCAAATAATACATGTTTTCACATCTTCATATATCATTTACCCGTTCATTAGTATGATTAGGGGCTTGATCCCTTCCACTCCCCCGCCAAGTCACGGTCAGTCAGACTTTTGTATCGTGTAAGAGAGTGGGGTACAGTGAGAAGAGGGCAGTTAGGGGATTACATAGAATATTTATGCTCACCATATGAAATCTCGACATAATGAGCAAAATGTAGGTTGTCTAAACAACGTGGCCATGAATTTGTGTCCGTTGACCTGGTGTACCCTACGGCGCATAGCACCCCGGCGCCGATTCAGCTGCCCCTCTTTTTCCTTGAAAACCCTCTCCTTCGGTGGCTCTGAAACGAATGAAGAGATCATGAGTAAATTTCGTCGTTTTTCAAAAACTGAAATACAAATTAAATTATAAATCATACTATAGTCGTCAGTATAATCTATTCTAATTTCCGATCCAAAGAAAGAGGGGAGGCGAGGTAGAGAATTATAAGCATAAGCATGATAAGTCACAGCAATTCATCGTTCTAATGATGACAATAGACAGACGGACAAACGACGTGAGACATTAATACTCGAGCTCTTGAAATCATATACTAGTATATTCTTTCGCAGAATTCAAGAATGAACATCAAAGTACCTGAATCAAGAATTATTTATTTTAATTGTGGTAGAGGTGGGTACCCATGCACGATTTTGACAAAATATGATTAGGCCAAAGCCATAGGTCAATGTCACTGGGTCAATGTTACTAGGTCAATTGTTACTGGGTCATATGTTACTACATAGATTGAAAGGTTTGTGTTTTGTTTCTACTGCATATAATTTCTGATATTTTGCTTCAGCTAGAAACTATGACCAATACTTGACGACAGACGGACGGACTATATTCAATCTATGGACCGGAATTGCTTTGTAGTCCTGCAAAAAAAAAACCGTATTTTTATTTCTCCTTATTGAATTCCAGAGGGTCACTGAACCCCTCCTCTTCCCCGACCCATCCCTAGATCCGCTCATACCGACCTGTTAACATTGGTATGTGGGCTGCTTATAATTATTACTACAAACACAATCACTGAATTCCTCACTCGTAGAAATCTTTTTAATCAAATTGTTTCATTTCACCTCTGTATCAGAAACTGATGCGTAAAGAGCCGAGGGAATGTGTAATGCAAATAAATATTTTATCGTAATCATATGCAAGCTTGTAGACTACAGAGCTATGTTTATCACATTTGTTTCTATTTTAGAAAATTCCATTTAAATGTTTCTATTTATACTTCTTCATACCAGAGCGTCACTGTGTAACAGGTTGCTTGACGGTTCGTCTGCAGTCTACACAAAGCAGTAAGAAGGGAAGAAAAATTGAAGGGGGGGGGGTTGTTCGCGACATTTTTAAAAGGTTGATCTTGACCTCTAACATTTTTACCCCTTGAATTCCAAACATAAGAATTACAAGGCGTGAAAAAGTTGGAATTCTGTCATGCAAATGCGAGTTTGGAGAATCTCTTCAAAGGAGTTTATAAAGCTACCCGATAAGACAATTGACTCTGTGTGACCCTGTTTGAAATCCCTACATTTACTCTAACAGACAGACAGACCGGGTGACTCCTGTCGACAACTAGAAGGTGTCAAACCAAAATACCAAGAGCAAACACGAGTCTGACAGGAGGAGTGAATAAAGCTACCTGTTGGTGACCCTTTGTAAAATCCCTACACTTTCACTGTAAGAGATACTGTTTGTCACGAGGAATACAAATGTGAAGTATGAAAGTCAAATTAGTTAATGAGTTTAAGTAGTTTTTGTCAGAAGGTCAAGGACACGAGGTCAAAAATTTTGGTATTACATACAGCAGCCAGGTAACTGAAAGGTCTTCTAACAAGGATTACACATGTGAAATATAAAAGCCTACATAATCACTAACCATTAAACATGTTATAAGGCTGTGCCCAATTTTAAGGTTTTGCCACAGACAGACAAGGCAGGGGGATAAATAATTCAATTTCACTTATGATTTCAGAGGAGCTGCTCTCATAAATGTACAGTCTTGTAAATGAGATATCTCAGAATGATAAAACAACAATATTTTGATACTGTATACAGCCAATTGTGCCTCACATGAAATTCATATAGAATGAGCATCATGTAAATTTCACATGAAAATTCATGTGAAATTCATATAAACTTTACATAAAATTTATGTGAAAAAATATTCACATGAATTTTTCTAAGTTACCTTCACAGGAAACTGAATTCACATAACATCGATGTAAAAATCTTCACATGAATTTCATGTGCAAAATTTCATGTAAATTTCATGTTCATGCTCGTTTCATAAATTTCATGTGAACTTTCATGTAAAGTTCATGTAAATTTCACATGAATTTCATATGAGGCACAATTGGCTGTATAACATGTACTTATTTTCACACAACCAAATTTGAGCAGAAACAGGACAAAAGTAAGCCTTTCATAATCTTATTCAGATTTTATAATTCATGTACATGCAAAACTGTAAAATATTTAATGATTTGTCCATAACTTACTTTTTGTTGACAGCAAATTTTATGGAAACTCGTTTCAAAAGAGTATGCGTACTGACCCAAGTCAAAGATACATCAAATACATCAGTTGACTTGAATTACTAGTACGACGTATGAACTGTTTTTCTAGCAAAACTAGGGTTTAATGATGCAAATATAACATTCTCATAATGTTTTAAATTTCCGGATTATAATCAATTATCAAAATCATAATCCATTATCGTAAAGTCAGCGATAATAGGCACATTACTAATATGTGAAATTTCAAAGCCCCACTCCTTATACTGTGTTATAGTTCAAGAGATATATTTTGTACAACCCAGGCTAAAGTGTTTTTGAAAAGTAGGTCAAAGTCCAAGGTCATGGTCGCAAATGAAAGGTCTTATCCCAAGGTATCTACGTGTGAAATATCAAAGCTCTACTCCTTACATCGTCGGAAACCCATGGCATCTTCTCTGTTCTACTACGTAAGATACCGTGGGACAGTCTATTGGAAACCCTCGTATTCCGAAACGATTCTAGCAGGGAATTTAAGCCAATCAGAACAAGCGTTACAAAATCCCTCCAACACAAAAGAGCTGATATTAACCAAATGGACTATCTCATTGGTTACTATATGACGCATTTGCGCCCACGGCCTATAATCGTAGGGCAATAGGCTGTGGGTTTCCGACGATGTACTCCCTATAGTTAAAGAGATATTGCCCAGGTCAAAGTTTTGTCTACAGAGGACAATTGAGATGATGTTTAGGCAAATTAGGGTATGGCATTAGGACTCCAGACTTTCATCCCGGCAAGCTAAAACTGGCCCATTGAAATTGTAGCCATTCATGGAAAGTGACCCATTCACAAAATTTTCTTCCTAAGTGCTGTGACAATGGAAAATATTATCACAAAACACAAAAACTTGATTCCAGTCTTGACTTGAAGAGTTTGCCCGACTAGTTTCTCGTCCTGCCAATTTTGCAATTCTTCATGTTCCTAGTGTCTCCTTTAAATTAAACATGTTAAAGGAGGAATGCTGTGCTAAGTCTGTCCTGCCAAGTTGTAAAGTACAAACTAAAAGTGTGCGGAAACATGGAAATTTGTAGATAAAGTATGCCAATATGCTATTTCGAGCTTTACAATTGGATAGAAATAGCCCTGCTGATACCAGATTGTTCACTTTGTATTAATGGCATTGCATCATATCTGATTTTTTTATATCAACAACTGCTTGTGGATTATAAACAATGCAGCAATGTACAGCAGCTATAAGTGAATTGCAATATAAAACAATCTGTTTTTAAAAATTACTTTTCATTGTCCATATTTCTATTTTTCGTGTACAATTTAAGCTTTGTATTATCTTATAAGCACCCTTCCCCTTTTTGAAAAAAAAATCATACATGGAAGCATGTAATTCGCATAGAAAAACTTATAACTCTTGAATTAGGATTGGAATTTTGCATCCTGATGGTTGATAGTCCCTGAAAAATCTACAAGGATGCATGTGATAATTATATTTTCACCACAACTTTTATGTAGTTTCAAACATTTTTTTTTATCTTAATGTTGACTTTTTTTACCCCTATACTTGTTTTCACCCTTGGGATTCTAAACCAAATTCGTGGATAACTTTTAAACATTTTAAAAATATAAATTGTTGCCTTAAAAATAAATTGTTGCCTTAAAATTATAAATTGTTACCTTTTAAACATTTTAAAAATATAAATTGTTGCCTTACAAATTACAACAAATAATTACATTCTTGTTCATAAAATCCACAAGTGTAACAAATTTTCATGCTAGTTGCATATATTTGACAGATTTGTTACATGTGTGCTAAAAGAGCTCATTAGCATAAGCGAGTGACTTCTACGCGACAGGCGTTTACGTCACGCATGCATCTTGGCATCACGGTAAATTATCTAGGTCATAATTTACAACGGGAGAAAATATGTAGTTCCGACCTGTTCCCCCGTCATTGTTATGGCTAAAGTACATTAGTAGGTCAATAAGATCATAAAATCATGATAAATATACAACGTCTAGTAACCAATCGGAATATATGTTAATGATATGGAGAAAGCGTTTACCTTCCGATGACGATCCATTCAGCTCTACTTTGATGTGCACCTTTCCTGCAGGTTCTAAGTCCACCTGTAATAACCAGAAAATACCCTACAATCATCATATCATTCATTTCATAAAGCTAGCGAGCAGATAGGGAGAATAATTCGCCGTCAAAACATCGACTGCAGGAGAATTCTCGTCTGCAACGATCGTCCATCTTGAAACGATTCCCCAGCATCTCGTTTGCACCAAATCGATTATTTACTTGGAGAGGTCAACGCTTTATGGGTGTTAAATCGCACAGAGTAGACTCAACTAATACCTACCCATAAATCTTTGGGTTTTCCTTTTAATTCCTCAAATGGTACAGTACAGTTAGCAACGAATTCATCAGGGGGGATAGCAGCATCATGGAAAATGGTCAACACCAGCGCCTGTCCATTATGAACTTCAGTGGTGAAGTCCTCATTCCAGACCGGTGTCTGGGTTTTACCCTTGGTTGTAGTCCTAGCCACATGGGTGTCGTCTATATCTACAGATATATAAGGGTCCATAGATAAAATCCCCTTCCCTGCTCCCCCCATTCCTAACCGGAGAGAGCAGTCCGTGAATTTTAGGTCCATTGCTTCGCATATTTTTAATTTCATAGATCCATTGAAGAACACCATTTTGGGGTATTATCCTCTACACAAAGATCAACCATCAATATGACTATATAAATATGATTGCACATACATCCTAAAATAAAGAAAACACTGTAAAAACTGAGGATAGTATGACAACCCCATGTTCGTTAGTATCTCAATTTCGTTCACGGAAGTCGAAGCGAACTGTACAGAAATATATTCATTTTCTGAACAGCGCATGCGTGAATGTAGGTATCTTGACCTTCAACTTGCGTTAGAAATCGCTTCCCTCCCCCTCCCCGCTACCTGCTTTCCTCGTCAATTAGCAATACACATTTTTATTTTGTATGTCGTGTTTTTAACTTGTAAAAAATGCCAAGTATTTGTTAGGTAAAACTTCTGACGTAGAAAAAATGTCATTCTTTCTTCATCTTACTAATATATAGATACTTCATATTCTACAAACATAATACAATGTAAACAGTGGCAGATTCAGGGGGGGGGGGTTGCGGAGGGGGCGCCCACCCCCCGTCACTGACCCAACATTTTCCAAAGACAGGTATATTTTGGCCTATTTCAGTCAAAATCGGCAAAATTCGCCCCTTGACCTCCCGGTAAAGGGAGCGCTGGATCCGCCACTGGTAAAGCTGTTTTTAAAAAAATCTTCCGCTCTCTTGAAAACTTTCACCGACTTCAATCTAAGGAGATTCCCTTGTAAGACAATCAGATTTATGTAATTTCCGTCGACTTTACTATAATATTCGTCAAATGAATGGGGAGGAGAGGGGGGGGGAGGTCCTTGCGTGACCAAAGTTTAATCGTCTCGGTTTTCTGGCTGTAATCATATTCATCATCAAATCCTATGATATTCGTCAAATGAACTGGAAAGGGGGGGGGGGGGTTTACTTTCGTGACCAAATATATATAGTTTAAAATCAATCGTCCCGGTTTTCTAGCCGTAATCATATCTATCATCAAATCCTATGTAAATGCGAAGTTTCCTGCACTAGTAATAAGTCAACGTCACTGAAAAATGAAATAAGGAAGGAAGTACTTATATACCAGATTGATTATTCTCTTTTCTTCGAAATTATAGATTTGTAGTCAACAATGACAGTGATGGCGCGGATCCAGGCTCTTTTTTCTCCTATGATATATTCAAGTTTGCCAGGAGTGACCCATTCGAGCGGGAAAAAAAGGAAAAGAAAAAGGAAGATTTTTCCCAAAGTAAAGACAATTGAATTTATACTCTGTTGTCCACAAAATTACCGATAATATCAACAAACTAACATAGGCGGATCTAGGAATTTTTCATAGGTGGATTGAAGACTCATTTTTTTAAAGAAGGGGGGGAGCATAAAGACGACTGTTTATAAAGTAAAATGGTGCATGTTATATTTCTTCTTCTTTTTTTTTTTACAAAGAATGTTCAATTTCCGTCGATGATTATCTAAATTTTATGGAATATATATATGGTCTTTTGTCAAAATGACTAGTGAGCGAGAATATTTTTTCAAAATTATTTCCACATTTAAATTCTTTGATTAATAGTGATTTCTCTTTGATAACTTTCCTTCTCTCCACTTCCCCTCCCTATACTATCCTATAGGTTGACCGGTTGATGACACCATATACATGGACAGAGGATGCTCTACTTTGAATCTCAATTATCGGTCTCCCCCTTTTTCTTCAATTTTGAAAAAAAAATAGTCTTTTGTTGTTTTTTTCAAGTTTAACTTTAAAGAAGCATAATTCTGTATGTAGAAGTTGACTTGTCTTTAGGAACAAAAAAGAGGGTTCTGTGAAATGTATGGGAACAATGTACACGGACTGACGCATGGAAACACGGACGGACAGACACCTTCATCATCACTATATTTACTTGGTATTGAGGAGGGCTTAAATAAAATATCAAATAAAATATCTAAATACATTTTAAAGATTAAAGTTGTGAAAAGTGATAAAACCTACTTGGGCGTGCATCAGGTGTGACGTCTAATTTTTCACATACATGCGTTACAGTCAAATACTTCTACATGTGCTTTACAGTCAAGTACTTCAACATGCCTTCGATGTGGCATTCATTGTGGAAATGAAGTAGGTAGTTCCGGGGGTGTTCCTGGTCATCTCCATGGTAACGGATTTGGGGTCATCTCCATGGTGATGGATTTGGGGTCATCTCCGTGGTTCTGGATTTGATGTCGGCTCATCATTATTCTGAAAACAAATGTGGGTTTTTGGTGAATTGTGATCTATTTTCGACATTACAGTCACATGAAAGGAAAAATCACTTTTACAACAATGATCTATCAACCATTCTGATCTATATAAATCATTTCTGTGCAAAATCAGATGAAGAAATATAATTAAGTTTTTTCATAGCTTGATTAAGACCGTTTTAATCCAAATAAATTTAAGGTATGTAGTCGGTGTCTTTATAATTAGTGAAAAACCATGCGAGCCAAGGTCAAAAGTTGATATTAAGGTGATATCGCAAGAGCTACGAAAGCCCATCAAAAAGTTTCAAATTGAAAAAGAATATATAAATAACATATTACAAATAAAACCTATTTCACTTTACAAGTTAACATTCAAAAATTATAGCTAAGATTATAAAATTAAGGTTTTGGAGATCAAGTAACAGACTAAATAGTTACGGAAAGTAAAATGTAACGGATGAATGGACAGACATATGGAACAGAAACTTAAATTCCATCACCCTCACAGAATTCAGTTACTTGAAGGAATATATATTTTACATAATGAGATGCATGTCGTATCAAATTCCAAAATTCTATTCCTTTCTCTGTATAGCTGACGCTTTCAGTACTAAGGATTCAAACAAGAGGTACGATTGGGCCTACATCGCTCACCATAGTCTGTCATTTGATATAGAAATTGTGCTTTTGTTACAAACCAAAACTAGCCTTTAAACTTTGTTAAAACTCTGCGCATGCAGATGCGGGGGTACGCGTTTAAATGTGTCAGCAATTGAATTAGATCCATCACCAAGCATACATATTGTATGAAGGTATGGACCGAAAGAAAAAACAACTGGAGTATTTGCTTCCTGTAAGGATTCGGACTAAGAAGACAGTAAGGGTTATATTGATGTCTCCGAGGGCGTAGTCCAAGGAGCAGTTGTATAACCCACTTGTTGTACGGCAGGTCATCAAACAATCATTGCTAGTTAAAGAAAACTACTCATGTCTGAGGGTATTCAGTCAATCATTACCTCAATCATTAATATAATCAATCATCAGGATAATTATTACACCATCTGGAAAGGTGTAAATTACCGTCTACAACGTAGATCGTGTAACAATTGAGAAGTGGACACCACTGGATCCACACATTACTTTCGTTCGAAAACGTCACCATGAAAAGTAGTAAAACTGATTTATGTCAGTGCAAATCTGTTTTAATTCAATTCGCGAAAATACGAGGGCTGATTGATATGTTGTAAGCCTCGTATTTAAGGATTTGAATTTTATCAGACATTTTGCTTTGATTTTTCTACATAATGCCCTTCAGTATCTATACACTTTTGCCACCAGTGTTAAGGGCCTCAATTCCACTTTTAAAGAACTCCTTATCTTGACTGTTCAGAAAGCCATCCAATGCAAGCATGACGTCATCATTGGACTATAAAAGTGGGTGACAGAAATATAGCTGCTTTCAGTTTTTGGAACAGATAAAAGTCTGATGGAGCAAGATCAGGTGAACAAGGCGAATGTTCAATCAAATTAAAGCCACAAACATGAATAGCAGCCATGGCAGTGACAGACTTGTGAAAAGGAGCATTGTCCTTATATGGAACAACATACCTTTAACTAGTGAGTAACTGTGTCATTAGTGAAGGGTAACAGGACGATCCGGCCACAAACCAATCCGGCCACTATGAAATGGGAACCGGCCCCAGACGATCCGGCCCCTAGTCACTCCGGCCACAAGTACACAAGACGATCCGGCCCCCGTTTAATCAAACACCTAAGACAATCCGGCCCCTGTGTATATCATCCTTCAATTCCAAGACGATCCGGTCCCTGTGTATCTTAAAAATAAACATTATCCCCAGACGGCCCGGCCCTCGTTTATAATCAAACACCCAAGACGATCCGACCCCTGTGTATATTATCATTAAGATCATGTACCCCAAGACGATCCGGCCCCTGTGTATCTTATATAGTGTCCCCAGTTGATCCGGCCCCTGTATATTCATTGTAGAAAATGTCACTACACCATGTCCATAGTCTGCCCGATGATCGAGGTCAAGACACACCTGTGTCATGAGAAACAGTTTTGTGAAATGTTATTGAAATCCATGAAGAATTGTAAAAAAGAAAGCTCTTTTAATAAATGCTGAATCCATCAAGTGCTCAGTGACCTTGACCCACGAAGGCCTAAAGGTAAGTCCAAAGCGACAATTATGTGAAATATTGTTGAAATCAATGCAGAGGTAAAAATATTACGGACTGAACAAGGTTATACACTATGTCCTTGACCTTTGACCTAGGTTCAAGGTAGTGACACACAAGTAGATCCAAAGCAACAATTCTGCGAAATTATCTTGGAAATCCTGCAGCGGGGAAAAAGTTATGGCCTGGATAAAGATTAACCCAAATAATAAAGTGCATTGTGGTTTTGATCTTGACTTTGGTTAGATGTCTCGACACACCATGAAAGTGCAAAAAATCTGTCAATCATTATAAAATTCATTCAGAAGGGAGGAAGGTATGGTCCATGAAGTGCACCTTGACCTTTGACAGTGGTTCAAGGTAATGATACATCCTTGGGTCCTGCACAACAAAGGCTTTAGGTTCTTCCTATTTGCATGGATCTCAGTAATATTTCACAGAACTATTGCTTGGGCCACAAACATTATAGTGAGCAAATATAATACAAAGATTTCCCAAAATGTCAACAGATGGACAAACTAACAAAATGACAGAAGGAAATAATCAATGCAGAAACCAAAATCTCTTTGCAATATTACCAACTGGCAGCACATCGGCATTTTGGTGATTTTTTCTTCAAATCAGGGATAAATAGTACAAATCTATTACTAGTAAGTCTGCAGGATATCAATCACAACTTTAAAAGAACTTTGTTTGCATCATATTTCATATATACAGGAAGATCCCATATAAAAAATGCCGAACTCTCCTGTAGGGTTATCACTTTTGCCCTCATGACCTTCACCTTCAGCAAAAATGATAAATATTTGTGAAACACAGAGAATGATACCCAAAACTGCATAAAAGAGATACAGCTTAATTTTACCAAAATATCAAATTTGAGGTAAAGGTCATTATGTCAAAACTTTGATACAGATCAATAGAAATGCCTTGTTGCAATGAAAGTGAAATATTAAACAAGTTAAAAGTCATGTTTGTAAAACATTAATGCCCCCCTACCCTTCTGTGATTAAAGTCCGTCACAACTTTATACTTGATTTTCATTTGATGTGTCTGTACACAAAATTTCATTTCAATATGTGAATCCACTCCAGAGGTATTGAACGGAAACTGTTGTCGTGGTCCGACCGACGGACCGATAGACAGAAAGTCAGACAGCAGCAAAGCAATATGTCCCCTCTTCTTCAAAGGGGGCATAAAATTTTTTGATTGAACCCAAATATGAACTTGACCTAGATTTTTATTTGATGTGTCTGAAAACAAAATTTCATTTCAATATGTAACTCCACTCAAGAGATATTGAACGGAAACCCTGAAATTTTGGTATTTTTCGAAGTGCAAGGGGCATAACTCTGTCAAAATTTTGTTCATCGGACCTAAATATGAACTTGAACTGGGAGATTTTCATTTGATGTGTCTGTATACAAAATTTCATTTCAATATGTAACTCCACTCAAGAGATATTGAACAGAAACCCTGAAGTTTTGGTATTTTTCACAGTGCAAGGGTCATAACTCTGTCCAAATTTTTTTGATCGGACCTAAATATGAACTTGACCTAGATTTTCATATGATGTGTCTGTATACAAAATTTCATTTCTATATGTAACTCCACTCAAAGAGATATTGAACGGAAACCCTGAAATTTTGGTATTTTATCGAAGTGCAAGGGGCATTACTCTGTCAAAATTTTGTTGATTGGACCCAAATATGAACTTGACCTAGATTGTCATTTGATGTATCCGTATACAAAATTTCATTTCAATATGTAACTCCACTCAAGAGATATTGAACGGAAACCCTGAAATTTTGGTTTTTTTTCGAAGTGCAAGGGGCATAACTCTGTCAAAATTTTGTTGATCGGACCCAAATATGAACTTGACCTAGATTTTTGTTTGATGTGTCTGTATACAAAATCTCATTTCAATATGTAACTCCATTCAAGAGATATTGAACGGAAACCCTGAAATTTTGGTATTTTTCGAAATGCAAGGGGCATAACTCTGTCAAAATTTTTTTGATCGGACCCAAATATGAACTTGACCTAGATTTTTGTTTGATGTGTCTGTATACAAAATTTCATTTCAATATGTAACTCCATTCAAGAGATATTGAACGGAAACCCTGAAATTTTAGTATTTTTCGAAATGCAAGGGGCATAACTCTGTCAAAATTTTTTTGATCGGACCCAAATATGAACTTGACCTAGATTTTTGTTTGATGTGTCTGTATACAAAATTTCATTTCAATATGTGAATCCATTCCAGAGATATTGAACGGAAACCCTGAAATGTTGGTATTTTTCGAAATGCAAGGGGCATAACTCTGTCAAAATTTTTTTGATCGGACCCAAATATGAACTTGACCTAGATTTTTGTTTGATGTGTCTGTATACAAAATTTCATTTCAATATGTAACTCCATTCAAGAGATATTGAACGGAAACCCTGAAATTTTGGTATTTTTCGAAATGCAAGGGGCATTACTCTGTCAAAAATTTTTTGATCGGACCCAAATATGAACTTGACCTAGATTTTTGTTTGATGTGTCTGTATACAAAATTTCATTTCAATATGTAACTCCATTCAAGAGATATTGAACGGAAACCCTGAAATTTTAGTATTTTTCGAAATGCAAGGGGCATAACTCTGTCAAAATTTTTTTGATCGGACCCAAATATGAACTTGACCTAGATTTTTGTTTGATGTGTCTGTATACAAAATTTCATTTCAATATGTGAATCCATTCCAGAGATATTGAACGGAAACCCTGAAATTTTGGTATTTTTCGAAATGCAAGGGGCATAACTCTGTCAAAATTTTTTTGATCGGACCCAAATATGAACTTGACCTAGATTTTTGTTTGATGTGTCTGTATACAAAATTTCATTTCAATATGTAACTCCATTCAAGAGATATTGAACGGAAACCCTGAAATTTTGGTATTTTTCGAAATGCAAGGGGCATAACTCTGTCAAAATTTTTTTGATCGGACCCAAATATGAACTTGACCTAGATTTTTGTTTGATGTGTCTGTATACAAAATTTCATTTCAATATGTAACTCCATTCAAGAGATATTGAACGGAAACCCTGAAATTTTGGTATTTTTCGAAATGCAAGGGGCATAACTCTGTCAAAATTTTTTTGATCGGACCCAAATATGAACTTGACCTAGATTTTTGTTTGATGTGTCTGTATACAAAATTTCATTTCAATATGTAACTCCATTCAAGAGATATTGAACGGAAACCCTGAAATTTTGGTATTTTTCGAAATGCAAGGGGCATAACTCTGTCAAAATTTTTTTGATCGGACCCAAATATGAAATTGACCTAGATTTTTGTTTGATGTATCTGTATACAAAATTTCATTTCAATATGTAACTCCACTCAAGAGATATTGAACTGAAACCCTGAAATGTTGGTATTTTTCGAAATGCAAGGGGCATAACTCTGTCAAATTTTTTTTGATCGGACCCAAATATGAACTTGACCTAGATTTTTGTTTGATGTGTCTGTATACAAAATTTCATTTCAATATGTAACTCCATTCAAGAGATATTGAACGGAAACCCTGAAATTTTGGTATTTTTCGAAATGCAAGGGGCATAACTCTGTCAAAATTTTTTTGATCGGACCCAAATATGAACTTGACCTAGATTTTTGTTTGATGTGTCTGTATACAAAATTTCATTTCAATATGTAACTCCATTCAAGAGATATTGAACGGAAACCCTGAAATTTTGGTATTTTTCGAAATGCAAGGGGCATAACTCTGTCAAAATTTTTTTGATCGGACCCAAATATGAACTTGACCTAGATTTTTGTTTGATGTGTCTGTATACAAAATTTCATTTCAATATGTAACTCCATTCAAGAGATATTGAACAGAAACCCTGAAATTTTGGTATTTTTCGAAATGCAAGGGGCATAACTCTGTCAAAATTTTTTTGATCGGACCCAAATATGAACTTGACCTAGATTTTCATATGATGTGTCTGTATACAAAATTTCATTTCAATATGTGAATCCATTCCAGAGATATTGAACGGAAACTGATGTCGCGGACCGACCGACAGACCGACATACCGACAGACCGACAGACCGACCGACAGCGGCAAACCTATATGTCCCCTCTTCTTCGAAGGGGGGCATAATAACTGGTAAAACTATGCCCACTGTTCAAGTATTTTCAGAGAAACAGATATACAGATGAACAGGCAAAAATCTACATCCATCCAAAACTTTGACTCCTGGGGCATAAAATCTCTCTGTAGACAAAGTTCTTGACATCATGGGCCTATGATATTTGAGTTGTGGATTCACCATGACCTTTGACTTAGTGACCTTATTTTCAGTCTTGATCTACATGTTTGAAATAAGCTACTGTTGTTAAACACAGATGGTGCATTTATTCTTCAAATATTGAACTTTTTAAAAAATAAGAGTCCCCTTCAGCATTGCCGGTAGGGGACTGAAAATACTGTCATTTAGAGGTACATGTATATAATAGTTTCATACCTTAAACCTTGTTATAGGAAAAACAATTTCTATACATTTATTTTGCAAGGCTGAAACATTACATTTGTCAATGATGGATGTGGAGATTTTGTACTTTAAAAGTCTTATTTTCTATAATCTGACCTTCACCTACACTTTTTGTTTTTGAAAATGATAGTATTTGAAATCATAGAATTTGAGACTTACATTATTTCAAAGAATTTCAACTTTGCTTAATATTTTGTAACAGGGTCAAGGTCACGAGATCAAAAGTTATGATCATGGTCATGATGAATCCACATGTAAAATATCAAAGCCCAAACCAACTGATAAATAATTAAGATTTTGCTAGGTAAATCATCTTATTTATTGTACATTGTAAAACAATTGGTGTTTTGATTAAATTATTCAATACTAAAATTTAAAATGAATGAATATAACATTAACAAATAAATCAACCAACAGCTTAAAGGATTGTCTTTTTTCCATTTCTTAGTTTCATACAGATCTCATCTGATGGACTGACTATTATGATTTTGATTCAATTAAACATAAATTTTCTATTACCGGTATTTTCCATCTTTGAAATGAGATGAATTTTTTTTACACAAAGATCTGTATCTAACCAAAGAAATGAAAATCTGGCGAACATGAACATTATGAACAATCAACAATGTGCTTACCAAGCTCTATATGTGCTCCAACACTGGGTTACTAAGATAGAATAAAGTAAACATAACAATAATACTGTGTTTATGTCAGCTATTTAGTCTTTTTGATAGCTTATTTTTACGGGTGATAAATCTGATGTATATTTATTGTTATTTCAACAAATTCTTTGGAAAAAAGTTTAAAATGCAGGGAAAAAATGCTATAATAATGCCTTTTATAAAATGTGAATTTACTGTCAAAAGACGGCAAGTGTAAAATGCTCGGTGGTTGGTGACCAGCTCAATTTACCAACCTGAAACATACATGTATTTTTTGACAAAGCCCTAGGTACATGCATATAACAATTGATATCATAAGTTGAGATTCTCTAGTATATAGGTTCCATATATGTATTTCTGATTGTTGAATACAATGAATGAGTCCCAAATACTCTGTTCCAATTAACACTGAATTTGCAAATGAAATAATTCCATAAATCCCTTACATACTAATATCATTAAAAGTTTATAATTCTTCAACAAAACATCACTAAATTCTCTGTTAGACTAGATTGGCATTGTTACTCTTTCCCTATATGTAGCAATTAAAGCGCTTTATAGCCTACATGAATATACAGAATAAGGCACACGTGTTAATCATGCAGACTATATGATCAAGTTACCATTGTCAAACACACAACTTTACGACATAGGTATTTCATGTGTTGCTGCATATCTTCCATAGACATAGTGGAACAACTGTCTCTCAATATCAATTAACAGACTACTTGCTCCAAGCCGAAACAAATGTGGGCTCAACCAATCATCTCCCAGCTCTTCCTTCATCAAGATAAGCCAAGTACATGCGTCCTTAGCACTACGTATCCCTCCTGCCGGCTTAAACCCGACTTTATGCCCCGTTCTTTGGTAGTACTCCCTGATGGCCCTCACCATGACGAGCGCTACAGGAAAAGTAGCGTTTACGCCCTCCTTCCCCGTAGACGTTTTGATAAAATCTGCCCCTGCCATCATACACGCCAGACTGGCTTTGTAGACATTTGTCATTGATCCCAATTCTCCAGTGGCCAGGATGGTTTTCAGGTGAGCTTTTCCGCAAGCTTCTCTCATCATGCGAACTTCCTCATATACGCCTTTCCAGTTCTGATTTAAGGCGTAGTTCCTGTTAATCACGATGTCTATCTCAGTGGCGCCATCTTCAACAGCAAGCTTAATCTCCTCCAGCCTGGTTTTCAGAGGAACCTGTTGAAAAACAAAATACAGAACATGTTCAAAGCAAAGACGAGAAATACTCTGGACATGGCAGATATTTGAATGGTGTGTTCCCACATAGCTATTTATTTCCTCCATTTGCTAGAGTTATCTCCCTCCTTGGATTACAACTCTCAGACTTTATCCATCCCTGTTATGTTAAAATTGCTCTACTTCAAAAAGTTTTCTGAAGTTTTCACATCATTTACATCATTGTCTTGATGAGAATTACAAACAAGAAGATATTTCCAAAGAATAGTCAGAAGTTTAGTTATGAAATCATTTCTGAAAATTTTAATGTCAATGTTTTGCATGGTAGAAACGGATGTAATCCAATATGGTGGTTAATTTGGAGGTATGACATCATCATGGAGACACACTATAAGACAGACAAAATGAGAGTGGAGTAAGAATGTAATATCCAGGTCTTTCAATAATTCATACCTGTCAACTTTGAATTTTTCAAAAGAGGGAGATCTCCCTCTTTGGCTGTTGACAAATAGGGCTGGGTATTGCCGCCCAAAAAACGTATTGCAATATATTTCGATACAAGATTTCATATTGCGATTTATTGCAATATTTAATCCTTTTATAAATAGCATTATTTTTACAGACAAACACTAAAACAAGACACAGTCTATCTTTTTATCATCAGTATTATTGCTTATTCTGTCTTTGGTCAAAGTTTGGGATCACAGAAAATAGAGAAATAAAGTCGTAAACAATTAAATAAAAGTTGTGTTCCTTTCACAAATACAAACAGTTGAAACTTGAAAAAAAAAAAGAAAACTGCCAGGCTTCATCAATACAAGCCAATGTGAAACATTATAATGATGTGAAACGTAACCAGGGTTTTTTGTTTATAATTCGGGGAAGGTGACTGTGTCTAACCCATTAGGGAAAATTTCTGAAATTGTTATATTTCTTAATACAAATTCTCACCAAAGTCTAATCCTATATAAAGTATCCTTTATCAACACTGCTAATTCATTTATTTGCTTGAGCTGAACAAGGGATGAAATGCACATAGACATTTTGTGCTGACTTCCAAGTTTTCATGTGATTTTTTTTTCAATAATTTCTCCTTTGGAATTTAAGAGTGATTTTGGAGGAAAAATATAGGAAATTTGGCATTTGATTTGGAAGGGACCGAAAAAAACCCACTGGACGGTCGGAACTAACAAAACCAGAAGTCTCTGACGAGACTGTAGCTCTCCTGGTTGTTTTTTTCTGAAACATCAATTTCCTTTCTTTTTTTTTAAACCAAGACCATAGGGAGCAGGTGCTCTAACAAATTATAAGTAGCATGACAAAACTACATATCCATTATACTGCAACTATAATAGCACACATATAATTCATAATATCCGAGATAAAGTATTTCTAAAAAGAATGTCACACCCATTTTCCAAGATCCTAGGGGCCAAGGGCTGCTAGCTCAATGAACTATCAATGACACATCAAGACTAAAGATCCATAATCATGATAATATTGGATAAAGAATTAACATCATTAATAACTTTAAACGAGTAGAGAGCACAACTATATAGGAAAAATTACCACACCCATTTTCAAAGACCCTGGTGGTATAGGGCTAAAAAAATATCAGGTGCACAACTATGCCACAGACCAATCATTGCAAAAAGAATTAATTCTTCATAGTGTCAGAGGAGTTGCAAGCACAAGATTACATTAACTTATATAGGAGAAAATGACCACACCCATTTCTGAGACCCTAAGGGTCGGGGGCTAAAACATAATATCAGGTGCACAACTAGACCAGAGACCCATAATATTGCAATAAGAATTTAGTCTCCATCATTAATAGTGTCAGAGGAGTTGTGAGCACAAAATTACATAGAGTTATATACGAGAAAATGACCACACCCATTTCTATGACCCTGGGGGTCAGGGGCTCAAACAAAATATTAGCACAACCAGACCACAGACCCATCACACTGCAAAAAGAATTAAGTCTCCATCATTTATAGTGTCAGAGGAGTTGCGAGCACAAGATTATATAGAGTTATATAGGAGAAAATAACCACACCCATTTCTAAGACCCTTGGGGTCAGGGGCTCAAACAAAATATATCAGGTGCACAACTAGACTACAGACCCATCATATTGCAAAAAGATTTAAGTCTCCATTATTTATAGTGTCAGAGGAGTTGCAAGCACAAGATTACATAGAGTTATATAGGAGAAAATGACCACACCCATTTCTAAGATCCTGGGGTCAGGGGCTCAAACAAAATATATCAGGTGCACAACCAGACCACAGATCCATCACATTGCAAAAAGAATTAAGTCTTCATCATTTATAGTGTCAGAGGAATTTCAAACACAAGATTACATAGAGTTATATAGGAGAAAATGACCACACCCATTTCAGATACCCTAAGGGTCAGGGGCGAAAACATAATATCAGGTGCACAACTAGACCAGAGACCCATAATATTGCAATAAGAATTTAGTCTCCATCATTTATAGTGTTAGAGGAGTTGGGAGCACTAGACTACATAGAGTTATATAGGAGAAAATGACCACACCCATTTCTAAGACCCTGGGGGTCAGGGGCTCAAACAAAATATCAGGTGCACAACTAGACCACAGACCCATCACATTGCAAAAAGAATTAAGTCTTCATCATTTATAGTGTCAGAGGAGTTGCAAGCACAAGATTATATACAGTTATATAGGAGAAAATGACCACACCCATTTCTAAGACCCTGGGGGTCAGGGGCTCAAACAAAGTATCAGGTGCACAACTAGACTATAGACCCATCATATTGCAAAAAGAATTAAGTCTCCATCATTTATAGTGTCAGAGGAGTTGCGAGCACAAGATTACATACAGTTATATAGGAGAAAATGACCACACCCATTTCTAAGACCCTGGGGGTCAGGGGCTCAAACAAAATATATCAGGTGCACAACCAGACCACAGATCCATCACATTGCAAAAAGATTTAAGTCTCCATCATTTATAGTGTCAGAGGAGTTGTGAACACAAGGTTACATAGAGTTATATAGGAGAAAATGACCACACCCATTTCTAAGACCCTGGGAGTCAGGGGCTCAAACAAAATATCAGGTGCACAACAAGACCACAGACCCATCATATTGCAAAAAGAATTAAGTCTCCATCATTTATAGTGTCAGAGGAGTTGTCCGGACAAGATTACATAGAATTTAATGACAACACCCATTTTATAAGACCCTGGGGGTCAGGGACTGAAACTAAATGTCAGGTGCATAACTAGACCATGGACCAAGTAAAATGCAAAAAGAATTAACTTTCTATCTCTAACAGTTTCAGAGGAGTTGTCCGGACAAGATTACATAGAATTTAATGACCACGCCCATTTTCTAAGACCCTGGGGGTCAGGGACTGAAACTAAATGTCAGTTGCACAACTAGAACATGGTACAAGTAAAATGCAAAAAGAATTAACTTTCTATCTCTAACAGTTTCAGAGGAGTTGTCCGGACAAGATTACATAGAATTTAATGACCACGCCCATTTTCTAAGACCCTGGGGGTCAGGGACTGAAACTAAATGTCAGGTGCACAACTAGAACATGGTACAAGTAAAATGCAAAAAGAACTAACTTTCTATCTCTAACAGTTTCAGAGGAGTTGTCCGGACAAGAATTGTTTACGGACAGACGGACAGACAGACGCCGGACAAAGGGTGATCGCATAAGCTCGACTGGTCTGAGTTCAGTCAATTAAGAAGAATCATGTTGTTTTGAAGTTAATTATGAAAACCGTTGCGAAACAATTTAGAATATAAATGAGAGATTGTCATATCGTCAGCTCATATTGAATCCTCTGACTGAGAACGTCAATCTCTGGTTGCTCAATGAAACGCCATAAGAACATATATTTTATTGAAATAAGGATGAATTCCATTGTTGAAACGTATTTTTGTTTGTCGTTTTTGACCAGGCTACTTTCTATGCAACAATTACTCTGTAAAGTAAAATATTGAACTCGAACCGGTATTTCGAAAAACGTACCGCGGTACGTATTGGAAACAAAAATATCGCGGTGCACCAATATAACAATAAAACTGCACAGCCCTATTGACAAAGAGGGAGATTGCGCGTGAACCATTTTCACGACATTTTTTTATAGATAAATTTGCAACATGTCGTGCGAGCCACCTTTCAAAAAATGACAAATATTTCCAAAATACATGATTGTATTTTTCATTACTTCTTGTTCTGCATTTGTTCATTGTACACGAGTACATCACCTTTTGCTGTAGCTAGTAGGTCTTTTTCTGGTGAGAAGACAATACAATTATTAGTCTTTTTATTCATAACAGAACATATAATGCAACTGTATTTGCCTTAACCCATTTATACAACTGACTCCAATCTTTCTTATTTCTTTTTCTTTGAAACGGTTTCAGCTAACCCAGATCTAGTGCCTTCCATAATGTCGGAAAGAAATTTTAATCAGTGGTATATAGTATTTAGTCAATAAAGTACTTACATGATCAGGTAAACTTTTTTCACGGCTTAATTAATTACCCTTAGGCATCAATATACACACGCTGTGTCCTAATTGTAATGCAAACAACCTGCGTCGTTCACATTGTAAACAAACTTTCCTTTTCTTATGAAGGACGAAACGTTCCCAAAGTCAAACTAGTGTTATCTTTCTTACATTATGTGAAGTTCAAAACTTGAAAGAGGGAGAAATCAGGTGATAGGACTGAAACGCGGGAGTTTTCAGTCTCCCGCGAGGGAGAAATTCAAAGGCGGGAGATAAGATTCAATCTGCAGGAGAGTTGACAGGTATGATAATTGCTCAGCTTTATTCAAATCTTTTATCTTAATCTTAGCCCTTGAAAGTTACTCAATAAAATTTGATCTTAATTCAGACATCAGAATATCTTATTATATAATCAGAAATTCTTGCGAGTATCAAATTTTTCAATTTTTCCAGGTATATAAAAAGTAGAGTATCTTATATTTTCAAGGTTGAAATTTTTTCTAAAACTGCAATCAAGTGAGTACATACCGGTATTATATTTTTACCTTATATGTATCAAAATTGAAGGAGCTGTTAAGATAAAGGCCTGATTTAGTAATTTCACTTCTACTGCTTCAATATTACATCAGCTCGAGTTATGACAAGAATGTTTGTGAGGCACACTATCTGAGACAAACATTCTATAATAGTTGGCCATTTCTTTCTTTTTACTGACTAACATGCAGTCACTTACTTGTCCTGTAGGGAAGCCTGTAGCTACAGATGCTATTGGTATTTCTGTTCCGTTACAGGCCTTCATGGCGTTGACACAGTCTGGTACTCTGTTAGGGTATACACACACTGCCCCTACTGTTATGTTCTCATTCTCCATTCCCAGGGCTTTTATAATATCCTCTCGTACAGGATGTTTGGCCTTAAAACACAACCTGAAATTTACATTGTAGATATAGCCATGTTGGTCAAGGAACATTGAAATTTATTTAATCTTTACTCTTGTTCCTGTTATATTAATTAGATCAGCAATACAATCATCCAGATCCATGAAGCACAATTATGTGTGTACCGATAGAACATGCAAGGTACAGCCTTTTTTTAATAATTATATAGTTATTCCTGTCATACTTCCTACTCAAAGGGAGTAAAATCGAGGCCGAGTCCCCTACATATTTGCACACCTACTTTGAGTGGGAAGTATGACAGGAACAAACTAACAACATTTTCTTTGTGATCTTTCTTTGACGTTTGAAAATTTAGTTACCGAATTCTGCATCAAAGTAGGACACTACATGACCTTCATAGTGCAGTGTTATTAGCTGATAATAATATGAGGCATGATAAAAGGTCAAGGAATATTCATAAAATCAGGTACATTCTCTTTGTCCTTTCTACTGATCTCAATGCTTAGTTTTACTTTACAAAAGTTTTAACAAACCTTTTAACCTTAATTATATTTACCAATATATAGTTTATAAATAGTACCAAATTTTATGCTTGGATGTGAAAATTTACAAGTTTCTTTTTTATAATTTTAATCTGATAGAGCCTCTATGCCTAGATATATATTTTATATAGTTTCTATTTCTTTTCTTGGAAATCATTCAATGAATATTTCATATGCGCAAGAGTTAAATATTTTATCTGCTCTTGAAATTCTTCTAGTACAATTTTTCTTGTGGAGAAGGTCCACAGGGTGATCTGAATAATTTCAATGTATCAATACTTGATACAGTATTTCTTTGGACAAATTTTTAGTCACATTTTAATCTGTATCAGAATATTTTAATTTGTAAATTTAAGTTTACATGTAGGATTCCGCATCATTCATGATTACAGAAAACCAGTACATCAAGGATGACAAAGTTAATATTAATAACAATCAGATTTTTACATTAATACATTACTGATTATTTTTTAACCAACTCTGCACTTTCATTTGATGAATTCTTATTATAAGTTGTCAAGAGAAACATTTCTTCTGAAAAATTAGTTTGAAGATTCCCAGATCTATAGATATTACCCAGTAATTAAATCTTTTTTGAGATTCTTGCATGCAGCTGTTTATACGTAACAATGCTGTTGTTCACTTAAGTACTGCTCTACAGAGCAGTATCAGTTGCGACAGGTGAAATGGAAAATGTGGCCAGTCCTGGACCTTCTCCTTACAGGGCAGACACAATTACATGTACCGTTACTAAGTTAACTCGGCACAATACCAGCATCGTCACTCCACCCAGGCAGAATGGAAAATGTAAGTCGGTCCTGGACCTTCTGCTTATAGGGCAGACGTAATTACATGTACCATTACTGAGCTAACCGGGCACAATACCAGCACTGTCACTCCACCAAGGCAGAATTGAAAATGTGGTCGTCCAGGAATATGATTACGCTCTTACAAACTGAGCTAATTGTGCAAGATACCCACAACATCACACAATGAATAACAGCATAGTAAACAGCAGCATACAAAAATTTACATTTACAAGAGACTACATACATGTACCCAGCAAATCCTTTTTGCGATTTGGACACAGGCCATTTTATTATGCTGCTTTCCTTTTTAAAAATCAGAGAAAATGACAGTTTTCAATCACCTTGTACATCTATCGCTTAAATTCCACTTAAATCAGTTGTTGTGACATGGTCACCAGTCACTTGTCCAATCGCATACCTCTATCTTTCCATGCGATGTAGATGGATTTGGATGGAAAACCATCATTTCTCCATATTTAAGAGGGATTTAACATAACCTTACTACACATACCACAAATTTTGACCTAGTGACCTTGTACTAGATATTTGACCTACTTTTCCAAAAAATTAAGATTGGCTATATCTTTTGATTGGTAAGTGATAGGGATTTTATTTTTCATATGTGTATTCCTTGCCATGAGACATTTCTACACATACCATATTTTTTTAAACCTAGTAACCCTGACCTAGGTATTTGACCTATATTTCAAAAAAATTAAGATTGTTTATATCTTTTGATTGATAAGTGACATGGCTTTAATATCTCAAAATTTATTTCTTATGAAGAGTCCTTTCTTTTATCCCAAAAATTTGTACCTAATGACCTTTACCTAGATGATTGACATTTTCTTAAAGTATCTTTTAATTGGTAAGTAAGAGGTTTAATACCGGTATTTCACATGTGACTTCATTTGACAAGACTCTCCATCTGATACATGTACAAATATTAAACCAAGTGACCTTGACCTACATATTCGATCAACTTTTGAAAAATAGGTCGCTTCGCAGGCAACACAAGCATTCCTTGGAATGCTATTTTATTAATTTTTACCCATCACAGTGGATGTGTTGTTTGCAAGAGAAAAGATCAACTAGCAAATGGATATGCATTATTTCGTTATAAAAAAAAGAACGTCTATACTAGTGTCGTAATGATTATCGCTGACATCATCGCTAATACCAGGGATTTTTTTACCCTTAGATTCCAGGGGCCTGGGCCTTCAAAATTGGGAAAAATAGCAACATTTGCTTGAAATTGGGAAAATAAAAAAAATATACAAATAAATTGAGAAAATAAGCCAAAGATCTTCTGACATTTGCTACTAATGAAGACGATTGAACACATACAGAGTAGTTCCAAGAATATTATATTTCAGATAGTGTACATTGCAAAACAGATAATTATAATATAAATATATTTTCAGTTTTTATACTTTGTTTATTGGAATTTAATTGTTTTCAAATTGGGAATTTTAAGCTCAGAAATTTTTCAGCATTTGGAATGTGGCCAAATTTCGGCCCTGGAGAACCCCTAAAAAAATCCCTGAATACATGAACCCTTCGATTTCGATTAATCAATTATGTTTTTAAGAATCGATTATAATCGGAAAAATTCAACGTGGAAAAGAATGACATAGTTTCCAGTGGAATTCGCGTATGACAAGTACGAATAAAACGCAACTGCACTTGTAAATGGAAATATTTGTAATAGTTTGGGCATAAATGTTTTGAATTTAGAACCTTGTTCCGCTTCTCTCTCACGGCAAATGGTGGTTCTCTTAAGCAGTATGGAGTTGTCCGCTTAGATTTTAGTTTAGATGAATTAGTTTTATCAGCTTCTTTTATTGTTGCGGACTTAGTTGATATACCAGGTATTTTGGGAATGGAGTTTTTGGAAGAGAACAGTGTAAATATTTTTATTTCAAAACCGTGTTTAGAGGTAGGCGGACAAGAGATTTTGTTAGATAGATGTGCCAATGTTTTACCTAAAAAAATCAGACTATCAAAGCAGATTGAAATCCCCAGTAATTTAGAGATGTTGGTAGAGTGTTTTCTTGAAGGGGGGAGAACTAGTTATGAAGAAGGCATTATCGAACCAATTTCCTCATTAGGGAGCAACCATTTGATTTTTATGGGGGGGGGGGCAGGAAGACTTTGCAAAAAAAAATTCCGGATCGAAATTTTAGGGGAAAAAATTTTCCGGCCCAAAGGGCCGGCGAAAAAAATTCTCCGGATCATGAAATTGCCCCTCCCCCCTCTCTTCCAACCTTTCCACTGCCAAATAAACACTTTTTTGTGCATCATAAACAAAGTATAAAAAAATAGAACAAACTTTACGCAATTTGGAGTGAATAAATAAAATTCAAAAGTCATTAGCACCATATAGCCTGTCTCCGTTGTAGGGCTGGGACGATACTCCGATTCATCGGTGCATCGCGATATTTTTTTTCGCGATCCAAGTATCGATACACCTCGACGATATCTAAGTTAAGAATTACAAAGAAATTGTGCTTAAACTTTCCGTATTTTCAAGTACTCAAGTTTCTTCAGTTTACATATAGATAAATACTTGCCATTGTCCCGCATTTTCGACCGAAAAAATCTGTCCCGGCCGGGAAATCCCGATTTTTGGACGTTCCATTAAAAAAGATAAGAGTAATATTGATTATTAGTCACTCCGTCTTTTCATAAACTTAAACTGTTTCATAATATTTATCTAACGCACGCCATATACCCATGTACAGTTATCAGCCGGTAATCTGTCGGCTGTACCACAAACAATAGTCAATTAACGTCGCTAAATAAATGCAAGTAAGCCTTCTCTTGTTGTTGTTTTTGTTGTTTTGGTTTTTTTTTTTGCTAGAAATATAATTCGATCATTGAAAGTAATAGTTATAAGATGTTCGAGTGATACCATTTGCAAAATTTTTATGAGAAGAAACAACGTGAAGTAAAAATGTAAACAAGATAAAAAAAAAAAAAAAGAAAATACGACAACCACGGAACGCTCTTAAGTTATTATAATACTCTCTTTATTATTATCACGTAAAAAAAAAACCTCAATACTAATCAACGTACGTCAGCTTACTGTCTTTTTCAATACCCGAGACGTTAAGGTATCGATTGTGTATTTGATTTAAACTCCCTTGTTATTGTTCGCCAACGTCAACTCAGGTAACGACACAGGTGTTTAATAGGTGGACAAGTTCGCTGAAGCGCCACTTTTTAGAAATGCGTCCGACCAGGAGCCGACGCCTGTGTACGTATACGGCGCGCGTTAATAAGATATCAGTATTTTCAGAAAAAAACAGACAAATTGAAGAGGAAATATGTGAAACAAATTAATACCACATGGTCCTTTGTTTTGAAAATTTTACACTTCTCATTGATTTGACTGTGTTGCTCCTTCAAAAGTGAAGGACCCCCCCTTCCCTCCCCCCCCCAAAAAAAATTCCCAACTTGTAATTATAATTAAAAGGCCTTATTATAGTAATGAAAAAGTGTCCCTCATTGGTGTTATATTTGTCCCTCTTTTGATGATTTGTCACTCTTTTTGTCCCTCTTTGGAACATGACAAAATTATGGCAAGTATCTAGATATAAAATAACAAAATGATAAGAACCATTGATTTTTAATACGAAATTTCCATGACTTCTTATTGTTATTTGAAATGATTTTTTGTTTTTCAATTCTTCTAGTCAAATAACAAACCATTTATTAATTGTTTTCATCTTTACTCTAGACAGAAATCTAGTGTTTGATAAATATAACATGTGGGATAAAAAAAGCTACTAATATGATGAAAATAAATACTTTCAAATAGCTTTTTGAGAAGGTTTTATTACTTAACTTAGAATCGCGATATGTATCGTATCGGATATCAGGTATCGTGATACGTATCGGATCGGCTGGGTACAGTATCGTCCCAGCCCTACTCCGTTGAGTATCATTTTAGTAAACAGATTATAGGCACCATATGCCATTCAAGAAATTAAAATCAAGTGATCTGCTGGCAAGAGATGAACTCATTGTGTGTTTGATGTTTAATATGGCTGAAAAATCACGCTGAATTATTTAAACTTTAGAGTAATTTTCAACATTGGAAAATTATTAAAAAAAATATTCCGGCCCGAAGGGCCGGCGAAAAAAAATTTCCGGCTCTTTAAATGGCCGAAAAAAAATTTCCCGCCGGCAAAAGTCTTCCTGCCCCCCCCCCCCCCCCCCCCCCCCATAAAAATAAAATGGTTGCTCCCTTAGGTAGTGAAGGGATTCTTTGTGCTCGGACTTAGGTTAGGTCTTGTTCATCTCATGTTATCATGTCTCTAGTAAATGTAAACGATAAGAAAGACACACTTAGACAGGGAAAACACATAGGGACAATACAGGCTTTTACCAAGGTCCATGCTGTTAACCAAGTCACACAAGGAAACACACATGACATACATCAACATGCTCAAAGTCTTCCTGAACATTTAAGACCATTACTAGACAAAGTTTCAGAAACACTTACAACGCAAGAAAGATCAAAATTGGCAACACTCTTGAACAATTATGATGATGTGTTTGTAGGTCCAGATAACAAATTAGGACGAACAAAGTTAGTCAAACACAAAATAGACACAGGGGATGCAACACCTATCAAACTTCCAATGCGCAGGCATCACATTAAACAAAAGCCAATTATTGAAAAAGAAATCCAAGAAATGTTAAAGCAAGATATCATTGAACCAAGTGAAAGTCCATGGTCAAGTCCTATTTTGTTAGTGACAAAGAAAGATGGTTCTATTAGGTTCTGTATTGATTTTAGAAAGGTCAATTCTGTTACTAAAAAGGATGCGTACCCTTTACCCCGCATAGATGAATCTTAAGAAGCTTTAGGGGGATCCAAATGGTTTTCGACATTAGATTTGGCATCAGGGTATTGGCAGTGTGAAGTTTCTGAAGAAGACAGACCCAAAACTGCTTTCCCTACACACAAAGGCTTATTTCAATTCAAGGGCTTTGTAATGCCCCCGCATGTTTCGAACGGTTGATGGATTTAGTTCTTCGTGGTCTTTTGTGGGAGAGGTGTTTATGTTACTTGGATGATATAATTGTCATGGGCGCTACGTTTGACAAGGCTTTAGAGAATTTGGAGTTAGTTTTTCACAGGTTTAGAGAGTCGAATTTAAAGCTAAAACCAAAGAAGTGCGTTTTGTTTCAGAAAGAAGTGCTATTTTTGGGTCACAAAGTTTCAGAAGAGGGAATATCAACAGATCCTAGTAAGATTGAAGTAGTTAAGTCATGGTCAGTACCATCATGTGTGGGAGATGTTAGAGGATTTCTTGGTCTAGCGGGTTATTATCGTAAGTTCATCCCAGAGTTTAGTGAAATAGCAGCTCCTTTGACTCGACTTACAAGAAAATCGGTCAAGTTTAAATGGTCAAAAGAATGTGAAGAGGCCTTCCAGATTTCCAATAGCCCCGCCTGTCACAAAGTAAAAAGCACGGATTTGCATCTACATTTATGTATTTGTTATCGTCTCAAAACTTTCAAAAACTTCAACTTCCACTGGAGCGACAGAACGTCAGCACGTGCACACAACAGCTGACAAGTGCGCGTCTATTATCAGTGATCACTATAATGATTGAGAGCATAGAATACTGAGCCTCTAGTTTGTCCCAGTTGCTAAATTACAGATTATGCAGAATAAACTCGTATACCTTGATATGGTTACAAAAATCAACTTTTCATTTTGTTATGGACACATGACCGGAGTCACGTGACAGTTACAGACCAATCAGAAAAAATGTTCGTACGCCGAGACATAGGTCTAAAGATACGAACGTTCGTATCCGGAGCCACTGCCTATTATCAGGTCGGGGAAACGGCAAATCTAGCTATTAAAGCTAAATTTAGCTTTAAAAGCTTGTTCTAGCTTTAAAATGGACCAAATTGAGCAGTATTATGTAGAATGTGTGAAAATAAAGACGTTGCGCACTTGCGCCTCTATGGATATTGTAATGTTTACGTACGAAAACGAACATTGGATCTTAAAATCGGGAACTCAGCGTTGCATTTACAAGTGCAGCTGCACATGTGCATTCAAGGGAAAGGTAAATATTCACTTGTTTACATCTTAAATGACTTACCTTTGTAGATTTAAAGTCCTATTTATTTAGAAGAATACATTTGACTTGAAGATCCGCCATTTTTAATTTACTGATCACAGTGGATTCACTGTTTGCAAGAGAAAAGATCAACTAGCAGACGGATGTGCAGTATTCCGGTATAAAAGTAGGATGTCGGTCCGGTTTTTGCATTTTAATTAAATCTTTTAAAAAATTGAATTTTTTAATTTTACTTTCATGTTTTGAACAATTAAATTTAAGTTATGTATAATGAAAACAAAATAAGGATTGAAAATTGAAATTATCAAATTTTTTAAAGAATTTGAATCAGGTGAAATATGTCTTCCTCGATCCTACTTTTATACCGGAATAATGCATATCCGTCTGCTAGTTTATCTTTTCTCTTGCAAACAGTGAATCCACCGTGATCGGTAAATTAAAAATGGCGGATTTTCAAGTCAAATGTATTCTTCTAAATAAATAGGACATTAAATCTACAAAGGTAAGTCATTTAAGATGTAAACAAGTGAATATTTACCTTTTCCTTGAATGCACATGTGCAGCTGCACTCGTATAAACGCAACGCTGAGTTTCCGATTTTAAGATCCAATGTTCGTTTTCGTACGTAAACATTACGATATCCGTAGAGGCGCAAGTGCGCAACGTCTTTATTTTCACACATTCTAAATAATACTGCTCAATTTGGTCCATTTTAAAGCTAGAACAAGCTTTTAAAGCTAGATTTAGCTTTAATAGCTAGATTTGCAGTTTCCCCGACCTGATTATATACCATGGCCATGGCATGCATGATGCATGCTTTCCGCCATGCCAATGCTTCAACGATTGTAAAATTATAGAATTGACTGAAATACTTGGAAAAAAATATTTTTATTTATTATATTCTACAATTTTTTTCACAGAAAGTGAAAGTTGAAACCTTGAAACATTTGCAGGAGTATCGTCCCCTGACAACGTTGTTAAATCGATGCATGACACAGCTCTCAGCAACCATGCAGCCTGCCATTGCTTCTTAACAGTTCTTCTGGTTCCCAAAGTCTCTGCACGACGCTTTACAGCGGGCAAATTAATGTAGATGTTCTCAAACCAGCTTGCATCAAACTCTGTGCCAGGATTTCTGTCCGACATGCTGGACAAATGTCTGAGTCAGTCAAACGCTTCTGTCCTACTCCGATAGACGCTTAGTCCAAAAATGACGTCTTTCGCGAAAGGAACGATTCGGAAATTTCTTTCACTCGCACTTAGAGAAAGTGGTCATGGCAGGTCATTTTACTTTTTGATAATTATCTGTCATTTCAAGAGTTTGACAATGAGTATAAAATGCACTTTTAACCTTTGTGTCCGATGATTACGAAATTTTGTTAAAAAAAAGGGGGGGGGGGAGCTGACTTGAAGCTGTTTTATGAATTTATCACACGGTGACAGGTCAGTGTAGTTGTCATGATATATGATACAATGTCAATGTTGCAAAAAGCATTAGGTATTGTCAAATCAAGACTTAACCTTAATCATACAAGTGTAATCAAATATATCCGAAAAGTGGATTCCGACTGCAGATTATATACATAGAAATAGAAGTGTATTTAGCGGTCACACTAATGAACGCCAAGAGAGAAACGAATGCCAACAGCGAAATGAATGCCAAGACACTCCAAGGGCTATATATACATTTTTATGACGGAAAATCTCAAATAAAAAACACTCCTTCATTATATATGTATAGCAATAGTGTTTTAATGATAGATAGGCAAAATATATTTTGAAAAATTATACATATAATCATGATAATGTGTATTTCCTATGTAGATGTTCTCAAACCATACATTGGATATCTATGGACATATTCTGTTTTTGATATTAAGTACATATAAGATTTATCTTATGAAGTTCTGTTTTTCCAGATGTCAAAGATGGAGTCAGAGGAAGGTGCTTCACTCTATGTCCAGACTACTGTCCACACAGGTTACCTCCCCTCAGAGTACACCAGATGACTCTGTCAAACTTAGTGATAGCTGTATCAAAGTAAGTCTGAGAGGTACTACACTCTTATGACCAGACTTCTGTCTACACATGTTACCTCCCCTCAGAGTACACCAGACGACTCTGTCAAATCAGAGGAAGGTACTACACTCTATGTCCAGACTACTGTCTACACAGGTTACCTCCCCTCAGAGTAGGGCTGAGTATTGCAGATCAAATTTGTATTGCGATATTTGGAAAAAAAATATTGCGAAATATTGCAATATTTTATACTATTGAGATTTCTTATCATTTCGATTTTCCTACTTCAATTTTGCTTTCAAAATTTGATTTAAAGATCCGAAAATATCTTCATGATATAATGATTGACATGTGCAGAAAAATTTGACAGTCCTTCTATATAGCATTTGAAGTCAATCATACATGCATGGATATCGGGTCGAAAGAAATTAAAATTTATCCAAGCATTAATGTGATAATTCTGCTGCGACATCGGCGGACACTCATCAGTCCGGGGTGCTACTTCAACGAGTAATCAAAAAAATTACTTCTACATGTCATTTTCTGACTGATATCAAATGTACCCATGATTTCACATAAAAAGTTAAATTGTGTTTTATTTCCTATAGAAAGTAAGAAAATACAGCAGTAGAAGGCAAGAACACTTCCATCATTTTCAAAAGGAAATAACGTTCTCAGAAGAAACTGTTTCAGTTAAGAAAGATAGTCAAAATTGTAGCTGAATTTCACATAAAAAGTTGCAATTTTGTGCAAGTTTGCAACCTTGTAGATTTTTAAATAGAATTTTCATCCCAATAGCAATAATTTTTCCTGTAAATATAGAGTCTGACTTTCTTTTTCAAAATAAGATTTGAAATTAAATTACGATAATTGCTTAAAGCTTTACTCCTTTCCTTTAAAGATATGCCCCATTCAATAAATATTACTTAAACAAGTAATTTTAAGGAATGGTATTAACCTTGATATTTCTGTAAATCAAGCAATTATTACTGATATGAGTAGCCCTAATAAGAATTAAAAGATTGAGAACTTTAAATTTGTATGCTACCATCATAACAAACCATCCAATGCCCTACTTTTTATATATATTACTTACTAAGTAGATGTAATATGTTGCATGGACATAGCAAGTAAATCAGTTACTTTTATAAGTAATCATTTTAGAAGGAAGAATTAGAAAGTTACTTGAAAAGGTAATTTTTTGAATTACTTGTTGAAGTAGCACCCCTGACTGCTCATGGACATTCAGACATGCAAAAAGTCACTAGAAAATTTAAACGCCATTTAAACTACCATTAGAGAGGAAAACGTCCGTGAATTTCAAGACACCACGACATTGTACGTGTAAACAATATATGCCAATCATGAATGCTAAGAATCAAGCTATTACATCATCAAGTCTTTCTTGCAAATTAGTAATGTATACCAATGGTCATTTCTTTTTGTCCTTGACATGTGCAGTGTGTTGACGTACGTTTTTAAAGGTCAAACAAGCGTTGTTTATTTATTTATTGGATCAGGCTGTGTAGCATAGTACAGACATATTGTCTTGTTTAAAAGTGGCTTGTTAGAATTCTCGTTTGCCAATGACTTTCAAAGAAACAACATGAAAAGATAAAAATAAAAAATATTGTCAAAAACCGGTTTTTGAAAACAAATACCGTGGTATGTATTGCGAAGCCTCGTATCGCAATATACTGGTACCGCGATAAAACCGCTCAGCCCTACCTTAAGAGTACACCAGACGACTCTGTCAAAGTTAGTGATAGCTGTATCAAATTAAGCATGACTGGTAGCGACGTAGATAGACATATATGCACAGAAACACATGCTTTTTCATTATTATTTTATGCATACACGTATATTTTTTTATTTAGGCCATACCAAATTAATAAAATGTTCTTTGGATTTTCTTGTGAAAAAAAGGGTGCGAGCGGGCGAAAATATAATTATTATATTTTTCTTTTAGTATTGTATTTTTTAAGGTGCGAGCGATTGAAATAATTTTATTTTGATATAGTTTACCATAGTAATACATTTATGATGTTTTCCGTACTCATAAAGGAATCCCCATAGGAATATGGTGACTAGGAAGCCTAGCACATAGCAGTACGGAAAAGATTTTTGAACATTCTCCCCTCCTTGACTTTCAGTGCCATGTATATTGGACAACAAATTTGCTCCCAACAATTTCTTTTTTCAAATACAAGTAGTATCGTTTTCTTCAAAGTTTGCAAAATCTGAGATTTCTAGAAGCTGTAAGATTTGCAGAAATCAGAACCGACCCTAAAAAATTCGTGAGCCAGAAATTTCGTGGTGCGGGCGAGCATTTTATTTTTATAATATTATTTTTTGAATTTTGAAAAATATGGTGCGGGAAATCCAAAGAACATTAAATTAATTTGGTATGGCCTTACTCACATCTGAATGAATTTTTACTAGATTTCCAGAGATCCTTCAATTTGCTTGCCAAATTGATTGATGAAAGCAGGGGACAAACTTGATCTATGATGTACAATCATGATCTATAATTTTTGGTCGGATTGCAAAGCAATTCCGGTCTATAGATTGACGTTGTCCGTCTGTCCGTCCGTCCGTCCGTCCGTCCGTCCGTCTGTCCGTCCGTCTGTCCGTCTGCCGTCAACATTTTGGTTAAAGTTTCTGGTTCAGGCAAAATCTAAGGAACTATATGCAGTAGAAACTTTATATTATACATGAAAGTTGCCCATGACGAGACCTTTCAATTTATGCCGTAACATTTGACCTATTGACCTTGACCTTGGACTTTGACCTAGTTAAAGATTTTGGTTAAAGTACCTGGTTTAAGCAAAATCTAAGGAACTGAATGCAGTAGAAACCTTATATTATACATATTGGTTGCCAATGACAAGACCTTTCAATTTATGCCGTAACATTGGACCTAGTGACCTTGACCTTGGACTTTGACCCAGTTAAAGATTTAGGTTGCCCATGATGAGACCTTTCAATTTATGCTGTAACATTGGACCTAGTGACCTTGACCTTGGACTTTGACCTAGTTAAAGATTTTGGTTAAAGTTTCTTGTTGAGGCAAAATCTAAGGAACTATATGCAGTAGAAACTTTATATTATACATGAATTTTGCCCGTGACGAGACCTTTCAATTTATGCCGTAACATTGGAACTGTTGACCTTGACCTTGGACTTTGACCTAGTTAAAGACTTTGGTTAAAGTTCCTGGTTTAAGCAAAATCTAAGGAACTGTATGCAGTAGAAACTTTATATTATACATGTAGGTTGCCTCTGACCATGCTGACAAGACCTCTCAATGTATGCTGTAATATTCGACCTAGTGACCTTGACCTAGTTGGTGACAAAAACTTACTTTGCAATCCGGCCATACCGTCTTTAGCGGTGTTTTATTATGGGTAAATGACTCTGCTTTTGTACCAAATTTAATTGACCAAAAATACATGTACAATGTTATAACCAAAAATGTTCCAACTCAGTATACATGTACATGTAAGTCAAATTGTTAACTGTTGTTTAAACTGAAGATTAATATTAAACACATTTATTAGAAAAAATGTGTAGACTCATGAAACCAACCTGAAAATAATGTTGATATTGCTTGAAATTATTATCCTCTGCATGTTGTAATTTACAAGAGTCCTTTACAACACATGCTTACATACGATGTACTCATATTTGATGTAAAAAAAGGCTAATTCATGGTTTTTATGGAGTTTAACCTTGACCTCTGTATGAGCTTAAGAATAATATGATTATCAAACAAATTGTAATGATTGTGAAAGTTTGGTATAATTTTCATTTCCTTTCAAAATGTGATTGATAGACATTTTTGTAAATTAATTAATACATGTATAATTAATCATTTCCAAATGAATATGTGTACAGTCATTGTTACAATGATATGTGATTTCCTATTCTAGAAACTGAAAGAACTTGGAGAAACTAAATCGTACTTACGAGTGGCTGTAGAGGGCGGAGGGTGCTCCGGATTTGAATATAAATTCAGTATAGAGGATAACATGCAAGATGACGATAAGTAAGTACATTTATTCAGATGTGATTTGGAAAAATACTCAATTGTTATGTCGCCCAGAGTTTTGTGGCATCCAGCATGTAGTCAATATAAGTCAAAATCTTACATGATAATGTAATACACTTAGATCATACTTACAGGGATGGTCAAGCGTGATTGGACTTTGTATCCAAAGTTGGTCAAAGTCAATGACAACTTCAAGTACCATTTATGAGGATATATTTCCACTGCAGAGGAATCCCCATGTTAAGCGCCCGTTAGGCAAACTGATTTATAAACTATAATTCTGGTTTCCTACTATGACGTCACGCGTTAGTTTTGAAAGTATGGAGAATTTACCAACGTTCAGATACTTTTGACGTTATAACATGCAAAAGGCTCATTATAAATGCCAAACGGGGTGTCCGATATTTAGTACAAATGGAAATATAAGTAATGACTGTCTTACTTTGGGTGTTCATGGTAGTATAATTCTGGTTGGACACGTGCAAATTATCCGAGAATCGCTTCATTTCTTAATTATTATCCAAAACATACTGTCTGATGCATTGCAATTAGATAACATTGGAAATTGTCCAGGAAAATGCTCTCTATCATCAGAGTTGAAACACTCCTTGTTCTTCAAGTTATTTACAAATAATAAGTAGATTGAGGCACTCACTACTTACTAAACACTCTGAATAAAAGAAGTTTTCAGTGTAACATATTATTTATCTATCACTTACTATTACTTATGCTACGTTATGAATCTGGTGACAATGAGATTCAAATCAACAACTTTTGGGGGTCCAAAACCTCTACACTTATCACTGCACTGACATCTTTTAATTATCCAAAATTTACTGTTAACGAAGTTTTAAATCCTTCATTTTAGATTTACATATGAACTTGAATCTATTTTTCAGAATATTTGAGAGAGATGGCGTAAAAGTGATAGTGGATATGGACACATTAGAGTTTATGAAGGGATCTACAATAGACTATCACGAGGAGCTCATCCGGAGCTCATTTCGTGTTATTGACAATCCTCAAGCTGAGCAAGGCTGCTCCTGTGGGGCTTCTTTTTCTTTGAAATAATAGTGATCTTTTCTTTAAAATGTATATATATATGTAAATGTTGGTACAATATTACTAGTTTATCCGCAATTTTATGGGACTTTGAATTATTTATTTTCACGATGTTGTTTGTAATCAGCAGTGAAATAAAATTGTGTAAAAATTGTTTTGAAGACATTATTAAAGGGTATCAAAGGTCTAAGGATCAATGGTTTAGGGCTACTCTAAGTGTGCTTATTTTATGCAACTATATTTTAGAGGAAACAGGTTAAGTGACGTTATAGCTTACATGTTATTTCATTACGTACATTGATAATTTGAATTAGTGCACTTGCAAAGGCACTAACTAAAATATCAATCACACTAAGATAAGTACACGTACAGTATTTGACTTACAAAACCATCCTTGAAAGGTCATGATTGACTCTGCTTTAATTATTATGAAACTTCACAGGTCAGCATATGCTTTGGATATTGTAGCATACAGACTAGGAAAAAAGTCATACTGGGTCTTATCCATGTTAATCTATTTAAGAAATAACAACTAGCTAGCCGTGGTTTATTGTCCAGTAATTCTAAGAGTCGCAGCTCGGTGATAATTTGATTGGTTCATGCAACTCGTGGAATTACTGGACAATGAATCACGGCTAGCTAGTTGTTATTTCTATTCTAATATAGCACGTGAATGGACGGGGCTTAGCGCACTGGAAGTTTGTTGGAGATTTTACACTAGGCGAGTTCTATGGTACATATAGAGAGAAAATTTCAAGTCATATTAGAATATACAGTATGTACACTGTAGGTCATGATAAACTTCTTATTTCTTATAGTGCAGTAACTGGATCTCAAAATATGCACAACACTGAATCTATGACTGTCAGTTATTTTAGTATGATGTTATTACATGTATGTGTAGGCTGTCAACATACAAACATGATGCTTGCTATCTTGTAATCCTTCATCACCTATACCCATTACCATGTTAATCTTTTCAAATGGTCATAGTCGCTGGCACATGGTAAAGAAACTAAGTGGGAAAACTTTGTAAAACTTAGTAAATTGCTTTTTAAATAACCTTGCGATTCCTACATTATACAATTATGGACTTTTTACGAGGTGAATATGGTGTGATATTTTCTGAATTTGAAGATATTGACCAAGGCGACAGCCGAGGTCAATATTTTCAAATTCAGAAAATATCACACCATATTCACCGAGTGAAAAGTCCACAATTGTTTTATTATATAGTGGACTAAATCTGTATTTTTTAAGGTACCTTTTCAAAATGGCCGACATCGACTTTTCTTTGAAAATGTTTCAAGACGTGTTAATGTCAGCATTTTCTGTCGCTGAATTATCCTGAAGGTAATGGAATTCATTCAATGAGTCAAATGAAGAATATTTCAGAGTCAAAATCCGTAGATAGGCTCAAAATTCAAGAATTTGAGCTCAGCTTCAGGGTCCTTGCTGCTGTTTACAAAATGACGTTAACGACGTCACAGATATAAATTTCGCGCGTTTTCGATATTTCATGGTAAACCGGAAGAAAGAGTTTTCGCGGTAGTGATATTTAATGAAATCGCCCCTCACAGGTCAATATGATGAGACAATGACTCGTCACGTGACAGTTCTCAGCCAATGAGAGTGGGAGTATAAACAGACTATATAATAATACCTTAGATTGACCTTGACTTTTAAAAATCAATAGATATTCTCTTCTCATCATGGACAACACATACACAAAGTTTGATGAACATGAAATGGTGAACTGTGACCTCTACGGTGTTAACTAGATTTTTCGATCACTGCAATTTGTGACCTTGACCTTTTATCCCTGACCTTGAAAATAAGTTCACATGCATTGAAAGACATTGTCAGGCATTGGTTATGTAACCAGTAAACTTGAACTGATATCTGACCGCACAAATCAGTATGGTCCTTTACAGACTTAAATCAAATTGTAGACTAAAATCAAAAGTCAATACACGTACCTGAATACACACATATAAATGTAAGTACAGGACAAACGAGAAACTTTACAAGGGTAGATTTATTGTATATATGTATTATATACATGTACGAGTTCATACAAGAAAAAAAGTATTCATATGTAAACAACTACTGCCAACATGACGACAAGTATATTTACTTGTAATACATATCATATAGAACAACCTCTCTACGACAACATCTACTCGCACATTCACTCTGAGTAAAATAACCGTAATACTGCGGTGAATGTTGATTATCTATGTACTTACATACACATATAGTATCACAGTCTTATAATTTACATCGGTTAACATTTCATTTGTCGATAAAATTCATCGTCACACTCAGTATCTGTTACTACAAATAAGATGCATGTATATACCTTTATAATATGATGCAATCTAACCAGTCTTTGTACAATAAAAGGACAGTCTTGTTTGTTGTTAGTTTAATCCAAATTTAAACCTCGCTGGAAAATTGATATATAGGCCAAACCAGACCTTCCTAAATTCTTCAGAGAGATGTTTTCAACAAACTTCAGAGCTCAATCAAACAGATATGTACTGATTTCATTGGAAATTCTTATTTAGTGCCATTTTGATATCAATATTCAGTGACTCATAATAATGTTGATATGTTTAACAGTATATTTATTGCCTATTGATATCAAAATCGGTTTTCCTAAAACCAGAAGTCTCTGACGAGACTGTAGCTCTCCTGGTTGGTGTTTTTTTCTAAAACATCAATTTCCTGTCTTTTTTTTTAAACCAAAGACCATAGGGAGTAGGTGCTATAACATACAAGGGTGTCCGTTGTCCGGAGAACGGAGGTGTCCGCTATATGAAAGACATTTATAACACAAAAAACATTGGGGGGAATTGAAATTGTCCGTTATGTACAGTTGTCCGGTATATAAAGGTGTACGTTAACACAGGTTGGACTGTATTATAAGTAGCACGACAAAACAACATATCCATTAAACTGCAAGTAGGTTATCACTCATATAATTCATAATATCTGAGATATAGTATTTCAAAAAAGAATGCCTCACAAATTTTTCAAGATCCTAGGGGCAAGGGGCTGCTAGCTCAAATGAACTATCAATTACACAACAAGACTACAATTCCATAATATTGCATAAAGAATTAACTCTCCATCATTAATAGCTATAGAAGAGTAGAGAGCACAATTATACAGGAAAAAATGACCACACCCATTTTCTAAGATCCTGGGGGTCAGGGGCTCAAACAAAATATCAGGTGCACAACAATGTTCACCACAGACCCATCAAATTGCATAGAGATTAATTCATCATTTATAGTGTCAGAGGAGTTGCGAGCACAATATTACATAGAGTTATATAGGAAAAAATGACCACACCCATTCCTAAGACCCTGGGGGTCAGGGGCTCAAACAAAATATCAGGTGCACAACTACACCACAGATCCATCAAATTGAAAAAAGAATAAAGTCTCCATCATTTATAGTATCAGAGGAGTTGCGAGCACAAGATTACATAGAGTTATATAGGAGAAAATGACCACACCCATTTCGAAGACCCTGAGGGTCAGGGGCTCAAACAAAATATCAGGTGTACAACTACATGACCGACCCATCATGTTGCAAAAAGAATAAAGTCTCCATCATTTATATAGTGTCAGAGGAGTTGCGAGCACAAGATTACATAGAGTTATATAGGAGAAAATGACAACACCCATTATCTAAGTCCCTTGGGGTCAGGGCTCAAACAAAATATCAGGTGCATAACTAAACCACAGATCCATCATATTGCAAAATGAAAGAAGTCTCCATCATTTATAGTGTCAGAGGAGTTGCGAGCACAAGATTACATAAAGTCATATAGGAGAAAATGACCACACCCATTTCTAAGACCCTGGGGGTCAGGGGCTCAAACAAAATATCAGGTGCACAACTACACCACAGACCCATCATATTGCAAAAAGAATTAAGTCTCCATCATTTATATTGTGTCAGAGCAGTTGCAAGCACAAGATTACATAGAGTTATATAGGAAAAAATGACCACACCCATTTTCTAAGACCCTGCGGGTCAGGGGCTCAAACAAAATATCAGGTGCACAACTAGACCACAGACCCATCATATTGCAAAAAGAATGAAATCTCCATATAGTGTCAGAGGAGTTGCGAGCACAAGATTACATAGAGTTATATAGGAAAAAATGACCACACCCATTTTCTAAGACCCTGCCGGTCAGGGGCTCAAACAAAATATCAGGTGCACAACTAGACCATAGACCCATCATATTGCAAAAAGAATGAAGTCTCCATCATTTATAGTGTCAGAGGAGTTGCGAGCACAAGATTACATAGAGTTATATAGGAAAAAATGACCACACCCATTTTCTAAGACCTTGGGGGTCAGGGGCTCAAACAAAATATCAGGTGCACAACAAGACCACAGACCCATCATATTGCAAAAAGAATTAAGTCTCCATCATTTATAGTGTCAGAGCAGTTGCAAGCCGAGATTACATAGAGTTACATAGGAAAAAAGACCACACCCATTTTCTAAGACCCTGGGGGTCGGGGGCTCAAACAAAATATCAGGCGCACAACTACACCACAGACCCATCATATTGCAAAAAGAATGAAGTCTCCATCATTTATAGTGTCAGAGGAGTTGCCAGCACAAGATTACATAGAGTTATATGGGAAAAAATGACCACACCCATTTTCTAAGACCCTGCGGGTCAGAGGCTCAAACAAAATATCAGGTGCACAACTACACCACAGACCCATCATATTGCAAAAAGAATGAAGTCTCCATCATTTATAGTATCAGAGGAGTTGCGAGCACAAGATTACATAGAATTTCTTGACCACGCCCATTTTCTAAGACCCTGGGGGTCAGGGGCTGAAACCAAATGTCAGGTGCACAACTAGACCACATACCAAGTAGGATGCAAAAAGAATTAACTTTCTATCACCAATGGTTTCAGAGGAGTTGCGAGCACAAGAATTGTTTACGGACGGACGGACGGACAGACGGACAGACGGACGGACGCCGGACGCCGGGGTATCGCATAAGCTCGACTGGTCTGAGACCAGTAGAGCTAATAAGTAAAGTAGATAAAACTCAACCATTTTATAAACTCTCATTTACATAATGTATATCAAGTGTTTAAAAGTGTGATAAAATATCTATAAATTGTTTTTCTTAAGTATAATTCATGTAATATAAATATTTTTTCGTAAATATTGAAAAAAATGTCAGATACTCCAAAATATGGAAAAAAGGAATGTGTATAAAATGTAAAAAAAAAAATGGACAATAATATCACAGTCAAAAAACATAAGAGACAAAATGTATATACATGTAAGTACATGGAGACAAACTTTTCTTGTACATTCCAAATAATGGGACTCAAAATATACTTGGATTTACTTCTTCAATTAAAAGAATGAAATAAAGTTTACATTTGAAAAGAAGTACATAAAAGAATATTGTATGCACATTTTTTTCATACAAAAAAAATATACAACAAAATGATAAAATATCAGATCTCAGATCATCTCTCCTTTTTGAAGACAAACAATGATCATGTCGAAGATATATACATGACCATATTAATGGAATTAAAATGATATGATTGACCTTCTACAAAAATAAATCTTTAAGGTCACAAAGCATTGCTCTGTTATAACAGTATATGAACATATTGGCTCTGTATACTGAGGAGCACTAAGTACTGAAGTATTTCTAAACATCATCATACAAACTTGTATATACTGTATCTACAAATGTACAAAAATAAATAACATAAATAAATATTTCCCAATGATTCTTGAACAAAACACTTCAAATTCTTTCCATTCCAGAAAAACTGATGTACATTACTTTACAGTATAGTTAAGTAATGACTAAATATCGGGATAAAAATTCTATTTTTAGCACATTGGGCTCCGAGACCTTGGACTTCTTCCTGGACTTTTAGATCGAGATCTTCCGTTTTTCAGGATGCCGTTTACCGGTTTCTTCTTTGGAGGTGACTTACGGAGATTGTTCATGTTTCTCTCAAGTTCCATCAACTGTTAAAAAATATCTCTTAATGAATCTATATGAAGTAAAAACGATGTCTGATTTAAAAATTCTGACGTAAAATTGCTTATATGTGGTACATGTATCTTGAATAATGATATTCTGGAAAATTGGAGTTCTTGCTTAAAATGAAATTCATTGAGACAAACATATACATGTATATGACTTTTGCCATTACAGGAAAATGGTTGCCTGAATAGAAGTCAAGATCAAATAACTCTGCAAACTAAAAAGATGATAAAAAATATGGCCAAATATAATGTGTAATATAAGTTCATCAATTCTTCAATTACACATTTTAAATCAACCTCAGACCTTGTCATTAAAGCAAATTCAAGAGATAGTAATTAATCTTACCTTCTCTCCTGCAAAGTTTGCTGAAGTGATCTCGTCTTGTAAAGATTTCAGCGTACTTTGTAATCTGACGTATCTCTCCTCAATCTTTGCCTTCTCCTCTCGTACATCCTACAAAAACAGCCGAAAATAAATTATCAAATAACATGTAATAGAGGATATCTATTACAGGTTCTAAAGCTCAACCAATAAAGTTTACATATGACAGTAAAAACTAAGTACTGTTCAGATTCAATGCGAACAATTTCCTTTAAAGAAGAATTGACATAAGAAATTTTCATACATACCCTGAGTTCTTCAATTTCCTCTATTATATGTTTGTTGTCGAGTGCTTGACTTCTGATGATTTCATCTTCTCTTATTTTTCTTAATTCTAGTTCATCAGTCAGGTCCAATATCTGATCCTTTAAAAAGAAATAAATATCTCAAAATTGCATTAAATATCTCACATAAAATACACAATATAATTTTATTTCAAGACAATAAATAAATTTATATGATCTTAGCATTAATTCTTATTAATTTGTGTGATCTTTCATATCCTTTAAATAAGTTTTTCATAGGTAAAACCTACCTGAAGTTTCACCACACACTGTTGATTTTCAACTTCTCTATGAGCCAATTCTGTGAAATCAAAATACAATGTCATGTGATTAAAATGCAATAAATGCTTTTATGAGAGGTCATATATATTTTACTTAAAATGATTGTTACACTAATATGATTAGATTTAATGACAGGAAAAGACAGAATTTACGTAAGGGGTCAATCCATCCAAAACTCAGAGAGCAAAAGATTTTCATGAAAAAAATCAAGTATTCTGCTTCTTATTTCTTCAAACTTCTTAGAAATAATAATAAGGTATTCATAATGATAGAAATGAAGCAAATATACATGTAGTTACCAGTTTTCACATGTGACAATTCCTCCAATAGACCATCTCGTTTTGATAGTTCCATCAACAGAAACTGTCGATCCTCCTCGTTACAGGTCAAAGCCTCGTGTAATTCTTTCTTCAGTCTCTGTTCTGTCTTTAATTTTTGTCGAATTTCTCCTCGCAGCCATTTCATCTTGCTCTGCGAAAAGTTTTTTGTAAATGATAAACATGTATCATTAAAGTGATTAATCATTCAGCTTGCATCATTATTTATTTAATACTCATTTCCTTAATTTTTACTATAGTATCATGTAATGTTCATATCATGCCCTTACGGGCCCTTCTTTAGGTAATAAAGCATATCTTATCTTATCTTATCTTATCTTATCTTATCTTATAACCATAACCTTATAACCCTGAACATGCTAAGTCAACCTTATATGCTATACACCTGGAAATTTTCGTGTGGGGGGTAACTTATGTGTTTTTCCCCACTGCATTCTTACAATGGGAAAGACATTTTTTATCGCGAAAATTTCCCCGTGTAATTTCTTGATTATAATCGTGAAATTTTCCACCCGGCAAAAATAACTATGTTTACAGTAACCATAATAAAGTAACTATTAATTACCCTCAGAACCAGAGAATCATCATGAGGTAGTACAAACACAGAGTGTCATGGGGAGATAACTCATAAAGAATTACCTCCACCCATTAACGTCTTGTTCTGTAATACCACTCACATTCGCCTTTGCTCATCATAGGTGTATTAAGTTATCAATGGTACGTGACCATAATATAATTAGTAATTCAATACATTTCAATAGGTCTTAGATCTGCATCCTCTGTATGCATCTTCATTGTTTTGATTTCCTTTGTAACTGAAGTCAATCAATATTCAGACATAGAATTGTTCAGACACAGTATCTACATGTTAGCAAAATTTAAATGGAAGAAATTTGCACAAAATCTTTATTTGTACCTTTGATATTTTACATATGATTTTTTTACATTGCCCCCTCTTCCCAAATTACTTTTTCAAATAATTATACCTTTAAGTCTGAGATAGTAGAACTTGGGCCATTCGGGGCTCCTTTGCATGATACAACAGTCTGTAAAAGAATGAAGGTGAATGAGTAAGCGTTTTGTATTAATCAATTTTTCAATATAACATGCAAGGTTAAATACATATTAGTGTGACATAATATCCTATAAAGCAGTGTATATTTTTCATATATATGCACAACAAATGTAATTCCCCGAGATGAAGCTATCGAAGGGAACTTGCTGCATTTTGCATGAAAAATGAAAACGTTCATGACGTCACAATGCGTAAAATCTAAAGAAACATGCCGCAACTGCTGTTCCAACCTGCAACTGAACCCACGGTGAACTGAATTTCAACATCACCTTTTTACCTAGAAAAACTCCATTTCTGAAAACAAGAATTAAACAGACAATTGCGGTGCATATATATAGAATTAATGTCATATATTTGTATTTTGTTAAGGGTATGCAACACACAGCAAGTGCATTTATCTCATGAAATGGGGTAACGTGCATAACATGTACGATAAACGCACTTGCTGTGTGTTGCATACCTGTAACAAAACACAAATAAAAACACTTATTCTCTATCTAAAACAAATTTCAAAGAGCCTTGAAATATTTCTTTGTTCTTTCTTTGGTTCTTTTTCTAACATTCAAAATAAAGAAATCTGAAATAATAGTGTTTGAAAACTACAAGTGTTATCATAATGATAACTGAGCTCCTTGATTTGACTGACCTCCATTTTATCTCGTGATCCTGATGCTGCTATTTCCATCAGAGCGTCGACTTCAGCCACCATATCATGGACCAGACCCTCAAAATTAGCGATAAGTCGTTTACACTCACTCTGAGCAGCAAATAACTCATCCTCTACCTTCTTCACCCTGAAATAGACGTTTTTTATGAAATGAAAAATGCCAAATTTTCCCCTTTCTAGCCAATGCTTGTATGCTATGGGTACTGTATTTGAAATATTCTTCCACTTTTGAATAGTCTGATTTTTATTTTACTTCCATCATAACCTTCAAATATATCGTAGTTGCCAGTCAGAGGACAATTTACCAAACCAATTGCTTGAGTCTAAAATGATCAGCAAAAATTTATGTCTCTTAAGTTCATAATGAGATGACACTCATCTGCCGTTAGATGGCAGCTACTTTCTGAGAAGAGTAAAGAGCTAGATGTAGTCTGACTCAGTAAAGTCTGGGTGCCAAAAGCAAAATTAAGTTGAAGTTGATGAGGACTATTTGAAATTCAAATCATGCTACATGTATACTTAGACTGATAATATCGTTTATTTCAAAGCCTGTAAATACACTTCACTTACCTGGACAAGTCACTCTCTGCCATCTGAGTCTGTAAACAAATAAAATACATTAATTGATATCAATGACAAAAGATGCTGTAATAAAAGTCGAACAATCAGGGAAAAGTGGAAATATTTTTAAGGTCATTTAGAGGCTAATAATGAGTCAGTTTGTGTTTTAGTTCTACATTCATTAAATATCGACTGTGACAAGATTCAGGCACCAAGATGTATGGAGGGTCATTTATACAGTACTTGAATCTTTAGTTCAGAAATATTAGACATTCCTAGTGCAAACAATGCATGCAGTATGAATTATCACTTTTGTTAAATCAGATCAAGTGAATGAAAATTAATATTTATTACTAAAGACTTTAGAAATCACTATAAAACAGGATTTTAAATCACTAGCTACTCAAAATTCATGCAAAATGATGGGTGAATGGCATTTTCTACCATGAAATTATTCTTTTTTTTTCATTTAGAGAGGTGCTAATAATCAGCTACCAACCTTAAATATATAGTATGTTACCATGACAACATGAATGACCTTGACATGCCAATTCATATATATATATATATAATTTTCAATGTCATGGCAACATACATATTGACTGATATCAGGAAATGTTATCCTTAAGTATGGTTGTAAAAAAAGCACCATAAATACTATATACTATGTGTACCCATAAAACAAAAATTTCCCTCAATACTATTTGTGCATTTATAAAACCAATGTTCCCTCAATACTAAACATGCCAAACCAGGGTTCTCTCATTCTGATGACCCCATGTAATAACAGCCTTAAGCTCAACACCAAGGAGATTTAACCATTCTGATACTGCCGTCAGTATTGTAGACCAAAATTTCCTCCGCAAGTATATTAATATTTGATGACCACAATCCTCTAAATATGAACTTTTACAGCGTGAATTGTTCTGTTTATCATTTATTTAAACAACTGGTTATTTAGAAGGACATTACATGTAATGCTATATGATTTTATTAATGATGCCTTAAATTGATATTATTACCCTCAATATAATTCCTCATCAAAATATCCATGGTAAAAAAGTTACATCAAAAGTTGAGTTGAAGATAAAACTAAGCAATAACTAGAGTGATCCAGAATACAAATGTCGTCTGCTGTAACGTTTGATTCATCTTGACCTTGAAGGTGACCTTGACCTTCTCTTTACATTAAACCTCAATCTACGGTATCTTCAAGTTTGGATTATGTGATACATACACATGAATTAGAGCCATTCATGATGAAATAAAGTATGATCTTTAATATACCATTGACGGAAAGATGACCTTTTATGTATATCTTTTGACTTCAAAATTGACCATAACCTTCTCTGTTGACTTTCAATATGATACTAATATTAATATTCCATATTGGTTGATGTGTGAAATACAGTGGCAAAGGTTTAGCCCTATACAAAGAAGTTTGTTCCCTCTGACGGACAGATGCTGGACAAGGTGATCCCTACAAGCTTTGAAGGTGACCTAATAATTTTTGTGTAAGGTAAAATGTTTCACTAATAAGGTCATCTAGGGATGATATAAAAGGGAAATGATGGATGAACATGCAATGACTAGAAACTAATAAATCTAGATTTTGTAGTAAGGCAATGCAGTAACACAACACAGTGCTAATTGCCAGCCAATGAAATCACAGAAAACCTACGGCAGACTTTTTCTTAATCTTGACGGAGGGTCTTGGAGACCGGCTCAAGCTACGGGCTCTCTTTGCCTACAAGCCATATGTCAACTTTAGCAAATCAAATTCTTACAAAGGCAGCATTAAATTTCAGTTTTTGATTTGGAAAATAAAGATAATTTTATAATTAATCTCTCCAACTCATGATTATAACATAATGGATACGTCTATAACAAGCTGAATACAACATAAGTCTACATGAAATAATACAATATACATCTTATTTCATAACAGGTGATACAAAGAAATTGCCATCTTACGAATCCTTGCATTTATATTATTTTGTAGTTTTTGTAAAAATGATTATTCACCTCTATGAAAATACAATGAAAGACTATATAAAATGTGTGAGCTTGTAGTAAAATATTGACCTGTGTTTCAAACTCGTCTCGAGCCTTCTCAAGTCGTCTTGCAAGTTTTGTGTTATCCTCTTCAATCCTGGAAAAGTTATTTTTATCAATTAGTGCTCTTGCCATATTACTATCTTGTTATCACTCTACCAATCTATTACTCTGATTGTTACAGAACTTTATAGTCTAAGGATAGTGACTGAACTAAGAAAGGATAAATATTCTGGATTCCAGGGGATGAGTTTGGAGTATTTACTCGCCCTAATATTGCTAAAGTCACATTTGACCTTGAACCCCCTCTCTCATCCCCACTATGAATGAAACTGAGACAATTACCTTCTTTTTCTCGCCTAAAATCTGGTTCACTCATTCCTTATCAGAGTTAGTTAGGATTACATACGTACCTAGCCATTTCTTGATTTAGTCTCTCTACCTCTTGACGGAACTTCTCCTCGTTTCTCTTGGCAATCTTAAGAGCTGACTTCTCTTCTGACAATTCCATCTAACGGAAAAAAATATTCCAGCATTATCAAAAGGTATAAATTCTTCAGACCGAAAAATGCGACAAAAACCTCTATTGTTTGAGGAACAGGTAGTTTGACTTTAGATAAAAAGTCTAGGTCAAGGTCAGAATGTCAAAATGCTGGTACAAGCAGTAAGATCTAGTCACACGTCAAACACAATTGAATAGTAATTGTAAATCTTAACATTTTAGAAAATCATTCAATCAGCTAGGTCTGGTAACAAGGTAAACAAGAAATACATGTATGCAGCACAGATGGAATATACTGAGTCACACTAAACGAAGTATTTTTCTGACCCATGACCTTTACCTTTGACCTTATCACCCTAAATTCAATGGTGATCATTTTTGGTCCATTGGCTATCAGTGTATCAATTGATATCAGAAAATTAAGAGTCAAGTTTTGCAAATTGGCTAATAAAGATAGTATAACATGAAGAAATATTATTGACGCCTACCAGCCCCCTAATCTTCCATTAAATTAAGTGTCAAGTTTTCCAACTTGGCTGAAAATGATGGTAAATGAAAAAAGTTCTTGTTATAGATGGATAGAAACATCCGACAAAGTGACCTCTACACTTTGCAGGAAATACAATCTATGAAATGTACATATATATGTAGGGAAACATTTAACACAGGTTTATTTTTACTATATGGTTGGCTATTGTAGTGCAGATATAAGGGATCAGAGCAGCTAGACCTTAACCAGTCTTTAACGTACCTTAAGAGCCTGTATAGTAGCCTCATATTCAGCGTGACCTCTCTTCATTTTCCTCTGTATATCCTGCATGACGTGTGCTTCTCGTACCTACAAAGTATACATGTACAAGTTGTGCTTCAGTCATCATGAGACTTTAAATCAAAAATAGCAATCCAAGGAATGCTTGTGTCGCCTGCGAAGCGGTTTGATTATTATTCTAGAAAGTGGATCAAATTCTTGAAAAGTATGTCTAGGTCAAATATCTAGATCAAGGTCAAAAGGTCAAATTCTATGGTCTGTGTAGAAAGGCCTTGTCACATGGAATACACATGTGAAATACCAAAGCCCTATCACTTACCAATCAAAAGATATATCCATTCTTATATTTTTTTGAAAAGTAGGTCAAATATGTAGGTCAAGGTCAAAAGGTAAAAAGATAATGGTATGTGTAGAATGGCATTGTTAGAAGTAAAATACATGTGAAATATCAAAGCCCTATCACCTACCAATCAAAAGATATAGCCAATATTACTTTTCTTGAAAAGTAGGTCAAATATCTAGATCAAGGTCAAAAGGTCAAATTTAATGGTCTGTGTAGAAAGGTCTTGTCAGAAGGAATACACATGTGAAATATCGAAGCCCTATCACTTACCAATCAAAAGATATAGCGAATCTTATCTTTTTTTTCAAAAGTAAGTCAAATATCTAGGTCAAGGTCACAAAGTCAAAAATTATGGTATGTGTAGAAAGGTCTTGCCACAAGGATTGCACATGTGAAATATCAAAGTCCTAACACTAACAAATCAAAAGATATATCCATTCTTAATTTTTTTTGAAAAGTAGGTCAAATATGTAGGTCAAGGTCACTAGGTCAAAAATTATTGTATGTATAGGAAGGTCTTGTCAGAAGGAATACACATGTGAAATATCAAAGCCCTATCACTTACCAATCAAAAGATATAGCGAATCTTATCTTTTTTTCAAAAGTAGGTCAAACATTTAGGTCAAGGTCACAAGGTCAAAAATAATGGTATGTGTAGAAAGGTCTTGCCACAAGGATTGCACATGTGAAATATCAAAGCCCTATCACCTACCAATCAAAAGATATATCCATTCTTAATTTTTTTGAAAAGTAGGTCAAATATGTAGGTCAAGGTCACTAGGTCAAAAATTAAGGTATGTGTAGGAAGGTCTTGTCACAAGGAATACACATGTGAAATATCAAAGCCCTATCACTTACCAATCAAAAGTTATGGGCTGTGACACCCAAAGTGTGACAGACAGACGGACAGACGGACAACGGACAAAGTGATCCCTAAGTGTCGCTATGCTTCGCAGGCGACACAAAAATACTGTAAGTGAAATTTTTAAGTGGAAGATAGCACTGTTACAACTGCACTTGTTCAAGACAACACAAAATCATTTAACTTTACAGCCTATAATGAAAAAGAATGAAGTCCTCCGTAGGGAAGTTTATAACAATAAACACTCAATATATTCACAAATTTTCAGCCACTCAGCCTTTATCAAGTGGAAAACACAAATATAATATTTATAAAAGTATATTCATGTTTTCCACTTGATAAAGGCTGAGTGGCCAAAAATTTGTGGTTATTGAGTGATTATTGTTGTCTTTTATAATGACAAAAAAAGTCAAGTGCACTAATAATATGTCAATTCTCGACTCTTTTCTTAAATTTTGTACGCTGACATATTAGTGGAATTTATATTTGAGTGGAATCAATGCTACTACATGCTTTTATTCATGAATAATTCAAAAGCACCATTTCTAGTGAGTTATATAATGGAGAATGAGCTACATGTATGTGCACTATGTAATGACTATGCAAACTTGTCAAATTCCTGATTTTATCTACTAGACTTGAATATCAGAACAGACCACAAATCTTACCTTGACTTCATTAACTTCATGCTTCAGACTCTCTGATTCAACCTGATGTCTCTGTCGTTCCTTTGAATATACATGTATATAATATTACAACGATGAAAAACTTAATTTCTCTAACACATTATGCTTTTATAAATTTGCAAAGGATTGACACTATTCTATACTTATACTTATTTACTCAATATACTGTAAATGTGGTTATTTTCACGTGAGGGAAATATTCGTGATAAAAATGTCTTTTCCATTGTTAGAATGCAACGGAGATATTTTCGCGAGGGGGAAATTTTCGCGAAATCCCTCTATTCGGGAAAAACACGAAAATTACCCCCACGCAAAAATTGCCACGTTTACAGTACTAGAATGTTCCTCTGGTACTACATATATATATACTGTTGTTCAAAGTACACAATTATCCGGTTTGATAGCTTGTAAGGAGATAATCAGACATCTTACCTCACCAAGTTGTCGATGGACCAGTTTAGCCTCCTCCTTTGCTGCTCTTTCTCGTACATGTAACTCATTTATAGTCTGTCGCATGTCCTATAATAGTCAATAGATTACATTACAGAAATGAACAAGAAGTCAGTTTCAGAAACTCAACTCTGGTAATTTTTAAAGCTCAATTTTGACTAACCTTAAAATATCATAATAGCCCAAAGGATGAAAACTCTAAGATGTAAAAATTTTTTAGATTTTAACTTGATAGCCTTATTCGAAAGTTTGCAGAGTTGATTTTTTTTATTCTTTTTCCTTTTTCTTCTCTTTTCTCTTTTTGTATTCTTTAATGCAGCATAGAAAAGTTAGAATTGAAATTTCTTGGTTAAGAAGACTGATATCCCATCACCATGATGTACGATTTCTCTTTCTGGACAAAAACAGTAAACAATGTGTATGAATGTTTCACAGATAACACTCGTTTATTTCTGTTTTTTTTTTACTATGCCTGGTTCTTATTGCAAACGTTATTGTTAAGAGATCACTTCTTACATATATACTGACAATGATCTATAATTATTTCATTTCTTTAAGGTTTTCAATTATTCAAATTTTTCCAATTTTCAAATCCTACATTGGTTACCGAACACTAGGAGAAACTTAATACATGCATTTCTTAATAACTAGGAAGGAATTTTTTAACTGTAAGATACTAAAATGTTAATGTATAAAATACATGTACATGTATTGACTAACTATGCACTGAAAAAAAAAACAAAATTCATGCAAGGTATACATCAATACTTCGATTAAAAGGCTAGGCTATGAACTGACATGCACTGAAATAAATATAAATAAAGATAAATATGTAGATAGAATATTTCTTTGTAGAATTAGTTCCTTTGTTTCAAAATGCTAAGAGAGAGCTTTTCAATACTTTGACATTTTTAACTGATTTAACTGAGGTTGTGAAAGACTCATACCTCTAATTAAGATGTATATAAATGAGAAAGTATGATTTTTTTAATGTCCCATAAAACAGAAAATATGAGAGAGTCCTTATTCCTGACCCTACTTTAAAAATACTCTACCCTTTTTTTTGAATTCCATCCATGTTGGCTTTTTGAAGAAAACTCATCATTCTTATTGCATTTCCTGAATAAAGATCCCAGATTATCAGAAGGTAACTTGAAGGAGGTCATGTCAAGGTCAAAGTCAATATCATCATTGAATCTCTGCTATCTCAAAAGTCAAATGTGTGTATCATAAGGATAAACCACAAGTGATTCTGACCTTGACCTTTGGCTTGACCTCTAACAGGTGCTGATCAGGTTTCAATCGTATTAAATTCTCAAAGTTATGATTTCCCTAAATTCTAAGTTTTCCTTAGATTTACATTGAATTTGAAAGCAGAGTGAATTAGTGTTGAGGGAAACCTTAACTTTGAGAAGCTTAAAATCTGTATGCAGGTAACACAAAAGAACCAAGTTTTAACCAGATTGCTGTTGTATTTAGCTCTCTCTTAACATATTGTTGACATCATAGACTATATATATCTGGGTTAATAGATGGTACGATTCTGATTAGATAATGTAAAGGATACAATGACAGTGAGTAATGTAGGCAGCATGCAGATAATATAGTATATATATAGTTACATGGACTTTCCCATTAGTTTCCGATAATTTGCCTGCCAACTCAGCTTTAATGGAACTGAGTTCTTTAAGTTCTTGCTGAAAATGCAATTAGTTGTTAATAATTAGATTTCTGATAATTGAGCTTTTATCAATAGCAATAATGGTTACAAGCATCCTAATTTATTTGACGTTTGTGAATACTTTTAATATTTTTAAATATTGATCAATTTCTTAATGAACAGAATTTTCTTTTTCTGTTAGATAACAGTTGGAGGAGGGATTTACTCGAAGATGTACAAGACTTATTGGATGTTTTGTCAGTGTATTTTAGAATTTTAGCTGATGAGCCCTTGGCTTAAAGCATTTTGAAATAAACTGTTCAAAAAAAAAAAAATCCAAAATTATAGCAGCATTATAAAATGACACGAAAAACATGTAAATTATCTTTGGCCTTCGCCTATGGTGTATTACATGTAAATTAATTTCAACTCCTATAGAATCTGTAAAATTTCTCTGAAAGATAATAAACTCTTACATGGTCAAAACCCAAAGGTTCTCTAGCTATAAGTAACCAAATAACAAAGTTCACTAATATTATTTATTTCCCTTCTTTTTAAATCAAACCTCAACAACCAATTACCCATAGACTATATACTTGGTACCAATCAAAATCTATATATGGGGAAACACCAAGTTTGTATGACAATAAGTACACACGTACCTGTAGCTGATTGGCTTGATCTTGGGCCAGTAAATGTGCTGCCTCCAATGCAGAAAACTTTTCCTCTATTTTACTTCTTTCTTCCGTCGCCATAGCCAGACGTGACTGGGCTGTGTGCAGCTCATTTTCCAGCTGAAACAAATACATGTAGTTCATTTTAATATCTTTTCACAAAACTAAAAACATACTACAAATATACAAATGTATAAATTCAAACATGTATTACAGACTGTCATTTCTAAAAATTCAATTAAAGGCATACAGAAAAATCTATGTAAATAATTAAAATTTTTACAATCCAGGGCAACAGGATAGGTTATTTTGAGCCAATATTTGGCCCTTATTCATCCCTAAGAAGGAGGAATTTTACCACTTTTATTATACTAATTCTCTAATATAGTATGACTTACTGAGAAATCAGCAAAATAATGTTATTAACCTTGTTCATAAACTCCAATTAATCGTTAAGCCCTGTTAACATTTTAAAGAGATTAATTTTTAATAAGTAAACCAAGTTTTTATTTTGGCAAAACATCTTAATTTTGGTACTCAATATGGATATGTCCCTTTGCATACCAAAATAAATTTCATGATTATAAGGAAAGAAGAAGGTTACAAGAATGAAGTTTCGACCATACGATACGATCGTCCAAAAGCACGAGAAAATTCTCATCAGTTATATTACCCAGAATGCTACATGCTATCTTACCCTTTATATTACCCAGAATGCTACATGCTATCTTACCCTTTATATTACCCAGAATGCTACATGCTATCTTACCCTTTATATTACCCAGAATGCTACATGCTATCTTACCCTTTATATTACCCAGAATGCTACATGCTATCTTATCCTTTATATTACCCAGAATGCTACATGCTATCTTACCCTTTATATTACCCAGAATGCTACATGCTATCTTACCCTTTATATTACCCAGAATGCTACATGCTATCTTACCCTTTATATTACCCAGAATGCTACATGCTATCTTACCCTTTATATTACCCAGAATGCTACATGCTACATGTATCTTACCCTTTATATTACCCAGAATGCTACATGCTATCTTACCCTTTATATTACCCAGAATGCTACATGCTATCTTACCCTTTATATTACCCAGAATGCTACATGCTATCTTATCCTTTATATTACCCAGAATGCTACATGCTATCTTACCCTATCTGCGACTGTCCTAGTGTCCCTCACTTCTCTATCCATATCCATTCTTACTGACTTGAGCTCGTTAATTTCTACGTCCTTTAATCGTAATTGTTCATCTTGGGCAGCTCTTACCGCCTGGAGAATATAATCAAACTTTTATAATATTGTAAATCTCAAAAACAATATAATTTCTTTCGTTCATGGAAAAATCTGTACTGCATTTGTACCTATGTACAAAATAAAGGGTTGGTTTTTTTTTAACAATTAACAATTAATTTTTAACCTAAGTAATAAATCCAAAACAAACTGTTCCACTATATAAAGAAAACAGAATAGAATATTCTGACCAGAGCGTCTCCGAGTTCCCGTTTCATATTTTCCATCTGCATGCCGGAGTGATGTAACTGTTGACGATGGTTCTCCAGCTCTTTGACTAGTTGTTCATTTCGCTGCATCAGCTGATTAGCACCATGTTTATGTCGATCCACTTCTCTTTCTAGCTGCTTTACTTTCATTTTCCATCTATAATACAAATGTGAAATCATGATGTAATTCAGAAAAGGTATATGGATTACCAATAAAACCAGCAGATTTATCCAAATTATAAATCATTTACATATTCAGCTTTCATATTGTTAGATTTACAATCGTAAATGTAAACCTTCAAGTGTTGAGGGCTCTTAAATCATCGAAAAAGAGAGCTCATAAGATTTTGTTCTCTAATCAGCGATATCTCAGAAGATGGACATAAAATATTACTATCTCTAAAGATAAGCTAAAACAAGTATACTTTTATGGCTTCAAAGGAAACTTTCATATTATTACTATAATATTAGTACTGGTATATGTCTATGTGTCAATAATAAACTTACTGTCTGACAGTCTCCTGTGCACGACCTTTGAATTCATCTCTCTTCCTTTCTGCCTCTTGTAGAGCTATTTGCGTATTTCTATAATCATTATTAGTTTTTTCAAGCTCTTTACTACACTCTTTAAGTCTCTGAGAACTGTCCTCGTACTGAGCCATTAATTGAGCCTTGACTCGCTCCGAGTCCTCGTATTTGTCCGACACTTCCTTTAACTGAGTAATCAGCTTAGCTGCTTGCTTCTCACGGTTGTCTAAATCTTTCGTTAAAGTCTGAAAAAAAGCAAGTACAATTCTTAAGTCTATGGAAAATAAAGGTACTCTAACAGAAATTTCATAATCTATTTCTTAATTGCACTAGAAAGGTTACTGAGATACAATCCTCATAAAAGCAATAAATATATTGGAAAAGAATTGATCAAGTTTTTCAATGTAATATTTTCCCTCCATATTAAATGTCTGCAAAATCCTAAGTATTGGCAACAATTCTGTAAAATATTCATAACTTTACAATGTTAAAAAAAAAGTTATATACAAATATTTATTTATTCATTATGAACAAACACTTACTTCTATATGGTCAGAGAGTTGGGCTCTCTGTCTTTCACTCCTCTCAATGCCACGCCTTAATTCCTCAGCCTCACTATGGGCACTTAATGACCTTGCCAGTTGACCTTTCAACTCAACAAGTTCATGCTCCATTGCCTTCCTGCCTCTTTCCTTATCTTCTTCAACTAAGAAATTAAAAAAAATTAATCACATAAAGAACAAAAAGATAAGATTTATTCTTAAAACAACCATCAAATCAAGGGAATTGCATCTTACAATAAAAGTGTTTGGTCATTTGAAAAAAAAAACAATGGTGACCATGTGTTATCAGTGTTAGATGAGGTACTTACGAGATCTTCGTTTCCGTCTTTCTCTGACTTCCTCCTCGTATCTGCTTTCATCCATCTGATGTTTCAACCTTTGATTCTCATGTTCCATTCTGTTTAATTGGGAACGTAACGTCTCAACCTGCAAAAGTGATTAAATGATTATTAATTATCTCCATCAAACGCATCAGATACATGTACCTATAAATGGAATATCTCAAGTAATTTTCATGTGGTATATGTCACATACATGTAAATACAAATATTGAAACATAGTACTGATGATTGACTTTTTTCTATATTCTATATTAAACTTTTTTCCGTTAATTGTTATACTATGAGGACCCCATTGGAAATAAGCTACCTTAGCTTTTACGAGCTATGACTTGGGTGAAATTAAGATATATATTACTTTGTTACATAAAACATGTCCTATAGTCATAAAGTTAACTGCTTGATAACATGTTTTCTCTCTAGTCAAATTTGGTCAGTCAACATTATCTGTGATTATCTTAACTAATTATCTATGATAATCATTTTAAATTGATTGTGATCTTAATTGTACACATATCAGTGACATTGTGTATTTATGTCATCCTGTGTCTTGATTTCTTCTGAAATAAATCAAATCAAAATCAGATCAAAGTTTCAGCCAATATACCAAATACCACTTTTATAAATTGATTATCTATTTATGACTTTACCTGGTTCTGTAATGCAGATTTTCCTCCCTCAGTCTGGTCAAGCTTCCTCTTCAATTCTGTCAAATCAGCTTCAATCTATGTACAAAATCAATATAATGTACAATAAAAGAAAAATTACACATTTAAATAAAAAAGACATTAATATAGTGTCAGTATTTTCAGTCAATAGCATGAGTCAGTGTACCACATCCCATGAGTAACACGTTTTAGCCAAGTACAACTACAATAATTGAGGTATTACCAATTGTCCAACATTGGGTCTGCTGGCAGTCTTTTAAATTATAACAGTCCAGGAGAATACTGAAAACAGTAATATTACTTAAAACAATAATATTACTGCTAACAATAATCCCTGATATTATTGAAAACAGTCATGTTGTCACTCTATATTACATATTTCTGTAATATAGACAAAGCAAAGTTTTAAAGCTACAAGCACAGTTTCTATCATACAATTCTTTCATTCAACAACAAATCAATTATATATGAACATTTTATTTTACTGAAAAGTGAAAATTATGTCCATTTGGAACCTATTTTTCACTTTTTCTTCTTTCTGATATCATATTTTTCTCAACTATGTTAAGGAAAAAATTTTCCTGATGTTTTGACTAATTTTTCAGTGTACATTTGAATAAGATAAAACACCTAATCACCCTCATTTCTCCCCGAATCCACTGGTATAAGAGCGAACTGACTATCTACATAGTATTATTGCTTTCAGTAATATAAAGAGATAAATTTCCAAGAAAGATAAGTCCAATTTAAGTTATATTATCGTTTTTTGTAATATTACTGTTTCCAGTATTCTCGTGGACTGTATAAGGTACTGTAAATTGGTTTTCATTCGTCAGGTACCAATTTTCGTCATTTTCGTCAGTGCCTCCCTTGACGAAATTACGTATCGACGAATATAAATACTCCTGACAAAATATAGTGTAGAAAGGAAAAATTGAATCTTAAGAGTTAATACGACAGGCAAATGATAAATCATTGAAAACTGAATACGCACGCAAAGTCACATATTATAATGTACCGCTAATTAGCTAATTACCAAATGATATGTTTTCACAACAAGTGTCTCTAATTGTTTGTTTACCAATAATTGTTCAACAAACAATGAAAACAAACGTGTATGGCCTATACCTGAATGTTAAGTTGGCATTTTAACAGACAAATTTATATTTTAGGAACCCTTGGATGACGAATATACGTACTGACGAAATGGTAATTTTGAACGAACTGACGAAAATTGGTACCGACGAAAATAAAGCAATTTACAGTAATTATTTCAACACTGCCCGTATAATGCCTATACAACAGTACGGGACAATATTCTATCTACGCTTGTATAGATAATGTCACACGATAATGCATAATAGGGGCCGCACGCATTAACATCAACGATAATCAGCTTGTATTTGATAGAATGACTTTGCTACTAGTCCTTTCTTTTCAGATTTTGTTCAAAAACTTTTTTTTTTCTCGATTCTTGGATAATTCTTCATTTTTGAATGCTGTGTGTAAAATCAATGAGCGCCAAAATTTGAATGATCAGTTGAAAAAAGGCTGTTGTTCTAGAAAAAGAAGTTTTATTTTTGAATTACTGTAATCAAATTATAAGAAATGGCTGTAATAATTTTTCTGTCTATCAATGTAAAGACAAAAATCGGGTCAATCGATGTACAGTATATGAACCGATGCACATGCAAAATATAATCTGCTTCAAGGATTATATAGTTTGTGCATCAGATTTTGTCTATACTTCGATAGAGAGAAATATTATTAGAGTGATTTCTTAAATAATCAATGGTCCGATGAACAATGCTTTCCATTATAACGTGATAGTGTAAAGTCTGCTACCAGGTGTGATGTTGGACATTTGACAATCCTTTAATAAAGTCCAATCCTATTCTCCGAGGTTTGGATTTGATACTCATAAATTGACCCTTCCTAACATGGGAAAAATTTGAGAAATTCCATAACGTCACAATGCAATTTCGATGTTTGACCGAGGTTCGAAGCTTGTTTGTCCGAGGTAAAAGCATTGTGACGTCACGAAATTTTGCATTTTTTTCCCCACAATCGGTAGGGTCAAATGTCTTTGCTATCATAAGGTTTTGATATTTGTAAGCATACCCTATGTTTATTGGCCTCTGCATGTATGTACTGGCTTCGTGCTCGCTCATCGTTAGCTGCCTGTGTAGCATACTGGTGTTCCTTCAACGCCTGTCAATATATGTGTAACAAGTTAAAATATCATTCATATACCGGTAATGGTAATCATTACTTATTTGAGTAAAATCAAATTTTTGTACTTACAGGTGAAAATACTGCAAAGTGCAATTATCATTATGAAGTACATGTGTATATATACTTTCTTTTCTATCAAAATTCATCACAATTACAGAAAATATGAAAAATTTGAAATTGCACCTTTCCAACCATACTGAACAAATCCTACTAATATAAGCACATGCCGAGTTAATCTTCGTTATCTACACATATTCTATGGCATGCCTTTAGAAAAAGTTGAATGTAGTTACTAAAGAGATATTCAGGTACATGTATACACATCTACATTTACTTACAACACGTAGATCTGCCGATAAGTTGGCGAGTTCATCGTATCGATCTGTCGAGTGCCGATCTGACCTCAGCTCACTTTGTATTGCTGATAAACGTTTCTCTACCCTCATTGCCACCTTTATAAATAGTGTTGTATGTAAAGTAAGATATCAAAGTATAACGGTGCAAAGTCACACCACTACTCTAGATTCATTAAATGTTAAGGGATACCATGACCCCAATTCATGCAAGGTATGACAGACTATTGCAATCTATATCCTATGACTTATTCCCTTATGATTGTATGCATATGAAACACACATGTAAGTGTAATGTAAGTTTACTTACGGGATCACTTTGTGGAAGTCGGCGTAAATTATCACTTATCTCCCTCATTGTTCTCCGCGTGTCACTGTCAACCCTATAAATACATTTTCAAACATTTTTTATTACATTATATTTGAATTTTATTGCACTTGGGCTCATCTGAGGCAGCGGACCCTGTCCTTTATCGACCAGCGGACTCCCAAATAGGTGCAGATGTTATATATAAAGTCTGTAAACTCAATTGGGCAGCTTCGCCTAGCATACAAAGCAGGCCGCTCATACCGCAACGCCACGGTGACAATACGTAAAAGAGTTGTTCCTATGACGTCCATATGAATACGGCCTACTCAGCACACATTAGAAGTGAAGAATTTCTTGAGTTCAACAAATTCTTCACTTCCGGTGTGTGCTGATTAAATACAGACCTATTAATGTGGATGTCATAGGAATAACTCTTTTTAGGGCCTTGCGGTATGAGCAGTCTGCTTTGTATGTTAGGCAAAGCCGCGTACGGAGTTTACCGGCTTTATATATTACATTATGATTTTAATGAATTTCCGTAATGAAATTGGAATAAAACTTCAATGAATTGAAATATTTGTTCCAGAGGGAAGGGATGATATAAGTAAACACATAAACACTCAAATTGTCGACCCCTTGAACTTTATCCAGTGTAAAAAAAAGACAATGTATATGACAGCTAAGTAAAATCCATTGTTTGCTTCTTTAGCTTTCATTGCAAATTGTGTTCATTGCAAGTGTTTTTGCAATGAATGCTAAATGCTAGAGAAGCAAACGATGGATTTTACTTAGCTATCATAAACGTTGTCTTTTTACACTGGATAAAGGCCTAGTGGCCAACAATTTGTGTATTTTAAAGTTTTGTTTTTATTTACAACTTCAATGCTTTTTCTCAGACTATATTATAAGTAAATTTTATTTGCATTACCTCAAAAACAGACAATGTGTACGACAATGAAAATTCCTTGTACCATATAAGTATTAACTTGTACACTAACTAACCAAACTAATTTTTGGTGTATATTTCTAGTTTTCTTTTTTCTTTTATGAAAAGTTGAAATTCAGTCATTAGAATACCTTTCAAAATCTATAGCTTTTCATAAATATATAAATTCATTATATAAATATGAATAATTAGAGCAATTTATAAATAGACTTTCATTAATTCATCATTATTTCAAAAACCTCATTATCTAAGAAAAGAAACTATCATACCTCTCTCTCCTATCAATTTCCCTGTTTAAATGGTCCCTTAAATCAAAATGGTCTGAGGATAATCCCCGTACAGAATTATTTAGATCGTGTAATTCTCTGTTCATGTCATCTGCAAATCGGACACTAGATTTCCGTTTCCTTCGTCTACGGCTCGCTGAAGGTGATCCTTCAAACTCACTGTCACTCTGTGAATGGAAATATGTTAAAATCCTGACATTGTAGTGAAAGTACCATGTTAAAGGAAATATTATACAGAAGCAAATACTAGCACTAACTGAATGTATAGATGAACCCAAACATACAATAAGGTCAAAATGCAATTGCATGCAATTCTCAAAATGTTCAGTTAAACAGTCATACATTATCTAAGAGTAGATGGAAATTGATAACAAGATGTCGGCTAGTCTGTAAGGAACACATGTGAAGAATGTATAATTGACTATAACCAAGACATTAAGCCCATATTGTCTTGTCACAAGATATACATGTGTCTACACTTTATAGTCATTCTTTCTGATATTTCTTTTAAAGTACCATATTAGATAACTTATATGAGGAATTGCATTATAATTATTTTTCCTTCCACCGCTTCATAGATAAGGTAAAACGTATGGGTCAAGGTCATAAGATCAAAACTTTGGCATGCACAGAAAGGTTGACCTTGTCACAATAAATACATTTTTGACAACCCCCCCCCCCCCCCCCCCAAGTCTTACAGAGAAATGATGGACAAAGAGGTACTACCTAATGTTGCTTTGCTTTGCAGGCAACATGGAAATTATCATGCAATGAACATGCAACACATCAGAGATGCTTAACACCTTCACCTTCACCTTAAACAATTTCTATGACATGCTTCGGTTAATTAACTTTTGAGTTTGGTTAGAAAACGAAAACAGGGCATGCTTTGATTGGGTGGGAAAAGGGGAGGGGGTCTACATAAGATTTTACCATTTCTAATTCACTGTTTGTATATCTTGTTTCTGATTGTACAGTTTTATCATTTTGTCCACATCTATCTATACTTTTAGCCTTGAACATCACAGCATGTACTTTTAAAGTTCAAAAATATTGTTTTTCTGACAATTTACATTATATATCAGTAAATAAATAACGAAATAGTAAAATACTATGTTACTTATTGTACCTCATAGCCTGACCTTAAACCCAGCTAGATATTGATTTAATGTACAACATTAACTCATAGTTCTAACTTTCTTTAACCTTTTTTTTTTTTGTAAACTAGAGGATGGGTAATGATTATGATTTCTGTTTCATAGATATTTAGACTTAGTCAATAATTCTTTTTAATTCAAATTAAAATTCAATAATCCTACTTGTTCAACATATGATTTGGCAAATTTCAGTGATCAGCTATACATTCATGACATGTTAGGAAGGGGGGGGGGGGGACTTAACAAATTCACAATAAGATTGAATTTCTGAATTTCTTCTTTAACAAAAGAATTTCAATCTCAGGCATGTAAACTTGAAAAAGGAAAACTTGCCAATTTCACAAAATGAAAATACCACAACAGCTACATGTAGATGAGTTTGATTTGTATTCAGTAATTCACAAAAGAAAATACTGACAATCAAGCAATTTAGTATCAGCTTATGGAGCAGGATTTCTAATAATTCTCAAATTAAAAGCTTCAATTTTGTAATAAAATCAAATTATTGCATGTAATAAATAATTTTATGACCTATAGTTAGCATGTTTTGGGGAATCATTTTACCTTGGCAAGCTTTCAAAATCTATCTACACAAATCAATTTGTTGTGATTTAAATACCTGGTCATTTTCACTTTGATTTGTACCCTGGGGTCAGATACATACACAATATTACTACAGACTTTTTAAATTCCATAAACGTAATCAATAAAACAGCATGTACAGACAGGTAAAGGCAAGGTATTATACAGGTAGATTTCATTTAAATTTCATTCAAAGCTATCTACCTAGCACAGTTCATATTTGTTCAAAGATAAAATTCAGACATTAATAATGATAAACAGAAAATACATGAATGCAACATTCTGCCATAAAATGATTGATTAACAACATTGAGCAATCAACAAGACTGTTAAAATTATTACTTAGGAATATTTTAGGCATTAAGGTAGAGCATCCTCAGGTCTCAGATGCTCATATTTTCTAAATAACAAGTTTTACAATATTTTCATTTCCATTTATTCAAAATTTATGTTAAACCTGATATACAAACAAAATATAATTCATGGTTTTGTGATTATGTATTCCAACAACTTATCCATTTGAACTTTAACATTAGACCCTATGGGAAAAGTAAGAAAAATCCCTGAGGGATACTCTAACTTAAGCATCTGTCAATATCAATCACAAAATTTGAGCAGAAACAAAATGGGTGCACAGGGAGCCATTCAGGACATTTTCAACTTTTTTCTTCAAATTAGTTTTAATTAATTCAATATCTAATCAAGGTCCAGTATGTAACAAACATTTCAAATGGAGAAAATGCTTTTCCCTATCAGATTTTTGTTGTGAGTATTTTGAGAGATTTTTAGCAGAATTTCCTTTTTTTTATTTGAAGACAGCTGTTCTATGACAGCAGAGTTGAGATACTTTAGTTTTTATCTTTTCTATAACAATATGAGGTTTATGTCATCAACACATGCCATAGTGTAATTACCTCATAATCTCTGTATGCTGGGCTTCTTGCCCGCTCAGTCCGGATTTCTGCCCGGGTCCTAGCAACGTCGTCTCGCAACTGTAAAGGAGATGTACGTGCACATTAAGACATCAATCAATTTTCCATATTTAAAATAATTGCACTTCTGTACATGCATGTGAATGATCTAACCTTGAGCGTCCCCTCCCCAATCCCTTCAGATTGCCAAAATATGCATGCTAACTTTGCATTCAATCACCTGTGGCCAAAACAAAATAATAGTGTGTTTCCTATCACTCAATCAAAACTAATAGAGTTGGTAGACAGACTTTTTTTTCATTAATCTAGGCATTTTCCCCTCATATTTGCCATAACCATTTGAATATCTACAGCACAGAATAAGGGAGGGTGTAAGAGGTCAGGTCGCGCATTGCTAAAATACTTGGGTTTTTTTCCAACCATCCAACCAACCCCTTTATTCTGAAGCTAATTCAGCCTCAGAGATGTTCCCCCATCCCAAAGTAACATACATACCAATGTAGGATCTGCACATTTTTGCTGATACCCTGTTACTTACCCTATCTACAGCACTTCTCTGATCTCTGGCTACATCCTTATAGGAATCTAACATATGATCTAGGGTCCGCAAATTCCTGGTGGTACCCTGACAAAATCATAAACAGAAGAAAAATTAAGCTTGGTTCTCTAAAAATACTTCTAAGATGTATATAAACTACTAAAAAAAATAGCAATCCAAGGAATGCTTGTGTCGCCTGCGAAGCGGTTTGATTATTATTCTAGAAAGTGGATCAAAATTCTTGAAAAGTAGGTCTAGGTCAAATATCTAGATCAAGGTCAAAAGGTCAAATTTTATGGTCTGTGTAGAAAGGTCTTGTCACAAGGAATACACATGTGAAATACCAAAGCCCTATCACTTACCAATCAAAAGATATATCCATTCTTAATTTTTTTTGAAAAGTAGGTCAAATATGTAGGTCAAGGTCAAAAGGTAAAAAAATAATGGTATGTGTAGAATGGCATTGTTACAAGGAAAATACATGTGGAATATCAAAGCCCTATCACCTACCAATATTACTTTTCTTGAAAAGTAGGTCAAATATCTATATCAAGGTCAAAAGGTCAAATTTAATGGTCTGTGTAGAAAGGTCTTGTCAGAAGGAATACACATGTGAAATATCGAAGCCAAATCACTTAGCAATCAAAAGATATAGCGAATCTTATCTTTTTTTCAAAAGTAGGTCAAATATCTAGTGTTGTGGGTCATGTGTTATATTAGTTTTACTTTGTGGGTAGGTATACATGTACTTAGTCATGTTGTATTATGATTTCATAATAATTCTATCTAGATTTTACTATGTCATGTTTATTTCATTAGAGAATATTCCAGTATGTTCTTTGTTACATCATTATTATCACATGACTGTGATTTCTAGAATATACTCTATTGTTAATCATGTGTAATGAGTCATTGTTCTAGAAGCTTCTGGTAAATTCATTGTTATTAAGTATAAATACCTCTGAGGAACTGTGTTAAGGGACATTCGTACACATTCGTAGACACGATTCATTCATCTATTCTGATATACTGGGACACTTTATTTGTTGAGACTTTAATCCATTTAACAACGTTTGGACACCGATCTTTCGAGAACGTTTGTGATTACCGGAAACCATACCTTCGATAGACTTTGTGGACCGTAACGGACACTTTGATCCGGACATTGTATTGTAAGTTGTAATCATTGTAAATATATATATTTTGTACATAATTAAACTTGTAAATTTATATTCTGTCTTTGTCTGATTTTTGCTGGCGTTTTGGGGTATTCTGACCCATAACAGAATTGGGGGCTCGTCCGGGATAGTAATCTCTGCATATTTGCACTTTACGTAAAGTTCGTTTTTGAAAAAAAAAAAGAAAATATTTTTCTCAATAATTTTTTTGCCAGCAGAAATCAATCATGGTATTTTCGGTCACTGAATTTTTGAAATCGCCGACTGTAGATGAGTTCGAATCACTGAAAAAAGATGATTTGATTGGTTTAGGTCTTCACTTGAAGTTAGATGTAAAATCTTCTATGAGAAAACAAGAAATTAGAAATATTGTGGCTAAAAAGCTTTTAGCTGAGGAAATCTTTTCGTCATACGATTTTCCTGTTGAACCTGTTTCAATCGAAACCAAAATGTCAAAATATGAGTTTGAATTAGAGAAAATGAAAATACAATTACAATTTGAAAAAGAAGAAAAAGAACGACAGTTTCAAATTGAAAAAGAAGAAAAAGAAAGACAATTTGAAAAAGAAGAAAAAGAAAGACATTTACAATTTGAAAGAGAAAAAGAAGAAAGAGAGAAACAGGAACGTATGCACGAGAAAGAACTCCAATTTGAGTTAGAAAAGTTAAAGTTAGAGAAAAGCGCTAAGGAAAATCCTGTTCCTTCGCTTGTCAAGTCTGAATTCGACGCCGCCAAAAACATCCGATTAGTACCAAAATTTCAAGAAAAGTCCGTGGACAAATATTTTCCACATTTTGAGAAAATCGCGGCCAATCTGAAGTGGCCACGTGATTTTTGGCCAACTTTATTACAAAGCGTACTTATTGGCAAAGCGGCTGAAGTGTACTCGGCGCTCAGTATTGCTGAGAGTTCAGACTATGACAAGGTCAAGGACACGATTTTGAGAGCATATCAGTTAGTACCTGAAGCGTACAGACAAAAGTTTAGAAAGTACAAAAAGTTTGAAAATCAAACATATGTTGAATTTGCTCGAGAAAAAGAAGATTTATTTGATCAGTGGTTTCGATCTAAGAAAATTCCCAATTCATTTGACAATTTGCGTCAAATAATTCTGATAGAAGAGTTCAAAGAGTGTGTACATCAAGATTTAAGAACTCATTTGGAAGATAAAAATGTTAAAACTCTTGAAGAAGCCGCTGTTTTGTCTGATACGTATGCTCTCACTCATAAGAAAAATTTTGTGTCAAAAACTCAATCTAGCGATAGTGCTAAAACGTCAGATTTTCCAAAGAAAAATTTACAAGAGTCTCAGTCGTCCATTAGTTCCCAGTCACCATCTCAAGGTGGTTCTACGTCCGGTCCTAGGTCCGAGCGTTCTGAGGCATCCCCAGGGGTGGGATCGCTTCCTACATGCAATTATTGTAAGAAAAAAGGTCACGTTATTGGTGAGTGTTTGAAGCTTAAGAAGAAAAAAGAACTTAAGTCACAGGCCTGTGCGTCTGTTAGAAATGATAGGAAAGCCTTAGATTCGATTTGTTCTGACACTCCTGATATTCAGGGTTCTAAGTCAAGTTCTGATGATTTTGTGGAGGATCATTATAAGCCCTTTTTGTCACAGGGATTTGTTTCACTCAGTGATTCTAGCGAAGCGTTGCCTGTTCAGATTTTGAGAGATACTGGTGCTGCCCAGACTTTATTGTTAGAGGGTTCATTGCCTTTGTCTGAGCACACTTTTACTGGTAGGTCAGTTTTATTACAGGGTGTGGAGCTAGGCGTCATTGATGTTCCCCTTCATAAAATTTATTTGAAGTCAGACTTAATTACTGGACCTGTTATCGTAGGTGTTCGACCTACTCTTCCCGTTCAAGGCGTTTCCTTGTTGCTTGGCAACGATTTAGCTGGCGGCAAAGTTGTAGCCGATCCGATTGTTTGTGAGAAAATCACGTCCGATGTCGTGTCCGATGATGAAGACGACGACTTGTACCCAGCCTGCGCAGTTACCAGGGCAATGGCCAGGAAAAGACAAAAAGAGGCTGAGAGTACTTCTGCACTTAACGAGGACCATCCCTCCGAAGATATAGACCTTTCTGACACATTCATGTCTATCATTGATGACAATGTACCTAAGACGTCAGTACCACTTCATGTAGACAAGTCTCCGGCAGTAACTGGTGATGATTCCCATCCGCCTTTAGACAGGGGTACAGATGCCTTAAGTCGTGAGCAGCTCCTCTCCGAGCAAACTAAAGATCCGGAGATCATCCGACTAAGCAAGAGGGCCCTTCCCCGAGAAGAAGCGGACAAAGTCGGAGAGTGCTTCTACATACAAGATGGCATCCTCATGCGGAAATGGAGACCACCCGATGCACCCCCTAATGACGTGTGGCGGGTCGTTCACCAGATAGTGGTTCCAGTAGCGTATCGCGGGGACATCATGAGTTTAGCTCACGACACACCCATGGCAGGTCATTTAGGTGTCAATAAGACTTATAATAGGATTTTAAGTCACTTCTACTGGCCTAAGTTGAGAAAAGATGTGTCTGAGTTTTGTAAGTCTTGTCATAGTTGTCAGATGGTAGGTAAACCCAATCAAGTTATACCACCTGCTCCCCTCCAACCCATTCCAGCCTTTGAGGAACCTTTTAGTAGGGTGTTAGTTGATTGTGTAGGTCCTTTGCCTAGGACTAGGTCAGGGAATCAGTACTTACTGACAATTATGTGTACTTCGACTAGGTTTCCTGAAGCCATACCTCTTAGGAATATTAAGGCAAAGACCATAGTTAAGGCCCTTACAAAGTTTTTCAGTTTCGTAGGTGCTCCCAAGGCTATTCAGTCAGATCAGGGTTCGAATTTTATGTCAGGATTGTTTCAGCAGGTTATGCATGAGCTAGGTATCAGGCAGTATAAGTCTTCTGCGTACCATCCTGAGTCCCAGGGGGCACTTGAACGCTTTCATCAAACCCTTAAAACTATGATGAAAACATATTGTCACCAGTATGAAAAAGACTGGGATGAAGGGGTTCACCTCGTGTTGTTTGCGGCACGAGAAGCGGTTCAGGAGTCCTTGGGGTTCAGTCCCTTTGAGCTAGTTTTTGGGCATACGGTCAGGGGGCCATTGAAGTTATTGAAGGAAAAATGGTTGACTGAGACTAGCGATTTGAATCTCTTAGACTACGTGTCTAATTTCAAAGAGAAATTATATAATGCTTGCAAATTGGCTCAAGAAAATCTCAAAACCTCACAAATGAAAATGAAAACATGGTATGACAAAGATGCTAGAAACAGAGTTTTTAAACCAGGCGATAAAGTTCTTGTATTTTTGCCTATCCCTGGTCATCCTTTGCAAGCTAGATATTTCGGTCCTTATGAGATTGAGAGTAAAATTAGTGATGTTAACTATGTGGTTAAGACACCAGGTCGGCGAAAAGAAAAAAGAGTGTGTCATGTTAACATGTTGAAAGAGTATTTTGATAGAAGTGACCGAAATTTTGTAAAACCAGTTTCCACTTTGGCCAATGTAAATACATTTGAAAATTGTGTTGAACCGGAATGTAATGAAGAGACTGTTGAAAAAGACTTCGCTCAAAGTGTCCGTTTAAAGAATTCTGAAATTCTAACAAGTCCGGAAGTGAAACTTGGACATCTGACCGTGCATCAAAAAGAGGAAGTGCATCAATTAATGTGGGAATATACGACCATCTTTCCGGACGTTCCAAAAAAGACGAATGCGTCTCATCATGACGTCATTGTGGGTGATGCGTCACCTATCAAACAGCATCCCTATCGGTTAAACCCGATAAAGCTTCAATACATGCGGAAAGAAATTCAATACATGCTTGAAAATGACATTATTGAACCCAGCAATAGTGATTGGAGTTCCCCATGTATTCTTGTTCCGAAGCCAGACGGAACTTACCGATTGTGTACGGACTTTAGAAAAGTCAATTCAGTCACCAAAACTGACTCTTATCCGATCCCACGAATCGATGACTGTATAGATAAAATTGGCAGTGCAAAATTTGTCAGCAAATTTGACTTGCTTAAAGGCTATTGGCAGGTCCCACTTACCGAGAGAGCCAGAGAAATATCGGCATTTGCGACTCCAGATGGGCTATACCAATATAAAGTAATGCCCTTTGGTATGAAAAACGCACCAGCCACATTCCAGAGGATGATTCATTCGCTCCTAAATCATCTCGAAGGATGCGAGGGGTACATCGATGACGTCATCATCTACAGCGACACCTGGGAGGATCATCTCCGAATCATGCGTACTTTCTTCGACATACTGGCGAAAGCAAACCTCACAGTGAACCTTGCGAAAAGTGAATTTTGTCATGCGACTGTAGAATATTTGGGTCACAAAGTAGGTCAAGGTTTTGTTACTCCTATCATGGCCAAGGTGGAAGCTATTTCAAAGTTCCCGATTCCTACCAATAAGAAAGAAATAATGAGATTTTTGGGAATGGCAGGATTTTACAGAAAATTTTGTCCAAATTTCTCATCAGTTGTTGGTCCACTTACCAATCTGTTACAAAAGAGAGTGAATTTTGCATGGACCAATGACTGTGACGAATCTTTTAAGAAAATCAAATGTGTTCTTATGAAAAGTCCTGTCCTGTCAGCTCCAAATTTTGATAAGCAATTTAAGCTTACTGTTGATGCCAGTGACGTAGGAATCGGGGCTGCTTTGTTTCAAGAAAATGATGATGGTGTAGATAGAGTTGTTTGTTATTTTTCAAAGAAATTGACAAAATGTCAAAAGAATTACTCTACTATTGAAAAAGAGTGTCTTGCATTATTGTTAGCTTTACAACATTTTGATGTTTATTTGAATGTTACTTTACATCCCATTCTTGTGTTTACTGACCACAACCCTCTCACATTTTTGCACAAAATGTCAAACAAGAATCAAAGACTTACAAGGTGGAGTTTATTGTTGCAAGAGTACGATATCATTATTAACCATATCAGGGGCAAAGACAATGTGATTGCGGATGCACTATCGAGAGTTTCATGAGTGATTTTTTGAAGGGTTTGCCACCTGGGTTTTCATTGGCATTCAAACTTTTTTTAAGGGGGGAGGTGTTGTGGGTCATGTGTTATATTAGTTTTACTTTGTGGGTAGGTATACATGTACTTAGTCATGTTGTATTATGATTTCATAATAATTCTATCTAGATTTTACTATGTCATGTTTATTTCATTAGAGAATATTCCAGTATGTTCTTTGTTACATCATTATTATCACATGACTGTGATTTCTAGAATATACTCTATTGTTAATCATGTGTAATGAGTCATTGTTCTAGAAGCTTCTGGTAAATTCATTGTTATTAAGTATAAATACCTCTGAGGAACTGTGTTAAGGGACATTCGTACACATTCGTAGACACGATTCATTCATCTATTCTGATATACTGGGACACTTTATTTGTTGAGACTTTAATCCATTTAACAACGTTTGGACACCGATCTTTCGAGAACGTTTGTGATTACCGGAAACCATACCTTCGATAGACTTTGTGGACCGTAACGGACACTTTGATCCGGACATTGTATTGTAAGTTGTAATCATTGTAAATATATATATTTTGTACATAATTAAACTTGTAAATTTATATTCTGTCTTTGTCTGATTTTTGCTGGCGTTTTGGGGTATTCTGACCCATAACACTAGGTCAAGGTCACAAGGTCAAAAATTATGGTATGCATAGAAAGGTCTTGCCACAAGGATTGCACATGTGAAATATCAAAGTCCTAACACTCACCAATAAAAAGATATATCCATTCTTAATTTTTTTGAAAAGTAGGTCAAATATGTAGGTCAAGGTCACTAGGTCAAAAATTATTGTATGTGTAGAAAGGTCTTGTCACAAGGAATACAGATGTGAAATATCAAAGTCCTATCACTTACCAATCAAAAGATATAGCAAATCTTATCTTTTTTTCAAAAGAAGGTCAAATATCTAGGTCAAGGTCACAAGGTCAAAAATTATGGTATGTGTAGAAAGGTCTTGCCACAAGGATTGCACATGTGAAATATCAAAGCCCTATCACCTACCAATCAAAAGATATATCCATTCTTAATTTTTTTGAAAAGTAGGTCAAATATGTAGGTCAAGGTCACTAGGTCAAAAATTATGGTATGTGTAGGAAGGTCTTGTCACAAGGAATACACATGTGAAATATCAAAGCCCTATCACTTACCAATCAAAAGTTATGGGCTGTGACACCCAAAGTGTGACAGACAGACAGACAGACGGACGGACGGACGGACAGACGGACAGACGGACAACGGACAAAGTGATCCCTAAGTGTCGCTATGCTTCGCAGGCGACACAAAAATCACCTCTACAAAACACCCTCTATCCACACACCTATAAATCCCACGCACCAAGACTTCTCTTATACGTGTATACTTCTTTTAGTCCGACTCTAGTTAATTTCAGATACTGACAAGATATTTAGATTGTTAAAATGGATGTCCAATCAGAATCATCATAAATTTGTTAGTGTTCCGATCAAATCGCTGGACAATAATACATATTCTAAACAAAATGATTTTCTTACGGATAAAAGTCTGAATTAAATCTCCAGAATTGGAAAAATCAAGTCACGTCGGTGTGATGTGATGATATAAACAATACACAGTGTTTTGCTAATTATTCACAAATCAACTCTTCCAAAGTCGGCTACGTTTATAAATTATCGTTTAGCAAAATTACTGTTTAGCAGTTAGCTATCCTAGAGCTGTGAGTGGAAAGGATTAGAAACGATTTCCTTAAGCCATATCAGTCAATTCTAATCCCAATTATTGGAGAAAACCTTTGTTCAAGAGTCAAAGATTCCACAGGACTTAACGTTAAAGTATCTCAAGTGCGTTAAATATCTTGTGTACTTTAGTATTACCAAAAAGTCATTAGTCGTACAAATCAGTCTTACTCCTTTCTCTCTGAAAGAAGGGGGTGTCATTCATTGTCTCCACAAGGGAACGGGGGGGGGGGGGGGGGGTTAGGGTTGCTTTTGATACGTTTTCAATATGCCGATATATCGTACGAGTTCCAGAGTATTATAGAAATATAACATACGGATACCACTACATGCCACATACTATAGACGTATGACGTTTGGGTTTCCCTATGTGCCGACCTATCGATACAAACACAAGTAATTACAGACGCAAGCAAGTATCTAGAGAGGATCAGGGGGTTATGACCTTTCTCGTAATTGCCCAAAATGCTGATTTTTCCACTCGTTTTACGTGTAATTTCTTAAGAACCATAGGCTGGACATCTCCGGATTATGCCACCCTGGAATGTTTTTCTAGATCCGCCCATGTAAAAGGGATAGATCACTTTTAACTTTACTTTTTATTAAAATAAAATATGTTTAAACTATCCATCCGTGTAGTCGTATGCCGTTTGAGTTCTCCTATGTGCCGACCTATCGATAATAATACTAGTAATAGACATCTGACTTTGGTGTTCCCCTCTGTGCCGACCTATCGATGCATGTATCGATATTACAGACGTACATGTATGACGTTGTTTTTCCCTATGTGCCGACCTATCGATACTAAATCAATGGCTTTACTTCTCACTTCGTCTCTTTTATTTCCTACATTAAATAATCCATCTTTTTTAAACATTCGGCAAACCATAAAGATTTCATGATACTGGTGAACTTATGAAATAAGCTAAGATCACCCATACCCAGTTTTAAATCTTTTTTCATTCAAAGGAAATTTCATGCATGCGGACCTCGTCACTTCTGTTGGCGCTTTAAACCGGCACGCTTTTGTATCAACTTTTGTTGTAAGGCCATTTACGTATGGTTGGATTGTTTATTTACTTAGTTCAAACAAATAAATAGGCATAGAATTTACAATTAATTCGAAGAACCAGATTGCATTCACGGGGCTGAAAAGACATCAAATCTTTACCAATCAGCACGAAACGCGCGGGGCAGAAGATACGAACACGTCGTTTACAAACTCTTAACATGTTTAAATCTCCCCCGTTCCGTGCAAACAAATCATTCAAACACTAGTCCACAAACTAATAAATGTGTTTACAGCGTTCGATACCTATATCTCTATACAACCAGAATTTCAATTTTCCACTTCACATACTGTTCTGCAAAGGCAATTTATATATTACCTATAAGCTAAAAGCGCAGTTTATACCGATCTCACTACAGTCATGAACGAAACGTGCAAAAAATATTCCCAGGTCATTCCTGTCAAGGGAAAATGTCCTGTTCTATCTGGATGCCTAGGTTATTCCAATAACAGAAAAATGATCTATTCTATCTGGATGCCCAGGTCATTCCTATCAAAGGAAAATGCCCTGTTCTATCTGGATGCCCAGGTCATTCCTATAAAAGGAAAATGCCCTGTTCTATCTGGATGCCCAGGTTATTCCAATAAAAGGAAAATGCCCTGTTCTATCTGGATGCCCAGGTCATTCCTATAAAAGGAAAATGCCCTGTTCTATCTGGATGCCCAGGTCATTCCTACAAAAGGGAAATGCCCTTTTCTATCTGGATGTCATTCCTACGAAAGGAAAATGCCCTGTCCTATCTGGATGCCCATGTCATTCCTGCAAAAGGAAAATGCCCTGTTCTATCTATATCCCCAGAAATAAATTCTTGTCAAAGGAAAATGCCCTTTTCTATCTGGATGCCCAGGTCATTCCTATAAAAGGAAAATGCCCTTTTCTATCTGGATGCCCAGGTCATTCCTACGAAAGGAAAATGCCCCGTTCTATCTGGATGCCCAGGTCATTCCTATAAAAGGAAAATGCCCTTTTCTATCTGGATGGCTAGGTATAAATTCTTGTCAAAGGAAAATGCCCTGTTCTATCTGGAGGCGCAAGCATAAATTCTTGTCAAAGGAAAATGCCCTGTTCTATCTGGAGGCCCAGGTCATTTATGTCAAAGGAAAATGCCCTGTTCTATTTTTCTGTTAAAGGAAAATGCCCTGTTCTATCTGGATGCCCAGGTATAAATTCTTGTCAGAGGAAAATGCCCTGCTCTATATGGAGGCCCAGGTCATTTCTGTCAAAGGAAAATGCCCTGTTCTATCTGGATGCCCAGGTATAAATTCTTGTCAGAGGAAAATACCCTGCTCTATCTGGACACAAAGGTATAAATTCTTGTCAAAGGAAAATGCCCTGTTCTATCTGGAGGCCCAGGTCAATGCCCTGTTCTAATTGGTGTTTATTAGAAAACTATATTGGGTGCTGCGTTGTCATCATGCTTTACCATCCCTGTAAGTTTGAAAGATGTCTGATGTGTATAATTCAAGGAAATTATAGCCAAATATGTGAAAGTGTGACTACCAGACAGACAGGCAGATGGACACCAGACAAACTCAAAGTGATCCCTATATGTCGCTTTTGCGTTGCAGGCGAAATAACAGAACTGCTCAAAACAGGTATGTCATATGTTTGACCATAAGTATATGGCCTTGACCTTGAAAGTTGCCTTGACCTTTAAAGTGACATTGACCTACCGGTATATTGGGTGCTGCATGTCATCATGCTTTACCATCCCTGCAAGTTTGAAAGATGTCTGATATATATCAAGGAAGTTATAGCCAAATACACCATGTATGTGAAACACTGACAACCAGACAGATGGACAGACAGACGGGCACCAGACAAAGTGATCCCTGTATGTCGCTTTTGCATTGCAGGCGACATAAAATAGTTTCCATCATGAATCATGGTCAGGGATCCAAACAGTAAAGCAAAAATGTCAAAATGATTGTTCACAAGAGAGATGCATACTTAAAAGAGGAATTCTCTTAGTCTTAGACTAAAGTCAGATTGAGAATGCATCATTATTCGAGGCCGCAACTTCTAATGGAAATGGGAAGTTATCTAACCTTGACCTTTGACCCATAGCCTTAACATGACTAAAGTGCAATCTCTCATCTTCCTTTTGGCACAAAAAGTATTAAGTCCGATCACGGTTTAGACCATAGACCTTTGACTTGCTGCCTATTAATTTTGAATGGTGAAAGCATATACCATAGACCAAAGTCTCTTTTTATCTTGCAAATCATAATGCCATTATTACATAAGATAACTACATAAAACAAACATATAGATGTGTTCACAGAGGCCACATGCATCCCAGTATTTACTGTATATATAAGAGTCTCTTCTTATATACATGGAAAATAATGTGGACACATTTGGCCCCTGTGGATATGTTGCTTTTAAGTGTATTGCAAGCAAAAGAAAATCCCCATTATCCAACAAAACACTGCATCCAATTTAAGCTTAAGAAATGTATCCTTATTCATTTCAGAGAACAGAAACACAGACATATGGAAGACGGACATGGGGCTTACACAAATATGATACTATACAATTATTTACTTTTACCGAGGTAAAAGCCTCTCTGATCTATTTTTAGCACATGGAGAGATTTGAATCTTATATCTACCCGAAATGACGTCAGCCTAGCTAGATATAACATTTAAGAGTTTCATCTAGCAGCTGTTTTAGCCAATCAGAAAGGGGGAAATTCCCATTCATGTAATAAACTAAGTTGGTTACATTGTGATGCTCAAGTTGTAAACTGTAATTATGGCAGTATGTTAATAGGTTTTTTTCCATATCACTCTAAGGGTCCAGGGTCCACTAGAATTGGGAGAGTTTGTAAATAATATGTTGTAAAACCATTTCTACATCAAATTCTAAACACTGATCTTTTAGTATGTGAGTAGCCGCAGAAACACTAACCAAAAATAATTTGCTACAGTTTATTTGGAAGTCATCTTGTGCTTGCCTTGATTCCCAATACAATGTACTTTGTAAAATAGCAACCTTAATATTGGAATATAAGTTCAAAATAAATCACCAAACCTTCCAACGCTTCTGTGGCTAATATGTGAGAGGGTTGTTCTGTGGCTAATATGTGAGAGGGTTGTTCTGTGGCTAATATGTGAGAGGGTTGTTCTGTGGCTAATAATGTATGAGAGGGTTGTTCTGTGGCTAATAATGTATGAGAGGGTTGTTCTGTGGCTAATAATGTGAGAGGGTTGTTCTGTGGCTAATAATGTGTGAGAGGGTTGTTCTGTGGCTGATATGTGAGAGGGTTGTTCTGTGGCTAATATGTGAGAGGGTTGTTCTGTGGCTAATAATGTGTGAGAGGGTTGTTCTGTGGCTGATATGTGAGAGGGTTCTTCTGTGGCTAATATGTGAGAGGGTTGTTCTGTGGCTAATATGTGAGAGGGTTGTTCTGTGGCTAATATGTGAGAGGGTTGTTCTGTGGCTAATATGTGAGAGGGTTGTTCTGTGGCTAATATGTGAGAGGGTTGTTCTGTGCTTAATATGTGAGAGGGTTGTTCAATAATTTACAGTTGTCCAGTCATCACTGAAACTTAGAATTGTCTTGAGCGACTAGATTTTGTAAGGAGTCTCAGGTAGGAGATCCTTTACCTTAATAATTTACATCAGCACTTTTATGTTTTCCGTTTTTTCCAGCAGTGATTTCCAAGAGCAACCTAGATTGGACACATATTCCAAATTATGTTAGAATAAAACTGGTTTATGCAGCATGGAAGCTTTATATGTATTATTAATTCATTATTGATGAATAAATAGATTACCTGCAAATTTTCATTTATCCTGTATATTCTGTCATCCATGTTGCATCTTTATACCATATCCCATAATCTGAAAAAAGAAGCATCAGAATAAAGAAAAAATAAAGCATACTGCATGGCGGACATGATTCCATTGAAAAACAACTGAAGGGGGTAAAAATGCTTGAATTTTCAACAATTCAGAATCCTGGATACCAAATACAATGTAAATGTGTTCTTTGTCTTACAATAGTATTACAAAGTATACGTTAATATGAAAAGTGCAAGATATTGCTTATTTATGTCATGGCTAAATCAAACGTTTATTGGTACAGCTAATTCATCCTATTTATGTCATTAAAAGTATTCATTCGTAAATATTTGAAAATCCGTTTCAGCTTTATACACATGTGTATAAATGTGCAAGCAAAGAATCTTTGTTGTCTATGACATCAATTGATACTCGGTAACACATTCTTAATCTCAAATTTTTTACATTGTTTATTTATCAATTCATATAAAAATTAGAAACCAATTGCACTTGCCGAAATTCATAATGGATGACAAAAATGACAAAAAATGTCCGAGGTATAAACTTTTTTAGCACTTTCTCATTTATTACGCCACAAAAGAATTGCATGGGTCTTTAACAGTGATGTACATCATAATAAAAAACAACACCAAAAGATGTTGACTTTTACACTCTGAGCTCAATAAAAAGATTGGAAATGGTCTATACTGGTGTAAAAGCAGTAACCCTATGGAAGAAGTAACTGAACGATTAGGGTATAGGGGGTATTTGCACTATATAACGAAATTGGATAATACAAATTAAGGATTAAACTTATAAATTTAAGTTTCACTTGAAATGAACATAAGTGTCAACATTTTTATAATAGGATAACTTGATGAATAGGTTTGGGATATTTATTAAACAATGATAGTTTCAGACTAGATATTACAATTGGGAAAGGGTACAGTGACTCCTGATCTATATTTGAGGGAATTTTCCTTAATTTTCTACAATTCGGTCCTTGGAAAAGATGTTACTCCAGATTTATCAACATAGAATTGAAAATCGACCAATAAAACACATTGGATTGCTCGATCGTTCAGTTACAAATGTACTGCTATAGCAAAGTTGCAAAATTAAGGAAATCTTGTGGTTAAAAGATTAATTTGACATAAAAGACGATAGTCCGAGATGTTTAGATAATTATTCGACAAGTATTTTAGACATATGCCATCCATTATTTGTTCCAAGTTTCATGTCTCAATTTATCAAAACAACGAAATTATATCAAATAAACATTCAAAATCGTTTGATTACTGCTTTGACACCAATAACTAAGTTAAAAAATATCACAGTATAAAACTGTCAAATCTGCAATGATAATGGCTCATAAACCATTACTTAAGTAAAACAGTATGGTCATGATGTATCCTTCAAAACTAAACATGTTGCTGTGTGTAATCAAACAAAGCAAACAAATCAAAATGTAGTTATATCAAAAAATGTACATAAACAATGATTTAACTTACTACAATACAATCAAATCCTTGATTATAAACATTGTCCAAAATGATAAAATCCTAATTTCCTGAGAATTGAATTGCATGATTCTGTTTTCTAATGCATTCCATCATATTACAACAACATGGAATAATTCAATTACATGTCCTCCATTTGCTAAGGAATTGTGTCACCAGACATGATTGGGCATGTATTTGTTTGGAGGTAAAGAATTTAGATGGATTTACATTAATTAGAAAAATGAAGAACTGGGAATAATCGTTCTAATCATTTGCACAATTCATATTATGTGCAATTAAGAGTTAATTAATATATTTAATTAGTAAAGTCACAGGAGTTTTCTTTGTTTTGAAGCCTATCGATTTTTACTGGGTTTTTAGTGGATAACGGGCGATAACTCAATTTGGAAGCAACATTGTTTAAAATTAAAACATGACACATGCGATTCGACATATTTTGTTAATATATCTATCTTGCGGTAAGAGAGTCGTTACAGCCAGTAATGTGATATTCTAAGATAAAAGTCTCAAATAGCAAAATGTAGCATGTTTCGCGTCAAATCATCCGCTTTCATTTCGTACCATTTTTTTGATTGGTTGACACGATGTGTCAAGAATATATTCTATCGTTGAAATACGGATCCGGATTTTTTCTTATAAACACATTAATTAAGAAATAGCAATTAGCTAGCCGTGGTTTATTGTCCAGTAATTCCACTCGTCACATGAACCAATCAAAGTATCACCTCGCCGCTTCGCGGCTCTAATATAGCACGTGAAAGGGCGGAGCTTAGCACACTGGAAGTTTGTTGGAGATTTTACACCAGGCGAGTTCTATGGTACATATAGGGAGAAAAATTTCAAGTCATATTAATATATCTCAGTGGCGGATCCAGCGCTCCCTTTGCCGGGGGGGGGGGGGGGGTCAAGGGGCGTGCTTTACCGATTTTTACTGAAAATTGGCAAAGATATAGGATTTTTTTGAAAAAAAATGGGTCAGTGCCAGGGGGGGGGGGGGGGAAGGGGGCGGACTTATTAAAATTAAAATTTTGAACATGCATTAATATATGACGACTCATAGGACAGTTGGATGCATCACTGATGAGGATTTACTGTCCGAAACACGTGTCTGATGCACTAAAATAGGTTTGTGTACTTACTACTTTTTTCACTTTCTGTCATTGACTTAAATCTAACATAAAAGACGCACACAGAACAGTAATCTTTCAAAATTTTTAACTACATTGAGAACGTTTCAAGTAGTGAAATGCAAAATGGTAATCTTCTTTTATTTATTTGTAAAACGATATTTTCTTTCACAAAGTTACGAAAATAAAGAAAATGCGAGAAAAAATTCCTCTCTCATACTGCAACGGAATCGAACCTGCGAATGTTACTTTTTCTTGTTACGGTCTATTGAATTTGGTCAGTGCTTTAATCACAACGCTAAGAAGACACAATCGCGTAAGGTGTTAATTATTACGAGTTGAAAACGCTTTAGAAAAAAAAAACTGACAAAGGGAAATCATTCCTACAAGCAACTGAAAAAGTGCAAACTTTCAATTTTACTAATTTTCATAAAGTTTTTCTCCTTTTTCGTGCATAATGTAGAACTTTGAGGAAATAATACAGTACAATTATAATTTGATCATTAATCAAATCCAAAGGTGACGATGGCGTTCTTTCCTTCTCGAACAATATAACTAAGTAATAAGAGAATTGTGCATGTAAATAAAGTACTCTAAATTTGTTTTTATTAATCTTATCATATTAGCACAATACATATTGCTAGACGACGAAGACTTGCGTCTTTACAAGCGAAGACGAAGAGCGATAAATAGTTGTTCGTTTCCCAGTCTCAACACAGGACACTTCTCTCTATCTTATGACGAATCCTTCTCCGATCTTGGTTGGTCTATACAGATTAAATTCACACTGTCAGATCTTGGTTGGTCTATACAGATTTAATTCACACTGTCAGATCTTGGTTGGTCTATACAGATTAAATTCCCACTGTCAGATCTTGGTTGGTCTATACAGATTAAATTCCCACTGTCAGATCTTGGTTGGTATATACAGATTAAATTCACACTGTCAGATCTTGGTTGGTCTATACAGATTAAATTCACACTGTCAGATCTTGGTTGGTCTATACAGATTAAATTCACAGTCAGATCTTGGTTGGTCTATCCAGATTAAATTCCCACTGTCAGATCTTGGTTGGTCTATACAGATTAAATTCCCACTGTCAGATCTTGGTTGGTCTATACAGATTAAATTCCCACTGTCAGATCTTGGTTGGTCTATACAGATTAAATTCACACTGTCAGATCTTGGTTGGTCTATACAGATTGAATTCACACTGTCAGATCTTGGTTGGTATATACAGATTGAATTCACACTGTCAGATCTTGGTTGGTCTATACAGATTAAATTCACACTGTCAGATCTTGGTTGGTCTATACAGATTAAATTCACACTGTCAGATCTTGGTTGGTCTATACAGATTAAATTCACACTGTCAGATCTTGTTTGATCTTGGTTGGTCTATACAGATTAAATTCCCACTGTCAGATCTTGGTTGGTCTATACAGATTAAATTCCCACTGTCAGATCTTGGTTGGTCTATACAGATTAAATTCCCACTGCCAGATCTTGGTTGGTCTATACAGATTAAATTCACACTGTCAGATCTTGGTTGGTCTATACAGATTAAATTCCCACTGTCAGATCTTGGTTTGTCTAACAGATTAAATTCCCACTGTCAGATCTTAGTTGGTCTATACAGATTAAATTCCCACTGTCAGATCTATGTTGGTCTATACATATTAAATTCCTACTGTCAGATCTTGGTAGGTCTATACAGATTAAATTCCCACTGTCAGATCTTGGTTGGTCTATACAGATTAAATTTCCACTGTCAGATCTTGGTTGGTCTATACAGATTAAATTCCCACTGTCAGATCTTGGTTGGTCTATACTGATTAAATTCACACTGTCAGATCTTGGTTGGTCTATACAGATTAAATTCACACTGTCAGATCTTAGTTGGTCTATACAAATTAAATTCACAGTCAGATCTTGGTTGGTCTATACAGATTAAATTCACACTGTCAGATCTTGGTTGGTCTATACAGATTAGATTCCCACTGTCAGATCTTGGTTGGTCTATACAGATTAAATTCCCACTGTCAGATCTTGGTTGGTCTATACAGATTAAATTCCCACTGTCAGATCTTGGTTGGTCTATACAGATTAAGTTCCCATCGTCAGATCTTGGTTGGTCTATCCAGATTAAAGTCCCATTGTCAGATCTTGGTTGGTCTATCCAGATTAAATTCCCACTGTCAGATCTTGGTTGGTCTATCCAGATTAAATTCCCACTGTCAGATCTTGGTTGGTCTATACAGATTAAATTCCCACTGTCAGATCTTGGTTGGTCTATACAGATTAAAATTCCACTGTCAGATCCTAGCTGTCTCCAAAAAAGCCTACGTAGAATGATGAGGATATCAGTGATGTCCAAGTGAATTCCCGTTCAACATCCGTAACCAAAGTATATGAACATTTTTATTGGAAACACAACAGGGAGGGTGGTTGGAAATCTTCACGTAAACAAACAAAGAAAAACAAACCCGTAAACTTTTAAGGCATGGATATACACGGAACAAATGTCATGCAGATTAAAGATGTCAGAGATAAAGACACCGAGAAGTAACAATTTATGATTGACCATTGATTGAAATTTCCACCATTTTCATTTGTTTAAAATAAAGCTTGGATGGACGTTGAAGTCACTTTCCACACTGAAGAATTTTTTAGATGTTTTTACAAACAGGTATATAAAATGATAAAAATTTTCATACTATCAGATTAGCTCATGCGGTAAAGGTGTCTATCTTCCAAGCAGAAGGTACCTGGTTCGATTCACGAGACGGAATTAGTTTTATTATCAAATATCTCTTTTTATAACACGATGAACCTTTATTCATCATTCTTGGAGAAAATATTCAGATATTGATATACTTTTTCTTTAATGCCATCATTCTTTATACGTCAAACATTGTTATCATTCAAAATTTGTCAGGTGTTTATCTTTTTTTCCTAAATAGAAATAGGGATCACCTTTTATTAAGAGTTGATAGTCACAAGTCGTCAGTGTTCGATGTCTCCAACTTTTACTTTTCAGCACGTTTCTTCAGAAATTATCATAATTGTCAAAATTTGAAATACCTGGTTTTCAATGTTTTTTTTTTTTTTTTTTTTTACAAATTCTAGTATACGTCTTTATTGCCGGAAATGAAAAAAATATCTGACACATAGGATCATTTGGAAGGCAATCATCACTGTTTAAGGTGGGTCCCTACTCGTGAATTTGACAGATGAATTTTGTATTTTAAGGTTATTTTCTATACATAATAGTCAAAATGACATAATGCACACAAACATATATAGGTAATTTTGCTTTCTTTAAAGATACAGTATATTAAAGAAAGGTACCCTACCACTTATAAATTGAGAAATATCAAATATCCATCATATGCTTTTGAACCCTCCAAATTCAGTGATGATACGAATATGTTTATTTGTTTTGTTTTATTTTATGATAACAAGTCATATAGAAGAAATACAACACATAAAATGATATCGCAACATAAATCTAAGTATGATATATCTCCAAACATTAGGGTACCCCCTTATAATTTCATAACATTTTTGACCAAGAATGTGTACTAAATCCAACTTTTTGCATAAAAAAACAGATAGATTTTTTTCATTTTGTAATTTATCATAAAATTATGTATGTAGATGAAGAAAAAATCACATGCAGGTACACAATTTTTTAAATGATCAATGTATGGCTTCAAACATAGGGGCACCCCCCTTATAATGTTATCATATTTTCGACAAATAATATATAGTATATCATATTTTTGTGCAAAAAACAACAGATGGAATTTCTTCAAATTGGATAATTTTATACGATAATGTATATAGATGGCGAAAAAATCGCATACAGGCATACAATTTTATAAATGATCAAGATATGGCTAAAACATAAGGGTACCCCCTTATAATTTCGTCACATTTTCAACTAAGAAATTATACTATATGATTGGTGTGGACATCGATAGATTACACCATCTTTTGCTTCTTTTGGCATTTAAGATCTTCTGTCTGTGTTTTTCAATGCACTGGCTCGTCCCTCAACAGCCATTGTAAAACGTTATACGCAGACTGCTGCATATAAGGAAAACCCTATAACGGTTCGAGTAGGGAGCCACCTTAAGTATGATATTTTGAATTTGTGTGACGCTGCACTAAATTCATTTCAGTTGCGCCACCTATAAGGAAACGTGCTTCTCCAAATTTTATCAAGCCATTCAAAAGTTATTTTTGTATGAAAAGATTTGTAATGGCATTTTATCAATTAAACATCATATTTAATTTTGCTATTTCGGAAACTTGTCATTTACTCCTAAAATATAATCGAAATTAAAGGAGGTTAACATCCTGACACCATCACTCCAATGCTATAATTTTTTCAACAATTTATTATGGTACTGAATCGACCCTACAGAATATATGTACTTACATAATAGGTAGACTTCCTAAAATTTTGGACCCCCTCTGACCAAAAATACGGGATCCGCGCATGCGTGGTGCTCAGTCTCAGAGACGGTCTTCATGCTAAGTATATAAACAATGTAATAATCGACATGATCAACGGAGTGAAAACAGAAACTCGGTACCTAGTATCATACAGTGGACTCTTCAGTGTATGAGATTGAATAATTTGAGTCCTGCGACTGCCCTTAAGGTCCAGCATCCTTTCAAGTCACGAAGACTGCTCTCTGGTATCAGAATTTGAAAACTTCTCGTGGGGTGCTTAAAAACATACATTCTAAAACATAAAAAGGTTTGTTGACATAGAAATATAACTCATATAATGCCGAATTAAAACTCGGCGTTTCTTTGATTTCAATGTATTGAAACTTGTGGAGATAATTGAAGACTATTCATTGATAACTTTTTTGTTTAATGTTTTTGTTATCAAATATTCAGTAGTTAAGCATTCATACAATGTTCTCTTCCTTGTTGCTTTTCATGTGTTTATCTAAAACGGAAATAAACTGAGAAGTGTCACATGCGGGAGGTCAAAAATATGGAACACCAGGAAATAGATAGTCAAGATTCCGTGCTGATACTGTGCAAAGGGAAGTAAATGTACACACATGAAACAATAGCACTGAGAGATGTTATGCAAAATCAAAATAATGATTCGACATTGAAATTTTATATGAAGAAAATAATAATTGTTACTCAGATATATTAAGTAACAATCCATAGAGACACCAAGGAAATTTCAAGTGTTCGAATAGTAGTTGTGCGAGGAAGATTCAACACCGGATACTTAAAATGAGATTGATATACGTTATTCAAGTAACTTCCGTGTGGACCATGTTTACTGTAGTGTCTATAATGTTACTTGTATTATTCAACTCCAAACATAATCCAGAAATGACAATGGTACAAAATGTCTTTGGTGCTGTTATGTACGGATCTGGATTTTTCTCCCTCCTTTACATGTTTTTGAAGACAAGGGAGTTTCATTTCAATCAACAACAGCACAGATCTTTAGCTAGAAATTTCTTTATGGCATTCTTATGGATTTTTCATCTTGCAATCTGTTCGGAGGAGATAATAAGAATTACAACTTCAATTCAGTGTTTACTGAAAAAGGCAAATAAAGAGGATACATATCAAATATCTTTTGGAACTTTAAAAATCATGCTTATTTCTCTACAAAGTCTTCTTTTGACTTGTGGGAGAAACTGGACTCCTAGAAACAACAGCTTCATGATTCCGAAATCACTTGTTATTCTGACAAACTTATGGCTTTGGTTAACTCACCATCACGGACATCAGGTCGAACACTCTTCTGCTTCCACGAATGTTACTCACCCACATGGGACAAATTCTTGTGATCAACATTATCATTTAAGGATAGTCAGTAGAAGTATGTCAAGGTTTATTATTCCTGTACAACTAGAGTACTTTATGCTGGTTATCCGTTTCCTTATATGGCAAAATCCGACTGTAATAGAATCGAGTCCCCGACTAAACAGAACCGAATTCCCTGACACACCTGGACAAAATGCGAAAGGTCGGAAACCAATGATATTTGCAATCGCTTTATCGACGATTTTCAATGTTGTGACTTATTTGAGTAGCAGTGCAAACTTATCTATTACATATAATGAGAACAACTATGACCTGAAGCACACTGTACAGGCCGTTACACTGATTCTCCAGTCACTGACCAGTGTTATAGTTGTTGGGTGCTCTCTTTATGGTCTATATACATTTTCAATTTCTCAAAACAGAGACAGGCATATAGCTGTATGTATAGACTTCATGGATTACTTCCTGGTCATTTCTCTTATGTGTCCAGTGGCCTTTGCTACAATGGGATTTCTGACTGAAAGTTTAGAGTATGGGTTTTCCCAAAATTTCTTTGTCATTTTAGCAGCTGTTTTTCAAACAATTTTTATTTTGATAGCAAAAGGAAACGTAGACATTCTGAATCCCAAATTTTACAAATCGGTGTCATTCGCTTCTTTCACAATTGGAACGTATAATTTAATGATATGGCTAATGGATGTGACATTTGCCATACAAGCTGTAACTAACCCTGACGCACATCCTGAAGGATGCAGTAGTAAAGTGTTTGGTGATCGTCAGGGCTGTTTATTCCTCAAACGTTATTTACTTTTCCCAGGAACTATATTTCTCAGATTCTATTCCTTCATTCAAATGCTTCAGATATTTGCGACTTTCCGAAGAAAAATGTAGACAAACTAATCGGAACATTAACAAGGAAACATGATGGGCGTGATTTGAAGACAAAGATGATGACTCTGATGACGACGGGGAAAATATCGTCAAAATTCATCCAACATTTTCAAGCATCATAAATTAACACCAACGACTTACTTAGAATCAGCACAAAGAAGACAATACTTTATACCCAAATCGAAATATGATTATGTAAAGATTGGCCCCATTCTCTATCGGCGAGTTAGATACTTTGAAAAGTGTGGGGTGGGGATTACTTATTCATTTATGTTTTTGTTTCATATAATTAAGAAATGACTGTCTTACTTTGGGTGTTCATAGTAGTATAATACTGGTTGATCACGTGCAAATTCTGTTAATCGCGATGCGATTTTTGGAAAATATGCGTGTGTCCAACCAGAATTATACTACCATGGACACCCAAAGTAAGACAGTCATTTCTTCTGTTTTCATTTGTACTAAATATCAGTCGTCATAGTAGGCAACCAGAATTATAGTTTGTAAATCCCTTTACAAAGCGGCACTTAACATAGGTATTCTTCTGTAATGGAAATAGTAGTAAATATATATCTTGTATTTGATCATAAATATATCTATCTGATCACTTAAAAAGGTTAAGATTGCAGAAATATCAAATGTAGGATGAAGAGCAGAAGAAATTATTTCTGATGCCCTGTTCACACGAATGCGCATCAAATCTAATTCGCATTAGATATGATGCGCATAATTCTAAATCGAATTAGATTCGCATTGCGTTCACACGACAAATTCTAATGCGCATTAAATTTTGGTACATTTGCTCTGATAACCGTATATTTTCGAATCACCAAGGTGAGAATTTATGCCAAATCATTGGAGTTCTCACTTTTTTTCTCTCTCTTCGTAAATTCTTTCCAGCAAGGCTAAAGCTTAACAAAGAATGATGTCATTAAGGGAAAAAATGACGTCATAATGTTTGTGACGTTACTGAGCGTAAGTCAAGAGACGTAGTGCAGTGCTTATAGTGAATGAAATCGATTTTTGGTCTATTCTGTGATTTGAGATCCAATGGCAGTGAAAAGTGCCAAGTTGTGGTGTGTACGTACTAAAGAATTCAAATACGTCAAATACGCATGCGCTAGATTTAATGCGAATTAGATTCCTTTGTGTTCACACGACAAAATCTAATGCGCATTAAAACTAATGCGAATTAAATTGTCGTGTGAACGCAACAAAAATCTAATGCGCATTAAATTCGATTTAATGCGCATTAAACCCTTCGTGTAAACAGGGCATGAGTGAATTGTCATCAATTTAACGCATTGTTATAAGAAATAAATGCCCTGTTTACACGACGGGTTTAATGCGCATTAAATCGAATTTAATGCGCATTGGATTTTAGCTGCGTTCACACGAGGAATCTAATGCGCATTAGTTTAATTCGCATTAGATTTAATGCGCATTAGATTTTGCCGTGTGAACGCAAAGCGAATCTAATTCGCATTAAATCTGGCGCATGCGTATATGATTTACTAGAATTCTACAGTACATTTCCATCATAACTGGGCACTTTTAATCACCCTTGGACCTCGAAACATAGAATAAGAGGTAAAAATACTTGATTTCATTCACAATGAACCCTCTAAGTAACTGTACTGCGTCTCTTAACTTACGTAGAGTAACATTATATTATGACGTCATTTTATCTCACAATGACGTCATGCAATGCATGCATAAGCCCAACTTACGAAGAGGTAAATTATTATGAGCAAAACAACATACAGGCATGCATTCGACCCTTGTACTATCTAAAGTATATACGGCTCTCAGTGCAAATGTACCAAAATCTAATGCGCATTAGAATGTGTCGTGTGAACGCAATGCGAATCTAATTCGCATTAGAATAAAGCGTATCAAATCTAATGCGAATTAGATTTAATGCGCACTCGTGTGAACAGGGCAAAAGTTTTCAACATTAGTTCGTATTGACTTCATATCTAATTTCGCATACTAGGGATAAAGCATTGAAAAATAATTAAGTAGTATTTGAAATGCACTATACATGTATACATCATTTCGCAAACTCGGAATGGCAGTTAGGAATATGTGCTTACGTATAAACACATATTAGATTTTATTTTGCCAATGACTAGTTCGAATCAACCAGAGAGCGTAAATTGCGTCACGTGCATGTTGTCTAAAGGAGTATATATAGTTTATATAGTAAAGTGGCCCCCTAAAATCAACTTCTCCATTATCAAATTTTGTTGCTATTTTTAGAGAGTTAAATATCTATATTTTAAGAAATCTAGTTATAAACACTACCTCTCGCATTCTAAGACATTGTATATGTTGCCTAAATATCATGAAAACTGGTGATTTTGTCTATTTTTCACGAAAAATAGCATAATTATTGATTATTTTCATTGAGATAACATCGAGCGGGATTTTGAACAACTTTTCCCTTTTATATGCACGTAAAGACTTGCAAATGTAACAACATATCAAAATATATAAGTTGTTCAGAAGCTCGCTCTATACTAGCTAATAGGAAGTTTGTCGAAAATAGGCCCCAAAATGATGTTTTTCCAGAAATTTGGCCAAATATAACATTTTTGATGCTCTAATTCTAAGAAATTGAGAAAGGAAATTTAAGGATATGTATCATTTCATAAGTAGCCTACATTGTAGAATAAATATTGGCACAAATTCATTTCTTTATGTAAATTTAAGATTTTGCCCCAAAAGGGGGACACTTTTCTATGTAAACCATATATAGTCCTTTCTATAGACCGTCAGCAATTCCGCCATTGTCGTATAAATGAATTCGCACGTAAAAGGAGTCGAGCAACGCCAATTTTCTGCAACAAAAACGGAGATTTTGGTCCTCGACAAAATTGAACAGTTATTAGTTTTGTTACTGACCGTCCACATAGATTTGTGGGGTTGACAAGCCCATAGATGGCGAGGCGAGCCTTCAATGGGTTTAATAAACCAGACAACTCTCTGTGGACGGTCAGTAACAAATCTAATAACTAATAATATCAAAACAATTGCAATCGTTAGTCCCAAAGAAAACTATATACCACATTGACCTAAAATAAATCTTTTAAAATTATCTGAAATTATATTAGATCAGCTATTCTCAAACTGAGAGGTATCTCCCTGATGACATATATCAATAGCTGACTCTTTGCATACATTTCATGTCATTTTTCAAATTGAGCTCTTTATAATATTCAGTATGTGGATTTCGCTATGTCGGCGTTTGGCATAACTGACTATAGGCATTTGTTGAAATGCATATATAGTAAACTGAAGTTTTACATTTTTTTTATATGTGAAAATTCTTCACTTTTTTATTAGATATATGACCCCTCCACAACAAAATGCATCCGTTGGTTCTTTGAAAATCTTTATATGAGTTTTGTACACATTCATTGATAGTGAAATACCAATGACGGAATTGAATAATAACTCCCCTTCTCTTGGTTTAATTTGGCAAATATTTAATCAGCAATTGAAAAATATGTATAATCGCTTAAAGTCGTATCGCTAAAATGATCCAGTGATAAAACTGAAATAAAATAAAATCACAGGAATATACCTTTTAAGAATATGATTCACTCGGATCACCTTTTTCTTTTCATGTGACGTTTTGCTAAAGGTGGCATATACCGCCTCGAGATATGACATCATTTCTTGAGTGAGTTAGATACAATACGAAAAGACAAAATTGATCCGAATGAACCTTATTTTGAAAAAGTCTTTTTCATGATCAAAGATAGCAAACAGAAATCAATCTCCTTTTAGATTCGCTTTCTATGCTGTTTTACCTAACATTCAACCATTCATAAGATTAGTATTTTTTTTAAGGTATATCAATCAATATAATCAATATATATAAATCAATTGTGCTTTCTTCAAGACTGATTGGTAACCGGGCAAGTGAGAGAGTCGTGCGCACGTAATCCGAATTACGGCATACTTGTAATTTGCAACTAAAGTGGCATATGGCCGTCCTAACTGGGCACCAGTTGCCCATTTATATCGTCAATTTATGCGTAATTTTTCGTATTTAGTGTTTTGATGTCGTCTATTGTGTTTGGTTTGTCTCTTGTTATCCTTTTCCTTTGTGTTTTCGTATTTGAGTGTTTCAGAAACGGAGTCCCATAGGAAATCCTATCTTTTCATTTATGTACCATTGAAGATGTGAGAAAGAAAAATAAGTCTTGTTTTTTACAATGTATGAATCTATTTCTGATATGTGATCATAACCGGCAATCATGACTGCCGGTATACTGTAATTAATCGTGACATACTTGCACGGATAAAATAACTCTTGGCAATATGATTGGTGGACAGCTACAGAAAATGCAAATATTCGTCAAGGTTATTCAGAATCTGTGCATAAGATACTTTTCAGCAGGTCAGTTGAAGAGTCTAGGTGACTTGACAAATGAAAGTCATATCGTATCAGTGCATTTTCTTCCGAAAGATGCATCGAAAAGTCTTTGTACCGAACCGTCCTACGACAATCACTGATCCTCGGAAATTTCCGTAGCTCGAATCGGAAATAAAAACGGAAAATCCCGGAAATGTGCGATTGGTCTAACAAGAATGAAAATAGTTTATTCCATTATTTTTCTTCTTACCAGAATTTTACCACTTTTAATGTCAGCTAACTGCTGGCAAGCTTTTTTGTAAAAGATAATACTTGTGTAAAAAATACTCGTACATAGAAGGTAGCTTTTTCGCAAGGGACATGATCCAAGTACAGTCATGTAAATTCTGCGAAATACATGTATCTGTACATGACGTGATTTGTAGGATTCTGAAATTTCTCTTACCACCAGGTATATTTTCAGACAGGGAAATGATACCTTTCGTTCTTGTATCCCTTACCTTCCAAAATTCTTGAAAAAAAATTCACGAAAATATTCTACAGGAAAAATTAATGACGAATTCAAGAAAAAAAAATTGTTGGGTGTTGTTTGATTTTCGGTTAAGTATTGGATATACACCGAAAACAATTAATTCTTAAAGATATTGGACAGTTTGAGGCCCGCGGGACCGAAAACTGTCCAATATCTTTAAGAATGAATTGTTTGAGGCGTATATCGTACTTAAAACATTGATCACTTTTCAAAGTGGCATTACCTTTGACTTTGTTCTTATTATGTTAATTGCCTTTACTGTAACGAAATGTTATCACTTCAGGTTCTAACATTTTCGCTACTAGCAGTAGTGAGTCTTTTATAAAAGAAGATAATGAAGGTGAAATTTTCAATTGAAAAAAAAAGCTGTGACAAATTATGACTCCAATTCCGTAAACCAAGACGAAATTGGATGCAATTGGAATCAACGAGAATACTTTGCGCGATGACGAGCATCTTTGGATATATAGAATAAAAGGGCGTGCCTCTAAAATTGTCGTTTTCCGGACAAGCAAGAAATAATGTAGTACCTCTAAATACCGAAAAGAAATAAGCGGGGACGTTCAACTTACTATGTGCAAAGTTAAATGAAAGAAAAAAAAATCAGGAAGATATTTTGAAGGAGTCTAGTTCGAAAAACCTTTTCTAAACCCTGCCTTTGACGATTATTTGCACCGGGAGGGGGACTGGGTCAAAATAACCGTCAAGGCTGGATTTAGGTAAGGTTTTTCGGACTACAAGATGTCGAGCAAAAGTCTTAATTATAAGTAAAATGATAAAAGATGGAGAAAAAAAAATTAAGACCGAAAAAAATGGACTGAACTATAATGCCTCTCACATTATCAATTCCGACACAACGGCCGATTCGTTAGATATTAAGATTGTGTTGGATTTTGTCAACTCCGGAAAAAATAGCAAAATTGGAATAGTCAGTACCACGATACATGGAATTCTTGTCACGTGATTTCTATATAAGGATTGTAACGGTTGTCATGTAGATGTCAAAGTACATTTACCTATGACTGTCCAATATTTAATCTAAGTCGCGTATATTTTTTTCCAATAAACGCGACCTAGATTTGATATTGGACAGTCAAAGGTAAATTTCGGACTGCTCGAACAAAGGCATCACGTCACATCAATGTTTTAATTATGAAAACAGTACGAATAAAGGACAATCACAGTCTTTGACGGCCGTATTTGTTGTTAAATCATTGATGTGACGTCATGCCTTTGTTCGAACAGTCCGAAATTTACCTTTGACTGTCCAATATCAAATCTAGGTCGCGTTTATTAGAAAAAATATACGCGACCTAGATTTAATATTGGACAGTCACAGGTAAATGTACTTTGACATCTACAGGACAACCGTTACAATCCTTATTTAGAACTCACGCGACAAGAATTCCATGTTTTCCGATATTTGCTATATTTTCCGGAGTTGACAAAATCCAGCACAATCTTATATATCTAAAAAAAATCGGCCGTTGTGTCGGAAATGACAATGTAAGAGACACTATAGTTAAGCCCGTTTTTTTTTTTTTTTTTTTTTTTTTTTTTTTTTTTTTTATTTTGTTTATTTTTTTTTTTTTTTGGTTTTTGTTTTTTTTTTCTTCGGTCTATTTTTCCCCATTTCTTGCTTGTCCGGAAAAGGAAACTTTTAGAGACACGCCCTTTTATTCTATATATAGAACGTCCCCACTGATTTCTTTTCGTCTTGGTTTACGGAATCTGCGTCATAATTTGTCACAACTTTTTTTAAATTGAAAATTTCATCTCCGTTATCTTCTTATATAAACGACTCCCTACTGCTTGTAGCGAGAATGTTAGAACCTGAAGTGATTACATTTCATTACAGTAAAGGCAATTAACATAATACGAACAAAGTCATGCCACTTTGAATAGTGATCAATGTTTTAAGTACGATATACGTCGAAAACAATTCATTCTTAAAGATATTGGACAGTTTTCGGCCCTGCGGGCCTCACACTGTCCAATATCTTTAAGAATGAATTGTTTTCGACGTATATCCAATACATAGATAGATTGATGAATTTGGTACTCATGGAAAAGAGTTCTTACTTTCTAAAAAAAAGTGTCGTAAAATTTGCAGCTAGTTCAGAGAAATCGAGAATGTTTTAACAAAACTACAATTCAGGAAGGGTGCTTCACTAAAGGCGATGGCAAAAGCTGACGTTGATCTTTGATTTCCATTCCGATTAGAATTATAATTGTATGAATGAATTTCATGTAAAAATGAAAGCTATGTAATTTCTCTTACAAAGATTATATCCTATTTTTAAGGTTTCCATTAAATGAGATTTTATTTATTGAGTTTTCAGATAAACATTAAAAAAGTACCTTTCAGTTATTCAGTCTGAAAGTCGATAAGGCAAGGCAAAATCATTAGATTTTCCACAGGAACAGTTGCGAACCCTGGAAAGAACGACATTTCGAAGTGAGGCCAGGTGCCCGGGAAGAGTCAGTGTCTCCTGATTGAATGCAACATCCGTCGCAATAGCTCCATGGAAACTTTTCAAATTCATTGATTTGAATAATTGCTTTATCACTTTTATGCCCAAAATGAATACGTTTAATTACATTCAATCAGACATCAAGGTCGACGATAAAACGTAAACAATTCTGAACAGTGACTACAAAATAACCCTTAGTTTGATTGGTTGTATTAAAATCGATAGAAATGCAAAAACACATCAGTACCTGAGGTTATGGTAATGAGATGTCCAGCTCTGTACTTTCTTGAAGAAAATTTTAAATCAATCTTATTGTCCCAGACACGTGATTAGAAAAATCCCCATCAGTGGTGCTTCTAGCCAAAGTGATTTTCCGACAAAGTCAAAAGCGCCCTCTGGTTCTATTTTTCGAATTTTGATTTGTTTAATTACTTTGCAGATAGTGCGCGGCTCCAAATTTCCTGTTGGGTCGATTCAGTAGCATAGTTTAATAAAATCGATGACCAAAATAGTATTGGAGGGATGGTAGTCGGATGTTTACCTCCAATAATTTCGATGTTATTTTTGGATGAAATGAAAAAAATCCGAAATAGCTAGATAATATATATGATGACAAATTGATTAAGGGCCCAAACAAAGCTTCTTTCATGCAACAGATCTGGAAAGAAGAATCATCAAGTTACGGGAAACGAGTTTAAATTCTCCACACTGCCACAAGGAATAAGTGTTTATAATAATAATACGGAATTGTTCCACATTAAAATCGAGTTTCATTTTTATATTGGCACTCGTACATTTTGCTTGAGTAAACAAGGGTTGACATTACCAATACTTTTTGAAGCAAAGATGCAAGGATACGCAATTAATTGTAATTTTTTTTAATTCCTTATATCTTTGATAGTCAGGGAAATCCTATGTAATTCTCTCTCCAAAACGGAAACAGTAACTAAACACAAGCACGATTGGCGTTTGTTCATTGTACATGCCAGTATTACATTTCACTACTACATAAAGTATAAGGAAATTCTCAACACAAACCCCATGTTCACTTTGTTTAAAGAGGAAGAAAAGCAAAGCAAACTTCACAATTCCAATAAGTTACGTAACTTAATTTCGTTTATGACAAGCGACATCAAAGATTCAAATTTCTCACAGGAAGATATTATACAGGCATAAAAGTGAGCGATTTGAATTTTATGTGCTATGATATCCGGAGGAGACTCGGAGTTCTGAATGTTCTTATGATTGGTTTCTGATTATAATCTTGGAATACAGAAAAATGAAAATAAAATACGTCATCCAGGTAACTTCTATATGGGCCATGTTCACCGTGTTATCAACAATACTTCTAGCTCTATTCAGCCTTAAACACAATCCAATCATTTCAATAGTACAATTTATTTGCAGTGCTGTTCTATATACATCCGGGTTCCTCTCCCTCCTTTTCGTGTCTTTTAAGTCCAGGTATTCCGTTTCCAATCATCAACAGCACGGATCGTTAGCCAGAAACTTCTTTATAGCATTCCTATGGATTTTTTATCTTGCAATCTGTTCTGAGGAGATCATAAAGATTACTGTTTCAATTCAGTGTTTTCTAACGAAGTGGTATAAAGAGGATATATATCTAATCTCTTTTGGAATTCTAAAGGTCTTGCTAATTTCTCTTCAAAATCTCCTTTTGACTGGGGAAAATTGGATTCCTAGAAACAACAGCTGCATAATTCCTAAATCACTTGTTATTCTGACAAACTTATGGCTTTGGTTAACTCACCATCACGGACATCAGGACGAACACTCTCCTGCTTCCATGAATGTTACTCACCCACGTGGGACAAGTTCTTGTGATCAACATTATCATTTAAGGATAGTCAGTAGAAGTATGTCAAGGTTTATCATTCCTGTGCAACTTGAGTACTTTATGCTTGTAATTCGTTTTCTAATATGGAAAAATCCACCTTCACTAGAACCTAATTCCAAGCGAGACGACATGGGAGTTGTTGAACCAAATGAAAACAGTAGGAAACAAGTGTTATTTGCCATTGCTCTATCGACATTTCTCAATGTTGTGGCCTATTCTGGTGACAGTGCAAGCGTATTTATTCCACAAAATGAGAACTACCATCACCTGATGCACGTCATTGATGTTGTTACACTGATTCTTCAGTCATTTACCGGTGTTCTTGTTGTTGGATGTTCTCTTTATGGTCTGTACGCATTTTCAATTTCACAAAGCCAAGTTAAGAAAGTTTGTGTTTCTGTCGACCTGGTAGATTACTTCCTGGTCATTTCTATGATGTGTCCAGTGGCCTTTGCTGCTATGGGATTTCTGTCGGAAAGTTCTGTATATAGTATTCCAAAAAATTTCATTTTCATTTTGGCAGCTGTCTTTCAAACAATATTTATTTTGATAGCAAAAGGAAACTTAAAAATTTTGAGTGCAAAATTTTACAAATCGGTATCTGTTGTTTGTTTTACAATTGGAATATATAACCTTATGATATGGTTCGTAGACATAACCTTTGCTTTACAAGTTGTTACGGATTCTGAATCTCATCCACAGAGCTGTCGACGTGAAATATTTGGTGATCGCCAGAGTTGTTTACGACTCAAACAATATCTTCTTTTCCCAGGTACTATATTTCTCAGATTTTATTCCTTCATTCAACTATTACATATTTTTGCAATTCTTCGAAAATATGTGTAGTAAAATAATTGTGCATTGGGAACTACCTTTTTAATGAAACTTTGCCCATTAATCCAGTCAGAACCTACCGAAAATCTGGAAAATTTTGCGTCGATTTATTTTTGCGGTTTTGAGTAAAAAGCCTACTGTATAGATTTATTTTTGTGATTCTAATTTTTACGAATCCATCGCCACTGAATAAAAATAAAATTATAGTATACGGTATTTTGTTAATATGCTGTACAATATTGTTTCATATTTTAATCTTTAGTCTTAAAAAAGGATTCCTATCTCATATTTCTTACCAATTGAATTGATAGCAATATGTTTTCCGATCGGAACAGTAAAGTTCGAACGTACGCTAACTGTTTGAAATTTGACGAATCCGAAAAATTATAAAGTATACGAATCGCAAATGATTTCACTAATGACAGCCTCAATCAGAGGAACTTAACTTACATTAACTGAAATAACCTCTTCATTGCAAACAAAGACTCACCCTAATTGTCTTATGATTTATTTATCACACCTATTCGGCGATCGACGAAGTGTAACTGTTCATATATGTTCATGTTTACATCAGAAATTGTAGAATATTTCATTTATTACGCTGTATTGCCACTTGAAAGCATTCAAAATAGGAATATATGACCATTCTCCATGTCCCCAGGTATCACCATGTGCGTAAAATCCTATTTTAAGACATTAATGTTCCGTTGAAATTATTTCCCTATTTGGATAGTCCAACTCGCGAAATAGTGTTGGAGTGTTTGAGAGAACAAACGACTGTGAAACGAAATTAAGTACATGGGGACATTTCTTGATATTTGCTGAGTTCCGTAGGATCAGTTTTAGGAGCCTAGGTATCTTACTTCTGGAGTTATAGAAGCTGATTTACATCTCGGTCTGCTTTTCATCGCTTCAGCACAAGCCCCCGGGTCGCAGCACAACCATCCTCCGTAATGCTGCGATGTACCAGGTGATATAAGTAGCGCGCACCTGACCAGTGTGTTGCAGTCGGTAACAGTCAGTTACAGTTTGTAACAGTATGTAGTCGCATTGTGTAGATTGTATATGTAGTGTGTAGATATGCATTTTATAACATGATGGATTATTATTGGACTTAAACTTAATTAATAAATGAACTTTTATTGCGACTCTTATTTCAATATGGATTATTTGGATTTACTTAGTTTCACAGCATTGGATGCTGTGGCGGAGAATGAGCAGACGACCTGCTCTGTTAAAGAATTGACCGCTCGGTATACTTCAAATGGTAGAAGTAGATTGTTTATACAACAATTACAATATACAAGGGTACAAAACAGACTACGCGACAAGTTAGTCTAAGAATACTACAATACATACAAGAAAACGCTCAAAAGGCCAACGCTACATTTGCATGAACAGAAAAAAAGTGACTTATTCCTCAAATAAAAGTTATAGTGAAACGTAGCCAGCAGGCTGGTCCGAATAGCTAGCTTTAATTATACACTGTAATGTGTACTTTACACACATACGCCACCTTATACAATACTGTAAAATACTTTATATTCGCGTGACCTTATTTTCGCGACATCTCGGCGAAAGATTAATTCGCGTGACTTTAATTTCGGTCATCATCTGAATATTTTTTGTTAGTTCCTTTTTTCTGTTTAAGTATATTTCATTTCCTCATCACCCTCGATTAATTGCTGAAATGCTTACTTCAAATAAGCTGAAATTAAACGTTCTTTGCCTACTTATCTTATATAAACAAGTCATTTGTTTACTTTTCGTCTCTTATTGAAAATTCTTGAAAACGGGACGATTAGAAATATAAAGAAATGCGTCATGATTATTTTATCTGAAAGATTTTACAGTTCTTTAGTATATTGTCTGGGTAATTAAGGCGAATTGATTAATTACTTTGTTTGTAATTCAAACATCCCAATCATCGACGCGTATTCCTGATCGTCCGTTGTCTAATTAGGGTAATTAATTCAACTGGAAAGGGAAAATAAGACGCTTTTGAATTTTGTCAAATTTGATCTACTTTCTATCTTTTGGACTTTTTATTAGCGAGGACTTTATTTTCGCGTTTGATCAAGCTCGCGAAATTACGCGAAAATAAAGTCCTCGCCAATAAAAAGTCGTTTACAGTATATTGCAATTCACATCGATCGCTTCGCTTTCAGGGCTTTTTCATAATTCATACCAGATTGTTCCCTCGTGACGTTATTTTATAGTTCCCTAAATGCGATCATGGATCAGGAACCGGAACCAAAGTTCGAAAATTGACTTTTTTTCCCTGTGCAGAAATTCAAGGTAAAAATCTGATTTATTTTATAAAATTTATACAGAGAAAAATTCTCAAAGGTGTGATAATATAAGTTATAATCGCAAAGTCCCCTACCGGCATTAATCCATGTCCTTCAACTCTTCCTTGACCTGTACTTACACCAAAAGATGAATCCTACATCAAAATAAGTTCAATATGTGTGTTAGAAAAGGTCTGGAAAACAGGAAAATTTAATGAAATTTGCTTTGAGCTAGGCCATACCTTTTGTACGAACAAATAAATCAAACCCAACTTCAACTTATTCTTTATCAGACTATAATGTATATACAAACCAAACATCAGCTCAACAGCATGAAAAGACTTGAAACTGAGAAGTTCATGTAATTTGCTAAGTGCTGGGGCCTTAACTCCTGTAGAAATGGGTCAATATAATTGAAACACGAATTTGATTTGTATCAAACTGAGATATACAAAAACTGTATTCACATACCAAAAATGATTTCAATATCTGCAATACAATGGAAGAAAAGTCCGGAGAACTAAGAATTTCATTAAATTTGCTAAGTCCAGGGGCAATAACTCTTGTAAAAATAGGTCAATCAGAACCAAACTCGATCTTGATCTGTATAACACTAAGATGTAATCACATATTAAAAAATTATTTCTATATCTACAACAACAGCCGAAAAAAAGTCTGGAAAACTGAGAATTTCATGAAATTTGCTAAGTCCAGGGGCCATAACTCTTGTAGAAATAGGTCATTTGGAACCAAACTCGAACTTGATCTGTATCACATTGAGATAAACTCACATACCAAAAATGAGATCAATATCTGCAGCGACAGCGAAAAAAAGTCTGGAAAACTGAGAATTTCATGATATTTGCTAAGTCCAGGGGCCATAACTCTTGTAGAAATAGGGCAATCGGTGCCAAACTAACTTGATCTGTATCACATTGAGATAAACTCACATACCAAACATGATATCAATATCTGCAACGACAACGAAAAAAGTCTGGAAAACTAAAGTGTGACAGACAGACAGACGGACAGACAGACAAACGGGATGGAAACTACAAGTCCCCTCCGGCGTGCCGGTAGGGGACTAAGAAAAGAAATCCGTATTTACCATCATATAAAATATAAGAATCTGTAACATGAATAACTTTAACTGTACAATAAGGCAAGTTGGATTATTAGGAGTTTTGATATGTACATCAAGTGACTCTGAATGATGAAATAATATCAACGAATATTTGGCACAAAAAATTGTATCAGGTAAACTTCTATGTTCTACTTCGAATCTACAGATCTAAGGTGTATCCTTAAATTTGTTGTAAGTAAAATGGATCGAAGTCCTGATAGCCTACCGCATCGTCTTTGAAATCAGTTTTGTTAAGATGAATCTCAACGTCTATAGAATGACGTGTCTTCACTTCGGATTCTGGGCTATCGTTTTTGTCTTGTAACGAAACTTCGTCGGCATTAGTAGTAGATTCTTGATGATAAGGTTGATTTGAATGATGAAATACAACATCTAAATATGGGTTATCATCACTGCAAGGTTTGTCGTCTGCTAACGATTCATACGGTTCACAGTCTTCTAATTCATAGATGCTTTCTTGTACATCGACTTTACCATCATCGTTTGGATTCTTATCCTTACTGACTTTGGAATAATTTGCTGAAGATATATAAGACAATTCATGCTCTGAATGTACATCAGTATCATTGTTATCCGTGTTGTCAGCAGAGGAGGGATTCGCAATCGTTAGCACACTACCACTTGATGTATTCCCGGAAGAAGAGTTGGCAAACGAGATGCTACTACCGTCTGTTTCCACTCCTGCAGAGTCAACAGATATTTCGCGAACTATTAGCTTGGGCGGCGCCACACATATCTCAGATATGTGGGAATTATCTAAAGGTAGCTTTTCTCTTTTCAAGGTAGAAGATTCTGATAATCTTTTCACAAGTTTGTTCGTCCTAAAAGTTACTCTTTCAGTTCGTGTTCTATTGAAGTAATGGTTGGTATCATCAATTTCACTTTGGCTTCTGGAATGTGATGTTTTAACGCTATTATTCAGTAATGCTGATCTTCTTACATTCTTCTGACTGTCATCTCTTTTAAGACTTTCTCGTTCGTCAAAACAGGGATTGAACTTCACACTTTGATCAGATCTGACTATATTGGTTTGAATATGAGGTTTAATAGTTCTTTTGAAGAGACTAGACCGAAATGACTTGGTAGTGTCATCAACATCTTCATCAACAACTGCGTTCTTTGAATCGTCAGGTTTAAGCTCTAAGTATTTGTTGAAAGAAGCCGCCATACTACTTTCAGTTGAACTGCAAGGACTAGGTGGGTCAAATTGATAATCGGGATTCTCTTCCATTATTTGACTGGATCTTGCACCCTCGCGGTCAACTCTGAAAACAGATCCGGGGGAAAGATTCAGGCAATTATAAAAGTATGTTATAGTTAATTGATATCTGTTGGGGTAATGGGTATCTTACTGAACCTTTCGCACTTGATATGCTATTCCATATTGAGCTCAAATTAAACTACAAATTTTTTATCCTAGAGACAAGGCGACTTACAGACAAACTACACAACCAAGGATTAATTTGTGAGCGACTGACTTTATAACTGCGGAATTGTTTTGAATGATACAATGAAAATGTAAAAAACGAAAATAATACCTCTTTGTTCAAAATTTTGAAAAATACTTTTTAAGAGCAGGATCATCAAAAGCACAAAATTCGATACATTACCAATATGGCTTTTCTGCATGCCTAAAGTTACAGGTGTTGCTTACACGCAGGAGATTCTTACTACAGGGCACCTGATCCAATCTCCGTAGGGGATGATACTTTTTTTGTTCAGTTGTGTAATTTCCATTGTTTTGTACGTATGCCAAATAATTAAGAATGATAGAAACAAAAGCTGATTTTCACAACCTTTTTGTTACATTCAAAATAGATCTTATTCAAATCTAATATGAATAGAAAATACTAATACTGATGATGCTATGAGCTACTGTGTAAAATACCACTTACAAATTAATGAGCGATGTCTTGAGACTTGCAGCAGACGGCCTTTGTGTCCTATCCCTATTCCAACATGTCTTAAGGATATCATATAGTAAAGGTGAACAAGCGTTGGATTGTTCTGGAATTTCCCCGCATAACAGATGATCACGTAGCTGAAATAATTATCAATTTATTGAGATGTTTGTTTGCAAGAAACACCAAGAAGACGTAAATGGAAATCTCTTTGATCATCGATCAATATTTCTTATCTTGTTTATCTGAAATAAATCCAATTCATATAATCCGAATATCCAGCATATGATGTCGTAATGTATGACATAAACTAACCTTGTCTCTAGGAACCATCGGAAAAGGTATGCACTTAAGTCTGTTTGCCGATGGATTGTCCCTGTATAAGTCTAGGGCTGAGTAATATTCATGTATTGTCATAGCCAGCATGTAGATATCACTCTCAAAGGAATATTGGCTGTTGTCAATCAGTTCTATTGGAAGCCTGGTAAAAAAAGAAATGTAAAATCATTATATGACCTAGCATTACGAAATTATACAAATATAAATTGTGAAAGAATAAGGACAATGTTGCTAAAAAAAATACGTGCGTTGAATTTACTTCTTTTCTTAGGATTACTTCATCCATAATAACGATTTGACATGACATAAAATATTGAGTCTTTTACAAACCAATTCCATCTTTCTGTAAATTGTCTGTCTACAAGACAATCGTCAATGCTCTCAGGGTTTAGATACATCATCCGTCCAATCCGTGTGGTGGCAACCTAAATCATAACAGAATGGTGAATGTTTATTTCATAATTTTGCCCGAGACTGGGTAAATTCCGTCATGGGCACGCCGTCTACATTTCTGTAGAAATCAAGAAATTACATTTATACAGCAATGCCTGACGCGTCTGTAATAGGAGTCGAGGAGACGGCAATTTACTCGATAATATTACATGTTACACGTCTTCAAATTCAATGCATCATTTAAAGGCCAACGGGGGTCTATATAAGGGGACAGGTAATTTTTCTGTCATTTCCTCACTGACCGTTATAGGTTAACATCTCTTATTGGTATCTGATTGGTTCCCTTTAATCCTTTTACCCCTATCAATTTTTGATTGACAGCTTAAAACAGACGAGACTCGGGTATCTCATTAGCATAATAAAGGATTACCTGTCGGTTTGTCTTTGATGTAACACGCCGCTCGCAGACGGTGTTGTCTTCAAAGACGGTATGTCACGCCTTTCAAGATTATGTCATTCAGGTATACCTATTAACGACCGGGTGGTTCCCAATGCCGGCCTTTAAGAACAATTAAATTTGCAGCATGGACCAGGCACGCACGTTTCGGGTAATAAAACATGTCATCCTAAATTTATTTTCAATTAAAGTGATAAAACCATGTTTCTTGCCGCAATAATTTTTGAAAATAAAGTAAAAATCGTAGTAGTGTCCCTTTTGTATCAAGTACTAAACAGTTAGCAAGATGGAAAGAAGAGAGTAGAGAACCTATGTGAAGATTATATTCATCGACAAACGAAATCAGTTATCTTGTTTCCAACTTATCGTTAATTCAATGAGATTTATATGAATGATCAAACTTAAAGACGGGGAAGCTAAGTCGAAGTGAGCCAAGCCCTCTTCTTTATTGATCAACCAGTCATATCTATGACAAACCAAACAACTAATAAGGGAGATTTTTTAAAACTAATTTGTTTTTATACACCATATTTAGATATCAATCAATAAATTGGCTTGGGTATGTTTGCTGCAGTTGGCAATGTCGTTTTATGTATTGCAAGGTGGAAGAAAACCCCGATTGATTTTGTAGCTATATAGAATATTTCTTTTGTAATATATTTCAAAAATATAACCAGAGGGCGCTTCTAAAAATTTTGCTGTGTCTAAAAATTACTTTGGCTGAAAGCATCACTGATGAAGATTTAATATCCAAAAACATGTGTCTGGTGCATAATAAATTGGTTTGAAATTTTCTTTGGGAAGGTATAGAATTGGAACACTTCCGTATTATTTAAATAAATGATAAAAAGTAAAGGTATAATACAAACCTTTCCGTTTCCATCCTTTGTTAGATACATCACTTTACCACAGATATCTCTTAATACAAAATTGGAACTATGCATCTTGTGTACGAAGTCGACCAGTTTGATGACAACTTGCAGGTAGCACTGTGCAGGTTCGTCATCATAAGGGTCTCCGTAGGTGTTCCGTAGAGCAAGGTCTATAACATTTACACCATCCAACCGGTATATCTAAATAAAATTACTTACATGTTACGTAATAATGATCATCATTCGTGTGATATTTGAACAAATATGGTTAAACTAAATTAATTATTACAGCGCGTGTATACACACAGTGCCACCTACGATAAATTCCGCTTTTGCACAGGACTCTGGAGATTGTTCATAAGATAAAGTTGTCATGTCTGTCTGTATGGTGCTGTATTAATGTCTACGTCTGTTCGTCCGCTTTTTTCTTTTCTCGTGAGGTAGTTTTGTTTTTCAAGAATATGTATGTCTATTGATTATAATTTTTGGATTCTGATTCTGAGTTAATGTTGACTCTCATTCACTGTACCAAGTGCGGGTTCAACGCCACATTCACGCCATTTTAAAGTACCAAGTGCGGGTTCAACGCCACATTTACTGATGCCTAGTCATTTAAAGTACCAAGTGCGGACTCAACGCCACACTTACTGACAGACTTTGAGATCATGTCGCCTGAATCAGAAAGATGTGATAGGTCTTACCAGGTTTTGTTTTTCGTAAGGTTTTCTTTCAATTTGAGGTTTTTCGTGTATTGTTAGCTCAGTCCAGATAATTCTTGGAAGAACCTCCTCTAAAAACGAATTCTCAACAGGTTCAACAACAGTAACAACTGTAGACTGAAAAAGAAGAGGTTACGACAGTCAAAACATTGGCTGTAACTTTAGAGATGTTGTAACTATGTGAAACCCTAAGCAATCAGATATTAATGCTTTGTTCATGTTACATTTCAGTATTTTCTTTATTCTTCTTGTGTAAAAGAAAATAAGGGATCTTTACGGTTTTCGCTATAATTGTACCACTATGAAAGGACAATATTGCATCATGAGTTACATTGGGCCATGGAAAAATAAAAAGTGTTGAAAAAAGTCTGTCATTGTAATTAAACAACATTGCATGTATAATATTAAATAAAAGGCTTTTACGTTGATCTTTATTTCTGGATCCTCCGATGACAATAGATCAGCCTCTGTACAGGCGAGATGTGCTGTTTGCTTTCTCTGTGACGCCCTTAGGTTAAAATACATCTGACGTGGATCTAAAATATGACGTCATTGAAATATAATAAAGAAATTACAACTATCCTTATGTTTATAATTTCGCACTTCACATATTTCCTTTTCTACGTACTCGAGTAAAACTAATTTATCGAAATGCATATTTTGTGCACTGAAATTATATCCAAAGAACATGTATTTCAAAAGTGATAACTATAATTCTTTTCACTATTTTGCGCAAATGAAAAAGAAATACTTGATGTGTCTGAAGCACATTACATACTATTGAGGGATTAAAATCCTGGGCTTAATACTTCACAAGACATAACTTCCAGAATGCATGCATTTTTCTCTAAATTTCATATTTGGGTTTTTGTGTGAAGTAAGTGGATACATTCTATAATATTCTAACGATATTTTAAACATCAGTTAATATTTTGAACCTTCAGATTAAAAATTGATTAAACATCGTCATGCATTCAAGCCAATCATGCAAAACTAGAAAGGAAAGGAAATCAATGTTTCTACATGATCAAAAACATAAAACATAAAAAGCATTTGCATATATCAGATAAAACAATAATGTTTTCAAGTGATAAATGATTTAAATTAAGAAAAAGTAAAAGTATTTCACAGGGATGCTTTAGCTGTATATTTACTCTCGAATATAATATCTTGAACTATCTTGCTCATTTCGCTAATCAACAGTACACTTGGACAATCTTTTCGTAATTAAGAATGAATTGTCCAAAATAATCATTTTCCTTTTTTAAATAAAGAATGACACGACAACGAATATATTTCTATTATTTACACAAATACGTGTCAGTTAATGTTGTTATGTTTCTTCTAAATAACGTTTCATTTAATTCCAGACATTATACGGGGGCTGATTGATATGTTGTGAGCCTCGGTTTTCTTGGTTGCAGAAGATATTCTGCAGATAGATTATCTCCACAAAGGACAAACAATCAACGACACATACTATGCTTTACTTCTGACGCAGTTACGGGAAAGCTCACTAAAGATGTGTCGTTCCATCAGGACAATGCACCTGTTCACAAGTCTGTCAGTGTCATGGCTGCCATTCATGATTGTGGCTTCAATTTGATTGAGTATCCGCCTTATTTACCTGGTCTTGCTCCATCCGACTTTCATCTATTCAGAAAAATGAAAGCGGCTATTTATGGCACCCATTTTTAGTCCGATGATGACGTCATACTTGCAGTGGATGACTTTATGACCAGTCAAGATAAGGATTTCTTTAAAAGTGGTATTGAGGATACTGAAGGGGATTGTGTAGAAAAATAATGCAAAATGTTTAATAAAATTCAAATCCTTAAACACAAGGCTCACAACTTATCAATCTGCATCGTAGAAATATGACCGTTTCGGGTATTTAACACTCGTCAGTGATCCTCAACAATGAAATATGGGGATGTACTTCATATGAAGAGGTTTGCTATGAAAATTGATACCATTTACGGTGTTTGCAAATTTGTTTGCGAAACTTTGTTTGATTCGGAAGATATTTTTGGTCCAAACTTTTTCATTCCTCGGCGTATTTGAAAGGTTTGAATTTTCTCTGAGTAAAAAAGGATCAAAGATAAAAGCCAACACTGCAAATATTCCATTTGATGCAAGATTTTCTCATGCGATTTTAGAAATGAAATATGAAAGACGACGACGAATAGGCAGCGGGTAAAAAATGACAATTAAAATCAGCAATTACGCGTTTTGTTTCGATGATTTGGCATGAAAACATTTCTTTGCTTTTAGTTGTATTTTTAAAAGTATGATTATAGATGTTTTTCACATAGCCAAAATTTGCTTTAGTTACCTCCCGTTCTCAGTCATATCTTGGGTCAGACTTAAAATATCTTTTTAGAATTGAACCATTTCATTATTAATGATTTTTTTTTAATGCGGAATTTCGAATCATATATTATTTGTGTCAAACTTACATATCTCTAAACAATTTTACCGTTCATCAATACGGATTCCGAAAATTTATAAGAAATTTGAAAGAAAATATCATTTACGTTATTACATATTTAGAGAATATACTTACTCTTAAACTGAAATTTTCAGCATGAAAAAAAAAAGAGAGAAGCGTTCTGCGCGAACCAGAAAAAAAAACCATATGAACATATGTTTATAAAGAATTTGAAGATATACCACTGGTTTGACCCAAAATATGACCGAAAAGAAGATGGAACTCGAGTAGACATATAATATCCATCAATATATCACAAATCGTGCATTAAGAAGCTATCAATGACCATGCAAGAAGTGTTATTGTGAAAACGTAACAAGATGAGGGTTTAATGAACACTTACCGCATTCTCCTCAAATTAATAAAGAATCAAATATGAATTGATTGTTTACACATATATAAATGATTATACTATAAACCGTACAGCTTTAGAAGAAAACGTGAGTAGAGAGATTGAAATTTCATACGTTTACTTGTATGTATATGAATTATTACGACGTCATCGTTTAATGCGTTTGATGTCACTTGCGCCTCGTGCTACACGTTGTCAGTGAACGTGTTAAGTAAGGGTTACACTAGGATGCTACATTAAGATATTCAATCCGCTCTACAGTTTAAAGTGGTATAAAGGAGGGCTATAATTATATTCAAAATGCCTTCAAGTGTCCGTTTCAATATAGATTTCACCAAACTTCCTTTAACCAAACTTCCAAATGTTCCTTTGAATTTTAACCCGTTCAGATGCAAGCTCATATTGTCTATAAGTTTTACTTGTAGATACATGTATTATTCTTTCGAAAGAAATTTAAACTACAGTAACGTAAGGTGTAGTTCAACCTCTACTAGTTACCCAGTTACAGAAAGATATATCTACAGATGTCTATATCACAAAGGGGGACTGAAATCAGACCTTACTGCATCGACAAGACGCTGATTGCCAAAACATGAATGTGAAGCAAGAATGTAAAACATGAATGTAAAACATGAATGTAAAACATGAATGTAAAACATGAATGTAAAACATGACTGTGAAACATGAAAGTAAAACATGAAAGTAAAACACGAAAGTAAAATATGAATGTAAAACATAAATGTGAAACATGAATGTGAAACATGAATATGAATCATAAATGTGAAAGATGAATATGAAGCAAGAATGTGAAACATGAATGTGAAACTTGAATGTCAATACTTGTATGGCATTAAGCTTTGAAGAGTACTACATGTGTAAGCAAAGAGTTGTATTTGTTGATAAATTTGTAAACCTTCCATGACATAAATCTGTATAATGTAGAGTATTTATACATAGATTGCTGTGTTTGTAGGTATGTAAAATAATTCAAACATAATGTTAGTCTAAGAAATATTTATTTAGTAGTTATAGATACAAGATAGTACAAGACAGTATATAATGTATCTTATAAAGTTTGCAACATATTACACATACCGAATCAAACTTTGATAACTATTAATTTACTTACTTGTTCCTGAAACTTTGAAGCTCTTTATGAATTCTGGTAGTTCCTTCACACAAAATAGAAAAAGATAACATTTTAATCAAATGTAGAAGCTCTTTATGAAGAAAGATAAAGAAACAAATATAGGTATCGATCATGTTACAATCTAGAAAGAAATCAAAGGACTGAAGGTCCTGAACGATACTTCTATTCAAAATTTATAGTCAGCACTGATGAATGTTGAATCATTTTATTGTTTATGTAATGATGAATTGATGATGATTTCTTTTTATACATAGGATGCATATGCATGTAAAGCTAATAATTTTCATTTCTATGAGCTCATCGTGTTCTATAAACAGCATAATTTATAAACTATTTATATTTACTATAAGTGGTTTAAGTTTCCAAATGGGTTTATCTTAAGAGACTGCTCCGGGTTTAAGTCGTCAGAATAAAATGTAATCCCATTTGGAAACTAGAAAGACGTTAAGACCATACATGCATGTTTAAAATAGAAACTAGAAAGACGTTAAGACCATGCATGCATGTTTAAAATTACTTACAATCTAGAATATATATGATAAAAGAGCGGTTACATGTAGTTCCAGTGTAACTTTAAGTTTATTACCACTGGTAATTTCCAAAAAATCTCATTTTAATTACCAGAATTTCCTTTTTCTTTCAACAAGATCATGCTTCGTTTCTACTTTCGTTTCTCTTCGGTATATACATCATGAACATAGGGAAGACAACTCTTACATTATATAAGTTAAAAGAAGTACTATATTACTACGCCACCAGCGCGCAGTGAAAGCAAGAAATGAATAGTTTATTTTTTAGTGATGCATTTACTTTATATGCAATTGAAACTTTTTTCAAGAAGGAGGATAATCTTGATCTTGCATGTGTCAGACAGCAAATTCCTATATTAGAAAAAGCACTATATTTTGAGTCGTATGGATATGTTGCAAATCGGGAATGTCTCAACTGTTACGATAACATAAGCTAGGAAACTTCCTGAAAGGAAGTATCCTAAAAATGATCACCTGTTAGAACAGCGCTTCTAGACAAAATAAATTCCGAATTCAGTGCACTAAACATGCATGTTTTGGAGAATTAACCCTCAAATGGGTAAAATGTATCAAAACAGACCAAACCCTTAAAAAGATGGAATATATGAATGAATTAAAGTAACGAAATTTATTACTCCTAAAGTTATACGAGGAGTGAAGAATGGATCATCTACATTAAGCCAGTGGCGAGTTAATATAGTTATTCTCCATACTATCAATATCCGGAGTAATCATAAGTACTATTTCAGTCTGGTGAAATACTTCTTTTGTAATGAAAGCTTACTTCCGGTATAGTACAAATATAATAGTATATCCCACAACAATATCATGTTTTTACGTATTTTTGGAACGAGAAATCCAACAAAATGCACAATGAAAAGTCTAATTACAGAATGCGGTAGAATAAAATGACTTAGTATGTAAACACATTTCGTGTCATATTATTCTGCACACAGCTTGTGGATAAAAAACAAACTACATGTAGGAAAACAAAGAAAATTCACCCTCTCTGGTTCCTCTTGACTTTTGGATAGTTCGGGATATTTCCAGTCGCCTCCATGACTATCACTAGGTCTCAACCTCCTGTCTACACAAGTAGATAAAATACACATAGAGGATTAGATTGAAATCAGTACAAAGCACACGTACCCTAGAACAGTTATAGACACAGGCACATGTAGAAAGAGCGTCGATATCCGGTATGGTCGTAAGAGAATACTGGTATAATCTATAGAAAGACAAGGCTTCCGACGAATTTTTCAGCTAGAAGTAGCATTTCTGCATTTTTTTTTTTTTTTTTTTTTTTTTTTTTTTTTTTGTTGCATTTGAAGGCCAAAACGGGGTATAACCATAAAGATTGATTTGTATACTTCCTAAAAACATCAATAATTAACCCAAAAAGATCTCATAACATAGCTAAATCACCTACCTTAGTTGGACTGTTTTCTACTTTCTGTCTTGAACCTCTATTGCCAGATTAGCTAGTCTGAGTCATCCAGGTGTTTTACTCTGCTTACAGTAAGCAGAGTAAAGCCTCTGAATGAATCAGTATTTGTCCAATCTGGCAATGGAGGTTCAAGACAGAAAGTAGAAAACAGTCCAACTTAGGTAGGTGATTAGGCTATGTTATGAGATCTTTTTGGAAGAATTATTGGTGTTTTTAGGAAATATACAAATCAATCTTTATGGTCATACCCCAATTTGCCCTTCAAACATGTCAAATGCAAAAATTGCAGATGCTACTTCTAGCTGAAAATTCGTCGGAAGCCTTGTCTTTCTATACATATATTCTCATATGACCTGTAAAGGGGTATCATACAGGATATTGACACTCTTTCTACATGTGCCTGTGGTTATAAACATCAATGTTCACGATGAAAGTGATAGGAAATTATTGAAAACTTTTGGACGAATACAATGAACAGCAAATATATTTCGAGTGAATTTATGATTATAATCAGAATAAGAAAATTATTTTAAAATATGTCTAGCTTCTTCGATTTACTGCTCTGCTTTTCAACAAAACACAATGAGATTCTTATAGCTATTTGTCCTATTTTTTTTATAACCTAGAATGAAATGAGAAAAAAAGAATGAAAGATTGATTTTAGATACCTTTTGATCTTGACAAATACTGTTCTAGCGTTTGAAGTCCATCTTGCAGAGTGTAGGATCCGTCAAAGCTGACAAACTTTAACAAGAGATCATGAATAGGTCTAGGTATACAAGGTGTATGCCGGGGCTTCAGGTCCTGGAATATCACCTGTCAAAATGAAAGTTATGACAATTTATATCACATTATAGTAATATGATCGAATCACATTAAATGCATCAAAGATGTCAGATGACGCAATTTAAAATTGCTCGTTCAAATACTCAATATAAAAAGAATCATGTGAGCTTTGAAGTAAAAAAATCACTGCAACTGTGAGTCTTTGCTTCCTCTTGTCATTTAATATTAAAGCTAGGCTAAAAATTAGAATTCACTAAACTTTCATAGCGTGGAGAAGTCTTCGTGAATTCACAAAGTGAACAGTACTTGCCCGTACATTTTAGATTGACCGCCAGTCCTTAACATATAGTCCCATCCCAAACCTTTTTTTTTAAATACCTTACTCTCAATCTCAGTTTAACCATACCATAAAGTGAAGGCACCGAAATGGTTGCGAATAAGAATTGGGCGAGTGAGTTTTACCATCTGTATGTTAAGGATAATGCATAATTAAGAGGAAGTTCTTACAAACGGATTTTAGAATTTGTCACCGAAGAAATTTTTTTCTCTGACACCAGGGTCGGAATATAGATAATTGAAAAAAATATTAAACAGTCAATCGCTTAGAACTATTTCACCATACTGGAATAAACAAAGATTATTATGTATACCTACTAAAGAAAAGAAATTAAGTGCCCCCCCCCCTCGACTGCCACTGTCTTTTGGACAAAAAATCAAAATGCCACAAAGCTCTTGACATGAATGTTTCGGATAATGAACAATATTGGTTTTTATTCTTTTAAATGTAGGAAGCATACGACCATTAGTACCATTTCGAGTATTTTCCCTAGTTCCATGTTGTAGAGTTCTGTAAATGGCTGACATCCATGGGTAAACAGCTCGTAGATCATCATCCCCACCATGTATTTGTCTGTATTGACATCAAAACGATCGTCTAGTATCGAGACTGCCGGAGACCATCTTAGAGGTATTAGGTTCTCTGTTGTATCTTGAAATTGAAAAAAGAGCATTATGCTTTTTATGCATACATCCAAATATATTCTTTATGTAATCTTGGGCTAGTTTACAGGTGATAAAATGTACTTCCCCGACTCCGTAGCATTTGCCGATTCCATGAGTACTTCAATTATTCTCAAATAGTCCTTTATATATATATTGATGCTCCGATGATAACTTAATATCCCATTACTTGTCAGAGCGAAATTGAGCACATGGTCTTAACCAGGAAGTAGAAATTTTGTTTCACAACATTGATTAATCACTGAAGACATATCGTCAATCTGTTTACTGTTGTCATCAAGGAAAAATGGCAAAACTTTGGTAACATTTAATCTCAACTTTGATCTGAATTTTGTATAACTCTTGATTAACATTTAGTTAAATTAAACATTAAGATAAACATTAAATCAAATTAGGGGATCTTACCTATTGCGAATCCATCTTTGTCGCTCAACGCGATTCCGAAATCACGGAGCACTGGCGTATCACCATCTTTTAAGGCAAAAGTCCTCGTTGTCAAATCCCTGTGTATGATTTTCTTGGAATGAAGATACATGACTGCTTCCATAAGGCCTGTTGTCATTATGACTAGAGTATCTTCTGGAAGCCATGTTTGATTGCGCCTCATTCGTAAAAGATACTTAGACAAATCATGTTCTTGAAAACTCTCAGTGATGTAGAAATATGGCAGAGGACGAGTTTGGTAGGCAATAAGTCTACATATGTTATGATGACAGACACTGTTCAAGGAGTGAAGCGTTTCCAAATTCGTTGTGTGGTATTTTGTTTCATTCTCATCTGCGTATTCAGAGTAGTTATACATGCTGCCTTTGCTGATGCTGTGGAAAGTAGGGAATAGAACCTGAACACGGACTTTGCAGTCGTAACCTATTCTCCCGCTCAGAGCTCTCCAGACTGGACCGTTGATTTCCTCAATATCATAATCTTTGTGATCTAATTTGACATTCAGTGCTAGCAGGGTACTCTCAATGTGCGGTAATACCATTCGACGAAAGTCACTAGCTTTAAAGCTGTTCTTTCCGAGAATGCCAATGATTTGGTGAATAATTACCTTATCCTTGTGGAAAAGCAACGGCTTGACAATGTCAATGAGATGCAGACGTTGAATTTGAGAAAGAAATTTCCCCTCAAGTACCACCGAAAGTATCATGAGTAGCGTCCCTTTGTATTCACAATCTGACGATCCGTCAGTCCCACTTTCTGAAAGTTCCGGTTTCGAGGCAACAAATGTAACTACCTTTGTCAATGTAATGCATACGTGGAACATGGTATAGTCTTTCTTTTTAGACAAAATTTTAGTCATCGTCTCGACAACACGATGAAGGAATTTCAAGAAATCAATATTTCTGGCATTTGTCACCTGTAAAATCTGTAGACAGAAGAAATTAAGTTTTAGCAAAGAACAAAATTATCCTATTTTTCTGTAAAACAGCATGCTTCTGTAAACTTCAAGGTGAAGTTATTTACTTGAGAATTGCTCCTCTTTCTCGTTTAACTGAGTTTAACTTCTACATGCATTTTTTCTTATTCAGGCTCATTTGTCATGCTGTATCTTGCATATTTCAAATTATAGATTCATATGTAATATAATATGTTTATAAAAGAAAAAAAGATGAAATAAATAACAATGCATGTTATCAATCCTTCCAAAAATGAAACTGGGCTTTTTTATAGCCTTTTTTAAAGCCTTCTATTGACTTGTTCGCTTTAACTAAGACGAGAACTCTATGATACGACATATCTCGGAGTACGTGCCCTGTTTACAGATCATTTCATTCTTTTTGCTATGTTTCAAGTAGGGATTAGCTGGTTTTTCTATCTATTTCGCCTATAATCAACTTTCTTATATGTATTGACTTTTTGGCTTATTTTTCTTTAAAGCAATCAGTGCGATAGTGATCAATACTTACTTGATTTGATATTCCAAGAACACAAGCATAATTCTCTATTTCGGAAAAGTTTTTCAAGTCTTCTTCAATTTTAGCTCTTGTTTCTTTAATAGGAAGAGCATCCCTCCAATGGCCAATTTTCAAGGTGGAAAGATTTGTCAGTTTAGCGCGCAAAGACTGTGCCAGAGAATGCATAGACTTGATGGAATATTTCAGGCAATCACCATGAGCGCCGATATTATCCATTGGTGGACAATCTCTAACCTTACGGCATATGTCATCTATTGAATTCTCTAAATGCGAGTCACATCCTCTTTCAAGTGTCCACAAATAGAGGATTCCGAGGGATGCTGTGATGACATGAATCATCTTCAACACTAGAACATGGTCTCCAATACCGTGTGGTAAGAGTTGAGTGAGCTCATGGACACTACGTATTATCTCCTCTATATTGCATTTACAAACTTCTCTTGTATACACAAGCTCCTCTATAAGTTCAAATAGCTTCGTTTGTATCGACCGATTTTGACATTTTGTCAAAACTACGAGATCAAAGAGTTCACGGTTCTTAAATAAAGCTGGTCCTCTCTCAGCAACAATGTGCTTTGCTAGATTCTCTCTTACTCCATCCGAGCCCTGGATGTAGAGGTGGGGTATTTCAGATGCCGGACAATGAAAATTCTCTGCAAGTATGAGCAATAGCAAATATGAATGACATCAAAAGTATAAATTTGTCACATATGATAACACAATATTAATTTTCAGAGATATATTCTATTTTCCTTCTGCTTCACTTACAATCGATATTATTTAATGCACTCAAGTGGTTCGTGTGTACGCTCTGATTCTGGTATGTGTCTGGGGATGATAACCGTATATGTACAATATCAGTAACAGCATCGCAACAAATCTATTTAAAACAATAGACTACCTTTAGTAAACAACACTATGTAAAAAGGAACGGATTAAATTTATGAAAGATTATGGATCAGTTTAACGCCGCAGAAGAAGAAAAGAGTTAGAATTTAGTTGTGGAAAAGATAATTCGCTTACAGGCATCAAAGCAAAAGCATTTGAAGGATTTTCACAGAAACTTGGTATACTTGATACTCTAAGTCCCTTAAGCTGGTGGAAAAAGACAAATATCAGAATACCTTTAGGAAATTGTTCAGTATGTTAAGAATGTTCATGGTTATCAGTTCTTATGTGAGCGTAGTTTCCTCCTTGGGCCTTTTGTGTTAACTAAACGAGACGAACATAAAGACATCAATAATAGTTGCTGTGGTACAAGGTATAATACATACGTGATGGTGAAGTGTAGGATTCTTTGACAAATGAACCAAAGGGAACATTTTCTCTACGTAATGACCGTGCATCTACATAGTCCTCTTTGGTCTCGGCGGTTGCTCTATGGAACACGTCCACACATTCCCCGAGAGTCACACATGGATTCCGCTCCTCTGGTATTACATATTTAACAGGAGTGTCGTCAACGTATTCCTTTTCTTGGTCTATCAGATATCTAGCCCCTGCTATCGTTTCGTACACGTGATCTGTGCTTTCGTCTACAACATTTACTGCTCCAATATCTGTGTACTCTACGTTCTGTTCAAGTGTTTCCTTTATGCGGGTAACGAAGTTTTTCAGCTCTCTTTCGTTCCTGATAAACTTTGCGTCCTTCTTGAGTAGAGAATATCGTACAGTGTCTAGAAGACCTACCAGAAAGCTGATGTGTGCGCCGCGGATATATTGTCTGGCAAAATCATTTTGGACTTTTTGAGAATGTCTGCATGCGAGAAGGACGACTAACACGGATTTACTGGAGGAGTAGAATATGTCCCGAGCAGTGATTTCATTGCCAACATGGATGTGTTTACATTTAAAACCTTCGTCGACAAAACGTTGCCAAATTTGATTAAAGGTTTGATCATGACAGTATTCTTGGTCACATTTCACGAACGACAGATCATATTCCTTTTTTCTATTAGTTGTTGCCATGGTATATTATATTATATTGGTAGCAATACGACCTGATCAACCCTGATAATCTGAATCTCCAAAAACACTGTAAAGAAAAACATAAAATCATAAATCATAGTTTTAGAGAAAATTGACGTAATTCAATTTCATTTAAATATTTTTAACAAGAATCGAATTCACCCTCCAAGATGTACTACATGATATTTAAAGAAATGTTTTTAGGTTTATCATTTAATGTACTGTCCCCTACTTGAAACGAGTAATAGTGCTGGAAAATTTTCAAAATTAGAGCAGTAGATGTCGATATGTATATTGGACACATAGATCGAAGTTTTAATATGAACCAAGGCAAAGCCTTTTTGTGCGAGCGGAGAGAAAATAAATATGATTGTATAAAATAAAAAAAGATCTTTCTTTTTTATTTTCTTGCATTATAGACTATGATGGTTTATCTTATCTTACAAAACTTTCTGTTTGATGATTGCCAAAAAAGGTAGTATAAGGCGAGTGGAAACACGGAAGCATTTGTAAAATTGATCTAGACCAGCAGCTGAACACTTTTAAGGGGGGGGGGGGGGGGGGGGCTTAAAATATTGTTCTTTATAATTCATTTTAATTTTGTAAGAATAATGTTACTAGCTGAAAATAAAATACTTTTTGCATATCGAACAAAAGAAAAAAAAACATATTCCGACTTCTGACAGTACGAAACCACCCGAGACGAGAAAGCAATCGAGTCGAAAAAAAATTTAAATGGCAATATCCAGCATCTCCGCAGTAACTCAGTGTGCGAGGGGACGAAAGTTTTTGAAAGCATAGTAGTACATTCTCATTCTTTGATTCAGCAAATTTTCTCAATAAGGTAAGTGTATACGCGTTAACATAAGGGCGAGCTCCGCTCGCTATTATTATTTTTAAATGAATTTCTCTCAGCAAAGCCACTTTTTACACTGAAAACAGACAAATGAAAGAAATACATTGTAATATGATAGCTTCTAATAATCTTTCAACGACCTACATCTGCGTATAATAGTCTTTTACGATAGACATGTTAGAAAGTGTTAAATTTATAAATGTTTTGAAACAACTATTAACATCGTACCTTCATCTGTGAGATGACCTTTGTATGACTCCGGTAATGTACATTAAGATAAAGGAGGATAAACAATGTATTATGACATCTATATCACTTTCGGAATTTTCAAAATCTAAATATATCCGATACTTGACATGTAACAATCATATGACACGTTCACAGATATATTTAGGTTTCAAAATTTGAGGGTGTTTCCCGTGGTAAACTCTGTATACCCTTTAGTGTTTGATCAGTGGTGCGTTGGATTGTGAGGAAACTCTAGATTCTAAATTTTGCTTCTCAACAAATTTATTTTCTGAAATGATTTTTAATTTTACTTACTTATACAAAACACACTAAATAAATATATCACATCGTAACTTCCACGTCACAATGTAATTATAAACATTAAAGAAGTACCGATCAGTTATTCAGACTCAAAGTAGAGAAGGCAAGGCAAAATAAAGAGGTTTTTTTAATTTCTCACTGTCAAACGCTGCTTTTTCGTTGGTTATAAAGTGATTCAATATTATATTTCAATATCTGTAATTTCAAAACAAGCCATCCTCGATTTATATTTTCATACGTCGATATAACACCGCGTGGGATCGAAGCGTATGATGTTGTGATTCCTTACTGAGAGTTTTTATAGTTTTCTCGTCATTTAAGTGATACTGCACAAAACGGATGAGACGTTGCAGTAGGACAATGCCTAATATATAAGTCCATATCGTTTATATATTTGAAAAGTCTATAGTGTTCTGCTAAGTAAAGAACGTTTCTGTCGTCGACAAACTATTGAAGTGTTTTCAAAAACTATGAGCTTTTCATATACCTAGACGATGTCGGATTGATTTATTAGGCATTGCCCAACTGCAACGACTCACCAGTTTTGTAAAGTGTAACTTAGAAAATGAAAAAAATGCCAAGTTTGAAGGCAAATCATTGACCATATAGTAACTTGAACTTGAGAAATTTTATAAGACAGTATCATTTACTTAATGATCATTTTGGCCCTCTGAATCATATTGGCTTGAAGCATCACTCATGACAATTCACTATACGAGACGTGGATGTCCAATACATCGCATTTGGAATTTTTGTCCCAGAATCGAAGGCTGCTGTCTGCAAGCAATGTTGGGGCATATTGTAGCATCAATGTTGGGGCATATTGTAGCATCAATGAAAACTCTTCGCTTCAGAGGTAAAGAGGTTACTACCTCCAAATTAATCTATGAGTAAACGTAATTTTAGATCCATCATATTAACATCATTATCATTCTATTTTGGTCAAAAATAGTTTCATACCAGTTTCTGTGAATACTTGAACGAAAGAAACTTCAATTCTGTACATGGGACACGGAAAGTGTTCTTCGAATATACCATTATTTTTAACCAGGTTAGAAGACCATCATTTGAATGATAACAGCTTAGAAGAAGCGACAAATTTTAATATTTTCCTTTAAGAATATATGAATAGCAATTATATCATCAATAAAACCTGATATGTAATAATTGGAAATTACTATCCTTGATGTAAATATCCTAATAGAATCAAAATAACCTACTTTGGAAATTCCTGTAAAAAGCCTGTAAAGAGAGCCTGATAATCGTAGTTATGTCCATTAATTATTATTATTGTGTAATAGATGAGAGCAATATCACTTTAAGTACTTTATTTTCCGAATTTCAGTAACAATCCAGAGTTCACGAAGTGTAGAATCAACTACTTCCTTGTTCTCTATTATATTGTATAATACGAAGTTAAACTTACAAGCGAATCATCTTTATCATGCCCATACTTAGGTAAGCAATCACTCGCAATCAAATGTCCATGCTGTGAAACTGGTCGTTATCAGTCAATGGTTAAATTTGTGTAAACTACCCATATTTAGAAAATATGTATTTGCCCTTTCTCCACCTTTTCTCTATGTTCGTGGATAATCTACATGTGTTTGATTGTAAATAGTGGAGATGTTTCCTACTTTGATAAATGACGCAAATATTAAAATATTAATTTTTATGCATTATCATTATTTACAGTTTCTATGAAATGAGCATATTTAGGAGGGTTGGGAGGGGGTCTAATTTTCACCTAAAACTTTCTCAAAACCACCTTCTCACACAGATCTAAATCTAAGCTCGGAAAAATATTCTAGATCCGTACTTGTCTCCCCTAAGATGATGTCGACGTGGTAAAGCATGAACGATACGCCATGTCATCGTTGTTATTAATGTCGAAGGGTTCCAACTCTCTACCTTCTTGAAGAAAATTCCAAACCAATTTACATGCACCAGACACGTGTTTCGAATATTAAATTCTCATCCGTGATGCTTTCAGCGGAGCCACCAAAAATAATTTCAGTAGCGCCCTCTTTAATTTTTTGAAGTTAGATTTTTACATTTACATTACAGAGAGCGCGCGGCTCCAAATTTCCTGTAGGGTCGATTCAGAAGCATATCCAAATAAAATCTACGTTCAAAATAGCATTGGAGGGATGGTGCTGAGATGTTACACACCTTTAATTTCGATGATATTTATCGGTAAAATGGCTAGTTTCCGAAATAGCAAAAAATATATGTGATGTCACATTGATAAAAGACCAAAACAAAGCTTCTTTCAGGTGACAGAGCTGGAAAGAAGTAATTAATACACTTGACAAACATTAGGCCACGGGGAACGATTTTAACTGCTCCATACTGCAACGTGAAATAAGTGTCTATATTAATAATGTCGAAGGGTTCCAACGCTCTACCTTCTTGAAGAAAATTCCAAACCAATTTGTTGTTTCCTCTATGTTTATATGCACACATGATGCATTGTAATTGTTGAAACAGAATATATTTCAATATTGAATATTTATACCATGTACATTGTATTTATGTCTACAAATTCATTATGTCTTTTAAAGATTTATGTATCATCAGTGATATTGAAGGCCAAATAATAGAGGAAATCAAAGTAGTGATATGAGGGGCAACTTAAAACATAGGGACCTTAAATGTAAGTCAGCTTAGGAAAGTGCTATTCCTACAGGGTTGTAATACTCATTATTGATTTAGAATATTTTATCAATTGACAGTGTATTTCAAGTCAGTGCAGAGACACTGTGAAAATAGAAAATCGATTTCAGCGATACAAAATTTTGGATTTACAAAGTACCAAGAAACTTTTAGGTCAAGCTTCAGTTAGGACATATACATGCAATAAAGTATATTACTTTGGGGATTTCAAAATATGCCTTTATGACGACATGATAAACAAAATAAGGAGGATCAAAGGTTAACAGAATTTCGTCAGAATCATCAATCGTCATTCAAACATTGGATATGATCCTGGTGACGACACAAGGACACTCTCTATGTTGTTATAAAAATAAAACTAGAGGGCGCTAGTAAAATGTATTAGGGCGGCTTATTGAAAGCTTTTGGGCTGGAAGCATCACTATGAGAATTTAATATTCGAAACACGTGTCTGGTACATGAAAATTGGTTTGAAATGATCTTCCAGAAGGTATAGAGTTGGAACAAATCCGTGTTATTAATATAAACATTTATTTCTTGTTGCAGTGAGAAGCAGTTAAAATCGTTCCCCTTGACTTGATGTTTGTTAATTGTTAAGTTACTTCTTTCCAGTTCTGTCGCATGAAAGAAGCTTTGTTTTTGCCCCTTAATCAATTTGACATCAAACATGAATAATGACCATATTCCTGTATACAGCACAAAATCGATAATTCAGAAAATCATAAACCGAAGGCATACAAAATCAGGATAAAACAGGAACCATAGCAAACAAACAAAAACCTCCACCACATGAAAAGAAGCGAATTTACTATTTCGGAAACTTGCAAATTCATCGAAAAATATCATCGAAAGTAAAGGAGGTTAACATCTTAGCACCACCCTCCAATGCTATTTTTAACGTAGATTTTATTTGGATATGCTACTGAATCGACCCTAAAGGAAATTTGGAGCCGCGTACTCTCTGTAAAATAAATGCACAAATTTAAATTCTAAAAACAAACCCAGAGGCTGATAGTGACATGAATTTTTGCGGCTTATTGAAAGCATTTGGGCTGGAAGCATCACTGATGAGAATTCAATATTCGAAACACATGTCTGGTGCATGAAAATTAGTTTGAAATGTTCTTCAAGAAGGTATAGAGTTGGAACACATCCGTATTATTAATATAAACACTTATTTCTTGTTGCAGTGAGAAGCAGTTAAAATCGTTCCCTGTGACTTGATGTTTGTTTATTGTATTAAATACTTCTCTCCAGTTCTGTCGCCTGAAAGAAGCTTTGTTTTGGTCTTTTATCAATTTGACATCATATATGACAAATATGGATAATGACCTTAGCCGTGTATACAGCTCAAAATCGATAATTCAGAAAATCATAAACCGAAGGCATACAAAATCAGGATAAAACAGGAACCAAAACAAACAACAAAAACCTCCACCACATGAAAAGAAGCTAGATTTTATTATAGATCTAATTTAATACAATAGATTTTAATTGGTTTCCTTGTTCCTTCAGCTTCCCTTACTGTGCATATCTACTCTGTGTTTGGTGTTTTGTTGTGGTGTTTGGTTTCCTTGTTCTTTCAGTTTCCCTTGCTGTCCATATCTACTCTGTGTTTGTTGTTTTTTTTGTCGTGTTTGGTTTCCTTGTTCCTTCAGCTTCCCTTGCTGTCCATATCTACTCTGTGTTTGGTGTTTTTTTTTTTTTGTTTTTTTTTTTTTTTTGTCGTGTTTGGTTTCCTTGTTCCTTCAGCTTCCCTTGCTGTCCATATCTACTCTGTGTTTGGTGTTTTTTTTTGTCGTGTTTGGTTTTCTTGTTCCTTCAGCTTCCCTTGCTGTCCATATCTACTCTGTGTTTGGTGTTTTTTTGTCGTGTTTGGTTTCCTTGTTCCTTCAGCTTCCCGTGCTGTCCATATCTACTCTGTGTTTGGTGGTTTTTTTGTCGTGTTTGGTTTCCTTGTTCCTTCAGCTTCCCGTGCTGTCCATATCTACTCTGTGTTTGGTGTTTTTTTGTCGTGTTTGGTTTCCTTGTTCCTTCAGCTTCCCTTGCTGTCCATATCTACTCTGTGTTTGGTGTTTTTTTTGTCGTGTTTGGTTTCCTTGTTCCTTCAGCTTCCCGTGCTGTCCATATCTACTCTGTGTATTCGTATGGTATGTTGGATGCTGTAACCGGGTCTTCTTGGGGATCCCCTCCTTTCCCACATTGGTTTAACCTTGCATTAAAGAAAGTAAATGTATCTCCTTAAAATTTTGTTTATTTTCATTCAATTAATAACAAATAAACAAAAATATAATTTAACAAGTTTGCAATCATGTTAACAGATCAAGCAATATCACGTAGAACATTATCAGCAAATGCCATTAAGTATGATAACTGGTTATTTTTAATCATATGTATTACGTATAAATAAAATCGTGGAAAAGTCCGAACACTCCAGCGTGTGCGTGTGTTGTTGTTTAAAGTATACATGGACATTGTACATATGCCAATGCCAAATCTAATCAATAAAACAATTCTTCTTTCCGTAACTAACAATTTACAACCCGGAAATGTAAAAATAATTTGACCTATCAAATACCTTAAGAACTGCACCACTATTTGAATGTTCACATCTAAATAATAATTTCTGACCAATGTCATAATGATTATAGCAGCTAGAAAATTACTAGTCACTAATATTTATGTTTTCAATGTCAATTTTATCATTTATTTTTAGATTTCAACAGTCGATCGTCTTGTACAAAAATGTACACTCCGACTTAGCTTTGGGCGCCATTTTTGAATTGCTCTCTAGAACGATTAAAACCAATCTGACTGCGCTAGCTGTGTATTTATATCTACTTCAATCAATTAAAAGTACATTGAAAATTACCCTAGTTATTAGATCCCTATGTAGTTTACAAAATAAATTCAATTATTTTAACCAATATCAAACACACCTTAATCCAAAGGTGTGGGTGGTCAGACAAACAGATGCACAACCAATGGTGTAAATTAACGGACAGATATTGAAAAAACAACAAACGCCGAATTATTTTTTCAAAATATTGAAACTTGTGGAGAGAATTATTGACTATTCAAATATATTTATATATATTCTAATTGTCTCTCATCACTTGGGTATATATAAAATAGCTAGTATGTACACAGGAATGGAACTTAACGACTTAGAAACATACATTCTCGAGTAGATCATGGAAATAAAATGAACTCGTTTTATTCTGAAATATATGACTCTTGATTAATTTATTTTAGATTTGATAAAATAACAACCACATTACAATTCTTGTATGCTTTATAAGATGCATCCGTCTTCATTTGAAAGAATTATAGAAAAGCCTTTTTTCTGAGATTCCTCAAACTTTATATTAAGATAAAAAATATGAGTGATGTAAAGGTTACCACTTATGGACAACAGTTATGGGTGAAGTACAGCTGTCATTCGGAAACGTCTTTAAAGCAACAATAACACCGAGTCAAAAATAAGTAAAGCAAATACCATATGCCTACCCCAACTCAAAAAAAAAGAGGTGGGATGGTGGATGTATTCAAAATTTCCTATGCTTTAAAACATGAAAGTCTTAATCCCCCCCCCCCTACTCATTGAAAAAATCCGATTCTGCAATGTTTCTCTGTAAAAAAAAAACATTAAGTATAGGAGAGGTTCGATTATGTATTCTGTTACTGATCTTTTAAATCAGATGCACATTTTGATTTTTCCTTTGTAGAGAAAATAATAAAGGTTATGATGACCACAGAAAACACACCCACAGGATTACATCAAACAAAACAACCTCTTCAACAAACAGGAATAAGGAAACACATGATAATAAAGCGGACACATTGACAATACACCGAGTAAATATATGAGACTCTGAGTGAGTATTACTGTTCTGTTAGGTACAGACAAGTTCTTTTTTAATAGTTGCCCTTTACAGAGTATGGGTATACGGTAAAGTTCATTCCTTGTATGCTTACATCTATAGTTTTATTGCCCCTGCTTGTAGCTATTTCGTTTCTGAGTTGTTAACTCAGACTTCATGTTTGAGATTTGGTCCACTTCTTTTCATGAATTCACTACGACTCTCTCTTCAGACAGTATTGAGTAATCTTTCTTTTTTCCAGTCTTTATTACGACAATTCTGACAAGAAAAAAAATGATCAGAATTAAATATAATCTTTAGGGGTTTATCCTAGCTGTGGATTGTATTTCAACAGAATTTAAAATCATATCAATTTGGAATTAGAAGTTTCAGACCAGACACGACAACTCTTGTCATACTTACATGAGCAGAATGAATGTTATAACGTTGAAGCCACCCAAGATGAAGAAGACAAATCCCCGATAGTATGCCACGGTATTGGAGTATATTGCCCCGGTCAATACTGATCCTACCAAGCTACATATATTCTCTACCAAGGCTATAACAGCAAATATCGACCCTGAAAAATCAAAAGATTTAAAAACAATGTTTTATCTATGTCTAGAACTCCTGTTGTCAATATTGAAATATACATTCTTAGTGCACCATATGCGCATTTCGACAAGTTACGAATCATAAATTGTGCTCGAGGCCGAAAGAGAAAAAATCACAGAGCGAAATTCTAATAATGATCCAAAATGTATACCAGTTAAGGACAGAGCTATGCCAGTTAAGGACAGAGCTATGCCAGTTAAGGACAGATTTATGCCAGTTCAGGACAATTCTATGCCAGTTAAGAACAGAGCAATGCCAGTTCAGGACAGATCTATGCCAGTAAAGGAAAGAGCTATGTCAGTAAAGGACAGAGCAATGCCAGATTAGGACATAGCTATGCCAGTTAAGGACAGAGCTATGTCAGATAAGGAAAGAGCTATGCAAGTTAAGGACAGAGCTATGTCAGTTAAGGACAGATCTATGCCATTTAAGGACAGAGCTATGCCAGTTAAGGACAGAGCTATATCAGTTAAGGACAGAGCTATGCCAGTTAAGGACAGAGCTATGTCAGTTAAGGAGAGAGCAATGTCAGTTAAGGACAGAGCTATGCCAGTTAAGGACAGAGCTATGCCAGTTAAGGACAGAGCTATGTCAGTTAAGGAGAGAGCAATGTCAGTTAAGGACAGAGCTATGTCAGTTAAGAACAGATCTATGCCAGTTAAGGACAGAGTTATGCCAGTAAAGGATAGAGATATGTCAGTTAAGGACAGAGTTTTTTCAGTTAAGGACAGAGCTATGCCAGTTGAGGACAGAGCTATGCCAGTTAAGGACAGAGCTATGCCAGTTAAGGACAGAGCTATGTCAGTTAAGGAGAGAGCAATGTCAGTTAAGGACAGAGCTATGTCAGTTAAGAACAGATCTACGCCAGTAAAGGACAGAGCTATGTCAGTTAAGGACAGAGTTATGCCAGTAAAGGATAGAGATATGTCAGTTAAGGACAGAGCTTTTTCAGTTAAGGACAGAGCTATGTCAGTTAAGGACAGAGCTATGCCAGTTAAGGACAGAGCTATGTCAGTTAAGGAGAGAGCAATGTCAGTTAAGGACAGAGCTATGTCAGTTAAGGACAGATCTATGCCAGTAACAGACAGAGCTATGCCAGTTAAGGACAGATCTATGCCAGTTTAGGACAAAGCTTTACCAGTTAAGGACAGAACTATGCCCGTTAAGGACAGAGCTATGTCAATTAAGGACAGAGCTTTACCAGTTAAGAACAGATCTGTGCAAGTTAAGGACAGAGCTATGTCAGTTAAGAACAGAGCTATGTCAGTTAAGGACAGAGCTATGCCAGTTAAGGACAGATCTATGCCTGTTAAGGACAGAGCTATGCCAGTTAAGGACAGATTTATGCCATCTAAAGACAGAGCTATGTCAGTTAAGAACAGAGCTATGTCAGTTAAGGACAGAGCTATGCCAGTAAAGGACAGAGCTATGCCAGTTAAGGACAGAGCTATGTAAGTTAAGGACAGAGCTATGTCAGTTAAGGACAGATCTATCTCAGTTAAGGACAGAGCTATGTCAGTTAAGAACAGAGCTATGCCAGTTAAGGACAGAGCTATGCCAGTAAAGGACAGAGCTATGCCAGTTAAGGACAGAGCTATGTCAGTAAAGGACAGAGCTATGTCAGTTAAGGATAGAGCTATGTCAGTTAAGAACAGAGCTATGTCAGTTAAGGACAGAGCTATGCCAGTTAAGAACAGAGCTATGCCAGTAAAGGACAGAGCTATGCCAGTTAAGGACAGAGCTATGTCAGTTAAGGACAGAACTATGTCAGTTAAGAACAGAGCTATGTCAGTTAAAGACACAGCTATGTCAGTTAAGGACAGAGCTATGCCAGTAAAGGACAGAGCTATGTCAGTTTAGGACAGAGCTATGCCAGTTAAGGATAGAGCAATGTCAGTTAAAGACAGAACTATGCCAGTAAAGGATTGAGCTATGCCATCATATTAGCATAATATAAATAACGACTCACCCTATGGCAAGACCGATACAGATGAATTTGGCAAAACTAAAAGTTAAAGATGTAGACCGAAAATGGGTAAAACAAAATATAGATAAAGAAATTCATGATTACCTTGTTTGTTGATTGGTGTTAATTTTGACATAAGAGCTCTGATCATTGGAGTTGCTGGTAGTGAAAATGCTCCAACAACAGGTGCTGTCAAAATAACAATGTTGATGATAATCTCGCTACAAAATATCACAAATTGTTTATGTCGATGATTATCAAAATCACCCCGAAAGACAAATAAAGGAAGCTATATAAAGCCAAAATAAATGCACACAAAAAGCATAGGCAAAAGATCTATCAAAATTAACAGAGTTGTTGTACGTCTTCATGAAATGTTCATAATTATAGTGCCATAAAATAAAACTTCGAGAGTCGCTAGTATCATGAAGTTCTTTTCTTTTTGTACTTAAAATTATCTATGAACAACAATTCGATTACCTATCCATAGCATCAGCAAATTGTTGGCGAGTCCCATGACGACATAGTAAGCAATGTTTGATGACGTCGCTACGACAGCTATGGTCTCATCCCTCAAACAGCACTGTAGGATCTTAATCATGATGACGCCTACCAGCTGCTGTAACACGCCTTTTGTTGTAGTATACACACTCACGTCCACAGCATCCAGACAAAATGGCTCCCCCATGATAAAGAATAATTCAGTATTACTTTTTCCTAAACCCGTCAGTAAAATAAATGCAAGTGAAGAAATACCCAGTATATAGATAACACGGTTCTTCTCTGCCTTGCTGAAGAAAAACTGAGGCATGGTTTTGAGAACGTTAAAGAGAGTTCTTTTTTCATTCACTCCAATTGTACATAACGACTCTGGAAGGCAAGGTATGAGAATAAGTCCTAGCACAATGATTCCTGTGGCAGTGAGTTCTGGGATAATATACCCGTATGCTTTTATATAAAATCCCGAAGCTAGGGCACCAACTGTAAATCCGAAATATAAAACAAGTTCATATGCCGTCATGTAAAAGGTTCGTGATTTACCAGGCGGTGTTAAATCCGCTATGTATGCAAATGATACGGACAAAGTCACGATCCAACTTCCGGTCATTCCTTCTAAAACATTGAATAAGATAAACCAGTATATTGATATGTTAAAGTACATTCCTACACAGACCATTCCGTTTTTGACAAACGACCCAACAAGAGCGAGAAAGAGGAAGCGTTTTCTGCCGTATATGTCACTTAATGACGCAAAAGTTGACGTAGCTATGAGCGCAGGAATGCCGCTGCCCAGCGATCCATAAACACCCCATTCTGAGACTTTAGCCTGGATATCTGCCTCTATTCTAGATTCATCTGACGTCACATTGGTGTCACAGTGAGATGCAGACGATTTATTCAAAACCTCTTTAGGATAGTACGTCTTTTGCATTTCTAATAATGCATATTCGTTTATAGTGTACATGGAAAAAACAATCGGAAATATGTGGCAAAATGTGACAAAACACAACATCAGGTATCGGGGAAGAAAATGTGGGTGTACATATTCCTGATCTGGAGGTGGACAGGTTAACGGTTTATCGAGTATTCCGTAATTTCCCGAATGCTCGGTCTCGGTGGAATGTTCCATTTTGATGTGAGGACTCTGTTATACAGCGTACATAATGTGAGGACACTGTGATGTGAGGGCTGTTATATCAACATATCGGGAACAACTCTACAATTATACAAACAAACAAAAAACACAAATACACAAACAAAACAGGGCATAAAATTAAGCAATTACTGTATATATCAAGTGCGGATCTAAAGGGGTAGTAAGGACCCTGAAATTTGACAAAAAAATGCCCATTTACCGACTAAGTTTTAGTCGAGTATAGCATAATGCTCAAGTCCGTTTAGGAATTGAGTTCGAAGGGTCATCGTTTTTTACAAGTCCCTTTTACTGATATACAGTACTTTTCAATGAGGATGAAATGTTGAATCCTTCCATTTTTATCGTGCTTTTTGTGAAAATATCCATGGTTTAATATGCTTTACTAACTGTCAGACTATTTTACATTTGAAATGTAGCTTTTGTGGAAAATTTGGAGGACCTTTATCTTTTTCCCAAATTACTTTGACTTGACCTTAATACGGTACACCGGACATCCCACCCATCCTCCTACATTTTTTTGGTACATTTTGGACATAATATGTGGTCATATAACATTGTTTGTATTGCTGACAAGGGTTTAGTACCCAAAGTGTGCATGTCTTGTCCATGCTACAAATTTATCTGTTCTTAAATGATGTTATTGAATTTGAAGACGTTTGACACATGTATGTTTCTGCGGATTAATCCTTATCATGTTACCTTAAATCAAATGAAACTAATTGGATAAAATAGATTAGTGAGGTACCACCTAGTCTAATTTTTAAATTCTTATATCTATTTTTGCGAAGATGGGGCGCTTGAAAGAGGCATGGTCGGGAGACTGAAGCGATGACTTGTCGATCTAATTTTATTTATTTTTTTTTCAATAGACGCCCGATGAAGAGGAAATGGGGGTTCTGCGCCACCCAACCCTCTCATGTAAAGTAAATGGAACCCTCAGTATCAACCCTCCTCCTCATCTTTGGGTTCACCGAAGCATATCCTCCTCTTCTCTTCCACCAACAGAGCCAGCACCTTCTCTTCCTGGAGGATATGCTTCAGTGAACCCGAGGAGGAGGAGGAGGATATGCTTCAGTGAACCCGAGTAGGAGGAGGATATGCTTCAGTGAACCCCAAGAGGAGGAGGGTTGATACTGAGGGTTCCATATACCTTACATGGGAGGGTTAGGTGGCGCAGAACCCCCATTTCCTCTTGTTATCAAATAACAATGTCATCACGAAGTCTTGTAAATCCTTGTGTCCATGATGGAGAAACTTTTTCTTCCGGCTTGTTACCCTTGCCGATGATTATCCTCGGTCATATTTAGTAAAAAGCTGGAAATAAAGAAATCTGATAAAAGTTAAGACTTCACGATCGCATCCAATCTTATTAAAACCAGATCTCTACATGCTCCCGATTTTGTTATGCCGCGACATAACAAAATGTAGAGATCTCTGGCAAATTTCACGAAAATACTTACGATAAATCTCAGAAATTTTCGTAACTTTCAAAGTCTAATATTTATTTTATATTCCGCTAAAATTCAAATTTTATCTCATGTTTTGATGAATTTCAGTTATTAAATAAAGATTATTTCAACTTTAATGAAATTCTTATTCGTATGGCTGAGATATTATTGACTGAAAGTTACGAAAAATCCTCAGATTTATCGTTAGAATTTTTGTGAAATTGTCTGCTGGTTTTAATCAGATTGGATCCCATCCACAATAATGTGATGAGCATTATGTCTAGGATCTTCAGAAACTTGTTCTGTCGATTTATGATCGATTCGTTACAGGTACTTTTATTCGTTATAGGGTTTTTAAAAATTGTTCCTGTCATACTTCCTACTCAAAGTGGGTGTGTGCATATGTAGGGGTGAGGCCTCACCCCCCACTAATCCACTGAGCTATTGGGGGGGGGGAGCTTCGGTCGAACCGCCCACATATGCACATACCTATTTTGAGTAGAAAGTACATGACAGGAACAAACACTTTAACGAATTTTCGTGCAAAGAACCATTTTGTAGTTTTCTATGTATTTTTGTACGTTTGAAAATTAAGTGAATCCCAAATGTTCCCCACTGTGACACCCAGGGATCTTTGTAGGGTTCAAACCTAGGGTCACTTTGGCACTTCAAGTCATTTACTTTGTGCATTCAACTCCAACATATATATATCATGCCTATGGACGGGCGATCTTATATAAGAATTTGTTATGGTATGCAATTAGGGTAACATTTAGGACATTCCCCGTCCCCCTAGATCCGCCTGTAGTGAATTATTTATTATCGATTCAAAATAAAGACGCATGATGAATGTAAAGCACTTACATTTTTGTACGTATTTCCTTCCTCCTTTACCTTCTGTGTGTTACACTTTGTCACCTGAACCTCACATGTCATTGGACATGATCAGGCATTTTACTATACATGAATACACAAATCTTGGGCAGGTATTCTTTTTCTCACATGATAACCCGTGACCTGTGCACCGACCATCAGTCTGTTTGTTTTGCAAACAATTTGACGTCACGAGATCAAGTGGGGATTTAAAGAATCTATAAATAGATGGTTTTATAATAAGCTGCCACCGACCCGTGGAATATCCACGGAGGACCAGTTGTCCAGAGCAAACTCCAGACAGCTCATTTACGTTACGCTACTCTCCATGGCTCCGGACATGATGATGATATACATGTACTCTAGGCTAGCTCTGAACATCGAAAAAAAGATATTGGGGGGAGGGGGGTATTCATTGATCTTACCAGGCATGGAATAAAAATCATTTCCTTTGTGTAATGAATGTATACGTGAATTAGTTTAAAATCGCCGACACTGTTTCATATATAAAATAAATCGAAAATATATTTGTCTGCTTTGTTTTGTACAAATGTTTTGTTTTGTTTTTTCGGGGGAGGGGGGTATTCATCATTGATCTAAGGAGCTGTTAAGATAAGGGCCGTATTTAGCCCTGAATCTCGTGACTTATTTCTTCCGCATGGCGAATCGCATACAGAAATACATGAATCATTATTGAAATATAATGTATTTGCAGACCTTTTACATGTTTTACATTATGTTAAGGAACTCTTAAGGTTGTAAAATTAAGGTCGAAAGAGGTAGGGGTGCTCGGATAGAAAATCCGATAATATCGACAAAAAACGTATAAATATTTTAATATTTTATCTAAAATGGATAAATGTAAGCTAAAGGACATCAAATATGTCTACATTGTGTATCAGAAATAGATTTCGAACGTTCTACCTCCTTTAATCGGTAAATAATGAAATCCGGAACTTAAAATACGGTCTTATTCTTCATTCAATGGCTACAATGTGATCATAGTACACAGTTTTTTTTCCTTCATAGTTCATTGTAGCTCAAAGGTCCACAAAAATGATTCCACCAGTTATTTTGCAATGAGACTTCACATATCCAATAAATGACCGTTTTCCTATAAAATACTTGAGTGCCGTAAAAATTTAATATTTTTGACACCCTTATTTAGCCAATAAACAAAACAACCCATGTGGCCTCAGCTCGGGGTCATGAACTTGTGTATTCTTCCGCCAACTTTGTCACATACTAATGTCAACATGTAGGAATCACACATCAATAAAAATATTTTTATAATTTTTTTCAACCTTTATTTAGAAAACTTGCATACTCAACATGTTTAATTTCACATTATAACATGCAAAAATAAATTACCAAAGGTTGCATACAGAATTCTCATAGGGACTATACAGGTGGTCAATGAATCAAGGGAGAAAACTGTGTACTATGATCATGTAAGCCTTTTAGCGCGAAATACACATTGACGGAGAAATGAACATCACTCTTGCTTATTTCGTTTCTAATTCTTGTATCTTTCATTCAATCATATTGAGTACACAATGTTTGATGGATTAAAGAGGAAAAATAGTCAAATGTGCTATATTTCATGGTCAAAAAGATCGATTCTTATAAAATGCACCCCCCTTTCCATTTTTAGTTTTTCGTCTCTGGGGTAGTGTTCCCCCCGGAGATACAGAACCCCACTTTGCCAAAAAATTTGTATCATGGATACACATCTCCAGTAAAAGTGGCTTTCTGTATATCCGGGGGGAACAATGTTCAATAAAACTTTTCCGTTTTCTATTGATTTCTATGAGAAAAAGATAAGTTTTGATCCAAAAATTAGCATTATTATGTAAAACAGATACAAAATAACTTCATATTCTGATGGGATGCCGTATAGGTATAGATTTTACCAAAAAAGGTTCTTGAAATTTCAGTTTTCAAAATTCCACTTTTCAGGGCTGATTTTACGCCTTATCTTAACAGCTCCTTTCATTCATTCATTTCTCATTAACCAGTATTAATTTTTCCATTCATTTATTCAAATATCTATTTATTTTTATTCATTTATTTGTTTAAGCAAATGAAACAATAGTTTCACATATTATTTAAAGCGTGCATATATCCAAGTATTCATGTGATGTTGGCATATTTTCGTGCCTTTGCAAACGAATTCTTGCGTATTTGATTAAGACATAAAATGTACTTCTACCTGAAAATAAAATGTACTTCCTGACAGTGTCAAAAAGGGGAGGACTTCAATCACGTAAGTAGTTCAATATAGTTCATATATTCATTCATTTACTTATCTTCTTCTTTTTTATTAATTTCTTATCTGCCAACTTACTTACTTACACTGGAAAAAATGCAACGTTTTTAACATACGTTGCATTTTTTCCTGTGTACCTACTTACTTTTTTACTTACTTACTTACTTACTTACTTACTTACCTACTTTTACTTACTTATTTACTTACTTATATATAAAACATTTGCTATTGTGCACGGCTTTTAATAGAATGTCGTACAATAATTTGGAGTCATATGGCGTTACCTCTATCAAACAGAATGAATCAAGTGATAAAAAGACATACATGTTATCGTAAGGACAGATAACTTCATACAATGTACATGTATAATGTAACAAATCGGATTCGTTATCTTAAAGGTGCATGAGACAGGTAAGTTTTAACATTCACTGCATGTTTACAAACTTTAAAAAAAATATTGCTAACGAAACATATATACCAACAGGCCCCTATATTGCAAATAATCTGGGTTTATTTCGTGTAATCCAGAAGGAACCCATGGAGGAAGTACAACATTTGTACATAAAGGTCCAACATTGGCCAGCTCGTATTATACTAGGCTTCACGATGGAGCCACCAGGAGAAAGATATCGTTGCCTTTCCTCTAATCAAACTCCCGGAGATGGACACTTTTTGATATTAATTATAAACTTGAAGAGGAAAGGGTTTGTGCAGAGAGAAGGGTTTGTTGACTAATCAACGATAACAAAGGACCAAAAAAATTCATTGTAATATACCAAAGGACAAAGAATAACATGTGACCAATCAAATGACCAAGAATTACATATACTTAATGATTAAGATTTATATGTAAACTATCAAAAAACCACGAACTACATGTAACCTTCCTAAGGACCTGAATTACATATAACCTGCCTAAGGACCAGGAATTACATATAACCTAGCAAAGGACCTGAATTACATATAACCTACCCAATGACCAGGAATTATATATAACCTGCCTAAGGACAAGGAATTACGATAACCTACCTAAGGACCAGAAATTACATATAACCTACCTTAGGACCAGGAATTACATATAACCTACCTAAGGACCAGGAATTACGATAATCTACCTAAGTACCAGGAATTATGTATAACCTACCCAATGACCAGGAATTATATATAACCTACCTAAGGACCAGGCATTATGTATAACCGACCTAAGGACCAGGAATTACATGTAACCTACCTAAGGACCAGGAATTACATGTAACCTACCTAAGGACCAGAAATTACATATAACCTACCTAAGGACCAGGAATTACATGTAACCTACCTAAGGACCAGGAATTACATATAACCTACCTAAGGACCAGGAATTACATATAACCTACCTAAGGACCAGGAATTCCATGTAACCTAGCAAAGGACCAGGAATTACATGTAACCTACCTAAGGACCAGGAATTACATATAACCTACCTAAGGACCAGGAATTACATGTAACCTACCTAAGGACCAGAAATTACATAGAACCTACCAAAGGACCAGGAATTACATATAACCTACCCAATGACCAGGAATTATGTATAATCTGCCTAAGGACAAGGAATTACACATAACCTACCTAAGGACGAGGAATTACGATAATCTACCTATTGACCAGGAATTACATATAACCTGCCTAAGGACCAGGAATTACATGTAACTTACCCAAGGAACAGGAATTTCATGTATCCTACCTAAGGACCAGGAATTACATATAACCTACCTAAGGACCAGGAATTACATGTAACCTACCTAAGGACCAGGAATTACATATAACCTACCTAAGGACCTGGAATTACATGTTACCTACCTAAGGACCAGGAATTATATATAACCTACATAAGGACCAGGAATTACATATAACCTACCTAAGGACCTGGAATTACATGTAACATAAAGAAGGACCAGGATTTACATATTGCCTACCTAAGGAGCAGGAATTATATATAACCAACCTAAGGACCTGGAATTACGTGTAACCTACCAAAGGACCAGGAATTACATATAACCCACCTAAGGACCAGGAATTACATATAACCTACATGTGGACCAGGAATTACATATAACCTATCCAAGGACCAGGAAATTACATGTAACCTAGCAAAGGACCAGGAATTACATGTAACCTACCAAAGGACCAGGAATTACATGTAACCAACCAAAGGAACAGGAATTGCATATAACCTATCTAAGGACCAGGAATTACATATAACCTACCTAAGGACCAGGAATTACAAATAACCTACATAAGGACCTGGAATTACATGTAACCTACCAAAGGACCATGAATAACATGTAACCTACCAAAGGACCAGGAATTACATATAACCTACCTAAGGACCAGGAATTACATATAACCTACATAAGGTCCTGGAATTACATGTAACCTACCAAAGGACCAGGAATTACATGTAACCTAAACAAGGACCAGGATTTACATATTGCCTACCTAAGGACCAGGAATTACATATAACCTACCTAAGGACCTGGAATTACATGTAACCTACACACGGACCAGGAATTATATATAACCTACATAAGGACCAGGAATTACATATAACCTACCTAAGGACCTGGAATTACATGTAACCTAAGCAAGAACCAGGATTTACATATTGCCTACCTAAGGAGCAGGAATTATATATAACCCACCTAAGGACCTGGAATTACATGTAACCTACCGAAGGACCAGGAACTACATATAACCTACCTAAGGACCAGGAACTACATATAACCTACATAAGGACCAGGAATTACATATAACCTATCCAAGGACCAGGAAATTACATGTAACCTAGCAAAGGACCAGGAATTACATGTAACCTACCAAAGGACCAGGAATTACATGTAACCTACCAAAGGAACAGGAATTACATATAACCAACCTAAGGACCAGGTATTACATATAACCTACATAAGGACCTGGAATTACATGTAACATACCAAAGGACCAGGAATAACATGTAACCTACCAAAGGACCAGGAATTACATATAACCTACCTAAGGACCAGGAATTACATATAACCTACATAAGGTCCTGGAATTACATGTAACCTACAAAAGGACCAGGAATTACATGTAACCTACCAAAGGACCAGGAATTACATGTAACCTACACAAGGACCAGGAATTACATGTAACCTACACAAGGACCAGGAATTACATGTAACCTACACAAGGACCAGGAATTACATGTAACCTACACAAGGATTAGGAATTACATATAACCTACATAAGGTCCTGGAATTACATGTAACCTACACAAGGACCAGGAATTACATATAACCTACCTAAGGACCAGGAATCACATGTAACCTACATAAGGACCAGGAATTACATATAACCTACCTAAGGACCTGGAATTACATGTAACCTACCCAAGGACCAGGAATAACATGTAACATACCAAAAGACCAGGAATTACATGTATCCAAAGGGACAAGAATAATATGTCACCTAACAAAGGACCAGGGGCTACATTAAACCTACCAAAGGATTAGGAATTACATGTAACCTACCAAGGGATCAGTGCCCAATTTCGCACAACATTCTTCAGGACTCTTCGTAACTTTAGTCATAAAATTAAATGTTCAAAAGATTTCTTATTAAGACTGTTTTGCGTTTTCTAATATTATCTCTACATTCGTAATATAAATTCAGAAACAAAACACCGCAAAATTATATGTATCCTATCAAAAGACCTGGAATTACATATAATTTGTCAAAGGAAAAGCGATTACATATAACATACCAAAGGACCAAGAATTACATGTAACCTGGCTTCAATATTTCGCCCTTCTGACACGTTGTTTCTGTGTGTGAGACGGCTTCTTCCCATATACTGACTTAGCGCAAGCCGATTGTGTATCACAATAGCATATTATAGTGCAGTGGCAAGATAAATAGTGCATATTATAATGTAAACCACCAAGGATAATGAACTCTTGTGTCAAAAGCTACCTTAGTAGCAAACATTTCAGCTTACATAACGACAAAATGTCCAATATAATCTACTTTCTACAATTATTTTGAAAATCTTGCCAAAAAATGCGTCTGGTAAGGTATATCTTGGAGTATCGGATCTAGACGAGTAGATTTACCATTATTAAGTAAGAAATTATTTAGTTTTATGTCAATTTGAATTAAATATGCATCACCGTCTTGTCATTATGCGGTAACATGCGATTGTGATACAAAATCGGCTTGCTTGCGCTACAGCAGTATATGGGAAGGAATTGAAGCCCTCACGCACACAAAAAATAACGGAATAGGAGCAACGTGTGAGAAGGGCGAAATATTGAAGCTACATGTAACCTAACAAAGGACTAAAAATTACATGTAACATACAAAAGGACCAAAAATTACATGTAATATACTAAAGCTCCAACATGTGTGACGTACCATTGGACCGAGAATAACATGTGACCAATTAAATGACCAATAATTACATATACTAAATGATGAAAAATCATGCATATCCTATCGAGAGACCAGAAATTACACGAAACCTGCCAAAGGACCAGGAATTACATGTGACCTATCAATTAACCAGGAATGACATGTAACCTACCAAAATAAAACACCCAGGAATTACGTGTAACCTACCAAAGGACTAGGAATTAATGTAATATACCGAATAACCAGGAAATACATATAGACTTCCAAAATGACCAGTAATCACATACAACATACCAAAGGACAGAGAATTACATGTAACATACCAACGGACCAGATATTACATGTAACATACAAAAGGACCAGGTATTACATGACACCTACCAAAGGATCAGAGAATACATGTAACCTACCAAAGGACCAGTAATCACATATAACATACCAAATAACCAGTAATTACATACCAACGGACCAGTTATTACATGTAACATACAAAAGGACCGGGCATTACATGTAACATACCAAAGGACCAGTTATTAAATGTAACATACCAAAGGATCAGGAATTACATGTAACATACCATAGGACGAGGCATTACATGACACCTACCAATAACCAGTAATTACATATAACTTCCAAAGGACCGAGAATTACATGTAACATACCAAAGGACCAGTTATTAAATGTAACATACAAAAGGACCAGGAATTACATGTAACATACCATAGGACGAGGCATTACATGACACCTACCAATAACCAGTAATTACATATAACTTCCAAAGGACCGAGAATTACATGTAACATACCAAAGAACCAGTTATAAAATGTAACATACAAAAGGACCAGGAATTACATGTAACATACCATAGGACGAGGCATTACATGACACCTACCAATAACCAGTAATTACATATAACCTTCCAAAGGAACGAGAATTACATGTAACATACCGTAGGACGAGGCATTACATGACACCTACCAAAGAGATCGTGAGATCAGAGATTACACGAAACCAACCAAAGGATCAGTAATTACATGTTCTACACCGAAAAAAGGAATTAATGCTACATACCAAATAACAAGGAAGTGCATATTACCTTCCATAATGACCAGTAATTAGGTCTTCCGACTTCCGTCGGAAGACCTATTGTTTTCGTAACCGTGGAAAATTGGATCAGCGATTTCTCAAGAACCCTGTAAGCTAGGACAATGAAAGTTCTCCAACGTTACGTTTGGAGTAAAAGCTAGATTGGTCTTTTTTATTTTTGGTCTCTGTTATTTTTTTATCATGTTTTTTAGTAGATTCAAATATTTGACGGGAGCGTCGAATTACTCAAAAGGACCGAAAATTTCATGTTTTGCTATTTGTAAGCTTAAATATCTCGTATTTTGCTATCTACAATTTCCATTCTTTTTGAAAGTCGACAGCCATGCAAGATATGAAATGCTAGATGCACACTGTAACGATTTATTACGATGACGTCCTTCACCGTCCTTCATATTTCCAAATTCAGAAGTTCATAGGAGGAAGACACTTTTTTGCTTATAATAGTAAACAAAAATTAAGCTTATGAAGTTTCCTAAAGATTTCAATATTATTATTTTTTATCCATATATCTGTCTTATTTAGTCTTTCCGATTTTTCCTATCTCTTACTGTTGAAAAGATATGAGCATCGAAATTTTGAGTTGGGTATTTCGATACACCTTCTAGCCAACAGATCGGGCGCACACTAAAATTGGTAGTCCGAGTCCGACTCGAGAAAAGCAGTGTTGAGATTTTCAAATTCCGATTTCACGGCAATGATGAATATGCATTTCATAAATACATTTCGATATACACAATTTGATTTTAAAACAGTTGATTAATTTAGAAGAGATCAGCTACAAACCAGAATTTACACACAAAAAGTGGTAGTTTGATTCCGATTTCTAACCTACAAACCTGTTTCTAAACTTCAATAACTATATTTTGAACATCAAGTTTAATTTCTAATTCTAGCAAACGTTGGAACATAATTTTCGGTTGGTTTATTTACAAATTGATGAACAATTTCTCCAACATTCTTCCCTCCCCTCGTTTTTCGAAAACAGTTCTGTTTATATTGAACGATGTCGCCATGATGGAAATTCAAAATAAACTTTGAAAAAAGAGAAGGGAGGGTCCAAATTTGAACCTGCACAGCGAGAACCTCATGGTATTTATAAATATATATTGAACGTAACTTGTTATTACCATTTTTCTTCTCAAGAAAATTGGTTGTACAGCTACGAGCTCGCCTTTTTTATGGGGGAAGGGGGCAGGAAGAATTTGCAAAAAAAAAATCCCGGCTCTGAAAAATGCTGAAAAAAATATTCCGGCCCAAAGGCCCGGCAATTTTTTTTTCCCGGACCATGCAAAAGTAAGGATACATTGCATGATATGGAAATTTTTGCTGGCCCTTTGTGCCAGACAATTTAAAGTCAAAAAATTAATTAATATAAATACAAACTGTTCTCATAGCTGTATCTACCAGAGACCTTATACGCATAGGCACAAAAATCTAGAAAAGGTTCTATTTAAACATCATACAATCTGTCTGAAATTCGCTAATTGCAAAGAGACATCTGAAGGAACGGTTATTAACTCATACTCTGTAACAGCGGGGAGTTTAACTTACACAGACATTCACAACATTTGACAATTTGTTTAAATCCGGCCCGAAGAACCGGCGAAAATTTTTCTCCGACTCTGGTAATGGCTGAAAAAAATGGCCTGCTCAGAAAATTGCTGAAAAAATTTTACCGGCTGGCAATAGAATTCCTGCCCCCCCCCCCCCCCCCCCCCCAAATCAAATGGTTGCTCACCAACAATTATCGGTTTGAAAATTTAATGTTACTGCTATTTGAAAACTTAAATATATAATATAAATACATGTAATGTGACGTCCTTCATATTTCCAAACCAAAAATTGTATAGGAGGAAGACACTCTTGTTGCAACCGCACATCAAGAAACCTTTCTAGTTAAATGTATCATACCAAAGGACCACGATGTATATTAAGTGTATTAATTACTTCTTTCCAGCTCTGTCTCATGAAAGAAGCTTTCTTTTGGCACATCATTATTTCAACGTCCTAAATATTGTTTTGTTATTACGGAAACTTATCCTTTCATTAAAAAATATCATCGAAATTAAAGGAGGTCAACATCTTAGCACCATCCTTCCTATGCTATTTTGAACAAAGATTTTATTTTGACGTGCTACTGAATCGACCCTACAGGAAATTTGGGGCCGCGCACTGTCTGCAAATTACTCAAATTTAATTTTTTTAAATATATCAAGAGGGCGCTTATAAAATAAAATGAATTTTGGCTGTGTCTAAAAATCACTTTCGATGGAAGCATCACTGATGAGGATTTAGTAACCGAATCACGTGTCTGGTGCATAATAATTTAGTTTGAAATTTCCTTCGGAAGGTATAGAGTTGGCACACTTCCGTATTATTAATAAAAATGTCAAATACATCATTATCCGTTCTTTATCAACCAAACACTGAGACTACGAAGTCATTCCGCGAATCCGGAAATATATTTCACTTTTAATTCTTTTGGAGTCACGAAAATGGGTTATTTGAAAAAATAAGGCTGAAATACAGGAGCTTCAGGAGGGGGAGCTTCGTCCCCGCGTCCCCCACCAAGGCTCCGACTTTGACCTACCTATTCGGTCCCTAGACCCTTGACATTTACGCCTCCCCCCCCCCCCGCTACTCAGAAGCTGGATCATCCACTGGTGGAGTAATGTCCCACACATGCATCAAATGACGTCACATGTAACCTAACAAATTACCATTATCTACATGTAATCTGACAAAGGACCATGATTATCTGTAAAATACCAAATAACCACGAATTACATGTAATCTAACAAATGACAGGAAATTATGTGTAAACTACCAAAGGACCAGGAATAACGTGTAACATAACAAAGGACTATTATCTACATGTAACATGACAAAGGACCATGAAATACATGTAACCTACCAAATAACCACGATTTACATGTAAACTGCCGAATAACCACGAATTACATGTTACATGTAACCTACCAAATAACCACAAATTACATGTAACCTGCCAAATAACCACGAATTACATGTAAACTAATAAAGGACAGGAAATTATGTGTACCGGTAACATATCAAAGGACCAGGAATTACATATAACAAACCAAACGACCAGGAATTACATGTAACCTACCAAAGGACCAATAATTACATAAAACCTACCAAAAAAACCACGAATTACATGTGACCTACCAAAGGACCGGGAATTACATGTAACCCACCAAAGGACCAGGGATTATATGCAACCTACTAAAGGACCAGGAATTTCATGTAACCTACAAATTGACCAGGAATTATATATAAATAACAAAGGACCAATGATTATATGTAACCTACCAAACGAAAAAATTACAGGTAACCTACCAGAAGACCAGGAATTACATATAACATACCAAAACACCAGGAATGAAAGGATCAGGGATTACATAATGCGGAAGGGTCCCAACTCTATACCTTCTTGAAGAAAATTTCAAACCAATTTTCATGCACAAGACACGTGCTTCGAATATTAAATTATCATCAGTGATGCTTCTAGCCAAAGTGCTTTTCATAAGCAGTCCAAATTAATTTCACTAGCGCCCTCTGCGTCATTTTTAAAATTTAGATTTCTGCATTTTCTTTACAGAGAATGCGCGGCTCCAAAATTCCGGTAGGGTCGATTCAGAAGCATATCCAAATAAAATCTATGTTCAAAATAGCATTGGAGGGATGGTGCTAAGATGTTAAACTCCTTGAATTTCGATATTTTTCGATGAAAGGGCAAGTTTCCGAAATAGCAAAAAATATAGATATGATGTCATGTAACTTACCAAAGAACCAGAAATTACATGTAACCTACCAAAGGACCAAGAATGACATGTAATATACCAAAGGACCATGAATTACATGTAATATACCAAAGGACCTGTAATCACATATAACATACCAAAGGACCAGGAATTACATGTAACCTACCAAAGAACCAGGAATTACATGTAACCTACCAAAGGACCAGGCATTACATGTAACCTACCAAAGAACCAGGAATTACATGTAACCTACCAAAGGACCAGGAATTACTTGTAACCTACCAAAGAACCAGGAATTACATGTAACCTACCAAAGAACTAGGAATTACATGTAACCTACCAAAGAACTAGGAATTACATGTAACCTACCAAAGAACCAGGAATTACATGTAACCTACCAAAGAACCAGGAATTACATGTAACCTACCAAAGAACTAGGAATTACATGTAACCTACCAAAGAACCAGGAATTACATGTAGAACACCAAAGAACCAGGCATTACATGTAACCTACCAAAGAACCAGGAATTACATGTAACCTACCAAAGGACCAGGAATTACTTGTAACACACCAAAGAACCAGGAATTACATGTAACCTACCAAAGAACCAGGAATTACATGTAACATACCAAAGAACCAGGAATTACATGACACCTACCACAGAACCAGGAATTACATGTAACCTACCAAAGGACCAGGAATTACATGTAGCACACCAAAGAACCAGGAATTTAATGTAAACTACCAAAGAACCAAGAATTACATGTAACCTACCAAAGGACCAGGAATTACTTGAAACACACCAAAGAACCAGGATTTAAATGTAACATACCAAAGAACCAGGAATTGCATGTAACACACCAAAGGACCAGGAATTACATGTAACCTACCAAAGGACCAGGAATTACATGTAGCACACCAAAGAACCAGGAATTTAATGTAAACTACCAAAGAACCAAGAATTACATGTAAACTACCAAAGGACCAGGAATTACATGTAACCTACCAAAGGACCAGGAATTACTTGTAACACACCAAAGAACCAGGAATTACATGTAGAACACCAAAGAACCAGGAATGGAATTAAATGTAACCGACCAAAGAACCAAGAATAACATATGTAACCTACCAAAGGACCAGGAATGACATGTAACCTACCAAAGGACCAGGAATTACATGTAACCTACCAAAGGACCAGGAATTACTTGTAACACACCAAAGAACCAGGAATTAAATGTAACATACCAAAGAACTAGGAATTACATGTAACACACCAAAGGACCAGGAATTAAATGTAACCTACCAAAGGACCAGGAATTACATGTAGCATACCAAAGAACCAGGAATTAAATGTAACATACCAAAGAAGCAGGAATTACATGTAACACACCAAAGAACCAGGAATTACATGTAACCTACAAAAGGACCAGGAATTACATGTAGAACACCAAAGAACCAGGAATTAAATGTAAACTACCAAAGAACGAAGAATAACATATGTAACCTACCACAGGACCAGGAATTACATGTAGCCTACCAAAGGACCAGGAATTACATGTAACCTACCAAAGAACCAGGAATAACTTGTAACACTCCAAAGAACCAGGAATTAAATGCAACATACCAAAGAACCAGGAATTACATGTAACCTACCAAAGGACCAGGGATTATCATATGTGACTTGCCAAAGAACCAGGAAATACAATTCACCTAACAAAAAAATCAGGAATTACTGGTAGCTTTTCAAAGGACTAGACATTATATATATGCAACCTACCTAATGATGAGGGAATTGCATGAATGAATGAATGAATGAATGAATGAATGAATGAATGAATTATTTTTATTTCCTCCATTATTGAAGAGCATAAATGAAACTTTGGAAAAAGAACAAAGTATAGTATAAATAATTCAATGAATATTATGTACACAAAAATAATCTGATTTGGGTACCTGTAAAATGCGAAACGAAAAGAAACGAAACGAAATGTAAAAGAAACGAAACGAAATGAAAACGAAACGAAATGAAATGGAAACGAAACGAAAAGAAATGAAACGAAACAAAATGAAAACGAAACGAAATGAAACAAAACGAAATGAAATGAAACGAAATGGGAAAAAAATGAAACGAAATACATGTAAGAAGAAACGAAATTTATTTACTTGTTATTTTTTTGGGGGGGGGGGGGGCTGGGGGGGGGGGGGGGGGGGGGGTATGGGGATTTGAAATATCTGTTTTGAAAGTGAGAATGAAAGATCCAGAGAGGATCGGATGGTCAGAATACCCTTTTAATATACATAATAAAGTATGAAAAGGAAATTAGAGTATAAGTGAATATTTTATTTTCAAATACAGATTAGAAGATGTATAATTTCAGTTCATCGTGCATTCATCATCTCATTAAGGATAAATTCAACTTTAAGTTTTCTCTATAATTATATATGTGTATCACACTAAATTAATATTTCATAGTTTATCACATTTCCGTATCTAGACTAAAACAAAACTTTACTTATATAGCGATAAACATTTATCATTTATGAAAAGTATGTTTTTTTGGATATTAGAATTCCACTTCTTTACTCATTCTGGAATGTTAAGCATAAGTTCTATCCATACAACATAATATTATGTTATCGTCAATGTCCATGACGTCAAACCACCTCAAATCGATTTAAGAATGTCACTATCATCTAGTTCAAAAAATGAAACAGAAAATTCGACAGGTAAAATGTTAACAATATCATATAAATTACATCTTTCTTGTATATAGCTTTGGTATGACATAAATATGGTGAGCTTCAATATACTACACATGCTGCATCGAGATTTTATGATAAGACCATAGCTACTATTGTTAACAAATCAATCATATCGTCTCTGTATTCAGGAAATGTGTAACAAAGAAGTAATAAATTATTTGGCTTCAACTGTGTTTTGTGTATTAAAGTTCTAGACGAGAGATAACACATAGTATCTATTAATCTTCCATTCGTTTTGTTACATGTAACATACCAAAGGACACGGAATTACACATAATATACCAAAAGACACGGAATTACACATACCAAAGGACAGGGAATTACACACAAACTACCAAAGGACAGAGAATTACATGTAACCTACAAAAGGACCGAGAATAACATGTAACATACCAAAGGACAAGTAATCACTGACGAGGGTTTAGTACCCGAAACGTGCATGTCTGGTCCATGCTGTAAATTTATCCGATCTTAAATGATGCCATTGAATTTGAAGACGTTTAACATTTGAACCACTTGGTGAGTGTCACTGCTGGTGGACCAGGAGTCCCCGAGGGCACATGTAGCCAAGTTCGATCAACTTCGGTTGATCGTCTAGCTGTCTCTTTAACGCATTTGAAATTTTCTTTTACAAAATTTCTTGAAATTTCTAAAACATGGGTCCTGTATCATCATACCCCATCAATCTGCTACGTCTTTTTGGTACATTTTTGGACATAATCATTTTCATACTTTTTGGCCATTTTGCGGTGTTTAGACTGAGGATCACTGACGAGGGTTTAGTACCCGAAACGTGCATGTCTGGTCCATGCTGTAAATTTATCAGATCTTAAATGATGCTACTGAATTTGAAGACGTTTAATATGTAACATATCAAAGGACTAGAAATTACATGTAACACGTACACCAAATAATCAGGGATTACATGTAATCTACCTAAGCATCAGGAATGCAAAGAGTTTGTCATTTACAATTATTTGATACTTCGTTTGAAATTGATTAAACCAGAAGTTACATGTAATTTATAAAAGAACCAGGAATTTCTGCTCTCAGAGATTCCAGCGATATTACAACAAGTTATAATTCATCATTCACGAGCACAACTGTCACGACCATTATACTTATTTGAGAAAGTGGAGAAAACTTTAAATGGTTTTTTAAGTAGAAAAATGTACCAGCTGTGTTTACAATGAATAAAATAGTCATGAAGTCTTAAAAATAGTATTCTGAAACCTTATGATAAAAAAGAATATATTTGAAGTATCTTTATATCGATCAAATAAATCACAAACAAGCCACTTTCCACAAATGTTATTGGAACAGGGAGACAACCCTACCCAGGGCCAAATTGGAAGGGGGATTTGAATATCGTTACAAGATTTAGGCATTTACATGTTTATCTGATAAAGATATTTAATCTTTCAGGGAAAGAGATGAGGAAAGTGTAGTGGATTTTTTTTATATTTCGAACTTGAGCAGACCAACCAAATCAGAATAAAGATGAACGAGAAAGCAGAAAACAGAGAAGACACACCAAAAGATTCTGTGACACCTGACGTGAAATATTTTCAGAACCAAATTCTTTACCGAGTTTTACTTTTAGCGTCAGCATCTTTTTGTCAGGTTTTTGGTTACATCATGACGTTTTACACCATCAACGAATATACATATGACTTTATACGGAGAGAGCAATACCCGGAAGTGATTCTTAACAAATCATCTGAAAGTCTGTGCACAAGAAATTCCAGCCAATCAGAGAAGGACATAGAGGACGCCATCCAATCAAAAGTCTCTCAGTGGTCGGTATATGTTTCACTAGCGTCAGGAATCCCGGCTATCTTTTCCGTCCTAATCTTATCAACATTAAGCGATAGATATGGGCGAAAACGTTTTCTGTACATTAGCGTTGGCGGAACAGTCGTTAAAAACATACTGATAGCGCTTGGAATCCACTTTAAATTGTCAATTTACTGGTTTATATTGTTTTATGTGGTGGAAGGCGTTACAGGAAGCTGGATTTTGACATTTTCCGTATCGTTTGCCTATATTGCCGATATGACTGCAAAATATGGAAAAGACAGAACGATGTATATGGTGTCATACGAGTTATCTTTCCAGCTAGCGTCATCGATTGCTGGATTTATTTCCGGATTTTATGTGGATTCTCTCGGATTCTTATATCCTATTATAACTGCTGCTGCATCGGCTTGTTTGGCCTTTGCTTTTACGATTATTTTACCTGATTCAGTAAATACGAATTCAATCATCCGAAACAGACGTTTATTAGAAAACTTACACGATGTTGTAAATTTCCTGTACAAGAATGAAGACGGACAACGGACCAAGTATGTACTGTGCATCGTCAGTATGCTATTCATATGGATGGGAGGATTAGGACAAGCTAATGTACAGCTATACTTTATCATGGGTTCCCCTTTCTGTTTCAATGAGACTCTAGTCAGTATATATCTTACGTCAACTAAACTTTTTCAGCAATTATTTGGAGTGGTTATAACAAAGATCCTCAAGTATTGCCTGATAGATGAAGTGATTACGTTATTCGCTAGCTGTTCATCTATTGCTACATACGTGTTGATGGGTTTAGCTCAGAGTGTATTCATGCTCATACTTGGTAAGGACATTTAAAATCAAAGTCAAATAATCTCCGAGCTAGAATATGCAGGGACATAAATATTTACGATTAGAAATCATTTTTAGAAATGAAACCGTTTAACAAAGTCCAGACTGAGGGTAAATTGAATTATCGGTAAATTTTGATATACCTTCTTATGGTCCGCACCCGTAAGTCTTTCTTGCAGTTTCATCTTCCACAACTATTTCCTTTTTCCCCGCACCACGATTTGAAAACAAGATAGCTTCTAATTCACAAATGATGGAACGAACTTCAAGAGATCGATAGAATTATTTCGTAATTAACAAACTCGATATATATTAAAAGAATTTTATCATTCATATAAAACCTCTGATGAAAAATAACTTCTATTTCGTATTTTCTGTAACTAAAGACAGATAGGTAGAATGTTTATGCCAAATGATATTTATTTTCGTAGCATAGAAATTGATAAATGATATTTTATGTTAACTAGTACATTTGACTTTTACTTCCAACCCAGCTTCTCTGGCTGGAGGGATCTCATTAGGAGCCATTCCATTACTGCGTGCTATAGTATCATCAATGACAAAGCCTGATAAACAAGGTGAGATATCTTAAGATAATATGCACATATTGAACAAATTCAAGTAATTGATGGTATAATATATACCTGGAAATATTTAACAATATAACAAATTAATACTAGTATCAACATAGAGATTTTTCCTTCTAACCCGCATGTGTTGCACATAAGATCGATGCACCTAGACCTAAGTTTGTTTCATATTGATTTTTTGTATGTACATTTTCAAAAGAAAATTATACCTTAGACAAATTCGAAAGTTTGAAGATCATGGATTTCTAAGAAATATGTTTGGTTTGTATACAGAACAAAGACAGTTCTATGATTTTTTTTAAGGTAGCAAGCCCTTCACAGCATCGCAGAATTAATCCCCGAATGACTTGTGGCTGTTGTAAGATGTCCGTTAAGCTGCCTTGTGACATTCGCTTCATGTCTGTTTATCCTAGAATGACGTGTGACTGTTGTAAGATGTCCGTTTAGCTGCCTTGTGACAGTCGCTTCATGTCTGTTTATCCTAGAATGACGTGTGGCTGTTGTAAGATGTCAGTTTAGCTGCCTTGTGACAGACGATTCATGTCTGTTTAACCTAGAATGACGTGTGGCTGTTGTAAGATGTCCGTTTAGCTGCCTTGTGACATTCGCTTCATGTCTGTTTAACCTAGAATGACGTGTGACTGTTGTAAGATATCCGTTTAGCTGCCTTGTGACAGACGATTCATGTCTATTTATCTTAGAATGACGTGTGACTGTTGTAAGATATCCGTTTAGCTGCCTTGTGACATTCGCTTCATGTCTATTTATCTGCTTATCCTAGAATGACGTGTGACTGTTTTAAGATGTTCGTTTAGCTGCCTTGTGACATTCGCTTCATGTCTGTTTATCCTAGAATGACGTGTGACTGTTGTAAGATGTCCGTTTAGCTGCCTTGTGACAGTCGCTTCATGTCTATTTATCTTAGAATGACGTGTGGCTGTTGTAAGATGTCCGTTTAGCTGCCTTGTGACAGTCGATTCATGTCTATTTATCTTAGAATGACGTGTGACTGTTTTAAGATATCCGTTTAGCTGCCTTGTGACATTCGCTTCATGTCTATTTATCTGCTTATCCTAGAATGACGTGTGATTGTTGCAAGATGTCAGTTGAGCTACCTTGTGATAGTCGCCTCGTGTCTGTTTATCCTAGAATGACGTGTGACTGTTGTAAGATGTCCATTTAGCTGCCTTATGACAGTCGCTTCATATCTGCTTATCCTAGAATGACGTGTGACTGTTGTAAGATGTCCGTTTAGCTGCCTTGTGACAGTCGCTTCATGTCTGTTTATCCTAGAATGACGTGTGGCTGTTTTAAGATGTCCGTTTAACTGCCTTGTGATAGTCGCTTCATGTCTGTTTATCCTAGAATGACTTGTGACTGTTGTAAGATGTCCGTTTAGCTGCCTTGTGACAATCGCTTCATGTCTGTTTATCCTAGAATGACGTGTGGCTGTTTTAAGATGTCCGTTTAGCTGCCTTGTGACATTCGCTTCATGTCTGTTTATCCTAGAATGACGTGTGACTGTTGTAAGATGTCCGTTTAGCTGCCTTGTGACAGTCGCTTCATGTCTGTTTATCCTAGAATGACGTGTGGCTGTTTTAAGATGTCCGTTTAACTGCCTTGTGATAGTCGCTTCATGTCTGTTTATCCTAGAATGACTTGTGACTGTTGTAAGATGTCCGTTTAGCTGCCTTGTGACAATCGCTTCATGTCTGTTTATCCTAGAATGACGTGTGGCTGTTTTAAGATGTCCGTTTAGCTGCCTTGTGACATTCGCTTCATGTCTGTTTATCCTAGAATGACGTGTGACTGTTGTAAGATGTCCGTTTAGCTGCCTTGTGACAGTCGCTTCATGTCTGTTTATCCTAGAATGACGTGTGGCTGTTGTAAGATGTCCGTTTAGCTGCCTTGTGACAGACGATTCATGTCTGTTTACCCTAGAATGACGTGTGACTGTTGTAAGATGTCTGTTTAGCTGCCTTGTGACAGACGATTCATGTCTGTTTACCCTAGAATGACGTGTGACTGTTGTAAGATGTCCGTTTAGCTGCCTTGTGACAGACGATTCATGTCGGTTTACCCTAGAATGACGTGTGACTGTTTTAAGATGTCCGTTTAGCTGCCTTGTGACAGTCACTTCATGGCTCTTTATCCTTTTCTGCTAACCTACACAAATATGTGAGTTAGTGAGACAGTCTCACAACAGCCTTGCAATAATCGCTGGGTTAGGGTTTAGCTAGTAGTTAGGGTTGGGATTGGGTTAGGGTACGTAAAAGGTTGGATTCGAGTAGGTTATGTTTGGGTGCGGTTAGGGTTGGGTTAAAGTTAGGGTTATGTAAATGTTATGGTAAGGGCTCGATTAGGGTTAGGGTTTGGCTGGGGTTATGGTTGGGTCAGTGTTGGATTAGGTGTAGGGTTGGGTTAGGGTGAGGTTAGGTTAGGTTTGGGTTATTTTAGGTTAGGGTTGGTTGAGGGTAAGGGTTGGAGTTGGCTTAAGGTTATGTTTGGATTACGTAAGGGTTGGGTTAAGGTTAGGTTGGTTTAGTGTTGGATTAGGTTTAGGGTTGGATAACGATAAGAGTCGGGTTAGAATCATCATGTGTAACCCACGGGGAATTTTGTACCTCACAAATGAATTGAATTACAATGATGTAACAACAGTTCACGACATGTGATTTGGAAATTCCAGAAAAAGTGGCAGCAGAATTTTATATGTTCCATTTGTCTAGAAAACCTCAATAATATTATATTTTTCGAAAGGTCTTTATGAGATGATCATTTTGAAATTTGTTTCATTAAAGTCGGACTAGAAACAGAAAAAATATTAACGAAAAGAACTCTGATGACTGATTTTTTAGAATTGTTTATGATTTTATTTCAATCTTAGCTATTATTTTATGTACAGTATTATAAGTGTGTTTGGCATCAAATGATTCAGAATTAAGTGCTGAAAATGAGCGTGAACAAAAACTGAAACAAAAGTTAAGAATAAAGATCTAGAAATTTTAAAAACGGTTTGTCGGCACCTCAAAGACTTTACTATTCGTCACCGAGTGCTAACACTGCTTGAATGTAATTTACCTCCTCATCATTCCAACAACAAAGGGAGTAGCTATATTCAAGAATATGAACTGTAAGTTAACATCTTAGCACCATCCCTCCAATGCTATTTTGAAAATAGATTTTATTTGGATATGCTACCGAATCGACCCTACAGGAAATTTGGAACCACGTACACAAATTTAAATTCTAAAAATAAATCCAGAGGGCGCTAGTGAAATGAATTAGGGCGGCTTATGAAAAGCACTTTGGCTGGAAGCATCACTGAAGAGAATTTTATTATTCGAAACACGTGTGTGGTGCATAATACATTAGTTTGAAATTTTTATCAAGACGGTATAGAGTTGGAACCCTTCCGCATTATTCCGAAGATTTCCGTTTCTTCTGTCCCACGAGGTTCTACCCCGGGGTTCACACGATGGGTTGGGTTAGGGTTGGGTTAGTGTTTGTGTTAGGATTGGAGCTGGGTTAGAGTTTGGTTTGGGTTATGTTAGGTTGGGATTGGGATGGGAGTAAGGGTTCAGATTATGGCAGGGAGATAGAGAGGATAATATTCATGTTGATATTTTGTTCTACTACGTGGCGACGAGCTTGCGAAAAATATTACGATTACCGAGATGCTGTATTATGGCAGCCGTATGAAACCAAACCATTTTTTTCTAAATTCTAAAAATTGTAATTGCCGGGGCCACACGGCTTCCATAGAGTTGATGTAAAAGGGAATCTTTAGAATAAATGTTAACGTATTCAAACTAAATAGTATCATTTAAGAACAGATAAATTTGCAGCATGGACCAGACATGCACGTTTCGGGTACTTAACTCGCTAAAAACGCTTAAAACGCTCCATGTGTGTAATCCTTCTAAAGTCGCCAAAGCTGAAATTTTCCCCGTTAGACGTTTACTGTTGTCAAAAGCTATAGGGTAGACCCCCGCTCTTTGATATACTCTAGATTCACGCATATTACTGGGGTTTTTTTTATTAAAATCATTCAAAACCGTTAGGAACTTGAAATATGAAAATATCAAATCGTATTACACACATTATTTTAACAGGTGCTGTTTTTGCGTTGGTGGCGTTCTTTGAGAACGTGTCCGGTCTTGTAGGACCTGTGATTAGCGGGGCAGTCTATTCTAAAACAGCGTCAGTGATGAGAGGGTTCGCTTTCTTTATCATGGCAATGTATTCATGCATCTCTCTTTTCACATTGGCGTAAGTAACTTTTACTCTGACGAAAATTTCTTTTCACTTTGGCGTTACTAACTTTACTTCAGCGTTAGTAACTTTAGCTCCGATTTAAATTACTTGGTATCACTTCAGCATTAGTAAGTTTTGTCTCGTATGTAAATTACGATTCACTTTGGCGTAAGCAACATTTACTCTTATATTTTGGCGTAAGCGACTTTTTACTCTGACGTAAATATCTTTGAGTAAAAGACCTTCTGTTGATAACGCTTACTCCAGAATTAAAACTTTGAGCATGATACATCTTATATGTATATCAGTAAAATTAAAGTTCTCTTCATATTTCAGAGCAATTGTGTACGTCACGAAGCGAGACAAAAACTACAAAAAATTTCATGAAGAGGAGATTCCTAATATTTGTTCAAACGAATAAAAAATTATACCCACATTTCCTTTAGTAACGGTTACATTGTCTGATTGTTTTAATATACGATAGCAGACAAAAACCAAATCGTTTGTTAGAACGAGATACGAGGGCTGATTGATATGTTGTGAGCCTCGTATTGATGGATTTGAATTTTATCAGACATTTTGCATTATTTTTCTACATTACCACCTTCAGTATCTATATACTTTTGTTACCGGTGTTAAGGGCCTCAATACCACTTTTATAGAACTCAAGAATGGCAGTGACAGACTTGTGAACAAGAGCGTCGTCCTGGAGGAACAACATACCTTAAACTTGTGAGCTTTCCGCGGCGCTTAAGTTTAATATTTTCCAGTAACAGTGTCAGAAATGAAGCATAGTATGCGCCTTTTTGGAGATATTCTATCTGCAGAATACCCTCTGCATCCCAGAAGAAACCGAGAATCACAACATATGAATTAGCCCTCGTAGTTTCTGTTTATCAAGATTGAATTTGAAGACGTTTAACATTGAGCACGGAAGCCAGATAATTAATCTTGCAATAATCACTTAATCTTCATTACGAGATAAGTTTCTAGTTATTATATTATGAGATCAGATGATAGTTTCACGAGATTACATCAGTTATATAAGAGAGGATTTTCTCGATGTAACGAGATTATATTTTCGTTGTAATGAAAACCTCCCTTTTTTTAATTGAAAAAAATATCTTTTCAACATGGAAACTTTTTCTTGGGCTCTTTATCGGTCGCTTTGATTATCTGAGTTTCTTTTTCAAACCCATATGCACACACCATCCGAAGATCTTGCACGTCAAGCAGCTATCCCATGTCAAAAATATCGAACGATCGTGTTCATCAAACATCTGTAGACATGTATCAACAAAGTAACGTGTGAAGCAGACACCCAACTATCATAATGAGTTAAAGAAGATCCTTATGATAATCCCAACAACACTCACAATAGAGCACAAAATTTAGCATCGACGGACCCCTAGCAAGCTAGAGGTGGGACCAGGTGCCCGGGAGGAGTAAGCATCCCCTGTTGGCCAGCCGCACCCGCAGTTGATGTTAAAACTATCAAACAACAACAATCATAAGCCCCAAAACACCTAACGATCATAACTATCAAACAACAACAATCATAAGCCCCAAAACACCCAACGATCATAACTATCATACAACAACAATCATAAGCACAAAAAGACCCAACGATCATAACTATCAAACAAAACAATCATAAGCCGAAAACGCTCAACGTTCATAACTATCAAACAACAACAATCGTAAGAACAAATCACATCCAAAGATCGTTTTTGCTTTCGGCATAATTATTTGGTAATGTTTAGAATTTAACTCCTTGCGCCTATCCTCCAACGATTTTGGCCAAATACGCTTCTTAATACACCCTACACAAAATTTGGAGCTGCTTGTTTTTGGAAGTAGTAAATTAAAAGTCTATTTTGTATACGACGCCAAGATAATTCACCTTGGCTTTATTCAACATGTTTGCTGACGAGGATTCGATATCCGAAACACGTGTCTAGTACAATAAAATTGGTACTGTAGAACATTTATGTTATTGGCGTATATACCTAATTAGCGTCTCAATAACATAACATAATATTGACTGAAATTGAATATTTTCATTTATAGAAAATGACGCATGAGTGTAGAAAACATGACAAATTATAATGATAACATGTGAAAGAAGTGACGCATCTTAATTCAATTTCAGTCCAAACAGTGTATGACAAGTTCCCCGTATCGATCGTATAACTTCCTCAGTGACGATGTTAGTCGGTCACAAACGTAACCCTGACTGAGAGGCTTATTCTAAAGACGTCTAGCTCTCAGATCAAAATCTGTATATTTCATACATCCTCTGGCATATATCAAATGAAATATGAACGCGTCATAAGCAGGCAATGATGGGATGTTGCTACGCAGAAATGGAAAGTTTGTGATGATGAGAATTCCGACAATTTGCTGGAAGACCTAGAAGAACGATAAGTTTATATTTGCGATTGCCGTTCTTGCACGTAAACGCATTACTTATGGTTTTTGCGAGTCTTTCTTTCAATTAGGAATGTGGGATTATAGTGTAAAGTGTTGAAAAATTCAAGGCTTTGATTGAATGGATTCTACTAAAATGAGTGGATTTCAGATCTGCTCTAAAAGTTCCTTCGAATTCTTGAATTCAATATCTGGTTTAATACCGCTTCGAGAGTATACTGTCGAACAATATTTTTGAAGTCCAGATTTGATTTCAGATAAAACTTTGGTGAGTAAGATCGATACAGATTTGGTTGAACATTGTGAGGAACCAGCGATGAAACGTTATTTGTTTTTATGAGACATTTTCCAGAAACAAGAAATGAAGCGACTTTTTGAATAAATGATATAAAATTGCTTTAAAAAATACTTGATCGTCGTGATTTTTGCGTGAACATTGACGGCGGGTGCGGCTAGCCAACAGGGGATGCTTACTCCTCCCGGGTACCTGGTCCCACCGCTAGCTTGCCAGGGGTCCGTCGATGCACAATTTGGTGCTCTATTGTGAGTGTCAGGATCGTCTTTAACTCATTATAATTGTCATCATAAGAACAACTTAAAAGAAAGTTTTGAATATCATTTAAGGTGTTTAGTGCATTAGAATTCAATTCAAGTATTTCAAAAAAAATTGTCATATAGAATTATATCCAAAGTTTAATATTGGTAATATGTTCTGTGAGATGCTAAGGGTTTAGGATTTTCCTCTCTTCGAAAAATGTTCTTTACTTTGTTAGGGGACACATTAAAGGATTTCATTTTCGGGTTCTTTCTTCTACCCCCTCCTCCATGGCGTTTGACACCTAGGTCTAATCCTTACCATATCTTCCCCTTTCTTTATATTTTATCTTTACCAGCTAAGTGACGCTGTGACCCCACACGCGCAACTACGTCCTATATATTATCCCCTTTTATAATTTTTATATTTTATTCAATATGAACAAGGTATTTGTATATGGAACACTCAAAAGTGGTCAACCAAATCATCATGTGTTTGAAAGTGTGGTTGGTGGAATTAAAACTTACATAGGACAAGGAACAACACAGAGTAAATATGCTCTGGTCATAGCCTCAAGGTATAATATCCCCTTTGTCCTAGACGCAGAAGATGTTGAAAATGCAAAGGTATGTAAAATATCAAAGATGAATGCATGAGGTGAAGTGTAGGTGTATTGTTGTAGTTGTTATTTATGTAAGATATTAATATAACACTGTAAAGTGTTTGTAAAATATCACACTTATCCGATATCATATATATTTGTAAAAATGTATATCAAAGTTGTCTGTGAAATAAATCAAATATCACAGGTGTTTGTAAAATATCACACTTATCCGATATCATATATATTTGTGAAAATGTATCCTATATCAAAGTTGTCTATGAAATAAATCAAATATCACAGGTGTTTGTAAAATATCACACTTATCCGATATCATATATAATTGTGGAAATGTATCCTATATCAAAGTTGTCTGTGAAATAAAACAAATATCACAGGTGTTTGTAAAATATCACACTTATCCGATATCATATATAATTGTGAAAATGTATCCTATATCAAAGTTGTCTGTGAGATAAATCAAATATCACAGGTGTTTGTAAAATATCACACTTATCCGATATCATATATAATTGTGAAAATGTATCCTATATCAAAGTTGTCTGTGAAATAAATCAAATATCACAGGTGTTTGTAAAATATCACACTTATCCGATATCATATATAATTGTGGAAATGTATCCTATATCAAAGTTGTCTGTGAAATAAAACAAATATCACAGGTGTTTGTAAAATATCACACTTATCCGATATCATATATAATTGTGAAAATGTATCCTATATCAAAGTTGTCTGTGAAATAAATCAAATATCACAGGTGTTTGTAAAATATCACACTTATCCGATATCATATATAATTGTGAAAATGTATCCTATATCAAAGTTGTCTGTGAAATAAATCAAATATCACAGGTGTTTGTAAAATATCACACTTATCCGATATCATATATAATTGTGAAAATGTATCCTATTGTCTGTGAAATAAATCAAATATCACAGGTGTTTGTAAAAAATATATATCAGATTTCATAGGTGTTTGTAAATTTGAACGTCTTCAAATTCAAAAAGCATCATTTAAGAACAGATAAATTTGCAGCATAAGAACAACATAGGTGTTTCTTTTTTAATATATCAGATTTCATATTTGTTTGTTATAATATATCTCATATCACGTATCAGATATCACAGGTGCTTGTGAAGATATACCAGATATCATAGATTTTTGTAGAAATATATCGAATAACACAGATATATGGAATAAAATAATTGCATTGTAAGGGATATAAAATATCACGGGCATATTCCAAGGTGTTATACCACAGGTGCTTGTAAAGCCTTTAATATATATCAAGATATCAATGGTGTTTCTTTATGATTTAGTTATCATTTAGTTACTCAACTGTATTTCGATATGAAATCTGCTTTGAAATCATTCTATTGATCTATCTTTCATAATATTTTAATTGTGATATTTTTCAGAATATACACGGTGAAGTGTACACTGTCGATGATGCAGTATTGAAAAGACTAGACGAGCTTGAGAATCACCCAGATGTCTACAAAAGAAGGGTCATTCCCGTGATAATGGATGGTCATGTAAACCAATGCTGGTGTTACTTCCTAACCGACTTTAAACCAGAAATCCTCCGTCTGCCGTATCTGGAATCATATGACGCCTATGGACCACAAGGATACGTCCCTGCTAAGGAGCACGATACAGTAACACCGTATTGGGTAGACGTAAAGAAATGATAGAGTACGTTACTGTATGAATTCATATATTATGTCAAAATACATGTATACATCTTAACATAATAAATTATGTCTAAACATGTATTTTCATCATTATATATAATAGTAATGCGTTTACAAGCAAGAACGGCAATCGTAAATATAGATTTATTGTTGATCACTATAACAAAACCTACCTTGTAAAAAAAATCCGATTCTGAAAATAAGTACACTGAAACAGATTTTATTCAGATGTTAAACTTCCTGATCGACTACATTTATGTGGTGTTTGGAGGAAAGGACTGTCCAACAAATTGTCGGAATTCAAACGAGAACCAATTGTACCCTACTCCTTACCGACATTATTCTCTACTCGTTCGTAGCTTAATTCATTCAATCTTAGGTCTCTAAATGGAAAAGATACTTATTTTAGCTCCTGACTTAACCTTCACTTACGTGCTTATAGACGACGTGCTTGTCCATCAACAATCCAAAATTTGCGGATTACCTTTGCAGAATCTATCCGTCGGAGCTTGAAGTCAAAGAAACTACAGAGACAAATAATTCAGCATCCTATTTGGACATAATGCTGTCCTACGACACTGATGGTCACATGAACACCTCATTCTATGATAAACGTGACGATTTCAGTTTCAGCATCACAGACTTTCCTTTTCTGAGTAGCAATATCCTTTCATCGCCTGCTTATGACGTGTTCATATCTCAATTGATACGTTTTGCCAGAGCAAGTACCAAATATACAGATTTTGTTCTGAGAGCTAGGCATCTTTGATATAAGTTTCTCAGTCAAGGATACGTTTGTGGTTCTACGGTCGATACGGGGAACATGTCATACACTACATGATGTCCCATTGTCAAGAATCTGTCTTAGACCAATTGAACCATCAAACACAGAATATACTTGTATCTCCCGAAATGGATATAACCGGATGTGATATTTCTGCCGAATTAAAGCGACGGATGTTGCATGCAAGGAGGTACTGACTCTTCCTGGGTACCTGGTCTCACTCCTAAATTGGGAGTTTGCTTCTTCTCATATGGTGGATGTTTTTTTTTTTGCATTGGTTCCTATCATGTGTTAGGTCTTTTTGGGTTTTGTTTTGCCTTGGTTCCTGTTTTGTCCTAATTTTGTATGCCTTCGGATTATAATTTTCTGAATTATCGATTTTGTACTGTGTAAATTGGGATATAGTTATTGTTCATACTTGTCACAGAAGATTCATTTGAGGACATAAAGCACATAATCAGCTCTAGGTTAGTATCTGCTGATTGACTGTTAGTCCCCGAGGATATCATTCGCCTAGTTTTACTGTGCTCCTGCACTGACTTAAAATATATTTGAAAATTTTCTGATACCAAATTTGATTAATATAATCTTACACCACCATGAGGGAGGGATGGCGATTTCTCAACCCGAGTGTACAAATTTTGCAAGTCCATGACGAGGTTTGCCGAGTCATGCGCAAGCAAAATTTTTACACGAGGGTTGAGAATTAGCCATCCCTCCCTCATGGTGGCGTTTGATTGTTTTTCTCTCACGTTGTTGACTATATAGAGTGTCTGTTATAATCACCAGTTTGCCTTACTTCCATAACGTCTCTTTGGTAGCTATGACGTCAGGGGGTGAGATCGATGACGTCAGAGATTGAGATCGATTTATCTCACCCCAGGGAAATTTGGAAGTTCTCAGTCTCAAGTGGGAGAAAAATTATTCTGGAACAAAGGAGTATCTCCCTCATGACACCCATCTTGCTCATTTTGCAAACACTTGAGGTCATATTTAGAATTTTGCTCTTCATACATTCACTATTTTGGATTACCTCTCTTTCGGCCACGAGCATCACTGATTATACATTGTTTGTTGAAATGCGCATATTCTGCACTTAATTATTACGATAGAACATATACTTCAATATGATAGTCTGATAAAGGACCCTCTCAAAATATTCACAAATAAAGTAAAGCAAAGTTATGTTTGAACCCCGATCCTCTGGAGGAGTTGAACCAATTTTTAGCTCGACTGCACTTTAGTGCAAAAGAGCTATTGCAATACCCCCGGCGTCGGCGTCGTCCGAACTAGATGATAAGGTAAATGTTAAGATTACACATTTACCTTTCCTATATTCATATTCTGTTGGTTTTTTTGTTGCAAATGTTTAATTATACATCATTTAATATATCCAGATGAGGATATAGCCCCTGGGGTTGGGATTTTTAAAATTATTTCAAATGATAAGGCAAATGTTGATATGATAAGGTAAATGTTAAGATAGCAATAAAGTCTTTAAAAGCCAATATTGAGCAAAGTATAAGTGCTACATGTACCAAACTTACATATTGGATGTATCTTTGATCAAACTTTCAAAAAATGACCTTGACCTACTTTTTTCCGCTTGAATGATTTTGCCTTTAAAAGCCAATATTGAGCAAAGTATAAGTGCTACATGTACCAAACTTGCATATTGGATGTATCTTTGATCAAACTTTCATAAAATGACCTTGACCTACTTTTTTCCGCTTGAATGATTTTGCCTTTAAAAGCCAATATTGAGCAAAGTATAAGTGCTACATGTACCAAACTTGCATATTGGATGCATCTTGGGTTAGACTATTGAAATATGACCTTGACCTACTTTTTCCGCTTCAGTGATTTTGCTTTAAATTTGCAATATTTAGCTAACTATAAGTGCTACATGCACCAGACTTGCATATTTGATGCATCTTGGGTTTGACTATTGAAATCTGACCTTGACCTACTTTTTCTGCTTCAGTGATTTATGATGTGATATATGTTGTTGCCTGAGAAAGTGAGTTTAAATAAATTGGCTGTCATGAGAGATATTATGCTATGCAGTCGAGCATTAGGTGACTCTGGCAACTATTTTATGAGGAGTAGGACTCCTCTGAATAAAGACAAAGAAAGTGTAGCATCCCCTCGTTGTTGCATATCCTCTATGATGTTCTTTCACAAATCCAAAATATCATTGACATTTGTCATAAGACCTTAAAATCAATATGGTTCATCCTCTCCCTCTGAGCAACATTTATGGAAGTCATGTTTTTTTTTTTTTTTAGTTTTTCGCGATGATAGCTACGTACTCTTTGGTGTCTACAAGGTTCTTCTTGTCTATAGTGACCTTGACCTTGATGGTGTCAACAAGTTTCTTAAAGCCAAGCCCATAGTGACCTTGAAACTCAGTTTGATTCATTCTCTTTTTATGTGGAACATTTGAAGAGGATTTGATGATTTTGTCCGCTATGATAATGACAGTGATCTAGTGAAATTTATGTTCAAAATAGTTCCAATCGGGCTACATGCATGCACGACATCTGATGCAAACATAACATTATAGTCACCATTGTTATTCAAGCATGAAATATTTGTCAGATCTGTAGCATGCATCCTTAAAGATGCACATCCACCCAGACAAGTAATAATTGTTTATACACAGCCTTACAATAAACTGAGAACTGATGTCTTATTTGTCTTGTAATAATTGTTTATACACAGCCTTACAATAAACTGAGAACTGATGTGTTATTTGTCTTGAAATAATTGTTTATACACAGCCTTACAATAAACTGAGAACTGATGTGTTACTTGTCTTGTAATAATTGTTTATACACAGCCTTACAATAAACCGAGAACTGATGTCTTATTTGTCTTGTAATAATTGTTCATACACAGCCTTACAATAAACTGAGAACTGATGTCTTATTTGTCTTGTAATAATTGTTTATACACAGCCTTACAATAAACTGAGAACTGATGTGTTATTTGTCTTGTAATAATTGTTTATACACAGCCTTACAATAAACTGAGAACTGATGTGTTATTTGTCTTGTAATAATTGTTTATACACAGCCTTACAATAAACTGAGAACTGATGTGTTATTTGTCTTGTAATAATTGTTTATACACAGCCTTACAATAAACCGAGAACTGATGTGTTATTTGTCTTCTATTTAATAATTGTTTATACACAGCCTTACAATAAACTGAGAACTGATGTGTTACTTGTCTTGTATTTAATTGTTTATACACAGCCTTACAATAAACTGAGAACTGATGTGTTATTTGTCTTGTAATAATTGTTTATACACAGCCTTACAATAAACTGAGAACTGATGTGTTATTTGTCTTGTAATAATTGTTTATACACAGCCTTACAATAAACCGAGAACTGATGTGTTACTTGTCTTGTAATAATTGTTTATACACAGCCTTACAATAAACTGAGAACTGATGTGTTATTTGTCTTGTAATAATTGTTTATACACAGCCTTACAATAAACTGAGAACTGATGTGTTATTTGTCTTGTAATAATTGTTTATACACAGCCTTACAATAAACTGAGAACTGATGTGTTACTTGTCTTGTAATAATTGTTTATACACAGCCTTACAATAAACTGAGAACTGATGTCTTATTTGTCTTGTAATAATTGTTTATACACAGCCTTACAATAAACTGAGAACTGATGTGTTACTTGTCTTGTAATAATTGTTTATACACAGCCTTACAATAAACTGAGAACTGATGTCTTATTTGTCTTGTAATAATTGTTTATACACAGCCTTACAATAAACCGAGAACTGATGTCTTACTTGTCTTGAATATTCTCACTCAGTGTAAATCTCAGTATACAGGAGCCAGTAAACTGAAAGGGAGCAACCTTAGATTTTCATGCACAAATTTTCCAACACAAGACAGAAGATTTTCAACCCAAAGTGCCTATGAAGAGAAATTTTAGGATCATCTAGCCAGCAAAAGTCTTCCTTACGCCCCCCCCCCCCCTTCCCAATTTATAACATAGTGTAATCAAAGATTACAAAGCTCACCTCATGGCAGCAAACAGAAAAGAGTCAAAGATTACACAGTTTTGAATTTGAAAACATGTCCTACTGAGAACCAACAAAAATGATACCACACAAAAACAAAATAGAAAAGGGAAGTAGAGTATTTCATTTATTGACCCAAATTTTGCATGAATGGGTGTACTCTATTGATACCCAAATCTCCCTAACATATGCACTCAAGTGGAAAATATATATCATGACCTACATTGGAACATAGATTTGTGATCTACTCATAGAGACGCATGAACAGTGCAAGATGTGGCCTTCCTAGCACTTAAGATAAAGAAATAAAACTTCTTAACATTGATAACTAAATCTTATTAACATGTGCACTCAAGCAGAAAATATAGGTCATGACCTACATTTGAACGTAGATTTGTGATCTACTCTTAAAGACACATCATCTGTGCAAGTTTAACTTCCTAGCACTTATAATAGAGAAATAAAACTTCTTAACATTTGATAATCAAATCTTCCTAACATGTGCACTCAAGCGGAAAATATAGGTCATGACCTACATTTGAACGTAGATTTGTGATCTACTCTTAAAGACTCATCATCTGTGCAAGTTGGAACTTCCTAGCATGTATAATAGAGAAATAAAACTTCTTAACATTGATACCTAAATCTTCCTAACATGTGCACACAAGCGGAAAATGTAGGTCATGACCTACATTTGAATGTAAATTTGTGATCTACTCTTAAAGACGAATCATCTGTGCAAGTTTGAACTTCCTAGCACTTATAATAGAGAAATAAAACTTCTTAACATACTAGTGCGGACACCGACGACAGGGTGATAGCATAAGATCCCTCCTCTCACTTCATGAGGTGAGCTAAAAATGGTTTGTCCCTAAAGCTTGAAGATTGATATATGTTCATCATTATATAGTTTAATCATGTACTTGCAAAGAGCATATCAAATGCAATTTGTAAACATTTCTATCAATACATTTGTCTCATGTAATCTAAAGGTAAACATATGTTCATAACAAATAAGCAAAAAACATTGTGTATATAATGAACTACAAGTACACATACATATAAATATTTTGAACTTCTAGATGTATTAACATGTCAAATATATTAAGTTATGTTCAGAAACTAACAAATGTTAGCAATATATCATACATGTATTGGTAAACCTTTCTGTTGTATATATAGAGCTATAAAGCAGAGATAATTTTGGGCTGCAAAACTGACGTACATAGTTTTTACAATTCTCTCATAGAGATTCTTGTTGACAGATTCTCTCATAGAAAATAGTTAAAACTATAAAATTCTCTCATCAATGGACACAGCCAGAATAATCCCTGATAAAGTATGATCTACTGTCTAGAATTATCAAACTTTTAAGGTAAAATCTCTAAGCCCAAAATAATTTTGTAGAACAAATGTGTGTGGAGGAAGAAAAGTGGTTCATAAACACAAAGGCAGAAAAAATTTAGCAGATTTAAGAGACATGTTAACTTTGAATACATTTAACTTTTTTTAATATCTTAAAATACCAAAACTGTTTGTAGAGTATGTTAATTGTTTAATATCTCAAATTTACAAAAAATTTTAATTATCTTATATATATCTTCATTCCATCATGCATATAGTGACCCACTTTCATGGTGGGTAATCTCGCAGTGCAGAACAATTGGCATTTCTATATGTTTGTGCAATATAGAACTTTTAAAACAAAAAGGGGAATGTGATGCAGTGTAAGAATACCTTAGCTATGAGATGTATCCAAAATAAGGTGAATATTAACTTTTTATCATGCACAAACACAATCAGCGTTATACAAGAAGATATTATTTCTCTTATAGCTAAGGCATCCTTACACTGCATCATATTTTCCTTTATGAGTTAAATCATTTATACAACAACAGGAAAACAGAATGTTCTGCGTTGTGAGATTACCCACCGTGACTTTAGACTTATTGTTGTAAAATATCGGCAAAACATAAATTTATGAAAATTTTTAACTTTATATTACTGTGCTTCTGTGCATACACCTGGCAAAGCAATCATCATGTGTTATATTTGTAAATGATACTCAAATGCCATGTACTATATATATTAGGACACCTACATATCTTTGAGGGAAAAGTTCCTGGCAAGAGATTCAAATCTGTTTTGAAACAAAAGGGGAATATAAATTCACTTTTTATAGGAAAATGTGCTTTAATGGTTACAAAATAAATAGTCAATGAGAAATTGATAAAAGGGCAAAAATGGTCATTATTGTAAAGAGGGAAAATAGGGCTGAATTTCATTTTGGATGCACTTTACGTATTAAGCAATTTATTACAGACATATTCTCATTTAAGACAGAGTATGTCATACTTGTATCAAAACTTGACCTTGACACTAAAATCTTGAGACACATTAAAAAACAATTAATCTTCTTCTTGACTACGACTTCTGTACTGACGTTTACTTTTTGAATTTCTGTTTTTAAACCGTTTGAATTCTGACCAATGTGGTTGACTGTTTTCTGCAGTCTGTGTCTCTGATGATGTACTAGCAATGTCCTGTTCTGTATTTCCACAACCATTCACCGGTCTTCTTTGAGATGACCCCTCACCTTTTAATTCCCATGATTCTTTACTTCCTTGGGACTCTAAATTTGGAATGAGGCATGCACCCTCTTGGGAAAATATTTTCTTATCATGCAAGGAAGACAGCGCCTCTGAACCATCTTTACATTTAGAGTTTGATTCCTGATCATTCTCTTTTTTAGAATTAGACATAGGGTTAAGTCTGTCACTGTTTTCTACACTGTCTGGATTGCTATTATCAGAGTCACTGTTCATCACATTTTCCCGTAATTGTTTTAACCTTTTTAACTGTAGCTGACTTCTCTGTTTCTGAGCCGACTTCACATTTTCAGGATGACCTAGATCATCATCTTTCCCAGATTTTAATTTTTCTTCAATATTCTTCCTCACATTATCATCTTCATCACTAGAATCTGAACTTGAACTTAGTAATTTCCTCTTCCTCCTCAGTTTATTTCTCTTATGTTCTACAGACTGTTTCTGCATTTCCTTCCTTTTTTGGGCGATCAGATCCGAGATACTTCTTCTAGTTGTCCAGAAATCAGAATTCAATAATTCTGAACGACGTTCGGATGTTGCACTTTCTGTCTCTTGTGTTTCTTCTGAATTTTCTGTTCTTGAAGCACTTTGCTGATCAGTGTCGTTTCTACCGGTAGCCAAAGCCTCACTTCTCTCGCTTGCCTGGGCTGCCATGACACTTGCAAATGCAATCGTAAATGGACTAACAGCGGGATCATCTATGTCATCTTCATTAGCTTCACTTTCGTGACCTTGACCTGCCAGATTGACATCTTCATCTGAGGACGAGTCTTCGGACACATCAGATCTGGACAGTTGTACCATTCTCTCGTACATTTCTTCCTCACTACTGGATAAATCCTCAGAGCTATTTCCTTCAAGCTCTCTCTGCACCAATGAATCAAAGAATGCTATCATTCTGGGGTCTTCCTCCACGGACTGACTTGAATAATCATGATTCATTACATGCCCAGTCCTCAGTACCAAGTTGATGTACTCTTCGTGCGTGTAAATCTCACGTTCATCATTGTTAGTAACAAATCCATTGTCTATGCCCTCTCTACCACTCATCATCGGGAATGGACTCCAGACCTACATGTATAACAAACAGTATAGTAGACAATTTATGGTTACACTACATAGTATCCGCAATGTCGCATTTGGAATTTCAAGCCAGGGATGACTTTTTAAATAGAGGACAGCTTCATTATGTGCGCTTTATAATTAAAATAACTACGATTTTTGGTATTTGGAAGAAAAAATCATCTTGTCGTCTTGAGAAAATACCATTGTTTCCATTGTATACCTCATATGTATAGCATGACCGGATGTGAAAGTAAGAGGTCATGTGACTAGCAAGGGTCAAAGTAATGTACTGCTATAACTTTGAGCCGCATGTCTGACTGGCAGGATTTGTTCATATGATATCAAGAATTATAGAAGTAATCAGCAATAAGGATACTTTTTTATTCATATGTGGCTTTATATGATAAAAGCAATATAAAATTATTAATATAACGTCAACTATTGCATGCCTTTCATTAAAAACGTTCAATTTTCAATTGCCAATACTGTATAGTAAAACCTATTCCTATAACAGACAGTTTAATAGACAATTTATTCTATCACCACCATGGCTATCAAACAATTATACCTATTTATCATTTGTCACATTAGAGTTAAACTTTCAGTAACAGTGAACAAAAATAAATGTATGACAAACGTAGGTTTAAAAATGGTCATGCATCATAGTTTGTTAGTCATTTGTCATAGTTTGCTACACAGTTTGTTATAATCAAGCTGTAGTTTAATTGTTGTTTGTAACAGTCAAATGTTTATAGTAAAATAGTTTGTTACATGTATATCGGATAGTTTTGGTGAATTTGATGTTGACACTTTTAAAAATGGCGAATATTTTTAAAACATCCGCAAAAATAAGTATGGTCAAATCCATAATTTATACAAACCTTGATAATTTTTTCTACTCCTGAGGAGATGATGATATGATTGGCTGGATTAAATCTGACCTGGTTGACAATTGACCTATGACCCCTCAGGATCATATGTGGCTCTTTGTTACAACGATCTAAATAAATAAAAAAAATATGACATATTCATATGACAATAGAAATGTGAAGGAGACGAAATGATAAAAATTAACCATATTATTAGTTTATCAAATGTGAATTTACCTTGAAAGTGATGTCTTGTTATGTATGTTACTTGTAATATATGTCTAAATGCAAATAAAATAAACAAGAGGCCCAAGGGGGCCACATCGCTCACCTGAGTTGCACACAAAAGAATGATAGTGGACAATTTGGAAGAGGACCTTGAGTACTTGCTTCCGGAAAGGTTTCGTTAAATTCTGTGTTGCAGTTTCAGAGGAGATGTCGAAAATGTGTCATCCAATCAGAGCCCTGGGCCATATTTTATGAAAGGCCGGCATAAAAAAAAACCCCACAAACTTGGTAATGGACCTTGAGTACTTGCTTCCTGTAATGTTTCATGAAATTCTGTGCAGCGGTTGCAAAGGAGAATTCCAAAATGTGTCATCCAATCAGAGCCCTCGGCGGCCATATTTGTTGACCAATCGCCACAAAAAACCCATAAACTTGGTAGAGGACTTTGACTACTTGCTTCCTGTATGGTTTTATGAAATTCCTTGCAGCGGTTGCAGAGGAGATGTCGAAATGGTGTCAGCCAATCAGAGCCCTCGTCGGCCATATTTGTTGACCAATCAGCACGAAAAACACAAACTTGGTAGACGACCTTGAGTTCTTGCTTTATCTAAGGTTTCGTGAAATTCCGTGCAGCGGTTGCCGAAAATGTCGAAAATGTTAAAAAAAAGAAGAGCCCCAGGGGGCACAACGCTCACCTGATACCCATGCACGCTCTAATTGACATACTGCTATTGAATACTGATAGTGCCAGTACCGGGATTTTAGCCCACAACCTTTCTAAAAACATTTTTGCCGGATGCAGAGAAGTTTTTTTTTTTCAAACAACCTTTAAAAGTACAAACAAGAAAAAATAGTCACATTTCAAAACAATAACTTTCTTTAAGTCAAATGCCCAACTAGTATAGTTCAATTATGCAACATCAAAAATAAAATCATATTGTAAAATCCCACTTTAATGCGCAGCAGAAAAAGAATAAAACAATGAAATGATTTCATAAATTAAGTTTATTTAAAACTGAACGACCATACCTTTCATTATTGATAGCTAGCATGCCAGAAATTATAAAGCCTGACAGGCTGTGTTTGTGAAACGAGAATGCCCCCGGCGGCATCTTTGTTAGTATAAACGCCATTTTCTGTTAAGTATGTGAGAGGTCAGGGTCAGCGTAATATTGGTATCTATGGAAATATCTTGTCACAAGGAATACACATGTAAAATATGAAAGCCCTATCACTAACCAATCAAAAGTTATGCGCAATGTTTAAGTTTTTGAAAAGTACGTCAAAGGTCAAGGTTATGGTCACGAGGTCAAAATTTTGGTATCAATGGAAAGGTATTGTCACAAGGAATACACAAAACCAAGTAAGTATAAAATAATAAGTGACATTAGAAATGTAAATTTTAGTTCAGATCTCTCTGTTCTTATAGAGACAATAAATCTATATTCAATAATAAAATGTGAACTATTTCACCAAATAACTTTGATTATATCCAAGGATAGCCCATTTAAGCTTTTACAAAGCTTATTTCCAAAGACACTCACTAGGACTTTTACAATATTTTTTTTTTGAAGATGAATTAAAATGGAATATTTTCATACACTTGAATCTTTAAGACTTGACTTACCACTGCAATAACTTTTTCCCTTGCAACCCCCTCCAAATCAAATTTTCTGACTATTAATGCAAACAACTCATACCCCCCCCCCCCCCCCCCCCCGCATTTGCAGAGATATCTTTGTGTAGTGGTTCCGGTAGTAGCAGGTACCAATAGTTCAGTACAAGTTCTAAGACTGGGTTCGATTCCCCGAGTCCGTCTCCTGCGAACTACTTCATTGGCGACGAGGTGAACGGGCCAGCTCGATCTGCAGGAGAGGTCGCAGAACCCTGCCAGGGGTTGGAGAGTGGCCACACAGCGGGGTACATCCACGGCCCTCACCGGAAAAGGGGGAAGGATGTAGTGGTTCCGGTAGTAGCAGGTACCAATAGTTCAGTACAAGTTCTAAGACTGAGCTATTGGGATGTCCCTTTAGCTCACCCGTCAACGAGTCTGACTATCAACCGGACGGCCGGGGTTCGATTCCCCTAGTCCGTCTCCTGCGAACTACTTCATTTGTATGCAATAGTCGCTCAGAGCGAAATATTACTTATAGTTCTAATATTGAATTTCTATGGGATATTTAACCAAATCAGCATGCAGCAAGTAACATGTCACACTACGTATATGAATACATAGCCATAGGCCTAGATCCAACTCGAATACATGTTTATACATCAAAATAATTTAAACCTAAGAATTGATTACTTCAAGAACTATACCATCATGTATTTGTTTTAACATAACCGGTGTTACTAATCTAATTTATGTGAAAAATCGCTGACTTACCTTCACGGCGCTTCGTTGTTTCGGTACGTATATTGAAAGTGAAAGTACTTTCTATGCCTCCCGGTGGGGGCGCTGCGGACACGTGAACATATTGTGCTATTTTTAGAGTCGGCGATCCCTCTTGATATACGTCGAAGGTGTAACTACAGTTAATCATTTTAGCAGGGAATCCCTTCCCTTTTGACTGGTGAACCGGGCTGAATAAAAGGTGTCACCTCATTGGACATAACTATTGAAAATTTAAAAATAGCACATAAAATCAATGTATGATTCCCTGCTGTTTGTAGAAATTGAGTTTTGAACATGATTTTGCCTTATATGTAATCAATACATCGATTTGAAAATATATAAGAATTAGCAAATTTTCAATTCGGAAGGAGGGGTCATTAAACAAGTGAATTTTGCAGAAAAGGTATGCATGACCCCCTTTTTTCTTTCCTTTTTATACGTGCCAAAGATGACCTAGGCCAAAAATATTCCTTAATAAAGCCTGTGTTTGTGAAACACGAATGCCCCCGGTGGCATCTTTGTTAGTATGAACACTATTTTCTGTTAAGTACATGTATGCGAGGTCACTGGGTTAAAAGGTCAAAGGTCAAGGTCACGAGGTCAAAAATTTTGGTATCAATGGAAAGGTCTTGTCACAAGGAATACAAATGTGAAATATGAAAGCCCTTTCACTTCCCATTCAAAAGTTATACCCTTTGTTAAAGTTTTTGAAAAGTAGGTCAAAGGTCAAGGTCAAGGTCACGAGGTCAAAAATTTTGGTATCAATGGAAAGGTCTTGTCACAAGGAATACACATGTGAAATGTGAAAGCCCTATCACTTCCCATTCAAAAGTTATGCCCTTTGTTAAAGTTTTTGAAAAGTAGGTCAAAGGTCAAGGTCACGAGGTCAAAAATTTTGGTATCAATGGAAAGGTCTTGTCACAAGGAATGCACATGTGAAATATGAAAGTCCTAGCACTTCCCATTCAAAAGTTATGCCCAATGTTAAAGTTTTTGAAAAGTAGGTCAAAGGTCAAGGTCAAGGTCACGAGGTCAAAAATTTTGGTATCAATGGAAAGGTCTTGTCACAAGGAATACACATGTGATATATGAAAGCCCTATCACTTCCCATTCAAAAGTTATGCCCAATGTTAAAGTTTTTGAAAAGTAGGTCAAAGGTCAAGGTCAAGGTCACGAGGTCAAAAATTTTGGTATCAATGGAAAGGTCTTGTCACAAGGAATACACATGTGAAATATGAAAGCCCTATCACTTCCCATTCAAAAGTTATGTCCAATGTTAAAGTTTTTCGGACAAACAGACAGACAAACAGATAAACAGACAAACAGACGGACAGGCCAAAAACTATATGCCCCCGAATCTTTGATTCCGGGGGCATAAAAATCTAAAAGTGGATATCTTGACAAAATTCTTTCACTTGTAGGGTACCATGCATGAGTACCTCATATCTACAAAATGTCATGACAATCTGAAGAGTGGTTATAGAAAAGAAGCAGAAAATGTATGAAAATCACCCCCCCCCCTTCCTTTTTACATAAGAAAAAAATTCATAAAAAATCAAAAAAATAAAATTTAAGCATAAAATGCATATCAAAGCATTAAGTAAGTTAAATATGATAAATATGTAGTAAATGAGTGTGTAAAATCATACACTTATTGAGTTATTTAAAGAAATAGTGCAAAAATGTGCATTTCTGACTAAGTCCGAAAAGACGTCAAAAACGCGTCAAAAATTTGACTTCGAAGTGGAACCAAAAATAACAACACTTCTTAAGACATCTCTCTAGATCATCCTGATGCTTTCGGTTTGTCGATACATGCTTCGGTTCTGAAGAAGAAGTTTGTCAAAGGAGGGTACCCCCCGTGACCTACTTTTTGCTGTGGTGGCGCCACCTGTTGACAGATCCGGACGAAAAACAACAACACTTGTAGGGGACCATGAGTACTTCAAAGCTACCAAGTTTCATCAAAATCCCTTCAGCCGTTCTGGAGAAGAAGTTTAAAATGTGAAAAGTTTACGACGACGACGACGACGACAGACGCCGGACGCCGGACGACGGACGCCAGACGCAACACTATGACAATAGCTCACTTGAGCCTTTGGCTCAGGTGAGCTAAAAAGGGAAAAAAATTTTTGTCGGGATCCCGTCGGGGTTTGAAGCCAATCCCCATGGGTCCATTGGGCATGGAAAACATACATTATACCTATGTACAATCTTAAAAAATATTCCTTAAAAATCTAAAAGTGGATATCTTGACAAAATTCTTTCACTTGTAGGGTACCATGCATGAGTACCTCATATCTACAAAATGTCATGACAATCTGAAGAGTGGTTATAGAAAAGAAGCAGAAAATGTATGAAAATCACCCCCCCCCCCCTTCCTTTTTACATAAGAAAAAAATTCATAAAAAATCAAAAAAATAAAATTTAAGCATAAAATGCATATCAAAGCATTAAGTAAGTTAAATATGATAAATATGTAGTAAATGAGTGTGTAAAATCATACACTTATTGAGTTATTTAAAGAAATAGTGCAAAAATGTGCATTTCTGACTAAGTCCGAAAAGACGTCAAAAACGCGTCAAAAATTTGACTTCGAAGTGGAACCAAAAATAACAACACTTCTTAAGACATCTCTCTAGATCATCCTGATGCTTTCGGTTTGTCGATACATGCTTCGGTTCTGAAGAAGAAGTTTGTCAAAGGAGGGTACCCCCCGTGACCTACTTTTTGCTGTGGTGGCGCCACCTGTTGACAGATCCGGACGAAAAACAACAACACTTGTAGGGGACCATGAGTACTTCAAAGCTACCAAGTTTCATCAAAATCCCTTCAGCCGTTCTGGAGAAGAAGTTTAAAATGTGAAAAGTTTACGACGACGACGACGACGACGACAGACGCCGGACGCCGGACGACGGACGCCAGACGCAACACTATGACAATAGCTCACTTGAGCCTTTGGCTCAGGTGAGCTAAAAAGGGAAAAAAATTTTTGTCGGGATCCCGTCGGGGTTTGAAGCCAATCCCCATGGGTCCATTGGGCATGGAAAACATACATTATACCTATGTACAATCTTAAAAAATATTCCTTAAAAATCTAAAAGTGGATATCTTGACAAAATTCTTTCACTTGTAGGGTACCATGCATGAGTACCTCATATCTACAAAATGTCATGACAATCTGAAGAGTGGTTATAGAAAAGAAGCAGAAAATGTATGAAAATCACCCCCCCCCCTTCCTTTTTACATAAGAAAAAAATTCATAAAAAATCAAAAAAGTAAAATTTAAGCATAAAATGCATATCAAAGCATTAAGTAAGTTAAATATGATAAATATGTAGTAAATGAGTGTGTAAAATCATACACTTATTGAGTTATTTAAAGAAATAGTGCAAAAATGTGCATTTCTGACTAAGTCCGAAAAGACGTCAAAAACGCGTCAAAAATTTGACTTCGAAGTGGAACCAAAAATAACAACACTTCTTAAGACATCTCTCTAGATCATCCTGATGCTTTCGGTTTGTCGATACATGCTTCGGTTCTGAAGAAGAAGTTTGTCAAAGGAGGGTACCCCCCGTGACCTACTTTTTGCTGTGGTGGCGCCACCTGTTGACAGATCCGGACGAAAAACAACAACACTTGTAGGGGACCATGAGTACTTCAAAGCTACCAAGTTTCATCAAAATCCCTTCAGCCGTTCTGGAGAAGAAGTTTAAAATGTGAAAAGTTTACGACGACGACGACGACGACGACGACAGACGCCGGACGACGGACGCCAGACGCAACACTATGACAATAGCTCACTTGAGCCTTTGGCTCAGGTGAGCTAAAAAGGGAAAAAAATTTTTGTCGGGATCCCGTTGGGGTTTGAAGCCAATCCCCATGGGTCCATTGGGCATGGAAAACATACATTATACCTATGTACAATCTTAAAAAATATTCCTTAAAAATCTAAAAGTGGATATCTTGACAAAATTCTTTCACTTGTAGGGTACCATGCATGAGTACCTCATATCTACAAAATGTCATGACAATCTGAAGAGTGGTTATAGAAAAGAAGCAGAAAATGTATGAAAATCACCCCCCCCCCCCTTCCTTTTTACATAAGAAAAAAATTCATAAAAAATCAAAAAAATAAAATTTAAGCATAAAATGCATATCAAAGCATTAAGTAAGTTAAATATGATAAATATGTAGTAAATGAGTGTGTAAAATCATACACTTATTGAGTTATTTAAAGAAATAGTGCAAAAATGTGCATTTCTGACTAAGTCCGAAAAGACGTCAAAAACGCGTCAAAAATTTGACTTCGAAGTGGAACCAAAAATAACAACACTTCTTAAGACATCTCTCTAGATCATCCTGATGCTTTCGGTTTGTCGATACATGCTTCGGTTCTGAAGAAGAAGTTTGTCAAAGGAGGGTACCCCCAGTGACCTACTTTTTGCTGTGGTGGCGCCACCTGTTGACAGATCCGGACGAAAAACAACAACACTTGTAGGGGACCATGAGTACTTCAAAGCTACCAAGTTTCATCAAAATCCCTTCAGCCGTTCTGGAGAAGAAGTTTAAAATGTGAAAAGTTTACGACGACGACGACGACGACGACAACGACAGACGCCGGACGCCGGACGACGGACGCCAGACGCAACACTATGACAATAGCTCACTTGAGCCTTTGGCTCAGGTGAGCTAAAAAGGGAAAAAAATTTTTGTCGGGATCCCGTTGGGGTTTGAAGCCAATCCCCATGGGTCCATTGGGCATGGAAAACATACATTATACCTATGTACAATCTTAAAAAATATTCCTTAAAAATCTAAAAGTGGATATCTTGACAAAATTCTTTCACTTGTAGGGTACCATGCATGAGTACCTCATATCTACAAAATGTCATGACAATCTGAAGAGTGGTTATAGAAAAGAAGCAGAAAATGTATGAAAATCACCCCCCCCCCCCCTTCCTTTTTACATAAGAAAAAAATTCATAAAAAATCAAAAAAATAAAATTTAAGCATAAAATGCATATCAAAGCATTAAGTAAGTTAAATATGATAAATATGTAGTAAATGAGTGTGTAAAATCATACACTTATTGAGTTATTTAAAGAAATAGTGCAAAAATGTGCATTTCTGACTAAGTCCGAAAAGACGTCAAAAACGCGTCAAAAATTTGACTTCGAAGTGGAACCAAAAATAACAACACTTCTTAAGACATCTCTCTAGATCATCCTGATGCTTTCGGTTTGTCGATACATGCTTCGGTTCTGAAGAAGAAGTTTGTCAAAGGAGGGTACCCCCCGTGACCTACTTTTTGCTGTGGTGGCGCCACCTGTTGACAGATCCGGACGAAAAACAACAACACTTGTAGGGGACCATGAGTACTTCAAAGCTACCAAGTTTCATCAAAATCCCTTCAGCCGTTCTGGAGAAGAAGTTTAAAATGTGAAAAGTTTACGACGACGACGACGACGACGACGACGACGACGACAGACGCCGGACGCCGGACGACGGACGCCAGACGCAACACTATGACAATAGCTCACTTGAGCCTTTGGCTCAGGTGAGCTAAAAAAGAAAAATGTGAATTTATCTTCAGTGCTCTATTTTAAAAATAAAAAATCTAAAATAATTTCTAATTTACTAATTTCAGAGTAATCATCACCTTTATCTTGTAGAAATGATATTGACTTTCAAAATAATGGGTGTCTTCAAGGCCTTGGTGACAACTTTGTAAAATGTTACTCAAATTATCAATGATTTATAAAAACTTTTCCATTTTTCATTGATTTCTAAACAAAATAAGCACATTTATACATGTACTCAAATATCTCTTCATTAGAGGAATTTTATTATTTTTTTTCAGCAGATTTTGAAGAGGTTTGATCTTTTAACATGTTTAAACTCTTATGTCAACTTGAAGAAATGAAGTACTTTGAAATCTCATTCTTTTTGGGCAGATTTTACGTCTTATCGTTACAGATTCTTACAACAGGGATATTCCTCTAGTTGAAGTTCTTGAAGATACTTATTTTACCTGTAACCTATTAACTAGGTCATGGGATCTGATGGCCCGTGACAGACAGACAGACAACCAAACAGACAGCATTATACCATAATATATCAATCTAAAGACATAGGTATAAAGATCTTATACTTATAATAATACTTACATTCACTGAGGTCGTCTGGGATTTTCCATACATACAGATTGAAGTTATCAGAACCAGATAAAACATACTGTAATTAAAAAAGAATTAAACATTAATCAAATCTTTTCATGTCTTTGAAATCTGAAAAGTGAACGGAAATTTGATAAATATTTCTATGATGTAACGTGGAATCAAAGAATGATTGTTTTAAGTCAAAAAAAGAAGTACATGTATTAAGAAATACTTATATATACATCTTTCTCTCAAATTATAAATGATGATGGTATGGCAGGATTACAAAACTGAATCTTTCCAGAAAAACAATTTAATTAAGCCTAAATGTAGGTCAAGGTCACAAGGTCAAATGTCAAGGCACCAAATGAAATCTGAATACAAAGAATACACATGTGAGTTACCAAAGCATTGAGCTTTTCAATTAAAACATAGAGTTCAACCTTAGATTTTTTTTTAAGTAGGACAAAGTCCAAAATCAAGGACACCAGTTCTGAAGTAAAAGTACCAAACTAAAACTCTGATAATAGAGAATCTCAAACGAAATATCAAATCCCTATTTATCATGGTTGGATAAAAGCTCAACTTAGATCTTTTAAAAGCAGGTAAAAGTCCAAAGATACAAGGTGAAAGGTTATATATTATAAGTATCTTGTCTTAAGCAACCTGCAAGTAAAGTATCAGTTTTCTACCACTCATTGTTGCTGAGAATTTGCCTGAACCAGAAACTTTAACCAAAGTGTTGGTGAAAAGACAGGTGGAAACTAACAATATTTACAATCTTCTGCTTTGCAATCTGGCCAACTATTGACCTTTCATACAATTAGTCCTACTGACATAGTAACATTATTCTTAAACATCACAACAAATTCCACAAACCTGGTCTTTATCGCCTGCAAAGGAGCAACTCTTCATAGTGCACGAGTTGAAGTAGCCATCGTGATCAAACTCACATACAGCAGGGCTAGAGTGTATGTTATATAGGACAGGAGGTAGGCGTCGTCTCAATGCGATCAGCTGATTACCTGACCTACTTATCCTTACACTCATACAGCTCTGCTGGGTGTACCCTCCTCCATACCGCAAAATACAACTGAATAGTATAAAAAACCTTCTATTTTCGGCATTCAAAAATTCAACCGCAATTTTTTTTTTTGCAAAGTCTCCCCCTCCTTGTTTTTCATATTTTACATTAAGGTATACGTTTAACATTAATTTAACATATGAAATATGTTTATGGAGGTTTCAATTGCAGTTATCTTTCAGGGATGAGATAGTCATGTAGAGGAAAGTGGACACCTAATTTAAGATATTTCTACCTTCCAAGAATTCTTTCAACTTTGAGACTTTTCATTTCGTCTTAGCTCTTTTTGATGTTGCTTTTTATAATTCAACCAAAAAAAAGTCACACAATACATGTATGTTGATTAATTTAATGTCTTTACTTTTCTTACCTTCTTGGTTTTCTGACATCCCACAATGCCAATCCTTCCTTAGCATTGGCTGTTGCTAAGAGACGAGGTTCCACAGGGTTATACATAACAGCATGCATAGAGGATGTGTAGTTGGCCAGGACAAATGCATCAGCTGTCAACAATACACACAAATCTCTGCAAATTCTTATATTTGGAAGAAGAATCGTTTCTGATTTTTACTTCATACATGATATATAAATTGCATTGAACATAATAAATGGAGATGAGCCAGAAGACAAAGAAAAAGGAAAACTTTGTTGAAATACTGAACTGTTCCTAATACATAAATAACCCTAAATGACCCCTGAGTGAGCAACCTTGACCTTGCAGTGACCATGACCTTCATTGGTAACTGAGTCTCATCATGACTGACAACCTCAATATGATAGAAGTATAATAATGTATGTCATGTAATTTGTTATCATACTTGATCATGTATTTTCCAGTAATTCAGGCAGATTGTGTATTTTCCAGTAATACAGGCAGATTGACATCCACACATTCAGCATCACAAAATTTGGGGATATTTTCATTTTGACATCACAATAGAAGACAACACATCTGCATGCATCAAGATCATATATGACTTCGCAATTATAAAAATTTGCCAAATGATGTGTTGTCCAGTGTCTACGAATATAAAGCCTAGGTTTAGAGTGGTCACAGGTCTTACTGTGACTATCAGACAGAAAGACAGACATTAGATATCCTTCGCTTCATAGATAAAACAAAACTCCACAAACCTGACTGCGGCGGCAGACGAATATCGTATATGAGAATTCTACCATCATCACAGGCACTGGCAAAAACATTATCATTGGACGGATCGACAGACAGTCCATATACTGCATCATCATGCATAAACACATCCATCGTCTCTCCTCTAGTGAAAAAAGATGGTAATATCATATTATAAAGGTACATGTACATGTATGATCTCAAGTTTCTTTAATTAAGTACATTATCACCAAATAGGTCTGACAAGAGCATGATATAAAACAAACAGTAGTAAAATACACAAAGGCATGCTGCATACTCAAATAAAGATTCAACCAATATGCAGTTAATCAATTGAAACATTATCAATATAAAACCTAAGCAACGCAAAGCATAGCATCCCCTCGCATGGCAGGGAAATCAATGTGCCTTCTAGTCTGTATAAAAGGAAAATCAACAAGGTTCATCCTCTTGTCATAAGCAATAAGTGTATAATGTTTGGTTAAGATCTAATCAAAACTGCAACCTCAAGACAAGGATTTTGACCATTTTAAGTTTGTGACCTTGACATTTTTACCTTTGACCTATGACCTTGTAAATTGATAGGATTCTTCCACTTGTCATAAGCAATTAGTGTATGAAGTTTGATTATGATCCAATCAAAACTGCATCCTCTAGGCTGTATACAAGGATTTTGACCTTTTCATATCTGTGACCTTTGACCTTGAAAATCAATAGGAGTCTCCCTCTCGTCATAAGCAATCAATGTATACAGTTTGGTTACGATCCAATCAAAACTGCACCCTCTAGGCTGCATATAGGGATTTTGACCATTTCCAAACTGTGACCTTGACCTTTAACCTATGACCTTGAAAATCAATAGGGTTCTTCCTCTTGTCATGAGCAAGACTGCACCCTCTAGGCTATATGTATAATAAGGACTTTGATAATTCCCATTTGTGACCTTGACCTTTGACCTATGACCTTGAAAATCCATAGGGTTCTTCCTTTTGTCATAAGCTATATCAGTGTATGAAATTTGGTTAAGATCCCTTCAAACCTGCACCCTCTAGGCTGTATACAAGGATTTTGTGGTGCACACTTACACACCAACAACTGTGTTACTATATCCCCCTGCAACTATGTTGCGAAGCGATAATAAGCAAGTAAATTTAATTGTTGCTGGGAATTTGACAATACACAAAGTAATTACATTTGTGAATTTTGGCATACTAACATAAAGTTAAAACCTAGTCTGATAGTACCAATATTCAAAGAAACTTACGTGGTAAGGTCATGTACAATAACTTGCTCGTCATTTCCTACAATGTTAATGAATGCATCAATAGATAGAATGGACAAATATTTTATTTCTTGAAGCACTTTTAAAGTCCTAGTTTTATGCTACCTAACACAAATGTAAATGCTTATCTAAAAATTGTTTCAAATACAGTCAATTATCTAATCTAAATCTAAATTGAATTAACATCGCATTGCCTCACTGGATGATAACAGAGTAACAAAGGTAAGGGGCATAAAATGTTTACAACTTTAAGAGTCCTCAATATAATTATCTTTATGAGCACCTATATCTCCCAACTGTGATTGTGTAATAATTGACTTAAGATACTACTTCCAGAGTAAATTTTCTTGTTGTGATTGTGTAATAATTGACTTTAGATCCCACCTCCAGGGTAAATTTTCTTGTTGTGATTGTGTAATAAGTGACTTTAAATCCTATATCCAGAGTATATTTTCTTGTTGTTACTGTGTAATAAGTGACTTCAGATCCTACCTCCAGGGTATATTTTCTTGCTGTGATTGTGTAATAATTGACTTTAGATCCTAACTCCAGAGTATATTTTCTTGTTGTGATTGTGTAATAAGTGACTTTAGGTCCTACCTACAGAGTATATTTATTTGATGTGATTGTGTAATAATTGACTTTAGATCCTACCTCCAATTAAAATTTCTTGTTGTGATTGTTTAATAATTGACTTTAGATCCTACCTCCAGAGTAAATTTTCTTGTTGTGATTGTGTAATAATTGACTTTAGATCCTACCTCCAGAGTAAATTTTCTTGTTGTGATTGTGTAATAAGACTATAAGTGACTTTAGATCCTAACTCCAGAGTAAATTTTCTGGTTGTGATTGTGTAATAAATGACTTTAGATCCTACCTCCAGAGTATACTTTCTTCTTGTTAATGTGTAATAATTGACTTTAGATCCTACCTCAAGAGTATATTTTCTTGTTGTGATTGTGTAATGATTGACTTTAGATCCTAACTCCAGAGTATTTTTTCTGGTTGTAATAATTGACTTTAGATCTACCTCCAGAGTAAATTTTCTTGTTGTGATTGTGTAATCATTAACTTTAGATCCTAAGCTCCAGAGTATATTTTCTGGGTGACTTTAGATCCTACCTACAGAGTATATTTTCTTGTTGTGATTTTGTAATAATTGACTTCAGATCCTACCTCCAGAGTAAATTTTCTTGTTGTGATTGTGTAATAATTGACTTTAGGTCCTAAATCCAGAGTATATTTTCTGGTTGTGATTGTGTAATAAAGGACTTTAGATCCTACCTCCAGAGTATATTTTCTTGCTGTGATTGTGTAATAATTGACTTTAGATCCTAACTCCAGAGTATATTTTCTTGTTGTGATTGTGTAATAAGTGACTTTAGATCCTACCTACAGAGTATATTTATTTGATGTGATTGTGTAATAATTGACTTTAGATCCTAACTCCAGAGTATATTTTCTTGTTGTGATTGTGTAATAATTGACTTCAGATCCTACCTCCAGAGTAAATTTTCTTGTTGTGATTGTGTAATCATTGACTTTAGATCATTACTCCAGAGTATATTTTCTAGTTGTGATTGTGTAATAAGACTATAAGTGACTTTAGATCCTAACTCCAGAGTAAATTTTCTGGTTGTGATTGTGTAATAAATGACTTTAGATCCTACCTCCAGAGTATATTTTCTTGTTGTTACTGTGTAATAATTGACTTTAGATCCTACCTCAAGAGTATATTTTCTTGTTGTGATTGTGTAATAAGTGACTTTAGATCCTAACTCCAGAGTAAATTTTCTGGTTGTGATTGTGTAATAAATGACTTTAGATCCTACCTCCAGAGTATACTTTCTTCTTGTTAATGTGTAATAATTGACTTTAGATCCTACCTCAAGAGTATATTTTCTTGTTGTGATTGTGTAATAATTGACTTTAGATCCTAACTCCAGAGTATATTTTCTTGTTGTGAATGTGTTACACATATTGACTTAAGATCCTAACTCCAGAGTATATTTTCTGGTTTTGATTGTGTAATAAGTGACTTTAGATCCTACATCCAGAGTATATTTTCTTGTTGTGATTGTGTAATAATTGACTTCAGATCCTACCTCCAGGGTATATTTTCTTGTTGTGATTGTGTAATAATTGACTTCAGATCCTACCTCCAGAGTATACATTTTTGTATTTTCTTGTTGTGATTGTGTAATAATTGACTTTAGATCCTACATCCAGAGTATATTTTCTTGTTGTTATTGTGTAATAATTGACTTTAGATCCTACCTCCAGAGTATATTTTCTTGTTGTGATTGTCAAATGCTATACAGAAGATATTACTGTTGTGCTCTCCCTTCATTGGTACAGGTGTACCAATATCAGACAAGGCTTTCTCTGCATTCCATATCAGTACTCTGTGATCATCACCACCTGCAATTATTGGCATATATAATACACTGTATAATAAGAATAGTTACTGTAGGTAAGAAGGGTAAAAATGTTGCAAAATATATGCATATCATTAATGAACATGTTTGTTTTCATCCCTTTTAGTCTTTGTTTAATGGATGGGGGGATAGAATGGAGCCTAGAAATGAATTCCATGTATACATGTACCTTATTAAAAGAAGTAAAAAAGAAATTGGAGATATAGCAATGAATTATATTGAACTTCGGTAAGTTTGCATGCATGTATCTGCAATTTAAACAAAAGAATATATCAAAACCTTGACAAAATTACCTTGACCTATGACCTCAAAGATAAAATTAACATAACATTACCCTCCTAACTCCTGTTACGTTCAACACTATTTGGATTACATTTTGTATTAAAACGATGTCAGTAATTAAACTAAAGAACTATGTTGGTCCATTATGTACACATTGAAAGTCACAGCCTATGGTTTTGAAAGAAAATATGTGTAAATACAGGGGAAAAATCAGTATTTTTGGCAAATTCAGGGGGGAGGACCTTCTAATCAATCCCCCCCCCCCCCCCCAAACCCCTTAGATCTGCACTTGCACTTCAATTCCCACAAGTTTACTTATGCTGCAAAGTACCGAAATCTGGTTCAACTTCAAATACTTCATATATAGATACTGAGACAAAATATCTTCATACTACCCCTACTGCTAAACTTGCATAATATACATGTCAAGACCTAATATAACAAATTTTGACCTTTTACAAATCTTTCGAGCGCAGATCTGGAAGAGGACCCCCTCCCCCTTTCTGGAATATGATTTTTTTTTCTCTATTTTTACATATATTACTTTCAAACTATGCTGGAACCTCCCTTAGGACTTGGACTCCACACTGAACAAGTTTGTTTAGATCCACCCATGAAAATTGTGTTAAATGACATTTAACATTCTATTATTTTGAGATGGTCCCTTAAATATAATTCTGTTTATCTTTGCCCCGTTCCCTATTTTTACAATGTTAATGACAATGTACCTGAGGCAATTAGCTCCCCTCCGTTTGATGAAAATTCTATAGCATTCACACAACCAAAATGTGCCTTTAGATCTCGCGAAAATAAGTTTTTCGCGTCTGCCATTCTGTCTCTCATAAGTTTTGCTGTCAATTTGTTTACACTCAAAACTCTTTCGCTCAAATAATCTATGGTGGTTAAAACCCTGTTTCTTTTCATTTTCAGTAGATTATTGTCAAACGAGGCCATAATATATGAACGGATATTTCTCCGTCGACCAGAAGGGATGATATTTCCTTTTCAATAATCAAGTCTATGGCCTAAATCTAGCTGTCATTTCTCTCTGTTTCTTTAAGAGAATCCACTTCCGGTTGCTTAATCATATGTTCATCGTTAGGATTGCTGCACCTACAAACTTTGTCATCTCGCAAACTCCCCGATTGTGCTCAATCATGTTTGTTTCTTTCTAGCAAATAACATTGACAATGAAATTCAATCAGAAAATATGAACAGTACTGGTCGGAAAGTAGTTATCGCCGAGCAGTAATTATCGCCATTTGTCCATTATCTTCGTTTATACTAAAGACAGAGACTTGATTCTTTCAGCACTAATACTTATTATATTTATCGAACTGTATATGAAATTTCAAATGAATCCATGCAATGAAAGCTAAAATTTTAGCGGCTAAATTTCATGAAAATGCGTTGTCTTCCTCCGAGCTCCTCGGGGGCAATGGCGGTGGACCTTGCTGTCTTCTCTCTCAATCATTGAAGAAACTTCAAACTATTTTCAATTATTTTTATCACAACTGATTAGAAAAAGAATAGAGGAATCCGATGGTATAATTTTAGTTGGAATACTGTGGTTATTAGACGAGAATGATCCCACGAGGCGATAATTGCTTCTCCAACCTCTGTAAAGAGTGCTTAAAAATAGCTCATTTTAATTGCTTATAAAACCAGTACCAGTCATTAGAATTTATTGACAATTTATAGAAGTATAGGTAAAGGGTTCTAGTTTGTACTGTCCAAATTTCATGTGCAAGACTTGAAAAATAAAGGAAATAGAACAAAAAATGCTTTAAAAATCGGCGATAATTACTTCTCCACCAGTATGGACAATCTTACAAAGAGGAACCTGATTTCACATTAAAACTGATAAAATGAAAATAAACAATATAGAACGCAATACAGCTTACAAAATACCACAGGTATCAATTACACTAATCATGTTCTTCTTGCCAACTTGATGTAAGTCTAGTTCAACATAATACTGTAAGTTACCTAAGCCCAAGGTCAGCCTCCAGGCCAAGGTAAAATCCAAAGGTCGAGGCCAAACCTCTAGGTCAATGTAAATTCTTATAATCAATCAAGTCCACTATTTTTAAAAATTGATTTAAAATTTCATATAGTATTGGTACATTATAGTTTCATTCAAAATCATTTCTTCAAGGGCAAGACCAATACATGAAATCAAGTTCGCTTGCTTGGATCTATCTCAAAATTGTATCTAAAGATCAATGACAAATCTCTAGGTCAAGGTCAATACCCCGCGCAAATACCGTGGGGAACAGAGGATGAGCTAAAATCTAAATTATACTCTTTCAAGGTCAATGTCAAAGACAATGCCCGCGTTCATATCCTACCTCTATGCTCTCTACTTATACAGTTCTTCAACGCAATATAATTAACAATATTGAAGACACAGACGCACAGACAGACGGACATCATCATTTTATAAGCCTTTTCCTTCGCAATACTGGAAATTATCATTAAATTGCTCAAATCACAGAACAATCTTTCGAGAAAACTAAATTTATACTGACGCTGACTGAAGGTCTGGGTTTGAACACCAAGATGGCGGCGGCATTATTTGTTTTCTCACTTCCTAGGAACACTACAGTTTTATATCTACCTTAAAACATTTTATACGCTTTTTTGATATGCACATTTGAGTATCCTGATGAAGTTTGAATAATTTTCGGCGTCATTTGAAGAAATCATGACGATTTTCGAAATTGTGGACTTTGGGAGTTTTATCCATGAGCAAACCACGACGTCATTTCGACGTTATCAGGAAAAATGGCGTCACAAACCTTCGCATTCAAAATGCATAAAAAACATTAATACCAAACGTATCGCATTGAAAATTTGCGTCGAAGGAATATTGCGAAACCTAACTGAATTCGACAAGTTACTTCTCCGTTTTTTCCGCGACTCTATTCATGTATTGGAAACCCTCCGGTGACCTTGACACCCCAGGTAGCACAAACCATTTTCGAAATATTTTCGAATGGTTTCAAACAGGTTTCTGTTGAAACATTTATGGTAAAACTTTCCAAGAACATTTTTAAAACACTGTGCAGTTGTATAGAATGTTTTCAAAACGTTTTTTAAAACAACGTTTAAGTGTGCTGAACAAAATAAAATGTTTCCAAAATTAAATGTTTAATTGATATTTCTGGAACCTTACAAAATCACGTTTCTATAACATTTACTGAAATATTTTGACATGTTTTAAAACATGCTTGTGTTAACTGGGACTTGACAATAAAAATCAAAATGATTCAACCCCCCCCCCCCCAATTGGTAACTCTTGCGCCTTTGATGATCCTACGATGATGTCTTTGTCAATCTAAGCTCACAGTCACCTTGACCGATAACGTTGAACATAAAGATGGTTACTTTTCTCCTTTGATGAAATTTATGGACTGCTTCAGTGGCGTAGCTACCAAGTATGCGTATGCTAAAGCATTTTTTCCCAATATATTGGAATTTTTACGTATATTATACACAACGCTCTGAGGTGTATATTTTTGTAGAGCTTCCAGGGACAATTTAAGGTCCAAACTCCCCGGTCGAGCTCCCTTCTGAAAGTAATTGGTTTTAAGGTAACCGATCGCTGGTAGAAGTTTGGGACATGCATGGTCTAGTTGTCCTGTACTTTGTGGGATCCTAGACTCCTAACACCCTTGATGAGCATCCACTTCATTTTGTCACAGCTATGCCATTGGGTTTAGTGACCCTTCGATGATTCTGAACTCATTTTAAATATTCTCGAAGTTAGCTGTGTAAGCATTTTCGACGGACTGTTCAAAACATTTTTACGAGTAGCCAAGATCATGTCATAAATGTGCAACCGATTTATGCTAAGTATTGCAGTTATGAACTGCTGTGAACTTAATCTCTGAAATTTTTAAAGATAACAGTTTTTTCCCCAAGATGAACATGTAGATGTAGTGTTGAAACAGCAGTCAAAAGAGGCTTTAATTATAGGCTGTGCATGGTAGTAAGAGATACTTATTTACCAAACACACACACACATATTCACGCAGACGTCGGTCAACTGGAACCTTCTACAGTCTTATTTCAGCATATTTTCAAGGATTGCACACTGATAGACCGTGACGACGGGAGTCGTGAATGAAATCATAGATTCCAGCAGTGCTCTTGCATAGTGAAGAAAAATACGACTTTGGAGTAAGTAGCATCTAAATATCTCTCATAGATTCAATATCGAAGAATTCATAGACTTTACTTGAATAAAATATTATAAAGTTTAAAAATATCATGTTGAGAAGTCATTTTTTGTTGGAAATGAGAACGAAGAACGAATATTTCTCATGACAACAAAGCAGTTTGAGATGGTCCCTTTAGTGAGAACTCTTCATTACGGAGAACGTAAAAGGGTATCATGTGAAAACATTCTGCATTCTGCTCTCGAAGTGATAAATTACAAAGATGTGAAAAGCATTACTTTCTACTCTTCACAAAGCGGAACAAAATGCATGAGGCCTACGAGGCAGTTCCTATTTTAGAGAAATTACCATTGAAAATTGAATCTATATCATGCTATGGTAAGATCTGCAAATTAGCTCGAATTTCCTACACCGACTCCCCGAGATGTGAGTACTGATGAAATTTGACCAAGGGGTCCTGAGCCAAAACAGATTTAGACAGTTAAAATACTTCTCATCAATCTTTTTCCTTGTAACTTCTCCATCTTAACTTGTATTACACAATTTAAACCTAGTTTGAGACAAGTGGAAGAGTTTTGCTGTTGGTCTGTCACAAGACCATGTGTAATATGTACAGTCCATGCGGCTCACTTCGTAAAGTGGATAAACGCGATTTTGGTAACTTTGTCATGCAAAAATTAAGATAAAATATATGTACAGACAATATAAATTTTAGATGGGATGTTTTTTAGCTCACCTGAGCCAACGGCTCAAGTGAGCTATTGTCACAGTGTTGCGTCTGTCGTCCGTCGTCCGTCGTCGTCGTCGTCCGTCGTCGTAAACTTTTCACATTTTAAACTTCTTCTCCAGAATGGCTGAAGGGATTTTGATGAAACTTGGTAGGTATGAAGTACTCATGGTCCCCTACAAGTGTTGTTGTTTTTCGTCCGGATCCGTCAACAGGTGGCGCCACCACAGCCAATAGTAGGTCATGGGGGGTACCCTCCTATGACAAACTTCTTCTTCAGAACCAAAGCATGTATCGACAAACCGAAAGCATCAGGATGATCTAGAGAGATGTCTTAAGAAGTGTTGTTATTTTTGGTTCCGCTTCGAAGTCAAATTTTTGACGCGTTTTTGACGTCTTTTCGGACTTAGTCAGAAATGCACATTTTTGCACTATTTCTTTAAATAACTCAATAAGTGTATGATTTTACACACTCATTTACTGCATATTTATCATATTTAACTTACTTAATGCTTTGATATGTATTTTAGGCTTAAATTTTATTTTTTTTTTATTTTTTATGAATTTTTATCTTATGTAAAAAGGAAGGGGGGGGGGAGGTTTAAATACATTTTCTGCTTCTTTTCTATAACCACTCTTCAGATTGTCATGACATTTTGTAGATATGAGGTACTCATGCATGGTACCCTACAAGTGAAAGAATTTTGTCAAGATATCCACTTTTTAGATTTTTAAGGAATATCTTTTAAGATTGTACATAGGTATAATGTATGTTTTCCATGCCCAATGGACCCATGGGGATTGGCTTCAAACCCCGACGGGATCCCGACAAAATTTTTTTTCCCTTTTTAGCTCACCTGAGCCAACGGCTCAGGTGAGCTATTGTCATAGTGTTGCGTCTGTCGTCGTCCGTCGTCGTAAACTTTTCACATTTTAAACTTCTTCTCCAGAATGGCTGAAGGGATTTTGATGAAACTTGGTAGGTATGAAGTACTCATGGTCCCCTACAAGTGTTGTTGTTTTTCGTCCGGATCCGTCAACAGGTGGCGCCACCACAGCCAATAGTAGGTCATGGGGGGTACCCTCCTATGACAAACTTCTTCTTCAGAACCGAAGCATGTATCGACAAACCGAAAGCATCAGGATGATCTAGAGAGATGTCTTAAGAAGTGTTGTTATTTTTGGTTCCACTTCGAAGTCAAATTTTTGACGCGTTTTTGACGTCTTTTCGGACTTAGTCAGAAATGCACATTTTTGCACTATTTCTTTAAATAACTCAATAAGTGTATGATTTTACACACTCATTTACTGCATATTTATCATATTTAACTTACTTAATGCTTTGATATGTATTTTAGGCTTAAATTTTATTTTTTTGATTTTTTATGAATTTTTTTCTTATGTAAAAAGGAAGGGGGGGGGGTGATTTTCATACATTTTCTGCTTCTTTTCTATAACCACTCTTCAGATTGTCATGACATTTTGTAGATATGAGGTACTCATGCATGGTACCCTACAAGTGAAAGAATTTTGTCAAGATATCCACTTTTAGATTTTTAAGGAATATTTTTGGCCTAGGACATCTTTGGCACGCATAAAAACGAAAGAAAAAAGGGAGTCATGCATGCATGTACCTTTTCTGCAAAATTCACTTGTTTAATGACTCCTCCTTCTGAATTGAAAATTTGCTAATTTTTATATATTTTCAAATCGATCTATTGATTACATAAAAGGCAAAATCATGTTCAAAACTCAATTTCTACACACAGCAGGGAATCATACATTGATTTAATTTGCTATTTTTAAATTTTCAATAGTTATGACCAATGAGGTGACACCTTTTATTCAGCCCGGTTCACCAGTCAAAAGGGAAGGGATTCCCTGCTAAAATGATTAACTGTAGTTACACCTTCTAGGTCAGAGACAACCAAATCATTTTCCATAGGCCGTAATGTTAACGAAATGCCTTATAACGTCTATACTAACATTGCTGGCCATGCATGTTATATACCGATTTGTTCATTGATTCAAGCTTTATACGAAACTAAATTAAAAAATATAGCATGACCTGCTCTTTTTCGCACTATTTGCGTCACAAGGTACCCCGCAGAGAATTTTCAAATTTTCCCGCGCCCGTCCCCTTTAGCGGATCGGGAGCTAGGGAAATATCCGGGTATCGACATTTTAATTGCACTTATTTTTTACCTATATATATCATATTCAAACAATATACCAAAAGAAAATAGAATTGATAGCCAATCACATCTTCTGTCACATTTAAAATAACAGGCCCCCTCACCCTACAGGTTTTTCTCCAATCAGAGCCGGCCTTTTAGTGGTCTCTGACCTATAACTGTAACTGTAAACAAAGTCGCTGTACTTTAGATTTGATCCGTTTAATTCCTCCACAACCCTTTAGTACTGCGATACATTTCAGGAGATACAGTGCAAACGGAATAGATTTTTATTTAATGTGCATTATACTTGGAACACTTTCATAATGGTTATCATTCATGTACTTGGAACACTTGCATATACTTGTTATCATGTATAAAGTTTGCTCGAATTTCCTCTGTCTTAGACTCTCTTAGATGAAGTAATTTACGGACTGATTTCTTGAAGAAACGTCGAATGAGTAAACTCTTCCTCTGGATCATGAGGTTTGATACACCGTACACTGCTTTTTGGAAAACAAATTGGCCCAATTTCTGCACAATTCACTTGAATTGATAAATATTGGATTAAAACGATTTTAACTGTACGTTTCATATATTTGAGATGAAATCAATACTATTCAAAAGCATTCTTAGATTTCAGTATACTTTAATATGAATAAAGGCAAAACCGAAAAATCTTTGTTTTTTATGCCCCTGGAATAAAAGATTCGGGAGCATATAGTTTTTGGCCTGTCCGTCTGTCTGTTTGTCTGTCTGTTTTCCGAAAAACTTTAACATTGGGCATAACTTTGAATGGAAGCTGGTGATAGTCTTAGTGGTTTCATATTTCACATGTGTATTCCTTGTGACAATACCTTTCCATTGATACCAAAATTTTGACCTCGTGACCATAACAATTGACCTTTGACGTACTTTTCAAAAACTTAAACATTGCGCATAACTTTTGATTGGTTAGTGATAGGGCTTTCATATTTTACATGTGTATTCCTTGTGACAAGATATTTCCATAGATACCAATATTACGCTGACCCTGACCTCTCACATACTTAACAGAAAATGGCGTTTATACTAACAAAGATGCCGCCGGGGGCATTCTCGTTTCACAAACACAGCCTGTCAGGCTTTATAATTTCTGGCATGCTAGCTATCAATAATGAAAGGTATGGTCGTTCAGTTTTAAATAAACTTAATTTATGAAATCATTTCATTGTTTTATTCTTTTTCTGCTGCGCATTAAAGTGGGATTTTACAATATGACTTTATTTTTGATGTTGCATAATTGAACTATACTAGTTGGGCATATGACTTAAAAAAAGTTATTGTTTTGAAATGTGACTATTTTTTTAAAGGTTGTCTGAAAAAAAAACTTCTCTGCATCCGGCAAAAATCTTTTTAGAAAGGTTGTGGGCTAAAATCCCGGTACTGGCACTATCAGTATTCAATAGCAGTATGTCAATTAGAGCGTGCATGGGTATCAGGTGAGCGTTGTGCCCCCTGGGGCTCTTGTTAAATTTTAGTATTAAATTTCAGCCTGATGGAGAGCGTCACAACATAACGGGAAAAATTAGCATGGGAAATAGCCTATCTAAAATTTGTTTTGTCTATTTATTTTGATTGCGTGCACTGATTCTCATATAACTTATACCAAAATTTACGACAAAGCGAGATCTACTAGCTGAATGGTATCAATTTTATCTAAAGGGTTGCATATAGTCAAAATCGCGTTTATCCAGTTTCCGAAGTGAACCGCGTGGACAGTAGTAATATGTACATGTAGTCACACCAGAAAGGTGATTCCATTTCTGTTAGGGAGCAACCATTTGATTTATATGGGGGGGGGGCAGGAAAACTTTGCAAAAAAAATTTCCGGATTGAAATTTTAGGGGAAAAAATTTTCTGGCCAAAGGGCCGTCGAAAAAAGTTTTCCGGATCATGAAATTGCCCCTCCCCCCTCTCTTCCGACCTATCCACTGCCCAGTAAACACTTTTTTTTGTGTATCATAAACTAAGTATGAAAAAATGAAATAAACTTTATGCAATTTGGAGTGAATTAATCAAATTCAAAAGTCCTTAGCACCATATAGCCTGTCTCCGTTAGATATCATTTATTTGAGTAAATAGATTATAGGCATCATATTCCATTCAAGAAATTAAAGTGAAGTGCTCTTAAAAAGGCCGAAAAAAAGCCCCCCCCCCCCCCCATAAAAATCAAATTGGTGCTCCCTTATTTGAAAACTAATTTTTTTCAGGTTTTCATGTAAAGTAAAAACTTCAGATACCTACAACTTTCTAAAGAAATTTTGCTCTTTGACAGGCCATGCCATGTTGACGACCATTTTCTGCTCATTGTCAGTCAGTTAATTATTATGTGCATGAGTTCTTGTTTTCTATTGTTGGATGGTTATACTACCGCATAACCAGAAATTTTCGAGAGTATCAAATTTCGCAATTTTATGGTTAAATAGGGTGTCTTTATTTTCGGGAGTACAATTTTTTGTGATTCCTTATTTACTTTTCTAACATGCCTTGAGATTTTCTCCCTATATGTTCTAGTAAACTCGCCTGGTGTAAAATCTCCAACAAACTTACAGTTTGCTAAGCTCCGCCCATGCACGTGCTATAGAGCTCATGCTGAACAATATTAGAATAGAAATAACAACTAGCTAGCTGTGATTTGTTGTCCAGTAATTCCCCTTGTCGCATGAACCAATCAAATTATCACCTCCCTGCTTTGCTAGTTGTTATTTCTTAAACAAATTTGAACATATATTATGTAACTGTTTTGTACCTTTCTTTATTGAAGTTTTAGTTAGTTCTATCATAAGAATACATGTACACTCAATTCACTTCTACAGATCTGTATTTTATATTTAATTGGGCAAAGTGAAGAATGGCACATGTACAATAAGAACAAAATGTGTCTTATATACCAATTTATGTTATTCCTCAGTGTCACTAAACACAGTTTTTTGGTGAGAATATTTTTTCGTGATTCCAAATCACTCATGAATATAGCGAAAATTAGTATCTCATGAAAATTTCTGGTTATACAGTACTGTAGATGATTTCCTAATACGGAAGATCGCAAATACTTCTGACCAAGACTATACAAATGTTCTCGCGCACTCTTCGATTGTTCTCCATTGTTATGGCGTCATCAATTTACTTGGGCAGAAAAGGTGCCCAAGTTTTGAACAATGGTTTAGGTAGGTGACTAAATGAAAAATCAGAACGGACACGCTGCATGCGCTGTATTTGCGATCTTGCGTATCGTCCCTCTTCACATTGCCAGTAGGCTTGCATTTTAGACACTCCAAGATCAGACATCACTACTTTTGACATAATTTCTAACTGTGACGTCATAAATCTGCAAGTCATCACAGTTTAAATTTACGCCAAATAATGTGATGTTGGGTCTTAGGATGTGTAAAATGCAAGTCAATTGTGGTAATGTGAAAATCGTCTATTTCATTCATTTCCCATAGGGATTGAGGCCGTGAATCACATTTTCTTCTAAAATGGCCTGACTGACATTCATTATATACTTTGCATAAATTCATTTTATACTTTGCATAAATTTGTATTATTATTGTACAAAAATAAGCAATAAATAATGTGGATCTTTTTTTTTTAATCATAATGTACCTTTTTATTGCTACAGATGATGTATTACTTGTGGGGACAAAAGAAGGTCATTTACTGCTGTATAAAATAAAGAAGGGAACAGGTGAGTTCAGGGCCTGAAATCTAAACTGGTCGTTTAGGAAATCTAGATTTGCAAGTGCTTGATGGCCTTCCATTTCTTCTGTAAGAGCTTCTATATGAGGGGGTGAACAGGGTGAAAGGGAGGGGAGGAAGGGGGCAGAAGGAGGGGGAGGGAGGGAAGAGGGAAAAAGGGAGGGAAGAGGGAAAAAGGGAGGGAAGGGGAAAAAGGGAGGGATGGATGAAGGGACGGATGGAGGGGGAGGAAGGGGGCAGGAGGAGGAAGAGAAGGGGTGGGAGGGGGGAAAGAGGTACCCCCTGTCTCCCCCCCCCCCCCCATATAGGCAATCAGATTTTTGCTCATGCAACCTTCAGGTACAATGTACATGTACTTGTATATATTTGTCTCATGGTTTTTAAAAGGACAAGTTCAATTTGTTTATGAATTTCAAACTCTAGAGTCTATCTATTATAAGAATTGGGAGAGATGAGTGAAGATATCTTCTTTCTATTTAAAGTTAGATATGTGTTGTCATTTTTAGCTTCCCATGCAGTACCAAAAGCTGAAGTAAGCTATTGTCATATCCTGCCATCCAGCATCTGTCCATTGTCTGTCATGAACAGTCTGTCCTATAATTTCACAGTATTGACTTCTCCTAATTAAATTGCTGCATATAATGTCAAGAAACCTCACTGGAAGCAAGAACTGGACGTCCTCTAGAAAGTTTTTTTTCAGTCCAATCTGTAAATACATGTAATTATCGATAAGCCACTGTAAGCTATGATTGGCTAACACATTTTTTTTTACTTCTTCGCACAGAATTTCACAAAACATTATGGGACGCAAGTACTCAAGGTCCTCTACAAATTTTATGTTTTTCAAGGCAATTTGTCTGAAATCATGACCCATGGTTGTTCAGAATTCCAGTGTTCTAAGGTGAGCAATGTGGCCCTATGTGCATCTTGTACTGTATTTCCCATTAAACATCAACATGTAGTGCAACTTTCTTTGCATCTCTATTATAGTAATTTAATACATGTAGTTGTACTGGTTTTAACATTTTCTATATCTCTTTAGGTGAGAACAAATTAGATGTGGTCCTAGAGAGATCAAATAAAAACTTTGGGAAAAAGCCTATCGTACAGGTAAGGAAAATGAACTCGTACATTTTATAGTTTAAGAAATTACAACATTAGCATTAATTTTTGAATGGCCAAAGATTGGACATCTATATACATGTATGAATTTCATCTATTAGATTTATGGTGAGACCTTTCTTATTGATATTAGAATTTTTGCCTTGGTGTTAAGCAAGCTTTACAATTTGCATACAATCTGGTATAACTCAGGAATTTTCGAGTATATTTATAGATACCATGTTCTAAGAGAATTGTAGCATTTTACATTTTGACCTTGACCTCAAAGGGATTTATGTACATGTATATACATTGTATCTTCATTAGAAATCTTTATCTTTACCATAACTTGTAAGATACATCTGATTATGCTTTGATTTTTGAACAACATCAGAGATTGTTGGTTTTGAATATTCATGATTTAATATTTTGAATTGTTTCATTCATGTTGTATGGATTTATCCACATTGTCGTATGGTTTTATCCACATTGTTGTATGGTTTCATCCACATTGTTGTATGGTTTTATTCACATTGTTGTATGATTTCATCCACATTGTTGTATGGTTTTATCCACATTGTTGTATGGTTTTATCCACATTGTTGTATGGTTTTATCTAAAATGTTCGCTACGCGGTTTTACACAATTTGTGATATGACAACTGACATTTCATCATCCAATAAAATTGCAAAAATAAAATAAAATCAATTCTTAGATATAGCACTTGAAAGACATTCTTCTTTGTTTCTTGTAGCTTGCTGCCATTCCAGAATTATTTTTACTGATCAGTTTATCAGGTAAGCAATTATACTAGTGCCCTTAAAGATGGGACTATACTGGTTTCACCTTGTCTGACTGTCTGTTGGTCCTAAGAAACGACTTTTATTCCTGCCTGTATTTTATTGATACAGACATCTAAAAGAATTGTTGCCCAATACCTAAGGGTTTGTCATGGCCCTGAATAAAGATTATTTTTTGTAAGGTCAACGCTTGGATGGATGTAACTGTCCATACAAACTGATTTAATCATTATTCATTGATAATATGACACACTGATGAGACAAATTTTGAAATACAGTTTACTCTCGTTTACTCAAACTCAGATAACTCGAATTTCCGCTGAACTCGAACTATTTTTAAAAGTTCCGTTTATCTTCCATTGGTTTCTATGCATTTTTACTCCTGATAACTCAAATTCCGATAACTCGAACTTTTCGTTAAGTCAAACTAATTTTTAGGTCCCATAACTCATTTTACAATGAAAATTCACCTCGATAATTCGAACTACAAATAAATCTTAATTCTTCAACACAAATCAAGTGATTATAAGGAAATAGGTGCAGAGTTAATTTATTCTTTCTTGCTATAGAGTTGCATTATGGTACGTACATTAAACGTAGCTTGGTTGTTAAAAGAACGTATGTGAACGGTGATAGAGAAAGGGACATCAGTCTTATTAAAAATCAAGTGTTGGTCATGTACTCAGTAAGTCGAACTCCTGATAAGTCAAACTTTTTCTTATGGTCCCTTGAAGTTCGACTTATCGAGAGTAGACTGTATTTGGAATAAAATGTTTGGAAGGATGCAGAATATCATCTGTTCATATTTTTGTTTAATATCATAATAATACCCATTGTCCATATGAAATCTCTGTCTTTTTTTCAGATAATATAATTAGTGTCCATGATCTGCAAACTTTTTCCTTAATAACATGTATGCAGAAAACAAAGGGATGCACATTGTTTGCTACACATGTACAGGTATGTGAAGTAAACAAACATATGTTTAATGGACCATATGACGTAATTGACAAAGAATCTCTCACATTAAGTAATAGGGAATACTACAAAATTTTGACTGCCTTTATTCAGGTGGTTAAAAATTTTGTATGACCTCAGAGCCAGAAGTATACTGCATGTATAATTGACTAATAACTGAATAAGACATAAAGGCATCTTCAAGCTTTATCAGTTATCAGAATTTATTCAGATTGATTGAAAATGATTCTAAGGAACAGGGTCTTTGTAGTATTTTGAAGATATTTAGGATTAAGCATTGCTGTTTGCACATCTGCTATTGTCGTATCAAAGTGACCTGACCAGACGACTAAGACGAATCGATTGAATCTTAGGATAGATAGATTATGACATCCATATAGTAATTAGAGTGAATACTCATTACCTATAATTCTGTATAGTTATATCACCTGTTCAGAATTAAACTATTCCAATGACCAGGTTTAAATAAGCTCCACCCGGTCAGGTCAGTTTGTTACGATAATACATAAATCTTTTTACTTTTATAACCCCGTAAAATTGTTTATTCGGGGATTTGCTTTTGTTCCAATAGAAATTCTAATGATTTGCCTTACTTTCTCGACTTTTAGAATGAGTAACTGATAGGTACTTCTTATATAATACCGTATAACGTGAATTTTTCCCGTGTGTCTTATTTTCGCTAAGTTTGCGAACATCATCAAATTGCAAAAATGGACGTAGCAAAAAAGACACAGATCTTAACCCTTGATCTTTTTAATACATTAGTGAAAATTAAGGGTGAAATGTTTACACGTGCACACGGAGCCGTTTCGTTTTTTGGTTGTAAATGTTTACATAATTTCTAAAAGTGTACACGTACTACTTTACGTAACATACAAAAAAATATCTTCTTTAAAATCATTATAAATCTTACTCTAAAAACTCAATACTATAGTAGTAATTTCCTGAAGCCGCAAAGTCAGGCAATTGCTCATTTGGGAGATTACGTACATGTAGTTATGTACGCATCCCTCGATTCGGACACAGTAGACAAACTTTAAACTAACACTTCAAACACGCAAACGTCTCTTTCTCTGTCACTACTGTCTATTTCTTCGTCTCTGCGTCCATTTCTCCGCCCATTAACACCCTTACCTCGATGGCCCGGTGTCCAACGTTTCATGGATTATTTAATTTTTGTGTCGCCTGCGAAGCATAGCGACACTTAGGGATCACTTTGTCCGTTGTCCGTCTGTCCGTCTGTCTGTCTGTCACACTTTGGGTGTCACAGCCCATAACTTTTGATTGGTAAGTGATAGGGCTTTAATATTTCACATGTGTATTCCTTGTGACAAGACCTTCCTACACATACCATAATTTTTGACCTAGTGACCTTGACCTACATATTTGACCTTCTTTTCAAAAAAATTAAGAATGGGTGTATCTTTTGATTGGTAAGTGTTAGGACTTTGATATTTCACATGAGCAATCCTTGTAGCAAGACCTTTCTACTCATACCATAATTTTTGACCTTGTGACCTTGACCTAGATATTTGACCTACTTTTGAAAAAAAGATAAGATTGGCTATATCTTTTGATTGGTAAGTGATAGGGCTTTGATATTTCACATCTGTATTCCTTGTGAAAGACCTTCCTACACATATCATAATTTTTACCTATTTACTTTGACCTACATATTTGACCTACTTTTGAAAAAAATTAAGAATGGATATATCTTTTGATTGGTAAGTGATAGGGCTTTTGTATTTCACATGTGTATTCCTTGTGACAAGACCTTTCTACACAGACCATAATATTTGACCTTTTGACCTTGATCTAGATATTTGATCTACTTTTCAAGAAAAGTAATATTGGCTATATCTTTTGATATTTCACATGTATTTTCCTTGTAACAATGCCATTCTACACATACCATAATTTTTTACCTTTTGACCTTGACCTAGCTATTTGACATTCTTTTCTAAGGTTGTATATATCTTTTAATTGGTAGGCGATAGGTCTTTAATATTTCTTATGTGAGACCTTTTTGTTACCAATTTTTACGTAGTGACCTTGACCTAGATGATTGACACTCTTTTCTGAAAATTTGAGAATGACCATAACTTTTAATTTGTGATTAAGAGGTCTGATATTTCAAATGAATTTCATTTAACGAGACTTTTCTACTGATACCAATAATTTGATCCACTTTCTAGAATAGTAATCAAACAGCTTCGCAGGCAACACAAGCATTCCTTGGATTGCTATTTTTGAATCTTTAAAAGTTATTTTATTACTATACGAAACATCAGCATGTTATATCAAAGTTAAGAATTTTATGTGGTCAAGCATAACTAAGTCATATTTATGTCAATTTATGACCACGTCTGCAAATAAACACTTATGGATATCACTATTCACAATAATGAATACAAAGAAACGTTTACGTTTCGTTTACAGCCTTCCGTGTACACGTTTAGGAAATTTGGTAAACGTTTCACCCTTAGTGAAAATTAGATTCAGGGATAAAAAGACACACTTTTCATGCTTTTTTAGGGTCATTTTCGCAAAATTTATCCGACACGAAAATTACCCGATATACAGTAGTTATGTCCAGACAGCATCAGTAAAAAATTCTGTTTGGCATTAAAAAAATCATTTACATATTCACATGTTTTTTCTGAGGACAGAATTTTATATATGGTAATCCACAGTAATTCACTGCCTGGTATATTAAGACATCACAGCCTTTTGACCTAAGATCATAAGGTCAAGGTCCAGATGTGTCACTTCTTCATGGTGTATTGTCAGATTTGACCGCTTTTTTTATAGTATTGCCTTCACAAAGGATTTACAATGTATGTGTCGTAAATTTCAGAAACTAACATCATTAAGTGGGGAGGACAACTTTACACTGAGGATGTGTGTAGCTGTGAAAAGAAAATTACAGGTATGTTATACATGTACTGTCAAAGGTAATTCATTAAAAGTATAAAAAAATTGTTATTTGTCTGTCTGATTAATGAAGAAAATGTCACAGTCCAAAGAATCGCTTCAATTTTAACTACAGTATATTTCCAGTAAACTATCTTGTGTACCCTGAATACATTTTGTACTTTAATACATGCTTAGAGAAAGGCCAAAAGTAATGTTTGGAACTTCTGTCAATTTCTGTGAACACAGACACCTGTTTTAACATATTTGTTTTGATTTACAGATTTTTCTTTGGAAGAACAGAGACTTTATTGACTTGAGGGTGAGTGGTTTGTCATCTTTCATGGAACACTTTTATATTTTGTATACATGTACAAAAATGTATTACAATTCAGTTTGAAGAAATGCAATTTTTTCTGTAATTGTACAGAATTCAATAATAGACAAACTCAAATGCTTTTCTTAAAGAACAATTTTCCCAGACTGTGCATGTAACGTTTTTACAATTTTTGGTTGAATTATCTGTTTATAGCATAATCTCAAATTGTTAGAGAAAAAAACATATTTTAACTGTATTTTGACCTTTATATTGACTTTTAACAAAGGGGACTTTGATAACCATTGATGTATCATTTGAATGACTTTGGACTCTGTGAAATTGATATTGTTCTTTTCTGTTGACCTTGTTAAACTGATACATGTATTGTAATTTTCTGTTGACTTTATTAAATTGATGTTTTAATTTTCTAAACCTAAACTTGGCCACATCTCTTATATAATGAAGGAAGCTTCTTGTACTTCATTTCTACTTTTTGTGTCACCTGCGAAGCATAGCGACACTTAGGGATCACTTTGTCCGTTGTCCGTCTGTCTGTCCGTCCGTCTGTCTGTCTGTCTGTCACACTTTGGGTGTCACAGCCCATAACTTTTGATTGGTAAGTGATAGGGCTTTGATATTTCACATGTGTATTCCTTGTGACAAGACCTTCTTACACATACCATAATTTTTGACCTAGTGACCTTGACCTAGAAATTTGACCTACTTTTCAAAAAAATTAAGAATGGATATATCTTTTGATTGGTAAGTGTTAGGACTTTGATATTTCACATGTGCAATCCTTGTGGCAAGACCTTTCTACACATACCATAATTTTTGACCTTGTGACCTTGACCTAGATATTTGACCTACTTTTGTAAAAAGATAAGATTGGCTATATCTTTTGATTGGTAAGTGATAGGGCTTTGATATTTCACATGTGTATTCCTTGTGACAAGACCTTCCTACACATACCATGGTTTTTAACCTATTTACCTTGACCTACATATTTGACCTACTTTTCACAAAAAACAAGGATGGATATATCTTATGATTGGTAAGTGGTAGGGCTTTGGTATTTCACATGTGTATTCCTTGTGACAAGACCTTCTTACACATACCATGATTTTTGACCTAGTGACCTTGACCTAGAAATTTGACCTACTTTTCAAAAAAATTAAGAATGATTATATCTTTTGATTGGTAAGTGTTAGGACTTTGATATTTCACATGTGCAATCCTTGTGGCAAGACCTTTCTACACATACCATAATTTTTGACCTTGTGACCTTGACCTAGATATTTGACCTACTTTTGAAAAAAAGATAAGATTGGCTATATCTTTTGATTGGTAAGTGATAGGGCTTTGATATTTCACATGTGTGTTCCTTGTGACAAGACCTTCCTACACATACCATGGTTTTTGACCTATTGACCTTGACCTACATATTTGACCTACTTTTCTCAAAAAATTAAGAATGGATATATCTTATGATTGGTAAGTGATAGGGCTTTGGTATTTCACATGAGTATTCCTTGTGACAAGACCTTTCTACACAGACCATAATATTTGACCTTTTGAACTTGACCTAGATATTTGATCTACTTTTCAAGAAAAGTAATATTGGCTATATCTTTTGATTGGTAGGTGATAGGGCTTTGATATTTCACATGTATTTTCCTTGTAACAATGCCATTCTACACATACCATAATTTTTTACCTTTTGACCTTGACCTAGATATTTGACCTACTTTTCTAAGGTTGTATATATCTTTTAATTGGTACAGTAGGTGATAGGTCTTTAATATTTCTTATGATGAGACCTTTTTGCTACCAATTTTTACGTATTGACCTTGACCTAGATGATTGACACTCTTTTCTGAAAATTTGAGAATCACCACATCTTTTAATTTGTAATTAAGTGGTCTGATATTTCAAATGAATTTCATTTGAAAATACTTTTCTACTGATACCAATAATTTTGATCCACTTTCTAGAATAATAATCAAACCGCTTCGCATGCAACACAAGCATTCCTTGGATTGCTATTTTATTTTATTGGGATCATTGCACAAAATATCAAATATCATCTACATTTACTGTTCTAAAATACACGTAAGCAGCGGTAATTTTTGTGGATAAGAAATTTATTTCTTGTGTTACCAAGATGCAAAAATAGTTTCTGCTGCATCTAATAAACTGATTTTGAATGTTTATTATAGGATGATTTAAACCTATATGATTACCCAAGGGCGATGACATGGTGTAAAGATTCCATTTGTGTTGGCTTCAAACGGGATTATTTTCTAGTCAAGGTTAGTCTGACTCTTAATTTACTTTAAAAAGATAGAAATACATGAGAAAACATTTGACATATTTTGCATATCTCTTGCAGGGTATATCCAGATTGAATAATATCATTTTGAGTGATTTAATATCTATTTCATTCAATTTATAAAAAGTCATTACCTAAAATAGATTCCTAACTGGGAAATAAAAATACACAATTAGTTTCATTAAATGTGTATGAAACATAAAATCTTAAAGTTTTTAAATCCACTTTTTACATTAAAACAAATTTGACTGAATCATATTCTATTATAGGTCAATACAGGCGACATAAAAGAGTTGTTTCCCTTAGGAAGTAAGCAGATGGAGCCTACTATAGCTAGTCTGTGGGACGACAGGTTAATGCTTGGTCGTGATGAGATGTCCATTCTTATTGACGCGGACGGCAACCCCACCCAGAAGTTCCCACTCACCTGGTCTGACATTCCAATAGAAATAGGTTTGTCAGTTAATTTTACCTCACCAGGATGTATGTTCAGAGAGCTATTGTTGTACACCCAGTGTTGATGTCTACATCCACAAGTACAAAAACATCAACCTGGGCTATACATGTATCTCTTGTTGTACACCCAGTGTTGATGTCTACATCCACAGGTACAAAAACCTAAACCTGGGCTATACATGTATCTCTTGTTGTACACCCAGTGTTGATGTCTACATCCACAGGTACAAAAACCTCAACCTGGGCTATAAATGTACATGCATCTCTTGTTGTACACCTAACATCCACATGTACAAAAACCTAAACCTGGGCTATAAATGTATCTCTTGTTGTACACCTAGTGTTGATGTCTACATCCACATGTACAAAAAACTAAACCTGGGCTATACATTTATCTCTTGTTGTACACCTAACATCCACATGTACAAAAACCTAAACCTGGGCTATAAATGTATCTCTTGTTGTACACCTAGTGTTGATGTCTACATCCACATGTACAAAAAACTAAACCTGGGCTATACATGTATCTCTTGTTGTACACCCGGTGTTGATGTCTACATCCACAGGTACAAAAACCTAAACTTGGGCTATACATGTATCTCTTTATATTGAGATATTATCTTTATATTGAGATTTTATCTTTATATTGAGATTTTATCTTTATCCTGAGATTTTATCTTTATATTGAGATTTTATCTTTATATTGAGATTTTATCTTTATCCTAAGATTTTATCTTTATCCTGAGATTTCATCTTTGCCTGAGATTTTATCTTTATCCTAAGATTTTATCTTTATCCTAAGATTTTATCTTTATATTGAGATTTTATCTTTATATTGAAATTCTATCTTTATCCTGAGATTTTATCTATATATTGAGATTTTATCTTTATATTGAGATTTTATCTATATTGAGAATTTATCTTTATCCTAAGATTTTATCTTTATATTGAGATTTTATCTTTATATTGAAATTCTATCTTTATCCTGAGATTTTATCTTTATATTGAGATTTTATCTTTATATTGAGATTTTATCTCTATATTGAGATTTTATCTTTATATTGAGATTTTATCTTTATATTGAGATTTTATCTTTATATTGAGATTTTATCTTTATCCTAAGATTTCATCTTTATCCTGAGATTTCATCTTTTCCTGAGATTTTATCTTTATATTGAGAATTTATCTTTATCCTAAGATTTTATCTTTATCCTAAGATTTTATCTTTATCCTAAGATTTTATCTTTATATTGAGATTTTATCTTTATATTGAGATTCTATCTTTATATTGAGATTTTATCTTTATATTGAGATTCTATCTTTATATTGAGATTTTATCTTTATATTGAGATTTTATCTTTATCCTAAGATTCTATCTTTATATTGAGATTTTATCTTTATATTGAGATTCTATCTTTAAACTGAGATTTTATCTTTATATTGAGATTCTATCTTTATCCTAAGATTTTATCTTTATATTGAGATTTTATCTTTATATTGAGATTTTATCTTTATATTGAGATTTTATCTTTATCCTAAGATTCTATCTTTATATTGAGATTTTATCTTTATATTGAGATTTTATCTTTATATTGAGATTTTATCTTTATCCTGAGATTTTATCTTTTCCTGAGATTTTATCTTTATATTGAGAATTTATCTTTATATTGAGATTTTATCTTTATCCTAAGATTCTATCTTTATATTGAGATTTTATCTTTATATTGAGATTTTATCTTTATATTGAGATTTTATCTTTATCCTAAGATTTTATCTTTATCCTGAGATTTCATCTTTTCCTGAGATTTTATCTTTATATTGTGATTTTATCTTTATATTGAGATTTTATGTTTATCCTAAGATTTTATCTTTATCCTGAGATTTCATCTTTTCCTGAGATTTTATCTTTATATTGAGAATTTATCTTTATCCTAAGATTTTATCTTTATCCTAAGATTTTATCTTTTTCCTAAGATTTTATCTTTATATTGAGATTTTATCTTTATATTGAGATTTTATGTTTATCCTAAGATTTTATCTTTATCCTAAGATTTTATCTTTATCCTGAGATATTATCTTTATATTGAGATTTTATCTTTATCCTAAGATTTTATCTTTATATTCAGATATTATCTTTATATTCAGATTTTATCTTTTTCCTAAGATTTTATCTTTAAATTGAGACTTTATCTTTATCCTGAGATTTTATCTTTAAATTGAGATTTTATCTTTATCCTGAGATTCTATCTTTATATTGAGATTCTATCTTTATATTGAGATTTTATCTTTATATTGAGATTTTATCTTTATCCTAAGATTTTATCTTTATATTGAGATTTTATCTTTATCCTGAGATTCTATCTTTATATTGAGATTCTATCTTTATATTGAGATTCTATCTTTATCCTGAGATTTTTATCTCTATCTTGATGTTGCTGTTAATTGATGTTACAGTATTTTTAAAATACAACTGTTCATAATCATTTTATTGTTTTCTATTTAATGAATATTCAATTGTTGTGAAATAATGTATCTTTTTGTTGTAGAAAACAACCAACCTTATGTTATAGCAGTGCTTCCTAAATATATAGAGATCAGAACCATAGATCCCAGGGTCATGATACAAAACTTAGAACTTCCCAAAGCCAGGTTCATCTGTCACGGCAGGTACATGGGAATTTATATAAAATGAAATTTTCATACGAATAACAAAGATGTAGATGTTTAAGTAAAATTTTAATTTCATTTTGTCAGTTCTTCATGCTTCAGTTCTACTTTGCATTGGAGAATATCATAGAATTAAGGACTATGTACCGTCTTGCTTGTGATGTCGGTATGTTTTATTTACAGTGGCCATTATTACGTAGCATCCACGACTTGTGTGTGGAGATTAACCACAGTAGCTATAGCATTCCAGATCAGACAACTCTTAGAAAACAAAGAATTTGAATTAGCCTTACAATTAGCGGTATGTACAAGGCAATTTCTAACACATATTTATATTTTTGAGTCAATCCATTTTTATACGCCCGTCATTTGACGGGACGTATTATGGTATGGCGAAGTCCGTCCGTCTGTCCGTCCGTCCGTCCGTCTGTCCGTCTGTCCGTCCGCCTATGGAACGCAATAACTTGAATACGCGTCAACGGATTTTTATGAAATTTATACATAGTGATCAGACTGTGGAGAGGAAGCCGCCTTTCGATTTTCAGGTTCATCCGATTTGTCGTTACAGAGTTATGGGACTTAGATTTTTAAAATACAGTGAAAATATACTAAAATATTTAAAAATTATTTAAAAATCTATTTCTGGTCGAAATGTTTTGAAATTTGGTATACCTCAAGTAGAAAGGATGTTCTTTGACATATGTAACGGGTTTTTAATTTTTTTGTCGCATAAGCGAGATATTGTGTGTAATGGGAAGGGGGGGTGGGTTATATGCACATACATTTTAAGCTAAGGGCAAAATATAGGCGCATGGAACGCGATAACTTGAATATGCGTCAACGGATTTTCATGATATTCATACATTATGATTGGACTGTGGAGAGGAAGCCGCCTTTCGATTTTCAGGTTTATTTGATATGTCGTTACAGAGTTATGGGACTTAGATTTTTAAAATACAGTGAAAATATACTAAAATATTTAAAAATTATTTAAAAATCTATTTCTGGTCGAAATGTTTTGAAATTTTGTATACTTGATGTAGGAAGGATGTTCTTTGACATATGTAACGGGTTTTTAATTTTTTTGTCGCATAACCGAGATATTGTGTGTAATAGGAAGGGGGGAGGGGTGGGTTATATGCACATGCATGTTAAGCTAAGGGCAAAATATAGGCGCATGGAACGCAATAACTTGAATATGCGTCGACGGATTTTCATGATATTCATACATTTTGATTGGACTGTGGAGAGGAAGCCGCCTTTCGATTTTCAGGTTCATTCTATATGTCGTTACAGAGTTATGGGACTTAGACAATTTAAAATACAGTGAAAATATACTAAAATAGTTAAAAATTATTTAAAAATCTATTTCTGGTCGAAATGTTTTGAAATTTTGTATACTTAAGGTAGAAAGGATGCTCTTTGACATATGTAACGGGTTCTTTAATTTTTTGGTCGCATAAGCGAGATATTGTGTGTAATAGGAAGGGGGGGTTATATGCACATACATGTTAAGCTATGGGCAAAATATAGGCGCATGGAACGCAATAACTTGAATATGCGTCAACGGATTTTCATGATATTCATACATTTTGATTGGACTGTGGAGAGGAAGCCGCCTTTCGATTTTCAGGTTCATTCGATATGTCGTTACAGAGTTATGGGACTTAGATATTTTAAAATACAGTGAAAATATACTAAAATAGTTAAAAATTATTTAAAAATCTATTTCTGGTTGAAATGTTTTGAAATTTTGTATACTTCAAGTAGAAAGGATGTTCTTTCACATTTATAAGGGGTTCTTGAATTTTTTGTCACATAATCCAGAAATTATGTGTAATGGGGGGGGGGGGGGGGGGGGGTTGTATGCACATACATGTTAAGCTAAGGGCAAAATATAGGTGCATGGAACGCAATAACTTGAATATGTGTCAACAGATTTTCATGATATTTGTACATTTTGATCAGACTTTGAAGAAAAAGCCGCCTTTCGATTTTAAGCTAGATTCATCCAATTTGTCCTTATGGAGTTATGGGACTTAAATATTTTGGTGTTGTGAAAAAAATCCCAACGGGCGTATCTTGCTGCGTGAGCGTAGGCTTTATTATATTTTTGAGTCAATCCATTGGCAAATATGGCCACTGAGAGCTCTGATTGGCTGACACATTTTTAGAGTTTTCTTCTGTACAGAATTTCATATCACAAAACCTTGCAGGATTTTTAAAGTACTCAAAATCTTCTATCAAGTTTGCATTTGACAAATCTGACCATCAAAGCTCCAATTGGCTGACTTCTTGAAGCATATTTCATAATGCATATTTCTCTGATGCATATTTCATAATGCTTACAGTGTTTTGGTTTGCTATATACATGTATCTTAATTACATTTACTTTCTCCTCTGCATCTGCTGTAGCTGATTTTATTGAACATATGACTGCACAGGGCTCTGATTGGCTGATGTTATTGCACATATGACTGCACAGGGCTCTGATTGGCTGATGTCATTGCACATATGACTTCACAGGGCTTTGATTGGCTGATGTTATTGCACATATGACTGCACAGGGCTCTGATTTGCTGATGCAATTTCACCAAACCTTGGAGTAGAATTAGACCTCTTTCTTGTCAGAGACTTCTGGTTTCTTTATAAGCCTTAATCCTATTACAAATTTTATGTGACACTTTGTAGAATAATGTAGGATGCTTATTTCATAATGCTTACAATGTTTTGGTTTGCTATATACATGCAAATTACATTTGCTGTAAAGTTTCAAGTGTGCCTAGGAGAGTGAGTGACCTCTTGTTTCTGTGTTACAGGATATGACGGAGGAATCTACAGAAGAAAAAATTAAACGAATACACGGAATAAAGACTCTGTATGCTTTCCATCAGTTCTGTCAACGAAAGTTTGAGGAATCTATGAACATATTTGTCAAACTTGGAACTGGTCAGTATTGTAGTTCTACCTAATTATATTGGCATCTAGATGTTGCATTGTCTGTATTTCATTTGTTCAGAAAAAAAACAAGTGTCCAAACTCTGCCGTCAGAGAGCAGCCTTCTGCTCAAAAATTTTAAATCACAATGCACTAGATAATGAATTATGTAAAATGTATTAATAAACGGAAAGCACCATATAATAGTATCATAGTACTGAGAATTTATTTTGAATAGAATTTTTAATATCATGAGAATATTGACATGTTTCCAGCACAAGGTTGATATGAAATTGTTGTTTACATGTAAAAAAGATGGATTTTACTGTTGAAACACAATCCATTTTTCATTACCTTATAAAAACATTTCAGAGGGGACATATCATCAATGCTATGTATGTTTACTTGTTTATCTGTGCATGTGTGTCTGGGGCCATTGAAACATCATAGAAAATAAATTAGACATTGTAGAATAAAAAACTCAAAAACCATTCTGCAAATGTCATTCATGTAGAGAAGATGACCCCTGTTGGTGTTCAAAGGTCAAGGTTACTTTGGGCAATACAGGAAACTTATAATAGATTGATAGTACAGACTCTGAAAACCTTCATAGAGGATACGATTATCAGTATTTGTATGCAAGGTTAGAAATCAAATGCCGATGTCAAAATATATACATCCAAACTTAGTATAATGTTAAATGTGTGTTTTTTAGGAGTCGCTACACTTTGTGGTACCCTTGTTCTATATGTTGAATTATCCATGTTGGCATACGGTACTTAACAGTTTGAGATAGGGGCTCACATATATTTCATGTGTGCAGATTATGACAAGAGCTGGTTGGTAAGATGTTGAAGAAAACAGTAAAAATGAATTTTTCTTTTGAATTTTCTGAATTTTATTTTCAGATCCTTCCCATGTTATAGGACTGTATCCAAATTTATTACCACAAGAATATCGTAATAAGCTGGAATATCCAGAAAAACCACCTGACCTTGAGGGTGGTGACCTTGAAAAAGCTCTCCTGGCATTACAAGACTATCTCACTCAGGTTAATATCCTTGTATGGTTTGTATATATGGTAGTCCTAAAAACCACCTGACCTTGAGGGTGGTGACCTAGAAAAGGCTGCCCTGACATTAAACACTAAATCAGTTTGATTGTTTTAAGGAAGGTACATCAATGTAATGCAAAGCAATAGGATGAATATCAAGCATGGATTCAAGTAATATTCCACTAATTGTCAAATAACATGAATAAGTACATCACAAATAAGATCTTGGTCAGTGATTGTCAACAATAGATTCTTGATTTATGCTTTTGATAGATTAGTTGATGGGGATTAGCACTTGTCTGTGCATATACATGTAGATCAGTGGTGAATGGTAATATGTAGGTATTAGTGCAAAAAATGCAAGTTTTGAGATATAGTGGGAGCAATTCAGTCTATTCTAAATACAGAATTACTTGCCATTTGTGCAGGTATCTGACGTCGAGTAATTGTGACATCATCAAATTCAAAGGAAACAAGCGTAAAATTCAAGGAAACAGGGCCACAAATATCAAGTTTTTAAAGAAATATAATTACGTCATCATGTTTTTACGTCAAATACCTGCACAAATGGGAAGTAACTCTGTATTTTAAAAGACTGAGTATAACAAGGGAAATGTGTATATTCTATTTGTTGAACACAATTTGCTTTTACTATTTTTAGCAATCTGTCATTGTTCAAATTATGATTCATGATTTTTCAATAAGGCCATGTAAAATAAATTCTATGTTTCTCAGATAATTGGGTCTAAAAAAGTGGCAAGGTAGGTAGGGTTTTTATTTTTTGTTTTTTATTTCCATCAAAAGTGCTCTTATTATTCATGTAAGGCAAAGAAGTCTTCTGTACTGCCCCCCCCCCCCCAATTATTCATGTAGGCAAAAAATCTTATGCTCCCCCCCCTCCTCCCCCCCCCCCCCCCCCCCCCCCCCCCCCCCCGTTTTTCTTCATAGAAAATGATGGTACATGTACATTAAAATTTATGGCTTTCTCCTGTAAATAAGTTGATTTTTTTAAAGTAAAATAACCTATTCCTTCTGAGCACGGGGAGACGTAGCTCATCTGTCTGAATGGAAGAAGCTAATCAATTCAAAATTTGATATACGAAGTATGACATGTTTTGATTGCCGTGAGTATTTAGTAGAATCGCGTACGAGACTCGACGGCTGTTACAGTATTTGCTCACATCTTGTTTAAACCCAGTTCAAATTAAATACGACCCCTCACATCCTCGGATGGATCCGTTCATATGGTAAATAAAAATTTGGCTGATAGCGTATATCTTCCGAAGTCAAGTCTAGATGAAGCAGAATCTTTAGAAATCGAATGAAGTGTTCAGCATTAACCACCGTCTTATAAAATAATGTACACAGCCCAGGTACAATATACATTCTTTTATTCATAGATTTAAGGATTTAACTACGTTTCTCTTGCGTTCGTCGGCGGTCTTTGTTTATACTTTTTACAACGTGAAAGTCATTATTAATAGATTCGGAAGTATTACAATGGACACTTGCTATTGTTCGGCATAGGTATTTACATATGCTGTGGAGATCAATAAAGAAAACTATACGAACGTTTTAATATATGTAATACTCGATGTATTAAACACGCAAATAGCCAGCTGTCCAAGTGTCCGCGGCACGTTGTTAGTGTATCCTATACAATTCCCTTTAAACGACGCGTGGATAAAGTCTTTACCCGTAACGTAAATACGGAACGCGCCGTGATTTACACGGGCTTTTAAAAGTATTTATTCATCGGGTACAGTTTTGACGATTTTAAAGGACAATAAACATGTTCAATGAAATAAATTGATACTTCGTTTTTAATCGACGATCGAGGATGAGACACGGCGGATATTTTTTTCTGAAGTTGCAATAAAAACGTCTCGTCGGCGGCAAATTATAGCGCGCGGCGGTGTCTGAGAAACATAGATTTTATTTTACATGGCCTAATGTATCCCTATATGAGGATTTATGAAACATTTAAAATGCTAACTGTGAAATAAATTTTCACAACTCAGAAAAGGAAGGAGGTACTGAAAGACATAAATAAGGAGGTTGATACCACTGCCATAAAGGAGGGAAATACTACAATCAAATCCAAAAAACAGCTGAGTCAGATTATTGACACCACACTGTTAAAATGCTATTTACAGGTGAGCTCAGCAATGATGAATGATTATAACTGTTGGTATTTTATTACAAACAGTGATCTAAACTGCTTGATAGATTTAACACATTAAAACATCAGTACACATCTATGTAATGTTGTGATCACCATTTCCCAGAAGCTATAAATGATAGAAAATCCTATATTACATGTGATGGATCCATTGTACACCTAACTTTTTGTTTGTGCCTGTTCAAATGAAATTCAATGTAAAATTTCGCACATGGAGAGAGTCAATCTCATTAGAGAGTTCATGGTTTATTAATTATCAATAAATGAAAAAACTTTTTGTTAAATCTCTTGAAGATGTTTTTGTATCTTTTATATTGTGCTTAAGTAGGAATTTATGAGGCTTTACATATACTTTTCTCTCATACCCGCGTATGTGTTACAGAGTAGGCCCATGAAATACAGCTACGTGAGCTACTTCTGTATCACATATCACGTGACGCTATTGTTTCGATTGTTTACGCTATTGTGACGTCATGATTTCAGCCCGCAAAACAAACAAGCTAGCGGCGACGTCGCCATAAAACTTCGATTTTAAGATCGTTTTTCAATGTACTCTTGCGTTTTATTTTGAAAAGCCTAATATTCGTAGTTTATTCTTATAGAATAAACCATTTTCGGGGGCGCTGAATTCGAATATCGCAAATTTTTTGTGATTAGATCAACTTGACATTTTTTCAAATTTCGTCCCTTTTCTTTCAGTTTTGTTTTGACCCTTAGATATGAGAGAAAAATACTCTTTCATGTTCTTCTATGAAAGATACATCGTTTCCACCCTCGGGGTCTCATAATTTTGCAAAACCCTCGGCAAGCCTCGGGTTTTACATGATTTTGAGATCCCTCGGGTGGAACCGATGTATCTTTCATAGAAGACCATGAAAGAGTCTTATAGTATTAAAGATTATATATTGATAAAATGCCACATAATTTTTAGACAAACGATGCCCTAGTAGCGCCCCTGTTGCGACTGAAGGACAATAATTGCCATATAGAGGAAAGTGAAAAAGTCCTCAAGAAAAAAGAAAAATTCAGTGAACTTATAATCCTTTATGAGAAAAAAGGATTACATCAAAAAGGTAGTTTTTCATAATCCTTTGATAAAATATATATGATATTGTAAATATATTGTACTGTGTATCTTTCAAATTTCGTAATATAATGTATCAGGGTGTAAATAATATGAACGCATAAAAACAACAAACGTATGGATTACTTTGTTCTGTCTATCTGTCTGTCTTGAAGTCACATTTTTAAACATTTGGCTATAACCTACCTGATCCTTGTACTGTGTACTTCCATCAAAGTTAATATACAGATAATAAAGCATGATGACACTCAATGAGGGTAAAGGTCACCTTCAATGTCACGATTACATAATAAGCATGATGAGGCTCAACGCTCAATGAGGGTAAAGGTCACCTTCAAGGTCATGATCACGTAATAAAGCATGATGAGATTCAATGCTCAATGAGGGTAAAGGTCACCTTCAAGGTCACGTTCACATAGTAAAGCATGATGAGACTCAACTCTCAATGAGGGTAAAGGTCATCTTCAAGGTCACGATCAAACAATAAAGCATGATGAGAGTCAGCACTCAATGAGGGTAAAGGTCACCTTCAAGGTCACAATCACATGATAAAGCATGATGAGACTCAACACTTCATGAGGTAAAGGTCATCTTCAAGGTCAAGATCACATAATAAGATCAAATATTTGCTTGGTGTCCCACTTTCAAACATTTATCAGATGTAATACCTGTTCATGAACGGGGGAATTTTATGTTGAAATATTGTGAGGCTGGACATATTTTGAGGTGTACATGTTTCGCTACATCTTCTTTAAGAAGTACAAAAGCATACATGTTGGAAAAAAAAATTCTTAGAGTTGTACATATATTGATATTTTTCAGCTTTACAACTCTTGATGAAGCAGGCAGCTAGACCAAATTCTCCACTCAAAGGCCACGAGAGGACAGTGCAATACTTACAGCATTTAGGTTGGTGAATGAGTTACATGTATCTTCTTATGATACTGCATATAGCTTTGAATTAGTCCAGTCTTATTTTTGCTCTTTTGGGATATGAAACTGTACTGAATTTGCCCTCTATTGAATTTTGTTAAACAATTCTGTGTATATGATTTGATTTAACCAGTCTTAGAATCACCCTTTGGTCATAGGGCAAATATGGAAGGGAGCAAATTTTTCCTTGTATAGAGTATTTCAACAGAGACTCCTAAGGCAGAGATTAATCTACAATTTGATCCAAATGGGTCCTTTGGACCCGATGAAATTTGACCAATGGGTCCTGAGCCAAAACAATGGGTCCCATCAGAATTTTATGGGTCCCAAGTACTATGAACCGTCTTTTTTCATGGCGTCTTCAGTTTGCGAGTACAAGTGATATGAATGGCTTGTGGCGTTTTGTGTACACGATATCGTTTCGTTCCAGAAACAAATATTAGAAATAAAACGTCTATCTCCCAAACTTCAATCTAACACTAGTAGTCAAATTTACCGAATTAAGTAGTTTATTGTTTATTTAGTTGCTTTAAATACGCAAGTGAGGCTTCGTACACGTTATCCAAACAAACCATTATATATGGTGTACTTACTACACTTACGAATTAAACAATTTGAACTGATTGATTCATATTATCCTGCAAAGTTTACCATAGAAGAATTTTTGTGTTACATGTACGACTTGCATTGGACCGCATGTAACTTTTATATCGAAAAATTTTGATACACAACAATGTCTCATACAATATACTACGGACATGATCAAGTCTCTGTAAGGTTAAATAGACCGTACAAAATATAAACAAGAGACATTTTCTTGACTTTGAAAGTTTTATGAAAATGTTGAACTAAAGGGGACGCATTATGCCAAAGTGAATAATGCATACAGTGGGACGCTGCGATCGGGAATCAATGCGTCCTTGGCCATTTTTATGCGTCAGAGACACAGAACACAGAGGTAGATTAATTCATGCTAAGGTTCTTGATAAATGAGGTCTTTACATTAAAAAAATATGTGTTTAAACTAGTTGTTTTGTATCAACATCATTGTTTGTTTTATTTTAGGTGTAGATCATCTGAGTTTAATATTTGAGTACGCTGAGTGGGTTCTTAAGGAACATCCCGAGGATGGACTTAAAGTAAGATTACATCTCACAGATTCTGTAGTCCTTGTATGAATGTTTTAATTATCTTTGTGTGGCCAGACTGAACTTAATTAGTGGAGATGTGCGATATTACCGGTATATTGCGATATGTCCCTTGGCAATAATATATCGCGATATAAAAATCAAATACCAATATTTTACGATGTATCATGATACATCAGACAAATGCTTGAAATATAAAAATTACTGTTTGAAACTGCAAGGTACAAAATCTGTTGACTAAATTATAAAACCTTTGCCGAATCACGTTATCGCATATCATACATGTAGGTCATTTTACTGTTTTGCGAAAGCCTTAGGAGGCCACAAATAAATTAATGTGATTGACAAATATTAACAGTTCTATATCTATCTGTCTTCACATTCTACTTATAAAATTATTGTGAAAGATAGTAAAAGTTTTAACCGGAAAATTGTGTCAGTTTTGGTTTGAAGTATGGCGGATCAGGAAGCGTACAACGTCGTCAAAAATGCAAAGGCAAAAGCTCATGTTTGAAAACATTTGAAAAAAAGTAAAAATAACTGAAAAGAATTATTTTTCATAAGGCTGAGTCTACGGTATGGGTTTTACTTCTATCAAATAGTAGACATTAACATATGTACAATGAATTTATCTTTCAGTTTCAATTAAATATCAGTGTAGTTTGCTGTTGTTTCTGAACATTTCTGACAATTTCTGATAACTTCACGCGCATGCAATATATTGCAATATATGGCAATATTTCATATGAAATATCGCAATGTATCGCAATATGATTTTCACTGGCATTACCCAACTCTAACAATTAGTAAAGAGCAATTTGAGGAAAAGATACTTGATAAGGAACTGTGGAAACAGGGTGGCATCTCGAACACAATATTTGTTCAAGAGGCGTTGTTGAAATGTATATGTTTTGTATATGTATATAGTTGAGCTTAATTTGAATTTATAGTAATTTTTTTTTATGTTTTTAGATATTCACCGAGGATTTACCAGAAGTAGAGAGTCTTCCCAGAGATAAAGTGCTGAATTATCTGGAAAAAAATAACAAGAATTTAGCAGTATCCTATCTGGTATGTTATGATTATGTACTGTAGTAGAACATGAAAATTCTTAAATACTTTTAGAACTTACTTTTCCACCAAAGATTAAATCAGATTAGAGATTTCTACTTTCAGTCAAAGATGTCAAATGATGGGACATTCATTGAGACAAAGGAGCTTTATTTTCTCAAGATTATAGTACTCCATTTTCAGAAGGTTTTACCCTAGGGGAAAAATGACAATATAAGCAGGGGGATTTGTGAGAGACTTTTAAAAGGCTTGAATCTTGGTTTTCATTTATCATATATATAGAAAATTGAGTACAATGCTGTGAGCTATGAAAATATACTCAGGTCTATATACAAGTGTATATACATTTTCAGGAACATGTGATATGGAACTGCAGTGATGAATCTCCTGATTTTCATAACATACTCGCTCAATTTCTCTGTGAGAAAGTACAAAAACTCATGGCAGAATATCTACAGTCTCTACCTGAAGGTTAGACATGAAAGCCTTTAAATCAATGAAATAGCTCAAAGTAAACTACAGTTTACAGCTTTGAATTTTCCTAGTCTTATTTTCACCAAATTTTGATAGTTAACTGATTCACCCAGTATTAAATTTGCCCTCTGAAATGTTTTGTCAAGAAATCCTTTGTGTTAGCTTTGATTTGCCCCTGTCTTAACTTAAAAATGGGCAAAAAGTATTCAGTACATCTAAGTCAGTCAAATAACTCTACAGAGCTAATTTCAGCTAAATGTTTATTGCTATACAACTATACCAACATAAATATGTCTTATCTGTGAAGACTGTGTTGCTGAAAAGGCAAATAGACTTATTCTACCTTAAAAGAGTGCTTACCCATGGAGGAAATCGCCTTGAGTAGTTATTATTGTCGTAGAAAAAAAGACCTGATTGGTCAGGATTTGATTTCACATCGTCAGCAGAAGACAAATTCTGGCAAGATATAACTAAGAAATAAAGAATTACAAGCTAGGCTCTATTGTCTCATAATGCCGAGCGTCCTCAGCCAATCACATTAATTACCACGCCGCGTCAGCGGCGAGGTGATAAATATGATTGGCTGAGGACGCGAGGGCATTATGAGACAATAGAGCCCGGCTTTCATTTTTTATTTCTATTGTAATGATGACCAAACTTAGACCTTTCGATTCTTGGTAAAAACCAGTTCCTGCCGGTTTATCTGCTTTCAGAAAATGGGTAGGCGTGGCTTATCGCTATAGGGCCTATATTGGAGAATAGAGCCGGCTCGCGTCTGTTGTCTTAATAGGGAAAATGAATCAAGTCATATTAGAATAAGAGTTTAAATGCATGTAATGAGTGTTTATTTTATTTGCCATGCATGTTCCTATGTAAACCTGAAATATGGTCCATGTCATGACGGAGAAGGTTTCTGCCCTATTAGGTTACTTTGTTATGACAGTAATATACAATGTATATGGAAATTCAAAATATACTTTTGATCAGGCTTTATTTCCCTCATATAAAGATAAATATTTTAAGTAATTGATGTGGAGAGAGTACAAACTTTTGCAGGCCATATTCCTGCACGGGCGGGGCATGAGGAGGGGGAGCTGGGAGACGTACGAGGTAAACTCTTGGAGTTTTTACAGACATCTAACCATTATGTACCAGAGAGACTGCTAACAAGATTTCCAATGAATGGTGAGAAACTTATTTGCATTTGGGCTGTTATGACAGGTATTGATTGTTTTCAATGTGATCAGAATTATATTCACTGCCAAAACACCAGTCGGCTGTTGCCTTTGAAGTTCAAAAACGAAGTCACTTTACTAATGTTATGAATATGACGACGAGTTCAGATTTGATAAGTGAATCGTGGCGATTGTTGAGCATGTCCATCAGCCACCGTACATGTCTACATGCAGTCTACAGCCTCAAAAAATGTCGTGCATGTCCCTCAAGATTTTCACCAAATCATGCACGCAGACCACCCGTAGAAGCACATACGTGCAGTTGTGACAAAGGCTATAGAGAAATCCCAGTAGAGGATGATTTGCAGTAACTTATCATAACCCAATATAGTGACTGCATATCACCAGAGAATGAGATTATTCTGTATGTGTTTCATACACGGTAACAGATATTTATTCTCATGAGTTTTGTATCATACAAAATATTCATTTATAATGCAAAGCCTAATGCAGCATAATGTCAAAATTGAACTGAATGTGTCATTAAAGCATCATCAGAGTGTGAAACAAAAAAAATCTCATGGACTGTTCATTAGTATTTTCTTGTCTGAGGTGTGAGAAACAAAATGGTCTGTGAATCATGCCTACCAATATTATCTAGGAAGTTATGGTCAAGATCACATTTTGGCATAGTCTTTGAATACCTATAATTTATTCTGAAGTTTTATACTTGATAATTTCTAATTTTGTAGGCTTCTATGAAGAGAGAGCGATCTTACTTGGACGTTTAGGAAGACACGAGCAAGCTCTAGGAATATACATTCATGTACTGAATGATACCGAACTAGCTGAAGAGTAAGTACACTAAATCATACTGAACTTGCCGAAGAGTAAGTACACTGAATCATACTGAACTAGCCAAAGAGGAAGTACACTAAATCATACTGAACTAGCTGAAGAGTAAGTACACTAAATCATACTGAACTTGCTGAAGAGTAAGTACACTGAATCATACTGAACTAGCTGAAGAGTAAGTACACTGAATCATACTGAACTAGCTGAAGAGTAAGTACACTAAATCATACTGAACTAGCTAAAGAGTAGGTACACTGAATCATACTGAACTAGCTGAAGAGTAAGTACACTAAATCAAACTGAACTAGCTGAAGAGTAAGTACACTGAATCATACTGAATTAGCTGAAGAGTAAGTACACTAAATCATACTGAACTAGCTGAAGAGTAAGTACACTGAATCATACTGAACTAGCTGAAGAGTAAGTACACTAAATCATACTGAACTAGCTAAAGAGTAGGTACACTGAATCATACTGAACTAGCTGAAGAGTAAGTACACTAAATCATACTGAACTAGCTGAAGAGTAAGTACACTAAATCATACTGAACTAGCTGAAGAGTAAGTACACTAAATCATACTGAACTAGCTGAAGAGTAAGTACACTGAATCATACTGAACTAGCTGAAGAGCAAGTACACTAAATCATACTGAACTAGCTGAAGAGTAAGTACACTGAATCATACTGAACTAGCTGAAGAGTAAGTACACTAAATCATACTGAACTAGCTGAAGAGTATTTTACAAGCTCACTTGTCAATTATTTTACATGCACTGTTTTTTAAAAACACTATTTAGATATTGTTTATGCACTTATTTACAGCATATTAGTCTCACTTTTTTTTGTTAGATTTACTTCTTTCAATTTTCATAGTTTATTTCTAATGTAGAAAAAGAAGTGGACACATACATTTTGATCTTTGTCCCCAGAACAGCTGAAGAAAGTTAGATGAAAGATGGTAATGAATCAGGGGATTAAGTTCATGTATTTCCTGTCTCCTCAAAGCATTTTTAAAAATTACTTGACTGGTTGAAAAGCACAGTTTCAAAATACCAAAAGGTAATCTATAATTTTGCATACACTGCCATCAGATGAAGAAAATAGGCCCATTTAGGCCTCTTGTTAAGGTATTATATCTCCTCGCCTTCACTACTCCTGAACTGTTTTCATTGGAATTGTATGGATTTCTATACATGAATATACATGTTCTTTGTTTTCAGCAGGGTATTCATAGTGCATTGACGTATCTAAGTTTTTTATGTTGTTGTATTGTAGGTACTGTTCAAGGTATTATGACAGAATGATAGACGGACGGAAAGATGTAAGTAATATACAGCCATACATTTGTTTAATTTGTACCTTGATAGACTTTGAACAAGTATGTGTAAAAGGCCCTATCTTCATGTACTAACTTGCTTACTGTATACAGTAAACTTCATATATAACAAAGCATATACTGATTGAAATTCGTATAGCCATATTTCGTTACATGCATTTTGATGCTTTACGTTTCCTTAGAGTGGCCGTTTTGAATTTAATGAATGAAAAGTTAAGACAAGTATTCACTAGCTATTTTTTGATTTATTAACTAAGCATTCTTTACAGTTGACATGCAGATAGAGAATTAAATGATGGGCAATCAGTACCTCATGGGTATACAACACGTCTCGTAATAGGTAATTAGCTTGGGGACAACAGAACGGGAGAGCAATTATGTGATAATTAGTAATTATCTGTCTGCCAGGTGTGCTAATTTGGAATATCTGGAGGGCATTTTGTTACATCAGCTGAAAATGGTGAAGAAACTATTACCACAGGACCACGAGATCGCTTCGTAAAAGCTGATAATTCGTTATATACAAATTTGTTACAGGAGTACAAAAGTCAATGGAGGGTAATAGGACTGCAGGGACTTTCTTTTTACTTCTTTACAAGCAGAATTTAGCTATAAACCTGTTTGTTATAGGTGAAGTTTACTGTACATGGTTATTTTAGCTCGGGGAGTAAGTTACAAAATTGTCATGGCAATGATTCATGTTGGAGAATTTTGTTATACACCAGAATGCTCAGTAAATTTGCCTTATTTATTGTGAGACCCAAGCCATTGAAGTTTTACATGTACAGTTTTACATGTTCACGGTAATTAAAAAGAATGTTGAGATGAGGACCTTTGGACCCAAACATTCTTGAATATTTCAAGCAAGTTTCACTTTACGTTATGATCTAGATATCATTCAAAATCAAAAGTAAATTGACCTTGATTTTTGACCTCTTGATCCAAAAATCAATAGGGTACCTCCTTAACTCATGGGAACTTGTATTTTACTGATTACAGGTATATGTATACCTACTGAAGATGTATTTTACTGATTACAGGTATATGTGTACCTACTGAAGATGTATTTTACTGATTACAGGTATATGTGTACCCACTGAAGATGTATTTTACCGATTACAGGTATATGTGTACCTACTAAAGATGTATTTTACTGATTACAGGTATATGTGTACCTACTAAAGATGTATTTTACTGATTACAGGTATATGTGTACCTACTGAAGATGTACCTCCAGCCTCCTCCTGCTTCCTCTCTGGGGTTTTCAGCTAGTCAGGGTGTTATACCCAAGGCAAATATAAAGGCAGCTCTAAAACTGATGAAGGACCATGCTCCAAAGATAGACACAAGCAAGGTGAGTGGGTATTATTTACATTTATTGCACGGAAGTGAGGGGATATGAAGATTTATTCAGCCTAGAAAAGGGCTCCAGGGAGACTCAATGTTTTAGCCATCACGGCACGTGACCGTCTAAACCAATCAGATTACACATTTTATAGAATTATTCATATGCAGTGTAATAATGTAAATTGGATTTTAATCATCAGATACCAATTTTCGTCATTTTTGTCAGTGCCTTCTTTGATGAAATTACTTACCGATGAATATGAATACTCCTGAAAAAAAGAAATTGTGGTAAGGAATATTGAATCAGTCTTTAATAGGAAAAATTGATTCAGTCTTTGATATAAACCAGGAGTACTAAAATAGGAAAATTGAATCAGTCTCTAATAGGAAAAATTGTATCAGTAGGAAAAATTGTATCAGTCTCTAATAGGAAAAATTGAATCCGTCTTTGATATAAACCGGGAGCACTGTGGAGGAGGGAGGAAGAAGCTGAAGTTTCCGATTTTTAAGACATTGTTAAATAGTGTCATTACGACACGCAAATGACAAATTAATGAAAGCTGAATACAAACACAAAGTCGCCTATAATGTACTTGTTACTACTACATAAAATGTTTTCACAGCAAGGCACTGTGAAATCATTATATTTCGTAGGGGGTCCATTTTCATGGTTTTCGTGAATAGCCTCATCCACGAAGTTACATCCCCAACGAATAATTGTGTGTAAAGCAAGAAATTGGTACAACTTTACATGATAAAACAAGCATGCATATTTACAGGCAATTGATGTATAAACACCTTCCAATAACATGGACATATACATTAATTGCTCTTCATTGTAAAGTTTGTCAACATTGTTTTTACAACTGTTTGTCACAAGCCAACTTTGCAAATCCCACCTTTACTTGGGTCACATTTCAGTGACATCTCTGCATAAGTAGCAATTATCCTGTAGGCATGGAGGGGCTTTAAGGTGCGACGTAAACGTAATTGTCACCAGTAATGAAAAAAAAAAGATAACTGGCTATCAAGACTAGTATTTTCCACCAGAGTTATCTTTTTTGAATGGATGGCATCCACAAAATTACGTCCCCACAAAAATACTGAATCTCACGAATCCACGAAAATTGAGCCCCATGGAAATAAATGATATCACAGTAGATAATATACATGTAATTGTTTGTTTACCGATAATTGTTAAACAAACAATGAAAACAAACACATACGGCGGATTTGACAATTTGACGGCAGATCTAAATGTTAAGTTGGCATTTGAATTGATTTGGCAAATTGTAAAACCTCAGAAAATGGTGTAGAGGAGTCCAGCAAGAATAATTTGCCTTGAAAGTTCATACACTAAGAGGATCTGACAATAAAGTAGAAGGTCTTGGGTTTAATGCGTGGCCATGTCATGTTCTACTTCCCTCTTATAGTTGAACTAAAGTAGAACTCTCAATGCTTATTCTCCAACATTTATAGATTTCATAAAGGCTGTTATGTGGCCTCTTTTTGTCTGGAGTCTCTCTGGTACTTACAATTTCACATACAGTATATCTAAAATTTGATATGCGTTATATCATAAGATTTACTGGGATGGTCAGGCACAATGAAGCTCTTTGCCAAATGAAGGTCAGTGTCCACTTCAAGGTCAAGGTCATATATTTAGGACTGAACATGTGACAAATTTCTTAGTTTATTTTCATACCATGGTAGCATATCATAACATGGCTGTGAATAATATAGTTTATTCTTTCAGTCTTTGGAGCTGTTACCAACATCAACAAAAGTGACAGACATTTTAGAATACTTAGAAAGTGTGATGGAGCATCAAGCCATGATACGTAGGAAAAACCAGGTCATAAAGAGCATGTTGTTTGCTGAAAACTTACAGGTAAGGCTAGGTACTTTAATTTGTATAAGCTCTATAGGTTCAAGTTGATTCTGATTTAATTTTTATGTGCTTGAAAAAATTGTTCAATCCATACCATTCACACTATTTCATGGAGAAAATGTTTAATTTAAAGTGTGTAAACTGTTAATGGGTGACCTAATCTGTAGCTATGTCCCTATCAATATTTTGGGAAAAGATTTAACTTTGAGTAAAATCTAGTACAGTCTACTCTCGATAAGTCGAACTTAAAGGGACCATCAGAAAAAGTTCGACTTATAAGGAGTTTGACTTACTGAGAATATGGCCAGCAATAGATTTTTACTAGAAGTGTTGTCCCATTCTCTACCATCGTTCACAAACGTTTGTGTTGTCTTCTTTTAACGATCAGACTACCTTTAATTTATGTAATGCAACTCCATAAAACGAAAGTATCAATTATCTGTCCACTGATCTCCTTGTAATTAATTGATTTTTAAATAAGAATTAAAATTGATTTGTGGTTCGACTTATCGAGGTGATTTTTCAAGTAAAATGAGTAATGGGACCCAAAAATTTGTTCGACTTAACGGAGTGTTCGAGTTATCTGAATTTGAGTTATCAGGAGTAAAAATGCATAGAAACAAATGGAAGAGAAACGGGACTTTTAAAAATAGTTCGAGTTAAGCGGAAATTCGAGTTATCTGAGTTTGAGTAAACGAGAGTAAACTGTATTTTGCTTGTGTAGGCAATAATTTCCCTATTGCTTTATAGAAATCATAAAAAAAAATAAACTTAACTTGACCAATGTCTGGTAAATGATAAAAGTCCCAATCAAACTGAAATTGAGGGATCGCCAAGTGTTTGACATCGCACTTGCTGGTGGACTGTTACTTTAGTATGTTATATTATATAACCAGGATGTAACGTCAATTCTGATTGGCTTGTGCACAAGTTGTTATTTTCCGATAATGACTGCTGACGGAAGATAATGACTTGGTGTGGTTTTTTCCTTATTTCAGCATTTACAATAAAAGTTAAAGATTGTTGTTTTGTTAAATTTAAAGTTTAGATACACTTTAGATACACTTTTCACAAAAAAAGTGCAAAATTGATTAATTCTTTTGTTTTTATTAAAAATGATATGTCTATATTTTTTGGATCCTTACTTTATTGATATAAAGTTGTACACATAATTATATAATATAACAGATAAGGACTTGGCCTCGGTCATTATAATGACATCATGACCTCAACCAAGTTCATATTTGTATACTGTATAAGTAGAATCATTCGCTGGTACTTTCTTTCATGGTTTTATAAAAGTAAACCATTTCGCATGGACAATGATTCGCAGATCCACTCCTGCTAGTATGGTGTTAAGCTTTTGGTATTCAAATTCACTGAGACAAACTTTCGCGGTACGAAGCTGACTGTGGAAGTAGCAAAGGTTAATACACCATGAATGATTCTACGTATACAGTAATAATCAATGGCTGTTTAACAATGCTCTGACGGTCCATGTGATAGAGATGTTTAATAATTATGTCTGACATTTGGCAATCCCACAATTGTTGTTACACTGAAAATGTTGCTATATCGACATAGATTACATTGTCATTTATGTTAGGTCCACGAGCAGTTGATGCATTACCAAAAGACTAAAGTCAGCATTAATGACGAGAAGCTCTGCCGTGTTTGTAAAAAGAAAATATTAAACAGGTAATGTGTAATAGGAGATAGACTTAAATATGAAAATATGTTATTTAAAATTATCTTATTAATTACGTTTTGTAAAACTGGAATTAAACAATCATTCTTTTTTGCTGAGTGAAACATGTATGTAGACAAACCACACCTTTTTGATATACAGAAACTTTGATGTACGAGGGCTGTCCGTAAAGTTGGTGGACAAGTCTTAAATTAAGGAAAATTAGCGTCAAAGAAACTTATTTTTAGTATATTTATTATCATATACTATTTGCGAATTACGAAATGTAAACAATTATCATATTTTGATTTTATTATTACAACTATGACTTCGGAATTAGACATAGGATGTTGACCCGGAGCACGGTAAATTTTTACCGAAATATGTTGTTTATCATTTTATTCATTTCATTTGCATTTTGTAAAGTTCTGCAGATAAAACGATAATTTTTAGCTCTACTGGTCTCAGACCAGTCGAGCTTATGCGATCACCCTTCGTCCGGCGTCCGTCCGTCTGTCCGTCTGTCCGTCTGTCCGTCTGTCTGTCTGTCCGTCTGTCCGTAAACAATTCTTGTCCGGACAACTCCTCTGAAACTGTTAGAGATAGAAACTTAATTCTTTTTGTATTTTACTTGGTCCATGGTCTAGTTGTGCACCTGACATTCAGTTTCAGTCCCTGACTCCCAGGGTCTTAGAAAATGGGCGTGGTCATTAAATTCTATGTAATTTTGTCCGGATAGCTCTTCTATCACTATAAATGATAGAGACATAATTCTTTTTGCAATATGATGGGTCTGTAGTCTAGTTGTGCACCTGATATTTTGTTTGAGCCAATGACCCCCAGGGTCTTAGAAAAGGGTGTGGCCATTTTCTTTTATATTATTCCATATAATCTTATGCTTACAGCGCTGACACTATAAATAATGGAGACTAAATTCTTAATGCAATATGATGGGTCTGTAATCTCGTTGTCCACCTCATATTTTGTTTGAGTCTCTGACCCCAAGGGTCTTAGAAAATGGGTGTGGTTGTTTTCTCTCTATTAAACTACATGTGATCTCATGATAGCTAATTTCCCAGAATTAATGGATAATAGTTAATTGATTTATTCCAAAATATTATCGGTTTGCAGTTTAGATGTCATTACAGTATTTTACTTCAGTCCCTGTTCCCTAGGATTCTGGAAAATGGGTATATGGCTATTTTCTCTTACCCTGAGTCTACATGCATTTAGAGTACATAAGTGACAGAAACTATAAATAAACAAAGATATTGCAATTTTACAATATTATCATAGATGAGTCTGTAATTTAGTTTTTCTCATATTTTATTTGGGACCTGACCCAGGATTTTATCTTCAATTCTATAGAAACGCTAGGGGATAAATTCGGAATTTCCTCTGATCAATCAATCAACATGAAAATCTTTTCTATAGTGTTTATACAGTGCAAGAAAGATATCACATAGTCAAAATGCATGTATTTCTCACTTATTTTTTATTTGTTTAACATGTTTAAGGTGTAAGATTTTTAGGGAGAGTAGTGAGAATTTTTGTTGCAAGAGTAGAATGTCCGAAGTGATCACAGACTTGAGCTGTGCTTTCTGTTAAATGTGAACACCAGAATCACAAAGATTGATAACTTTATCAAATAAAATAGCAATAATGCATCCTTCACATTGCCAAATGAAAGGAATATTGTGCTTGTGTAAGCTTTTTTTTGGGGGGGGGGGCGGGGAGAGAGGGGGAGGTAACTCTTACATCTTTCTTTCTTCTTATAAATTCCTCCACTGCTTGGAGTACCACCCCCAATGGGATGTAAAACTGTGTGGTTTGATAAAAAATTTTCATAATGTTTACATTAAAGCAAGTGACACATGTTTTAATAGAAGATAATATAACAAGAGATGCCTTATTGGCCTATCTACTATGTGTTAATCAAATTTAAAAAAATTTAAATAAAATACTAAAAAAAATCATTTGTAAAAGCCGACTCATACAAAAATATTTCAACCCAGGAAAACTTCTACCAAAATTTTCCTTTATTGCCATTTGACAATATTATCATAGATGAGTCTGAAATTTAGTTTTCCTCATATTTTATTTGGGGCCTGACCCAGGATTTTATCTTCAATTCTATAGAAACTCTAGGGGATAGTTTCGGAATTTCCTCTGATCTAAATCAATCAACTTCAAAATCTTTTCTATTATGTTTATACAGTGCAAGAAAGATAACAAACAATCAAAATGCATGTATTTCTTACTTATTTTTTAATTGTTTAAGGTGTAAGATCTTTAGAGAGAGTAGTGAGACTTTTTGTTGCAAGAGTAGAATGTCCTAAATGATCACAGACTTGAGCTGTGCTTTCTGATAAATGGAAACACCAGAATCACATAGATTGATCATTTTATCAAATAAAATAGCAATAATGCATCCTTCACATTGCCAAATGAAAGGTGCTTGTGTAAGTTATAGAAGTTGAATTTGTAACAGGAGAGGGAGAGATGTGACTGTACCGGGAATTGAACCCGAGATCTGCTGCTATCAAGGCAGACGCTCTTACCAACTGAGCTATCTGGGCACGATGCCCGTTCCTGCCACACTCCTCTCTACCAATTTTTCAGGTTTCCATGCACTGGAAACCTCACACAAAACTCCACTTCCCCTTGAGTCATTTAGTTTGGTGCCAATTCTGTAACAGGAGAGGAAAAGATGTGACCGAACCGTTAATTGAACCCGAGACCTTCTGCTATCTGGGCAGACGCTCTTACCAACTGAGCTATCTGGGTACGATACCTGTTCCTGCCATAAATTAATGGTAATAAACTAATGTTTCAGGCCTTTTTGTCAATTGGACCTCGAGTCATTTTGTCCTTTTAAAATTTGACCAATCAAAAACATCATTTCAACCTCATGCAAATTTTGAAATATTTTTCTGAACTGGGATATATGGTAGAAATGTTTTCTATAGAGGATCAAATATTTCATACCGGTATGTAAAAATATTTTGTATTATATTTTAATAATTAGCTTCTGTCTACATTAATACCACATTCGCCCTAAAAGTTCATGTTCTTCATTCAATATTCTATTTACCGGTACATTGTTTTACATTTACTAAATAAATAGCCTAAAACCTTTTTAGGTTTTAGAACAAAATGGCCTATACTTTTAAAATTTCACTCGGTAGGCCACATGTCCTATTATATTTAATTTCAATCTGAAACTGCCTGATTACTTGATCTAAGTATTTTCACTGGTCAGTATAAGAAAGAAGGAAATATCTCTTATAATAGAGTATCCTATGCAATACTATTTCAGCTCAAATGAGAGGTTATTTATGCCTTTAGTCTTAATTTTATCAAAGGGCATATAGTGGTAGGTCTGTCTGTTCATCTGTTTGTCTATCCATCCGACTGTCAGTATATCATTCCATTCAGCTAAATTCTGATGAAAGGGTATAAGATAATAGAGCTGTCATATATTGCATGTCTATGAACCTTGAGGAGGCTCATCTTTTGGAGCCAAATTTTTAACCATTGACCCCATCACTGACCTTTGACCCACATTTTTTGAAAAATAAAAACATCTGTTATTTTAGTTTTGATACATATGGTATGTTATACATGTTGTATATACACGTTTTTAGTAATTCTCTCACATTCTAGAGAAATCTAAGGCACGGTCCATTTGCTCTGAATTTTGATGAAAAAAATTAATTAGGAATTGATGGATTTGCATTGGCATGTGGTTGTTCGTTCTAATAAAAAAAAACTTGATACACATTTATCCCGCCTCTGGCAAATTTCTTGCAATCTGATTGGTCGAGAAGAACCAAATATTATGTTGTATTATTTTACTAACAGAATATTATTTTGATATCCTGCTTCTACTAAGATGCTTTATGCTTTTGACGTCACCAAAATGCTTTAGAATATGTTGACGTAACATACACAAACCAAAAGCGATTCAGCGGGATAAATTCGTTATCGAGTGTTTTACAGGGGGGATACAGAAATATATTGGGTCGATGAAAAAAGTGGTATTAGGCAAGGTGAAGTCCAGCATTCATTCTCTTGAGTGTATATGTACAAATCAACCAGGAGAGCTTCAGTCTCATCAGAGACTTCTGGTTACATTGTGATGTTGACAATAGTGATGACATCACACATGCAAAATTTGAACGTTCAGAGTTTCAAGATGACAGAGAAAACCGGGTCTGAAGGTAATAGGATGTGATTGTCATTGTTCGAAAAAAGTGACGTTTTCTCGAGAGGCGGAGCAGAGGGAAGTGATGCAATTTTGTATAGGCTTCAGAAAAACACAGACAGAGACTCATAGATTCCTTAAACAGTCGGAAAAAATGATAAAACTAGTTGTTTGCAAGTCTTCAAGTGGCAAAGAGGATATTTGGACGTTAGGGACAGTTTACAGGACTGTATGCGCTCGGAAAGACTTTCTAGAAATGACAGAAATGCTTTAAATGAAGAACATGACGTGATTCATAATGATCGGCGACTAACCATTTCGGGAAATTGCAGTTAACTTTGAAATTAAAAAAAAAACAAATGGTGCATAAGATCTTATCCCATGATCCTACATCGAGTCAAGTCTGTGCTGGATGGGTTCCGAATTTTTTTAGAAATCTAAATTTAGCGAAGAGAGTAGGATTGTCGAAACAGTTTATAACGGATAACGTCAAGTATTCTCATGCTAGTGCTCCGGGGATGAAGAAGTGTCCTTTATATATTGTATAGAAATATGACTATTTGCGCTTTGTTTGTGATGAAATTTTGCATATTATTAATATGAAACTTGAATTTAATAAAGATGATACTTTCATTTATTTTACCACTGTTTGCTATCTCTTATCGAGACAGTCCACGAACTTTACAGACAACCCTCGTATAGAAGAGAATTCTCTTGTTTTGGATTTCATTATGAATTTTCTATACTTACAGTGCATTTGCTAGATATCCAAACAGAGTGATAGTCCATTACTATAATTTTCTATACTTACAGTGCATTTGCTAGATATCCAAACGGTGTGATAGTACATTACTATAATTTTCTATACTTACAGTGCATTTGCTAGATATCCAAACGGTGTGATAGTACATTACTATAATTTTCTATACTTACAGTGCATTTGCTAGATATCCAAACGGTGTGATAGTACATTACTATAATTTTCTATACTAAGAGTGCCTTTGCTAGATATCCAAACGGTGTGATAGTACATTACTATAATTTTCTATACTTACAGTGCATTTGCTAGATATCCAAACAGTGTGATAGTCCATTACTATAATTTTCTATACTAAGAGTGCCTTTGCTAGATATCCAAACGGTGTGATAGTACATTACTATAATTTTCTATACTTACAGTGCATTTGCTAGATATCCAAACGGTGTGATAGTACATTACTATAATTTTCTATACTTTCAGTGCATTTGCTAGATATCCAAACAGTGTGATAGTACATTACTATAATTTTCTATACTTACAGTGCATTTGCTAGATATCCAAACGGTGTGATAGTACATTATTACTGTTGTAAGGACAGGAAGGTGTGTCCTGTGGACAGCTGATTAAAAACTGTGATATTGTTTCCATAACAATGCCTAAAACTACGACTGATAAAAGGAAGAAATGTTGTTATCTGGAGAATTTACTTGGGGTAAAAGTGCTCTTCTCTGTACAAAATGTTACCTGGAGAAGTTGTTCTCTTTATTTCTTCTCTTTGTAATGTGCAATGTGAAAAAGGGAATCTTGTGACTGAAATATTCGGTCAAACATTTATCAAGCCTCTGCTATAGTTGAAAGGAAAAATATATGTAACCTGTACTTACATGTATAGGCATCTTTTTCAAAACTTGTGTGTGATATTTATATCTCCCATAAAATGGATATGTTATTGTTGCAAAACTTGGCTGTTCTTTTGAGGTCAATACATGTATAGATTTCTTGACCGTAAATCCAATCTGTAAAGTGCTACATGTATTGCAATGAAACTTCATACACATACTCACCATGGTGGAAGATGTGCCCTGTTGTTTCTGGAGTTCAACGGTAAGGTTCAAAGTACTTTATTCTTGATGTCCGACTGGTCACATGACCAATTTTCCACCATGCTCACAGGGGGATGTGTCTCTAGATTTATCCCTGTGCCCTATGAACAAGCCATGGTTTTGATAGACTGTTCTTCAACTCTTATATTACATGTATAAGGGAGTTTGAGGAGCTAAGAGGTATGGTTCCTTCAATGAATTTTAGTAGTTTTGTGCTTGTTCTAAACATTTAATTCCAGAAATGCTTTACACTTTATGAAAAACCCTGAGTTTATCCCCCAAATTATTTCGAAACTTCTCGGAGCTAATTATCCCTAACAAAACCTTTGTGTGACATCATGCTGACATTGAGAATAATTGAAAATGACTTTCTGATCACATCTGAGTGTGTATTGCAACTAGCATCATTGCAAGAAATCTCTCCAATGGTGATTTATCTATTAATTTTGAGGTCCAAATGTTAAGGTCATAGGACTAAGATAAGTTAACTAAAGTTTTGTAAACAGAATGAAAGATTTATTGCATCTAACAAATGGTCCTCCTGAGTGCTATTGATGTTTGGGTCAAACGGTCAAGGTAATAGGACTTAGATGATTGAAAACAGTTCCCAGAACATGGCAGAGTGTGTACTGTATCAATCATCATTTAATTACCATAATGCCATAAACATATCAAAGTGCCAGAAATGTTCTGTGTCAAGGATGTGATGTATGTAATTTTTATGTTGACCATAGACTGAAATTCAAGTAAGTGTGCTACAATTAGTGTGCTGCAAGTATTGTGCTGCAAGTAGTGTGCTCTAATCTGTCAACAGAACGAGATATTCACTCTGTAGTGTAAGTTTTACAATGCAGAACATTGCATTTGTGATGCATTTTAAGCTATTTATAGAAGGTAAAAGAAGACCTAATGTAAATCAAAAAAATATTTATCCTAGTTAAGTATTCATTGATATGTAAGGTGTCTGATACAGATTAGACTGTATAGTAGTACATGTATCTGTGAGAGGGGAGGGTCAAAGAGAGTATTTTCATTTTATAAACAACTACATTGGCATACTTGAACAGAGACTGCATAATATGTTGTTATTAACAAATACCATCATCAGATAAACTTCTTTATGCTCATTGATGATATAAAATCATACATGTATCTTGTACCTAACAAAACTGAATCTTTATGTAAAGTAGACATGGATTTTATTGATGGATGCTTGTTTGTATTAGCTAGTATTTTTCAATTTTTTTTGTAATATTGTTTATGATGTCGTGATAAGTTAATGTTTTACTTGAGAGAAGTTGTATTTATACAATAATGAATTATTATCATATTATTGAGACTACCTTGTTCTATGTACAAGAAATTTCAAAAAAAAAGATACATGTACAAGGTTCAAGTTTGAATAAATTGCAGATAAAGCCAACATGTTAACTAACATATCATTTGGCCTGTCCGTAAGATTTAACCAAGGAGTTGATAAGAAAGGATTTTGCTACATGCTTAATGAAGAACACAAGCTAATTCACAGAATTCTGGTCCCCTGCTTTTGGATTGATGTCATAAATAGCTCAAACTCCAAAATCAAGGTCACGAGGTCAATTTTTACGTCTACTGGTCAAAGACCAGTTGATCTTATGCGATCGACCTGTGTCCGGAGTCCGTCCGTTAAACTTTACTCCGTTGAACACGAATCCTCCAAATCTGTGAATGGTAAGAAATTAATTCTATTTACATTATAATGGGCCTATGGTTTAGTTGTGCACCTGATATTTTGTTTGGGCCCCTGACCCCCAGGGTCTTGGAAAATGGGTGTGGTCATTTTCTCCTATATAACTATGTAATCTTGTGAACACAAATTCTCAGAAACTATAATTGATAAGGAATCATTCATTTTGCATTATAATAGGTCTGTTTGAGGTTCTGACCACCAGGGTCTTGGAAAATGTGTGTGGTCATTATGACTTTACGTTATCTTGTGAACATCAATTCTCAGAATGTATAATTGATAGAGACCTAATTCTTTTTTTTTTTAATTATAATTAGTCTGTAATCTAGTTGTGTACCTGATATTTTGTTTAAGTTCCTGATTCTCAGGGTTTTGAAAAATGGGTGTGGCCATTTTCTCCCATGTAACCGTGTGAACACAAATTCTCAGAAAGTATAATTGATAGAGAGTTCATTCTGTTTGCATTAAATTGGGTCTGTAGTCTTGTTGTGCACCTGATACTATTTTTTAGCCCTTTACCCTTGGAGCCTTGGAAAATGGGTGCTTACATGGATGCTACCAAACAACCAGGATAGCTTCAGTCTCGTCAGAGACTTCTAGTTTTTTGTACCAGTGAAACCTTTTGAATACCAGAATACAAATGTGAAATACTAGTATGTAGAAGGAACAGGTTTATAGTCTCGTGTCGCCTTAGCCTCACACGACTTGTACATTACCGTCCTGGCGTGACCTGTTCAGTCAAAGTTCTGTTTGGAATTCACATAGCCAGCTCGGCTCATAAAAAAATTACACCTGGACGGAGAGAGTGCACTATAAATGCACAAGGTCACAATGATTTCACAATGCCTAGCGACTATGAGACATCAGTTTACGACCTTAGGATTACATGGGGTAAATATGAATGCCCTGTAATTCAACAGTCAAAGGATATGTCAAAAATTAAAGGTTTTATATACATATGTACTCTGCAAACAAGTCGGGGAAGAGGGGAGTATATAGGAATCACCTTGACCTTCTGTATATCCACTAAAACTTGTCTGGGACATAAATTCGTCCTCTCTACGTGGATTTTTATACTATTTTACAGAGATATTACTTAGGACCCAAGGATATGTGATGACCTTGAACCAAGGTCAAGGTTACAATAGAATTAATATGGTGAAAAATGGAAGATGCGCCCAACCTGCTCCATATTTCAACTTTATGTGAACAGATCGGATAAAATGAGAGTTACTATTGTATGGTTGATGGATCTGAGGATCCTCACAGCATCTTGGTCATAACAGGGGATGCTTACTCCTCCAGGGCACCTGGTCCCACCTCTAGCTTGCTAGGGGTCCGTCGATGCTCATTTCGTTGCTCTATTGTGAGTGCTGTTGAGATTATCGTCAGGATCTTCTTTAACTCATTTGGTTATATTTCGCGTTTGAACGACCATGTTGCGTAATAAATGGGACACCCAATTCCCATCTATCTAAAGTTGCTTAACTTGTGTGGGTGATGCATCTGGGGGACTTGGTGCGATGCACGGTACGAGGTATTGACAGGTTTGTTACGAGCTTATTCGATGGTCCTTCGTTCGGTGTAAACAATTCTTGTGTCCTCAATTCATTTGAATGAAACTCGGTTGCAATACCCACAGCAAAGCACCAAGACACTTGATGCGAATACACATCTAGTAAACGAGCACAGAGAGACATACGGCATAGAAACATGACACATAAACCAACGAGACCAATGAGCAATCGGTGGCCGACTCTGACTGAAAGGATACGAAATAGAATTTGAAATCGTTTTCCATTTTACAAAAATGGGCGAGGTAATCTTGTGATCACTATTTCGCAGGAAAAGGATAGGGAGTTGTTTCTTTTTTTCTTTTTTTTTTTTTTTGCAGTCTTTAAAGGATCTGTCGGTAATAAGTTTTAGTTCTTCAAGTTGATCGGTCAATGGCTGATGTGTTTCCGATTCGGAACTCGTTGGTTTGTGTTTGGCTTGTCCCTTTAACCTAGAGTCAGTTGTTGTTGGTGCTTGTCCCTTTAACCTAGTGTTACTTGTTGTTGGTGCTTGTCCCTTTGACCTAGTGTCACTTGTTGTTGGTGCTTGTCCGTTTAACCTAGTGTTAAATGTTGTTGGTGCTTGTCCCTTTAACCTAGTGTTAATTGTTGTTGGTGCTTGTCCCTTTAACCTAGTGTCACTTGTTGTTGGTGCTTGTCCCTTTAACCTAGTGTCACTTGTTGTTGGTGCTTGTCCCTTTGACCTAGTGTCAGTTGTTGTTGGTGCTTGTCCCTTTAACCTAGTGTCACTTGTTGTTGGTGCTTGTCCCTTAAACTTAGTGTCACTTATGTTGTTGGTGCTTGTCCCTTTAACCTAGTGTCACTTGTTGCTGGTGCTTGTCCCTTTGACCTAGTGTCAGTTGTTGTTGGTGCTTGTCCGTTTAACCTAGTGTTACTTGTTGTTGGTGCTTGTCCCTTTAACCTAGTGTCACTTGTTGTTGGTGCTTGTCCCTTTAACCTAGTGTCACTTGTTGTTGGTGCTTGTCCCTTTGACCTAGTGTCAGTTGTTGTTGGTGCTTGTCCCTTTAACTTAGTGTCACTTGTTGTTGGTGCTTGTCCCTTTAACCTAGTGTCACTTGTTGTTGGTGCTTGTCCCTTTAACTTAGTGTCACTTGTTGTTGGTGCTTGTCCCTTTAACCTAGTGTCACTTGTTGTTGGTGCTTGTCCCTTTAACTTAGTGTCACTTATGTTGTTGGCGCTTGTCCCTTTAACCTAGTGTCACTTGTTGTTGATTCTTTTCCACTCTGTATTTTCCCTTTTGTGCGTTTCTGTTATTTGCATTGGGTGATTCAATCCCTGCTGGTTGGCTGACGCATTTTCGATTTCTCTTATGTTACGGTTGCACAGAATTTCACGAAGCCTTTAAAAGTAGCAACTTGAATATTCGAAGTTCTCTTCCAATTTCGCGTGTGTTTCGACCGCCAATGGTTCTGATCGACATACACCTGAGTGTGGCATCAAAGCATTACAGAGCAATGTGCTTACTGAGCATTTATTTGCTTGCGACAAATCGTATGATGACCGTGCAGTTGTCGTGTGGCTGCAGTACTTGGTTTTTTTTCAGATTTTGTCTTGCATTGGTATGCAGGCAGTTGGTCGTGGACTAAATTCTGTGCAGCACGAATCATTTGGGCACGTGGAAAATGAGTATTGATGTTTATTTTGTCAGTCAAGGTCAAGGTCACTACTGTCCGCGCGGTTCACTTCGGAAACTGGATAAACGAGATTTTGATAACTTTGTCATGCAACAATTAAAATCAAATCTATATCATTGAATAGATCTCGCTTAGTCGTAAATTTTGGTATATGGTACATGGTCGAGGGTTTATGCAATCATATTATACAGACAAAATAAGTTTTAGATAGGGGGTTGTCAAAGTTAAATTTTAGCGTGACGTCGCCGAGTTTAACATTGAGCCTATGGAGAGCGTCACGACGTCACGGGAAAAATTAGCATGGGAAATGGCCCATCTAAAACTTGTTTTGTCTATATAGTTTGATTGACTGTACTCAGTATCATATAACATATACCAAAATTTACGACTAAGCGAGATCTATTGAATGCACTATCAAGTTCATTTAATTTCTTGCATCATAAAGAAGTCAAAATCGCGTTTATTCAGTTTCCGAAGTGAGCCGCGCGGACAGTAGGTCAAAAATTATGGTATGTGTAAAAAGGTCTCATCACAAGGAATACACATGTGAAATATCAAAGCCCTATCACTTACCAATGAAAAGTTATGGGATGTGACACCCAAAGTGTGACAGACAGACAGACGGACGGACGGATTGACTGACAGACGGACAACGGACAAAGTGATCCCTAAGTGTCGCTATGCTTCGCAGGCGACACAAAAAGCGTGTTGTTTCTGGACTCCTTGTTGTTGCATGGTCACAGTTTGGCATCCTTCTGAAATTTTCATCTTTTACCAATGTCAGCAAATTCTCAGTGAAAATGTAGATGAATACTGGTTTCTCCCACTTGAGACTGAGAACTCTCAAATTTCCCTGGGGTGAGATAAATCGATCTCACCCTCTGACGTCATCGATCTCACCCTCTGACGTCATCGCTACCGAAGCGACGTTATGGAAGCAAGGCAAACTGGTGATTATAACAGACACTCTAGATAGTCGATAACGTGGGAGAAAAACAATCAAACACCACCACGAGGGAGGGATGGCTAATTCTCAACCCTCGTGTAAAATTTTTGCTTGTCCATGACTCGGCAAGCCTCGTCATGGACTTGCAAAATTTATACACTCGGGTTGAGAAATCGCCATCCCTCCCTCGTGGTGGTGTAAGATTATATTATTCTCACTCATTTGCGTCGTGAGACAAAAGAAAAACGTAGACGTAGCAGTTTGAGATTTCCTTGTCCCACACTCCACGTGACTCCTATAATGACGTCATAGAAAGTAACGTCACACCATCGTTAGATTTGTGTAAGTTCTGGTATCGATTCTAGCTTTAAAAAACATTAAAGTGATGATAAAATGAGGTGAGTGAGAAAAATAATCAATCACGACGTTACGACTGAGACAGGGGAATCTCATCCTCGTGCCAAAGATTTGTTACATCCACGACTCGGCAAGCCTCGTCGTGGATCGCAAATCTTTTTCACTCGGATGAGATTCCCCTGTCTCAGTCTCAGTCTCAACGTCGTGATAGATTCTATTATTCTCTATTCAAATCTAATCAAAATATGCCAACAAATCTGAAAATTGTCTTACTGGTAATTTCCATATATCGGGTTATGTTTTACAATATTAAAGGATATCGTAATTTTGCAATGGAACATTTCTAAATGTTTAACATAGCAATGAAATAATCAAATGAAATACCAGAATAACGCAAAACCATCGAAAATGCACGAAAAACCGTGCTTGCGGCGAAAAAAAAAATCTCATGCTGATACTAGTTGGCTACAATAGGGTGGATAATTTTGTGCTTTGCGACACATTTAAGGGAGAAATATACCAATCCACGGACTTCATTTTCAAATGAGTTTATTTTTGTGATGTTTTTATTAGATTTAGATTTTCTGTTTTATGACGTCATTTGAAGCAACCGAATAGACCCTTTCACATTATCTGCGGTACTGAATTTGAAGGCCAGTTCCGGGGGACAAACCGCAATATATTGCGCATGCACCAGTGACGTAATTCGATTGTTCCAAGATGTTTTCCGCGGAACAAACGAAACATGATTCCGCGCTAAACGTCCTAGAACAATCAAATGACGTCACTGGTGCATGCGCAATCTATCCGTTGTCCCCCCGGAACTAGCATTCAAATTTAGTACCGCAGATAATGTGAAAGGGTCTCAAAAGGATTTCAATTCAGGGAAAATTGTCAAGTTCATCATCATTGAAAAAAAAAATCAAATCGCAATGCCCGATAGATCAATATGTGTATTCCTTGTGATAAAACCTTACTATACATGCCATAATTTTTGACCTAGTGACCTTGACCTAGATATTTGACCTACTTTTCAAAAAACTAAGATTGACTATATCTATTGATTGGTAAGTGATAGGGCTATATTTCACATGTGTATTCATGCCACAATTTTTGACTTAGTGACCTTGACCTAGATATTTGACCTGCTTTAAAAAAATGAGATTGGCTATATCTTTTGAATAATAATACAATGTTACTCTACGTAAGTCAACTAGAGACGTAAAGTGTACAGTATCCATTGTGAATGAAATCAAGTATCTTTACCTTTTATTCTACGTTTCGATGTCCAAAGGTGATTAAAAGTGCCCAGTTATGATGTAAACGTACTGTAGAATTCTAGTAAATCATATACGCATGCGCCAGATTTAATGCGAATTAGATTCGCTTTGCGTTTACACGGCAAAATCTAATCAGGGCATAATATTTCAGAATCACATGCGAGTTCATTTGACAAGACTGACGTTCCCACTGATACATGTACAAATATTAAACCAAGTGACCTTGACCTACATATTTGATCAACTTTTTAGAAAATAGGCCGCTTCGCAGGCGACACAAGCATTCCTTGGATTGCTATTTCTTTTTTAATTCAGCATTATATTATTGTCATTGTGATGCAATCGACATGTGTTAAAACGAGAACTATAATCAAATGTCTAACTAACAAAATATTTATGATCAATTGAAAAAGAAAATCACTATATAATATAATAGTTATAATGTGCATTTCTTTTTTTAAGCAAATTAATCTACAGTAGTCAGTGATGGATTCGGGGGGGGGGGGGGGGGGCGGAGGGGGCGCCCTCCCCCCCCCCCCCCCCCCCGGCACTGACCCAAAATTTTCCAAAAACGTATATTTGGCCCATTTTCAGTCAAAATCGGCAAAATTCGCCCCTTGACCCCCGGCAAAGGGGACGCTGGAAGTTGTTGTTCGGAATGAAATTCTTAGAAGAATTTGCAACGGTCATTGCTTAACTTACTCATTAATTTTGTCAAAAAGTTAAAATCCTCTATAATATTAGATCTAGGCGGAATACATTACTGCATATGTACCCTTGATGCCTCTTAGACAGATTGCAGATGAGACGGACGCAGTCCACAGAGACAAAATAATTGGAAGTTTTACGGTATGTTTATGTTACCTATTTTTGGCTCATAATTCATGACATCATATATTCCTACGCGTATTTCCAAAATGCATTATACCAGAAGATGTAGAATTTGAGATGATTAATATGAGATTTAAATTATTTCGTATTTATCTGTGTCTGTAGCACTGTAAAAGGGAAGTGATTTAGGAATTGATTTGTATGTTATTTTTGCACTATTTTCTACCGCATCACCTAAATTCTGTGTCTGGTTCATGGAGTCTCAGCAGCCGAGCCGGTAGCTTATTTTCTTATCTTAGAAGTAGGAATTTATTCATATCATCGGATTATCAAAACTGATATAGTGTATACACCGTTGTAATAGGTAAGCCTGGAGTATATGCAAATACACATAATAGTTCCTCAAACTTCAAGGAACATTTCCGAAGCGGTTTCGTTTTCAACATGGCGAATTTTGTTTGCAGAGCACTGAATTAATTTATTTAGCTTACAAGTTTGGCAGTGCTTTGCAGTGCAAAACATGCAAAGTAAGTTATTGATGATTAATAACATATAACTCCCTCATGTTGCATCGAATACCCAAAAGAAAGAAAGCTTTCCGATTAAGCAAATCTCAAATTACCGGCGACAGGTCGTTTCGTCCTCTGCTCACCTGAACCTACTTCTGGGGTGCGTCATGTAAATGTTCTATTGATCGATATGCATGTCTCAAATAAGTGTTGGAGTGAGTAAATAGATATGTGAATAGTATGCCAACTGGTCTGAAAATGATCTGATTCGCCCGTAGTCGTCAGCATCGTGTAAAATATGGATTGGATTGGTATCTTGGAATGTAATGATGGAACTGAAAAAATAATTTCCAACATGTCGCCATATAAAGCATTTAAGGGTCAAAATTTGAATTTTGTCTAAACTATTCACACCAAAGGTCATATATACTGGTCGGGCACATATTATCGCCACTTTTTTCAACGTTTTTTGCTCTACAATATCTAATTCTTCATGAAATTAAATAAAATTTGCACAGAACGAAGATGAACCCTTGATACACATTTCTTCCCATTTTCATGAAAATTTGATGCTCGATTCTTGTTTACCAGTGATTCATGAACGTTAAAATTAGGCCATGTTTGAAAGAAGGGAGGGTACATATTATCGCCACCTCCACCTGTTCTTACTGAAAATCTTGAACTTTTTCGACAAAATTAACATTATTTGAAACTTTGAACTTTCTCCTTTTTGTCTGTGAAAAATTGATGCAAAAAATTCAAAAACAAGAGAGTTATTGAAACATCTAGTGACCTACCCTTTCCCCGTGGATGCGGGGGAAATACATTCAGATTTACCAACTTTCTATCATAAAATTCAGTATTTGCAGGTTATGGAATTATCTGAAATTTCGTATACCCTGTCATGTTAAAAAGATGTAATAATGGTGAAAAAATTAAATTCCTACATCAACCATATGTGGAGATATTAATGAAGTGGTGATAATATGTGCCCGGCGATAATATGTACCCGACCAGTACATGTATATTGAAATGTAAAATTTCCATGAACTATTTCAGTAAATTGTAGGAACATGTTGTTTAGAGATAATAAATAATTGTTCACTACTAGTACTAGTTACACAGTCTTCGTGAAAACTCACTAGCCTGACCGCCCTGGCTACCAAATATTTCCTCGGGCTACCAAAATTTGATGCTGAACTGGCTAGTGACTTTTAATGAAAGGCAGTGTTCTCATTAAATTTAAAGGGGCAAGGGTTGGCGATTTCTCTTCTTAAAAAGTACCCGTTACGTCTCAACTGTTTGCTGCACGACATGACGGGTTATTTTACGGTACTGACTAATATCGTGAATATGAGAGTATAACATGTTCAATTAGATATCTAGCAATTTCAAAAATTTCGACTGAACACTGAAATGAAGAAATTCTTAAAAAAATTTTATAACTATTGGCCAAGCGCCGCAAGCAATGGCCGCCCTTAAGCGTGTATGATTCAAATAAGTTCTTATATTTTTCTTTCACGGTCCATTTTCTGCAGGCAAAAAGCGTATGTGCAATTATATTTATAAAAACAATATCATGCATTCATTGTAAAATTGAGTCTATTGATAATGACGTAGCTGACATCCGCCAGACAAATGATCGGGTGGTGGTTTAACTTTGTTCGATTTTTATGTATACTCTTATCTCATATGTGTGAATTTTTGCCTACTCAACGGACCTAGATGAGGAAACGATGGGTCTTTATAGCGTTTTGATTTTTTTTCAATGGCCAGTGAAAATTTTGGGTGGCTAGTAGATTTTGGCACTCAAATAGCCCGGCTAGCTAGTGGTAAAAAAAGTTTTCATGAAGACTGGTTACAGCGCAACAGAGAAATGCTACTTTACTGTGTCTTCTGAAGAAGACAACTATGTACATGTAACGGATTATCCAATGTAACTATGGCTGTAACTATTGTCACTACCTCATGCTCTAAATGACAGGTTCCTGTGATTTCAGATATAATCTTCAGTAAGTAAGTTGAAGGAGGCTATTACCAGGCAGATACAGATGCTATGTTGTTCATTTTACATTGTACAGTACTTATACTATGAAATTGGTAATGTGATTTATATATCAATCTTATCAATGTGGCTTGAGTGGTAAGAGCATCTGCCAAGATATTGGAATGTCGGGTTTGATTCCTGGTAGGGCCAGAATGTTTTCATCTTTTGTTCCAAATAGCTCATTTTCCTGTTACTCCGGAAGATGGCCAGACACCACATGATAATTCTTCAAAATCGTGTGAGAAAATATGACATAAAAATAATAAATGTTTGGTGTTAAAAGATACAAAATCAAATTATCTAAGTTTAGAACAGTCACAAATGGACTAACACTATAAGACTCACAAAGATGAAGTCTTGTGTAAGGTGTGGAAACCTCCAATATTGGTAGAGAGGAGTGTGGAAGGAAGTGTGTTGTGCTGAGATAGCAGAGATCTGGGGTCTGGTCACTTTTACTGTGTTACATAACCTTTATTGATAAACTATATGATAGATTTATGACATCTTGATCTCTGAAATGATCAGAATAGATATTTCCTCAAACCTTGCAGAACTATCTCAGAATGTACATGTAAATGTACAGCCAATATGAGTAGAGGTCTGTTACTCTGTCGTTTCATATAAAAGAATGGTATCACTGATTAGAGCTGAAACGAATATTTGAATACACATGTATTTGCAAATGAATAGTTACTGTAATTGTATCAGCTAATATTCGAATGGAAAATTGGTTTTTTGAATGTATATGTACAATGCCTGTAACTAAGTGTAGTTACACAGAAAAGAAGATTCACGAGGTCTTCATTATGATCATATAATTTCCTATCTTACCTAGCATCAGACTCGGTGCTACATGTACAGTGCACAAAGCGACAATTCATGAATCATCATTCATCAGTCATCATCTCCATGATTCTTTCTATTTCTATTTTTTTAATTGATAGAGAGTTAATTATTTTTGTGTGACCTGCAAAGCATAGCAACACTTGGGAATCACTTTGTCCGTCTGTCTGTTACACTTGGATGTCACACCCTATTAAAGTGATTCCTGAGTGTCGCTATGTTTCGCAGGCGACACATGCATTCCTTGGAAGGATTTTTGTATTATCCTTTTCTGGCCTTGTATTTTCTTTTAGCCTCTGACCCCCAGGGTCCTGGAAAATGGTTGTGACACTTACATTTATTTAAGCAAACAACCATGATAGCTTCAGTCTCGTCAGAGACTTCTGCTTACTATCTTTTGTTGTTGAATGGAATCAAGAATGCTTGATTTTGGCAAGACTGCTTTTGGTACCAAAAGTTTCGACTATGATACCTTGACCTTGGAGTTTGACCTTCATGTACATTTTGGGAAAAAAAAACCCTCTAAACTGGCCATTTCTGTTGAGCAAAAAGAGATAAGGCTTCCATTAAAGTTCCATTTTCCAGATGTCACATTGATGTGTACAATGCACATCTTTCTTTTTTGGCCAGTATTTTTATATCTCATGACCATGACCTTTCAGTTTGAGTTTGACCTACGTTACAGACAACATGCCCGGAGACAAACACATCATTTGTGCATATTTTCCACAATACCCGAACTTTAAAAACATAAAAGCCAATAGTGTTTTGTGTTTATCTACTTACTAGAATATTTACCAAACTCATTCATAAAAACCACTGTGGTTCTGCCGACTTGACTTTTGGTTATATACTTCACATTCTTTATTGGAATTATTTAAATGTCAAAACAGAGCCACATGCTAGCTCAGCTTAATATTTTTCGTTAACCTAAAAAAATATGCCAGTAATTCAACACTACCGCAAACCAACAATTCAGAACTAGCTGGTAGCTCGATAGATAAGATTAATTGGGAGATGGGTACGGCATCCTACTGTGTTCCATTTAGGTTCTGTAGCATGTGTGTATACAGAGCGCTCTGATCTAACACAGCCTCTTATTCACTACAGTCAGACAGCCTCTCCTCTCTGTGCATTAGTAATAAGTTCAGATAGTCGACTGACGGCGCCTTCCTTCATCGGAAACTCTTGGATTTGGAATCTATTCATTTGTCTAGTATATTGTAGTGCTTCCCATCTTCCCGTTTTTCCAAGTCATTTCTGAAGGATATTCATAGCAGATTCAGTTTTGTTGAATTATAATCAAGGAATACATTCTTTTGGGAAAGGATTATGTTATTAGAACTTTTATTTTACTCGACACATCAGTGGTGCAAATAGAATATTTTCTTCCGAATAATATGGATATAACTACAATAGGATCGTGAAATATTTTGAATATACCTTTTTAAAACACACGATTTGAATTTCCGGGAAACTGATTTTAACAGTTTTGAAAGCCGTGTGAAGTCGGGTATGTTATTTTCCCTTTGTACGACATATTTTTTCATGTTTGTTGTAAACACTGTGAGTGATTTAGACACTGTAAATGAGGAAGATTCCTTCAGTCCGCCAGGTCTTGCTCATAGCCACCACAATTGGATCCATATGGGCAGATTCCTGTGGTGCTTAGATGATAATGTATAAATATCTCCAATATTCTGCCAATCTGGGTTCGGTTATAAGTCACCCGTGGCGAAGTAACAGAAAACAAAGTCAAGGGTTGTGTTAATAAACCTAATTAAAGGCAAAGGTCCCTCCCTGCTCGTGTCGTCACATTGAACGGGTGACATAATCATTACGCTGTCATCAGATAATGTCACCTCTGTCTTCACGAGGTTATCATAACCAACAATTTGAATGTAAAACGTTTAGTATGAATTTTAGTATGATATGCGCGTTACCTTGTTATCTTTGTGTGTGTATGTCGGGTGCATGTTTTTATGAGTATCAAAAGTAAACTTCAGACTACAATCTATAATGTAGCTTCACTGAGATAAGAAATTTTTATATATATGGTATCCACACCCCCTTAATAGCAGGAAAACGGTAGTTGATTACACTTGAATAAATCCTTTTACCATGATGATAATTTTATTCAATTATCCTCTGTTATGAGAGACACTGTTTCCGGTGATCAAGCAGGGCTCTTCAGAGACTTGGTAACTATATAAAGTTGTCCAAGTTGAAATTGCATTGTATGACCAAAGTGTGTTACTACTATTAGGTTTTGAGAGAAAGACCGCATATTGGTTCCTGGAACCTTTCTAGCTTCATAGCCCCCCCCCCCCTTTCCACGATTTTAGAATAATGGGAAATACTGTAAAACCAGAAAAAATGCAAAGGGGCCCTGAAACCGAGGGGAGGGGGTTGGAATTGAGCTCGGATTAGAGTTGTTTTGACAAAAGATAAACCATGTTGTCCGTACCAGTATGATGAAGTACTTGATTGATGAATATGGTGTAAAGCTAAGGCATATATCCCCTTTTTCAGTTGCATTTGTATATATGTTAGTAATTTGCACTTAGAATTTCTATTGTCACTATTGATGTGTAGTTTCTTGATGTTGCAGGTTTGTTGTGGCGCGTGTGATAGGGCGCCATGACTGAGGTGATAGACCAGTACAGTAATGGGGTACGGTGGGACCCGGGCATGATGGAGGAAGACTTTGACCCCGGCAGTAACTCCTCCAAGCTGTTCGAGAGGTCCAGAATCAAAGCCCTAGCCGGTAAGTAATACATTGTGGTATACATTTGTATACTTATAGATGTTCGATAGGTCCAGAATCAAAGCCTTAGTCGTTAAGTAATACATTATAAAATTAGTAACTGTATATACTATAGGCGTTAGCGAGGTCCAGAATCAAAGCCATAGCCGGTAAGTACACGCCACACCCCGCCTAGAGAATCATTAAATCTACTAGCCTGTCAAGAAACGGTGCATGCTGAATGCCCGTCCGCACAATTTATCAGTTAAACCTTCGATCAAGTTGTTTGATGCCCTTAGATTATGAATTATACCCATATTCCACCCTAAGATGTAAATCCCCCAAAATTATCATCACGAAGATGCGAAAAAAAGTGCTGATTCGTTTTTACCCATCTCTACTAGGATACTTCTGTCAAATGCAATTGAAACCGTAAATATTCGGTGAACACTGACTTGAGTTACTAGTACTTATAACCAGTGGCGGATCCAGCTGTTGAATTAGAGGTGGCGTAAAAATTGACGAGGGGTCTGGGGACCGCCTAGGTTCCCAGCGGGTCCAGAGCGGAGTCCTAGTAGGGGAACTAGTAGGGCGAACCCCCCCCCCCCCGGTAGCTAACGCATTTCAGCCTTTCAACCCACTTTCATGACTAAAATTGATTTCAGATTTGAAAATGATGCATTCAAACGGTAGTTGATATTTACTAATATTTACTCCTTTTATATGAAAAAATGATCGTTTTTCACCTGGAAAATTTACCAACAAAATTGACAAAACTTCAATTTCTGAAGTGGGCAGCGCGGACAGTAATCCTTGACTCGCGAAGCTAAGAGGAATTTATCGAAGAAATCAGAATCTAGTTAACAAGTACAACCAAAACACAACCTTTAGTTCAGGTCTAGCTTGTTTACCTACCTTTTTAGGGGTCAAATGTTCAACAAGTGAAACACTTAGGACAGGTATTGCATTCGGTACCAATTGAACAATTTGTGCAGAATCTAAAACTGCCTTATCAAATTAATAAATTGAAAATATGTCTCGACCTAGCATCGCAACTAACCTCCTCCCCTCCAGCATGTTCAAAACAAAAGCTTTATGAACGTCTGTCCGGAGCTTTGTATTGAAAAGTACATTTTGCTTCACAGAATTTATCTAGAGTCTCTAGTGTTTTTACCCGAAAGTAAATCGTAATCATATTTAAAACAAGTTTTACAAGGTATTAAAAGGTAACTCTCGTAAAAACGGTATAAATATAAGGTAGACGCTTTTGAATAATTTTCTACGTTGGCTAATTTGATGCAAGACTTAAATAAAAAAAATCACATGTATACACCAAGCCTCCCCAGTTAGTTATTCAGGTCCACAGTTGGTGTGCAGTTGCATAAATCCTTGTTTATTGTGGGAAAACGAATAGTGGAATACAGGTAAAATGTGTAGTGTAATCGATGAGTCACACCTTCGTCTGAACGCTCAAAATCAAATGTTGTAAACTTGTAAAGAGAAAGTAGGAGGTAATATTCTCCTTCATTCCAAAGAAAATATAAAACATGAAGGAATCGCTATATCATAACAGGGACATGTATGCGTCAATGTGGACGTGTGAAAACATTGCGTTGGAAGCTTTGAACTATCTCGAACATAACAATAAAATGTCGCTTTGACAAGACTTGAATAGATTAACCTAAATCAGATCCCCTCTCGGTCAGTCTGCAGAGATGATGAAAACTGACAGTCCGAAGAACATGTCCGACCAAAATACTTTCGAATTGACGAAACTCGTATGTCTTCATCACCCAGACTGATACCGAAAAGTCAAACAATAGTGAAAGTTACGAACCCCCACCCCTCGGAGTATACTGGCACGGGTCTCTCTGAAAAGGTGTAGCCAATGAATTTATAGACCCTCTCTCTCTCTCTCTTTTTGTGTCTCCAATCATTGCTCTGTTCTTTTGTTCAAATATTCACGTAAGCTGATTGAAGTCGTATTTATCATGTAATTTGTCAGTAGTTCAGTTCATTAATTAAGATTGCTAAAGTCAGCAATTTTCACACATGTTCACTTCTTGCCTATGTATGGACTATTTCCCGATTGTACACATGCTTATTTAAGACTACTAAGATAAGTATAAAGTTATTAAAGTAACGGAAGCTTTCACGATGTCATTTCCTCCTGAACATGGCGAAAAAGAAAGGCAAATTTTGACAAGCTTTGACCTTCAATCGTCTCTTACAATGTTATGCAGTGGCAATTACAAGTGTATCATCATAATGTGTGAGGAATGTGTTAATGTTTCAATAAGGGACTGATATGAATTCTTTGTCATGATTGGGATTTGATGAAGTTCTATAACGTCATAACGTTATATTATGTGATAAATGCACGGACACGAGATTGAAAAAAAGGTTTTGGAGAGGCACAAGATTTCCGTATGTCCAAAGGTTAAATTGTTTGGATGTTTTCGGAAAGAAGTTCTACACAAACTTCTTGATTGTATCAGCACAGAGTAAACAGTTGTTATTTGGATGAAAAGGTGATGAAAAAAGATTGATGTGATACTTAGATTTAGAGGGCATTGACCATGAGTAGAATCATCAATGGACAGGTGTCCGCTGGTACAGAGGAACGTATGATCTATGATAAAATCAAGAAACTAGCAGGTAAATTTAAGGAATTCGATAGATCTATTGTTTGATAATGACTATTTCTCTTATTGATCATCTTTAGTAACGAAGCATGGTCAGTTCGTCATGACCAATATTGATTAAAAACGCAATTCCAACATTTATATGATATTCAACAGTTTGTGCGGAAAAAGTCAGAAAATATATGTAAAAGGATGTAGTACATATTATACAGATTATAAAAAAAAACACACCCTCGCCTCTAGTTGCCATTTTTCTCCATTCCAGCTATCATCTCACCCGACTCTAGCCAACCCCATCCCCAATCCCTTACTTCATGCAGACCTGATTGCAGTGTGTAAATCTAAATACAGTCCTTGATCCCAATGGTGAATGCTTGTTTTAATGGTACAAAATTGAGGTCAAGACCATCACTTGAACGAGGGAATTTAAAGTGTCAGATCTTGTAAACCGCATTGACTGCTGCTAGCATCACGTGCTATCAAATAGGCCTATAGAAACAAAAAAGAAATAAAGATAAATTTGAGTGATAATCTGCAATTGTTGGTTGCCCCTATAGAATCTATAGGTACAAAAGTACCTGTAGTCAGTGACTACCAGACGACATAGTAATGTCAAATCCTGTAATTGTATGTACTAGTACTACAGATCAACATTCTAATATTTTCAGATGAAAGAGAATTAGTTCAGAAGAAGACCTTCACAAAGTGGGTGAATTCACATCTAATACGTATAGGATGTCGTATTCAGGATTTATACATAGATCTCAGGGACGGCAAGATGTTAATGAAGCTCTTAGAGGTTCTATCTGGAGAAAGACTGGTAAGATTTAAAGCTCCAAACATGGTATGCTGCCTTCTCAATTGAGCAAATTTGCCACCGTATTTCTGAATCAAAAAAAAATAAAAGAATGAGGAAAAGAAAGAAAAAAGAAATTAATGAATAAATGAATTAATAAGTTAATGGATTCCTATGTAGTAATTCTCACTAAGTTTTCCCCCTCCAAAAGGTTCTCATGAATGTAGGTTGTAGTACTGGTACCTTTTCCACATAAAGCTATATCAAAGGTAGATATGAAGGAGGTTTGAGAGGAGGGGGAGGGGGTAGATAAGGTTAATACATACATGTATAAAATAGGTGAAAATTTTGCTATACATAAACTGATTTACCTTTCTATCTTCAAATTTTACTTGCCTTCCTATCTTCAGATTTTCACAAATTTTACTTAGAATATGAAAGATATGACAGAAATTGGTAGAAAATTTAGGAAAATTCTCCAAACTTGTGTGTGTTTAATCTGCACAAAATGACAAATTGTTTATTTTCATTTCAGCCAAGACCAACCAAAGGCAAGATGAGGATCCATTGTTTAGAGAATGTAGATAAAGCTCTTCAGTTCCTTCATGAACAGAAAGTACACTTAGAAAACATGGGAGCACATGATATAGTAGATGGCAATGCTAGGCTTTCCTTAGGTTTAATATGGACCATTATTTTACGATTCCAAGTGAGTTCATAATTACATGTGATGGAGAAATTTTGTAATTTGTATGGAGAGATAAGGGAAAAGTCATAATAAGTTTTATTGTCCCCCGCTTTCGCAAAAGTGCGGGGACATTAAAACCGGTTCGTCTGTCCGTCCGTCTGTCCGTCCGTCCGTCTGTCCGTCTGTCCGTCAGTCACAAAAACTTTAACCTTGTGCATAACTTTTGAATGGTAAGTGATAAGTCATAATAAGTTTTATTGTCCCCCGCTTTCGCAAAAGCGCGGGGACATTAAAACCGGTTCGTCTGTCCATCCGTCCGTCTGTCCGTCAGTCACAAAAACTTTAACCTTGTGCATAACTTTTGAATGGTAAGTGATGGGGCTTTGATATTTCACATGTGTATTCCTTGTGACAAGACCTTTCCATGGATACCAAAATTTTTGACCTTGTGACCTTGACCTTGGACTTTGACCTACTTATTAAAAACTTTAACCTTGACCATAACTTTTGAATGGAAAGTGATAGGGCTTTGATATTTCACATGTGTATTCCTTGTGACAAGACCTTCCCATGGATACCAAAATTTTTGACCTTGTGACCTTGACCTTGGACTTTGACCTACTTATTAAAAACTTTAACATTGACCATTACTTTTGAATGGTAAGTGATAGGGCTTTGATATTTCATATGTGTATTCCTTGTGACAAGACCTTTCCATGGATACCAAATTTTTTGACCTTGTGAACTTGACCTTTGAGTTCGACCTACTTATTAAAAACTTTAACCTTGATCATAACTTTTGAATGGAAAGTGATAGGGCTTTGATATTTCACATGTGTATTCCTTGTGACAAGACCTTTCCATGGATACCAAAATTTTTTACCTTGACCTTTGAGTTCGACCTACTTTTCAAAAAACTATAACCTTGTCCATAACTTTTTAATGGAAAATGATAGGGCTTTCACATTTCACACGTGTATTCCTTGTGATGAGACCTTTCTGTTGGTAATAACATTCTGACCTTGTGACCTTGTCCATGGAGGTTGACCCACATTTAAAAACTTCAACCTCGACCATAAGTTTTTGATGGTAATTTAAATCATAGGTCTTAAATATTTCACATGTGCATACCTTTTCATAAGCCCTGTCCCTTGGAAACAAAACACAAGTTTGGACCTTTTGACCTTTTCTTGGAGTTAATCTTTCATATTTAGAATGTTGATAATATATGAGATATATTATTAAAACTTAAGAATGGGGGGATGTCTGTAAGCATTTCTTTAAAGACAAACACCCAAAAGCAGGGGACCACAATTCCTTGAATTTGATTTTTTAATCAGGCATTGTTATATCATCTATTCAATGGATGGAATATTCGTTAAAAGCAAGTTTTCAAAGATTGTCAAACAATACTTGACAATTTTATAACAATTTGGATAGTTCTGCATAAATATATCATAAGATATAAGAACATTTCATTAAACAAATGTCTTAAATTTGTATTAAAGTTGAAAGAATATTTCTGTCATTGCTATACTATCAGAGAATCAGAATTCCTTTTCTGTCATCAGATCCAAGACATCACCGTAGAAGAGACAGATAACAGCGAGACCAAGTCAGCTAAAGATGCATTGTTACTCTGGTGCCAAATGAAAACTGCCGGTTACCCTAACGTAAATGTCCGTAACTTTACTACCAGCTGGAGGGATGGGCTGGCCTTCAACGCTATCATTCACAAACACAGGTTAGTGGCACTCTATATATGGCTACATATACTTGTCATATAGTGCTAAATAAACTGCTTACTCAGTGATACACATATATGGATATGTGGTGCATTGTAATTTGATGATGGATTGCAGAAATTCTGGTCCACTGACCTGCAACACTATAGTAATCAGAGCAGTACAATGGTCGTACTTCACCTTTAGCTTAATGTGCTTAGCAAATATTTTGATGCTTCCTAAATGCTCTTTAAGACACATGTACATGTACTGAGTCGTGCATGATATCCAAGAGAAATATTTAACCCAGGGATCTCTGTCTGTAAACCAGCTTGTTTTCACTGTTATTTCTGCAATTTGCTGCTACTCATAATGGCATATGAAAATTACTCAATTTTCTGTGCACAGTCATTATAACTTACATTGGTGGAGTTGATATGAAATAAGGAGAACCTAGGTGGGGCACTTAAAATGTATGCACAAATGATTAATAATTATCTACCTCTATGAATAAGAATTGCTCTTAATGTTACTTACTCTATGGTCTACCTTTGTTAAATGAAATAAATGATATAGTACCAACTTGCACATTAAATGCCATTTTGGTCAAATTTTCCACTTGAATGTCTCTACTTTAGAGTAAATAGTTTTGGGCAGAGCAGAGGTGATATAAATTGTAACAGCTTGCATCCAGGATGAATCCCAAGTAAAATGATATGGACTGACGTTTTGTACTTTAGATTTTCACTTTTAAGCAGAGCAGAAATGTTACTGAACTTGTATCTTGGATGAGTATAAACATTTACAAGTAAAACTTCACCGTTTAAATAGTGATGATATATTTCTTCTTTGTGAATAGAAAACAACCTGACTTTGATGAAATGGTATCCTTTAAACATGCAATGGTCCCTCAATTGAATACCTCATTACATTTGACTTGAACAAGTGTAACCATTAATTTACTAGACAGGATGGGTAGTTATGGTCATGAAGTCTCCATATTTGTCTTGATTGGTTTATGATTAGTACTTAGTGTGATTTACAGAATCTTGACCTTATGTTGACCTGTACTAATCGATCTTTTGTCTGTAAAATTAGGATCAATTGATAACTATTCACTTTGTCTAAATTTTTGGCTTCAAGTAATATTGAAATTTCATCAGTTTAAGATAGATGCATTATAGTTTGGGTTGTCTGTCTGTCCCCACATTTTTTGGTTACAAGTCTGTCTGTATATATATCCTTGTGGGCTGTCTCTATATCCTTGTGGAATCTCCAATACCTTGTGGACTGCCCACATGTCCCAGTGGACTGTCTGTCCCCATAAATGTATCCTTGTGGGCTGTCTCCATATCTTTGTGGAATCGGTATCTCCAATACCTTGTGGACTGTCCCCATAAATGTGTCCTTGGGGGCTGTCTCCATATCTTTGTGGAATCGGTATCTCCAATACCTTGTGGACTGTCCACATATCCCAGTGGACTGTCTGTCCCCATAAATATATCGTTGTGGACAGGATTTAGACAAAAATTCAGGCCGTAGAATCGTCCATATAATGGTGCTGTCACTACCATGGATACTTTCCAAAGTAGAAATCTTGCTGTTTGGTTACTCCCGTTTGACTGAATCTCTTTTCCTGTATGCTTTTGTGTAACAAGGTATTCCTTGCCTGATGCTGGCAGTCTTATACATGAATAATAGGATGTATCATTGACCAGTTTTGTACCATGCATATTGTCTCGATGATGGTTTCCTGTCATATTGATCAACTATTGATGTAACCCACGGCACGGCCGATGACTTGCTCTCTTATAATAAGCCAGTGAAAATATTTGCTCTTTATCAATTTATCTATGTCACCAGTCATTTGTTGATTAATTTGTGCCCCGTTGAATGTTCAGGACATAATATTCTAGGACTAATGTTGTGTTGCTGTAGTTTAGATTGATCTGATATATGGATTGTTTGGCGGGAAAGCATACTATTATACCCCAAAGTATTTGTCTATGTCTAAGCTACACGGATTCATATTTTTACTGTTTGTTGAAAATCGATACCATTAGAATGCAATGGATGAGTATGTCTTGGTGTCGGTCTCCTTCATTTTCCCCTTATTTCATCAAAAAGAAATATTGCAAACGTGGACACATTTGTAGGCTGCTCTAGCGGACAGTAAGCCTAGAGTTGGATTATCGATTGAGTAACCAAATAGACACTTTTGCTGCTTAGACGATCTGGGTCATATATGTTATAAAGCTACATGAAAATATTGATCACTGGTAGGGTGCTGTGGGGCTTGAAATTACTAGTAGCTCCTAATTCAGCTGCATAGCAGCTGTCTCACAAATCATTCTGTTTCTTCTTACATTGAATTTATGTGTTGTTGGGATGAAGGTTCATGCGATTTATATGCAGCATGAATAATGACTGAGTCCATGAAAGCAAAACAGAAGCTCTATTAAACTTTGTTAAAGAAGAGAGAATGAGAATCACCTGGCATGCTTCCCTTTTGCTCTTATTAAACATCCCGGGTGATTCAAGATTTGGACAACGTGCCAAATTCCTGTACTCTTGAAAAGCCTTTGTGTAAGAACACATTCGGGAACATCCGCGGAACTAGAAATTGTTTTTCTAGAGTGAGGTCCAGTACGACTGGGGGGGGGGGGGACAAATTGCTATTACCAGTAGAAGAGAGCAGAACTGAAAAAAAAAACAATGCATTGTTAACAAATTATTTGGAGTCCATGTTATCCAGAACGCGCATTATGTGGCTAAAGTTAAGTTCCAGTATAGTTGTTCAGAGGGTTTTGGTATATAAGGTAACCGTGACCTTGCTTGACTTCGTCATAATCTGTCTCAGACCATGTGGCTGGATTTTCCTGATCCCCACAGACATACTTTAGCTTACTGTATTAACTAAATCTTGTTTTGGTTATCATAAAGGATTATTATTTTAGTCTGTGCGTAGCCTAAATCGTCCTGTGTGTTGATCCTTGTAGTTGAGTACTGCCTAAGGCCTGTAATTTGGTTTCCTGTATTACGAAATATTTTAAAGAATTCACAGCTTGAAATTTATGATTTACTGAAGTAATTTAAAAGACACTATTTTTTAGCAGAGTTACATGAAAACGTTAGATAAATTAAATTTCACACAACATGGGAAATGAAAAGGAGACTTTCAGTTTTGACTGCACACTTAGAAGGATGGAAGGAAATGTTTATTTGTCACAGATCGGTGAACAGTCAAAACGGCCATTGTGGGTTCCTTTTTTTTATCCCTATTCATAATAAACTGAAATATGAGAATCAGTCCAACAAAACACAAAACAAATAAGAATAGAAAAAAAGATTAAAAAATAAATGTAGTATCAAGTATGACCGAGTTTATAAAGCTCGAATTGATTAGATTACAGGTAAAGAGATTGTTTAATCTAAATACTCTGTAATGTCATGCAATTGTAAGCAAGATGTAGGTTTGAGATTGTTTAATCTAAATACTCTGTAATGTCATGCAATTGTAAGCAAGATGTAGGTTTTTTTTTTAACTTCTCATATTTTATGCTGGATTTAAATGAAACTAGAGAAAATAGGATGTTTTCGTTCGGAGTTAAGGAGACAAATTATGGCGAAGAAATTCACCTCAACAACAGTATCGCAAAGAATGCGTCTTATGTTTCCATAGAAACAGTTGATAATTTCAGAAAGCACTATCACAATCATAGTTATTGTGCACCGGCTTGCTACTCTTGAAGCGCAACAAAATAATATCAAATGAACTTCGTTCCCGTGGATGGGAACTGAATAGAATTATGAACAAGTTTCAGGTGACCGAACACATTTCAAATCAGATTTTCCAGATAGTCAAAATCTTACAACCCATAGTCAAAATCTTTCAACTATTACTGGCATTAGGATATACAGTCAAAATATCACAACCATTAGGATATACAGTCAAAATCTCACAACCATTAGGATATACAGTCAAAATCTCACAACCATTAGGATATACAGTCAAAATCTCACAACCATTAGGATATACAGTCAAAATCTCACAACCATTAGGATATACAGTCAAAATCTCACAACCATCAGGATATACAGTCAAAATCTCACAACCATTAGGATATACAGTCAAAATCTCACAACCATTAGGATATACAGTCAAAATCTCACAACCATTAGGATATACAGTCAAAATCTCACAACCATTAGGATATACAGTCAAAATCTCACAACCATTAGGATATACAGTCAAAATCTCACAACCATTAGGATATACATGGCACGAAAGGAATTTCTAGTTGTGTCGGATCATTAGGTCTAAGGTCAATGATGCAAAAATAAACCTTGAAATTTTGCTTTTTGTATCGAGACAGGAAAGTTACCTATTTAGTTGCAACAGAGGTACATTTATGATTACATACAAGGTTAGCAACGATGTATATTACTTAGTGGTATGTACAGGGCAGCTGTTGGACGTCTTGTCCGCGCGGTATGCTGATTGGCGCCGTGGGTACGCTGGCTGGCCAGATGGACTGTGTAAACAGCCAAACTATGTGCTACATCACAGACTACAGTGTGATATCCAGTGTTCTCACAGCTGGACAGGGCTCTCTGGGGAAATGTTAGCCACGGAATATTGTACCAGAACTCTGTTCTATCTCTACACATTCCATAGATAACTACCAGCATCCGCTTACTTGGGCGTTGATCTTGTAGGTTCCTTTTCTAATAAGGGTTTCTTTTTTCTGCTTTAATTTATTAAGGAGGGGCATAAGTATTAAGTTTTATGTTTCTGTAGTTCTGAATGTTGGACTGGATAATTTGTTTCTTGTTTTATAGTAGATTTTTTTCGCTCGTTTCTTCAGATTAAGTCACCATGGTTGCAACGATAAGAGATGAATCAATTCCTTGTACTACAAATTGACCAATGAGACAGAGACCTCTGTGAATCAAGTGTAAATATGCTGAGAAAAAGGATGGTTTGGTTCATATTGACGACAAAAAATCGAAGGAAAGGTCGAATGCCGATATCTCAGAGACTTGAGGCTTACTATGTGAAGCAAATATTTAGTCATTACAAAGGTTGGCTAGAACTGCTAACGTGAATGATATTGATCAGGTTTCATTATAACAGAGGATGCTATATAATATCCCCTTCAGGGCAATTCATCATCACAAGTACGAATCGCCATGTCATCATATTTCCCCTGTAATACCTCTTGTTTTTCTCTCGAAATAAGTTGATCCTCTAAATACAATATTTTAGTCGATTGCCATGATTATAGAAGCAACTGAATAAAGTCTGACAGGGTTGGTCAAGCACGATGACACTCGACACCTAATGGGGTCAAGGTCACTTGCAAGGTCAATTTTACACATAAGGGTAAAATATGAGACAGGCGATATACCTGTATTTTATCAGGAGGGGGTATTCCACTTCAATCTTTGTTCTTGGTGTTTTGATTAACTTAACATTGCATGTTTTTGTCTGCTTACTAGCCATGGGCCATCATTATGTCATTACGTAACCCTGATTGTGCATAGAGCATTACAGAGAATTGGGGTTCGTCAGAAATTCACTCCGCTGTAATAAGCCACAATAGACCTGTCATTATAGAGATCTAGTGAGAAAGCTATGCCATTTCACCGGTTTCCATCCCTCCATCTAACACTGAGTAACTACGGCGTTTATGACGAGAGTTTGGCTTGGTTCCATATCTAGCGAAATAGCATCGGTATTTTTATTTGAGCTCATATTGTGTGGATGTGATGAAAGCTTTTTCGTGATATTGCAATTCTCGACCATTTTCTATGTTGAAGGAACCGTAGGGGGGGGGGGGGGAGGGTCCCTTGGCATGCAGTATCACTGAGAATGCTATACAGGCAAATGTGCATGTGAAAGTATTAAGCGTCCAATCACTTATTCATAAAACCATTCATGCATTTATCGAAAAGTTATCGTCCATGTTCACTAATCGATGGATTGTACGATTATATTACACGTTATTGTTCTTCCAATATTTAGAAATAAAATAAATTATAGGACAAGCTCTTGGGATGTTGAGCTGAAATCTTTATTAACCTAATATGTTGGTCCCTCGTCGTAGTAAAAGCAATAGACGTAGACTTGCATGTAAAATTGCGATGTAAATCTGGCATTTACGAGATATTGAACGTATGTTACTTTTGGTATGCGACTTGTTGTGGGGAAAATCTATTATTTGACTCATTTACCGTAAATGTTGTGATAAAAAGTAGTTTGACCTCCGAGTAACTTCGAGGAGAAGGGGGAAGGGTGGGGTGTCGAGTTTCTAATTAATGTAAGCTTTGGAGATATAAGATTACACACAGGAATTGCGTTCCCTATGAAAACATTTGCAGCTGCTGGCTCATCAGTTCATTCATTCTTTGAATTGAAATATTGCATAAATATGTATGTCTTTGGTGAAAAAAATATACACGAAACACAAACAAGATTGGATGGCTGTCTTTAGTTTTTTTTCGAAACGATATGAAATCCTCAAGAAACACAAAGCCAATTTAACGCTGTTGTATTGTTTGTATTGCGTTTTTCATTCGAACATAGGATGTAAAACAAAGTCTCATTTACTTATGAACATTAAATATAATTGAATGTCTTTTTCAGACCTGACCTCATTCAGTATGAAAAGCTACAGAAATCCAATGCCCTGTACAACCTCAACAATGCCTTTGAGATTGCAGAGGAAAAGCTGGGTCTCACCAGGCTGCTGGATCCAGAAGGTACAGATAATCTGATTGGTTAACAGCACGACGCTATCAATACGATCATACTCCTCAAAGGAATCGACTCTCTTTGGTTGTAGATTTCTTCCTACTGGAATCTCAGAACTCGTTTGAAGTAATCAATACCAAAAAATTGTAAAACAAATTGTAAAAAAATACAAAAACTGTAGTGATTTATCACTCTCGTCCAGAAAGCTTAATGTGATAGTCTCATTGATTTGATTAAACATGTTAGATGTTTGTTTCTCTCAATGAAAATATTTCATTTTATGCTCATGGGTAAACATGTAAAACTTGTGGAGAGTGTTAATCACATCATAAGTCAACACCATAAGTGTCAAGGTCAGCTTCTAGTGTCAAGGTCACACATTTTTTCCAAAAGTTTTTCATATCAATACCTACTGGGAAAGCCATATAAATTGAAAGACCTACTGTAAAGAAATCATTGTCACCTTCAAGGTCAAGACCATGCAGTTTCCTTCTTTTCAAGAGGTAGGACCACAAAGCCCCTAATCAGCTCTGTAATTTCCTTGAAATTGAACTTATATTTGATAGGTCATTAATGTTTCCCGCTTTTAATGAAAGGAACTTATCACCAACCGAAGCACCATAGGAAGTCTTATGACGTCATCAAGTGATGTTATTGACAAAAGATGAACTTCTATCCAAGGCATTTTGACTAAATTTGGATCATAAAATTGTGGTATTATAAAATTCATTTTATGGGAAAGAAAATAGAAGTTGACCGTTCAGTATTATGTAGGGGTCATCTCAAAGATAGTGGCATCTTACAATGAGACCTTATGGGGTTTTACTGCAAAATAATGATTTTTCTCACATTTTTCATATTCTGCACAAGAGATTTTAATTAAAGGAGCTGTAAGAATAAGGGCTTGATTTAGCCCTGAAATCGTTCGATTATTTCTCGTGTGCTGTCCTTCCTTTGAAGGAAAAGGTTGTTCAGGATAAAAATATGATGTATTAGAAGATTTCTCATAAGTATTTTATTGAAAAAAAAAATTATGTAAGATTTGATAATTATGGCTTGAATAGGTAGGGGGCAGCAATGTCTGAGAACGTCAAATAGTGAACGAAAATATACAAAAAATGCATTCTTTACACAAATTGTTTTGATCCCCTCTTACTTTAAAAATGAAGAAGAAAAAATAAATTCGAAACCAGTATGTCCATCTTATCAGTAAAATACGCTATCCGGAAACTGAAAACCGTTCTATTTTGTTCTAGACAGCCACTGTGTAAGCTTTCAGGCTCGAAATACACGCTGTGTAGAAATAGACATCTTTATATCGTTTATTTCATTCATGTAAGTTGTATATTTCATCGGAATCCACTCAGGATAGATTGTTTCATTGTACATGTTGTATCACTAGAAGAAATGGGCAACTTTTAAATATCTAACCGCTTTTAAGTCAGATTTAAAAAAAATAGGCCACCCCCCTTTTTTCGTTTTTCGTCTGTGGGACACTCCTTCGGAAACAGAAAAGTTTTCTTCAACATTGTTCCACCCCGAGTTACAGAACCCCACTTGGTCAGAAAATTGGTACTAATGATATACACCTTTGGTAAAAGTGGCATTCTGTAACTCGGGGTGGAACAATGTTGAAGAAAACTTTTCCGTTTTCCATTGATTTCTATAGAAAAAACGTACATTTTAACCCAAATATTGGTATTGTTATTGATAATTTATTCGACTGGACATTAGATTCAGATATGCATCAGGTTAGTTGATATTTCTACTGAGAAATTTCTTCATATTTCCTATTTTGAAATTTCGACATTTTCAGGGCAGATTTTACGTCTTATTCTTACAGCTCCTTCATGTTATTTATTTGTTGTACTTCAAATATCATTTTAAATAAGAAAATGAAATTGGCAGTTCACCGTCATCAAATTTTTCTAATTGTAGAAAGCCTCATTAAGTGAAGAATTTTTATGTGGCCACATGTGTTTAGACCCCTCAACTTTATTAAACTGAAGATATAATGATTATCTTTCATTTGTAATTTTTCATGTTGATTGATGCAATACTTATTTTAATGAAACATGTAGGTTTTGCAGCAATTTCACAGAAAATTGCCAGTTTTGGGAGTTTCAGAAGGCTTGAAGCAACTGATACATACATTGTTTACAGAATCTCAACTCATATAAATTTAGTAAAGAAAAGTATCATTTCATTCAATTCCAATGTTTAGAAAAAGAGCAGATTTAGAGGCCTTGTGGTCCTACCCTTTATGTCCGCTTCAATGTAAAGGTGTCGTAGTTAATATCAATATCTGTGTGTTGTATGTATGTAGGAGTGTATAACTTGTTTAAATCAAACCTACAAGAGTCGACAATTCTTTTAGAGAAGTTCAAGGTAACATTCAGGGTCAAACATAAGAGCAGATGTGTTCTAAATTAATCAAATATAGCTTTTTACTTTCTGTAAATAACTAGCTTCAATACAGTGACAAATCACATGTGATAGCTGAGTTTTTTTACTTTCAGATGTTAATGTTGAATTCCCGGATGAGAAGTCCATCATTACCTATGTTGTCACATACTATCATTACTTCTCCAAGATGAAGGCTGAGTCAGTACAAGGAAAAAGGATCGGCAAGGTATCAAATCTCTTCTTTATACAGCCGAAATTGTTAATTCAGGGAAAGTTAAGAAATTGGAGCTAAGGCGCCAAAAGGCAAATCTAATGCATGTGTATTAGGACTTGAATTTTGATGATATATTCTATAATGTCATATTGAGTATTAAGAAGTATCTTCATGAATAAAGAAAAGATTGTAAGACCAAGGAAAACCATTATACAGAAATTGCGATAACATACTAGGTGTACTACATGTAGTACGGTAAATTTTAAAAAGCATTCCCCTTTCTACATCTCTCTCTGCAACATGTGACTTCACTTAATAAATATAAATTACTTTTGATGTAATATTATAAGGCCTATTTTCGGTTGGATTTACATCTTACACAGAGTTAAAGGCAAAGATTATCTTGGTTTGCAGCTCTAAGTACATCTTGATAGAATTGATGGTCCCCCCTTTTATTCGACAGGTTATAGACAATGCCCTGGACACTGACCACCTGGTCGATGACTATGAGACCTTCACCTCTGACCTTTTGGAGTGGATAGAGCAGACTATAGCCATTCTTAATGATCGTCAGTTTGCCAATTCCTTGTCTGGAGTACAGCAACAGCTAACTGCATTTAATGCATACAGAACAAAAGAGAAACCTAAAAAGTAAGATAAGTGTGCTATTCAAAACGCCAAAAATTTTATTGTTTTTGCAATTTCAAGTACACTGGTATAAGATTTTTGAGTTGAAGTTGAAAACTTTAATCCCAGTGAGAAATTCATTCAAAATAAAGGTTGCTTTTCTTTCAACTAAGTGAATACAATAGATTCTTTGATATTGAGTCTTTGCGGAATACAGAGTTATTTCCCCTAATAGACGGTATCTTGCGTAAAACCATTGTGACCTCATGAAAATGGTATGGTAACGTCGATTTTATACCATCATTTCCCAGACTTTTAGAAATTGTTCCATAGAATTTGATGACGTCACAATCAGTCTACATCAGATACCGTCTCAAATTGGAAGTAACTCTGGTTTTCGAAAATAGCGAATAGTATTGTGGTTGAAGAAATGAAGTTTTGAAAATATCAGGTTTGTGAATCAAATTACCACTTCAAAAATCTAGGTTGCATTGGAATTAACTTGTATGCAACAACCTGATGAATACAATGTTGTAAATTTCTTCTGTTTTAATTTACTCAACTCATTTGTGTTATCAATTGTAATGTGACTCAGATGAGTGTAAGATCTGTAATTATTCTTGAATTTTCAGATTCGATGAGAAGGGTAACTTAGAGGTGTTACTATTCACACTACAAAGTAAAATGAGAGCTAACAACCAAAGGCCATACTTCCCTAAGGAGGGTAAGCTGATATCGGACATCAATAAGGCTTGGGATAGGCTAGAAAAAGCTGAACATGAAAGAGAACTAGCACTTAGAGAGGAACTTATCAGGTAGGAGTGTTTAACATTTACATTTACGCATTACAGCAAAATTACCTGAAGTAATGGAGAGCTATCAGTAAATGATATTTTGTGCTTTGAAAAATTATTGCAAACAAGATTGTTCTTTAGAAGAAAAATCATTCAACTGTGAAAGTTATCATAAATTTATTGACAATTTTGACTTGTAGGTATTATTCAATTTTGACAGAATGTAAGAGAGCTGTCTCATTTGTAGTTGCAAGTCTACCTTAGAAACTATGAAATTCAAAATCAGATTTCCAAGTTCCATAGAAAATGAAAACAAATATGAATGATTGTTTCCTTTTAGTCATTAGAATTACTATATTTTAAGACTGCATCATTATTCACTTATTTTTCAGACAAGAGAAGCTTGAACAGCTAGCAAACCGATTTGATCGTAAAGCCGGTATGCGTGAGACATGGCTGAGCGAGAACCAGAAACTTGTTTCCCAGGATAACTTTGGTTTTGACCTGGCCGCTGTTGAGGCTGCCACCAAAAAACACGAGGCTATAGAGACGGACATCAACGCTTACGAGGAGAGAGTACAGGCAGTAGTATCTGTAGCTAATGAACTGGACCAAGAAAACTACCATGACATTGACAGGATTAATGCAAGGTCACAGTCTGTTTTATCACTTTCAAGTACAAGAAATTCTTTCTTTTTAACAATTTCCTTCTTTTACACATCTGTAGAACTAACAAAACAGTAGATGTATTTTGAAATCTAACAGATTCAAGATTGTGAAAACAGTAAAAGTTTCAGGATAGAAGAAAATGAAAAACCTGAAGATAATTGTCTGTTGTACAATAACTGTCCTTGTAAAATTCTAGTGAATCTGTAAAAACACTGTAAATATTGAGATTATTTAGCAGGACATTGAAAATAAGGAAAGATAAAGATATTTTCATATCATTTTGAGTTCAATAAACATGTACCTCATTTAAAAATAAAGAAAAGAATTTAAGAATCTTGAAGGGAATTATAGCGATTATTGTTTGTCTTTTGATGTTTAGGAAGGACAATGTATTACGATTATGGAACTACTTGTTGGAATTATTGAGAGCCAGACGTATGAGACTAGAATTATCACTATCGCTACAAAGGATCTTCCAAGAGATGTTATACATACTGGACTGGATGGAAGAAATCAAGGTAATTTAACAGAATAATGAAAGTTACAAAAATAATTAAATTGCTTCAAAAGTTTAAGTGCCTCTAATGAACTTCTTTCCCTCTGTATTGAAAATGGGCAGGCATATTGGTTTGGTTTTATCTGTTTGAAATTGAAACTTGCACATAACTCTAGGCTTTTAGACTAGAATAGAAAAGATTGGAATAAATACATTTTCTGAGATACAATATAAATAATAAATTGTGACAGCTAAACTAAGTGTCATCTTGTCTATTACTATAGGCCAGGCTAATGTCAGAGGACTATGGTAAACATTTAATGAGTGTAGAGGACCTTCTCCAGAAACACAGCTTATTGGAGGCTGACATCCACGTTCTAGGAGAAAGAGTTAAAACCGTCAACTCACAAGCCGTTAAATTTGTGGATGGGGATATACCAGAAGCAGGAGGTAAACTTTGGATTATCTCTCACTTCAAATTAAATTTCATGCTTTTAGAGTTTGAAAGAATAATGTAATATGAATGTAAAGACGCTTTGATTTTTGCTACAATACAAATAAGTTTGTTTTTTTATGAAAACTCCAACAGAAAATGTTAAGGATTTTAATTTTCTCCAATACAATAAGGATTTTCACTAGCAGTTTCCAAGTTTGATAGATATGATTATCTTATGTTCAGGTTACCGTCCAGTAGAGCCAGAGGTTGTGAGGGAGCGTATGAACACGCTGGAGAATGCCTACGACGAGCTGCTACGATTGGCTGCTGAGAGGCGGGATCGCTTGGAGGAGTCACGTAAACTCTGGCAGTTCTACTGGGACATGGCTGACGAGGAAGGCTGGATCAAAGAGAAGGAGCAGCTCATGTCATCACCAGACCTGGGACATGATCTCACCAGTGTACATCTACTCCTCAACAAACAGAAGGTTGGTACAAAATCTTACTCCAGTATCTGTTCTATCTATTGAAATGTAAGAATTTACATGTAGATTCACAATCTCATCTGTATATTCTCCTTTTTCTATCTTTGCTATTGAAATAAAGAAAAGATATTGTACAAGATCTTATCAAAGTTCATCATTTCATAAAAGATTGATACTAGACCCTGAAGGAGGAAGGGGGTTAAGATATTGGAAAATAAAATATATAAAAGATTGGAAAATGCCATGATAACTATAAAGTTAAATTGTAAATGACTGTATGTATATTATTCAGCAAATGGAGGATGAGATGACGGCACGACACACCCACCTACAGTCTGTGCTCCAAGTCGGAGATGATCTTATTAGTGCAGGCAATTTCGGAGCTGATAAGATCCAAGAGAGAATCGATGAGATCAACCAACAATGGGAAAGTCTCATCGATCTCGCAGCCTTCAGGAAAAAACGTCTCAACGAGGCTGTGGACTATTATCAGGTTGGTTTGATAACTTTTGTCTTATTTACCTTGACCTTGTACATTGACCTGCTTTTCAAAATGTTTAACTTGATTAACATTGCTTTAAGTTATCAGAGGCATAATGTACATTAATATTATATTTTCACCTCAGTTCTTTGTGGATTTTGACATAATTCTATATTTATATCTCAGTTCTTTGCGGATGCTGATGATGTGGATGCGTGGATGTATGATACATTCCGTATTGTGTCCAGTGAGGATGTTGGCAAAGATGAGGCCAGTGTACAGTCTCTCTTGAAAAAACACAAGGTTAGTAAGAGAGTTTACTAAATGTTGTGCGTACACATCAAAATAATTTTGAGATTTTATGATTAGAGAAGGGAATTTTTCACTTACTGAAATGTTGTTCAGAGAAAAGTTGCTTGCATCGAAATGGTCAAGTAGGTTGGTTAGAGAACACAAAATCTGAGGGATCTATGAGGTAATGAAATTGCAAAAATAAAAAAATGTATACATTGTATATAATTGCATAGCATAGAAAATTGTACATACACAATAGCGAAAAGAAAATATGATTTGAAGAGAATGCATTTCACAATTATAGGAGGTTACAGATGAACTGAAGAACTATGAAAGCACTATTGCTGCCCTTCATGAACAAGCTGCAAATCTTGGTGAACAGGTAAACATTGTTCTTTCTTTGTTGAGCTCCAAATCCAATCAATGCTCTTTAGTATATGTAAATAATAAGCAGGATCCTTATTTGTCATACATGTAATTTAAAATGAATAGCCTGTTATAACTTTTTATGCCACTATTATGTAATGGTATTGGCACTATTATGAGTTTACTTTTTCCATCATTCAATTACATTAAAGTCAAAGCAAAGTTGGATATATGGTAAACAACCAGGAGAAGTCACCTTTTGTCTTGAAAAGGCACCATACATATAGGTTGCCAGTTTAGACATTTATTGCCATTTTACCTAAGATGTTTAATAATCAATTATATACATGCACATCTGCAAATGGTCTATTCTGTATCATGTGAAGTATACTTAGGCAGCCTTATTTTCTATAGAGTCATTTGCTAATGTGACATTGTTAACATGTTGTAGGATCGTGAATCACCAGACGTACAGACCAGACTTGGAACGATTGACAGACGCTATCAAGAATTACTGGAACTGGCCAAACTACGTAAACAGAGACTGCTGGATGCACTGTCTCTGTATAAACTCTTCAACGAGGCAGATGGCGTGGAAACTTGGATAGATGAGAAGGTATGATGTTCAGTACTTGTCTAATTATTGTCATTTGTAGATATTTAATCATATTTTCTTCCTGAATTCAATTTGATTTTTAAGACAAAACTTTTATTTTTCTTTAATTTTAAATACAATTAGTACATATAACTCTGAAGAGTTGCATGAGGTCTCTTTTTTCCCATAACACCGTCTATTGACTCTATTTCTATATCCTGTAATACAACAAATACATGTAGTATTATTGTTGGCTGAAAAAAAAAACTGGTGTAGAGTCAACTTCAAGCAAATATGTACATGTAATTGAAGATGGCATTGAATCATATTTTCAAAAAAAGTTTGTCTGGAAAAACAAGTAGAACATTGGTGCAGACAGAAAGACTTTTTCACATGAATGTGTGATTTTCAATCACTTTATGTCACCATGATTAGTTTTTAGCATACTATCTAAAATCTGAAATGCATTTTCTTTATTTCGTGAGTACAGTGATTCAAACTGAATTCAGCATATTTTTCTTCATGCTTTCTTTTTACTTTAAATCCAGGGTAAATTCCTGACCACCATTATCATTACTGACGATGTTGAGGAAATAGCCATTATGAAGCACCGTTTCGACAGTTTCGAACATGAGATGAATGCCAATGCTTCTAAGGTGGCTGTAGTCAATCAGTTAGCAAGACAGTTACTACAGATAGAACATCCTAATACAGCTGATGTCATAGAGAGACAGAACAAACTTAATGGAGGGTATGGTCTTACTGTAGTTTGAACTTACAGTTTAGGTTTTTGCATATTTCCCTACTGTATGTGTATACATGTACATGATTTAATTCATGAAAATTTATTTAAGAGTTTTACTCTTGTGAATTTATTTTGTTCATGATAGTATACAAGTAGGGTCAGTTTAGTGTTTTTGTTTATGTGTAATTACCGTATAACCGGAAAATTTCACGAGATACTAATTTTTGCTATATTTGCGAGTGATTTGGAATCATGAAAAATTATTCTTGCGAAAAATTGTGTTTGGTATGGTATAACATAAATTTGTATATCAGCTATACACGTATTTTGTTCTTTTTGTACAGGTGTCATTCTTCACTTTTCCCGATTAAACATAAAGAGAAGTGAATTGTTTTTATTCTTATCACAATGATAGAAATACCTAAAACTTCAATAACAAAAGGTACATAACACACCAATCAAACGTATATATTTGTTTGTAATTAAGGAATCGTGAAAAAATGTACTCCTGAAAATAAAGACGCCCTATTTTACTATAAAATCGCGAAAATTTCTGGTTATACGGTAATGTCCTTTTAAGAAGGTATCTAATATGAATTACATGATGTTGTAACAAGTTTGTGTTAACGTCAGGTGCTGACTTAATGGGAAGTAACTCTGTTTAACAAAAGGACAAGATTTGGCATAAGCTTTATTTTTGAAAAGATAATACATTATGAAGATACATGTATATTAAATTAGGATCAGCCTCTGTTGATAATTATCATCAAGTACCTGTGTATGATTATGTAGTCTAACACATTTATATGTATGTACATTTAATGACTTACAGCTGGAACAACCTACGTGAACTTGTTGATCAGAAACGAGAAGAAATTAACGTGGCACATGGTGTACAGAACTTCAATATTGAATGCAGTGAAACAATCGTTAGTATTATTAGATTCTTTGGGAAGAATTACCTCAAAATTAACTGGAGGTACAATGTAGATAAACTTTTAAGTCCAGTTGTATAGATACTATGCTGTGTCTTCACTTGTTCTATGAGTGGCAGATCAAACAGATCAAACAGTCTCACCTGTATTTAGCTGACATATCATCTCCAAAATTCATATAAGTTTTGAAGAAATGTTCATTCAGGCATTATTGAGAATTAATTTTAATGGACATTGATTTCATCTCTATGTGTACCGTAACATACATGTATGATGTATGAATGTTTCATCATTAAGCAATCATTTATTTTTCATGAACTTCTTGGATATACATGTACATGTATATACATGTTATCATATCTAGCATTTCAACAAGCCTAAAATTATTATTCAGAAAAGACTTTGATGGTTGTATAAATTATATGATTATAGAGTTGGATACATGAGAAGGCGAAGGTGATAGAATCTACAGATGAGCTGAGTAACGATCTGGCTGGTGTGATGACCTTACAAAGACGACTTAGTGGTATGGAGAGGGACTTAGCTGCTATACAAGCCAAGGTCAGTGTCTTCATTGTCTTATGGCAGTTTATACACTTCTGTAATTTCTTTATAAATGGCAGAAGTTTAACTTGGTATTTCATAAAATTTTTGTGCAGTAAATTTTATATGACCTACCAACTCATGTTTTGCTGCATGTAGTCCCTCTTCTTTTCTAAGACATCTTCTTAACATGCCTATTAGACCTGTCCACTAATGCAGTATGTTGTTCTCGGGGCTACAATGTTATGATTCTGAATGTTACTGTGTTACAGCTGGAGTCACTACAGAATGAAGCTGAGAAGTTACAGGATGAGAAGCCAGAGGAAGCTGAGGCTATCAGAGAGAAGATTGCCGAGATCAACAATGTCTGGATGGATCTCAAGGAAATGGTCAGTCTATTACATTATCTGCTGATCAATCAACCATGTTGGTTTTGATCTCAAGGAAATGGTCAGTCTATTACATTATCTGCTGATCAATCAACCATGTTGGTTTTGATCTCAAGGAAATGGTCAGTCTATTACATTATCTGCTTATCAATCAACCATGTTGGTTTTATCATACATACATGTATCTTATCTGTCTGGCTTGCCATTACAACATACTTTTGTAATGAATATGTTCAGTGCATATTTTGATGAAATTGTCAATCTAGTCAGTCTCCAAGTAAAACTTAAGGAAATTACCTTCTGTCATGAATGTACCAAGAATGCTGATTTGATAAAAATTTACATGCCCATTACATGACCTCTTTTATTTTGTCTCAGCAATTCTGCTCAGAAATTCTTTATATGTAATTCCTGGTTAATGTACTCTTACAGCTGAAAGAGAGAGATGAGAAGCTTGGAGAGGCGGGTGAACTTCAGCGTTTCCTTGGTAACCTTGACCACTTCCAGCAATGGTTGTCACGTACCCAGACCACTGTGGCCTCAGAAGATATTCCTAACAGCTTGGCCGACGCTGAGAAACTCCTTAACCAGCACCAACAGCTCAAAGATGAGATAGACGCCTACGCTCCAGAATACGCCAAGATGAAGGAGTTTGGAGGCCGAGTGACCGAGGGTCAAGATGATCCACAGTACATGTTTCTGGCCCAGGTATGATACAGAATTACTTATAGACCTTTACTTGATCAAAACATTGGAGTTATGTAGCATCACGTGATTGTGCTGACTGGGTAAAACATTACAGTAATTGAGAAAAAAGTTGGAAATATAATGAATAGGGCTTTGATATTTCATTAATAGAGGGCTTTCATTTTGTTCCATGACTTGTTAGCCGAGTTGCAAAACTCGGCTCTTAATTTGATGTGAGACGGGCGGGCGGGCGGGCGTCTGGGCGGGCGGGCGGGAGGGCGTCAACAATTGGTTTCCGGACTATAAGTCAACTACGAAAGAGGCTATAACAATGAAACTTCATACACTTACTCACCATTAGTCAAGGATGAGCCCTATTGATTTTGGGGTCCAAAGGTCAAGGTCACAGGACTCTGATGATTGAAAATGGTTTCCGGACCATATTTCAGCCTGTATTGCACCTATAATCATGAAACTTGCCAGAAATGTTTCCCTTGAATCAAGGATGAGGCCTATTGATTTTGGGGTCAAAAGGTCAAAGGTCAAGGTCACAGGACTCAGATGATTGAAAATGGTTTCCGGACCATATTTCAGCCTGTATTGCACATATAATCATGAAACTTGCCAGAAATGTTTCCCTTGAATCAAGGATGAGGCCTATTGATTTTGGGGTCCAAAGGTCAAGGTCACAGGACTCTATTGATTGAAATTGGTTTTCGGACCATATTTCAGCCTGTATTGCACCTATAATCATGTAACTTGCCAGAAATGTTTCCTGTGAATAGAAAATGACCACTTTTGATTTTGGGGTCAAAAGGTCAAAGGTCAAGGTCACAGGACTCTGATGATTGAAAATGGTTTCCTGGCCATATTTTAGCCTGTATTGCACCTAAAGTCATGAAACTTGCCAATAATGATTCCCATGAATCAAGAATGACCCCTATTGATTTTGGGGTCAAAAGGTCAAAGGTCAAGGTCACAGGACTCCGATGATTGAAAGTGGTTTCCCGACTGAATTTGAGCCTGTATTGCACCTATAATCATGTAACTTGCCAGAAATGTTTCCAGTGAATAGAAAATGACCACTTTTGATTTAGGGGTCAAAGGGTCAAAGATTAAGGTCACAGGACTTAGGTAATTGAAAACGGTTTCCAGACCATTTTTGAGCCTGTATTGCACCTATAATATATTACACGCTGATATAGAATAAAGAGAAGACCATTTCTTGATCCAGAAATTTTCATTTAGGACCACAAAATGTTGTTACAAACCATACACATTTCATGTTAGTCTGCATATTCATACTTACATTCCAGTTTTGCAACTCGGCATTTTGCATCTTCGATGCATTTTGAGCTTATAATCTAATGACCTTGACCTTGAAAAGAATTATTTACACTTTAATCTATGGAATCAAAAGTTACATATGAATTAGAGCGTTGATTTGGTACCACAGAATTTGATCCGGTGATACGTATGTATTTTCCTAACTATAATCTTTTTGAAAAAATTGAGTTTTGCTGACTGGCACTTCCTTCGTCTTTGGCATTTCTTGTTCAGTGATATGCTCTTTGGATAAAAGACTTATTGATTAAGATCCATTTATGATATGGGGTTTGGAGTCTCAGATGAGATATATCATGTCATGAAAACAACGTGTCATGGTCTCCTGCATCGTGAAATTCACATTAACAAATTACTTAAGACATCTGCCATATGGTACATTGAATCCTACTAAATTCTTCCCACCAAACTTGTTCGACGGGCATGTTTTCTTTATTCACGGTCTTCCTAATTTAATGATGATGTGTTTGTCTGTTTACAGAGATTACAAGCTCTGGACAATGGCTGGGAAGAACTACTACAAATGTGGGAGAACAGACAAAATCTACTCTCCCAGAGTCTCAACTTACAGGTATGTACAATTTACATCAATTATGATATACGAAGAAAAGATGGATAAGTTGGGAAATATCTTAAGAAATTTTCACAAGAATAATTGGTGAAAATAAATATTTTTTTACAAGGAATTTCAAGTAAAGGTATGCTGTACAGAGTATGTTTGAGGATGTAAGTAAGTATAATATATTTTCTATTGTAGATGTACCTACGTGATGCCAAGCAAGCAGAGGTGCTTCTGAACCAGCAGGAAAACTTCTTATCCAAGGAGGAAGTTCCCGTAAGTATAATATTAAGTATAATACACATTCTCTCTCCTCAGACAAAATTATCCACAGGTCACCCAAAAAGATATACAATGTAACATGTAAGTGTCTGCACAAAATGGTAAATGGTAAAAGTCAAAGAGTATAATATACATGTACATGTATGAATAGTTAAAAAGCATTTGCTTTCTAGGGCAGGTAGATATTGCTTTGAATTAACATACATGTAGCATAAACCTACTGGATTATCACCAGAATAAGTTTTGAATCAACCCTCAGGTCAGAATTTTAAGAAGTAAAATACATATAATCTAGTGTGAGGCAATCTGAAAATTCAGTTATCTATAAACATTAGGGACTCTTTATTATCTACTGCATGAAACAGACAGCTTCTAAACTGTTACTGTCCATACTTACTGTTCTTCAACTGTAAATATTGATATGCATTGCAATTCAATGAATTTGACATGTGTACTAACCTATCATGTGCTGTTTAGAGCACGCCTGGATTAAATAGACAGGTAACAGGATATAACAAATGTTGTCATGTCATGTTATATTTAATGTCACAGAACTGTTAATGATTTTTTACATGTAATATTAGTGGATTTATTCTAGCATGCCTTATTTAAGTTGAGTCACAGTTTAATTCAGTGCATTTTATTTCTTTGCTTAAAGTCACATGTCAGATACTTTAATTTTGAATTTATGCAAAACACTTTGGGTCACTTAATGTATTTAAGGGTCACTTAACATCACTTATAGATCACTTAGGGACACTTCAATACCGACACTTAGTATTAATTTTCTAGTTTATATATCTATCACATGTGATCACCACAACACTAGTGTAGAGATTATATATGTATTGTAGTTTATTTGTCAATGGCAATATTGTTCATTGATTGACAAAGCTTTAGAAGGCATTAGAGGATTGTAGGCCAGTCAAACTGAAGTCCAGGATAAGTAGGGAGATCCACTTTAGTTCACATTCTAAGTTGAAGGTCAGAATTCCCAATTGCAAGTATTCTGGAATGTCCATATGGAGTGTCGGTATATAATTCACCAGAATAGGATTATAGATTATGTATGTTCACTTTCATGCTTGGTCTTAATGTTCTGATATCAAATGTCAATGGACCATATTAAAGATCATCAATCATTTGGGTTTGATATAATATAGAGGCTGAAAGACTTAATTTTTCTTTTGAGACAGGTTATCTGAGTTTGTCTTTCGATACATTTGGTCTAAGTTTGTCTTTTTGGGCATCATGCCCGAGTTTTCCTAAGTTTGACTCTTTTGTCGCATACTACATGTAGTATAAACTTTTGTTGTGATATTACTTGCAGATGATCATTGTTTGAGCTTTTTGAATATGTATCTATAATCAGCTTTATTCTTCTAATAAAATATACAACCAAGCTTTATTACATACATATTGCATGCTTATACATGTCATTACAGCTGCTTTTGATTCCTTCTATAAAGTTCCAGTAGATAGACATTCTGTCTTTTATACCTGAGAACTTATGACTATATAAACCAACTCAAAAAGAGAAGCAGATATTATTTCAAATTCTATCCTTTACATAAAACATGGAGTTTGTTTTCAACATAAGTACTTACTTACTGATGATACAAACAACAAAATAACATGTCTGTCACAAGTCTGAATCACAGAGATATACACAAACAAATGTCTGCTCACACAAGTATTAACGATATTGTCAAACATTTGATGATAATTATTCCTACTTGTGTACACATGGTGGTACTCGATAGGCACTTGTTAAAGTATAGCTTCAGATATAGAATGATAAGGTGAAAGGGATTATTTAAAGTGGCTTGCTGGAAAACATGTGGTGTACGTATTCTGAGGGAAAATGGCTGGGTTAACAGAAATAATAGGAGAAAAATCTCCTTCATCAGGTTTTGTAAAGAAGAAATATATGATAGATAAGAGGAATCAGATAGGGAAGAAATGTTTCCAAAAATTTTTAATTACTCAAAAATTCAAAAAGAAAGAAATAATTTTACAGTGATATGTGCAAAATATTAATCAAGTACACAAAAAATGTTGTCTTGGAATGTCTTATAGAAGACAAGAATTTGATTATGTAGCAGACTTAGATAGCGTCAGGATCTTGGCTCCTTGTTTAATTAGTGAAGAGTTAGATGGATACATTGGCTCATTGTTAGTGGATGATGTTAATTTTGGGTGGTATGTTACAAGATTTACACTCATTTTGCCAGATTTTCCTCTATGATTCTAATAACACTTCTTGGGATAATTGGTAAAAGATAAGCTCCTACACTCGCTATTTTGACAGATGCCATCCGTTTGCATTTCTGAGAAATTCACGTTAAGTTTTCTAATCAAAGAGATCAAATTACACTAAGATCTGGTTTTGAAAAAAAAAAAACATTTAATGTGTTCTGTCCAATCCAAAAGATAGAAAAAGTAGTAAAATGAATTCTTGGCCACTTCCATAATTAATGTGTTTTCATTGGCCCAGTGCCATAATATAATTATGCTAGAAAGGTAGATATCTCTATACCCTAACAATCTCCTGTTTTAATGTAGTCATGCTAAGTTGTTGGATGAGGTAATACTTACTACATGGTGAATCCAGAATAGTTCCCAAAGGGCGATAATTCAGAGTGTCAACATATTTTGGACACTTTCTGACTTGTATGTGTCATATTATTAACCTATTACATCTTGCTGTGCTAACTTAGTTGTTAGATACCTGCCTATCGTAGCACATGTTTGAAAAATACTAATGAGTGGAAATCCACAGGATTAGTGAGGAGAATAAAGCATGTAAACTAAGGAGTAAAATGTGTATGATACATAGCTGTATTGCAAGTTTAGATGCTCACTCATGCTGGATTTTAATGTAGAGAATGTATATGCTGCATTAGAAAATTTCAGAATTCATGGAAAAATAACTATTGTTTTATAGAACACCCTAGAGGCAGCAGAAAATCTGATCAAATCCCACGAAGCTTTTATTACTACCACCGATGCTAATGATGAGAAGATTAATGCAGTACTCCAGTTTGCCAATCGTCTGATCGAGGACAACCATTATGCTGCAGATAAAATACACAAAAAAGCAGAAAATATCAGTGAAAGGTGAGTACCAATACTTAACTTGATGGTCCATAAATGATGTCATACTGATTACGTCATTGAATGTTTTGAAAATCTTTGCCATCTTTAAAGTGATCCTCCTACTTAACAACTTAAATAGCTAGTTTTCATATTTGGTTAAATTTATTTTACTGAAGATGTTATGTTTTTAAGGAGTTACTGTATTTGTTATGTCACTTTTATATCCCCTCTATGCATTTGTTCACATGTAACAGACAGTTTGGCAATTAAAATAAGCGAAAAGGCTCTAATGTTTCACTTGTATTTTCACTTTTCAAGTTTTGCAAAACTTTTCAAAAGTTACATTGATCCTGAAGTGTTATCTTCTTTTTGACAAAATTAGGAACAACTTTTGAATGCGAATTCTTGAAATCTTTATTGAAGTGATTAGATCCTTTATCTGAACTGTATTGGAAAGAGATTGATATTATTTGTAGCAGATAAATGTGGTTTGATATTTTTCTATATATAAAGATTGAATTGTATTGTTCTATTCCAGACGAGATGTAAACAGACAGAGAGCCTATGAACAACTAGAGAGACTTAAGGATCAATTATTACTCCAACAATTCTTGCAGGAATGTGATGAGGTAAGTTCTAACAAGTGGATTTATATATCGTCTACAAAGTAAGGCACATAACAATCAATTTGTTCCTAGCAGTAGCATATACTAATTGCTATTAGCAATAAAATTGTGTTATAAATGAATATAGCTATCTTACATGTATATATGGCTACTGCTATGTCGTCATATGTAGAACATAGAGCAAACTTACAGGGGAATGTTCAAATGGTCAAAAACTCGAGAAGATCAAGGTCAGAGGTAGGTCACATGTTGATGACGACTCTGCTTTTTACAAAATGTTTTATGTTGCCTCAAATCCACATTGATATAGATTGAAATGTTTTGTGTTAGAGTTTATATAATATTATATGACTTTTTACAGCTGCGTGACTGGCTACATGACAAAATGGCTGCTGCCCATGATGAGACATACCGAGATGCCAAGAACCTTCACAGCAAATATCTCCGTCACCAAGCTTTCGAACGGGAGATTGCAGCTAACAAGGACAGGCTGATGCGACTTATGCAGGTTTGTAAATTTTCAGTTAAGATATTTAATTATTGTGACTTAGTATTTGACTTTACGAAGTTTCATGAAGAATTTTCTCTTTCAAGAAAATGTTTTTCAGCTGATTTCTCTTGAAGATTTTCTTATCTTACCTAAGGATATTAAGTTTTTTCCCTCATTCTTTGATTATGCTTCCATTCCCAAGCTCTTTAATAGCATTTAATGCTCTGTAAATTTTTCTTAAATAATTGTTAATATTCTGTTTAGTCAAATGGCAAAATTAAGATGAAATAAGTTCAAATTAAACAGATATGTTCAGGTAAGTCTTTAAAATAAGTTACATTGCTTTTGCACTTGCTTTGCAGGCCGGTGAAGGTCTAATTCAGGAGAAGCCAGAATGCAGAGATCAAATAGAACCAATACTTTCGAGCCTGCAAGAACAGTGGGATGAGCTGGAAACAACAACCAAATCTAAAGCTGAGCGGTTGTTTGATGCTAACCGAGCGGTTCTATATGAGCAGAGTTGTGATGACATTGATGGTTGGTTGGCTGAGCTGGAATCACAGGTCTTAATGACAGAGGAAGGTGCTAAGGATCTCACTACAGTCAATTTACTGATGCAGAAACAGAATGTAAGTAATTATAACAAATAAGGGAGTCTTCAAATCCTGTTTTTAATATAGTACATTTATAAGAGGTACTAGTGTTGAAAGGGCATTGTGTTTCACGAAGTAATCTTGTTTGCCTCTATTCATTCCTTTAAGCCACCGTTCTACTGCAATCCCGCTGTACCTACGACCGCAAGTTTCACAAGAGCGGGTAAAACTTTCCCGACCTTTTCATTTTTTTCTTGACATCACGCTCTATTCCCGACTGATTCCCGATCAATTTATGACCGATACATGTTTCAACGCTGACTTACTCACACTTTACCCGCTCTACTCACGATCATATTGCCGACCAAGCCCCGATCTATCCGATCAAACTCCGATCTATTCCCGACCAAAACCCGATCTATTACCGATGCAATTCCGATCTATTACCGACTGTCCCCGACGCATTCCCGCTCAAAACACATTTTCTAACTTTAACTGGTCTCATTTGTCATCCAATGATCGGCCAAGAAGAAGCCTTTTTCCTCGCTTTGACCCAGCCTTACCCAAAAGTGTCGCGATCAAAATTAAAAATTTTCCTTACTTAAAAAAATGGCATTGGATAGCCAAGAATAATCGCCGCGTCATTTTGATAATACGTATTTTGAACAAATGAATATCAGTGCGAGAAAATGAATGAAATAAACTCAGATCCTCTTTGAAGCGTCGTTTGATCGTAACTTGGTCTTATAGAGCGTGAATAGGTCACAAGATGATCATGGAAAGGTCTTGGTAAGATCAGCAAAGATTGAATCTGTAGTGGATAGATCGTAGTGAGAGCGTAGATTGGACAGGTAAAGATCGGGAACAGGGCGTAAATAAAGCGTATCTTATGCGTGAAGAGAGCTGGGTTTACTTAAATGCCGATCAGACCACGCTCAAGCCACGCTCTTTCCCGACTAGGATACGATAAACCTAGGCTGTACCCCCGACTATTCCAACCAAGTGCCGACTATTTCACGACCACAAAGAGAGCGGGATTGCAGTGGAACGGGGCTTTTATCTACATGTACTGCTCTACTGTCACTGAATTACAGACTCCCTATAAAACAGCATTGTCAGCACCTATTATCTGTTGATGAAGCATTTTATATGCAATTATTGCTTCATACCTATGAGATAAGGTACATCATCTCATTCTCATAAGGTTGTACTTATAACAAATGTATTGTATGAGGTCATGAAGAACACCCCTTACTACCTCTCCGTCTAAGCGGTAAGGAATTGATCTGACTTTGAGTAGTTGTAGTTAGATTTTTCATTATGTCATTTACTCGTTAATTTCACTATCATATAAGTTGGCTGTACAACCATATACCTTTGATGTTTAATTATTTGCCCCCATGCCTTAATCTGTTTCTTTATTGTTACTCCCTCTTTGCTATAAAAGAGAATTAAGAGTCGAGAAGTTGAAAGTCAGTATAAACAACAGCTCATCTCGTAAATTTGGGTGATTTAATTGAGAAAACAGCTGAATCATAGATGTTATGGGTTATCTATAAATAGATCAAAGGAGATTGAATAAGATATTTTATTCTTTGTACGAGGCATTGATTGATTTATGAAACCAAGTGTCCCTTCTGCTTCTATTACTATGTCTGAGTAATGAAGTGGCTCTTTGACTCTTTGATAAACTTACAAAGAGATGAATTTAAACGTAAAATATGATGTTGGCGTTGATTATTTCTGGTAAGTAGTGTACTTTTCACTGTATATTGTAAGTTGTTACATCATTATTGTGATTTTAAAAGTGCAAAATTTATAAGAGTAAGAAAAGAAGTTTAGCTGACTCAATGATCAATAGAGGATAAAAATAGACTCTTATACCATGCTAAAGTCAAGGCAAAGGTGATGTGAAATGATTTAAATTATGAATATCTGGATTACTGTATTTGAGCAAAACAGATCTGGCAATCCATGTTCTAGTAGACTTGCTTAAGTCTATAACTTACTTGATATTCGTATATTATTCAAGTCTATAACTTAGTTGATATTTGTAATATTCTACTACAATCAAACTTGCAGGTACATTACAATTAACATCCGACAGGGACTGTGAGATTATCTTCAATGTCACATATTAAGATTCAAACTTGTTACAGGTGACTTATAATAAAAGCAATGGGGATAAATGGATTGGTAAAATAAAATCTAAACTGCTGTCATTTTCATTTTGAATACAAGTCAAGTTTGATGAAGTTAGATTTAATCATGGTCCCCCTTTGAATGTGTACCTTTGTGTAAACATGCTCAAGGTGGCAGAATATCACACATGTATTGGTAATCCTGAAATTCGTAATGAATCAATCAGGAACCAATTCGTCCAGACTGATGGGTCATCCCTGTATTCTAAAAAATTTTGTTCAAAAACTTTTCTAAGTAGGTGGCAATTAAAGGCACAGGAGATGAACATGCAAAGCCTCAGGAGATGAACATTCATGCAATTTATGTTTTGTCAAAGAAATAGACAGTATTTTGCTTGAAATTGAGGGTTATGAAATGCTGATAAAGAGAACTCTCTATCGGTTTAAGAGCTCTACAGAGCTCATGTTATTGTTGTGTTTGTTCAAATTGCCAACTCTAAATAAAAATTACTTACTTACTGTATCATGCATGATGGGTGGAAGAATATTGATCATATTTCGTATGTTTCAAGTATTAGCAATTTAGGAGTTAAACATGTTCAGCATGACAGGTAAATTTTCTCTTTGTAAAATAGCAACTGGAATCTCAGATGAAGATGAAAGAGTCTCAAGTTTCGGAGTTAGATGAACAGGCCGTCATTCTGAAGAGAGTCGATCCTCAACAGGAGTCGGCCATTGAAGCTCGCAAGGCTATGGTTGCTGAAAGGTCAGAATATATTTATATCATTACACCCCTCCCTGACCCTCCCTGCCACTTCCTTACATTTAGAAGGTTATCAAGCATACACAAATTAAAAGTTTTAAGATTAAAGTTTTCATACCATCAGAGTAATAACTTTTTCTTCAGTGAACCAGCAAAAGGAAAAGATAATGGTAGATGACCATACTTCAAGGTTTTATCAGATATTAAGGTCATGATTATGATTTTTGCTGGTTTAAATGCTGATTACAGAATTTAGAAACTGATTTTGTCTTTGTAGATCTCAAACTGTAGAGTTGTTCAACTGCCAAGAACATTCATGTTTTAATATTAAGTTACAGAGTATGATCCAGTGTAGATTCTTTCAAATGATTTATCAAGCTCAAACTGCATTTCAGATTCTCCAAAATGCAAGAGCCCTTGATAAAACGTAGAGGACAATTGGAGAAGGTGAAACGTATACATCAATTCATCAGAGATGTCGAAGATGAAAAAATATGGATAGCAGAGAAAATGCCGCTAGCAACTTCCACAAATTTCGGAAACAGTCTTCTCAGTGTACAACTCCTGACCAAAAAGAACCATGTAAGTGTTAATGAGAAGTAACTTGCCAATCTAAATGTTAGAGACAATATCACCTGTGAAAGATAGGAAACATAATGTACAAATAACGTAGCATTGTACATGTATACAGCTTTTAATTCTGTCTATTCATTAAAAATAAAATAGTGCATGCATTCAGAGTAAAATCACTTGAGAAATCATTATTTTTCAGTCATTACAAACAGAGATAGAGAATCACGAGTCAAGGATTTACTCTGTAATAGAGGTAGGACAGGAGCTGATCCAGGAGGGGCACCCACAGTCAGAGGAGTTCAGTGCTCTTATAGAGGACTTACTGATGAAATGGGAGGAACTCAAACAGGCTGTGTGGCAAAGGGATGAAAGGCTACAACTCTCTGATATCGCCCAACAAGTATGTGTTACCTTAAAGTAAACATATTTTGACTTGACAATGTACATGTATGTGCAATTATGAAAATTTAAAATCATCTTTCAGTCTCATAGGTAATGTAATTATCAAAGGAAATTTTGATAAAATCAAACATACTCATGTATTGCACTGTGTTTACTGAAAGCTAGCCAAAAAGTCCTAAAAGTTATTTAAATTTTAACAATATACTGTGGTTATTTTCGCTGGGGGAAAATTTTGCGATTATATCATCAAGGCATTTTGCGTGGGGGAAATATTTGTGATAAAAATGCATTTCCCATTGTAAGAATGCAGCGAGGATATAATTTCGCGTGGGGGAAATTTTCGCGAAATCCCTCTATTCGTGAAAAACGTGGAAATTACCCCCACGCGGAAAAAATTACCCCCACGCGAAAATTTCCACGTTTACAGTACTGTGATGGAAAGGATTGTCTGTAATCATTATCTGCTTTTCCAGTACTATTATGATGCATCAGAAGCTGAGGCATGGATGAGTGAACAGGAATTATACATGATGGGAGAGGAGAGAGCAAAGGACGAACTCGGTGCACAGAACTTTATGAAAAAACATCAGGTGCTAGAAAACGCTGTAGAAGATTATGCGGAAGTTGTGCGGCAACTCGGCGAAAGAAGTCGGAACTTAATCTCCAGCGAACACCCAGAAAGGTTGAAATAAATTCAGTTTCAAATAATACTGTATTGTGATTTACAGTTGTCAAATTCTATCCTACATCTAATAGAAAACTACTATCAGTATTACTTATATCAAAAAATCTCCTATACAGAGCATGAAATTATAGAGTACATGTGCCTGGACAATGTTATTTGAATCCATGTATCAAATGGTTTAAAGGAATTTTTATTGGTCAAATGTGTTTATGAACAAGTTGTTAAGTCTTGAGATTTAAAAGTTTGATTTCATGCAGACATAGATTTATCATAAACTTTTTTAGTAATTGCTCATTTAAATCCCTATACAGTGACCAGATTGCAGTGAGACAGTCACAAGTAGATAAACTTTATGCAGGATTGAAGGACTTAGCTCATGAGAGGAAGAGTAAACTAGAGGAAGTGCTGAAATTATACGTCATGAACCGTGACATTGATGATATCATGCAATGGATTCTAGAGAAACAATACGTAGCTGGATCACATGAACTTGGTGCAGACTTTGAACATGTGTCGGTAAGTGATAGGTCAAATATGATAGTACATGTATAAACTTTGGATATTGAATTTAGAGGCTGGCATATATACTGGAAAAAAAGCAATTTTATGGATGGGTCAGTAAACAAAATAAATGATATACTTATAATTTCAATATCATAGCTTTCCTATACTGAAAAATACAGATTTTGATGAAATATAATTAAACAAAGAAAGTAGTAGGCTTGATCATAATTAACTCTTGCTTTCTTCATTCATTTAAAAAACTATAGTTTTCCTCAGTCTTTTCGTTGAATCTCAGGATACTGTGACAGAGTGAGAGATTTCATGTTTTTAAAAAGATTTCATATAACTGATATGCTGATATTGCTAATCCACAGATGCTGAAGGAAAGATTTAAGGAGTTTGCTCGGGATACAGAAAGCATAGGAACAGAACGTGTTAGTGCGGCAAATGAAAACTGTGACCAACTAATTGCAGCAGAACATTCTGATTCGGCTGTTATTGCCGAGTGGAAAGACAATTTGAATGAAGCTTGGAATGATTTATTGGAATTAATAGACACTAGAACACAAATGTTACAAGCATCATGGGAATTACATAAGTTTTACCACGACTGTAAGGATCTACTGGAAAGAATATTGGTAAGAGCTGTCAAAATTAAGGTATTCATTTGGTAATGAGAGGTAATTGGGGCACCCATTTGAGATCTAAAATCACTGCATAGTTATGATGTTAAAATTAATTAAACATTCTCGACCAATTTAGATATTGAAAAAATTGGTTACTTTAAGAGTTACGTGGAGGATTAAAGACTGTTGAATTATTGCGCTTGATTAAAAAAATCAGAAATGTTTATAGCAACATACTGATAAGGAACTGGTTTTGCCAGAATTTACAAAACTTGATACAATGTATAGGTCATAGCTGTCCTATATTTCCTGAAATATAGGAACCTATAAAAGTCCTGTATTTGAAAAATTTGTCCTATAAAACCTATAATTTGGGCACAAATGTCATACAAAATGGATTTGCAACAAGTTCTGACAATAGCATCGTGTAAAAAATTTTGGCTGGCTTTGCTGGCCATCTTACCTATCTCTAACATATTTATATGATTTGCTATTTTATTTAAATTGTTTCATGAAGTATTTAAAAGTATTAAGGAAAGACATGAGGCAAATATTCTGTCGATTGCCTTTTCAACACTTCTCGAAAAAATCCTTTATGTGTCCTATATTTCCATAAACATGTAAAATGTACATACTGTACATGTATATTCCTATATATTGAATAGAGGAAGTCGCTATGACCCATGCACAATAAAAAAAATTAGTTAAGTGTTTTAAATATTTCGTATCAAATATCTTGCAGGCAGAATTATATACATTTGTACTATATATGATTATAATTACTTTAATTTTCAATAATTACAGGAGAAAGAAAACCATATTCCTGAAGATTTAGGCAGGGACGCTCAGAGTGTTGCTGCATTACAAAGAAAACATGCCAATTTTGAAAACGATCTTATCACCCTTGGTGTTCAGGTAAAAGCCTTCGTACATGTATCATGCCGAAGGCATGACAACAGGCCTGGTAAATGATAAAAAAGAAAAGATTGAAATAAAGAATAAAAATATGAACGCAAAAACAAGTGAAATGTCCTATGTGTTAGGGTGCTATGAAAATATTGAGAACATTTGATTTTAAATGAAAATAGTTATGACATATATGTATATTAAAGTAAATAATATTACATCCGAAAATAATGAATTAAAAAATTGCTGTACATTTATACTTCTCTTCATCATCTCATAAGGACAAGTCATCTTTTATACTTCATAAAGTTCTTCAGAAACCTTTGTTAAGTTATTAAAAAAAGTACAGAAAATTATTTTTCAAAGAAATGTTATGTCCTGTTCTTATCAGTACGTGTTTTGAATCTTTATCGTAGGTTCAAGCACTGCAGGAGGAGTCGGTCAGATTACAGACAGGTTACGCTGGTGACAAAAAAGAAGAAATCCAATATCGGGAAAAAGAAGTAGTAGACGCATGGAAAAATCTCCAAATGCTTGTGGACTCTCGTCGTGTCAAATTGGCCGACGCTAGTGACTTGTTTAAATTCTTTAACATGGTGCGTGATCTATTATTATGGATGGATGACATTATCAGACAGATGAAGACTCAAGAAAAGCCAAGGTAACAGTTAATACATAACACACAAGAACAGCCAAGGTAATGGTTTATACATAACACAGAAGAAAAGCCAAGGTAATGGTTAATACATAACACACAAGAAAAGCCAAGGTAATGTTTAATACATAAATAGACAGATGAAGACACAAGAAAAGCCAAGGTAATGGTTAATACATAACACACAAGAAAAGCCAAGGTAATGGTTAATACATAACACACAAGAAAAGCCAAGGTAATGGTTAATACATAACACACAAGAAAAGCCAAGGAAATGGTCAATACATAACACACAAGAAAAGCCAAGGTAATGGTTAATACATGTACATAACACACAAGAAAAGCCAAGGTAATGGTTAATACATAACACACAAGAAAAGCCAAGGAAATGGTTAATACATAACACACAAGAAAAGCTAAGGTAATGGTTAATACATAACGCACAAGAAAAACCAAGGTAACAGTTAATACATAACACACAGGAAAAGCCAAGGTAATGGTTAATACATAACACACAAGAAAAGCCAAGGTAATGGTTAATACATAACACACAAGAACAGCCAAGGTAATGGTTAATACATAACACACAAGAACAGCCAAGGTAATGGCTAATACATAACACACAAGAACAGCCAAGGTAATGGTTAATACATAACACACAAGAAAAGCCAAGGAAATGGTTAATACATAACACACAAGAACAGCCAAGGTAATGGTTAATACATAACACACAAGAACAGCCAAGGTAATGGTTAATACATAACACACAAGAAAAGCCAAGGTAATGGTTAATACATAACACACAAGAACAGCCAAGGTAATGGTTAATACATAACACACAAGAAAAGCCAAGGAAATGGTTAATACATAACACACAAGAACAGCCAAGGTTTTAGTTAATTCATAAGACACAAGAAAAGCCAAGGTGTTAGTTTTAAAATTAAAATCTGTAAACCAGTTCAGCTTATCACCTTCATATCTAAGTACACGTTGTTGATGATGGTTGAATATGACACCTTAACTAAAGGTCATGAGATCAAGTGTAAGGTCAATTTTTAGATACCTCTTAATATTTCAGTAAATATTTATCTGTAAAAAGTGTTTTGATGTCACCTTTTTAATCAAGTTTCAATACTCAAATTTATCTGTTCTAAAATGATGCTATTGAATTTGAAGACGTTATCAATTTGATGTGCATCTGGCATACAGGAAGTACTTACATGTATTTGAATTAAATGTTATTTTGTATTTACAACACCTCAAAATACAAACAAACTCAATGAAGATTAACTGCTGTGTGAATGTTTGACACCATGCTTTGACATAACACTTTCAATATTAGGGATGTGTCTGGGGTAGAGTTATTGATGAACAACCACCAGGGTCTGAAGGCAGAAATAGATGCACGGGAAGAGAACTTTGCCATCTGTGTCAACCTAGGCAAGGATTTACTGGATAGAAAACACTACAGATCTGATGAGGTTAGTCAAACCTTGAAGCATATATTAGTAGAGCTACCTGATCTAGATAAAATAGTCACTTTAGGATAAACTTTTTAAAACATTGATTTAATGAGATAAAAAGGAAAAGGTAAATGAGAAATTGTATGAATCAGTACTCCTATGGAAAAGTTTTTTATCATAGCTTTGAGATATCAAACTTGGGAATTAAAAAAAATAATAATTATTGGATTCAATGATAGGCTGAAATTATTCACCCCATTGTTCCACTTCATCTCTTTCCCTTGAAAATTAGAAATCATACAATTTTTGTGTCGCCTGCGAAGCATAGCGACACTTAGGGATCACTTTGTCCGTTGTCCGTCTGTCCGTCCGTCCGTCTGTCAGTCTGTCTGTCTGTCACACTTTGGGTGTCACAGCCCATAACTTTTGATTGGTAAGTGATAGGGCTTTGATATTTTACATGTGTATTCCTTGTGACAAGACCTTCTTACACATACCATAATTTTTGACCTAGTGACCTTGACCTACAAATTTGACCTACTTTCCAAAAAAATTAAGAATGGATATATCTTTTGATTGGTAAGTGTTAGGACTTTGATATTTCACATGTGCAATCCTTGTGGCAAGACCTTTCTACACATACCATAATTTTTGACCTTGTGACCTTGACCTAGATATTTGACCTACTTTTGATAAAAAAGATAAGATTCGCTATATCTTTTGATTTGTAAGTGATAGGGCTTTGATATTTCACATGTGTATTCTTTGTGACAAGACCTTCCTACACATACCATGGTTTTTGACCTATTGACCTTGACCTACATTTTTGACCTATTTTTCAAAAAAAATAAGAATGGATATATCTTTTGATTGGTAAGTGATAGGGCTTTGGTATTTCGCATGAGTATTCCTTGTGACAAGACCTTTCTACACAGACCATAATATTTGACCTTTTGACCTTGACCTAGATATTTGATCTACTTTTTAAGAAAAGTAATATTGGCTATATCTTTTGATTGGTAGGTGATAGGGCTTTGATATTTTACATGTATTTTCCTTTCAACAATGCCGTTCTAAACATACCATAATTTTTTACCTTTTGACGTTGACCTAGATATTTGACCTTCTTTTCTAAGGTTGTATATATCTTTTAATCGGTAGGTGATAGGTCTTTAATATTCCTTATGATGAGACCTTTTTGTTACCAATTTTTACGTAGTGACCTTGACCTAGATGATTGACACTCTTTTCTGAAAATATGAGAATGACCATATCTTTTAATTTGTAATTAAGAGGTCTGATATTTCAAATGAATTTCATTTGAAAAGACTTTTCTATTGATACCAATAATTTTGATCCACTTTCTATAATAATAATCAAACTGCTTCGCAGGCGACTCAAGCACTCCTCGGATTGCTATTTTTTTTAATAATTATTTGTTATATATACATGTATTTGTTTATAATCAGGTGAGAGAGAAGTTGATACAGTTAACTACACAGAGACTAGACATGAATGACCAGTGGGAGGACAGATGGGAACACCTCAAACTCAGTAATATATACATTTTTGTACACCACTTTTATTGCATATATAATACATCAAATTTCCCCTTTTAATTGTGTTGCAGAAAAACTCAAATGATGACTGTGACATTAGCCATTTCAGGCTGCAACATTAGAAATTAATTATTCTTTAATCAGTACCTAGTCGTAGATATAATACAGAATTGAGCTGTGTTAGGTGCTATATTTATACTTGATGATAACTTTTCTATATTACAGTATTAGAGATCTACCAGTTTGCCCGGGATGCTACAGTGGCCGAGGCTTGGCTCATGGCTCAGGAGCCCTACCTTCAGAACCAGGATCTAGGGGTCAGTAACTCTTTATTGGAACTGTTCTGTAAAATATACAAGAAAATGTTACTTATAAAATTTAAACATGGAAGAAGTATATGTAATTCATTTGATATTTCAAGTAAAAATGTAACATTTTCTTAGCAAGAAAGAGAACACATTTTGTTTTGTTGTAATTTTTATCTCAAAAGTAGCAGATTTTTCTCTTAAGGTATAAGGGGTATAATAACAATGTCATGGAAAACCTATAACTCATGTACTTCGATTTCTTGCATTTTTTTAAACATTTGATATTTTTTAGTGTTTCATTCAATTTGCAATGAAAATGTATGGTCCCGAACATTGCCGAAGTTGTGCGTCTTAGGCCAACTTCGTGGTATTAAATTTTTTCTGTTATCAAAACCACCGGAAGTAGAGTATTATACCCCTAATGCCTTATTGGGACCTCTTAACCTTGAAACCATATTTATTACTTTCTCTTGGTAAGTCACATTCATGTATTATGTATACTTTTTAATTGAAAAAAAAGTTTGAATGGTATTTCTTTTTATAGGACACATTAGATGCAGTTGAAAATCTCATTAAAAAGCATGAGGCTTTTGAGAAATCAGCAATGACACAAGAAGAAAGATTTGTAGCTTTAGAAAAATTAACAATGGTAAGTGGAGAGATATTTTATTGATCACATAACAGCTGGCAGATTCCAGTGTTGTGTAGGAACATTTCAATATGTGGTAGTCAGAAGTGTTGTCATTGTTTAGTTTTATAACTCAATTTTACTGCTGCTCATAATAAACAAAGCGAAGCTTTCATAGAAAAACACTGTACTTGTACTTTTTTAGCATAACAAAAATTAAGTGGGAACCAGCAAAAATAGGCAAATTGACACATCAGCCTATTCATAAATAAGTGCACTTAAATTAATTTCCATTATATTATATAAGAGATGAATGAGTTAGTGTATTAGATAATTAGCACGGTCTTAACAGTGCTAATTCCACTAAAATATAAATAGCATTGAAATAAGTGAACATAAAGTACATGTATTTGTAATACAAGAAATTTGATGATGATTTTTAGTTTGAAATGAGGGAAAGGCAAAGAAGGGAAGAGGAACATCCAGAAGAAATACTAAAACAGAAAGAAGAAAGACGGCAGAAAGCTATAGCTGAATTCCTACCACCTCCTAAACCGTAAGTGTCTCCAAAATTCTCCTGTCTGTCTGTACAGACAATATCTTGTGTTTCTTTTCACATAGAGAAAGTTTTGTAACTTTTGATGGTTTTATTCCTTTGAATTTCTTAGATTTTGTTCTTTAAATTTTATTTTTAATTTGTAGAAGTAACAATACTCAAAGTGGCATTTAAACTTTGAATTCATTGACAAAATTTGTTAAAATTTTTAGAAAGAATTTGATTTCGGAAATAATTGAATTGAATTGAATTGATTACAGCTGCAGGTTGTTTCCTGCACTGTTATTAGAGTTTTCAAGTGTAAGAGTAGTAGAGATACATGTAGGTCTGAAACATGTGAGATTTGGTGTATGAACAGAGATTTATGGTTAAGAGAGATGAACATTTCCTGTGTTACCTTTATTGCAGAATTTTAAATCACTGACTAGCAAACCTAATGGAAACTAGTAATTTCCAGATTTTGTGGACAGATTGTTTTGAAGTAGTGTTGATGTGTAATACTTTATTTGTTCCTATAGACCTACTCCAGAACCTGAACCTATAGCTGCTGTAGAAGTTCCCGCTCAGCAAAGTGAACCTGTATCAGAACAAGTTCAGGGCTCATCTACTGATCAGCCAAAGTCAGAACCTCAAGGTAAACTACATAATGTCTTGTCATGTTTGTTGTTAATTCAAAATACTACACATGAATCACTGGAGCGTATCACGTGATATGCATATCCCCTTCGATTAAACAAGGTAAACACTGTCTTAATTTACTTATATGAATTTATTTTAGGCCTATCATTAATGTTATGATGGTAATCTATATTGGTCAGAGGTATATCTAGAGAACACTTACACAGAAAATTTTATTTATTTACGTGAACCATATCATAACATTTAAAAAAAAAGAAGAAATTTTCTGTTGAAGTGTTCTCTAAATTTACTTCTATTCTTGATCAGGAAAGATTAACATCATATAAATGATATTGATGCTCATATGATAGGCCTAAATAGTTTCATATAAAGTAGATTTAGACAGTATTTACCTTGTTCATTCGAAGTTGATTGCCATGCATGAGATTACTTACATATCACGTGATAAGCTACAGTGATGAAGCTTACAGAACAAAAAAATTATGTTGTAAATCTGTCATAGCTTCTTAAGTTTGTCGCAGCTACATGTACATGTATGTTTATTATTTAATATACCGAGTTATGTAGCATCTATAAATCTGTTGTAAGAAAAGAAGTTATTGTATTTGATATATGAAATATTCTAGCTTCATTAAGTTTTTATTTTCAAAGTTTTTTTTTTAGTATTTTTTGTGAAATTTCTGCAGTTTTATGTTTTGCATCACTGCATTATGGTCATTACCACATATCATGTAGTACGTACAGGTACATATACGTCACATATACTCATGACTTCATCACAAACAATCATCATACCATTGTCATTAATACGTGGTCATACTGGCATGACTAACTATCACACATAACAGACTCTCGGTCATCTCTCTATCACATACTGCTCACTCTACGTCTACTATTTATAAATCAGGCAAGACTGAGGAAGGGACACACACATTACCAAAATCCAAAAAGAAAAAAGGTGATAGGCATGTACTTGGTGTGCACATGCGTGTGTTGGTTTATAACAAATCAATGGAAAATAATGCACTGTATAAAATGCTGCATGACTTTTTAAAAAATATTTTGAATCATGACTTACTCAGTCCAGGACAGATAGGACTTCAGACTGTATGGGGCAAACTGCATGTTGCTTTATTATTTACTTTTCTCTAGAGCACTATACCTTTATAGAACTGTCAGTATTTGCCATTCTGTAGAGATTATTCATGTAATGTAACATTATAGAGTAACTTGTCATTCAGTAAGCAAGCTGACTGTCAAAACATCTCCATTTATAATTTCTCTAAGGATTTCATATTATCAATTCACATATGATGTGGACATAGTTAAATTATAAAGAATTATCGTAGTTCCCTAGCCTTACTTAAAATAGATACTGACAGTTCTTTCTTCATGAAACTAATTTTCATTTCTTCAAAACTTTTTCATGACTATACTAAGAGCAAAATACTGTTTCTGCTTCTGTATTTATCCTCTGTTTATTACAGAAAAAATTCTTATTTTGAAATGCATATATTGAAAATTCAGTTTTGATGAAAGGAAACTTCCTTCAGATGGATTTGTTCAACTAACAGTTTTGAAAAAGTATATTCCCACTACAAGTAATTACATGTAGGTCAAGATCAAAATCAAAATATCAAAAGTTTATGAGGATATACATACATTCAAACAATGATAAGATGGAAGTTAACTTGAATCGAGACCAAAAACTTACAAAATGCTTGTTATGCTTCTAATCATATGCTTTCTTCAAATTGCTTAATTTCAATTCACATATTCTTACCATGCACCATAAAAGTCATGTACGTCATCACAAGTTAGATCTCATTCAGTTCATTTTATCACAGAGTTTATCACATTAGTAGCTGTAATGGACATTTAATATATCTTAACAAAGAAAGGATTTGGCTATGTACACAGTACCGTCTAATATTAAGGATAAACTTCACATATCCTTTGGGCAGGAATAGTTTATTAATTTGTTTTTTCTTCATCAATAATCCTTTCTGAATGGGGATGGGAAGAGGGGGAGTTAACCAAAGACTTGTTTATATTGGTAGACTGTATTCTACTTAATACAGGAATAATACTTGAATATATAGATATGCTTTGAACAGTATATTTGCCTTAAGAATACCAAATTTGTTATCTGTAATTTATTATTGGGAGCCAAGCTGTTGGAAAGTATCTGTCCATTACATCTTCACTTTGAGTTATTCACTTTTGTTTAGTAGATTTAGTATGTTAGCATGTTGTGTTGTCTATAGATGGCAGTGAAATGGCCACTCAGTATGACCAAGAGCCCACACGAAGACGATCACCGAGGGAAAGTCCCCCTCGACGTGTCACGCCTGAACGAGCAGACACGACACAGGATACGCCTCCCTCACCAAGCACACGTATGTCTCTACCGAATGTATTATATTGTTAACTAGTAGACACACGGAGTGAAGTGAATGGTAATGGTGAACACATACAATAATACACAATACTACAGAGTGAATGGTAAATGGTGAACACATACAATAATACACAATACTACAGAGTGAATGGTAAATGGTTAACACATACAATAATACACAATACTACAGAGTGAATGGTAAATGGTTAACACATACAATAATACACAATACTACAAAGTGAATGGTAAATGGTTAACACATACAATAATACACAATACTACAAAGTAAATGGTTAACACATACAATAATACACAATACTACAGAGTGAATGGTGAACACATACAATAATACACAATACTACAAAGTGAATGGCAAATGGTTAACACATACAATAATACACAATACTACAGAGTAAATGGTGAACACATACAATAATACACAATACTACAGAGTGAATGGTAAATGGTTAACACATACAATAATACACAATACAACAAAGTGAATGGTAAATGGTTAACACATACAATAATACACAATACTACAAACTGAATGGTAAATGGTTAACACATACAATAATACACAATACTACAGAGTGAATGGTGAATGGTTAACACATACAATAATACACAATACTACAGAGTGAATGGTAAATGGTTAACACATACAATAATACACAATACTGCAAAGTGAATGGTAAATGGTTAACACATACAATAATACACAATACTACAGAGTGAATGGTAAATGGTTAACACATACAATAATACACAATACTACAGAGTAAATGGTGAACACATACAATAATACACAATACTACAAAGTGAATGGTAAATGGTTAACACATACAATAATACACAATACTACAGAGTGAATGGTAAATGGTTAACACTTACAATAATACACAATACTACAGAGTGAATGGTGAACACATACAATAATACACAATACTACAAAGTGAATGGTAAATGGTTAACACATGCAATAATACACAATACTACAGAGTGAATGGTAAATGGTTAACACTTACAATAATACACAATACTACAGAGTGAATGGTAAATGGTTAACACATACAATAATACACAATACTACAGTGTGAATGGTAAATGGTTAACACATACTATAATACACAATACTACAAAGTGAATGGTAAATGGTTAACACATACAATAATACACAATACTACAGAGTAAATGGTGAACACATACAATAATACACAATACTACAAAGTGAATGGTAAATGGTTAACACATACAATAATACACAATACTACAGAGTGAATGGTGAATGGTTAACACATACAATAATACACATTACTACAGAGTGAATGGTAAATGGTGAACACATACAATAATACACAATACTACAGAGTGAATGGTAAATGGTTGACACATACTATAATACACAATACTACAAAGTGAATGGTAAATGGTTAACACATACAATAATACACAATACTACAGAGTGAATGGTGAACACATACAATAATACACAATACTACAAAGTGAATGGCAAATGGTTAACACATACAATAATACACAATACTACAGAGTAAATGGTGAACACATACAATAATACACAATACTACAGAGTGAATGGTAAATGGTTAACACATACAATAATACACAATACAACAAAGTGAATGGTAAATGGTTAACACATACAATAATACACAATACTACAAACTGGATGGTAAATGGTTAACACATACAATAATACACAATACTCCAGAGTGAATGGTGAATGGTTAACACATACAATAATACACAATACTACAGAGTGAATGGTAAATGGTTAAGACATACAATAATACACAATACTACAAAGTGAATAGTAAATGGTTAACACATACAATAATACACAATACTACAGAGTGAATGGTAAATGGTTAACACATACAATAATACACAATACTACAAAGTGAATGGTAAATGGTTAACACATACAATAATACACAATACTACAAAGTAAATGGTTAACACATACAATAATACACAATACTACAGAGTGAATGGTGAACACATACAATAATACACAATACTACAAAGTGAATGGTAAATGGTTAACACATACAATAATACACAATACTACAGAGTAAATGGTTAACACTTACAATAATACACAATACTACAGAGTGAATGGTAAATGGTTAACACATACAATAATACACAATACAACAAAGTGAATGGTAAATGGTTAACACATACAATAATACACAATACTACAAAGTGAATGGTAAATGGTTAACACATACAATAATACACAATACTACAGAGTGAATGGTGAATGGTTAACACATACAATAATACACAATACTACAGAGTGAATGGTAAATGGTTAACACATACAATAATACACAATACTACAGAGTGAATGGTAAATGGTTAACACATACAATAATACACAATACTACAAAGTGAATGGTAAATGGTTAACACATACAATAATACACAATACTACAGAGTGAATGATAAATGGTTAACACATACAATAATACACAATACTACAGAGTAAATGGTGAACACATACAATAATACACAATACTACAAAGTGAATGGTAAATGGTTAACACATACAATAATACACAATACTACAGAGTGAATGGTGAATGGTTAACACATACAATAATACACAATACTACAGAGTGAATGGTGAATGGTTAACACATACAATAATACACAATACTACAGAGTGAATGGTAAATGGTTAACACATACAATAATACACAATACTACAGAGTGAATGGTAAATGGTTAACACATACAATAATACACAATACTACAGAGTGAATGGTAAATGGTGAACACATACAATAATACACAATACTACAGAGTGAATGGTAAATGGTTAACACATACAAAAATACACAATACTAGAGTGAATGGTAAATGGTGAACACATACAATAATACACAATACTAGAGTGAATGGCAAATGGTTAACACTTACAATAATACACAATACTACAAAGTGAATGGTTAACACGTACATGTACAATAATACACAATACTACAAAGTGAATGGTAAATGGTTAACACTTACCTATATGGTCATACATGTAGATATGGAAACAGGGAACATAGTAGAATGCAAACACTATATTGTGTGAAACAACACAAAGGAAAAAAAATTACCAGCCTTTTTTTACATTGGTAGAAAAAGCATTGAATACATTTAATGACATACCATAAGAAACTCATTATTAACTTTGATTTTGTTGATTGTTTTGTTTAGTTCTCCTCGCTTCTTCTTTAGTGATTCTTTCTTTTCCTATATAGACTTACCCTTGATAGAAATGAAAACATGTATTGTCTTTATCTTTTCAAATTCATAACAAATTTCTGTGTTTGAACTGCATCTTGTTAGCATGTTAGAATAAAACAGATTTACAAACATGTATGATGCATGTATAATCTTTCAGCAGTGACAGAGAAGCCCACTCCGTCCCCACGTGGGGCTGAGGGCATAAAACCCTCCCCACGTCCCAAACAACAGACACTGGAGCGAAGTCCCCAACCTTCGCCTAGTAAGACACACTGCTTCAGTCTCCTTATTTTATATTATATACTTCATAGAGCTGGCCAGGTGAAATCCATGTATCCTGATCTTTGCTAGAAAAGCTATACACACACATTATATATATACATATGCTATTTATGTAACATTTAGTAAAAATAAGAAAACAGCAAGTCTAAGAAATAAGTATTTTTACTGTAAACTAATACCTACATGTATATCTCTTTTATTATTTAATTACTATTTCAATGCATTTGATGATTATTCAGAAATATATCTTATATCTATTTTCATAATTTAATTCTACAATATAACCTACTGAACATGTTATATACCAGTATGCTTATACAGACAATATTCTGCAGCCCATTTATCTGCCTATCAAAGTCACCCTCTACAGATCATGCTTGTCCAGGTTGTAGGTCCCAAACAATGGTTATGATTTAACCAAGTCAGATTTCAGTTCAGTTGGCTGCACTGCTAAATGTTTATCTTTCCTACTAAGTTATCCTACCAAGTTTTAGGATTATAAGTTTTGATTTAAAAGCAGACATTTTGGATTAGTGAGTTGGGGTCATTGTTTTTCATTTTATCAACTATATTTGAGGACTGAATGCTACCAGATTATAAGTAGATAGGATTATTTTTGTTTGCGTTATTTGATGGTAACATGGTTTTTCAGTTCCCGTGTGCTTCAATTTTCACCTAAAGGTTATAGTGGTGGGGGTGTTGATTTTCTATGGAGTATCCATTAATCATTGTATTTACTGTCTAATCAGCACTGGAGAAGAAACGGCAAAGGTCCAAATCTCCGTTTAGCCGACTTTTCAATCGTAAGAAAGATTATGGTCGACATGAGAAGTGCATGTATCCAGGTACAGATTATATGTCAGTTTTGAGTTCTTTTTTTCTTAGAATTTTACGGTATACAACTCAATTGACCCTTCCGAACGCGGGAAAAATTTGAGAAATTCCTTGACGTCATAATACAATATCAATGTTTGACTGAGTTCAAAGCTTGTGATGTCACGAAATTTTGCATTTTTTTCCTGCAATCGGAAGGATAATTTTTTGGTTGTTTCCAATTTTGAAAGGCGGCCTTGTAAAATCTTCCATTGAATGATGTTCTTCATGTAAAGACATTTATCTCCTACATTCCTTTATGTGGTCATATCCATTCCCTCAGATCTACCATTAATCAGTATGCATGCTTGTTATCTTACAGCAAAGTAAGATCTCCTTTGTCTGTCTGTCCTTGTTTCTGTTTTAAACTTTTAGATACATGGTTCAATTATTATTGAACTTTACCTACATGAATAGACTCCACAATTAAAAAAAAAAAGAAGTTTCATAAACATTGTTTTTAGCACTTGACAGAGGCCAAGTGGCCAAAAATTTGTTTATGAGAATGTTTGCGGTTTCATTTGAATCATTCCTTTCCTTCTGAAAGGAGTTGACCTGATCAAAAGTAAAAGTTTCATTACTGGTAATTTAGTTTTGACTGAGTAGTACCCTGCAGAAAGTCTGATACTATATTTACCTATTATTAGCTCATCTCAACAAAGTTGAGTGAGCTTATGCTATACCCCCGCACATCTGTGTCCGAGTCCGGTTAAGATGTTTAGGATAGCTCAGTATTTTTTTTTTTCTTGACAGCAGAAAGAAATATTGAGCATCGATATGAGTTTAATGGCAACATTTCAAAGTTGCTTACCTTTTTTGTTCATATGAAGAAATCAATTTCCCGTTTTACTCTGGTTAAGAGGTGTGGAAGGAGAGATTAATGAATATTTGATTATGGTTGATTTACTCATAAAGTCATTTTCTTGATAAAAGTTATTCTTTGCCTCTATAGGGATTTGATACTGCTCGCTAAACAAATAGAAAGCTTTGTTAAAAAGTTATATTATTTAAGGCTGCTAATCCAGATATTTAGAATTGAAAAAATATATCTCCTGCATATATTTATTACATATTAAAGAGTATTATGTAAGAAATTTTTCATTGTTACAAAAAATTAGATATGAAAGTTTGGAAAAGTTATAAAAAGAATTCCATAAAAGTCTTTAGTTTAAAATAATATTTTTAAGTATGAAATGTATTATACGTGCCAATTAAATGAAATAAAACGCATAAACCTTTTTTTCAAGAAGATTATATGAGATTTGTGAACACTTGTTTAATCAGATTATATTAGATTTGTTTTGTATATTTCCAGAACAACCATCTACCAGTGCTGAATCTGTACACCATGAGGGAATGCTTACAAGGAAGCATGATTGGGAAACTGCTGAGAAACGTGCAAGCAATAGGTAAACTTACACAACTTATATGATTGTTTAATAGTTTATACAACACTGACGATCTAAGATCCAAATATTGAAGATGAAAAATACAGCTATACATGAAACAGACAAAGTGGCATTCATTTAAGTTCTGATTTGTGTTGAGTAATATCAAAAATATCTGCATCACTGTATGAGTTATCTTTCCAATGTGCTCTTAATCTTTTTTTTCATCAGTGTTTGTTGTTGCCTTCCTTGATGATACTTGAGCTCTTGAAATGAATATTTTTATTTACAAAATGATTAATAATATATTTTTTGATTGCTTGTACATTTGAAAGATAAAGTGTTATTGTGTCTTATCAGATCATGGGACAAAGTTTTTGTGGTCCTACATGGAAACAGTGTTTCCTGTTACAAAGATAAGAAGACAGCTAAACAGGTAATGTATGCATTCTCAGAAGTTCAATGTTTAATACCAGGATCTTCATTATAGTTAATACAAGAATAGGGAAAATAACCATTTCTATCATGGTACTGACTTGATATTAACTTATTTTTTGTAGACATCAGCTTAACTTTTGTATAAAGTGTCTTTTTATCAATTGGAACATAAAATTCACCTTCTTTCTGTTTGTATGTTTAAAAATTTACCATGAAGTACATCAGTCCCTGCCATGTACATCTTGAAGTTTATTTTTCCTGTACTATACATGTACATGTATATAGAATATTGTATATCGTCTATTTTAGGATCCCAGTCATCATGTACATAAAGAGGCTGCCCTAGAAATTACAAATGCCGCCTGCTCGAGGGCTACAGACTACACAAAACGTCCCTACGTGTTCCGTTTAAAACTTTCCAGTGGAGGAGAGTATCTGTTCCATGCTAAAGACGAGGTATGACGATAAGAAAACAAGGAAAACAATATGTCCTAACTCAGCATAACTAACATTCTGATATGGAACACATATAAGTTCATACTCCTGTTGCAAGAATGCAATATACATGTATGTTGTTCTCTTGGAAAGATTTTGTTGCTTCAAAAGCCAGGATTTCCATGTAACCTCAGAGGTCAAGATTTTAGGTTAAATTTTTGGTTTCTTTTGGAGACAGAATTTTTGTGCCACAGAAGAAAAGCAGCATATAAGAATCAAGCCTCTGGCAAATTGTCTTTTTTTTGAAGAACAATTTTTTTATTTGCAAAAGTATATCAACTCAAAGTCATTCTATTTACATTTCTTTTCTTTTTTTTCAAGTTTTAGTTCCTGGTTTTTAGATGGATTTGTGGAATTATGCAGGTACATTGTATTTAGAATTTGTATGTTCTTTATAGGGTGAGATGGACCTTTGGATTCAGAAGATAAATTCTGTGACCGGAGCAGAGGGCACTAGTATACCGTCTAAATCCCAAACATTACCAGCACGCATGGAAGGAGAGAAGAAAGAAGAACATAAAAAGAAGAAAGGATTTCTCACCTTGAAGAAAAAGTAGTGGGATAGACAGATGAATTAAAGAATAAACTAGACAATATATACAAACTAATTATCAAGCTTTTGATTGGAATCTCTAGGATATATTAAATTTTCCAGTTTTTATTACCAACTGCCTCTTTTCAATTTATTATGAGCATAATTTTACACTTAAGACTTAGATTTTTAATCTGCTTGTATGATCACCACAAACCTGATGGGCAAATGTAGCATCATTATGTGAATCTTTTAATAATAACTTTGTGATATGTACCGGTACTTTCCAATATGTAGCATTTGATATCATTCTCATGTATGCCTGGCTCTCATCCTTGTCTGATACATATGAACCAAGGAGTTACTGCAGCAAGTATAGTATATGGAGACTTTACATGAAGAAAGCTTAACAATGAAGCTTATAACACAAGGATTATGAGGAGATTCCACTAAAGACATGATCATAACTGGACTATTATCAAGATGTCATAACAAGAACACAGAGTGAAACTAATACTCCATTGTCTGTTAGCCTTTGCTGCAATGGTATCTTACATCTGTAACTTGCAACAAAAAGTCATGTCCCACATTCTCTTTATTTCACATTTGACATTGTGCCATTTCTTGTAGATGCATGCCTGTGTCTAAACGTATTACTACATAAGTGTACTAAGTCATTCATCTTATCATACAAGATTATTACTCTGTATTCTGCCTTAATGTTACTGCAAGTCATAGTGTCTATTTCATTTATGTCATATTTTTTTTAATATTTTGGGACAAAGTGCAGTAAATATTTTTTAATGTATGGTAGCTAATATCTGAATTTTCAAATATATTCCCAAGCTGTATTCATGTGAAAAATCCTTTTTTTTAAGCACCATGTATTATTATAATAGTGAATAAGATTGGTATACATATTGTCTCAAATATTGCTCTCGTTGTAATCCATTATCATCGTATGAGGATGTAGAATTTATTTTAAAGTTCTTCATGTCTGAAAATATTGAGCCTATCTCTTCTTGCCTGCTCAGTTAGTCAACCCCTGCTAATATTTGATTACCCATAATGATGTATGTAAATTATTCATTTATAATATATATTAGCACATCTTAAATTTTTTTTAATTCCAGTCTTTTTGGTTGAAAGGTTGTGTGACGATGTCACTGCATTACCCGCTATGATTCTACCCCGCATTATTATTACATGGTTGATGTTGTAGACAGCTTCATAGATTCTTATTCACCTGAATGCTTGCTAGTTATAACCTTTGAACATGAGCTCCTAGACCAAGGGAGCACAGAAGCACCTAAATAACACAGATTTATAGCAGAATTCCAAAGCTCCTTCAAAATCAAAATAAGTATTTGTTCATTTAAGTCCCATGCATAAATTGAAGCTTTTAGATGTTTGTTACTGGTTTCGGCACAGATCTGTTTTGACCCTATTGGCCCATGTCCGTATTGTGTGTAACTATTGTTTGAGTTTTCTGTCTCCCGTTTGGTGAGGTGCCATGTATCTTTAGGTTTAAATTGCTTTGAATCATGAACAAAAAGAAATAAAACAAATTTACAATGTTTTTGTGTTAATGTTGTATGTTCAGAAGTAGTACTGAATGAACACTGTATTAACTGTACCATGTGTACTGTATTGACACTGAAGGTGTACTGAATGCACTGCAGGAACACTAGAGCTCTGAATTGAGTATATGGCAAAGAGCTGAAAACACCGAGTCATTTGTCATAATGACAACTATTGGCCACTGCAGCTTTGTATTTTAAATAAAAATTTATCAGACAACAATTCTAAAGCACTGAATTTCTATTTAAACCTTAAATTTAAGCCAGTTAAGTGAAAACTGGAATGCCACAGCTTATGCTGGTGAGATGAACTAGTGCCATTTCTATTCTGTATGAACACATATTGACCTTGTAGAACTGTACGAACAGTGACGTTATATATAGACTAATCATAGAGTACTATATGAATACTGAAGTTCTATATTGACCTGATCATGTAGAACACTTAAGTTTTATACTGGCCTATCATAAAGTGAAAAACTGAAACTCTGACACTCTGACATTTTTTATTTAGTACAGTATGAACACTTAAGTTATATATTGACCTTCTTAGAGAGTACTGTATGTAACAGAAGCTCTATATGGACCTTATCACAGAGTACTGTATGTAACAGAAGCTATATATGGACCTTATCACAGAGTACTGTATGTAACAGAAGTTCTATATGGACCTTATCATAGAGTACTGTATGTAACAGAAGTTCTAGATGGACCTTATCACAGAGTACTGTATGTAACAGAAGCTCTATATGGACCTTATCACAGAGTACTGTATGTAACAGAAGTTCTAGATGGACCTTATCACAGAGTACTGTATATAACTGAAGTTCTGTATAGACCTTATACAGAGTACTGTATGTAACAGAAGTTCTATATGGACCTTATCACAGAGTACTGTATGTAACAGAAGCTATATATGGACCTTATCACAGAGTACTGTATGTAACAGAAGTTCTAGATGGACCTTATCATAGAGTACTGTATATAACTGAAGTTCTGTATGGACCTTATACAGAGTACTGTATGTAACAGAAGTTCTATATGGACCTTATCACAGAGTACTGTATGTAACAGAAGCTCTATATGGACCTTATCACAGAGTACTGTATGTAACAGAAGTTCTATATGGACCTTATACAGAGTACTGTATGTAACAGAAGTTCTATATGGACCTTATCACAGAGTACTGTATGTAACAGAAGCTCTAGATGGACCTTATCAAAGAGTACTGTATGTAACAGAAGCTCTAGATGGACCTTATCACAGAGTACTGCATGTAACAAGTTCTAGATTGACCTTATCACAGAGTACTGTATATAACTGTATGTAACTGAAGTTCTGTATGGACCTTATCACAGAGTACTGTATGTAACAGAAGTTCTATATGGACCTTATCACAGAGTACTGTATATAACTGAAGTTCAGTATGGATCTATCATATAGAGTACTATATGTAACTGAACTAACTCTATATTGACCTTATCATAGAGTACTGTATATAACTGAAGTTCTTGACCTTATGTATAAACCCCGAAACTCTACATTGACATCTGTATGAACACTGAAGTTCTGACCTTATCACAGAGATAAACACACAAGAATACTATAATATGAACACTGAAGTTCTATTTTGAAGTGTATGAACACTGAAGTTCTATTGACCTTATCTTGGTACCGTATACCTTACCATATAGACTATTAACAACTACAAGCATTATAATTAAGTTCTTTTTCTATATTGCCTTATAGAGCACTGCATGAACACTGCAGTTCTATTAACCTTATCTTAGTACCATATACTCACTTAAGTTCTACATTGACCTTTATAAACACTGAAGTTCTATATTGACTTTATCTTAGTACCATATAAACACTGAAGTTCTATACTGACCTTATCATATAGTACTGTATAAACACTGAAGTTCTATATTGACCTTATCTTAGTACCATATACACACTGAAGTTATATATGACCTTACAGAGTACTGTATAAACACTAGTTCTATATTGATTATTGACCTTAGCATCATCTATGAAGAGTGAAGTTCTATACTAGACCATGTATGAACAGTGAAGTTCTATACTGACCTTATCATCATGTGTTAACAGTGAAGTTCTATATTGACCTTATCATCATGTGTTAACAGGGAAGTTCTGTATTGACCTTAGCATCATGTGTTAACAGTGAAGTTCTATACTGACCTTATCATCATGTGTTAACAGGAAGTTCTGTATTGACCTTAGCATCATGTGTTAACAGTGAAGTGCTATATTGACCTTATCATCATGTGTTAACAGGGAAGTTCTGTATTGACCTTAGCATTATGTGTTAACAGGGAAGTTCTGTATTGACCTTATCATCATGTGTTAACGGTGAAGTTCTATATTGACCTTAGCATTATGTGTTTACAGGGAAGTTCTGTATTGACCTTATCATCATGTGTTAACGGTGAAGTTCTATATTGACCTTATCATCATGTGTCAACAGTGAAGTTCCATATTTACCTTATCATCATGTATGAACAGTGAAGTTCTACATTGATCTTATCATCATGAATGAACAGTGAAGTTCTATATTGACCTTATCATCATGTGTTATTATAATTTATTATTCAGGAGCATATTCCTTCTGACTTTTTGTCAACACCTGCAAAAACGACCCAAACTACATGTACCCTCGTTGATTCTTGCAGTTCGTAGGTGGTATTTTTGAAGCATTACTAGTTGATGTATTGGGGGCTTTTTTCGAATATTGCTGGCTTACTCCTGCAGTGTTCAGACCTTTCCTATGATGTTTAAAAAATGCAAAAAATAAAAGATATAAATAAAGAGTATTCTATGATGAGTATGTAAGATTTCCTCTCTTGATCAATCAATCATATCCCAACTTATAACCAATCTGACCAATCAAATGTCAAGTTACAAATGTTCCAATTTACTTGACCTTGAATCAAGGGAGTACATATAGCAGCATAGAAAAGGTCTTCTGCTCATTTCTGTACAGAATTCAAAGAAAATAAATCTTGTATAAAGTTTCATTTTACTGGTATAAACAAACAGATGTATAAAATGTACATTTCCACATATGGAGTGATAAACGTTGCATAGAACTGCTTAAATTTGTTCAGATGAAAAAGAAAATGTTGTTTTACAAAAAAACAATAATATTGTTCAAGTTACTTGCAGAGATGAATTCTACACGATTAAGCTATGTTTATTTTTAATGTAAAATTCGTTGAATGGATTGCACCAAGTTGATGTACATGTATGTATGATGATATTTTCAGTTCCAGCATTGGATAAGACAATCAATTTATGTCCGGTATCACTCCAACATGATTTGTAGATTTCATGATTAAAATAAATAAGAAATTAATATCCACATAAAAATCTGAATTCCATATACAACTTATTATACATAATAGTATCTGACATAAAATTGTAACGAAATCATAATAACGACACAACCATACTAAGTATAGATGAAATATGTGACATAAAATGACAAAAAATGTGAAACAAATGGAATGAATTCATGACAAAACTATTTAGCATAAAAATTTCTACAAAAATATTGCACTTTTAACAGTGTATGTACAATTTAAATGACAATAAATGTAGGACAAATGGAGAAAAAACAATACATAAATGATGACTTGTTCACTTAGGCACAACGATGTGATATGATACAAAGTAAGGTATCTTGTTAAAATGTCAAATTCTCCTTTATGTCACTAGATAACAACATGATCAAGTCTTAAGTTTTGAAGTTCTGATTTTCTAAGGTAGAGTAAAAATGGACAGGGTCCAAAGAAATAGACATTGATGGAAGGAATTTCCGATATAGCACTAAGTTGTAAAACGAAACATTATGAAGCCTCTGTTGTGTGATGTATGATGAGCACTACAGGAGATGTGGACACTAGCTCTCTGTACTGTAATTATGTGGTAAAACTCGAGGATAGAGTGAGCACTACAGGAGATGTGGACACTAGCTCTCTGTACTGTAATTATGTGGTAAAACTCGAGGATAGAGCTGAAAATTAAAAGGTCAATTAGTTTATTTTAAAGTTTTGGTATCATACAACCCCTAGGAAGTTACATATATAATTTACAGCACATTAAAATAATATCTGTGTTATATCTGCAAATATCATTACTATTACTACCGTGGTGAAGGCAGCAATATGTACACAGATTGTTGTCACTATTACTACTCTGGTGAAGGCAGCAATATGTACACAGATTGTTGTCACTATTACTACTTTGGTGAAGGCAGCAATATGTACACAGATTGTCGTCACTATTACTACTCTGGTGAAGGCAGCAATATGTACACAGATTGTTGTCACTATTACTACTTTGGTGAAGGCAGCAATATGTACACAGATTGTTGTCACTATTACTACTTTGGTGAAGGCAGCAATATGTACACAGATTGTTGTCACTATTACTACTTTGGTGAAGGCAGCAATATGTACACAGATTGTTGTCACTATTACTACTTTGGTGAAGGCAGCAATATGTACACAGATTGTCGTCACTATTACTACTTTGGTGAAGGCAGCAATATGTACACAGATTGTTGTCACTATTACTACTTTGGTGAAGGCAGCAATATGTACACAGATTGTTGTCACTATTACTACTTTGGTGAAGGCAGCAATATGTACACAGATTGTTGTCACTATTACTACTCTGGTGAAGGCAGCAATATGTACACAGATTGTTGTCACTATTACTACTTTGGTGAAGGCAGCAATATGTACACAGATTGTTGTCACTATTACTACTTTGGTGAAGGCAGCAATATGTACACAGATTGTTGTCACTATTACTACTCTGGTGAAGGCAGCAATATGTACACAGATTGTCGTCACTATTACTACTTTGGTGAAGGCAGCAATATGTACACAGATTGTTGTCACTATTACTACTTTGATGAAGGCAGCAATATGTACACAGATTGTTGTCACTATTACTACTTTGGTGAAGGCAGCAATATGTACACAGATTGTTGTCACTATGTACACAGATTGTTGTCACTATTACTACTTTGGTGAAGGCAGCAATATGTACACAGATTGTTGTCACTATTACTACTTTGGTGAAGGCAGCAATATGTACACAGATTGTTGTCACTATTACTACTTTGGTGAAGGCAGCAATATGTACACAGATTGTTGTCACTATTACTACTTTGGTGAAGGCAGCAATATGTACACAGATTGTTGTCACTATTACTACTCTGGTGAAGGCAGCAATATGTACACAGATTGTTGTCACTATTACTACTCTGGTGAAGGCAGCAATATGTACACAGATTGTTGTCACTATTACTACTCTGGTGAAGGCAGCAATATGTACACAGATTGTTGTCACTATTACTTCTCTGGTGAAGGCAGCAATATGTACACAGATTGTTGTCACTATTACTACTTTGGTGAAGGCAGCAATATGTACACAGATTGTTGTCACTATTACTACTTTGGTGAAGGCAGCAATATGTACACAGATTGTTGTCACTATTACTACTCTGGTGAAGGCAGCAATATGTACACAGATTGTTGTCACTATTACTACTCTGGTGAAGGCAGCAATATGTACACAGATTGTTGTCACTATTACTACTTTGGTGAAGGCAGCAATATGTACACAGATTGTTGTCACTATTACTACTTTGGTGAAGGCAGCAATATGTACACAGATTGTTGTCACTATTACTACTCTGGTGAAGGCAGCAATATGTACACAGATTGTTGTCACTATTACTACTTTGGTGAAGGCAGCAATATGTACACAGATTGTTGTCACTATTACTACTTTGGTGAAGGCAGCAATATGTACACAGATTGTTGTCACTATTACTACTCTGGTGAAGGCAGCAATATGTACACAGATTGTCGTCACTATTACTACTTTGGTGAAGGCAGCAATATGTACACAGATTGTCGTCACTATTACTACTTTGGTGAAGGCAGCAATATGTACACAGATTGTTGTCACTATTACTACTTTGGTGAAGGCAGCAATATGTACACAGATTGTTGTCACTATTACTACTTTGGTGAAGGCAGCAATATGTACACAGATTGTTGTCACTATTACTACTTTGGTGAAGGCAGCAATATGTACACAGATTGTTGTCACTATTACTACTTTGGTGAAGGCAGCAATATGTACACAGATTGTTGTCACTATTACTACTTTGGTGAAGGCAGCAATATGTACACAGATTGTTGTCACTATTACTACTCTGGTGAAGGCAGCAATATGTACACAGATTGTCGTCACTATTACTACTTTGGTGAAGGCAGCAATATGTACACAGATTGTCGTCACTATTACTACTTTGGTGAAGGCAGCAATATGTACACAGATTGTCGTCACTATTACTACTTTGGTGAAGGCAGCAATATGTACACAGATTGTTGTCACTATTACTACTTTGGTGAAGGCAGCAATATGTACACAGATTGTTGTCACTATTACTACTTTGGTGAAGGCAGCAATATGTACACAGATTGTTGTCACTATTACTACTCTGGTGAAGGCAGCAATATGTACACAGATTGTTGTGACTATTACTACTTTGGTGAAGGCAGCAATATGTACACAGATTGTTGTCACTATTACTACTTTGGTGAAGGCAGCAATATGTACACAGATTGTTGTCACTATTACTACTCTGGTGAAGGCAGCAATATGTACACAGATTGTTGTCACTATTACTACTTTGGTGAAGGCAGCAATATGTACACAGATTGTTGTCACTATTACTACTTTGGTGAAGGCAGCAATATGTACACAGATTGTTGTCACTATTACTACTCTGGTGAAGGCAGCAATATGTACACAGATTGTTGTCACTATTACTACTTTGGTGAAGGCAGCAATATGTACACAGATTGTTGTCACTATTACTACTTTGGTGAAGGCAGCAATATGTACACAGATTGTTGTCACTATTACTTCTCTGGTGAAGGCAGCAATACGAGGGTTGTCCCAGAAAAACGTAGACATTGCTCACAATTCCTTAATTTAGCGTTAAATCTAAACAAGATTTCCCCATATGTAAATTGCAGTATCTGGGAAGCATAAAATGTTAATGGAGGTAAAATCTGCCGTAAATACTGAAAATGTATTAGATTATTAGAAGAGTGGTTGGACCGTACCGGAGCAGTCCGAAATTTTCATGCGCCAAAAAATGATCGATAATAAAACCTGTTGAATACTTATCAATTTTTGCATAAATAGTACTAAAAGTCTACTCAACAGAAAGAACTGATCTTAGCGGGTACATACATGCTATATTTTCGTCAATGACGTAATAAACAATTTAATTATGAAGGAATTGATAAAGCAATCCCTCATCAATCATTCAAAAGACGGCGACGTCAACATTATAAGCGGAGCAGTAAATGTTACTAAGATATTGTGTTGATCGTGGATTGACCCCTTTTTAGACAAAGTAAGACATGAAAACATCAGAAAAGTATGGAAATGTTCGCAGGGTATTAGTATACATGTATGTACAAGAGATTTGCCGACGAACTGACAGACAAAACTAAACAAGGGCACACGGAGAGGGGCGATATTCAGACAGTAAATTTGGCCAGAAACGTCATTGATGAAGACCTTCATCGAAAAGTAAAAGAAATAGAAGAGAGGGTCCATATAAGTACATTTACTGTGCAGAAAATCCTGTCAAGTGGATAAAACATGTATTTCGTTTCTGCTCAATGAGTGCCAAAGTCTATTATCAAATATATGAGATGAATTTATGAGTTGCTTCCTTTAAGCATATTCTTAACTGCAGTCGCTGGAATCCATGACGTTACATATCATGCGCTGGTGGACGTCACCCAACATCTTTATTTCTTCTATAAAACTTTTACTATTGAAGATAAATCATTGATTTTTCATGTACCGAAGCCGATTTGTATGTCAAATTTATCAGTGCAAAGTTTATAGAAATGCAGCCCTTTACAACTTTCTTATTGCCGATGTCTACGATTTTCTGGGACTACCCTCGTATGTACACAGATTGTTGTCACTATTACTACTTTGGTGAAGGCAGCAATATGTACACAGATTGTTGTCACTATTACTACTTTGGTGAAGGCAGCAATATGTACACAGATTGTTGTCACTATTACTACTCTGGTGAAGGCAGCAATATGTACACAGATTGTTGTCACTATTACTACTTTGGTGAAGGCAGCAATATGTACACAGATTGTTGTCACTATTACTACTTTGGTGAAGGCAGCAATATGTACACAGATTGTTGTCACTATTACTACTCTGGTGAAGGCAGCAATATGTACACAGATTGTTGTCACTATTACTACTCTGGTGAAGGCAGCAATATGTACACAGATTGTTGTCACTATTACTACTTTGGTGAAGGCAGCAATATGTACACAGATTGTTGTCACTATTACTACTTTGGTGAAGGCAGCAATATGTACACAGATTGTTGTCACTATTACTACTTTGGTGAAGGCAGCAATATGTACACAGATTGTTGTCACTATTACTACTTTGGTGAAGGCAGCAATATGTACACAGATTGTTGTCACTATTACTACTTTGGTGAAGGCAGCAATATGTACACAGATTGTCGTCACTATTACTACTTTGGTGAAGGCAGCAATATGTACACAGATTGTTGTCACTATTACTACTTTGGTGAAGGCAGCAATATGTACACAAATTGTTGTCACTATTACTACTTTGGTGAAGGCAGCAATATGTACACAAATTGTTGTCACTATTACTACTTTGGTGAAGGCAGCAATATGTACACAGATTGTCGTCACTATTACTACTTTGGTGAAGGCAGCAATATGTACACAGATTGTTGTCACTATTACTACTTTGGTGAAGGCAGCAATATGTACACAAATTGTTGTCACTATTACTACTTTGGTGAAGGCAGCAATATGTACACAGATTGTCGTCACTATTACTACTTTGGTGAAGGCAGCAATATGTACACAGATTGTCGTCACTATTACTACTTTGGTGAAGGCAGCAATATGTACACAGATTGTTGTCACTATTACTACTTTGGTGAAGGCAGCAATATGTACACAAATTGTTGTCACTATTACTACTTTGGTGAAGGCAGCAATATGTACACAGATTGTTGTCACTATTACTACTCTGGTGAAGGCAGCAATATGTACACAGATTGTTGTCACTATTACTACTTTGGTGAAGGCAGCAATATGTACACAGATTGTTGTCACTATTACTACTTTGGTGAAGGCAGCAATATGTACACAGATTGTTGTCACTATTACTACTCTGGTGAAGGCAGCAATATGTACACAGATTGTTGTCACTATTACTACTTTGGTGAAGGCAGCAATATGTACACAGATTGTTGTCACTATTACTACTTTGGTGAAGGCAGCAATATGTACACAGATTGTTGTCACTATTACTACTTTGGTGAAGGCAGCAATATGTACACAGATTGTTGTCACTATTACTACTTTGGTGAAGGCAGCAATATGTACACAGATTGTTGTCACTATTACTACTTTGGTGAAGGCAGCAATATGTACACAGATTGTCGTCACTATTACTACTTTGGTGAAGGCAGCAATATGTACACAGATTGTTGTCACTATTACTACTTTGGTGAAGGCAGCAATATGTACACAAATTGTTGTCACTATTACTACTTTGGTGAAGGCAGCAATATGTACACAAATTGTTGTCACTATTACTACTTTGGTGAAGGCAGCAATATGTACACAGATTGTCGTCACTATTACTACTTTGGTGAAGGCAGCAATATGTACACAGATTGTTGTCACTATTACTACTTTGGTGAAGGCAGCAATATGTACACAAATTGTTGTCACTATTACTACTTTGGTGAAGGCAGCAATATGTACACAGATTGTCGTCACTATTACTACTTTGGTGAAGGCAGCAATATGTACACAAATTGTTGTCACTATTACTACTTTGGTGAAGGCAGCAATATGTACACAGATTGTTGTCACTATTACTACTTTGGTGAAGGCAGCAATATGTACACAAATTGTTGTCACTATTACTACTTTGGTGAAGGCAGCAATATGTACACAAATTGTTGTCACTATTACTACTTTGGTGAAGGCAGCAATATGTACACAGATTGTTGTCACTATTACTACTTTGGTGAAGGCAGCAATATGTACACAGATTGTCGTCACTATTACTACTTTGGTGAAGGCAGCAATATGTACACAGATTGTTGTCACTATTACTACTTTGGTGAAGGCAGCAATATGTACACAAATTGTTGTCACTATTACTACTTTGGTGAAGGCAGCAATATGTACACAGATTGTCGTCACTATTACTACTTTGGTGAAGGCAGCAATATGTACACAGATTGTTGTCACTATTACTACTTTGGTGAAGGCAGCAATATGTACACAGATTGTTGTCACTATTACTACTTTGGTGAAGGCAGCAATATGTACACAAATTGTTGTCACTATTACTACTTTGGTGAAGGCAGCAATATGTACACAAATTGTTGTCACTATTACTACTTTGGTGAAGGCAGCAATATGTACACAGATTGTTGTCACTATTACTACTTTGGTGAAGGCAGCAATATGTACACAAATTGTTGTCACTATTACTACTTTGGTGAAGGCAGCAATATGTACACAGATTGTTGTCACTATTACTACTTTGGTGAAGGCAGCAATATGTACACAGATTGTCGTCACTATTACTACTTTGGTGAAGGCAGCAATATGTACAGATTGTTGTCACTATTACTACTTTGGTGAAGGCAGCAATATGTACACAAATTGTTGTCACTATTACTACTTTGGTGAAGGCAGCAATATGTACACAGATTGTCGTCACTATTACTACTTTGGTGAAGGCAGCAATATGTACACAGATTGTTGTCACTATTACTACTTTGGTGAAGGCAGCAATATGTACACAGATTGTTGTCACTATTACTACTTTGGTGAAGGCAGCAATATGTACACAGATTGTTGTCACTATTACTACTTTGGTGAAGGCAGCAATATGTACACAGATTGTTGCTTCTTGGTATAATTTGTTGCAGGAGGCAATTTGTGCTGGAAAAATTCTTTATTTCAGAAATTCACCGGCAACAAATTATGCAAATGTATAATGGCAGATTGTTGTCACCATTTGTTCATGTTGGCTTTTATTGTTGTCGTGTTGTTGTTCTAAACATAATTATCCATTCATTATTAAGCATTTCAGGATTTCATTGCATATAGAATTTTTCAAAAACAGGCATGTCTCATGTCAATATGTGACCTTGACCCTCATTTGTTGTCGAGTTCTGCTTGACCAACCCTTCAAGATGGATGGAAGAATTATCTATATCAATCAAGTTTTAGCCATTAATGTGTGGCTACAAGAAGATGGACGGCCAGACAGACCGATACCAGATAGAGTGATCTCTATATATACAAGTATCATTCTTAAGTAGCAGACGACATTAAAACCACTCTACATACCCCTAGTAGATTTCTAGGAACATAGGCCTCTTTGCCATTGTTTCTGGACCACCACCACTCCTTTTCCACATCGTCTCCTTTACGTAATACTGTAATCTCGTCTCCTATCCTAAAGTCAAGCTCATCAGAATTCTTAGCTTCATAATCGAAAACGGCATATACGACGCCACCATTCAGTATGCCTAACTTCTCCTGAACACCTAAAATAAAAACAAGATATGGTTATGAAACACCGATATCCCCATGATGCAGTATGAACTATAAGTTACAGTTAAAGATGTTATGCAAAAAGTTCAATCTTTTACTGTCTATGTTGCAGCAATGGTATACCACAAATCGAAAATCCAAGTCAGTTTTAGAGAATCATTGAAATATAAATACTGTCATGAACCACTTTTGAAAATTCATTGTGAACAACACTGGGTTAAGGTAGCCCCAGAAATGGCCAACTGAGCACTTGCTAACTGGATTCTCATTAATCTGATCAGAATTGTTTTAATGATTAATCAGTATCTATTAATGGCAACCTTAAGACGAATAGTTTGTGCTTATATCTAAATGTTGAATGACCAACAGGCAAACAGTCAAAGTCCCACCCAACAGGCAAACTCAAATCCAACAAGAAAACACCCACCCAACAGGCAAACTCCCACCCAACTGGCAAACTCCCATCCAACAGGCAAACTCCCACCCAACTGGCAAACTCCCATCCAACAAGCAAACGCCCAACCAACAGGTAAGCTCCCATCCAACAGGAAAACACCCACCCAACAGGCAAACTCCCACCCAACAGGCAAACTAGCTTGAACTTTGCTAGAAATGATTTTACATTACAGTGGAATGTACATACTATATAGATACTCTGAACAGCCATCAAAACCATCCTCATCCTCTTCACATTTTTCTGCTGCAGTTTCTTGGTCGCTAATTGTTGTTGCAAATATACAAGCACCATGTTCGACCAGAAATATAACCATCGGTAAATTATTGCAAGAGGCTGCACAGTGGAGAGGTGTCCTGTAGGAATAAAGAGCATATCTGAGTATGTACTGAATTATATCTCTTTACTGTTTATAATTGTTACTGATTGATATTATACAAATATGGACTTGGTCGAGGTCATTATGTCATTATAATGACCTGATGATATTTGTAATATTGACCGAGGCCGAAGTCGATATTACAAATATCATCGGGTCATTATAATGACATAATGACCGAGGCCAAGTCCTTATTTGTTATATTATATAAGGAATAGTTAGACTATATATGATTAAAATAATGATTCAAAACAATATATACACATAACCTCTAATCAAGAATTCAACAATTTATTGCACTTTTTTGTGAAAAGAATATCTAAACTTTTAATATTTAAAAAATTTTTTTCGAAAATACTGAAATCAGGACAAATACCACACCAAGTCATTATCTTCCGTCAGCAGTCATTATCGGAAAATAATGACTCGCACGTCAGCCAATCAGAATCGACGTTACATCCTAGTATTATAATATAACAAAATATGTTTGTGTTGAAACACTAGATGCCTACCATCTTCAAGCTTTATCTTTTGCAATATTAAAGGTAAAGTTTACACTTCACTTAAGATCCCAAAGTCATACCTTGAAAAGTTATGTGCATCATTTAATAATATTTATGATGGATCAGCACTGATTCACAGAATGAAAAGCCTAGAATTACATCACAAAAAAACAACAATAGAGCAAAACGAATAAGAGAATGTTAACCTACCATCCATCACTGTCTGGTGAATTGACGTCACATCCAAACTCGACAAGAAATGTTACGATATCGTAATGACCAGCACAGATAGCATTATGTAGAGCTGTGATTCCCTCATCATTAGACTCACTTACATTCTTTACCTACAATCAAACACAAGATCAATTATATTTCAATCAATCATTATCATTCATATCTTTCAATTACGCTTAAAATCATTTCATAATGTACATGTATGTTTCATTTCTATAGAACATAAGATATATTAAGATAAGAAACCATAGGTCCACAGAGTACACACGTACTTACCTGAGAGGCACATCTCTTCACCAATTCTAATTCTCCTTCTAAGGAAGCATCCAGAAGTAGAGCTAAAGGATCAAAGCTCACCCTGTTACCAGATCCTTTAGAATTAGCACGACGTAAATTGGTTTTCTTCCCAGGTACTGTGCTATCGGCAGATCTTTGAATTTCAGGTGGAATCGGAGACGGCTGGGAATTACTTCCATTTGAGGAGTTAGAACTATCATGTAAACTATTATCTTCATTGTCAGGCTCGACTAAATTACCCATTCTATCTACGGGAACATTTTCAGGAACACCACCTATAAATGACGTAGCTTGAGTTTCCGCCAACAGAGCTGGTCTGTCATTATAAGCATTCTGTTGGTTTTGCTGTCTGTCTAGTTGATGCTTGTGCATAAGTTTTGCAATGTGCTGATTTTCTTCATTATCACTATCTGAATGCCGTCTACGAATGCCTTTAGGTGTGTGATGTGAATTACGATTGTGACTAGCCTTGTCCGATGCTATATCAGGATGGTTGGGTGATCCAGGAGGGGAGAATGCTTGCCAGTGACCAGGTTTGGTCGTTGTCTGCGGTATGGAAGACGACTGATCAGATATTTTATTATTTGTGTCAGCTTTCACATTACTATCGCTAGTTTTAACATCCTTAATCTCGGCACTTTGAGAACCTGGTGATTTATCGTCAGAAATTTTCTTATATAACATATTCAGACTGTCTTGATACCTTTGCGAAGCACCTTTACCTAATCTACCTAAATAAATATTAGCTATTTGTTTCGATGATGCAGCTTTAGCACCGCTGTTTACATTAGAGTTGCCATTAACACCATTTTGTTCTATCGCTTTATTTTTCTCCGATGAAGTAGAATTTTTAACGGTAGAATTTGTACTATTTGATGTATTATTCTGGGAATTGGATTTTGCTTCTGCTGATTTTCTACTGGAATTAATAGCCCGTTTTAAGGCTCCTACAGACATATCAGGTTCATCTTTTGCCGTGCTTGAAGACGTGCCTTGTTTGGTGTCTGGAATAGGAGGTTGTCTTCTCTGTACTGGCCTGGGGGGAGCACTAGATTGATTCTGTGGCACATGTGAGGAATACTCACTAACTGGTAATTGTCCATTATTTTTAACAGGATAAGAGTCTTTCTGTGAATTATCACTGGATGCTGGAGAACTTTGACCACTCCCCCCTTGCCTTACATCCTCTTGTATGTTTATGATTGGTCCATTTTGAATCAAATTTTCCTGAGGAGTTTGTGGGTGTGGTTTATTACTTAATACTGAAGTACTGTACGTAGATCCAAACGGTCTTGGTGTAAGGTGGGTCAGGCCGGTAGTGGCTGACCTCACCGGTAAGGGAGGGGGTGGCGGTTTGTTCTGATTGGCTGAGGTATGAGGAGGTACCACAGGGAGTACATTATGCTGATGTCTGTGTTGAGGCCCTGCGGAGGGGACATTCTGATGCTGCTGAGCAGCTCTAATAACAGAGTCTGACACTTGGCTCAGAGTTGGTCCGTTAGGAACTCCATGCTTAGACACATCAGTAACAAACTTCTCTGACTCTTCTTTAACGGTATTATTGTTTTGTTCCTTTGCCGTCTTTTTCTCATCTAATTTACCGTTCTCAGGTGTTGGGAATCTAGTGTTAGGAGGTAAAGTCTGATATTTCGGATCCTGTTTTTCAAATCGGGCCTTTAAATCACCTTGATGATCTAGCTGTGGTGGTTTGTACTGTATATAGGGTTCCACCGCTGCCACATTTGATGGACGATTTGAATTCTTATTGTCCGATTTGTTACTACCAGAATTCTTTGTATTTTCAGATTGTTGTGCACGCTTCTTCTTCAACCTTTGCTGCAGTTCATGAATTCTATTATCCATTTTAGCCACTTCATCTTTCCGTTTGCTTAACATTTCCCTGTGTGCACTCAGCTTGATGCTTTGCTGCTCATTCAGTTTGTTACGAATCTGAAATTCATAAAATAAATTTATAATTTGAAATTTATTCTGAAATTCATAAAATATATTTATAATTTGAAATTAATTAAAATTTCATAGTGTATTGCTCATGAGATAGACTGAAAGAAACCACTGAGCATACATGACTATTCTTTTAAAATGTCTTTTTTCTATTTAAATCAGGTTAATGAGGTAAATCAGGTTAATGAGGTAAATCAGGTTAATGAGGAGTTTCATGAAACATAAGTTCAGGAATCTGTGCTCTATTTTTTGGATTACTGTTGCTGGAGGTAAACTCAGAATCAGCAATGTGCAAAGGACATTAAGTTACATGAATGAAAATCCCTCTATCTTTGTTGACAAATAATTATACATTCATTAATAGTAGCAACAGCACACAGGGGAATAGTTACAATGTATGCTAAAGCATCCACCCTTTTTTTCAAAACTTGCATAATTAGTACTTATTTCAAATGATTTTCTTTCCATACTATTTTTACAAGCTACTGAAAGCAACATCTTCATTACATATAATGCATCCAGTAGCCTTCATTTGAAATGTCCTCGTCTTGTGGACACAATAGGCACAATATGGCCCTCATATATACCCCTAAATTGTATCACAAAAAGAATCCATCAAGTTTTGCCCAAACTACACCACTGACTGTGACACATGAAATTTAAACATAGTCGCATGAATGAATTTCCCCTCCATCTTTGGTGAATATACATTCAACATGTTCAGTAGCTAATAGATATCATAATTTCATGACTTTGTCATAAAACTTCTACCACATCTATATAGTGTTGTTCATGATATTGCTAAGTGTGACTATTTCAGTTCTGATAGTCCAGGACGCAAAAAAAAAATATATATATATAATGGATAATGGAAGAATGATAATTTTAGTTCTATTTCAAAGTGTTCATTGTGTACAACATTTACAACACTAGTAATGTATAAAACTACCTTTCCTTACCATTAGTTCTTTACGTAACTTGTCTAATTCTAATGCTGCAGCATTCTGTGAGCCATTTTTGACGTTAGCTCGATCCTGTCTGATTTGCTCTAACTGCCGTGTTAACTCCTCTACCTTAGCTACTGCCATCACTAACTCTTTCTCCTTCTCTGTAAATAAGGCCTTCACACTCTCCAATTCAGAATCTGATAATAATCAAATATACATGTTACATCTACCTGTATGGTGAATTTTGAAAATGCGAAAAATCTCATTTGTAAGAAACGTTTGTGAGATAGTTTGCTATTTTTCTAAAGATCTGGAAAGATGGAATAGTCATTTACAAATTTATATTTTGTTCTTTAAATCTCAGTTGTACATACACATGGGGTAGGTATCATCGCGAAGTCCGCCACTCCCTAATCGCTGTAGAAAACGTCCTATCCTTTTTATGGAAGACAGAACGTTTTCTATAGTGAAGAGGGAGGGGCGGACATCGCGACGATACCTACCCCCTGTGTGTACATACATAAATTCCATGCCTCGATGTATATTTTGTACATGTTGTATGCTTTGTTTCTTTTTCAGCTTCTTATGCAACTTTTGAACATTTATTTTTTGGTCCCTTATCATCTGCACCCCTTCCCCAACTCCTACCCTTCATGTATTAAACTATTTTTAGCTTATAAACTCACACTTATTTGACAGTATAACATTACAAAAGTGAACATGAAATATTTTGCCTTGGGGGTAGTTACATATGTTGATATACAAACATTTGAATCAGATGTACCATCCGCTAGATGGCCTAGATATATTTATCATGTCTATATTGGTATAAACTGTGTTACATGTCAAATTTATGAGAAACTGGACAGGTACTTGACGAATGATAAACCAAGCGTGACACGGTTTCACTCCTGCACCATCCTAAAATCAGATTTCGACAAACCAGCTTCAAAGCAGGTAAAATCGGGAGTCATGCAACCAACACCCCAATCCGTGGACAAAATTCAACTACCTTGATCTCATGTCAACTTTTACCTTTTACTTTTTTATGGAGAAGTTAACCTAATCTTGGTTGGGGCTGAAATACCCCCCCCCCCCCCGCACACTTTCCAGTCGAACATACAAATCTAAAACTTTCTAAATTGTAACGACAAGAAGCTTATTTGTTACGCCATATAAAAAGTTGTGAACCGTTTCAACTTACTGAGCGTGCCTTGAACTTATTTGTGTAATATCAATATGAAATATTCCAAAAATCTAGTTTCAATGCGTGCCTATCGCGCGAGGGATTAAATCCCGACAATTCACAGATAAGGCAACCCAATAGAGCACGACATGGAGTCATTATATCATATAAGAATTTTGAATTTTGACTGTTTAACGATATTTTCTTTCAATTATTTGATATTTCTGAAAGAATCTTCATAGCCAAATGACTTTCATCACGATATTGTCAAATTACAAAGGCGAAAAAACACTTTTAAAACGTGTAACCTTCTCTGCATGAATTAAGTTTGTAACCTTCTCTGCATGAATTAAGTTTAAGTTTACATCTACATAATTTTGATCTCTCGTGATACTCAAACAATGAACATTATCATAGATCTATAGAAATGGTTGTCTGCTTGTGTGCTTTTGAAAATATTTTCAATAACAAGAGTTGCTCAAATGGTGCATTATACAGAAATAAAAATATCTGACAAATAAATCTTACTCCTCCTGGCCCCAGAGAAATATCCCGTATGATCTTTGCATGCAGACTTACACAACATGCACAAGGAGTTCATAACTTCCTTTATAATATTCAGGCTATACTCAAAACATTCAATTCCCTGAACTGGCAAATTTCATCCCCATTCCGTTTCTGTAGCGATCGGTCCCATTTCTGTAGTGTTCGGAACATGGGATTAAATCTATGATAAGAACCGGAAACATAGTAGAATATAATAGATAAACCATCTTACTGAGGGATCCATTGCTGGATTGATATTTCTCCACCTCTCCTCTCAGTGCCCGGAGTTTCTTCAGCTTCATTTCCTGAGTCTCCACTTTCTCTCGGAGTTTGCGCAGTCGGTCGTTTTCTGCTGCTATCTGCTGTTGTCGTTGCTCCTGTTGTTTCAGGTACTTAAGACGCTGTTCCTTAGCAACCAAAACTTGTTGTTGGTGTTCTATTTGCTGCTGCTGTCTCGCTGCCATGTCCTGTAGCTCGGTCAAGGTCAAATCCACACCTCCTGGCAACTTAAAAAGATCATAACATATTGTAAATCAGATTTTAGTCAATTACAATAATATATGCTATGCACGTTTTACCTGGCATTGTGGTCGTGCGCTTACCCTAAAACTGGCCAAGTCTCAGTGGTTTTGACTGCTTAAGGTCGGTCATATATTAGCCGATTTTTTTTTTTCGAATCAGGCAACAAGTGTTTTCATATTTTGATGAGTGTTGTTTATACATATACTGTTTATTTTTTTTAACTGAAAACTGTCTTCTTTTATTTCGATTTGGCAATTGTAAATCCATTTTTTAATACGTTTTGCTTGCTGATAGTTGGCGCTGGCAATAATTTATAAAGTACCATCCTTATTACAATGTATGTTTACGTAAACAGATTCACGGGGTCCAGCACGGCGGGGGGGGGGGGGGGGGGGGGTTAAACGAAAATTGGCAGGGTGGGAGGGGTTCCACAGTTTATGCATACTGTACACCCGTTCTTTCTCTCTCATACAAGACCTTGTGTAAATCTCTATCAAAACTTGAATTTTTCTATATTGTATTGGACGTTCATAGCAGATCTAGTTAGTGTTTAGATAATTATTTACTTTTGCTGACAATATGCTGAATGTAAACAAATAATGGACCAAATATCGAAGGCCAAAAATATCACACCTTAATGTCAAATACTTTACAAACATCGTTGTATTATATAAACAAATATCAGCAGTGTTTGAGTTACTTTGTTAATCCGTTCATAGATATATTAACCAGGTGTGGATTGGCAGAAATTCAATATAACTCGAAAGTGAAAAATTAATAGCCAAATGCCCCTATTGTCGTCCAAGTTTGTTTCTCACGAGAATCATATCTGCAAAATGGATCCCGGCTGCAGAACTTCAAGGTTAATAGATGCTAAAACGGAAATTTTTGACAAAAATTCACTCGGACTCGGGCTGACAATGCGTCTCATTCGAGACATCTTCCAAGTTTTGAAACAGATTTTGAACGACGTCTCCGTATCGTGACGTAGTTGACACAAACACAAGGTGATATTACCTGACGTCTCCGTATCGTGACGTAGTAGAAACAAACACAAGGTGATATTACCTGACGTCTCCGTATCGTGACGTAGTTGACACAAACACAAGGTGATATTACCTGACGTCTCCGTATCGTGACGTAGTAGACACAAACACAAGGTGATATTACCTGACGTCTCCGTATCGTAACGTAGTAGACACAAACACAAGGTGATATTACCTGACGTCTCCGTATTGTAACGTAGTTGACACAAACACAAGGTGATATTACCTGGCGTCTCCGTATCGTAACGTAGTTGACACAAACACAAGGTGATATTACCTGACGTCTCCGTATCGTGACGTAGTTGACACAAACACAAGGTGATATTACCTGACGTCTCCGTATCGTAACGTAGTTGACACAAACACAAGGTGATATTACCTGACGTCTCCGTATCGTGACGTAGTTGACACAAACACAAGGTGATATTACCTGACGTCTCCGTATCGTGACGTAGTTGACACAAACACAAGGTGATATTACCTGACGTCTCCGTATCGTGACGTAGTAGACACAAACACAAGGTGATATTACCTGACCTCTCCGTATCGTGACGTAGTTGACACAAACACAAGGTGATATTACCTGACCTCTCCGTATCGTGACGTAGTTGACACAAACACAAGGTGATATTACCTGACCTCTCCGTATCGTGACGTAGTTGACACAAACACAAGGTGATATTACCTGACGTCTCCGTATCGTGACGTAGTTGACACAAACACAAGGTGATATTACCTGACGTCTTGGTCGCCTTTTCCTATGCTTTGACATTTTACATATCACATGAAATTATTAAAAAATTCTTTCCTCTATTTGTTTCCTGCCTGACATCACAAATACGTGACGTGAACACAAAATGACACAAAATATGAGTCCGGAAGAGTGTGAACAATACTATGTACTTCACAGTCCACGATTACACTTCCACATTATTGACCAAGAGTAAGACACGTTTATGACCAAAATCTACCTAAAACTGACCGTATGGTCATACGCTTAACTCATAAAACTATCCTGTTGCGTAACGCATTTGACAGATTAATTTTCTTTTATCGCTCAACGCCACAAGTAATTGCCCCGATTATCTGCCCTTGTCTACAACCCTAGGTGGTTTTCAAAGATACTGGCGTTCGTTTTATTTATTAATCACTAGCCTTTATTATAATCCCTTCTTTGAAATATAAAGAAATTTGAGCATCAAAGAAATTGTGAAAATCTGATGGATAGACATGATAGACTATTTGGATCTTGTTATATTATGTATTATATATTGTTATATTACTATATATGTTAATTAAAATTTAACAATATTTGTTAATTAGTGTTTCTGTCAAATATATCCTAGCATTTCTAGTTATTTGTATTTCAACTATTACCATGATTACTGCACAATAACTTGCTACAATTTTTGACGTTATCAGAATACTTTTGAACTATATAGATCAACTATGTCATATTATAAATTATTATCAATACAACGTTTCTGTCAATTATATACGTTACAAATGGTATGATGATCAATTTATGCCAACATGTAAAAATCGCAAAACTAGTTTATTGTTATTCTTGTTCATTTTCTATACTATATAATCATGTTGTTAGTTTTAATTTTGTTTTGCCTTGTTCACTTTGTTACTTGTATTTTGATGTATGCCAACATGTTTGGTAATATTAATAAATAATTGAATTGAATATTGTAACATTATATAATAGTTTTGATGTACCGTATTCTAACATTTTGATGCACCAACATGATTTATTCCACACTACAATACTACATTTACCAGTGTTCCTAGCTATCACTACAGGTATATATCACTTTCACCAGTAAACCACATACAGGTTTCCGACGATTTGGGTCTGAAGGGCCACACAAAAATAGTCGAATGGATAGCTAGTCTTGATCATATTGGAAACACTCAGTGGCGGATCCAGCGCCCCCTTTGCCGGGGGTCAAGGGGCGAATTTTGCCGATTTTTACTGAAAATGGACCAAAATATACCTGTTTTTGGATTATTTTTGGTCAGTGCCGGGGGGGGGGGGGGGGCGGGCGCCCCTCCGCAACCCCCCCCCCCCCTGAATCCGCCACTGACACTGTTATATAAAAACGCAGCTAAACTAGAAGATGCGACTTAGTTTCATTTACAAGACTAAGAAAAATTTGACAATAAATAAAACGTAAAAATAGCAATCCAAGGAATGCTTGTGTCGCCTGCGAAGCGGCTTGTTTATTATTCTAGAAAAATTATTGGTAGAAAAGTTTTGTCAAATGAAATTCATGTAAAATATCAGACCTCTTAATTACAAATCAAAAGATATGGTCATTCTCAAATTTTCAGAAAACAGTGTCAATCATCTAGGCCAAGGTCACTATGTAAAAATTGGTAACGAAAGGGTCTCATCATAAGAAATATTAAAGACCTATCACTTACCAATTAAAAGATATATACAACCTTACTTCCTTAAAAAAGAAGGTCAAATAGTTAGGTCAAGGTCAAAAGGTAAAAAATTATGGTATGTGTAGAAATGCATTGTTACAAGGAAAGTACAAGTGAAATAGCAAAGCCCTATCACCTACCAATCAAAAGATATAGCCAATTTGACTTTTCTTGAAAAGTAGGTCAAATATCTAGGTCAAGGTCACAAGGTCAAATATTATGGTCTGTGTAGAAAGGTCTTGTCACAAGGAATACACATGTGAAATATCAAAGCCCTATCACTTACCAATCAAAAGATATATACAATCTTAATATTTTTGAAAAGTAGGTCAAATATGTAGGTCAAGGTCAATAGGTCAAAAATTATGGTATGTGTAGAAAGGCGTTGTTACAAGGAATACACATGTAAAATATGAAAGCCCTATCACTTACCAATCAAAAGATTAGTGAATCTTATCTTTTTTTCAAAAGTAGGTCAAATATCTAGGTCAAGGTCACAAGGTCAAAAATTATGGTATGTGTAGAAAGGTCTTGCCACAAGGATTGTATGTGTGAAATATCAAAGTCCTAACCCTTACCAATCAAAAGATATATCCATTCTTAATTTTTTTTGAAAAGTAGGTCAAATATGTAGGTCAAGGTCATTGGGTCAAAAATTATGGCATGTGTAGAAAGGTCTTGTCACAAGGAATACACATGTGAAATATCAAAGCCCTATCACTTACCAATCAAAAGTTATGGGCTGTGACACCCAAAGTGTGACAGACAGACAGAAGGACTGACTGACTGACTGACGGACGGACGGACGGACGGACAGACGGACAACGGACAAAGTGATCCCTAAGTGTCGCTATGCTTCGCAGGCGACACAAAAATATACATTTCGTCTGTTTGATCTACCATAGAACAGTCCCTTTCCCTTTCGATTGTTAAAAACTGAAATCGATCATCGGAGACATTTAAAGATCGACAATCGATTGTCGACGACAATTCATTCATCGCTAACAATAGCTGTTGAATCAAGGACTAAGCTAGAAAACAAGTTGTACCTGTTCCTGCTGATATCTTCCGTCCAGTGACATATCCTGATCATTATTAGGGTGTAGATCAACCATGCTAGCTAAGGCATAAAACCATGTTAGTCTCTTACGACTCCTCATTGCTGACGATAAAATCTCTCCAAGAAATACTTGTCCAAAATTATTAAAACTTATGACACTATATGGCGAGACAAACGGACTCTGAGTGAATCCGACAATGAATATTGGAAGGTATGCAGGGGAAGGTATTGTGAACAAAACTCTAATTTTCTATGAATCATGACGTTTACTCGCATGAGTGACGCTGCAACAGACTAGAACCGTGTGTAAGCGCTTCCATTGTTTATCATTCATAGTAAACACAAAGATTAAATGAGCTCATGGGTGGGGGACATGAATGGAGAATAGATATTTAAACGTCAAATAGTTATTTAAGATATAACGATTGTTTATGTTTTCAATGGCCATTAGGGTTGGGCAAGACCATTATTTCATTCGTTATTGACACATAGGCACGACTAACCCAACTACTAGGATCGAATACTTGCCAATAGGGTCGTAAAGCGATATCTTCCTTTTTTCTAAAAACAAAATGCATAAACTGTTTATTGTTCACTCAAACTACCCGTATTTGCTAAGAGTTTACAACTCTTTCCATGTCATGGACTGAGTTAAAGTGTGTGTTTGTTGTTTTTTTTTGGGGGGGGGGTCCTCTTAAAGAAAAGTATCAGTATCATTTACTACTGTAACACATCATGCTCGGATCAGCTATACCGAAAAAATGCTGATTTTCCCCGCGCGGCGTTGGTGAGGGTGAGGGTGTTTGTGTGTGTGGGGTGGGGGAGGGGGGTTATCAAGCACATCCCGCCAAAGTCCATTCTTGTTATTCTTTAAATAAACAAAATATTTACTAATATATTTTATCAAATTTCTGACACCCATCCTGCTTTCCATCTTATTCAAACTGTCGGTTTGTGTCCCAAAGCAACATAAGTATGTAAGTCTTCTGTTTGTGTCTTACCATTTTGACGTAAGTATCTAGCTGAGAATTCAAATATTGTAAAGTTGGCAGATCCCAGTCTTCTTCAGCACTATCATACGAGAACACACGGGGAGAGGCCATATTCCCTCCTCTAGGAAGTCCCTCATGATTCATTAATCAACAGTACAGGTAAATCAACAGGTAACACACAGGTGTTCTACAGTATGTATTGACACCTTATAAAATGACGGATTTAAAAAGAAAACTTCCACAAAACATGACCACGAAACAGAAATACTTCCATATGATAACTGATCTTCTGTCCCCACGCCATACTCCTTGTAATCTACCCAAAAGACCGTGACCTTAATCGGCATTCCAATATGGCCGCCGTTTGTAACCAACCGAGATTTGTAGTGATCTGCAATGGGCCTCAGGTGTTTAATTGTACAAGAAAATCCTGTGGTATTAATGAACAGTCCAAACGCATGTGTCCTTCACGTACTAAGATAGTCCAATTACAAGCTTGTATTCAAACGCGCTAATACACATTTGGTCCCTTTTATAAATATGTCCACATAATCCATTCAAATAAATAGCTACGTACACTTATATTACGTGTTATTCTAATGTCACGTTATATAATAAATGCAAATAATACACCAAATAAAAGTTACTAGCTGGTAAGCAAATCACAAACATAAGTCCTTGTATTCAAATTCCTGTAGTATAAAGATTAATTTAATTCTGATTTTTTAAGTTAAATTCAAAAGTTAAAAATGAATTGTATACACGGGTTAAATGACTATATTCCTTGGGACCTTAGTTGACCAGGTGAAAAATCAACTTTATTAAATCTAAGAACAGTACAAGCATGACAAGCGGGAGGGAGTATGAGCGTGCATTGACTGCAAGGATACATGTATAAAGTTCCCTTGTTACGAAGGACTAGATAAAACTATTTATTCCTAACAATAGTCTTTTTTCAAAGTATCGGGATTTCATTTCTAGTTGCGCCCTTTCAATAACTGGTTTGGAATCTCCATGCCTCCGGAGAGATTTCATCTTGATTGTTTGATGTCGACATTATAGGGATTAAAACATCTAAAATAGTATCTGGTCTGGTCAATGTATAATACTGATGTTTAATTGGTACCCACGGGCATGAATCAAAACATCTTAAATACCCAATTAGCATACATGAAGTATGCATCGCAGAAATGACTAGTAAAGGGGAACTAACTCTTCCCACCTTGTATCCTGTTTCATAAATTACATCACCGACTTTAGTTTATTCAGGGTCCATGGACGTCTTTTCTGCCAAGGTCTTCATTGAAAAGCTCTCATTGATTTCTTAACAATGAACATACTCTTTACCGCTGAATAATCGCCGAAATTGCCAAGGTACAAAATGAACCTAACTGTTATTGAGTAATGTACATTCAAGATAGAGAAACGGAATTTATATGATCAAACATATCTATAAATGACATTTTAAACTTGGACCATTTTTGTCGTCTGACAACATTCTTTGAAGGTTCGTTATAATTGTATTATTAAAGACATGCCCATTTATATATTATAGTGCCATAGTTCAGACGAAACGAATTTCCTATACGAAATTTAAGTCCAATACAATTTCCTATACGAAACGAAAGTTACGTCCGAGGGAAATAGATCGTACCAACTATCATTTTGATCAGACCTCCGGAGAGGAAATGTCTACAAATTTTCAACCTTTTTTTAAAGTCTAAAGACACTTAATCCTCTAAAGATAGTCGGACCGCACCCATATTCGACCTTGACCGGTATCTAACAATGATTGCCTACAACTGCTTACCAAATGTCATTTGGATACACCAAACCCACATCTAGATAGCATTTCCAGAAACTGTGTGAATGATGAGGGACGAAATGACGATGGACTTCAAATACCCTTCCTCAAATTGATGTATAAACATGTCCCCAAAAGTGTATTGACGTTTTCCACCCTGACCTTGATCATGTAAAAACATATCCCCGAAAGTGGATTGACGTTTTCCACCCTGACCTTCATCATGTATAAACATGTCCCCGAAAAAGGATTTACGGTTTCCGCGATGACCTTCATCATGTATAAACATGTCCCCGAAAAAGGATTTACGGTTTCCGCGATGACCTTGATCATGTATGACCATGTCCCCGAAAGTGGATTGACTTTTTCCACCCTGACCTTGATCATGTATAAACATGTCCCCGAAAGTGGATTGACGGTTTCAGCGATAACCTTCATCATGTATAAACATGTCCCCGAAAGTGGATTGACGGTTTCCGCCCTGACCTTGACCATGTATAAACATATCCCCGAAAGTGGATTGACGGTTTCCGCCCTGACCTTGACCAAGTATAAACATATCCCCGAAAGTGGATTGACGGTTTCCGCCCTGACCTTGACCATGTATAAACATATCCCCGAAAGTGGATTGACGGTTTCCGCCCTGACCTTGACCAAGTATAAACATATCCCCGAAAGTGGATTGACGGTTTCCGCCCTGACCTTGACCATGTATAAACATATCCCCGAAAGTGGATTGACGGTTTCCGCTCTGACCTTGACCATGTATAAACATATCCCCGAAAGTGGATTGACGGTTTCCGCCCTGACCTTGACCATGTATAAACATATCCCCGAAAGTGGATTGACGGTTTCCGCCCTGACCTTGACCATGTATAAACATATCCCCGAAAGTGGATTGACGGTTGCCGCCTAAGCCTTGACCATGTATAAACATATCCCCGAAAGTGGATTGACGGTTTCCGCCCTGACCTTGACCATGTACAAACATATCCCCGAAAGTGGATTGACGGTTTCCGCCCTGACCTTGACCATGTATAAACATATCCCCGAAAGTGGATTGACGGTTTCCGCCCTGACCTTGACCATGTACAAACATATCCCCGAAAGTGGATTGACGGTTTCCGCCCTGACCTTGACCAAGTATAAGGATATGACCTAGGTTCAAGATCACACTGCATATCATAGTGACAGAATTTATATAAGGTCTGTACAAAGAAAGGTATATATACATGTATTCAATGAGTTAAAGATCCTGACGATAATCTCAACAGCGCTCACAATAGAGCAACAAATCGAGCATCGACGGACCCCTAGCAAGCTAGAGGTGGGTCCAGGTGCCCGGGAGGAGTAAGCATCCCCTGTTCATGCACGAAAATGAAAACAATACACAAAATACATGCACTGTCTGAGGTTATGTCTATATTGTAACGATTTTTGGGGGTCAAAAATACTCAATTTTGGTTAATTTGTAATACATTTAAATTCTATTCGAAATATTACTTTTATTTGATAATAATCTATTGTTGTTCATTGTCATGAGAAAACGGCTACTCCAACATGTTTTATTGTTATTGTTTTGGGGGGGATTAAGAGATTAGGTACTTAGATAAGTGTTAGGCAATGCAGTCGAGCCCACTGCTTCTGTTTGGATAAGTTCTATTCTTAGTAAAAATGGACACATCTATCGGGTTAATCGGACAGGGGAGAGTGACGAGTTAATCCTCTTAACGCCCGTGCAGGTCGCTCTCTATTTGGCATTTCCGGGGAGGGTTTTCAGGAACTGGGAAATTATTGACAAACAAAAAGGGGGATATCTTTCGAATCAAGGCGTGATCATTGGAATCAAGGGCGTAGCTTCTTCTAAATTTAGGGCCAGTATAAAAAGGGGGATCACGTCAAATTTCGGCACTTAGACTACTACTTTTCGCCTCTTCTTCTAGACTTACTTAACTTCTTTAGGACTTCGTTTAGATTCACTTTTACTTTTAGACGGATCTTTTTAGCGTACTCTTTTACGTACATTTTGTTTCGGAATCGTAGTTATTTTAGTAGATTTGTATAGTGTAAGTGCGTGGAGTAGCCCTATCTATATTGTGGAATCGAAAATTAGAATAAATTGTAGAAACTTAGAACTCTATCGTCTAGTTTAGTGTTTTCCGTAATTATATATCAATTACGGACCTCCGTAAAAAAAATTAACGTCATAATATAGAAAGTGCTATGGCGACCATGTCGGGGAAAAATTCAATACACTTACTGTCAAACCCCTCGCGGGGAACTTTTTTACGAGCTCCACACGGCAAAGTTCATAAGTGTGACACAAATAAGTTAAAGATCCTGACGATAATCTCAACATCACTCACAATAGAGCACCAAATCGAGCATTCAACTTACAGTCATTTCACACTCCATCCCTGAGAACTTAAAGTGAAACTACAAACAAATTCATCATGCATCACAGGTACTCAGTGCTCTCAGAGTGCCAAACACTGACATTGTAACGTAAACACCAGTTACATGACTACACTGACAGCCTCAGTGATCATTGTTTCCCCGTGTCCATGATACCTATCTAATTCACAGTAATGATCTGGGAAGGGGAGATAATAAATGAATCAGCCAAACATCACTCACCGTAAAATTGACATCAGTCTGGAATTTACCTAATTCCCTTAAAGTAATATCCCCGAAATTGCAGATACTTTTCTTTAAGCTTTACATAACGAAAAGGGTTATTGCTAAATCAGTAAGATGTATACTTACCATTCATCTGGTCGTGAGAGCTTTTATTCTCCCTATGATAACTTTTTTTGTGTGGAATTTTCGTGCTTATCATCCTTGAACCGTTTATAAAAAACTTTTCAAATAGACCCTAGATTGTAAAATCGAATAATCTTAACTTTAATTCTACTGATTTCAATTTTACTAATTTAACTTTACTGATTTCAACATTACACCCTATGGAAAAAATCCAAGAATTCACATATTTTACATTGTAGAAAGAAACATTTTTTTTCACCAAAATATATTTGAAACGTGTATTAGCTTTACCCAATGTGCAATAATATGAAAACAAAGTATTGGGTACATCCATGCGTAATTTTCACCGATTTTGGACCAGAGGTACAATCTACCTTAACAGGGTTTTAAATTCCTTTTTTTTGGTGGGGGTGTCCCAATGAAAATCCCCTTTTTCAATTACATATATTGCTTACCTTGATAAACTATTCCTGACTAATCAGGTAAATAAACACATACATTGTACACAAATCCGTCGTTCGTTCACACCATCAAACAAAGTTCACTATTTACTTTGCTTCACCAGAATTTTTAATTTCCACTTCAAATCTACTTAAATTTAAAATGAACCAAAGTCGCATGAGTAAAAAGAAAGTATACATATTTATACAAATAATGGAATTGTCGGCAAGTAGGGGGCCCAGAAAACTAAACACGTTAGTATATAATATATCCGATCTTTACAACTCAAGTTCAAATCAAGTTTGTTTACTTTCAACATTCCAATCTTCATCAAATCTAGCGCATGCCAACAAACTCTCTAAGGAACCTAAATCGATTCAAATACAAATGAATAAGGACAAGTAGCTAGTGAAGTTTTTTTTATCCGTATATCCACTACACAAAATGTAACATACACGGAACATACACGACGAAACTACGTCAAAATAGGTTTTAGTTGTTTCTTTTTATCATACCTTATCAAATATTTACTATTGAATGTACAGCATACCGGTGTAGACATAGGTAAATAAAGATATTGATTTTGAAATATCGATTATTGCAAATTGTAATATGATTCAATTTAGAAAAAGCAGGTTTATTTATTTAGGATGATTTCGACTAGCATATTTTTCTTTCTCCGAGCTACCACCCTACCACCCAATGTCCACTAAACTTCGTTAAAATCATGTGCCCCATATAGTGTAGGTGTAAAGGCAGGGGGTATAGCTTGTATTGGTTCTAATTTTTTAAATTGGACATTGGAATTTGGGGTTGATTTCTCGACGAAAGCAACAGGGGGAGGGGGTCAAAACCCTCTGTTTAGACCTATATGTTCGTTCCCGTCCAGAAGGGAAGGTGAGAGGTAGTTAATGATCGACCATCCTGGCGACGCATGAAACCCGCCATTCCGTTATCATTCCAATATTAAATCACACTAAGTTACGGATAAGCCTATCAATACCAACTTATATGGTTAGATCTGTAAAGAATTAATCTTCAATATTAGAAGACAGCCTATCTCTTATATTCTAGTGATCTGTTTCGTCTAAAACTCGCTAAAGAAAGTGGTACATGGAGTAGGAAAGAGGTGAATCTATGGTCCGGGATATCGAATTTGTTTGAAATGCAATTCACCTAGATTCAAGATTCAGTTATTTCTCATAAACCAAGTATAGGTATAGAGAAAAAACATACATATAATTACAAAAACAATTAAAAAAACAACATAAAAAATGTATTTCAGAAAAAAACAGATGTCTCCCCCTCCCTATAAGTTACTTTGATGATGTGAAACCTTCGAGTCATGGGCAACCCATACTAAAACATGAAAGTGATTCATTATATTGTTTGAGGTAAAGCCAAAACATGATTAGCATAATTTATACAAATTCATTATAAGCATATTTAGTGATATTGACTTTGGTCACATGACCTTGGATATAGGTAATCTGAAACCAACATTGTACGGATCATGAGCAACAAAAAACTGAATTAGTGATTGGATACACGGTTCAAAACATATAACCTGGACATGGATCACATGATATCAGCCTGTACATGACGAACATATACAATTTCATTACCAAAGTAAGAAGTGACCTTAATCATGTGACCTTGGGACAATATGATAAGAAATATTTAGTCCTGAGAAACAACATACTAAAATATGAAAACAATTGAAAGAATGATTCAGGAGATATAGCCCAGACAAGATTAGTAGGTACAATTTCATTAAAAAGAACTTAATAATCATCTTGACCTTGGGAAAATGACCTTCAGTCAAGATGATAAGAAACCCTCCAATCCTGAGCAACAGCATACTAAAGTATCAGAGTGATCCAGTATACGATTCCAGAGATATAGTCCAGACTCAAAAGCATTTACAATTTCATTAGAAAATGTAATACTTGACCTGGACTTAAGTCATATGACCTTGGATCAAGGTGGTGTGAAACCTTTGGGTCATCAGAATATGAAAGTGATCCTATCACGGTTCAAAAGATTAAGCCTGGACATAATACACGTAACATAAACAATTTCATTGAAAAGAACTAATTGACCTTGACCTTGGTCACATGACTTTGGCTCAACGTGATGGAAAACCTTAAGGTGATAAGCAACAACATACTAAAATATGAAAGTGATCTGACAAATAGTAAAAGAGAAACAGCCCAAATAGGATGACATGTGAAATTTCATTAAAATGTACTAAGTGACTTTGATCTTGATCAAATGACCTTGGGTCAAGGTGAAACCCATGAGGAATACAAACTAAAGCATAAGAGTGATCTGATAAACAGTTAAAGAGATGTAGCCCTAACACTAAACAGGAGAGCATGTACAATTTCATTAAAATGTACTAAGTGACCTTGATCAAATGACCTTGGGTCAAGGTGATGTAAAACCTTTGGGTCATAAGCAAATACATAGTAAAACGTGAAAGCAATCCAATAAACTGTCAAAGGGATATAGCCTAGACAGAAATGTATGTACAATTTCCTTAAAAATGTACTAAGTGACCTTGGCCTTTATCACATGACCTTGGGTCAAAAGCAGAAACATGCTAAAATGTGAAAGTGATCCAGCAAACAGTTCCAGAGATGTCGCCGGAAAAGGAATGTATGTACAATTTTTAATAAAACACCGCTAAAGACGGTATGGCCGGATTGCAAAGTAAGTTTTTGTCAATAACTGGGTCAAGGTCAATAGGTCAAATAATACAGCATAAATTGAAAGGTTTTGTCAGAGGCAACCTACATGTATAAAATAAAGTTTCTACTGCATACAGTTCCATAGATTTTGCTTAAACCAGGAACTTTAACCAAAATCTTAACTAGGTCAAAGTCCAAGGTCAAGGTCACTAGGTCAAATGTTACGGCATAAATTGAAAGGTCTTGTCATGGGCGAGCTTCATGAATAATATAAAGTTTCTACTGCATACAGTACCATAGATTTTGCTTAAACCAGGAACTTTAACCAAAATCTTTGAGTAGGTCAAAGTCCAAGGTCAAGGTCACTAGGTCAAATGTTACGGCATAAATTGAAAGGTCATGTCATGGGCAAGCTTCATGTATAATATAAAGTTTCTACTGCATATAGTTACTTCGATTTTGCCTCAACCAGAAACTTTAACCAAAATCTTTAACTAGGTCAAAGTCCAAGGTCAAGGTCACTAGGTCAAATGTTACGACATAAATTGAAAGGTCTTGTCATGGGCAAGCTTCCTGTATAATATAAAGTTTCTACTGCATATAGTTACTTAGATTTTGCCTCAACCAGAAACTTTAACCAAAATCTTCAACTAGGTCAAAGTCCAAGGTCAAGGTCACGAGGTCAAATGTTACGGCATAAATTGAAAGGTCTTGTCATGGGCAAGCTTCATGTATAATATAAAGTTTCTACTGCATATAGTTACTTAGATTTTGCCTCAACCAGAAACTTTAACCAAAATCTTTAACTAGGTCAAACTCCAAGGTCAAGGTCACTAGGTCAAATGTTACGGCATAAATTGAAAGGTCTTGTCATGGGCAAGCTTCATGTATAATATAAAGTTTCTACTGCATATAGTTACTTAGATTTTGCCTCAACCAGAAACTTTAACCAAAATGTTGACGGCAGACGGACGGACGGACGGACAGACGGACATCGTCAATCTATAGACCGGAATTGCTTTGCAATCCGGCCAAAAATGTACTAAGTGACCTTGACCTTCGTCACATGACCTTGGGTCATGGTGATGTGAAATCGTCGAATCATAAGAATAACATACTAAAATATGAAAGTGATCCGGTTGACGGTTCAAGAGAAATAGCCCGGACGGGAATGCATGTACAATTTCATTGAAAATGTACTAAGTGACCTTGGCGTTTGTAACATGACCTTGGGTCAAGGTGATGTGAAACCTTCCTGTCATAAGCAACATACTAAAATATAAAAGTGATCGAACAAACAGTTCTAGAGATATAATAGCCCGGACAGGAATCTATGAACAATGTTATAGAAATTGTACTAAGTGACCTTGACCTTCGTCACATGACCTTGCTTCAATGTGATGTGAAACCTTCTGGTCATAAGCAACAACATACTAAAATATGAAAGTGATCTGACAAACTGTTCAAGAGATATAGCCCGGACAGGAATGTATGCATAATTTCATTAAACATAGGGTAATCAAAGATTACATAGCTCGCCTATACAGGTTTTTGTCAGAAACCAGGTTAAAGTTTTTGAAAAGTAGGTCAAAGTCCAAGGTCAAGGTCCAAGGTCATGGTCTCAAATGAAAGGTCTCCTCACAAGGTATCTACATGTGAAATATCAAAGCCCTACCCCTTATAGTTCAAGAGATATAGCCCAGGTTAAAGTTTTGTCTACGGACTACGACAACGACGACGACGACGAGGGTATGGCATAAGCTCTTCGGACTTTTTCGTCCCGGTGAGCTAAAAATGCACTAAGTGACCTTAACCTTGGTCACATGACCTTGGGTCAAGGTGATGTGAAACCTTCGGGTCATAAGCAACAACATACTAACATATGAATGTGATCGGGCAAACGGTTCAAGAGATATAGCCCGGACACGCTGTGTGACAGACGGACGACGAAGGCAAAGCCAATATGTCTCCTCCCCGTTGGGTTGACATAAAAAAACATGTGACATGACATGATAAAATTACACCCTTCAACATTCCGGACATAGTCCTATTCCTTGACTATGTTTCTACATCGTACATAAGAATATCACAAGTTGTTAATTTGGAAGGAAGAGTTCTCGGGTAGAAAAATATACGCAACTGTCACTTGCACTTTTCCCGCCCTAAACTGCATCCTACCCGAAGTAGAGCAGGATTTCAAAATTGTCCTTTCTGAAAGTCGGTAACTTGTATGTGTCGATACTTTATTTCCAATACATTATCATTTACAATTATCAATAGGTTAGAAACTCGTTATTTATGCAATAATTCCATTAATATAATCACACTGTTTACAAGCAACGTTAAGGTGAATGTCTGAATACATCTGTTATATAAATATCTATACCTAGTTATTTTTGTGTACCATAAACTCTATCGATTTTCTTCTGTCGACTTTTCCTCCTTATTCTCGAATTCGACGAATAAAAATAGTACGAGTAATCTCGCATAACTTCGCAATGTACAACAGATAAAGGATACTAAATTTTAAAGTTTGAGCGTTTTAGGGATATTTCAAAAGAAGGGACTTAAGGTTCATAGTTACACCTTTTCCAAAACACCCCAAAACAGTGTTAAACATCACAGGTTAAGTTTTATTGATTTTACTGGTAGAGAACAATGTAATGTATTGTATTTCAATGAGAAAAGTATATGTCAACGAGCTTCCAATGGATTTATGACCTTCCAAAGAAGTACATGTCCATTTTCTCTTGAATTTTCCCCAAATTTGCATCATATAATCAATATACCCCTGTTATTTTAAACCTGATGCATGAATGTATATGGTCATTCTTTTAATAACGAAAGAAGGTCTAAAACAAATAAAAAATAGAAAATACATCAATGCTGGTACGTCAAATTCTATGAAATAGTAAATATCATACCATTTTAGGCTCTATTCTTGACGTCATTATTTTTAGAGTCCAACAAGTAAATGACGGGTTTAGGTACTTAGTTAACATGTCAATGAGCGGAAAAATTGCTATCTTAATCTAAGTTAACATATCTTTCAAAAATGAAAATAAATGCAGCAATCATCGCACAAAATTTTAAGTTTGATGCAAAATTATGACCTTGTTACAAAATGCTGGCAAGAGATCCCCTCCGTGCTCTATTTGGATTTATATCTCCTGAACCGTTCATCTAAATTACTATATTTTTCATCCATATATAAATTTGAAATAGAACTGATCAAAAAGTGAATTCTGTAAGTTAACCCATTTTAAAATATTTACCCATTATATCACTAATATTAACGCCTGCAACAGTGTTAAGCAAATGACGTCACGTGATACATTTGACCATTTTTAAAAACGTCAAAACAAGTTGACAAAGAAAAAAAAAGGTTCCGAATGAAATGGGACGATGAATACAAGATGTTTATCTTATGAATAGAATTATAAATGAATAGAATGTATTCAGACAAATGAATACGCAAAGAAAATTAATGATACTTGAGTGTAAGTTCAATCGCACGTTATGTATAATATACAGGCTTAGTACATGTACGTTGCTATCCATTGGTTTTGGATGAGGAGAAAAGCCGGGAAGGGCTGAAATCGGCCTTGTGACAGAATATCTTCTTGAAATGATTTTTTTTTAAATTCCTATATTTATGAAAAATCATATTTATTTCCGCATGACATCTGTTTTCTTCTAAGAAAGGGTAAACAATATAGCACGAACAACGTCGTTTTGAACCAGGACGTCGCCTTATAATTTCTCGGCGTTTTGAAACCTATTTTTCATAATTATATAGAATATGGGTTTCAAAACAGAAAACATTTAAAAGGATTTTGTTAAAAATATTTTAACAAAAAAAAAAAAAGAAACCAAACGTATAATCCATATAGACAATGTAAAATGCAACTAATTGATTCATATCAGTAAAACAATGCTGCAACTGAGTTCTATCTTCGATTAATTTTATAAACTGTCCATACCCCCCCCCCCCCTTTTTTTTTTACAGGTCCACTTACACATATTTCATTACAGTCGTTAGATGACAAATTCTTTCCTGACTGCAAATAATTTTAGTGTACAATGTAAGACGATAAAAACTATTCCTAGCATTTACGGATTTATGGAGATCATATATTTGCAGGTAAGTCGGCATACGTATTTTTTCATCAAACATGCTGGGATATTCAGCATTATGGTACCCAACGTGGGTCAAGGTCCTCCTCAAGGTCAGAGTGACTTGTTCAGGATCAGATATCCTTTAGGCAATTTTAAAATATGTATGTACTTTCCATCCCTATATTAACCGTATACCGGTAATAATAATTCACCGCCGGGGAGAGGGTTTAGGCAATAATCCTGAAATCATTGATTTATGACAGGTCCATGAATGTTCGCATTGTAAGAAAAGGAGAAAAACAAATAATGTAAAAAGGGAAACTTTTTCAAAAGGAGGATTCACTTTTACAGTACTATGTCATTTGTCATGAAAATTCTTCTGTTCGATATGTTCAAAATAAAATTATTATGGATCGCTTATAATAAATGGCGAATTGTACACATAGCGGAGAGAAATTGCGACGTAACAGCAATACCCCCCCCCCCCCCCAATCGCCCTTATCGTGCTGTTTGCTGTTCTAAATATCACTACTCATAGATATATAGAACTTGTGCGAGAAATGTCCGTACGTATGTTTTACCCAAATCCCGCATGTAAACTAAGGAATTGGTTCCTAATAAAATGTACAATTTTGTGAGATGTAGCTCATGTAAACCACGCTTGTAAAAAAACATCACGCACATTTTGATTAGATTTGGCTTATTTTAACAAACGGTTGTTTACAAATAAAACAAGCATCGTGATTTTCTCGTAGAGATGACGGCGAGCAGCAGAATGTGCTGTCAGCCATTTCTCTGAATGAACATACCCACCAAAGAATTTTTTACGTCAATTTTTAATCAAGATTCAAAGGAAAACGATAGAAGTCGCAATCTTATCAAAATACAGCAGTTTTATTTAGCACAATCCGTAAAATACTAGTTCATGTTTCAGGACGTAGGTAAGTCAGCGTCAAATAATAAGTGCGCTGATGCAATTTTGGCGCGTTTTTCGTGACGTCATAGATAACGTGACGTCGATTTTGGCGACGAGAGAGACTCCGAAGTGATATGTTGTTCGGATGGTGTATCCTTGAACCTTAATTAGATTATATAACCGTTTATTCCCCAAATGGATTCCCTAAATTACCTTGATGTAGCTCTGCGTTAGCACGGGACCGGAGTGGTGTCATTTTATTGGTACATTGTGAATACATAATAGAAACGATCTGGGTGTGGTGAGGAGGGTGGGGGGGGCATAATCTGCAATACTGAAATATTTTTCAGGAATTAGCATATAGTATAAACCAAATTTCGAAACAGCTTGAAAACCATATAAATTTACAGAGGGTTTTTTTTTCATATCAAAGTAAGCAAACAAAGCTACTAAATCATATACAGGCCTATATATAAATTTATATTATAAAACATACCTTGCAAACTCTTCCATACATCATTCACACATTCTATAAATAAGAAGTATTTACAGAGGTTGATACAGTATTAGAGTTTTGGGAAGGGGGAGGGTTATAAAAGGGTCTTGGGCCGCCCCAGATGAGTCCCGAGTCCTGTTTAGATCCTGATCATTCACCCCGACTAAGAATGCATACGACGAGCGAAGCGATCCAGTGATTTAAGGGGGGGGGGGGTCTAGTTAAACACCACAAATCCCATGTATCCCGTGATGATATCAATTATCAATTTCTTCGCGACTCCATTCACCCCCCGACAGTACACCCTCCACTGGATCCGCCACTGCCGATCGGAAGAGATACCGACATGGTCATTCCAACAGGCTGAAAAATCGCCTGGATTCGCGTATGCTTGTAAAATAAGCGATCTTTCCGACTTTCGGCCTATGCACTGCTCGTTGACCAACCTATGTACAGCGGCACCGGCATCATACCTTCGGGATCATTAGATAAAAGACGTACGATCTTTAATAATTCATTTCATTACCATATTCATGATGTGTAACAGTGTTAGCATTGTAAAAATACTCCCAAGACATCAAGCAAACCCTCTCAGGCTCTTTTTGTACACAAAGCAGAGCTCTATTCCTCAGTCTATATTCTATGACAAAAATCTCAGACTCGCAAAACGGTTTCTCTGCAAAAGCGTTTCTTCGAAATAGACTTACAGAGAGTCATTTTGATTTAATAATTTTTAGAATACAATTGTAACGGGCAAGCGTGAAGTAGAGGATTATGTACCTCCTTTTTCTTGTAGATAATTTTACCGCTTTTCAAAATTTGGAAATAGGAGAACAAGCTCCTATAACCGATCCCTGGTAGAAGTTTGAAAAGAGAGTCCAAATTTTCCTTTGAACAGTGCTTTTACGTTAGCAACAAAGGTTTTAACCTTTGAGTTTTGAATGGTGATCGGTCCCAGCGTTATAAATGTCACTTCTAGCGTTCAAGTGTGAATCTAGATTAGCTAAGGGTAAGCCCACCCCTCACCACACTGGAAATTAAATTGAGTCCATGGTTATATTAACGCGTTTTAGACATACAGACGGACAGAAGGATAAAGGAAAGACCCGGAACACAAAATCAGATGGACTAGTCACGGATTATTGCGATTAATTTCGAGATTAGGAGGGTCGTCCGTTTCAATTTCTATATACGGACATAAAATAGTCATCGAACCGTCCTGAATAACAGGGGAAACATTTCACCAAATGTCAATTTTTCCTACCCCAACGTCGATATTTGCCATATCGTGTTTAATTGAACAAACCAGCAACCGTCCTTAGTTTTTCTTTTCGACCTCTCCCCTGCAGGTCACTCTCGGTTTTCACATATTTTTTCGCATTTCTTCCTTTGTTCACGTGTCTCTCGGTGGAGATCAATTCATCATAACATAGAAAATTCATCAAATCATACGCTTCTAATGGAATCGTTCAATATAATACCAAATTAACACACCAGATATTGTCAATGGTGCTTGCAGGTCATTAATCGACAACATATTGGACGATGTTTATTGTAAAATGAAACTTATAACATCAAAGGTCAGGGGCGAATGCAGAATTTGGTTTAAAGGGGGTGTGGAATATATTCCAAAGGCCACCACCCCAATGAGTACAGGGCGAGGTCTTAGTTTGGGAGGGGATGTTCTGAGGAAAGCCCCCGACTGAACATCATCTTACGACGAATGACCGCCTTGTTGGATAAGACAGCATGGAAATTTAAGCCGATTTTATTCATTTGAAATCTTGATTGGAAAATACACCTGACAAGCAACTTTTTACAATTCACAAATCCCATCCCCTTAGCTGTAATTGACTTACTTGCATATTCAAAAATTCTGAACGGTCAAAAATTGAGGTTGAGGTGAAGATGCATGGGAATACATTACATCACTGGTTATTCAATATTGAGCGTGGCATGGAAATTACATCTGAATAAAGTTATGTGGTGAGTGGTAGCGGGCCAGCAAACATTTTTTTTTTAAATTTGACTTCAAACTATCAGACATTAAGTCTACGTGTACATACCTTACTTCGACGATTTGGGGGGGGGGGGGGGGGGGTTTGCGGTTCCCACGCCCCTCTAAATCCTCCATTGTAGATGGAGTAAAACTTCGACCCCCTAAAGTCAGTATAATGATGTCTGATAACAACATAGTCATGGTAATTAACTTTCAATAATTCAAATCGTGGAATCTTAAATGAATTTTCATTTCATACGATGTATTATGAAACGAGTTGTGTGTTTTATATCCCCGAGCCCCGAGTTTCATAATACATCGTATGAAATGAAAATTCATTTGAGATTCTTTTTATCGCATGATATTGTCTAAATATGTGTATTTCTAAAGTGAAATCAACGTTTCTGAGAATTAGAGCGAATCACGCCGTGACCTACATGTCGTCTGTTACGCCATGAGAAGTAGTTTCCCTTCGTACAGATATATTCTGTGCGTAAGAGAAAAATATTTCAAATTTCTATAGTATTTTAGTGCGATAATTAATTCTACAACAATTTTAATCATTTATATTGAATCCGCGTCTTAATTTAACAATTGACCGATATTTGAAAGTTCATACTTGTCAAAGTTTGTGCGACTAGGTTCCAAATTTGACCAATCGCATTCAAGCAGAGCGATATGTAACGTGTTAAACGTGTTATCATATCATATATTTATGAAATGGCTTTATGAAACTGTATAACGGGTGTATCATGTGATAAATGATGATAGGCAACGGTCATGAAGAGCTCTGTTTTATTTTTAGGATGCTGAAATGTGTACCCGTCACTGGTCAAATCTCTCTTTTTTTCGGAGGGGGGGGGGGGGGGTTACATATAAGAACTACAAGTAATCTTTCATTAAAAACGTTATGGTAGATCGTATTCATTGTAGTAATAAACTAGATCCCTTGCATGGGACATGTTTAAAGAAAACGTAGACACTATTTTTTGATTGCTTTAATATTGACGACGAAAAGATAATTGTAAAACTAAAAAAATGTAAAAATAGAATTTTGTATTTGCCTGGAGAAAAAAAGAAGATAGCAGTTTTCCCCATCCAATCGTTAAATGCATCACTTGTTCAGGAAAAGGTACGAATTCGCATGAAATTTTTATGAGCATCCGTCGATCAATAATAAATTGTCCGATAAAACACCATATGGCTACATTACAATGAATTTTAAGCAAATTTGTCTATGTTTTCATCATGAGACAGATGAGAGAGATCAACGATTTGAGTTTCTATGGAAGGGGGTTTCTCTTGTAAATATATGCAAATTAAAAAAAAAAGCATGATAAAAAAAAAGAAAATATTCATTCAAGGAGAGATAAAAATGGAGATCGATCGGTGTATTGGCGATGCCATCTGAAATGTACAGTCTGGTATGTAGTCTGTAGAATTGGTAGATCTATCTTATATCTTAAATCATTTGTACTCCCTCACCCCCACCCCCCACCCCCCACCCCTCACCCCTTCCTTTTATAAGTTGCTGAGGACATACATTCACATGAAGCTGCCGTCACACTGTCCTGATTTTGACATACAATGAAAATACGAAAATGCATTTTTTTTCAAATTCGGGACTGATCGTGAATGTATCCGGTTCGGCACATCCGTAGAGGGGCTGGGGGAGAGCCGGGAGGGATTAGTCCTTTATGCCGCTGACGTCTTACAGCGAGGTTATATGGTAGGGGAATCATCTACGCCGACAAAATTTGCCCCCCCCCCCCCCTTCATTTCAGAATTAAATTATCGTCTCCTAAACAATAGGATTCTATTTAGTCTATCGAGGGAATGAGTCCAGTCGTGTGAAAAATTCACCGCCTGATTCGTTAATAAAACAGTTCTTTTACTAATTACATTGAAACGTGTACGTTCTAGGCTTTGTAAATTGATGTAGTTTCCAATAATTAAGTGAAGATAAAATCTCGATATTATCAGGTTGATGAGGAGCGAAGACAACTATACACAAGGTATACGTGATGAGTCAGTTGTCTCGGAAGAAGGCAGTTTTTTTCTTGTTTTTATTTTTATCCCCTAGCCTGTTTTGACAACCTTTATGTCTTCGAAAATACAAGGCATTACTCAAAATAGGCCAGGACTGGAAAATAAGATCAGACATTCGGACAGACAATAGGATAGGAAAGCCAATAACAGACTGACTTAACTACGCAAAAAATGTTCTTTTTCTACTTTGACTTGAATACTCTAAATGTTACGGTTGATCCATTTTAGGTAACTTACCCCTTGGTTGTTTCTGGCTGGTGTGGGGTCTCGTGGGGGAGGGGGAGCTTCCCTCATGCCGTTTCGCTGTTGTCCACGTCTCCCTGTAAAGGAAAGGGAAATATCTATAAAAGGTACTTGATTTTTGTACAGACCATGTGTATTTGTACAGATTATCATGTTTTTGTATAAAACCTAACTGATCAACGACATATGACGAACGACAGTTTTGTCTTTATTATATTCTTGTTTGTTGTGAAATCACTAGCTGACTGGTTGCATCGCTGGAAGATTATGAAATTTCGAAAACATTGAAAAAACAGTAAACAAGAAGTGTGTATATATTATAACGATTAAAGAAACCCCCTATGAATTACAAATTTAATAATAAAAACAACCAAACAGAAAAAAACCCAGTAATAACAAAAGTCCTTGATGATTTTAAATTGGAATATTTTTTTCCAAGAGAGAGGGGGGTGTTTAGTCATAAACTTATGGGGAATACTGAAAAATAACTAAATTTCCCAGAAATTCACCTCGTCATGAATGTGGTCAGCACGTGTCCACGAAATTATAAAAAGAGATGAATGTTTCTCCTTTCGATTCAATTTCCTTATTAAGGATAACCGTCGTGGTTTATTATTTTTTCTATTGTTGAGTAATAGAAATAATGGTTATAATTAGTGCTTACCTTGGGACTGATGGAAAGATTCCGTTTGATATATCAAAGTCATTGTTGGGTACACTGTGTATGTTTTACAGAGCATTGTCAAGGTGACTGATTATATACAATCCCAATGAAAATCTAGTAACTAGTAAGTTATATGCTAAGACTGTGAAAATAGTAAGTTATATGCTTTATAAGTAATCACTTAAAAATGTGTCAGTCTTACTGAGGCCAAGTGCAATTTATATGGGAAATCAGTAACATTAACTAAGTTTACGTAACCTCTCACCATATACCACATATTACGTGAAATGTGCATCAGGGCAGATACAAGATACATCATTACCGCCAATGGGTAATTTAATGAGTACACTGTTAAGGTACACGTGTAAGGTGGGTCGTAAAAATGTAAACTTTTAATCCCTGTTTAATTTTACAACAACTTTTAAGGCTATTAAGGCACGGTCCATTTGATATTCTGGGGGGGGGGGGGGGGGGGGGGGGCTTGGGTTTTTTGTCGGAGCAAGATTATTTTTTTCGCCCCGGACCGGAGCAAAATTATTTTTTTCTCGCAAAGTTGGAGCAAGGAATTTTTTTTATAACAATTGATGTGAATATTAAGAATGTTTGTGTTTTTCAATAGAAATTCTTTATTCTTACTTTTAAAAATACTCCAAACATTATTTTTATGTAAAACTTGTATTCACATCTAAACTGAGAGAGGTGAAAGATTTTTACAATATACGATATATAATGTTTAGTTAACAAAATGTATAAAAGGTCATGTAACATGTAAGAGGGTCTGATGCAAGTTTTTACATGTAAAAATGAAAACTAGTGAAAAACTTATTTAAATTCTCCTTCCAAGCTTGTATATAAAATCAGACACTATGGTGATACATGCATCTATTATAGTAATGAATTATATTGATAATGTATATAAGCATTTTAATTGTTTCAGTAACATGCATTCTTTTGATATTTTCAAATATGAACTTGCCATTACAGAAGAAAACTATGGTGAACAAAGCGAGCCAAAAATTTTTCATAGAAAGTAAAAACTGCGGCGAGCGAAGCGAGCCGAAAAAAATTCAGGAATTTTAAGCGAATTTTATGGTTATTCTTCAAATTCAGATTACTTGTAAGAGCAAGATTATTTTTTTCTGTCACACCATAAGCAAATTTATTTTTTTCATCAAAATTCAGAGCAAAATTATTTTTTTCGAAAAAAAACCCAAGCCCCCCCCCCCCCCCCCCCCCCCGAATATCAAATGGACCGTGCCTAAAGCGGAATTTCAAAGATAAAAAACCTTCTTTCTTTGTTACATCGTGTTACGTCCAATTTTTATTCCTCAAAAACTGCAGACCTTGTAAATTTATGTCTCGTTTTACGTAAATAATTGCACCAAAATTATTACGGAGAGTATAATTATGTGGAACTTGTAATACATGACCGTCCAGTATTATTCGAATTTTTCCTCATTATCCCCGGGTCGGACAAACAACCCCCGTTGAATTCTTTTCTATATTAGAACATGCTTTGACTTTGAGATGCGTTCTTTACCGTCACTTTCCCTGCAATTGTTGATGGAACTAATGTTTTGTTTGACTAAAATTTATCTAGCCATGACAAACCCTAACTTTCTTGTCAAGATAAGAACATAAAGAGATGACCAATTTATTGCCTTTCCAATTATACTGGTTGACAGCCAAATGACGCATCTAAAGTTGACTAAAGGAACTTGTTGACAGCAGTTAAATGCCCTCTTACCTGGCCGCATAGCTTAAATTCACGACCTTTATCGCAGATTCTGTGGAATGTGTCTCCGTCAATACACAATATCACCAAGTTTCAAGCGAATCCGTCCAGACAATGTCCATTGTAGATATCAACAAGTAAAATTCTCTGATAGAACTCCTGCCATTTGTAGGTACACTAAATAGAAGGTTAATCAAAGCGCGCTCGAAAACAACGATGTTTATTAGTGAAACCGAAATCGACAAATTCCAAATATCACATAAATCCAAAAAGCAACTCCAAAGTGACGACATTCGACGTCATGTAACTTAATAAACGTAGATAAGTCCCTATCACAACATCCTTATCTCTATACGAAAAAATACAGTGACGAATGACAATACATTTTAATTTCAATTTTTTCTTCAAACTTTTTCTTCTCTCACAAAACCGATCCTAATCAATGTAAACAACTGTATATTGGTATAGATCCAAGTTTAAAGTTCGCTAACCGTTTAAGTCTGACACAGTCGTCAAAATATATCCTTCAAATAAATGAAAACGAAGTATACACACACTGTATGTATACACACTATTATTTCATACAAACGACGACAAAGTGAGCCTACGTCCGCTCTGGTCGCGCTATAAGATTTTATCAACCTATCCCCACCGCTATCAGTTTATTGATTAGTAAATATTCCCTCTTCCTCGACGAAAGCCAATCATTTTTCATACTCCATTAATCGCCTAAGTTTGTACGATGTCAGTACTGTACTAACGATAATGGTCAGGTATGGGAGACCCTAAGCTTCTTACATCATCAAAATGTTTACCTACAATTTCATGGGTCCATTGAATGTTCTTAATCTATTGTTAGAAATCGGTGACTCATGTAAGATCAAGATATAGATTTAGATAGGAATCACTCCGTGTAAATTTGAAATAGTCAATCTGTTCTTCAGCCAAAATTAACTTGATCACTGGTGGGGACTGAAAAGAAATGGTGGGTAGGGGTTAAGTCTAGTCTTAGTCGGGTGGGTTGGATGGTGGGTAGGGGATTGGTCTAGTCTAGTCCGGTGGGTAGGGGATTGGTCTAGTCTAGTCGGGTGAGTAGGGGATTGGTCTAGTCTAGTCGGGTGGGTAGGGGATTGGTCTAGTCTGATCGGGTGAGTAGGGGATTGGTCTAGTCTAGTCTGGTGGGTAGGGGATTTGTCTAGTCTAGTCGGGAGGTAGGGGATTGGTCTAGTCCGGTTAGTGGGGGATTGGTCTAGTCTAGTCGGGCGGGTAGGAGATTGGTCTAGTCTAGTCGGGTGGGTAGGGGATTTGTCTAGTCTAGTCGGGAGGTAGGGGATTGGTCTAGTTCGGTTAGTGGGGGATTGGTCTAGTCGGGCGGGTAGGAGATTGGTCTAGTCTAGTCGGGTGGGTAGGAGATGGGTCTAGTCTAGTCGGGAGGGTAGGAGATTGGTCTAGTCTAATCGGGAGAATAGGGGATTGGTCTAGTCTAGTCGGGTTGGTGGGGGATTGGTCTAGTCTAGTCGGGTTGGTGGGGGATTGGTCTAATCTAGTCGGGTTGGTGGGGGATTGGTCTAGTCTAGTCGGGAGGGTAGGAGATTGGTCTAGTCTAGTCGGGTGGATGGGGTTTGGTCTAGTCTAGTCGGGTGGATGGGGGTTTGGTCTAGTCTAGTCGGATGGGTGCTGGTTGAGATATAGTAAAAGTTGTATATAAGAGAACCATTCGTTGTATATTAAAAATGCGTTCGACACCAAGGATTTGATTTGATGTAGCATCTATCTCGAAATGCGTATGACAAAAGGAATACTCTCTTGTGTATTTCGGTATGAACGAGACAAAAAGTACGTTACAAATGTTGTCATTCGGATCTGAATATATCACGGAACGTGTTTAGATTTTGGTATACGCGTATTTGTTCTATATCTTAGTATACGCGCATTGTAAAAGGGACATTTGCAGTACTTCTCGGTATACGCGTATTTTGAACGAGCAATTAATTTTGTTGTATTTCTCGGTATACGCGTATTGTAAACAAGCCATTAATTTTGTTGTATATTTCGGTATACGCCTATTGCGAACGAGCCATTCATTTTGTTGTAGAACTCGGTATTATTCTTATATTGTGAAGAAGCCATTAATTTTGTTGTATTTCTCGGAATACGCGTATTGTGAACAAGCCATTGATTTTGTTGTAGATCTCGGTATATGCGTTATGTGAGCAAGCAATTAATTTTGTTGTCGATCTCGATATACGCGTAATGTGAAAAAAGTTGTTTTTTTCGGTATACGCTTAATGTTCACGAACGAGCCATTAATTTTGTTGTATTTTTGGTATACGCGTAATGTGATTAAGCCATTAATTTTGTTGTATTTTACGACATACGCGTAATGTGAACAAGCCATTAATTTTGTTGTATTTTTCGGTCTATGCGTATTGTGAAGGAACATTTGTTGTATATCTTACAAACGTTACAAGCAAGAGTCCTCCTTCTATTAGTAAATCATCGTGATACCATGTAGAACGCGTTACGAATTACTATGAAAGACTACTTAATGTGCTAAAGGCTGATCAAATGTACGATAAATAATAATTAATATAGCTGTAATAAAGACACGTCATTAATTATAATTGACGCTGTATTCAGTTTTCAACAGAGTTTGCTACGCATAATGATTTATTCCGACCACAAGTTCTAACTGACCGTCACCTTTCTGGATTGTTAGCACTCTATTATCACTTAGGCATAACCATGATTCGTGGTACATTCATCTCTTCTAGCTTTTCAGGTTTACAATGTGTAATACTTCATTTAAATTTGGAACATTAATTGGTTTTGCTAAGATGAGCTGTACCCAAAACCGATACATTGTTACTGAAGGATACGTAAAAACCGAGACATTGTTACTGAAGGATACGTAAAAACCGAGACATTGATACTGAAGGATACGTAAAAACCGAGACATTGTTACTGAAGGATACGTAAAAACCGAGACATTGTTACTGAAGGATACGTAAAAACCGAGACATTGTTACTGAAGGATACGTAAAAACCGAGACATTGTTACTGAAGGATACGTAAAAACCGAGACATTGTTACTGAAGGATACGTAAAAACCGAGACATTGTTACTGAAGGATACGTAAAAACCGAGACATTGATACTGAAGGATACGTAAAAACCGAGACATTGTTACTGAAGGATACGTAAAAACCGAGACAATGTTACTGAAGGATACGTAAAAACTTACAAAGTATGATTCGTCTCCAGCACGCGATCCGTGTAAAGAAAAATCCCAAATACAACAAAACTGTCAAAACAAAACAACAAAAATACAATACATGTATGTCATAGTTTACTCAAATGGTCAGACTGATCAAATATTGGACGAGTTAATCCGGATTAACTTTGGTCGGTCATCTAATGATTTCGGGGATTAACCATGTGAAAGGACAAAGATCGGGAAAGCAGGGGTTGGCCGACTGGTCATTCTAGTGACAGGAATTAACTTGTTTAATATGTCAAATTACTTTAGAGAAATAGGAACTGTATAAGATGGTGAAAAGAACGCGACGTTAATTCGTCAGAAAAAAATCTTTCCATTATGATTTACGTTCGTATCTAATTTTTTTTAAAATCATATAGAAACGTTAAGGTTGATTAGAAAGATAAGGTACAGACAACCCCCCCCCCGAAAAACAGACACCATCCAGAAATGTCGAATTTCACGCGGATTTTTTATACAACCCGTTAAAGAAAACACAAAATTTTATTCAATTCAGAATATACAAACCACAATAATAAATTCACTTTGTAGAATGAATTTCCATCCTATAAAATCCTAAGTAGATGCATCTACACAAATACTTGTTAAATCCATTGAAGCGACCGTGCTAAAAGAAACTTTTTCATGAATAGGCCACGAAGCAAAGCAAACAAGGGACCCTATATAATGGGTATCATTAAATATATTTCGCCGTGAGAAAAATCCACCTTAAACCCCAGAAGGTGCTTGACTGAATGGAGGAACGTACATGCTTTGTATGGGAAATATACACCTCGATTTACGATGATTTACCTAAATTCATGTCAATCACTTTGAGATATTGACAGCTGAATTGAATCGCTTATCATTCTCATCTCAAACTTGAGAAAAGAAAGAATTCCTGTGAATCACTCAAAAATTTAATATGCAGAATTCTATTGAAATCCTTAAATTCCTTGTTCCGTAGGAGCTCGTTCCCTAACATTAAAGGGGTTGAAAATTATTTCTTTTACAGCAAGTTCTTTTTTATTTCACGTAAGCAGCATATGGAACTTCAAATACATTGGCTTAAAAAAAAAAACAAAACAAACAAACAAACAAACAAACAAACAAACAAGAGGCCCAAGGGGGCCACATCGCTCACCTGAGTTGCAGACAAAAGAATGAAAGTGGAAAATTTGATGGAGGCCCTTGATATTTGCTTCTTGTGAAGGTTTCGTGAAATTCTGTGTAATAGTTGAAGAGGACAAGTCGAAAATGCATCAGCCAATCAGAGCCCTGGGCAGTCATATTTGTTAACTGATCGGCACGAGAAACACAAACTTGGTAGAGGGCCTTGAGCACTTGCTTCCTGTAAGGTTTCATGAAATTCTATGCAGCGGTTGCAGGGAAGAAGCTGAAAATGCGTCAGCCAATCAGAGCCCTCTAGGCGGCCATATTTATTTACCCATCGGCACAAAAAAAGACAAACTTGGTAGAGGACTTTGAGCACTTGCTTTCTGCAAGGTTTCGTGAAATTCTGTGCAGCAGTTTAAGAGAAGTCGAAAATGCGTCAGCCCATCAGAGCCATCGGCCGCCAGATGTTTGTGGACCGATCGGCACGAAAAACATAAACTTGGTAGAAGGCCTTATGCACTTGCTTCCTATAAGTTTTCGTGAAATTCTGTACAGCGGTTGCAGAGGAGATGTCGAAAATGCGTCAGCCAATCAGAGCCCTCAGCGGCCATATTTGTTGACCGATCGGCACGAACAAGACAAACTTAGTAGAGGACCTTGAGTACTTGCTTCCTATAAGGTTTCGTTAAATTCTGTGCAGCGGTTGCAGAGGAGATGTCGAAATTGTAAAAAGTTTACGCCGGACGGACGACGTCGGCGCGCTATGACAATAGCTCACTTGTCCTTCGCTAAGGTGAGCTAAAACAAAAAACAACAACAGCCCCCCCCCCCCCCCCCTCCACCTCAAAGTATTTGCATATCATAATTACATAGTTTTCTCGACATATAATCTTAATGCCTCGCAAAAATTAACTTGCCCTTTAAGGCATTATATGTCACGTCATTATTAGTTACCTAGTCATCTGGTGACCTGGTACGGGATGCTACCAGGTCACTAGGTTTTATACCGGGCGAGGCGAAGCCGAGTCCGGTATCAAACCTAGTGACCTGGTATCATCCCGTACCAGGTCACCAGATGACTAGGTAACGAATTTACTCCACCGATGACCTACTTTGATAATTTTAGCCAAATTATTCGTGATATTCATGGAGTGTTTGGACGTTATTGTCTGTATACGCGTCGGGATAACCTTGTGACGTCACAAGGGGTCTGGTATAAAAGGCCCAGCACCCGGTATAAGATATACCACGTCTTCACGTGACCGTTTTTAGCCAATCGCTATCCGGTATTTCCAGGCAAACTTGTCAGAGGTGGGGTAATGTATCGTACATAGCTGTTTAATTTAGTGAATGTAAGATGTGCATTCAGCTTTACAAAGAGTTGCACATACATAATGCAAAATGTGTGCCTAGTACTCTCGTAAGACGCTCTTAATGCCTTTAAAGAAGACTTTAACAGTAAAGCTCAAATAGCATAAACTGTTTAAATGAAATAAATTGATATAAATGACATAAAATGTTAACTTGTTATGTTATGTTATAAATGAAATAATTCCTACATGAAAAATTCAATCAGAACGATTTGTCATGAATGAAATAAATTGTTATAAATGAAATAAGATATTAGTATACCCCGTCCTCAGACGCTTCCTCTCCTTTACATACCTGTATCACATTCTGTATCAAGTACCCGGTCCTCAAACACTTCCTCTCCTTTATATACCTGTATCACATTCTATATCAAGTACCCCGTCCTCAGACGCTTCCTCTCCTTATGAATACCTCAACCAACTCTGTATCAAGTACCCCATCCTCAGACACTTTCTCTCCTATGAATACCGCAACCAAACTCTAATCAAGTACCCCGTCCTCAGACGCTCCTCTCCTATACATACCTGTATCACATTCTGTATCAAGTACCCCGTCCTCAAACACTTCCTCTCCTTTATATACCTGTATCGCATTCTATATCAAGTACCCCTTCCTCAGACGCTTCCTCTCCTATACATACCTGTATCACATTCTGTATCAAGTACCCCATCCTCAGACGCTTCCTCTCCTATACATACCTGTATCACATTCTGTATCAAGTACCCCGTCCTCAGACACTTCCTCTCCTATACATACCTGTATCACATTCTGTATCAAGTACCCCGTCCTCAGACGCTTCCTCTCCTATACATACCTGTATCACATTCTGTATCAAGTACCCCATCCTCAGACGCTTCCTCTCCTATACATACCTGAAACTAAACTCTGTATCAAGTACCCCATCCTCAGACACTTCCTCTCCTATGAATACCGCAACCAAACTCTAATCAATACCCCGTCCTCAGACGCTCCTCTCCTATACATACCTGTATCACATTCTGTATCAAGTACCCCGTCCTCAAACACTTCCTCTCCTATACATACCTGTATCACATTCTGTATCAAGTACCCCGTCCTCAGACGCTTCCTCTCCTATACATACCTGTATCACATTCTGTATCAAGTACCCCGTCCTCAGACACTTCCTCTCCTATACATACCTGTATCACATTCTGTATCAAGTACCCCGTCCTCAGACACTTCCTCTCCTATACATACCTGTATCACATTCTGTATCAAGTACCCCGTCCTCAGACGCTTCCTCTCCAATACACGGATCCAAGTCCTCATTGCTTCCATATAGATCCTCTTCCTCCGCTTTTTCCTCTAACTCATTCTGTAGCAGAGCGGAAGTATTGCCTACAATAGGGACCGTGTCACTTTCACTAGAATTATCCTCGTGAAATAGTTCACCATTTCCGTCTACAAGAGTATCAGACGGTTTTTGTATGATTGCTACAGGTCTAGCGGTTACTATAGCGATCCCTTGATCTAGATTCTTACTGAGGACTCCCTCCTCTGTAACCTTAAGTTCCGGCATATAATCTTCTTGTGAGTTAATTCCCAGGTTACTTTGATCGTATGGAGCGCCATCATTGTCAGAATTGTAAGCTGGGTAATGTATAAAGGAATCCTGTTCGAAGGGAGGTGAGTTGCCAATATGATGCCTTCTAAATGATATATTCTGATCAGATATATCTCCATTATACAAGAATTCAGGAGGAGGTGGTGGAGGAATAGGAGGAGGCTGAGGACCCGGATGAAGGAGGAAAAATATTTGATCTTTTTGTCGATGCCACTGCTCTAAAAGTTGATACAGATTTTCACTTTCATCCAGCAGTTGTTCTGCGAAAAGATAAAAAAAAAAAAAAAAAAAAAAATGAGCATATACAATGTATACATTTCTTAGTCATACGCTAAATCTTCGCAAGTATGTATTATTGTCATTTTGTATATCACTCCACTTTCGTATATATAAACAGCCAATGTGATTCCCCCAAGGTATTTTTTTTCAGAAAACAAAAATGAAAATGACAATTAAGGCCCATATATATAGAATAAATGTCATTTGTGGTTTGTTACGGATATGCAACACACAACAAGTGCATTTATCGCATGAAATGTGCTAGTTAACGCGCACTACATATCTACGATAAATGCACTTGCTGTGTTTTGCATACCCGTAACAAAACACAAATTAACCCTTACTGTGCTATTCCCTACTAATTAAGGGAAGGTCATTTTGCACGTGTGGACTATTCAGTATTGCTTTACTGTTATTGAGTATACCAGTCTGTTGTCCTTTGCAAGCACCACTGTTATTGAATATATCGGTCGTTTGTCCTTTGTATGCGTGACTGCCATGGAATATATCAGTCTGTTGTCCTTTGTATGCGTGCCTTCATTGAGTATATCAATCTTCTGTATTTTGTATGCGTGACTATCATTGAGTATATCAGTCAGGTGTCCTTTGTATGCGTGCCTTCATTGAGTATATCAATCTTCTGTCCTTTGTATGCGTGACTGCCATGGAATATATCAGTCAGGTGTCCTTTGTATGCATGACTGCCATTGAGTATATCAGTCAGGTGTCCTTTGTATGCGTGACTGCCATTGAGTATATCAGTCAGGTGTCCTTTGTATGCGTGACTGCCATGGAGTATATTAGTCAGGTGTCCTTTGTATGCGTGACTGCCATGGAGTATATCAGTCAGGTGTCCTTTGTATGCGTGACTGCCATGGAGTATATCAGTCAGGTGTCCTTTGTATGCATGGCTGCCATGGAATATATCAGTCAGGTGTCCTTTGTATGCGTGACTGCCATGGAATATATCAGTCAGGTGTCCTTTGTATGCGTGCCTTCATTGAGTATATCAGTCAGGTGTCCTTTGTATGCGTGACTGCCATGGAATATATCAGTCAGGTGTCCTTTGTATGAGTGACTGCCATGGAGTATATCAGTCAGGTGTCCTTTGTATGCGTGACTGCCATGGAATATATCAGTCAGGTGTCCTTTGTATGCGAGCCTTCATTGAGTATATCAATCTTCTGTCCTTTGTATGCGTGACTGCCATGGAATATATCAGTCAGGTGTCCTTTGTATGCGTGACTGCCATTGAGTATATCAGTCAGGTGTCCTTTGAATGCGTGACTGCCATTGAGTATATCAGTCAGGTGTCCTTTGTATGCGTGACTGCCATGGAATATATCAGTCAGGTGTCCTTTGTATGCGTGACTGCCATGGAGTATATCAGTCAGGTGTCCTTTGTAAGAGTGACTGCCATGGAGTATATCAGTCAGGTGTCCTTTGTATGCGTGACTGCCATGGAATATATCAGTCAGGTGTCCTTTGTATGCGTGACTGCCATGGAATATATCAGTCAGGTGTCCTTTGTATGATTGACTGCCATGGAGTATATCAATCTTCTGTCCTTTGTATGCGTGACTGCCATGGAATATATCAGTCAGGTGTCCTTTGTATGCGTGACTGCCATGGAATATATCAGTCAGGTGTCCTTTGTATGCGTGACTGCCATGGAATATATTAGTCAGGTGTCCTTTGTATGCGTGACTGCCATGGAATATACCAGTCTGTTGTCCTTGTCATTGAGCATATCAGTCTTTTACTCTTTGTATGCATGGCTGCCATGAAAAATACCGATCAGTCTGTTGTCCTTTGTATGCGTATATATATCTTTGAGTATATCAGTCTGTTTTCCTTTAAATGCGTGACTGTCACTGCGTTTATCAATAAAATGTCCTTCGTATGCGTAAATTGTCATTTAGTACATAAAGGCTTGTTGTCCTTTAATTGCGTGATTGTCACTACATTTATCAGTCAGATGTATGTGTGACTGACATTGAGCATATCAGTCATTTGTCCTTTGTATGCGTGACTGTCTTGTATGTATGCTTTTCATTGTTGAGATGACCTTTGTCTTTTGTGAGCGTGATTGACATTGTGCATATTACGATGTCGTTTCTAAGAAAGTTCATTGTTGGTATTTTGTGTTCCGGAAAGGGATACTGACACAGGTTTGCACATATTTTGTTCGAGCTTACCATTTATAAATCACTTTCAAGAAAAATGTCGATAGAAGCTACTGGGGTGTTGAACACCAAATAACCTTCTAGAAGTAAACACGAAATGTACAAAGTCACGAAATGTAAACATTTCCCTTTGTTATTCTTAAATGAACATAATAATAATTATAGCTTACATGCAATAGACCGACACATTTATTCGCAATAACTCTTGACACTGAAAAATAAACGTCAACAAGGACCGATTGTAAATATGCACACCCGGGTATAACGTACTACTTTTTCTCATAAGATCAAATGAACGCACAAGTATCGCTTTCATTTATTCGCACCTGCCAAAATTACAATTCACTGTGAATAAATACATGAGAAAATACTTTATTTCTATATTTACATTCCCACCAAAACTTTTGTGTTTGTACTAAACATATATCAAAATCAGGACTGATTTAAAAAATCATTTTTCATAAATCCTTAACGTTAACCGGCACATTTTAAGGTTCAATCACCTAGGTAATGTTGAACACTAAATCAAATGTGCAAATATTTCCTATGTATTTTTGTATATATAATAAACGGAGGAGATTTTGTGTCACAATTGCTTTGTAAAACGTTCATGGGAAAGATCACGAGCGGTTTTTAGTTGACAATTTTCTCTGGGATGTAATCTCTATTCAATTACACCACGTCTCTTGTCGTCTGTGGAATTTTAGGTGATAAAATTCCACGATGGGGGAAAAGTCTGCTGTCATTTTATCAATGTTCTTGTACATGCCATGTAAATATAAGTTATTAATAATTTCTTTCGAGGGAATCGAATTCTCAAATCTATTCTAAATATTTTTTTCTGACAAGTCTGGTTAACGCAGTAGTTCGCGCGTTAGCTGTTCACTTCCAGTCTGTATGGGTTTTCTCGCAACATTTTACATTGTTAAACTTTAAAAAAATAATAACGACAATTTAAATTTGAATTTGAAAATGTAATTCCATATTTTAAAGAATTTGAAAAGTAACACAGCATTTAAACAGCTTTTTTTTTTAATCCAGAGCGTTTCAAAATTCAAATATTTTCCAAGTAATATCTGACGATTTGCTATTCAGTAATACATAAATTATCAATTGTATGATGGTCATCTATTCTGGTCAAGAATAGACGTATATTGAGAGATATCCGTTGGTCCCCGTTCTGTCCGTTGGAAAGTTTTGAACATGCTCAATACTTTCCACCTGACTTGTCGCTTGTACATTACGTGTCCGCTGAATATATCCGTTTTGTTCGGTACTCGTCCGTTACAAATGAACGATCGACCGACGGACTAAGAATTGTCCGTTCGTGTGATACTACTATAAATGGGAAAAAAATTCGATGCCCTACACATGTTTTGATACATAATGCACGAGCAGATACAAACATTTCTGTTTAAGGCATCTCTCTCTCTCTCTCTCTCTCTCTCTCTCTCTCTCTCTCTCTCTCTCTCTCTAAAGTATCTTGTATCTATACTATAGTTACCTTGACCTTTGTAGACATAGGTCAGATGGGATGTTTCGTATCCATGGTGACGTATAAAGGAGGCCACATCCTGGCATCTGGACTCAGGGGTCACTGGTACGTTATAATACTGCCCGGAGCCATCGTCTAAATACACCTTCAAAATCAGCTGAAAAATCATACAAGTTTACTATTAAGTGCAGACTAAGTGGAGATAACTTTTTCGACTTTGTCATCGTTTTAAAATTCTTTTTTGAGTAATTTAGCTTAGAGTTATCTTTCTTAGGATGGTAGATAGAAAGCGCGATTGCATACTATACAGAGACCAAAACACAGCCAGATAATTTATGACAACCACTTGCGCTGGTTGATCACGCCCCTGCTAGCCCTAGTTGCTGTACCAAATTGACCAAAATGGGCCGTGGCGGGCAGAGAGGTGATGCAGAGTTACATTGTATAAAGATAACATATACATATATATAAAAGTTTGGAACATAAAACATACGAATTTGTAAAAAGAGACGTGTCAAGTAACAGGAGCTACTATAGGCGGATTCTTTCTCAAGACAGGTGATTGATCTCAGGCGTCTAGTCTTCTCTAACGGAATTGAGCCGTTCTCGACATGAAGTCCCGTCGTCACGCTTGGTCTGCGTGCAATTAGGGGATAACTAGATACTGACATCATGTTTGCGGACGGTAAATGCTGATTTTACCGTAAAATCAGCATTTACCGTCCGCAAACATGACGTCAGTATGTAGTTATTCCCATTCTAATACAATCTATATTTTTTGAAAATAAGACGTTAGCAACGTCAGAGCCTAGTATGTTCTCGTTTTACAGCCGTAACTAAGGAGCAAACAGCCAATGAAATTCGACGATATAGCGACGTTGCATTAGAATACTGGATGCTTGTATAAAACTGCGCATACATGTATGCATCTTTCCATAATCCATTTCTACCTGTAGAATCAGGATGGCTGGGTCGGGAATAGTAATCGTTTGATATAACATATCCCCAATCCATGAAACCAGTCAGTTAAAACAATGTAGATCATGGTCCAATTCCCCTTGTTAAATGATCGTCTGTGATGTTTATTGCACATGATTATACAGGTAACAATGATTTCACCTGTCCAAGGTATGTCAAACATGTCGATATCAAAGGTTATGGTTGTGTAGATTTCCGCAATACACAATATAGCCTGTCGCATTGATCATGATGATATATGATAAATTGTCTGGAATAATTGGATAGAACAGTAATATCTATGGCCATTTTGTCGAAGTAGAAGGAAGGAGTGTACAAGAAAAGAAATGAAATAAACAAATCAATCGTTTAAGAAGTGCTGTTTTGAAGGGTAATATTATAAGAAGATCCAGAAATAATAAAATAATTGATTTTAAAGGCATTTAATTGATCATTGAAAAGCTTGCAGGTCTTTAGGTGATATGCTATCGACTATCTCATTCTCAACTCAATGGAATATAGCCTTACTCTGATTTTGTTTTTTTTAAGCAGAGATGTCTTATAAATGCGGGAGGGTTCCAGTCTTCCCCGGATACTCCGGCTTCCTCCTCCTCCTCAGACCCCCTCACGCGAACATCTGAGTTAATTAAGTTTGTAACTTGTTTGTTATTATTTTAATTTTTTAGGTTTTAAGATATTTCTTATGTGGACAAAATCAAATCCGACGAAAAACTTATAATCATGGCAATGATCCAATGTTTGAAGCGACCGTTCTATTTACACTACCTCAGAATTTAGAATATTTTAAGATATAGTCGTCTGATCACACTTCTACCATTGCTTATATTATCCTATGCAATATATACTCAAACAATCTCATATTTATGTATAACTCTACACACATATTTACACCGATAATCAGCCTAAACAATGTCACGTCAAGTACACCCAAATCTTCCATTTGAGACCCTGTCCTTTAATTTTTACAATGTGTACATCCCTAATAATGTTAAAGCAGTATATAATGTACATACCAAAATCAGTGTTAACTGTATACGCTCCTAGCAGTATACGATGTGACCAGTGTATACGCTCCTTTATAGCTGTATACATGTATACTGTATACACCCAAACCATTGTTAACTGTACACGCTAGCTCCTAGCAGGATATACTATACACGTAGAGTCATTGTTAACTGTACACGCTCCTAGCAGGATATACTGTATACGCCCAAACCATTGTTAACAGTGCACGCCCCTAGCAGGATATACTGTATACGCCCAAACCATTGTTAACAGTGCACGCTCCTAGCAGGATATACTGTATACGTCTAAACCATTGTTAACTGTACACGCTCCTAGCAGGATATACTGTATACGCCTAAACCATTGTTAACTGTACACGCTCCTAGCAGGATATACTGTATACGCCAAAACAATTGTTAACAGTACACGCTCCCAGCAGGATATACTGTATACGCCTAAACCATTGTTAACAGTACACGCTCCTAGCAGGATATACTGTATACGCCCAAACAATTGTTAATTGTACACGCTCCTAGCAAGATATACTGTATACGCCCAAACAATTGTTAACTGTACACGCTCCTAGCAGGATATACTGTATACGCCCAAACCATTGTTAACAGTACACGCTCCTAGCAGGATATACTGTATACGCCCAAACCATTGTTAACAGTACACGCTCCTAGCAGGATATACTGTATACGCCCAAACCATTGTTAACAGTACACGCTCCTAGTAGGATATACTGTATACGCCTAAACCATAGTTAACTGTACACGCTCCTAGCAGGATATACTGTATACGCCCAAACCATTGTTAACTGTACACACTCCTAGCAGGATATACTGTATACGCCTAAACCATTGTTAACAGTACACGCTCCTAGCAGGATATACTGTATACGCCTAAACCATTGTTAACAGTACACGCTCCTAGCAGGATATACTGTATACGCCCAACCAATTGTTAATTGTACACGCTCCTAGCAGGATATACTGTATACGCCTAAACCATTGTTAACAGTACACGCTCCTAGCAGGACATACTGTATACGTTCTAACCAGTGCTAATTGTAAACGCTCCCAGCAGTACATACGGTATAAGCCCAACTTAGTGTCAACTGTAGACGTTCCTAGCAATATACATTCACTCCAGTATATACGTTATACGCCCCAACCAGTGTTAGCTGTATACACTTTTCTCAGTATATACTGTATACGCCAAACCATTGTTAATTGTGCACGCTCATGGCAGTATATACTTTATACGCCCCAAGCAGTGTTAGCTGTATAACTAGTACGCTCCTAGCAGTACATATACTGTATACGCCCAAACAATTGTAAACTGTACACGCTCCTAGCAGTACATACATTTGTATACTGTATACGCCCAAACCAGTGTTATCCTATGTGCTCCTAGCTGTATATACTTACATGTAATACGCCCCAACCATGGTAAGCTGTTTACGCTCCTACCCCTATTAACTGTATCAGTACTGTATATACTGTATATCTATGCAGCGAAATACGCTCTAACCATGCTCCTAGCAGTATATCTGTTAGTGTTAACTGTATACGCTCCTAGCAGTTTATTGTATTCACGGCGAATAATGTGCATACGCTCCTCAGTCTGAATTGTTATCAGGTGATGCAAATAAAAAAAAATCAGAACAAATTTCGTCTAAATTCCCTAATCAAGTTGTGCTGACCTCAGTGTATTATCAATCACAGTGTTTGTGCCACTTCAATTTTAGTTTCTTTTGGTGTCACATTTCGACTCGGGTTTCTATAAGGTCGTTTTTCAAGGGCATTTAGCGTTCGTGCATTCAATTTTGTACTTGGATAATTTGACTGTAAGTGTAATAAAGGAAAATTTACACCTGTAATACTCAGTTTATATATAGACATTGATCTCGGTTCAAATGAGGTCAGTACACAAAATAGAGAAGATCTCAAACTGCAACAAAATGACAGAAAGACAAATCCATCTAAGAAAACACATCTGGAATTTTCTACGGAACTATATTTATGCCTCCTACATGTACGTCAAAATTCAATTATTCATTATTGGAAATGAAAACTGCCCTAAAGGGACGAACTATACCCTTTTTTCTGAGCACATCCATTTTATGACCAGACCTGACATTAAATTTACAAATGGATATTGCCCTATGACACATTAAAATTTAAATATGCAGTAATGACGAATAGATATTCTCTGATATAAGGTTATCATTCAGAGTTAAGGTCACTATATCGAATAACAAGGGCCATAACTCAGGTCTAACTTTTTCGACAGCAATCCCCTTTCTTCATGCACATCTACATATCATGGTCTTTCATTGTGTAAAATTTCACTGAAATCCATCAAATGGTTTGGGAGGAGTTGCGATGACAAGGTTTGACATTGAAAATGCTTGAAAAATCTTAAATTCAAGGGCTATAACTCAAGTCTAATTTTTTCGACAGCAATCCCCTTTCAACATATATCATGATCTCTCATTGTGTACAGTTTCATTGAAATCCATCAATTGTTTGGGAGGAGTTGCAATGACAAGCTTTCGTCCTCGGACGGACGGACGGACGGACAGACAGGGTGAATCCAGTATACCCCCCTCAACTTTGTGTGGGGGTATAAATATCATGTGACATGTTCAAAATAGATTAAGATTTACATTAACTCCAGGGGCGCATACGGCACTTGCTTTGGGGGGGGGGGGGGGGGGTGTTGAATATCAAAAAGGCAAAGCCGGGGTCTTGGGCCGTCTACCGCTCCTCCTCCAAGTGGATCCAGGGCGTAGTCCTGTTGGGAGGTCTTCAACAATACAATATATAATTCTAGGAGCGTATACAGTTATAACCTCCTAACGGAACAATACAATATATACTGCCCCGGACGGAACAATACAATTTATAATGCTCCGGACGGAACAATACAATACTATATATATTGTCCCCAACAATACAATATATTGCTTCACGTAGCAGCGTATAGTTAACCTCCGGACGGAAACGATCTTTTCTCAATTTTTTAGGGGGGGGGGGGGGTTGCCCACAAATTCCATGCATTCCCTTTGCTGTTAGGATATGATGACTTACTTAGTAGTACATGAGCATATATCAAAAAAGACCAGTCAAATTTTAAAGTATTTTACGTAGAAGGGGTTATGATACTACATAATACCGGTTATTTAGAACAAAATGGCTATATTACGCCTAGCTTTAGTTTTTATTATAAAAATGATATATAATTCATCTAAATCAAGTTAGGTCGCTAATTTAAAGTAAGTAATTTGGCGAGAGGTAGCTAGTGAGCCAGCGAAAATGTACAGTAATTTGACTCAAAACTGCAAGAGCCAATAAAATACTTTACTTCGACGATTTTATGGGGGCATGCGCCCCCACGCCCTAGTATAAATCCGCCAATGCATACCTTGAAAAAAAAAAACCTTAATTAGAGGTATTAAACTTGTACGTGCTACATGTTCTATTTTCCATAACCGCAAGATCATCTCTTTCACTTCATATGGGGGTATGTAATAACCGGGAGCGGATACAGGATTTGAATTTCGAAAGCCTGTCGAACTTATGCGATCACGTTTCGTCTGGCGTCCTTCAGCCTGTCCGTCCATAAAGTCTTGTGTGCACAATGGATCCGCCGCTGGTTTAAGGTGTAGCTATCGCATAATATGGATAACTTAGTATGTAGGATCAGCAGGAATTTATACCGGATTAACGTTAATCCACCTGTTACGGTTGTTTGAGGTTTCCTTACTGATTATCTCAATTTTGGATTGAATACACATTTTCGAATGAATACAAAGACAGAATGCAAGAGCACAACATGGACGTTATGAAACAAAGACAGAATATAAGAACACAACAAGGACGCTATAAAACAAAGATAGAACACAAGAACACAACAAAAACGCTATAAAACAAAGATAGAACACAAGAACACAACAAGGTCGTTATAAAACAAAGACAGAATGCAAGAGCACAACAAGGACGCTATAAAACAAAGATAGAATATAAGAACACAACAAGGACGCTATAAAACAAAGATAGAACACAAGAACACAACAAAAACGCTATAAAACAGAAACAGAACACAAGAACACAACAAGGACGTTATAAAACAAAGATAGAACACAAGAACACAACTTGGACGCTATAAAATAAAGATAAAACACAAGAACACAACAAGGACGCTATAAAACAAAGATAGAACACAAGAACACAACAAGGACGTTATAAAACAGAAACAGAACACAAGAACACAACAAGGACGCTATAAAACAAAGATAGAACACAAGAACACAACAAGGACGCTATAAAACAGAAACAGAACACAACAAGGACGCTATAAAACAAAGATAAAACACAAGAGCACAACAAGGACGCTATAAAATAAAGATAGAACACAAGAACAAAACAAGGACGCTATAAAACAAAGATAGAACACAAGAACACAACAAGGACGCTATAAAACAAAGATAAAACACAAGAGCACAACAAGGACGCTATAAAATAAAGATAGAACACAAGAGCACAACAAGGACGCTATAAAACAAAGATAGAACACAACAAGGACGCTATCAAACAAAGATAGAACACAACAAGGACGCTATAAAACAAAGACAGAACACAAGAACAAAACAAGGACGCTATAAAACAAAGATAAAACACAAGAGCACAACAAGGACGCTATAAAGCAAAGACAGAACACAAGAACACAATATGGACGTTATAAAACAAAGATAGAACACAACAAGGACGCTATAAAACAAAGATAGAGCACAACAAGGACGCTATAAAACAAAGATAGAGCACAACAAAGACGCTATAAAACAAAGATAGAGCACAACAAGGACGCTATAAAACAAAGACAGAACACAAGAACACAACAAGGACGCTATAAAACAAAGATAGAACACAACAAAGACGCTATAAAACAAAGATAGAGCACAACAAGGACGCTATAAAACAAAGACAGAACACAAGAACACAACAAGGACGCTATAAAACAAAGATAAAACACAAGAACAAAACAAGGACGCTATAAAACAAAGATAGAATATAAGAACACAACAAAGACGCTATAAAACAAAGATAGAACACAACAAGGACGCTATAAAACAAAGATAGAACACAAGAACACAACATAGACGCTATAAAGCAAAGATAGAACACAATAACACAACAAGGTCGTTATAAAACAAAGAACACAAGAACACAAGAAGGTCGCTATAAAACAAAGATAGAACACAAGAACACAACAAAAACGCTATAAAATAAAGATAAAACACAAGAACACAACAAGGACGCTATAAAACAAAGATAGAACACAAGAACACAACAAGGACGTTATAAAACAGAAACAGAACACAAGAACACAACAAGGACGCTATAAAACAAAGATAGAACACAAGAACACAACAAGGACGCTATAAAACAGAAACAGAACACAACAAGGACGCTATAAAACAAAGATAAAACATAAGAGCACAACAAGGACGCTATAAAATAAAGATAGAACACAAGAACAAAACAAGGACGCTATAAAACAAAGATAGAACACAAGAACACAACAAGGACGCTATAAAACAAAGATAAAACACAAGAGCACAACAAGGACGCTATAAAATAAAGATAGAACACAAGAGCACAACAAGGACGCTATAAAACAAAGATAGAACACAACAAGGACGCTATCAAACAAAGATAGAACACAACAAGGACGCTATAAAACAAAGACAGAACACAAGAACAAAACAAGGACGCTATAAAACAAAGATAAAACACAAGAGCACAACAAGGACGCTATAAAACAAAGACAGAACACAAGAACACAATATGGACGTTATAAAACAAAGATAGAACACAACAAGGACGCTATAAAACAAAGATAGAACACAACAAGGACGCTATAAAACAAAGACAGAACACAAGAACACAACATGGACGTTATAAAACAAAGATAGAACACAAGAACACAACAAGGACGCTATAAAACAAAGATAGAACACAAGAACAAAACAAGGACGCTATAAAACAAAGATAGAATATAAGAACACAACAAAGACGCTATAAAACAAAGATAGAACACAACAAGGACGCTATAAAACAAAGATAGAACACAAGAACACAACATAGACGCTATAAAGCAAAGATAGAACACAATAACACAACAAGGTCGTTATAAAACAAAGAACACAAGAACACAAGAAGGTCGCTATAAAACAAAGATAGAACACAAGAGCACAACAAGGACGCTATATAACAAAGATAGAACACAAGAACACAACAAGGTCGTTATAAAACAAAGAACACAAGAACACAAGAAGGTCGCTATAAAACAAAGATAGAACACAAGAACACAACAAGGTCGCTATAAAACACAGACAGGAAGAACATCAAAATACGATGGACAAGTTCTTGGCTTTAAATCAATCATTAGTAAGTATGACGAATTTGCACTCCGTTCCTGAAACGGAGTGCAAGGCATCATGGACAAGACTAGAATTATAAACGACACAGAAAAAGATGCAGTGAGAGGTCAATGAGTTCTGGGTATACCCGATCCCGAGGCGATAAATTTGTATCGTGTTTACATTTCATAGCTACTTTACACACCAGTTACGAAGATTTCAGTAACTTACGCAATGATCTGTGGGTCTTTACTCGGTCAAATATTTGTGTGGTCAGATTAATATATACCTCAAGGTATTATTGTATATATCTCAGAGAGAGAGAGAGAGAGAGAGAGAGAGAGAGAGAGAGAGAGAGAGAGAGAGAGAGAGAGAGAGAGATCTTACGTCTGGAAGGGTAACATCCCACATCATTCCAGTTTTAAACTCAATAAGCCGAAGTGTTGAACGTACATTACTGACTATATCAAACTTAAAATTTAATACTCTTGTGACATAATCTGAACTGTTCAAAGATTAATTCATTATTACCTGTCAAAAATAATTGGGTTTGATTATTATATATTAAGACCAATGTAAACTAATAATATTAATGTAGAAAAGGGATTAACAGAGGATAAAATTGTGGTTAAAACCTCTTTGTATTTCTTTGGGTCTCGATTAAAAAGCTGCAAAAGAAATCTTAAATTCTCCGCTTATCGAGTTCGAAGTTTATAATACCTTCATCTACAGAACGAATTTGTTGGGTCTCTAGCAGGAGATACTTACTCCCCCCTCCAAAGGCATACGATCTTACTCCCCTGACATTACGATATCACTCCCCTTGCCATATGATCTCACTCTCTGACCATACGATTTCATTCCCCTGTCCATATGATCTCACCCTCTGACCATACGATTTCATTCCCCTTGCCATATGATCTCAGTCTCCCTCGCCATACGAGTCTCACTATCTCACTCTCCCTGTCCATATGAATTCACTCCCCTGGCCATGCGATCTCATTCCCCTGGCTATATGATCTCACTCCCCTGGCTATATGATCTCACTCCCCTGGCCATATGATCTCACTCTCCCTGTCCATATGAATTCACTCCCCTGGCCATGCGATCTCATTCCCCTGGCTATATGATCTCACTCCCCTGGCTATATGATCTCACTCCCCTGGCCATATGATCTCACTCTCCCTGTCCATATGAATTCACTCCCCTGGCCATGCGATCTCATTCCCCTGGCTATATGATCTCACTCCCCTGGCTATATGATCTCACTCCCCTGGCCATATGATCTCACTCTCCCTGTCCATATGAATTCACTCCCCTGGCCATGTGATCTCATTCCCCTGGCTATATGATCTCACTCCCCTGGTCATACAATCTCACTCCCTCTGTCCATATGAATTCACTCCTCTGGCCATGACATCTCATTCCCCTGGCTAAATGATCTCACTCCCCTGGCTATATGATCTCACTCTCCCTGTCCATATGATCACCTTCCCCCGGTCATACGATCTCATTCCCCTGGCTATATGATTTCACTCTCGCTGTCCATATGATATCTCTCCCCCGGGTATACGATCTCTTACTCTGGCCATATAATCTCACTCCTCCGGGTATACGATCTCTTATCATTGCCATATAATCTCACTCCCCTGGCCATACGATCTCACTCTCTCTGACCATACGATCTCATTTCCCCTGGTATATGATCTCACTCCCCCGGCCATACGATCTCACTTTCCCTGGTCATATGATCTTAAAACCTTGGTCATGATATCTCTACCCCGGGCATACGATCTCACTCCCCTGTCCATACGATCTCACTCTCCCTGGTCATATGATATATCTCCCACGGGTATACGATCTCACTCCCCTGGTCATACGATATCTCTCCCCTGGTCATACGATCTCACTCCCCTGGTCATACGATCTCACTCCCCTGGTCATATGATCTTACTACCCTGGCCATATGATATCTCTCCCCCAGGTATACGATATCACTCCCCGGCCATGCGATCTCACTCTCCCTGGTCATATGATCTTACTACCCTGGCCATATCATATCTCTCCCCCAGGTATACGATATCACTCCCCAGCCATACGATCTCACTCTCCCTGGTCATATGATCTTACTATCCTGGCCATATGATATCTCTCCCCCAGGTGTACGATACCACTCCCCGGCCATACGATCTCACTCTCCCTGGCCATATGATCTTACTACCCTGGCCATATGATATCTCTCCCCCAGGTATACGATATCACTTCCCTGGCCATACGATCCCACATTCCCGGGCATACGATCTTACTCCTCCAGGCCATACGTTATTACTCTCCCCGGCCATACGATCTCACTCTCCCGGGGATACGATTTTACTCTCCAGGCCATATGATCTCACTCCACGATCTATACGTTCTCACTTCCAGGGCCATACGATCTCACTTTCATGACCATACGATCTCACTTCCAGGGCCATACGATCTCACTTCCTTGGTCATATGATCTTACTCCCCAGGCCTCCCTGGCCATATGGTCTCAATCCCAAGGTCGTACGTTCTCACTCTCCGTCTCCATGGCCATATGATCTTACTCCCCGGGCGACACGAACTCACTTTCCCTTTGCAATATGATCTCACTCTCCACCTCGATCTCAATATCCCTGACCATATGATGCCACTCCCCTGACCATATGATCTTACTTCCCTGGTCATATGATATTTTGAGAAAATAAACATTTTTAAATATATTACAGGAGAAAATTAAAGTCGTGGTTCTTGTCACCTGTTATGGATATTCTATAATCTCGGGTAACAATTTCTGTTGTTGTTGTCAACTTGTCATATTAGACTTACCTGGTGAGATTGTTCTTTTTCAATCCCAGAGAAGAGTGCAAAGTACATTAAGCCGTGGTAGCAAACATCCAATATTGTAATTAAAATCACAGAAAATCAGCGACCAGTAAGTAACACTACTCGTGTATGGCTCTGCGACCAGTAAGTAACACTACTCGTGTATGGCTCTGCGACCAGTAAGCAACACTACTCGTTTATGGCTCTGCTACCAGTAAGTAACACTACTCATGTATGGCGCCGCGACCAGTAAGTAACACTACTCGTGTATGGCTCTGTGACCAGTAAGTAACACTACTCGTTTAAGTAACACTATTCATGTATGGCTCTGCGACCAGTAAGTAACACTACTCGTGTATGGCTCTGCGACCAGTAAGTAACACTACTCGTTTATGGCTCTGCTACAAGTAAGTAACACTACTCATGTATGGCGCCGCGACCAGTAAGTAACACTACTCGTGTATGGCTCTGCGACCAGTAAGTAACATTACTCGTGTATGGCTCTGCGACCAGTAAGTAACCAGTAAGTAGCACTACTCATGTATGGCACCGCGACCAGTAACACTACTTATGTATGGCGCCGCGACCAGTAAGTATCACTACTCGATGGCTCTGCGACCAGTAAGTAATACTACTCGTTTCTGACTCTGCGACCAGTGAAAAATGGTAATAGTTCCGCAACTGTTTCGTCCATGTTGTTCTGTCAAAATCTGTACAACAAATAGACACTGCAGATCTTTTTCACAGCAAGCTATATAATGTTAAGGTATCATGACTTTTCATGTGCTGTTTTCCATTTCAACAAAAAAATTCAGAGACCAAGTTATTAATTAAACATGCATCTACATAAAAGATTCACCTGTAAACTGAAATCAACATCCTGTAGTATACATTCCTTTGAAAATATTTGATAACACAACAGTGATCTGGAGAGAAAAAAACCGTACTACAACGCTAAGGGTGAAGATAATAAACCATCCCCGACGTACAACTCAGCTGATTATTATATCCATAAAGCAGGAAAGTTGTCTCGGATAGAAATATAAGATATGTCCTTATGAATGAAAGAATCTATTAATAGAGGGAATCCGTCACAGCTAGACAGATTTAAATTCCTTTTGTATAAATTACTTTCAGTTCATCGTGCACAGGTAGATTTCATAATCACCTATTCATAGCATTTAACTACTGGTAAGTAAAGATATATACTTCGTGCATGAAAACCTCGTCGAGACGACACGAGATTAAAACATCCAGTGAATTACTTTTTGGTGATTTTCCCTCAAACCTCATGATCAAATCCCTCCACCTGAATAGCTAGTGCAAGTAAAAATTATATATTTCCCGACCTCAGCAGATAATGAAGATACACACCAGGGGCGGACCCCGCAATCTTAAAAATTATTAGCGACGGCGCAGACATATTTTTGATCAGAATATGTATGTTAAACCCCACTGGAATTTCAAATCTAGAGGGATTTCAAATCGAGGAGTTTGTGAAATATATTGAATTAAGATAAAATAAGTTGCAATGTGGGCAACTGCATTACATGCGCCTACTGGACCGCAAAGTATACAATTACATTTTAATATTAATAGATGTGATATAAACTCATTATATTCACCCATTCAAACCATACTGTGCACTTCGATATAAAAGTAAATATTTAAAGTGTAATCTCATTCATTGGAAAAAGTACACGGAGGACAACATGAAGGATAAACAACCACGAATCAACAACGCTACCCGGACTGAGTGATAACATTCATCAATGTATATAACTCAGAAGCTACTAGCAGTCGCACTCACATTCAGAGAAAAATATTACCATGCAACAAAAAGGCATATCTTATTTTCTCTCAAGTGACAGGAATCACGCATATGAGCCCTTGGTCGATCCTGCAGAGATCGTATTATGTATTTCAAAGCAAGAAAATGAAGAAACATAGGTAATCACAGATTATGAAGCTCGCCTCGTGGCAACTAAATTCAATTCAAACATATTTCTAAGTACATGCATATTGGCTTTTTTAAAGGCATCATCATTCAAGCGGAAAAAGTAGGTCAAGGTCATTTTATGAAAGTTTGATAGAGGATAAATCTAATATGCTAGTTTGGTACATGTACCACTTATACTTTGCTCAATATTGGCTTTTTACGGCAAAATCACTCAAACGGCAAAGGTAGGTCAAGGTCATTTTATGAAAGTTGATCAAAGATACATCCAATAAGCAAGTTTGGTACATGTGCCACTTAAACTTTGCTCAATATTTGCTTTTAAAGGCAAAATCACTCAAATGGAAAAAATAGCTCAGATGCTGCATCCGATGCATGGGTCCATCTCAGCATCTCAAGATGAATCACTTGTGCAACGTTGGTTACTGTAGCATCAGTACTTTGTCAGATACTGAGCTACCTCAAACTTCTTAACCGGACGGGGACGCGGACGCGCGGGGTTATAGCATAAGTTCACTCAACTTCGACGAGTTGAGCTAAAAACCTCTTCCCGTTCAAAGTTTCGTTGAAATAAACTAAAATTTAAAGTACAGGCATGCATTTAGAGCATGCGCGTATCTAGAAAGTGGACGATTAACAGCGACCCCCGACCCCCCCCCCCCCCGCCCAATAAAATATGCCAAAGCTGCTGACATTCTCACTGTTAATGTTTTCAAAACATGATGCAGGTACAACCCATATCCGGGAAAAATTCCAAGAATATAACAGTTCAGTTCGCCCACTCTAGCCGTCATCTTAATTTTAAGTAGCGCGTGAAAACGTATTTTAAAGTAGCTCTAAATGACCTAGCGTGAGTACATGAACGGACAGACGTCGAACAATAAGTATTTAGGCAAACAAGTCGATGTAAGCCAAATCTTTAACTGACTACAAGCAAGTTATCATTACGAACCAAAATATCGAAGAGGCACGTGCAGAGATCATTAAACAGCATGTTGCCTCTTTACGCGTAGTCGGTAGTGTGTAGTTATAATTGAATTTTAAACATTGCAAAGAAAATCGTTTTATCTATTTTTTTTCATGGAGTGAAATTATTATATTATTAAGTTATATAGTAAAAGAGAGAGAACATAAAACACAAGAAGTGTATGAACTGAACAAAATTAAGGGCAGTGGTACAATGAACCCTGCAAAAAGGGGGTTTGGGTTTAAAATACTTTATTTCATCTGTATTTGAAATAGATTATCTGAAAACGCAATGAAAAGAAATTCAAAATATTCCATCACTCGTGTTTATCAGATAATTTCCTCCCTAATTTACCTCTCGAGAATGAACACTGTTTGTAAATACAAAAACATATGTTTGTAGAAAACACAAATACGTACCATAGAGTTGTGTAGCATCTTTCCTCAGTGCCAAACTCCGCGGCATATTTCATACGGACATTAAACCTTTGCTAGTAAACATATAGAATTTCAAAATTTTCTTCGCCTTTATCTTTTTTCCACAGATCTTACGAAGGAAAACGTGACACGTTCGTTACAAGGCCCAGTTTGGCGCGTAGTCCTTTCAGAGTGTTCGAACTTCACAAACATTGCGTTGGGAGTAATTAATGTTTATTCTAAATTGGAAATTCCAGTATCATTTTGATTGATTACAATCCTGTACCTCCTCTACAGGCGAACATGGAACCTTCTAAAAAACATCTGTATCATAGATTAAATAAAGATTGATGGTTCCACGTAGCATCGTAGCAGGTGATTTTGGAAAATTTTCAAGTCCTCCATCAGAACGGGAAGTTTGCTGGGATTTTTCACGTTACCAAGCTTAAGGATACCTTCGTCCTCAGGGGCTTATTACAGAAATAAGAACTTTACATCGTAACAAAATTGTATCTAGACAGTGTATTTTACATTGTATACCGGTACTGACAGACGGATTGGCAGACATATATTCCCTGTATAACAATATATTGTACTGACAGACGGCTTAACAAACACATATTAAGATTCCCTGTATTACAATATATGGTACTGACAGACGGTTTGACATACATATAGACACATCTTAAGATTCCCAGTATCACAATATATGGTACTAACGGACGTATAGACACATCTTAAGATTCCCAGTATCACAATATATGGTAATTACGGAGGTATAGACCCACCTTAAGATTCCCTGTATCACAATATATGGTACTTACGGACGTATAGACACACCTTAAGATTCCCTGTATCACAATATATGGTACTTACGGACGTATAGACACACCTTAAGATTCCCTGTATAACAATATATTGTACAGATTGACAGATGTATAGACACACCTCAAGATTCCCTGTATCACAATATATGGTACTTTCGGACGTATAGACACACCTTAAGATTCGCTGTATAACAATATATTGTACAGATTCACAGATGTATAGACACACCTTAAGATTCCCTGTATAACAATATATTGTACAGATTTACAGATGTATAGACAAACCTTAAGATTCCCTGTATAACAAGATATTGTACAGATTGACAGATGTATAGACACACCTTAAGATTCCCTGTATTACATTATATGGTACTTATGGACGTATAGACCCACCTTAAGATTCCCTGTATCACAATATATGGTACTTACGGACGTATAGACACACCTTAAGATTCCCTGTATCACAATATATTGTACTGATGAACGGATTGACAGGAACCTATATTTCAAATATATTGTCCTAACAGACATATAGACACATCTATAGATTCCCTGTATTACTATATATTGTACCGACAGACATAATGGACACACCTTTTAGATTCCCTGTATTACTATATATTGTATCGACAGATGGATTTACAGACATATATACATTTCCTGTATTACATTATATTGTACTGACAGACAGTTTGATGGATATATAGACACATCTATCTGCTCACTGTATTAAAATATTGGCTGACAATTCATATGTAATATTTTGCAAAGTAACTGCGAGAAATCATGGGCTCTGAATTTCACAAAAAGTTTTTGTCTCGATTAAGTACGAATTTTCTTTTCCTTGCTTCAGACATGATTCCATCGAACAGCAAAAAGCTCTGAAGGGGATCCAAGATGACATTTTCAGATGACTATATAAAACGGGGCCAAATCCAAGGTCTCTGGTAATCTGAGATGGGTAACTCAGATTAAATTGTGAAGATGATGTGTTTGTTTCATACACAAGGAACAATTGTTTTTCTTTACATTTAATAAATTAATTGTGGCATGGCAACCAAACTGATATGAACATAAATATTTGTTGTCTTTCATGTATACCCATCTCTCTCCATAAATTGCATATTAACAGCAACATAATTGATAGGCATTACAATATACATGTAGCAAATATATTCAAATCATACACATGAAATATATTAATCACATAACCATAACATTTACTAAATCACATTTTATACCTTGAGCACTTACTGTGTCAAGATCAAACTAACAAGTCTCCCTTTCATTCAACAGGTTTTGCAATAAAGAAAAGGACTTGTAACGTTAAGAGCCGTATAATCTGCCCAATTTTTACTTGCAAGCTCAACCAGTATGAATAAAAATATGTCCTGTAGGTAAAATTATTTCAAGTGTCTTCAACCAAAATGAAGTAGTTTTGTTAATAAAGAAATAATGAGAAATAACCAATTATTTTACATAGAAGTGTGTGGAGTTTTTTTTTAATGATATGAATAACATGATATTAATATTAGTCGCTTTTGTTGATCAAAATGGACTACAATAAGAAGATTCATTAAGATATATCATGCAAACATGAATTTTACAAAATATTATATTCCAGATTTATCAACGATGTTCTTTAAAAACTTTTCCATTTTTCATTGACTTCTATGCAAATTAAGCACAACCATATTAAAATATCTCTCAATTAGAGCAATTTTATGACTTCCTTCTCCAGATATCTTTTGGCAGATTTTACATCTTATCGTTTCAGGTCCTTCCAAATAAAATGGATTCTGGTTTTATAAACATTTTGTATGTCTTTGAAATGAGAAAGAGAATATTATCTTTTTACAGTTGAAATGAAAATTTACAAAATTTGACAAAAAAATCCATTTTGAATTTTGGAATGAAAGTTAGGTACATGTATTCTCATAACACAAGGGTTTCTTTCTAATCTATGCAGGTATTTGATGTAAGCTATATATGGTAATCTGTGTAAAATTAAGGCAATCAGTGTTACAAGTATGACACACTCTCAATTGATCTAGGTCACGATACTAGAATAACCGTCTATCAAATTATTTTCTGAATCATTGATTTATAAATACACATTATAAAACTTTTGATACATGCATATTTATGTTACTAATTTGCAACATGTTAATTACATATTTTTAACAAGGAAAATAGGTCCAACCTATGATACTTTGTGGAAACACAGTAACATGTCTCTATGGGAGATCAGAATGTGTGGAGATACACCATCTGAGTTATATTTTACCATAACAAACTTCTGTAACTGTACAAAAGATGCAGCCTTGTTTGACATAATCATTATTTCACAGTGCAAAGCATACCCAAGCAAAACAGAAAATCATTTATAAAAGCAATTGTATCTTTCAAGCATAAAATCTTTCTTTCATGAACACATTCTAAAATATCATACCAATAAAAATGTCATTCATATTACATATGAGATTACAGGAATGAAATTTGCAATTTATAATGTAAGTACAAAGACACTTGTTGTACATCTCTGGCAAAAAATTGTGATGAATCACAAAAACTCTATGTTTCCGTCACAAACTGGTTCAGTGTAAAAGCATCACAACTAATTATGTAAAAATATCGCTAATCAACATTTGGAGGAAAAGACCAATTTCTGATCTTTTTAAAGGAACACAAAATATCAAAGCTTACATCCTTTAACATGGTATTCAACATGTTCAATATGACTTCACTGTTAAATATATTATGTCACATAAACAAGATGAAAGATGTTAGAAATATTTCTGCCAATGTCAGCATATTTATCAATATTAAAACTGTTATCTGAAAAGTAGGTCAAACTCCAAGGTAATGATCACTTAGTGTCAAGGTCACAAATTTTGGTACCAATAAAATATGAAGGGTATTTCCTCTTCATATGACTATAAAGGCATTTACGATGTTAAAGCTGAAGCATGCAAATAGAAGTAAAGGACAAAAACAAGATGGCTAGTAATCTTTGATGCAGTGACGTAAACACCCCTGTCAATCAGCTTAGATATTTGGAGTTCCATTATAGAGATGGGCAAGTGGTCTATTGTAACAATATACCCTAATACATGTATATCACAATGGTTAAGTCAGCAGACTAAGTCATGTCCAATAATTCATACTACTTTCATAAATAATCTATAATGAAAGTTATAAATACCATAAAAGACCTGCAGTGGTAAAAGCCCTACAGAGGAAAGAAATGGGTAAGCGACAAGGTAAGATATCTAAGACTGTTATAAACAACCTGAGATCATGTGATCTTAACAGAGAGATGTGATTGGAGAATAAGGCAAGTCACCAAAATTTGAATTCTGAGCTCAACCTGTGGTATCATGTGATTACCTCCATCACATATGGTTACCTCTGTTTCATGTGGTAACCTCTGTTACTAATTATAAGATGGTTACCATTACTATTGTTTATTACTATTCTTTGATCTCTTACAGAATGCCATTCAGGTACTTTTAATGATAGTTCACTGGGGTACCACTCTGTAACCATGGTAACCATTGGTGACACAAGGTTGGTAGAATTTACTTCACAGTCAGTAAGTCTTGTGTCTTAGTATCTGCAGTACTTATGGTGAATACATGTCCAAGATATGAAGGCTTAAATGAGAAGAAATCTGCATCAGAATTTGTTATCACAATGAACAGACAGGGTGGTTAGGCCATTGTAATTCAATATTTTGTTTACGTCCCAAACTTTTTATGAAAGGTACCCTCCCGCGAGGCATGAAAACAAACAAACACAAGATCAAAATGAAGGAATTTGGAAAGGAAGAGTGAAAACATAAAGGAAAAATCTCTTTCTCAAGTGAAGTTGATAAATCTGACTTAATTAAAAAAAAACATCTATTATCTCCTGATATTGATGATGGTATAGGAATTTTATGGTATTTAAAGATCATTTACTGCTATTTTTTTACCTGTAAAATGTATGTTTGAGCATGTTTTTTTCTGAGGAATTCTCCTAAAATATACTCGCCCTCCAACATAAAACAAAATATTTAATTACTATGGCCTTATTATCATTATAATGTGTACAGATACAGACTCTTACCATTTGTCATAGATTTTCAAACTCAATACTTTATATTGTAAACTCATTTAAGTTTGGCTCTTCAAAGAACAAAGTTTCAGAGTTTATCCTTAGTCCTTGTACTAATGGGAAAATTGTGACAAGATTCAATATTTATACAATAATACAATTCAAAATCTCCAACTATGTGTGAAATAGCTTACAGACAGACAGACCTCAATCCAGCATGTTCCCTCAACTTTGTTACAGGGTTTAAATGAATCTGATGAACTTAAATGACACACAACTGAAACTTAATCAATTTGACACAAAAAAGCTGCAAAAGAATTTACTCTTTTTTTTGACAAAAGAAAAGGCTCAAAACCTCTTTAATACAACAAACTATTTGGAATGGCAATTTCTTATGATACAATTTTGGGAAGAGTGCCTATACAAAATACATATACATGTACAATGCAAATATGAGGTATTGCATTAATTTATCTAATTATACAAATACATATATCAGTGTTAACATAGAATAAAATATAACATTGAGGAGGGGACAAGGAGGGGGGGGGGGGGACAATGAGCATTAAGCAAAATATAACAGTAACTACTATGCCGCATTAACAATTCAAATCTACGCATTCTCATGAAAATAGAGAAAATGTAGCATTGCACACCTCAAAATCTTGGCATGGAAAATGGTATACACATTTCATATGTCAATAATATTTTATTGATTTACATGTATATACAGGAATTAGGAGTGATTTTACACGTAAATTTACGTTTTCCGCTACTCTCCAGCTTTTTACATGTAAAAACTAATTTAGTGATGAGAGTGATGTTAGATCTTTATGGTCAGGGATGGATCAATCATGAGAAAGAGATGAAATTTTGAAGATTCTGTCTTAATAATTGCTTCAAAAGTTCATATGATGTTTCACTTTGCTCTTTTTCATTTTATTTGAATTTTTAATTTCAGCAAAAACTATTCACATTTTAAACCAGTAAATTCTGATTGCTTTGTCTTAGCCTTCTTCAAAAAGTTAGATTGGACTAAATTAATTTATAAGAGCCTGACAATGGAAAAAAGTAAAACAGACAAATTCAAAGTTGTCAGAAAATAAAAATAGACTGAAGCCTGTTTACACACTGGAAGTCACTCTCCATTAAGTCTATCACTTAAAACTTGGCCTTGCTGTTTAGAGACCTTTACTCTCTCTTCTTTACTCAGTATAAAAGGACGAAGTGGAACAGATGGGTCAGGAATAAGTATTCTCATTTCTGAAGTTGGCCAAAAGAACAATCCATTGCCAAACGTGTGTGCCAGTATTTAAATTTGCATGCCAGTAATTAAAAATGAATAATATATAATTTCATCTATTTTGTCAAGAGATGGTGATCTTACAACCAAGAAAATCACAAGTCTAGATATATACATAAAATCTGTTAATTCTTCATAACTACTCCACATAAAATACTCAATAACCTTAAATATCTGTAATATCTTGTAAATGAGAAAAGCAAATCAACTAATCTGCATGAGAGATCATTCAGGAAGTTTTGTTCTGATCGGCTGCAGGTCATTTGAAAATTTACATCCCATCTTATGTGTTCTGATTGGTTGAGGGTCATCTCAAAATTTCAGTTCCGCCTTATGATTGGTTGACAGGATGAAGGAATGAGGCAAAGACCAAGCTTCTGCTACACGGATGATGAAAGTGTCTGGCAATGTTTAAAGTTGTCTATGAACAAATATTCACATCATCAAAACGGTCGATTAATTAACTGATCTGAGCTAGCTGTCCGTCCCCTCACACTAAGATCACCATAGGATCGCCGGCTCTCCTGTAATACAAACACCTGAAGTACAAATTTTGAACAGAAATGAAACCAAAGAAAACTACAACATAAATCATAACAAGCTCCCTCACCAATAAATCAACCTACATGTAAAACTTAAGAATTAAACATGCAAAATAGCTGATAATGCATACACCAACTCAATCTATGAAAAATAATTCATTGATCATATACAGAGATTAATCTACAATTTGATCTTGAGGGACGCAATGAAACTTGGCCAATGGGTCCCCAGCCAAAACAATGGGTTCCAGCAGAAATTAATGCGTCCCAATTTCTACAAACCTTCTTTTATGGCGGCGTTTTAAGTTCATGAATACAAGTGAGCTGACCTGCTCGTGGCTTTTTATGTCCTTAAGATCGTTAACTTATATGTTCCACAAAAAACGTCTAACTCTTAAACTTCAATCTAATTTCGCTGAATTAAGTATATTGATTGTTTATTTAGTTATCGATACTTTGTACATGTGTTTATAAAGTAAAACGTTATCCAAACAAACCAATTCTATATGGTTTACAAAGACGGTACAATGATGGTGTGAATTAAACGATTACAATAGATTGATTCATAATGTCATGTAAAGTTTACAGTGGAGGAATTTTTCATAAATATGTATATATCTGTATCCGAATGATATAAATATGTTAGACTCGTGTCAGACTGCATATTACTTTTAATTTTAAAAATTATGTTCCGCAATGATTTCTCATACGATATCACAGATCTGTTAGGTTTAAAAGAGCTGTCAAAATATAAACAAGAGACATTTACACGTTATACAGCTAATACACTTTCTCAACTTTGAATGTTTAATATATGTAAACATGAGCTAAAACGGAGGTATTATACGAAAGTGAACGATGCGCACTGTGGGACGCAGCGAATGGAAATCAATGGGTCCTGGGCGATTTTTATGCGTCAGAGACGCAGGACGCAGAGGTAGATTAATCACTGCATATATATATTAAATAGTTCATTGATCATATATATATATATATCAACTCAGGAGTGTTCAATGTTTAGCCAAAATAAGTTACACTAGTATCAAATAGCACTCATACTTTTTACCATGGTAACTAGTAATTATTTTACAGATCACACAAAAACAAGTATAACAGAAGAGAATATATAAGACTTACGCTGAGTTTATCATCACTACTGTTTGTATTGAGAACTGACAGTGAGCTTGCTCTTTTCATGCTGAAATAAAACAAGATAGGAGCATATAGACAACCACTTAACAGAATAACAGTGAGTCCTTTATGTTCACCTTGAATATACAATCTTTGTTTTACAATGACATGCTTTATCTATTTCCATGTGTCTAATATTCTGATGTCAATTAGCATCTATTTGATTACTTTAAGACTGCATAATTTGACGGAAAAATTCAAAGAAGAATGTAAATTTCATAAAAATCCCACAAATTGTTCTACACAAATTTCAACCACTTGATCTCTATCAAGTATCAAAGAAACAAATATCTACAAATTACTAGCAGATTCCCCTGTGAACACCCATTAGGCAGCTAGAATTATATTCCAACAATTCTGGTTGCCTATTATGACGTCACGTGAAAATTTAGAATATAGAATTTACCATGTTAAGCTACTTTCAATGCTGTAACACGGAAGATCAACTATTTTCTCATAAATAAGGGTTTCTCACATGAAACCCTTTAAATACCTTAAAACAGTACGAATGTACAATGTAAATATAAGTAATGACTGTCTTACTTGTGGGGTACAATGGGTGTATAACTCTGGTTGGCTAGTGTAAATCATCCAAAAATTACTTCCCGATTCAAAGAATTTGTATATGACCAACCAGAATTATACAACAGTGAACACAAAAAGTAAGTCATTACTCAATTGTAAGTTAACAAAATGTCTAACAGCCATGATGTGTGATGTAATATGAACTTACTCCTGCACATTTCACACTGTCAAAGGTCATACCTGATCAAGACCAAGTGGCAGAACATTTGTTTATAAGAGTTTTATTTCTACAATATTTCACATCCCATGGAAGAATCTTATCTTTGATTTTGGTGTATTTTCTTATTGATATAGAAAGTATGGATTATTAGTCGAGGAAATATGAGAATAAGTATATCTTTCTACAAACTGGCTTTATCGTAGTGATGAATACCTTCTAGCCATGATAATGTAATAGGTATATATCTTATTATAAACTGAAGAAAGATTTATTTCAATATTCGAGAAGAAAAATTTCTAGGCAGATTAAATTCAAGTCAACATGCACTTAGCGTTTTGTAAATATACTGATTAATAATTTTTCAAAATTAATATTTTCATTGAGTAACTATCCAAATACTCTGTTCAATGTATGATCTTATATATTACAGGTTGAAGTGCACTGTTTATAATCTATTTAGTTAGCCAAGGGTCCGGTATCATCACCTCAACCTTGGTAATCAGTGTACAAGTCAAATAACATTGAAACTGTACAAGATTTGACACCAAGAACTTTATAACATCAGATCATCCTGATCCTATTTTGGATCCTTATGGAGAATCCGGTTTTTATCTTGGATCCTCATGGAGAATCCGGTTTTTATTTTGGATCCTCATGGAGAATCCGGTTTTTATCTTGGATCCTCATGGAGAATCCGGTTTTTATTTTGGATCCTCATGGAGAATCCGGTTTTTATCTTGGATCCATGGAGAATCCGGTTTTTATCTTGGATCCATGGAGAATCCGGTTTTTATCTTGGATCCTCATGGAGAATCCGTTTTTTATCTAGGATCCTCCTGGAGAATCCCGTTTTTATCTTGGATCCTCATGGAGAATCCCGTTTTTATCTTGGATCCTCATGCAGAATCCCGGTTTTATCTTGGATCCCCATGACAATTTTGTCCTCAAGTTCCATTTGCATGTTTTTATTGGGTTTACTTGGAGAATAAAATTTTCTCGTTCAGTTCAAAATTGTCTGAAGAAAGCCAAGGCTGAGAGAAGATGGAACCTTGGCCAGCATAGATGACAAATATTACCATGAAAAATATCATCGATCCAAAAGTTGCAAGAAAATTCTTTAGATTCTAAAATTATTTTTTAAGTGTAACAAGTGAGCACAAAGCATACAAATAAATGTTGATAATCAAGAAGCAAGTTTAGAGATCAAACTGCATGAAAGTCTAATGGCTTAGTACTGAGCAACTAGTAATGATACAATATGATCTATCACCAAAGTTGAGCCGTAGGTTGCTAACAGCACACAAAATCAATAGTGTACCTCCTCCCTCGGAAGGTGCTGTGTGGAGTATTCATATTGATCATAGTCCATAAAATTCTCTGCCTCACTTGTCCACCAAATACAACAAAATACCAAAACACACCATCAAATCTCAATATGTCTTAAACATTTGTATTTTATTTTCAAAAATTTAAAATAATTTAAGACTTCTGATAGTTAACTCTTTTATTAGTTAAAGATAATTCATACTCATTGCAGTACTTTTTCTCTCAAAAGATTCTTACCTCATTATACAATCTTGATACAAAAATTTGACTTTCATTCTTTATTCAATGCTATTCTTGTCTTTCCACATTCAGATGTTCTAATATTTATATAAATTGTTTCAGTCTGATGAGCTTTGTACCATATAAACATGATAAAGCAAAGTGAAATCAATAGGTCCATTTGACTGTCTGCCTGACAGGAACTTTACGGACATTATCTTTGACTGTCTGCCTGACAGGAAATTTACTGACGTTATTTTTGACTGTCTGTCTGACAGGAACTTTACTGACGTTATTTTTGACTGTCTGCCTGACAGAAACTTTACTGACGATATTTTTGACTGTCTGCCTGAAAGGAACTTTACTGACATTATTTTTGACTTACTGATGTTATTTTTGACTGTCTGCCTGACAGGAACTTTACTGACGTTATTTTGGTCCAAAGCACATACCAATGACCCATTTTTACTTATTAAACACACCAAGAATTCTTTCCCATAAATCAAAATCCTGTTCGTATTTATTGTTATTAGATTGTTCCTTCATCTTTTGATCAGTATTGTATTTTTTAAGAACAAATATTTCTAATAGACACATGAATTACAGATTTTTTCAGTAATATATATATATATATATATATAAATCCTTTAAATAAGTAAAATAAGAAACTCTCCCAAAGTACCAATTTTTACAGTATTGGGGAAGAAATTTTCAAATGCACAAAATAAGAATATTAACTTTACTTGTGCAATGTATCTCTGATTTTTATACTTTGACAGTAACTAAAACATCATTAGGTTAAATAAGAGCCCAATACACTTTTTTCATCGACCCAATATATTTTTGTATCCCCCCCCTGTAAAACACTGTATAACGAATTTATCCCACCGATGGCTTTTGGCTTGTGTATGTAACGTCAACATATTTTAAAGCTTTTTGGTGACGTCAATATCGTAAAGCGTCTTAATGGAAGCAGGATATTAAAATAATATCCTGTCAGTAAAATAATACAACATAATATTAGGTTCTTCTCGACCAATCAGATTGCAAGAAATTTGCAAGAGGTGGGATAAATATACATATACTGTCATCCTATTTTCGTATTGCAAAAATTTAACTTGCAAAAACAAAGATCCTCTGTTTAGTCTGAACATTATTAGATTTTATTCTTACAAAAAATTTGATTACAATTTGAAACTACTGTCCGCGAGGCTCACTTCGGAAACTAGATAAACGCGATTTTGACTATTTTATCATGCAGAACTTTATTCAAAATTGATACCATTCAGTAGATCTCGGTAAGTCGTAAATTTTGGTATAAGTTATATAATAGTCAGTGCACACAATCAAAATTAATAGACAAAGCAAAGTTTAGATGGGCCATTTCCCATGCTAATATTTCCCGTGATGTCGTGACGCTCTCCATAGGCTCAATGTTTAACTCGACAACATCACGCCGAAAGGGGTAAGGCCACGAAGCCCCTAAAACGGCCCTGCAATTTTCCTTAAAAATCAAATTGATGATAAATACTTGATATATCACATGAAATATAATGAATGTTTCCCGCTTTTAATAAAAAGAACATATCACGGTCAGAAGCACCATAAAAAGAATAATGACGTCATATTGACGTTACTGACAGAATATGGTAAAAATGCTAGAAAATGTGTCTATCATGGAGAATTTAAGCGTGGTCACATTCGTCGCGAAACATAAAACTTTCATGACAAGAAGATATAATTGTTATCTTTCATTTGTAAATTTTTCATGCTTCTCGATGCATGTGGCCAATGTTAATTTTAAAGAAACATGTAGGTTTTGCAGCAATTTGACAGAAAATGGCCGATATGGGGTTTTCACAGAGCTCATAGTTGCTGATACATGCATTATTTACAAAATCTAAACACATAATTTAGTAAAGTTAAAAATGTTATGATCGCTGAGCGATATAGTCCCCTACCGGCGGCATATATTTATGTCCTGCAACTCTGCCTATGAATTACTCTTCAATTGAACATATACATGTATGAGTTTAAATTAAACTTACTGTCTGTGCAGCTCAGTTCTGAGGTTTTATCTGCTTTATCGATTCGAAAAAGAGGTCAAGCGTGACGAAAGTTGAACTTGTTCTGTAACTATCCAAGACTAAGCTGAGTATCAAATTTCACCTGAATATCTCTGTTGCAGAAAAAAGTCTGGAAAACTGACAAAAACTGAATTTTCCAAGTCATAAAGGGGCATAACTCCTCGAAAAATAGGTCAAGCATGACATAAGTCGAACTTGCTCTGTAACTATCCAAGACCAAGCTGTGTATCAAATTTCATCTGAATATCTTCATCCGTTGCAGAAAAAAAGTACAGAAAACTGACAAAAACTTAATTTTCCAAGTTATAGAGAGGCATAAGGGAGCAACCATTATATTTTTAGGGGGGGGGGGGGGGGGGGGGGGGGGGGGGGCAGGAAGACTTTTGCCAGCCGGAAATTTTTTTTCGGCCATTTTAAGAGCCGGAAAATTTTTTTCGTCGGCCCTTCCGGCCGGATTATTTTTTTTTTGTAATTTTCCAATGTTGAAAATTACCCTAAAGTTTAAATAATTCAGCGTGATTTTTCAGCGATATTTAACATCAAACACACAATGAGTTTATCTCTTGCCAGCAGATCACTTCATTTTAATTTCTTGAATGGCATATGGTGCCTATAATCTGTTTACTAAAATGATACTCAACGGAGACAGGCTATATGGTGCTAATGATTTTTGAATTTTATTTATTCACTCCAAATTGCGTAAAGTTTGTTCCATTTTTTATACTTTATGATACACAAAAAAGTGTTTACTGGAAAGGAAGAAGAGAGGGGTGAGGGGCAATTTCATGATCCGGAAAATTTTTTTCGCCGGCCCTTTGGGCCGAAATTTTTTTTTCCCTAAAATTACGATCCAGAAAATATTTTTTGCAAAGTCTTCCTGCCCCCCCCCATAAAAGTCAAATGGTTGCTCCCTAACTCCTTGTAAAATAGATCAAGCGTGACGAAATTCAAACTTGCTCTGTAACTATCCAAGACCAAGCTGTGTATCAAATTTCATCTGAATATCTCCATTCGTTGAAGGAAAAAGTCCGGAAAACAGACAAAAACGGAATTTTCCAAGTCATCAAGGGGCATAACTCCTCGAAAAATGGGTCAAGCGTGACTTGCTCTGTAACTATCCAAGACCAAGCTGTGTATCAAATTTCATCTGAATATCTCCATCCGTTGCAGAAAAAAGTCCAGAAAACTGACAAAAACTGAATTTTCCAAGTCATCAAGGGGCATAACTCCTTGAAAAATGGGTCAAACGTGATGAAAGTTAAACTTGCTCTGTAACTATCCAAGACAAAGCTGTGTATCAATTTTCATCTGAATATTTCCATTCGTTGCAGAAAAAAGTCCGGAAAACTGACAAAAACTGGATTTTCCAAGTCATCAAGGGGCATAACTCCTCGAAAAATGGGTCAAGCGTGACGAAAGTCGAACTTGCTCTGTAACTATCCAAGCCCAAGCTGTGTATCAAATTTCATGTGAATATCTCTATCCGTTGCAGAAAAAAGTCTGGAAAACTGATATTCGGACAGACGGACGGACAGACAGACCGAGAGGAAACTAAGAGTCCCCTTCGGCGTTGCCGGTAGGGGACTAATAAAGTATCAAGTCACAAAAAAATATTCAATCAACTCAAATGTTAAGAAACAGGGCCGATTTAGGGGTTTCGTGGCCCTACCCCTTTAACATTGAAAACGCCCCATTTAAATTTTATTTTGTCTGTATAATTTGATTGCATAAACCCTGGACTATGTAACATATACCAAAATTTACGACTAAGCGAGATCTATTCAATGATATAAATTTTATCGTAATTTTTGCATGACAAAGTTGTCAAAATCGCGTTTATCCTGTTTCCTAAATGAGTCGCGTGGACAGTACAGCAGGGGATTTAATGTAAGTTGTTCTTTCCTTTTATTCTAGGAAACAAGTTCATTTTAAAAGAAAAAGACAGAACAAGAGTCATCTTGATGATCATTTTCATGTCAATTATATAAGTGATCAGACAAAGCTGGAGAAACAGTAATTGTGTGACCAGAAATTTCCACATCTTGGAATGAAACTGGTTGCAGATTTGGTTAAATTAACAGAATTAAAGAATACAAATTCCGACATAACACACTGTACATGTGAAGCTACAAAAACAGAAATGTTACAAGTCTAGCAGTTGTCCATATATAAGCTGGGAGAGGTACATAAGTGAAATCTCTCATGTAAATCTTTCCTTTTTATGGTCAGAAAGCACATTGCCAAGTAGGGAGTATGAATGATTGACTGAATGCCAAGTGTATAAGGACATCTTTGAATATAATAAAAACATCTTCAATTATTGGTGATTAAAAGGGTGGGATAGGGAATCTATTTGATAAGCTGCAAATTTCTGGATAAGAATTTAATTCCTGTGCATGTAGGTTTAACAAGGGGAGAGAACAAACCCTGTGGGCCTGTAGGGGCGGTACGAGCCTGACTCCGGGTCATCCCAGTATCTTGGTACGCCAGTAACAGAGGCGTCATACAAACTCCATGTACTGAAGCAGATATACCATCATGCAATACACCATAAAAACACATTGGAAAAAAACAATGAGGATAGAAGGAAAAAAGATCGCCAAAAATGGTAAAATTGAAATGAAGAAAGATAATTAATTAGTAAAGAGTACAATTGAAATAGAGGCAAATAATATTGATAATATCAAATAAAATTCACAATTTTAACTACACCAATATATACAAGTTTATTATAACTATAGCTGAAATAGTTTTAAAGAAGAATACCTTCCCCAAAGTAAAATGTCTTTTTAATCTATATTCAACAAGGCAAGGCAAGCATAAGTAGACATAACCATGTAGTAAAAGAAATAGCCTACTGGGGGCATACCACCCTCACTTAGCCAATCATATTTCAGTATACCGCATTCTAGCCAATCAGGACTCTGTATATTTGTATGTATCCTTACCTTCCTCCATTTTCCTCCCCTGGACGGTTGCCTTTCAATTTCTGCACCAATTTAGCACTGGAACGTCTTATGGAAGCTCGAAGCTTGGAGAAAGACCCGCTTCTCTTTAGTTTACCCTTAATTAGTCAGAGAGCTAATTATGGACATGGTTCTAAACAAATTCTTTAGAGAAAATTAGTCAATTGACTAAGTGCTACTATATTCTGAGCATACTAGATGATTTCTTTCTCTATCTAATACTACCATACCAATGTTAATATCTCTATGTTGAAATTCAAGAACCTATACCTTAAAATGAATTGAGAATTTATGAGTGTTAGTTGTTAGCCCAGGCATAAAATTCTGTTTTAAATTTGTCATCTACAAAAAGCTTTAATCAAAATAAAAATTCAAGTATTCAAATTAAAATGTTAATTGTGCAAAAAAGAATCTGATTTATTTTCCGTATAAACTGACAATGTAAAGAGAGGGGGATGTGAGGTTAGAACTTGCTATGAAATGGGAATAAGTGCACAACAGTAAAAAGTTTGTAAGGTGGGTAGATCTCTATCAGATAAGCACAGTCTCATAAATAACGTAAAACGGTCGTAATTTCCATTCATGAAGACAAAGAAAATTAAAGAGGTATTGATATTTAATATAAGTGTCAATATACTCCAAATAATTTACATCTAAGTTCTAAATTTTCTTGGTTTTCAATACATTTCTAGGACTTCAAAGACAGTTGATACTACTGTGTGCATGCATGACCAGAACTGAAATATTTCTTCTGAATGGAAATCAGTGTGGAGAAATCAGTGTGGAGAAATGGTTGTGGAGTAAAGAAAAATCTCCTTTTCCTTCCAAAATATTTTTGCCACTCTATTTCTATTATCAGAAGTATGGAATTTCTTCTAGGATGTTTGCAATATTTCTAAGAATATATCGTCGTACTCATAATCTCTTTGATTATGATGTAAGGTCATTTCTTGTTTCATCCTGTTTTGTGTCCTTTTGATATTGAATGTAACATCCAGCCAGGAAAAAAAAAAGAGAAAGTATAAAAGATAATTTTCCCCTTCATAGTGTCTGACGGTATAAACCAAAACCTTGATTTACTTCGTATTTCATCAAAGCAAAAACTCATGATCAAATTAACACTGTTACATTAATACTGTTATTGCAGTACCTTTATATTTCCTAAATAAAATCTAATATTTCATTCTGAAAAAGACATTTAATTTCTTATACTTCTTAGGGAGCAACCATTATATTTTTATGGAGAGATATTTTCAGAGAGAGTTATCGTCCATGGAGTGAGGTGGACACGTTTTTGGTCAGCTCCGATAAATAAATAGTATTTTGCAGTTAAATTCACTATTTGGCCATATTGCATTGGCACTTAAAATAAAAATAACATACTGCTAAACTCATTTTGGCATGGAGCTTATAACCAATATTATTAAGAGTATTATCCATGTGCGATCACCCTTTTTCGTTTCTTTGGGGCGGGCTGTCTGGGTTATTTTTCAGAATAACACAGGAAATCTTCGAACATTTGCTTGAAGTACATACACAATTTCTTTCTTCTCGTTTGTTTTACCAAATAGAAATCTATGTTAATGAAGTAATTGGAAATGGCTGAAATAAAAATAGGTTGCCTTAACTGTCGTGGTCTTTCTTCCGATAAAATTAAAAGACGTGATATCTTTTTGTACTGTAGACAAAATTTTGATATCATTTTTCTCATTGACACTCATAGTACAAAAAAAGTCGAGAGTAGTTGGTGTGCCGAGTGGGGTTATAAAATAAAGTTTAGTTCTTTCGAAAGCAACGCAAGAGGAGTCGCTATTCTGTTCAGAAATACGTTTAATTTAAAAATATTTAATGAAATAAATGATCCGAACGGTAACTTTCTATTATTAGATTGTAACATATCTGAGCAAAGGATAACTCTTGCTGCTCTTTACGGTCCAAACAGAGACGAGCCCGATTTTTTCAATAAATTGTCAGATCAAATCGACAAATTGGGAAATACCTCCATCGTTATGGGCGGGGATTGGAACGTTCCTTTGAATTATAATATAGACACTAAGAATTATAAAAAGAATAACAATATCAAGGCAAATGAAAGGATACGAAATATGATGGAATATCATGACTTAGTCGATATATATAGATATCATAATCCAAATAAAAGGCGATATTCGTGGCATGGACCGCACAATAAACAAGCCAGATTAGATTATTTTCTTATTAGTTCAGATCTTCTACCATTCAATATTAATAATGATATAGGAATAGCTTATAAATCTGATCATTCTCCTGTGTCCATCAAAATGAAATTTATCAATCAGGTTAGGGGAAAAGGGACATGGAAGTTTAATAATAGCCTACTTAATGATATTGAATATGTTAAACTAATTAAGGACTGTATTCATGAAACGACCATTGACTATACGAACGAAAACGGAGACTTGACGATTAACGACCAACTTTTTTGGGAAACACTAAAATTGATGATTCGCTGGGAATTCTTCAAAATAGAAAGGGGGTCAGACAAGGTGATCCGATGTCATCTCATATCTTCCTTCTGGTCGTCGAACTTTTAGCAGCAGCAGTTAAATTTAATCCGAATATCAAAGGTATAAAGATCGATAACTCCGAATTTACTATTATTCAGTACGCTGATGACACGACTTTGACCTTGAGCGATGACCCTAAAAGTCTCAACTCGGCACTCCAGCTTATCGACATTTTCTCAAAATTTTCTGGTCTAAATGGAAACCACTCAGATTTAATTAATTTTTCTATTCTTCTATTTAAAAGATACATATATATATGTAGATGTACAGAAATATTACCAACTTTTGAACAAGCTTTATCTTTCATGAATTATCATCGTACCATAGAATTACATTCTTGTATCTATTATACCACAGCTAAGGCCAAAAAGATAAAAGAAAAATGGCAAATTATATCTCAAGTACTTCAAATATGAACTACAGTGTATCTTTATGTTATATGTCATGATAATCATTTATTGTATTTATTGTCATACCATTTTCGAAGTTTTTTCCACACAAAACATGAATAAAAAAAAATAAAAAAAAATATTTTTATGGGGGGGGGGGGGGCAGGAAGACTTTTGCCAGCCGGAATTTTTTTTTCAGCCATTTTAAGAGCCGGAAAATTTTTTTCGTCGGCCCTTCCGGCCGGATTATTTTTTTTTTTGTAATTTTCCAATGTTGAAAATTACCCTTAAGTTTAAATAATTCAGCGTGATTTTTCAGCGATATTTAACATCAAACACACAATGAGTTTATCTCTTGCCAGCAGATCACTTCATTTTAATTTCTTGAATGGCATATGGTGCCTATAATCTGTTTACTAAAATGATACTCAACGGAGACAGGCTATATGGTGCTAATGATTTTTGAATTTTATTTATTCACTCCAAATTGCGTAAAGTTTGTACCATTTTTTATACTTTGTTTATGATACACAAAAAAGTGTTTACTGGAAAGGAAGAAGAGAGGGGTGAGGGGCAATTTCATGATCCGGAAAATTTTTTTCGCCGGCCCTTTGGGCCGAAATTTTTTTTTCCCTAAAATTACGATCCGGAAAATTTTTTTTGCAAAGTGTTCCTGCCCCCCCCCCCCATAAAAATCAAATGGTTGCTCCCTTATTTTTACCTCTGTTTGTTTTCACCGTGTCTGGGTTCAAAACCTACCCACACAAGGACATGAAACGGATAAAAATAAAGAAATGGCCTAAATGATAAATACTAAATTTATCAGAACTCTGAATATAAACAAAAAATTCAGATGAGCGTATCCAAACAAATCAGATGATTTTCAATAAAGCAAACATCCCTCTAAAATCAATCAATAAGAATTATACAAAATAAGATAAATAATGACTGTGAATGCCGAGCCTGATTGTGTTATAGGTACGTGACTGTGCTTTCTGTGCCCTTTTTGGGGGCTCTCTGACGTATTTACTCACATCTTCATCCATGCCCCCGTTAAACGAGGCTACATTCTCCATGGAATCTCGCCTGACTCTATCCCGGCTTCCGGAGCGCCGTCTATTGTTAGGTATGTGATCCTTGGAGTAATCAGGCCCAAGGACCTGTGTCTGTTTTACCACATCACTGGCCTAGTGAAAACCAAAATGAAATCAAAGCCCCTCTAAAACCGATAATCCCCAAAATGATCAAGAAAAATTTGGAAGATAGTAACTCCACACAGGGATCCTTGCTCATTTTGTCTATATATGCTTCACCTTGCCTTGTTTTTTTAAGAGTACATTAAATTTGACTTTCATTTTCACTCTACAATACTTTAAATATATTATCCTCTTGTGTTACCCTGTAATATTGGGAGAGATAGTTTGCATGCAGGTTTAATAAAGGCATTCAGAAGATACGGAAGGAAAAGCTGAAAATAAGATAGATAAAATGATACGGAAACAAGAGATAGCCAATTCTCGTGAAAATGATTAAAGTAACTTTCCACATTAATCTCATATCAAATTCTTTTTTATTTTTTTACCATTAGACATTTTCTAAATAATTGTGAAAGGTTCTATAAATCTATAATTTTTCATTGATAAACTCTTTATATAATTTACATTTATGTCTAGAGCCGCAGCAGATACTGATTATAATCAATTTTAAGATTTTAAACCTTTAACACAGATGACTGGGTGACAACTATAGCAAAATTCCCTCCTAGTATAATATACATGTACATGTATGTGATGAATTCATCAAACTTTGTTAAATTTCTATGAATATAAGCCAAGACTCATAAAAAATTCAAACGATGAAACTGGAATAATTCTTGCTGCAAAAAAATATGACTTTCATAGAACTACAAAAACAAACAAACCAAAGATAATAAGTGAAAATCCAATATGATATCAATGCACACAAGATATATTAGACCAGCTAATACATATATACAACTTACGTTTTTCTTAGACCGCATAGCACATTCTTCTAACGTTTCTGCAGCCTCGTATTTTCCTTGTCGTCTGTATAGAGCTCCCAGATTTTTCAGAGTTGTGGTAACAGTTGGACTGAAAGTAAATATAAATGAACACATCAGCAAAATATTGTTCATTAAGACATTCTTTGTACTTCAAATAAAAAAATCCCAAGCAAACAGACAAAAAACCCAAACAAACAAACAACCCCCCCTCAAAAAAAAAACACAAAAACATAGGTAATCACAGATTACGAAGCTCACCTCGTGACAGCAAAATTCAATTCAAACATATATGTTAGTACATGTATATTGGCTTTTAAAGGCAAAACTACTCAAGCAGAAAAAGTAGGTCAAGGTCATTTTATGAAAGTTTGATCAAAGATACATCCAATATGCAAGTTTGGTACATGTAGCAGTTATACTTTGCTCAATATTGGCTTTATAGAGCAAAATCACTCAAATGGAAAAAGTAGGTCAAGGTCATTTTATGAAAGATTGATCAAAGATACATCCAATATGCAAGTTTGGTACATGTATCACTTATACTTTGCTCAATATTGGCTTTTAAAGGCAAAATCACTCAAGCAGAAAAAGTAGGTCAAGGTCATTTTATGAAAGTTTGATCAAATATACATCTAATATGCAAGTTTGGAACATCTAGCACTTATACTTTGCTCAATATTGGCTTTTAAAGGCAAAATCACTCAAGCAGAAAAAGTAGGTCAAGGTCATTTTATGAAAGTTTGATCAAAGATACATCCAATATGCAAGTTTGGTACATGTAGCAGTTATACTTTGCTCAATATTGGCTTTATAGAGCAAAATCACTCAAGTGGAAAAAGTAGGTCAAGGTCATTTTTTGAAAGATTGATCAAAGATATATCCAATATGCAAGTTTGATACATGTATCACTTATACTTTGCTCAATATTGGCTTTTAAAGGCAAAATCACTCGAACGGAAAAAGTAGGTCGAGGTCATTTTATGAAAGTTTGATCAAAGATACATCTAATATGCAAGTTTGGAACATCTAGCACTTATACTTTGCTCAATATTGGCTTTTAAAGGCAAAATCACTCAAGCAGAAAAAGTAGGTCAAGGTCATTTTATGAAAGTTTGATCAAAGATACATCCAATATGCAAGTTTGGTACATGTAGCACTTATACTTTACTCAAAATTGGCTTTTAAAAGCGAAATCACTCAAGTGGAAAAAGTAGGTCAGATGCTGCATCCGATGCATGGGTCCATCTCGGTATCCAAAGATGAATCACTTGTGCAAGTTTGGTTACTGTAGCATTAGTACTTTGTCAGATACTGAGCTACCCCAAACTTCTTATCCAAATCACTCAAGCGGAAAATGTAGGTCAGATGCTGCATCCAATGCATGGGTTCACCTCAGCATCCAAAGATGAATCACTTGTGCCAGTTTGGTTACTGTAGCATCAGTACTTTGTCAGATACTGAGCTACCCCAAACTTCTTAACCAAGTCACTCAAGCGGAAAATGTAGGTCAGATGCTGTATCCGATGCATGGGTTCACCTCAGCATCCAAAGATGAATCACTTGTGCAAGTTTGGTTACTGTAGCATCAGTACTTTGTCAGATACTGAGCTACCCCAAACTTCTTAACCAAGTCACTCGAGCGGAAAATGTAGGTCAGATGCTGCATCCGATGCATGGGTTCACCTCAGCATCCAAAGATGAATCACTTGTGCAAGTTTGGTTACTGTAGCATCAGTACTTTGTCAGATACTGAGCTACCCCAAACTTCTTAACCAAGTCACTCAAGCGGAAAATGTAGGTCAGATGCTGCATACGATGCATGGGTTCACCTCAGCATCCAAAGATGAATCACTTGTGCCAGTTTGGTTACTGTAGCATTAGTACTTTGTCAGATACTGAGCTACCCCAAACTTCTTAACCAAGTCACTCAAGCGGAAAATGTAGGTCAGATGCTGCATCCGATGCATGGGTTCACCTCAGCATCCAAAGATGAATCACTTGTGCAAGTTTGGTTACTGTAGCATTAGTACTTTGTCAGATACTGAGCTACCCCAAACTTCTTAACCGGACGCGGACGCGGACACGGACGCGGACGCGTGGGGTTATAGCATAAGCTCACTCCACTTCGTCGAGGTGAGCTAAAAACAACCAAAATTCTGTAGATTGTTTCTTAACTGATAGTTATAAAGTGTATCAAAGCAGTAAAATGAAATTGACCGAGTTACAGAAAGTAAACAGAATATATTTCCCATTTGTCTGTGCATATCCCTGTAAAAAAATTAAGAAACTTTAACTTTATCAATTATTTTCAGAGACTAAGTACAGTTTTCATATTTTTTGGTGTAGTATATTGTAGACATTATAATCACCTGTCAACCTTGGCAGCCTTGTGCCATCCTCCGTACTCCGGTATGGGAGACCCGTCTTTTATCTTACCCTTGTTCTCTTCACGCTCCTCTGCTTGCATCCATATAGGTTTGTTTTCACCTGTAACATCAAATGACTTGTCAATATCCAAATACAACAGTTGTTAGTTTTTACATACAGTTTCAATTGTACTAGTCGTAAATTGTATGGTAGTTTTGTATCTATTATCATTTCATCATGCAATTCTAATTCCTTTCAAACTTTACAGGAATGACTTAGATTGTCAGTTTCAATATATATGAGTAAAACTATATATATAGTATAGTATTCATCTTTCAAGTTGATAAAAGAAGGGTTAGATTACACCTGAAGACACATTCTGAACACTTAAATGTTTAATGTTAATTTTGAGACAAAAATATGAAGAAATGCAACTGTGTTAAATCATGAATAATAACAAACAAATGGTTTGTGTTCAAGGCTGTATCCCTAATCACCTTAGAAAATGGAAAGTCAATTTACTGACTTTTTGACACAATGGGAGATTATGGAAAGCACATCATAGAAAAATACCACGTTTGACCTTGAATTTTTGACTCTGTGTACTTTTCAGGTTTCTACTAAACAATATGCAAGCTTTAATTATAAGAAGCAAACATACATTTGTCCTTGACCTCTAACTTTCTTTTTATCAAACATTTCAATCCATTGGGAAACTAAATTATTATCATTGTAGGTTTAGAAATAAGGGAAGAAAGTGAAACATAAGCATTTCTACTTAGTTGACCTTTTGAAAGTCCCCCTCTAAGTTTGTGTTTTTCGTGCCAATCTGTAGACAAATATGGCCACCAATGGCCCTGATTAGCTAACACATTTTTTATTTCTCTGCACAAAATTTCACAAAAACTTTGAGGAAGCAAGTACAATGTACTTTATATGATTCTCTATAAAGTTTGTGTTTTTCATGCCAAATGGCTTACATATATAGCACCTGAGGGCTCTGATTGGCTGACACATTTTTGACATCTCCAAAACTGATGCACAGAATTTCACGAAACCCTAAAGGAAGCAAGTACTAAAGGTCCTCCAGCAAGTTTTCCACTACTATTCTTTTGTCTGCAACTCAGGTGAATGATGTGGTCCCCTTGGGCCTCTTGTAAGTTTGAAAGCAAACTAAGCAACATGTAATTGTATCCACAGTCAATCATGGTAAAACAAACTTACACAAAAACTTAGTCTACGTAATGTAAATTTTAAGGATTCTGATACTTTGAGAAACTTCCTATAAAAGCATAGGCAGGATGGGTATGAAAATTATGCTTGATCACTTTTTAAAGATTGTTCAAGAACAGGCACATCACCTATTGGACCATAGATATAAGACCTGACACCCATTTTACTAGGTTACTTGCAATCAGAAAAAAAAATCGCAAATTATTCTAATCTTCAACTTACAAGTTGAAGACGTTTTACTAAACTAAAAACTTTGTAAGTTACCATGAATTCTGACCATAACTTATGCCAACCCTGACCCTGTCAAAAGTTACAAATTTACATCTAAGTAAGCACTGATTTATGTCCTGTTCAGACGAACATAAATTAAGGCTAGGGTTGCAACTTTTATTAGACTTGAGGTAGACAAAAGATGGCCATGTCCACTGCCCTTGAATTCAGACCCCCACCTCCATTTTTTTCTCATGCTTGACCAGGCTAGAACGGATGCTTTCTAATTCATATCAATTAATTTATAGCTATCTATATGAAGGTGGGAGCACCAGACAGACAGATGGACAGATACCAGACAATGTGATACTTTATATGTCAACTTTATATGAAAGCAACATGGAAGATTGACATAAAAGGTCAATCATATCTAAAAACATGTTTAGAATAACAATTTTTGTTGATGATTTTCTAAGTGTAAATTTATTTCAGGATAGGGCTGTAAATGCATGCTAAAGTTAACCAAGCCTCAACATAGTCTGCAAAATGTGAAATTCTAGTTATTACAGAAGTTATAGAAGAATCTAGCTTTGATTATATACATGGTGAGTGAATCACTCTGGATAGAAAATAGGATTATATGAAAGCAATCCTTAGAACCATTTGTTGCTGTATGTATACCTAACATTTCCTCTGAAACAGTAATGATAGGAAGTTTTATCAGGGATGTACAACAAGTAATGATAGGAAGTTTTATCAGGGATGTACAACAAGTATATTAAGATTGTAATAATTCAGCTGTATCTTCCTAACCACCATTATGACTTCATGTTAACTCTATGATAGTTATGATAATTCATCTTTTATAATTACTCTGAAATTCATTGTGTAAATATTTCATTTCTATAGTTTTAACAATTCTAACTGAAATTGTACTGTGTACATTACAAGTGTGTTGTAATATGTCGTCTACCTGTGGATTCTGATACCACTCCTACTATCAATATACTACACTGCTCCCCCGATTTATCGCCCCTCGTTAAACCGCCAACCCCGGTTACTGCCACTTTTCCCCAATGTACAGATTTCCTTACATTATAAACCCCCGTTGTAACGCCAACCCCCGCATACCGCCATCCGCCACTGAATTCGGCGTACAAATTGTCGTATTTGGTATATAAAACCCCCGATTACAATGCCATTTAACTGAGTTGTTATCACTAAACAAACAACTTAGATTCATAGGTGCACTATCTTGTTAATTATCGCGCTTAGGTTTATTATGTTTTGATAACCAATCAATATGTACGTTCTTCTTCTGCGTTGAGTTTCCCTAGATAGTGTAATTTGAACTTTAATTAATACTTATGGCGAGTCCAGTGAGGATGCAGTTATTTAAAAAAGAAAACGGCATTTAGCTCAGCATTTATAAAATTCAAGCGTCATTGAACCGACTATGGACGAAAAAGTAAAAGATGCGTTGTGTACGTATCTCTGCGCTACTAATGACAATGCAAGGAATGTGCTCATCAGTGCCTACATGTTCTATGTTTACATGTTCTAAAATTCGAATAAACCTGTATCATGTATTTCATGTTACTGTTAAACACTGACTTTTATAAGGAGCGGCACCCGGCGAAATTTCGCCGACTCAGATGGTAAAAGTCGCCGGTTTGAATTTCCTCTGATCGTTTATTTGCTCTAAAATTTCTCAATCGCCGCCTCAAATAAATCGTTTTGAACACTCTGCATGTACATGCATTTTTCTTTGACCCAGCATATTCTTGAAATGCGAAAATAAGATTTTTTTTTAAGCGTATAGCTGTCTATTATCCTTTTATTTACTCCCTCGATGTAACGCCACCCTCACTTTAACGCCAATTTTTTCTCTGGACGGATGTTGGCGTTATATCAGGGGAGCACTGTAGTTGTTCTGTATGACATGTTAAGGAATATTATATGTTTATTAGTAACAGCTTTATACAATGTCTGGTGCCATCACTTGACTTTGATGATTTAGTCTACAATGTCTGGTGCCATCACTTGACATAGATGATTCAGTCTACAATGTCTGGTGCCATCACTTGACTTTGATGATTTAGTCTACAATGTCTAGTGCCATCACTTGACTTTGGCATAGATGATTTTGTTAACAATGTCTGGTGCCATCACTTGACTTTGACCTCTATCATTTAGTTTACAATGTCTGGTGCCATCACTTGACTTTGACCTTTATGATTTAGTTTACAATGTCTGGTGCCATTACTTGACTTTGACCTTTATGATTTAGTTTACAATGTCTGGTGCAATCACTTGACTTTGACCTTTATGATTTAGTTTACAATGTCTAATGCCATCACTTGACTTTGATGATTTAGTTTACAATTTCTGGTGCCATCACTTGACTTTGACCTTTATGATTTAGTCTACAATGTCTGGTGCCATCACTTGACTTTGGCATAGATGATTTAGTTAACAATGTCTGGTGCCATCACTTGACTTTGACCTCTATGATTTAGTTTACAATGTCTGGTGCCATTACTTGACTTTGACCTTTATGATTTAGTTTTCAATGTCTGGTGCAATCACTTGACTTTGACCTTTATGATTTAGTTTACAATGTCTAATGCCATCACTTGACTTTGATGATTTAGTTTACAATTTCTGGTGCCATTACTTGACTTTGACCTTTATGATTTAGTCTACAATGTCTGGTTCCATCACTTGACTTTGGCATAGATGATTTAGTTTACAATGTCTGGTGCCATCACTTGACTTTGATGATTTAGTTTACAATGTCTGGTGCCATCACTTGACTTTGACCTTTATGATTTAGTTTACAATGTCTGGTGCCATCACTTGACTTTGGCATAGATGATTTAGTCTACAATGTCTGGTGCCATCACTTGACTTTGATGATTTAGTTTACAATGGGTGGTGCCATCACTTGACTTTGATGATTAGTTTACAATGTCTGGTGCCATCACTTGACTTTGACATAGCTGATTTGACTTTATAGATTGGATACCTCATTCAGTAACAGAGTTTTAAACAAAATACAATGTATAAATTCTAGGGAGTCAAGGTGCACATGACATAAACGCTTATGTATTATCAAAGAAGAAACCTTGAGTGTCTGTGTTAAAACTAAAGTCAATATCTTTACATTACAGAGAGTACGACTGTAGCAGGCAATCACATTCCATCAGAGCTTCTTCATACAATTACTCACAACTTACCGTCAACTTTTCCAAATTCTTTTTCATGCGCTCTTGTTAATACTTCTTTATATAAAACCTCAGCTTGTTTGTACTTTCCTTGTTTTAGATAAGCAGAAGCCTGGAATTAATACATACTAAAAAATAAGTTATTCTGAATAAAATACTCATTTGTTATTGTTTTGAAAGAAACAATGGCTCAAAGTTAAGTTCTCTCTAGAAAACCATTAAAGCGGTTTTCCCACTTTTCAGTACAGTTGCAAGTATTAGGAATGTAACACTTCCAATATATCTATAACTGTACATTTAATATACACATAGTAATGAAATCATGTAGCTCCTAGTCATATCTTTAAACTTCATACGGGGATTCATACAATGATGTTATCTGATTGTAATACATCTAACTGTAAAATATTACAGCCCTCTGTAATCTTCACATTTGGCTTCAATCAGAAACTTGACAACTGTCAACAGACAGACAGACGTTACAAACTATTATAAATTGACTTTGCAATCCAAATGATCTACAAAAGAATTGGAAAGGAATCCCTAGATCAGGTTTCACTTTAAAGTAAAATATGAAATCAAACTTTTCTCTCAATACTTACATAAAATAAAGATAATATTATTGCATAATATCATGTAAACAAATATACATGTACATATTCAAAGCATTGAAATACCACAAACATGCTATAAAAGAACCCATTACACACAATAAATCAGCATGCAATACTAACATCTACTATGTAAAACAAACAAAATGATTATCAAGCCAAGCGGATCAATACATTATAAGTATTGGTCTATGTATCATTTGTGCCTACGATACATTTCATACTTTTCTGTTTTTAATTCTGAAAGAGTTTTTAAGCCTCCGGAAATTTATGAAGAAGGGGGCATTTAGCCATTGGTTTGTTCATCTGTCATTTTGTTCTGCTTTCAATAAAAGGGTATGAAATTTCAAGTAGATATGACAGTGCTTTCATATTTTGCATATGTATGTATCTTGAGAAGACACATCTTTTGGTATCAATTATTTTACCTTTTGACCTCGTCCTTAACATTTGACCAATTTTTTTCTTCATTTTTTTAAAGGAAAATACTAAAAATTCATGTAAAATCTATTTCTTCCTGAAATGCTTTCAAATTTTGTATGGTTCTAGTGATACATATGCAATATTATATATATTACGGTTTTTCAGAATTTTCCTCACATTTTGAGATATCTTAACAAATGGAAGGGGGAGGGGGGGGGGGGCATGCAAACTAATTAGATTAAAACTTAACTATATATCTTGAACCATAAGTGGTAGGGCTCTGATATTTCACATGTAGAATACTTATGACAAGACCATTCATCTTCGACAATGACCTTTGACAATGTGATCTTGACCTTGAAATTTGACCTTCTTAAATTCTTAAACTTTAAACTATGCTACATCTCTTGAACTAAAAGTGGTAGGGTTTAAATATTTCACATGCAGATTACTTATGACAAGACTGTTCATCTTTGACCGTGATCCTTGACCTAGTTTTCTGTTTGGGTAAGAAGTTTTCTATTCTCAAAAATGCCAACCAGGGGCATTCTTCTATAATTTGTTCACCCCCAGAACCCTACACTACCACCATTATAGGAAAGATCTGGTTGTGTAAAGGAATAGATTCTGTCAATTCATTCCAAGTTTGACCTTTGACATTTTTCTGTATATGTCAAAGTTTACCCATCTCAATTAAATTATTACTTGTATAGTACATGTATAGTAACTTTTATAATGTCCTATTTCAGGTTTTCTACTGTCATTCAAATGCCTGTGCTTCCTACAGAGTTCCTAAAAAGTGTCAGTGTTATCAGATTTACCAATAAAAAATTGTTTTATCTGGTAAACACTAACCTATTATCTGGACTGATAAATATCCCTAAATGTCCCACATTACATCAAAGTTTTCAAGAACTCTGTCCTATTATATTTCTTTGCGTCTTGTGTTCTAATAACAACAGACAATTAACTACCTTTACACTATATGTTAGTATATGTAACATTAAACAAATATTTCTTATTTATTGATACATTTACACGTACATTTACAAATGACTTGATTACTGACATATATTGTAATCTCTGTTGTGTTAGTATGTATTGTTACAAATAACACAATGTCATGTACTTGTCTACACAAACTGTATGTTGTTCTTACCAGATTATTTTTGGTTTTGGAGACGTTAGGGTCATCCATGCCTAATCGTTTAAGGTATATTTCTAATGCCCTTTTGTAATAATGTTCCACCTGTAAGACAGCACCAAAATATGCATGCAAAAAGAACAAACTGAAAGATGCAAAGTAAAAGGTAACAACATGAAATAAAGAAATATATCCCAGGCTGGACGGAGGTCGTAGTATGTATGGATTCCTGATCTTATGTCACACACAAACATATGTGCATGTTTGTTACTGAGAAACTAAGGGTAGTTCTATCTGAATACTATTTTTGTAATATAAAGCCTGCACAAAGCTGCAAAATAAAGGAAAAACAAGAACTAAACCTTGGATTAAAATTTTTCAGAATACTCTCCCCCCCCCCCCCCCCTTACAGTTATAGAGAACCATGTGGTATCTCTTAGTAAAAATATCCATTAGAATCAGGAGTCCATGCATGGTTCACCTCCACATAACAACAGCCATCCTCTTACCAAGTTATTTTTGGTCTTAGCCACATTCGGGTCATCAGGGCCTAGTTTGGTTTCGTATATTTCTAGGGCCCTCTGATAATATTGCTCCACCTACATTTACATAATCAATAAAATATCCGTAAAACTTCTATTGATTTAAAATTTGACTTTTGTATTGCGATTACCATGCATCAACCTGTATAGCATGTTTAATCAAGTGAAAAGATTAAAAATGGCCCAGAATTCATGATTTAACTTCATGTAAATATTCAGTACAACCTAAATTGTAACATCAAAATAAAGCTATAGCTTATCTTTTGACAAAAAGTTATTGACTGATATCTTCAGTCAATTAAAAATTTTAAGCAACTTAAAATTTGAATTTCATTTTCCAGAAGTGCAAAAATTGACATCTAAATGGTTGAATATTATTAATAAATAGCCAATAAATTTCGGCAAATTCAGAAATTATAATTAGAGTGTTTATGTAGATGTCACCTGTATCACATGGTATCACCTACCTCTTCATATTTGCCTTGATTCTGACACAGTAGAGCCAGATTGTTAAGTTGTTTTGCTACATCTGGATGATCTTTTCCTAGGACCTGAAAACATCAAATTGTGTCTATGAAACAGTTTATATTGTTATACCCTTATCAGTTTCTCTATACAAAATCTCCATAGGAAAAATGCCTGTTATTTTGAATAATTGACCAAGCAGTCAATAATCACACTTTATTGGCCCTAAGGCAATAGTTAAAAAACTGTTAACTGATAAACGTCACATCATTTGTGACATCACATCATTGTTGACGCTATCAACTCTACCTGTTTTCTGCACTCTTTCTCTTTTAGACGAAAATGAATGTAAACATGCCGGCCCAATCGTTTTGTTGCTGCAGTATTGAAGTAAGGTATAACAAAACAATTATTGACTGGGGATTCGGGCAACATATCATTTGTTGGACGTTCGGACAAAATATTTTGTCTTCAGGTCCAACAAATCATATAATGCCCTCATTCCTAGTCAACAATTGTATATTTCAAGTAGATATTTCAATGTTAAATGCCAGTAAGGCAATTGGAATTCTGGTTGCCTATTGTGATGTCATGTTCAAGTTTAGAACATTAGTAAAATTTATCAACTTAAAGATACTTTTGACAGTTACATCAGCCAAGTTTGGTGCAAATAAGGGTTTCTTAATTTTAGTATGAATGCAAAAATAGACAATGACAGTCCAAGATTTGGTGTTCATAGGTGTAGATATTGTGGTTGGCCACACAGAAATTTTAGAGAATCGCTTCCAAATTCATGGAATTTGCACACCACCAATATGAATTTTACGCCAACACCAAAAGTAAGACAGTCATTTCTTATTCAATGGCCCCTTACAGTCATTATGTAGATTATTGTGTATATTACAGGTGGACACAAATTTAATATACAGTAGCTTAAGTCTTGATAGATCAAGGCCTGGAGTCAGTAATTTTAGTATGGCCATAAGGATTACATATGTGAAATGTAAGGCCTTTGTACTTCCCTATTAAAAATATGAAACCAGGGTTTAACTTTGTCAAAGGAAAAAAACGAAAACACCAAATGTTGAGTCACAAGGTCAAAGGAATGTGCATGTTTCAGTGAAATATTAAACCCAAATTGCTTGCAACTCAAAATATAAAAGTTGTATAAAGATTTCACCACTATAAACTAGTGTTGTAACATCAGCCTTATCGTTGCTTACATATCCAAGTCGCTGACTTGATTGAATTTTTGAGAATTGATTATAAGCTTCTATACAAAATATCTTCCTTTAGAGCAAAAAGACACGAAATGTATAAAAATGGCAGACTTGACTCTGGATGCTATCACATACAAAGGATATCCCTAACCAGGCAGATCTAAACATGTTAAAGGTTGTATGAAAACTGTGTCGAAAATCATGAGCAAATAAAATAATTCGAAATTATGGATGGTCAGACATAGCATTATGACATAAGCTCATTTGAGCCTTTGGATCAGGCGAGATAAAAGTCAAGAAAGTTTACCTTTTCTCTAATTTCTAAGGCTCTCTTACATAAAGGCTCTGCTTCCTTATACTTTCCTCTTTTACCATATAGAACAGCTAAATTGTTTAATGTGGCTGCAACCTATGCATGAAATAAAAAATATAATAATTAATTTAAAAAAAATATACTAAATATAAAGAATAAAGAAAAAGTGAATACTTAAGCAAACATATCAAAATATATTTAACGCTCTTACAAAATTGATGGTCTCATTTAAGCCCAAGTCACACTGAGCTGACTTGGCTCCACAACTCGCCCCGACTTAAAATTTTGCAAAAGTCAGGGCGCTTGGCATTCAAATGTTCCTGATTTGTCATTCCAGTTAAACATTCCTATTTTCTTTCATGAAGTCCTGTCAAACAGGGAAAATCCAGTACGCCTTTATCAGTTTTTAGGTCACGTTTCAAGTTTCTAGGTCACATGACTTATTTAATCTAAATATAGCTATTTTAAAGCTATATTTAGATTAAATAAGTCACGTGACCTAGAAACTTGAATGCTATTACACAAGACAGGCATATCCTACAATATACATCTTACCATTATAGAATACCTTCATAATGGTCTTCTCAACCCATCTTTCAAAATCAGTTAATATCCCCTATTTCAGCTTTTCCACCCTGAACATTCTGGGTTCACTCTAAAAAGAAGTGAGTGGACCCTATGTCCTGATTTAGTCCAGATTTACTCCGACCTCACTCAAACTTAACCAAACTAAAATAAGTAAGGAATGGATACCAACAAAGTATTACATGCAATACTTTGCCGGGGAGCCTTCCAGACCTATTCCGACCCAACAAGACTCATTACGACCTACCACAACCTCTCCTCATCTCAAGCAGACTGAACACTGACCCTGACTTCAAAGTCCGCAAGAGTTGGGGAGCCAAGTCGGCACAGTATTACTTAGGCTTCACGCATGGGCTACTTGACAGACTGATAAATACAGACACAAAGACATTTAAACATCTTAACATGGAGAAGGAGACAAATTGAAGTGTAGGCAAACTGGAACATTGACAGATGGACAAGGAGACAGATTGGTGTGTAGGCAAACTGGCACATTGACAGATGGACAAGGAGACAGATTGTCATGTAGGCAAACTGGCACATTGACAGGTGGACAAGGAGACAGATTGGTGTGTAGGCAAACTGGCACATTGACAGATGGACAAGGAGACAGATTGGTGTGTAGGCAAACTGGCACATTGACAGATGGACAAGGAGACAGATTGGTGTGTAGGCAAACTGGCACATTGACAGATGGACAAGGAGACAGATTGGTGTGTAGGCAAACTGGCACATTGACAGATGGACAAAGAGACAGATTGGTGTGTAGGCAAACTGGCACATTGACAGATGGACAAGGAGACAGACTGGTGTGTAGGCAAACTGGCACATTGACAGATGGACAAGGAGACAGATTGGTGTGTAGGCAAACTGGAACATTCACAGATGGACAAGGAGACAGACTGGTGTGTAGGCAAACTGGCACATTGACAGATGGACAAGGAGACAGATTGGTGTGTAGGCAAACTGGCACATTGACAGATGGACAAGGAGACAGATTGGTGTGTAGGAAAACTGGCACATTGACAGATGGACAAGGAGACAGATTGGTGTGTAGGCAAACTGGCACATTGACAGCTAGATATAGGGACAGATTGGTGTGTAGGCAAACTGGCACATAGACAGATGGACAAGGAGACAGATTGGTGTGTAGGCAAACTGGCACATTGACAGATGGACAAGGAGACAGATTGGTGTGTAGGGCAAACTGACACATTGACAGATGGACAAGGCAAACTGGCGAATTGACAGATCGACAAGGAGACATATTGGTGTGTAGGGCAAACCAGCACATTGACAGCTAGATATAGGGACAGATTGGCGTATATGCAAATTGGAACATTGCCAGATGGACAAGGCAACAGATTGGTGTTAAGGCAAACTGACAAATGGACGGATGGACATGGAGACAGATTATTGTATAGACAAACTAGCACATGGACAGATGGATATAGAAAAAGATTAGTGTATAGGCAAACTGGCACATTGATAGCTAGATATAGAGAAAGATTATCGGTAGGCAAACTGGCACATTGACGGCTGGATATAGAGACAGATTGTTGTGTAGGCAAACTGGCACATTGACAGCTAGATATAGAGACAGATTGTTGTGTAGGCAAACTGGCACATTGACAGCTGGATATAGAGACAGATTGTTGTGTAGGCAAACTTGCCCATTGACAGTTAGATATAGAGACAGATTGTTGTGTAGGCAAACTGGCACATTGACAGCTGGATATAGAGACAGATTGTTGTGTAGGCAAACTGGCCCACTGACAGCTAGATATAGAGACAGATTGTTGTGTAGGCAAACTGGCACATTGACAGCTGGATAATAGAGACAGATTGTTGTGTAGGCAAACTGGCACATTGACAGCTGGATATAGAGACAAATTGTTGTGTAGGCAAACTGGAACATTGACAGCTAGATATAGAGACATTAGAGCAGGGAGAATAATAAGGATATACACAGAGGAAAGTCAAGAGAACGATGTGTAGCCAGATGAATATCATACAACATCAAAGTAGTAAGACAAGTAAGTAGACAGACTAGCTTCTAGACAGATGAAAACCAGGGCTGACAGGCAGACAATGCCTAAAGACCAGGGCTGACAGGCAGACAATGCCTAGAAATCAGGACTGAAGGGCAGATAATGTCTGGAAACCAGTGCTGACAGGCAGATAATGCCTGGAACCCAGGGCTGACAGACAGACATTGCCTGGAAACCAGGGCTGACAGGCAGACAATGCCTGGAAACCTGGGCTGACAGGCAGACATTGCCTGGAAACCAGGGCTGACAGGCAGACAATGCCTGGAAATCAGGGCTGACAGTCAGACATTGACTGGAAACAAGGGCTGACAGGCAGATATTGCCTGGACACCAGGGCTGACAGGCAGACAATGCCTGGAAACCAGGGCTGACAGTCAGACATTGACTGGAAACCAGGGCTGACAGGCAGACATTGCCTGGAAACCACGGCTGACAGGCAGACCATGCCTGGAAACCAGGGCTGACAGGCAGACATTGACTGGAAACCAGGGCTGACAGGCAGACATTGCCTGGAAACCAGGGCTGACAGGCAGACATTGACTGGAAACCAGGGCTGACAGGCAGACATTGCCTGGAAACCACGGCTGACAGGCAGACAATGCCTGGAAACCAGGGCTGACAGGCAGACATTGACTGGAAACCAGGGCTGACAGGCAGACATTGCCTGGAAACCACGGCTGACAGGCAGACAATGCCTGGAAACCAGGGCTGACAGGCAGACATTGCCTGGAAACCAGGGCTGATAGGTAGACAATGCCTAGAAACCAGGGCTGACATGCAGACAATGCCTGGAAACCAGGGCTGACAGGCAGACAATGCCAGGAAACCAGGACTGACATGCAGACATTGCCTGGAAACCAGGGCTGACAGGCAGACATTGCCTCGATACCAGGGCTGACAGGCAGACATTGCCTGGAAACCAGGACTGACAGGCAGACAATAGCTAGAAATCAGGACTGACAGGCAGACAATGCCTGGAAACCAGGACTGACAGGCAGACATTGCCTGGAAACCAGGACTGACAGGCAGACAATAGCTAGAAATCAGGACTGACGGGCAGACAATGCCTGGAAACCAGGACTGACAGGCAGACATTGCCTGGAAATCAGGACTGACGGGCAGACAATGCCTGGAAACCAGGACTGACAGGCAGACATTGCCTGGAAAGCATACTGGAATGACGATGGAGTGTAACACTATATGCCCTTCCATGAAATTGCAATGCAAAAAAGTTATCATTTATGTCTCTAATAGATGCATATATCATGTTATATTAAAAGATTTAAAATGACATAAATAAACAAACATAGTGTAATCAAAGATTACGAAGCTCACCTCACGGCAGCAAAGTTCAATTTAAACATATCTCTAAGTACATGTATATAAAGAAAATCACTCAAGTGGAAAAAAAAGTAGGTCAAGGTCATTTCATGAAAGTTTGATCAAAGATACATCCAATATGCAAGTTTGGTACATGTAGCACTCATACTTTGCTCAATATTGGCCTTTAAAGGCAAAATCACTCCAGCGGAAAAAGTATGTCAAGGTCTTTTCATGAAAGTTTGATCAAAGATACATCCAATATGCAAGTTTGGTACATGTAGCACTTATACTTTGCTCAATATTGGCCTTTATTGGCAAAATCACTCATGTGAAAAAAGTAGGTCAAGGTCATTTTATGAAAGTTTGATCAAAGATACATCCAATATGCAAGTTTGGTACATGTAGCACTTATACTTTGCTCAATATTGGCCTTTATTGGCAAAATCACTCATGTGGAAAAAGTAGGTCAAGGTCATTTTATGAAAGTTTGATCAAAGATACATCCAATATGCAAGTTTGGTACATGTAGCACTTATACTTTGCTCAATATTAGCCTTTAAAGGCAAAATCACTCAAGTGAAAAAAGTAGGTCAAGGTCATTTTATGAAAGTTTGATCAAAGATACATCCAATATGCAAGTTAGGTACATGTAGCACTTATACTTTGCTCAATATTGGCCTTGTAAGGCAAAATCACTCAAGTGGAAAAAGTAGGTCAGATGCTGCATTCGATGCATGGGTTCTTCTCAGCATCCCAAGATGAATCACTTGTGCAAGTTTGGTTACTGTAGCATCAGTACTTTGTCAGATACTGAACTACCCCAAAAACTTTAACCAGACATTGACAAAGTCATTCAACCGGAAAATGTAGGTCAGATGCTGCATCTGATGCATATATAGGTTCTTCTCAGCATCCCAAGATGAATCACTTGTGCAAGTTTGGTTACTGTAGCATCAGTACTTTGTCAGATACTGAACTACCCCAAAAACTTTAACCAGACATTGACAAAGTCATTCAACCGGAAAATATAGGTCAGATGCTGCATCCGATGCATGGGTTCACCGCAGCATCCAAAGATGAATCACTTGTGCAAGTTTGGTTACTGTAGCATCAGCACTTTGTCAGATACTGAGCTACCCCAAAAACTTTAACCAGACATTGACAAAGTCATTCAACCGGAAAATAAAGGTCAGATGCTGCATCCGATGCATGGGTTCACCTCAGCATCCCAAGATGAATCACTTGTGCAAGTTTGGTTACTGTAGCATCAGTACTTTGTCAGATACTGAGTTACCCCAAAAACTTTAACCGGACACGGACGCCGACGCCGGGGTTATAGCATAAGCTCATCTCAACTTCGTCCAGGTGAGCTAAAAATTGTTCAATCTCATGACAACAATCAAAACCTTGATTACATGCTCAACATAGAGTTATTCTACAGTAATATAAAAGAGACCTGACTGGGTGAGCTTAGTAAACATGATGAAGACAAGACAATTAAACTTGAAGTTAAATCAAGTACATATATCAATACAAAGATATATACTAATGACCTATCCTTATATTAAGCTGATAACTGGGCCCAGTAACATCACTTTACTATGTCAATAATGATAACTGGGCCCAGTAACATCACTTTACTATGTCAATAATGATAACTGGGCCCAGTAACATCACTTTACTATGTCAATAATGATAACTGGGTCCAGTAACATCACTCTACTATGTCAATAATGATAACTGGGCCCAGTAACATCACTTCACTATGTCAATAATGATAACTGGGCCCAGTAACATCACTTTACTATGTCAATAATGATAACTGGGCCCAGTAACATCACTTTACTATGTCAATAATGAAAGTTATGATTACCATTACCATTAAGTAAGGATGGAAGCCATAATACAAGAAACAATAGATTTTATTCAAGTACCATTTTCCTCTGATTATTTCTGAAAGTTCAAAGAACGTAAAAAGTAAAATATGTTCCTTCTTGGAGATTATGAGTGTTAATACACCGAAGAGTCAGCGAGTACACATGTACCAGTAAATTCAAATTCTTTATTGACTTTCACCATATTGGCATGTATCAACACAACACATGATATGCATTAAATGAACATGGTGATATTTGGTTCACATGTACTTGTACAAAGTATAATCAATCAGTCATTTAAAATACCATGGTGTATGTGGTTTCATTACACTGTGAACAATTTTAAGGTAAGTTCTGAATATTTTTTTATCTTTTGTTATGTGTATCTGTTTTTACACAAGCTTCCAACCTTACTCTATAGTTACACTGTGCCATAATCCCTCGGACTATAACATCCATATACAGGCAGAGTTAAAGGAGAATTGTTATCATAATACACTCTATTTTAAAAACTCATGTATGAGCAGGTACTGACAATCCCATAATGGAAAACAAGAAATTCTTATAGAAAGTTTTGTCAATATGAAAAGTGTATATTCAAAAAGTAGGTAAAAATAAAGACATTGCAAGCTTAGCATCCCCTTGCAACTGCATGTTTTTTAGCAAAAGGATATCAAAATCAAGTCATAGTGACCTCGGGACTTTTGACCCTTGACCTTGAAAGTCAATTGGTTTCATACTCTCCCAATAAGCAATATTTGTAAAAGGTTTTGCCGTCGTAAAATGATTTCTTTGTCTTCTGTTATCATAACACAGATTTTAAGTCTGAGTCGACAGTGACCTTGACCTTTGACCTTGAAAATCAGTAGGGTTCATCCTCTCCCAAGGGAGAACAATTAAGCAAGGTTTGGTAATTTTAACGTGATTGCTTTGTCATCTATGCTGTTCACAAGGATTTAAGCCTAAGTCAACTGTGACCTTGGACCTTGATAATCAAAAGGGTTCATTCTCTCCCCAGAAGGAACATTTATGCAAGATTTGGTGATTCTATGATGATAACTATGTCATCTTTGCTGTTCACAGGGATTTTAAGACCAAGTCATCTGTGACATTGACCTTTGACCTTGAAAATTGATATCATTCATCCTCTCCCTATGGTGAATTTGTTATGTTTCTATGATGAATACTTTGTTTTCTATGCTGTTCACAAGAATCTGGACACACACACTAACACACCCTTACAAACACATGGACACACAGCAGCCAAGCTATATCCCCCCACAACAAAGGGGATAATAAAAGCCAAAGATCATCAGGTAAATAGAGATCTTGTCATAAGGGACGCATGTAAGAGATAAACCCCATATCACTGATCATTTAATATACTGCTATGGTTATAATTCCTTTAATAACTATATTCTAGAGTTGTGACTAAGTTTTTCGGACAAAGAGACGAATAGGCCCAGCACTATCTGCTCTAAATTTATAGTTAAATGTTGGTATTACGGAAATTTGAGGTCTTTTTATTTAAGTCTCCTTCATCGACACTTTTCATCTAATGTAATATTTAAAGGCCTATCAACCTACAGTATAAGATATCTGTTTTTAGGGCTTTGAAAATAAGAAAACAATTATAACGTGTCCATTATGTTGGTTAAAATATACAGAGTGTATTAAGATACTGAACTCAAAGATCAATGAAACTAAAACATGTGCTGAAATGAAATCAAAATGAACGATAAATTGAACCAAATAAATAAAACTACATGCTCCAAGTACGGACAACATGCATTCTGATGACTCACTGCAGGATGGTCTATCCCCAGCGTCTTTTCTCGGATTCCGAGGGCGTCGTTCAGAAGATTGGCAGCTTCTTTGTATTTACCTTGGTCTCTGTAAAGTTCATTGTTATCATGTCATAATGTCAAAGCTTAACCCTGGAAGTACACTTACTGTACCTCTTTATCACACCTTATAGTAATACTAATGTAAATACATGCGACTCTCTGATCAAACTCAAACTATAATATATTTTTCTACAAGTACGCACATATTATTTTCATGTCATTTTCAAAAGAAACCCTCTCCCCTAATAAAGACAATGTCACTTTTAGTCAGGTTTGCAAATTTTTAAATGAACAAGATATATTTTTGTCTGATGTAAATGATATAAAAGACACCAAGTTTATAGTATGATCAGGTGACACATGTATTTACACATCATATTAAACACATCATATAGTAACAAAGTACACTTACAGCCGGGTGATCAGCACCTAGAGTTTTTTCTCTTATTTTTAATGCATCTTGAAGTAAATTACCCGCTTCTTTATATTTGCCCTGATCTCTGTAAAAGAATTTGTCCATCTAATTTCTAAAACTCAGTTTCATCAAACTTCCTATCAAATCATATGAGCTACATTTCCATACAACTGAATTCTGTACATTTTTCCTTTAACTTCTTGAATAAATGCCTTTTGTGTAATCTGTTTACTTTATTTCAGTAAACATGAAAAGTACGATGAACAACAATGAAAATATCATATTATGTCTGTATCAACTTGTTCAAGAACAAGTATATTGCCTGTCACATGTTTGACCTTTTTTTACATGACACCAACACTGGAAGTGGCCTTGACCTTTAAAGTGACCATTACCTTGAAATTGACCTTGACTTAAATTTGGTGTTTGAGTCTCACCTTATTTAATCATTCCTGCTAATTTGAAAGACGTATTATACATGTATGTTGTAAAGTTAGGGTGACTTCCAGACAGACACCAGCTAAAGTGATCTCTATAAAACGTCACTAACATTGCAGGTGACATAAAAACTTCACCTGCAAAAATATAAAATCAACATTGTAATTTTACCAACTTACAATAAAACCAATCACTAAATTGCCATAAAATTTGTACTTCAAAACAGCTATAGTATTATCAAATGGAATATTAAGACATTTTCCCTTACAGTTTCATTGAAGACCCTTAAAGAGAGTTATAGTATTATATGACAAACCTGTATACTAGAGCTAAAATGTTTAACATAGTAGCTACATCAGGATGATCATGACCACTGGTTTTCTCCAGATCTTCCAGAGCCTGTTTACAGAGAGGGACAGCCACTTCATACCGACCCTGTGACGCATACTGTATGACTAGATTGTGGAGCGTGCGTAAGCGTGCTGGAATTTCATAACCTCCACTGGCAGCCTGCGCCATAGCACTGGGTTGGGAAGGTGACAGCACTGTCAACAAGTATATATGCTGTATTGAGTCTTTGCGGAATACAGAGTTTTTTCCCCTTACCGACGGTATCTGACGTAAAAGCCTTGTGACGTCGTGAAAATGGTATGGTAACATCGATTTTATACCATCATTTCCCAGACTTTTAGGACTGTTTCCATAGAATTTGATGACATCATAATCAGTCTACGTCAGATACCGTCTCAAATGGGAAGTAACTCTGGTTTTCGAAAATAGCGAATATACCACTCAAAATACAATATGGCTATTTCTCTTGGAGAAATGGTTAGAATGAAAGATATTTTAGCCTTATTTTAAATTTGAAGAAATAAACGGCTTCTTTCTATGCATAAACAACAGGGAAAAAAAGGATGGAAAAATTACTGATAATTCTTTGTATCACAAAATACAAAATGTATTTTGATAAGAGATTTGCTATTCAAAAGATCAGCTAATTTCTTAAGGCAGGAACAGTGAAGGAGATGAATGTTTTGATAGAGAGGTTGGGTGTTGATCAAGTATTTAAATATGACTATTATCATAATGTACCAACTGGTAACTTGGAGCTGACTCCAAGTTGGTAAAGAAGTCATACGAACGTGATTATAATTAATAAGATGTGAAGATAAAATATGAGGGATCTGGGGTTTAAGCAGGTATTTTTAAGTATTTGTACTTTTTTTCTGTGCTGCAGTGCAATATTCCATTTGGTAGGATTTATATGCTATGTGCCTATCTGGTCAGTTAATATTTATAGCCTACTAAGTTGCTCTTTATATTGCCTGTAAGCATCCTCAACAATGTCATCTGCTGTAACAATGTCTAAATCACAGTCCTTCAGTGAGTAGTTAGTCCTCACACTCTGGGTAATTTCTAAGTCATCATAAGTTGTAGCTTTTTTTGTAGAATGTTTAATAATTTTCACTTTTCTTCCTAAAAATATTTTGCACAGTCATCAAAATCAAATGTTGTGGATGTACTCTTTTATCTGGTTTGAGACATTTCTTATCAAAATGCTTAAGAATTTAAAAATCCTATTCATTTCTAAAATAAACTTTGAACTTTTTGCCTTTTTTTTATCAAACTAAGAAAAACAGATAAAGCGAATCAATGAATGAATGAAATTTACCTGAGTTTGATTATGATATAGAATCTTGACATGTTTAATTCTGTCCAAATCAAACTGTATCTTTCAAACTACTTGTAAGGTATGTGTATCTTTTAAAGTTTTCAGTTTTGGACAAATCATACCGTAGTACATGTATAAAGACAAATCATGCAGAATCATTTGAAATAGTTTCTTAATTGACAACTCAGTTAATACAAAATGTTTGATTAGTTTAGAATGTTTTGACTAATCATGACCTACCCTCTGGCTGAGGTGGTTCTTCATCATCATCAGGGAATCCAAGGTCCAGGGACTGTGATGATTGGTCCTGTTCTTTTTCACTTTCTGTTGATTGCTAGGAAAATAGAATGTTCTCTGTCAATATCCCAAGTCAAAAAATAAAATTTCATATTGAAAATAAAATACAACGAAATTTTGTGAAATTATCTAAAAGAAACTTCCCAAACAGCCCTACCCAGATATACAAAAGCCTATATTTGACCAAATTACATGTATATACCACAAATCCTGATTAATTCATCTTAAATTAGAAAGTCATTTGCTCACGTACTCAGACTTAAATTATAGAAAAAACCCTCTAAATGCTGATGTAATTACATGGCAGGACACAAGTACACAAACATAGTGTCATCAGAGATGACAGAGCTCACCTCAATGGCTACATTATCACATGACCAGCATCTGTACCTACATTGCACAAAGTATTTCCAGATGCATCATCTACACAAGTTTGGTTGATAAAGAATTTAAGAAAGGCTGGAAATGAATATTCTAATTTTTACCTTACCTGGTCAATCAAGCGTTGAGTATAGGTCAGACGCAGCACCTGTACAGTGCATTGCAGTAAGCATCCTAAGATACATCACCCACAAAAGTTTTTTTTAATTGATCTTAAAAGTAGGCTGGAAATGGACCTGTTCCGTTTTACTTAACCTGATTGCTCAAGGTTGAAATGTGGGTCAGATGCAGCATTCATGCCATACATTGCAGTAAGCATCCTCAGATGAATTATCCATGCAAGTTTGGTTGATGTAGGACTTACAGTAAGCGGAAATGGACCTGTCCCATTTTACCTAACCTGGTCACTCAAGTGTGAAATGTGGATCAGATACAGCCTCCACACCATGCATTGTAGTAAGCATCCTCAGATGCATTATCCGTGCAAGTTTGGTTGATGTTGGACTTACATTTAGGTAGGAATGGACCTGTCCCTCTTTGCTTAAAGCCTATAGTGCGACAGGGGATAGCATAAGCCCTCCTCTACTTTTCGTTGAGGCGAGTTAAAAATTCAGATCAAACAAGCATTACATACATGTACATGCATATATATATATTACCTGGTTGGGATCACCGGAATCATATTTTTTCATTTCATTCATAAAAGTTAAATGATTTTTTTCCTCTTCTAGCGTAGCTACTCTTTGTTCACTGGTCTGTAACTTCTGCTGTGTACTCGCTAGTTCGTCACGTAACCAAGCGTTTTCCTGACACAATCTCCGAACCTGTGCTCGTAATTTCTGTTTTTCTGCTTCTACATGTTGTAAATGTGTTGCCAAGGCCATCATCACCTAAACACAATACCGTTATAGAGTTAAAATGGATTATAAATTTTTCTATACATGATATGTGATTTAGTTGAAAACACAAGTAATTTGAGATGAAAAATCCATTGTTCATAAAGAATAAGACACTACAAGTATGATGTTTCTGAAACTTAAAGTATGATTGTAGGTCTGATAGTGCACTACTATATAACTAGTACTGATAAAGTATGATTGTATGTCTGATAGTGCACTACTATATAACTAGTACTGATAAAGTATGATTGTAGGTCTGATAGTGCACTACTATATAACTAGTACTGATAAAGTATGATTGTAGGTCTCATAGAGCACTACTATATAACTAGTACTGATAAAGTATGATTGTAGGTCTGATAGAGCACTACTATATAACTAGTACTGATAAAGTATGATTGTAGGTCTGATAGTGCACTACTATATAACTAGTACTGATAAAGTATGATTGTAGGTCTGATAGTGCACTACTATATAACTAGTACTGATAAAGTATGATTGTAGGTCTGATAGTGCACTACTATATAACTAGTACTGATAAAGTATGATTGTAGGTCTGATAGTGCACTACTATATAACTAGTACTGATAAAGTATGATTGTAGGTCTGATAGTGCACTACTATATAACTAGTACTGATAAAGTATGATTGTAGGTCCGATAGTGCACTACTATATAACTAGTACTGATAAAGTATGATTGTATGTCTGATAGTGCACTACTATATAACTAGTACTGATAAAGTATGATTGTAGGTCTGATAGTGCACTACTATATAACTAGCACTGATAGAGTATGATTGTAGGTCTGATAGTGCACTACTATATAACTAGTACTGATAGAGTATGATTGAAGGTGTGATAGTGCACTACTATATAACTAGCACTGATAGAGTATGATTGTAGGTCTGATAGTGCACTACTATATAACTAGTACTGATAGAGTATGACTGTAGGTGTGATAGTGCACTCCTATATAACTAGCACTGATAGAGTATGATTGTAGGTCTGATAGTGCACTACTATATTACTGACACTAGTACTGATAGAGTATGATTGTAGGTCTGATAGTGCACTACTATACATTTGTATAACTAGTACTGATAAAGTATGACTGTAGGTCTGATAGTATATTACTATATAACTAGTACTGCTAAAGTATGGTTGTAGGTCTGATAGTACACTACTATATAACTAGTACTGATAAAGTATGATTGTAGGTCTGATAGTACACTACTATATTACTAGTACTGCTAGTTTGTCATGGGTACGATAGGGTCTGATAGTACACTACTATATAACTAGTACTGCTTGTTTGCCATTGGTACAATCGTAAGTACAATCGGTTTTCAGCGATAATTTTTGAAACTGGGCGCCTGCAAATTGTATTGATACAATAAAAAAAGATAACTCGAAGAATGTTTACCTAATTTTGGTGTTTGAACCTCAACTATGCATTGTCTAGTTCTAATAATGATTTATTTCTATTCAATAACAGACTTCGAAATACTTTGAAAAAGTCGAAATTGCAATTTCTGCTTGTTTATACGTTTTTTTTTACGACTAGAAACAATGTAAACACTTATCCCTGGTTACATGTACAAATGTATTTATGCACGGACCATTGAAATGTGATGCGGCTTTGAGTGTCAAAACGCACATGCGTCAATGTTTTGCATTGGAAAATGCAAGCAAGAGCTCTGGTTACATGTAGGAAACAAAGTTGAAGTGTAAATATTATATTCTCTGCAGTCTCTACATACATACAAACAAACCAGGGAAATTTCTGTTCTATCAAAGCCCCTATATGAGTAGTCATAAAACAAATACAGCATCAGTCTCTGGAGTGTAATACAATCAATATATGGTTTACAATAGAGTAGCTATCCTACATGGGATTGCAATTCACAATTCAACCACTGACAGTCTCAGTATAATACAGCTATATCACGTGATACAAGTGTGATATATTCCATAGGAATCCCCTGTCATTAAACCAGGTACATACTGTCTAAATCCCTCAATGATAAACTGATTGCCACTGAAAGTGCTATAATGCTAATCCCTCAATGATAAACTGAGTACTATTCATCTACAATAAAATATTAGGTACAGGGATTCATCTACAATTTGATCTAAATGGGTCCTCTGGACGCGATGAAATTTGGCCAATGGGTCCCGAGCCAAAACAATGGGTCCCAACTGAAATTAATGCGTCCCAAGAACTGTAAACCCTCTTTTTTTCACGGCGTCTTAAGTTCGCGAATACAAGTGAGATGACTCATTTGCAGCATTATGTGTCCGTGAGATCGTTATTTTCAAATAAAAAAGTTATTGAAAATAAAATGCATATCTCTCAAACTTATAATGTAATAGTCTTTGCCAAATTTAGCGCAAGCGAGGCTTCGTAAACAATATCAAAACAAACCAATTATATACGGTATACGAAGATGGTATTTAGGTGTGAATTAATTGATTCATAATGTATTGCAAAGTTTTACCATGAACAATTTTTCATGAATATATCAAATATACTACATCTGAATCTGAATGATAAGACGTTAGCCTCGCATCGGACTGCATATGAATCTTTTATACGAGTATATTGAAAAATTTTGCTCTTCAATCTTTTGTTAGGTTTAAAAGAGCGATCAAATTATAAACATGAGAAATATACAGCTTATACACTTTCACAACTTCCAAATTTTTTTTGTTAACTTGAACTAAAGCAGATGCCTTATACGAAAGTGAACTATGCGTTCGGAGGGATGCAGCGATCCAAAATCAATAGGTCCTGAGCTATTTTTATGCGTCAGAGACGCAGGACGCAGAGGTAGATTAATTCCTTCAGGTATTTGTACAGTATTATGTTTTGTACATGCGAAGAGAATCATATTCCTCAGTATAAAAGCTCATAACATAAATCTAAGATCAGATGATTAGTCAGATTAAGTTTAACTTTGGGTATTGACCTTCTTTTATGAAAACAATTTCACTTCCAAGACAATAGGTTTCTCTCATTAAATCCAGTATCTAGATGGAACTTGTTAAGGAGCATCAGAATAGTAAGTACAGTTAGACCCTTCATCGCAATGTCATATCTAGGTCACATAACACAGGTGGTCTTTTAAAACAGGTCTTGTTTACATGGGAAATGAATTCTGTGGTCACATAGGACAGGAAGTCTGCTAAGACTAGAACAAGTTTAAATTTATACAATACTCCTAGATGTATGGCTGATATAATGTACTGCTTCAACAATACACAGTGTGTTGTAACATAGTATCATAGTCTGATAGTAGTGAAAAATATCACAGCAAACTAATTAGTGAATGCTACAAAAGAAAACTTACATGTGCTTCATTTAGACCCAGTTCTATAGATTCTAGGGACTTTTTGAGTCTATTGGTTTTTTCTTCCACCAGATTTGTGTCACCATTTTCCCGTTTGATGGTCTTCATGGAGGACAATAAGCCATTCAGTATTTGATTATGTTCATTTTTCAGCGTGTCTAGACCTTGTACAATGGTCTTGGTACTGGACGTGATCTCCTCCTGGGACAATGACGTCATCTTACCTATCTCCTCTATCTTCTTTCTGTAAAAGATGAAATAAAAATAGAACTTTAATTTAGATATACGGGTTTCCGAAAATGGTAACACTTTCACAATTTAATAAATCTGCTCAATTCTATATAATGCTAGCAGAGATTGAAAATGGAGTTCAGCCACAGTCACATCCACAGAGACTTCGGTTACTCATGTTACAGGGTCATATATTTCTTTGTAAGATATTTATATAAGATGTAGTACTTATCAGTGGCGGATCCAGCCCCCCCCCCTCCCCCCCCCCCGGAAGCTAACGAATTTCAACCTTTTCGGACCCATTTTCATGACTGAAATTGATTAATGAATTGAAATTGATGCATCTGACAATTATATTAATTAACAAGTAGTTAATATTTACTAATATTTACTCTTTTTTATATGGAAAATGATCTTTTTACTTATAATTTGCAAATTTTAGGGGGGGGGGGGGGCATACGCCCCCCACCCCTTCAATCCCCTTGATGACCTTTGATCTTTAAAAGTTTAAAGTTAAATTTTTTAAGCATGTTGTATACTAGATATTTTTTAAATCTGTATTCTGGTCCTCTGGGCTAAAGTCCTTGTATTTTAGTTACTAGCTTGATTTGAAAAAAGTTCATCTTGTACTTATATTAAGTATGAAAATTTGTAAAATAGTTCCAAACCATTCTTGGCAGGGGTAATCATCCCGTCAGAAGATTCAAGAAAAAGTGTTGACGGACAGAATGATAGACGCGCCATCGGATTTGCATAATATCTGGAAGGGGTTAATGCTTACACTGCGCCGAAAAGTGATATATTCAAACGTCAAAGTTAATTTTTACGATTCTTGTAACTTGTTTGTTTCATTAAAGATTCAAATTGAATGTATCTATATCACCTGGTGAGTCATTTTAGCGTATTTTACAATCAACAACTATAAAATCATTATTATCGGATGTTGAAATCTATAACGTCTTTATTCTTATTTCGATACGGACTCAGAATCAATAATGACCATATAAAGTCCGCGGGGCCCAAAAAGATAGACCTGGTCGGAAAATAATTCATTAATGTATTCAAACGTCGCCTTCATGGCAAATAAACCAGGGAAAGAGAGGTAATACATAGAAATGATGATAGTGTACAAACTTACATTCTGTAGGCCTTCACCGTTTCAGTTTCCATGTTTAGGGGTAATATTAGCGCCAGTTTGCCGGACACTTGTTGTTTCCCAGATCAAAGATCCCCCATGACATAAACAGTTTGCGGAAAGACCATGGGTCAAGGAAATAATAGATCAGCTGAGGGGAGGCAGGGTCCCCATTATACGGTCACATATCTAACCGACACAAGGACGATAACCCATAAAGCTGAGAATTGTTGTGTTGATAAAATCATATGTATTTCATATTATTTTCGTGAAATGACATTAAAATAGGACAAGGCGACAGACTCTGGTGATCTGTGTCCCCCTCCAACTCTACATATGGTACAGTCCAGACTCTATATACAGAGATCAATATTGGGTCTCCTCGTTTCCAGCATACAGAGTAACCGAATGAATCTATTGATTTTGAAGCCATCGATCTAAGACTGCACTTCCAAGCCCACCGCGATAAACACATGCTGATGTCATACCTGAATTATTTATGATGATGTATGCATAAATAGCATTTAATCCCATAAACATGATAAAATAATAAGCTAATTTAACAAATACACATGGTAAGCAGTGCTATTTTCTATACCATGTGATTGTCTACAGAGTTACACATCGTCAGTTTCCATGTCAAATATACGAACAGAATGTCGTGTGTAATAAATGTTAGTTGGTACAATCTAGCCTCAATCACTGCTTGGATTCATTATTGAAAGTCAAACTAAGATTCTGGTGTATTAACCCCCCCCCCCCCCCTTTTCCTGAGATCAGTGCCGAGAATACTAACCTGCACTCAAGCGGAAAATAAAGGTCATGACCTACATTTGAACATGTTGAACGTAAATTTGTAATCTACTCATAAAGACGCATCATCTGTGCAAGTTTGGACTTCCTAGAACACATGATTATAAAGAAAACTTCTTAACATTGATACCTAAATCTTCCTAACGTGTGCACTGAAGCAGAAAATAAAGATCATGACCTAAATATGAACGCAGATTTGTGATTTATTCATAAAGACGCATCATCTGTGCAAGTTTGGCCTCCCTGGCACTTATAATAGAGATATAAAACTTCTTAACATACTAGTGCGGATGTTGACGCATACGGGTACGCAGACGCCAACGAAAGGGTGATAGCATAGCTCCCTGTCACTTTGTGAGGTGAGCTCTTGCTTCCTGTAAGATTTTGTGAATTCTGTGCAGCAGCTGCAGAGGAGAAAATGTGTCAGACAATAAGAGCTTTTCCTACAATTCCCTTTCGTAGTAAAATTATTATAATACTATTTTATGATAGGTTTAGTTTTGTAGCAGCAAGATCAAGGTGTTTCCGTGTATCAATAAACATGAAAAAATACCTTTGTACATGTTTAGGTGCACTTACTTCAATCTTTTGCCTTTACTTTCATGTGACATCATGTAACTTATTTCTATGATTTTTGTTTTATAAATTCGTCTGTGATGAAAAAGTAGGAAAAGGATTTGAACATAACGTAGGAAAAAGTAGAATTTAAAAAAAAGGAATAAAGCCTGTGTTTGTGAAACACGAATGCCCCCGGTGGCATCTTTGTTAGTATGAACAATATTTTCTGTTAAGTACATGTATGTGAGGTCACTGGGTTAAAAAGGTCAAAGGTTAAGGTCATGAGGTCAAAAATTTTGGTATCAATGGAAAGGTCTTGTCACAAGGAATACACATGTGAAATATGAAAGCCCTATCACTTCCCATTCAAAAGTTATGCCCAATATTAAAGTTTTTGAAAAGTAGGTCAAAGGTCAAGGTCAAGGTCACGAGGTCAAAAATTTTGGTATCAATGGAAAGGTCTTGTCACAAGGAGTACACATGTGAAATATGAAAGCCCTATCACTTCCCATTCAAAAGTTATGCCCAATGTTAAAGTTTTTGAAAAGTAGCTCAAAGGTCAAGGTCAAGGTCACGAGGTCAAAAATTTTGATATCAATGCAAAGGTCTTGTCACAAGGAATACACATGTGAAATATGAAAGCCCTATCACTTCCCATTCAAAAGTTATGCCCAATGTTAAAGTTTTTGAAAAGTAGGTCATAGGTCAAGGTCAAGGTCACGAGGTCAAAAATTTTGGCATCAATGGAAAGGTCTTGTCACAAGGAATACACATGTGAAATATGAAAGCCCTATCACTTCCCATTCAAAAGTTATGCCCAATGTTAAAGTTTTTGAAAAGTAGGTCAAAGGTCAAGGTCACGAGGTCAAAAATTTTGGTATCAATGGAAAGGTCTTGTCACAAGGAATACACATGTGAAATATGAAAGCCCTATCACTTCTCATTCAAAAGTTATGCCCAATGTTAAAGTTTTTGAAAAGTAGGTCAAAGGTCAAGGTCAAGGTCACGAGGTCAAAAATTTTGGTATCAATGGAAAGGTCTTGTCACAAGGAATACAAATGTGAAATATGAAAGCCCTATCACTTACTATTCAAAAGTTATGCCCAATGTTAAAGTTTTTGATAAGTAGGTCAAAGGTCAAAGTCAAGGTCACGAGGTCAAAAATTTTGGTATCAATGGAAAGGTCTTGTCATAAGGAATACACATGTGAAATATGAAAGCCCTATCACTTCCCATTCAAACGTTATGTCCAATGTTAAAGTTTTTCGGACAAACAGACAGACAAACAGACAGACAGGCCAAAAACTATATGCTCCCGAATCTTTGACATAAAAATAAAAAAGTAGGAGCAGTAGAAAGCCTGCACTACAATACCTATATACTACTTCATTGTTCAGATTTATGACATTAACCTGAGGCTGTTAAAGGATATAGAATGTGACCTAGCCCATTTGACCCTTACATTAATACTATAGGTAGATTACCCTTACATAAATACTATGTCGATTACCCTTATATAAATACTATGTAGATTACCCTTACATTAATACTATGTAGATTACCCTTACATTAATACTATGTAGATTACCCTTACATAAATACTATGTAGATTACCCTTACATTAATACTATGTAGATTACCCTTACATAAATACTACATGTATGTAGATTACCCTTACATAAATACGATGTAGATTACCCTTACATTTATACTATGTAGATTACCCTTACATTAATACTATGTAGATTACCCTTACATTAATACTATGTAGATTACCCTTACATAAATACTATGTAGATTACCCTTACATAAATACTATGTAGATTACCCTTACATGAATACTAGGTAGATTACCCTTACATTAATACTATAGGTAGATTACCCTTACATCAATACTATGTAGATAACCCTTACATTAATACTAGGTTGATTACCCTTTCATTAATACTATGTAGATTACCCTTACATTAATACTATAGGTAGATTACCCTTACATCAATACTATGTAGATAACCCTTACATTAATACTAGGTTGATTACCCTTTCATTAATACTATGTAGATTACCCTTACATTAATACTATGTAGATTACCCTTACATAAATACTATATAGATTACCCTTACATAAATACTATGAAGATTACCCTTACATTAATACTATATAGATTACCCTTACATAAATACTATGAAGATTACCCTTACATTAATACTATGAAGATTACCCTTACATAAATACTAGGTAGATTACCCTTACATCAATACTATGTAGATATCCCTTACATTAATACTATGTAGATTAACCTTACATAAATACTATATAGATTACCCTTACATCAATACTATGTAGATTACCCTTACATTAATACTATATAGATTACCCTTACATAAATACTATGAAGATTACCCTTACATTAATACTATGTAGATTTCCCTTACATAAATACTAGGTAGATTACCCTTACATAAATACTAGGTAGATTACCCTTACATAAATACTATGTAGATCACCCTTACATTAATACTAGGTAGATTACCCTTACATAAATACCATATAGATTACCCTTACATCAATACTAGGTAGATTACCCTTCCATAAATACTATGTAGATTACCCTTACATTTATACTATGTAGATTACCCTTACATTAATACTATGTAGATTACCCTTACATTAATACGAGGTAGATTACCCTTACATAAATACTATGTAGATTACCCTTACATACGTACTATATAGATTACCCTTACAATAATACTATGTAGATTATCCTTACATAAATACTATATAGATTATCCTAACATTAATACTATGTAGATTACCCTTACATAAATACTATGTAGATTACCCTGACATCAATACTATGTAGATTACCCTGACATCAATACTAGGTAGATTACCCTTACATTAATACTATGTAGATTACCCTTACATCAATACTATGTAGATTACCCTTACATAAATACTATGAAGATTACCCTTACATTAATACTAGGTAGATTACCCTTACATTAATACTATGTAGATTACCCTGACATCAATACTATGTAGATTACCCTTACATCAATACTATGTAGATTACCCTTACATCAATACTATGTAGATTACCCTTACATCAATACTATGTAGATTACCCTTACATAAATACTATGCAGATTACCCTTACATTAATACTAGGTAGATTACCCTTACATCAATACTATGTAGATTACCCTTACATCAATACTATGTAGATTACCCTTACATAAATACTATGCAGATTACCCTTACATAAATACTAGGTAGATTACCCTTACATCAATAGTATGTAGATTACCCTTACATAAATACTATATAGATTACCCTTACATTAATACTATGTAGATTACCCTTACATAAATACTATGAAGATTACCCTTACATAAATACTAGGTAGATTACCCTTACATAAATACCATATAGATTACCCTTACATCAATACTATGTAGATTACCCTTACATTAATACTAGGTAGATTTCCCTTACATTAATACTATTACCCTGACATACATACTATATAGATTACCCTTACATAAATACTAGGTAGATTACCCTTACATAAATACCATATAGATTACCCTTGCATCAATACTAGGTAGATTACCCTTACATTAATACTAGGTAGATTATCCTTACATTAATACTATGTAGATTACCCTTACATCAATACTATGCAGATTACCCTTACATAAATACTAGGTAGATTACCCTTACATTAATACTTTGTAGATTACCCTTACATAAATACTAGGTAGATTACCCTTAAATAAATACTAGGTAGATTACCCTTACATTAATACTCGGTAGATTACCCTTACATTAATACTAGGTAGATTACCCTTACATTAATACTATAGGTAGATTACCCTTACATTAATACTAGGTAGATTACCCTTACATAAATACTAGGTAGATTATCCTTACATTAATACTAGGTAGATTACCCTTACATTAATACTAGGTAGATTACCCTTACATTAATACTAGGTATATTACCCTTTTTGCAATAGACCAATAATCCAATTTTTGGTTCAAAGGCCTGTAAATTACCAAAATGATATTACATCAAACATGTATTGGCTACATAAGTGACCTTGACCTTTTACCCTATTTACCTCCAATGCATTAAGGGTTCTGCTAAGCATGCATGTAATTTTGTCCAATAAGGGTTGGTTATTCACGTTGTCCTACAGATATAATCTGGAACCAAAATGAAATGTATTTTTTGTGTGACATATAGGTATGAAAATGGACAGACAGACAACAAATCCCACTTGAAGTCCCCTCTAGCTATGCTAGTAGGGAACTAATAAAGACTGGAGAGTGAAAGATGACTGGACAGACAAGCAAGGAAAAACTGTAGGAATCATTGAGAAAGGGATATGATTTTGTTTAAACTTCAGAAGAGAAGGAGTGAGCAAAATGATACCTGATGTCGCTAAACATCCTACAACACGTCCCCTTATATATGATAGATCACATAGTCTACAAAACTACTTTATACAGAACTGCTCAAATATACTACAAGTAACATGCAAAAAAAAAAAAAGATAAACATATACTTTCTTTTTCTTTCTTTTTAAAGGAGATGTTGCCAATAGATGAACAATATTAATGCCTTATTAAATTTCCTCAAGGAATTATTCTATTACATTTTTTTTCTGTGTTATGGTAAGGGAAATCAAATGAGGTATAGACATAAATAGTGGTATCTTTAGAGCAGCCCTGTGCAAGTGAATCATCTCAAAACAAGCTGTTACATCAAATGGAATGTAGAAGTATGATTAGAGAACTATGGATAACAAGAGATCTCCTAGAACAACTTTTACTGCATTTATTGATTATATATATTGTGTCATTACCAGATGAAAATCACTATTAGCCTATAGCAAACTTCATATATCTACATGCAACCAAACATTATATACAGTTAAAGTATACCATTGAGGGAGTTAGCACGATTCTGGTTCCCCGAGACCAGACCTATTTCCCGAGGCGAAGCCGAGGGAAATAGGTCTGGTCGAGGGGAACCAGAATCGTGCTAACTCCCTCAATGGTATACTTTAACTGTTTTATTATACCGAAACAAACAAACATATCTCTTAGTTGTACCGAAACAAACATTATACTGAAACAAACATATCTCTTAGGTTCACATCGTTCCAATGGAAATTCTAATGATTTTGCCTTGCCTTCTCGACTGAATAAATATTAATTTTTGATGATAAGATAAACAGAAACATCATTTATCATACTCATACATGTTTAATTTTTGATTGTTTTATTTTATTGCGGATTAATTCATGTGCTAAGCGGATAGGAGGCGGATTACTCTGCTCGCGTACCAATAGCGTCATACGATCATCCGATCAACCTTCAACGGCGCTGATTGGTTGATACTGACACACCCCCAAAGAACCTCCGCCCCATTTTGAGACTAACTCCCTAGGGAAATAGTCTTCTCAACTAACGCACCCCATTGCAGGGAAATAGTCTTATAAGGCGATTTTCAGGGATTTAGTTAAATTTAATGAGTCTCTTTTTATATAAGAAAAAATCAGTAGAGGTATAATAAATGTAAATAAACAATCTATTCTGCATCAAATTACATCTGCCAAGTCATATATATATTATATAAAGCTCAAGTTTGTTTTTTTAAACAAATTACATGCCTCTCTGTCTGTGAGTATCCTGGGTCACTTTTTAGAGTGAACCTCAGATGTCCAAATATGTCAAAGTTGCAATAAAGGTAACCACTAGTTTTGATGGATTGAGAAGTTTGGTTTTTTTTTTAATTGAGAAGTTTTAAATTAGGAAGGTATTCAACAGTTGTAGGTTTTTGCCGCCTTTTGTTTTAGGTCAAGTGACAACTTTTGTCAGAATTTCTAATTTGAAAAGAGTACTTTATCAATATCTCATTAAAATTGGATCTTTCATGCTTCTTGTTATTTGCGTTCTAATGTTAGAATTTTGCAAAACAATTAAATCCTATCCTCTGTAGTGTTAGCACCGCAGTTCTGGTGCCCTGGCTGCAGTGGCATGTTATGATTTTATTTATAATGAGTATATATCATGCCCTGATTTGTTGTGGTTGTGGTTTTTTGGTCAATGGTACATGTAGTTCCAGTTGCCATGGAAACAAGATCAGTCTTTTTGTGCTACTTTAAAGAGGGCGCTACTGAAACTATTTATGGTGGCGCCGCTGAAAGCATCACTGATGAGAATTTAATATTCGAAACACGTGTCTGGTGCATGTAAATTGATTTGGAATTTTCTTCAGGAAGGTATAGAGATGGAACCCTTCGACATTATATTTACAGACTCTGAAGTAACAACAGACCCATAACAAATATAAAGTCATGTTTGTATAACATTAATGCCCCCTACTCCTTCTTTGACTAGGAAAGAAACAGGTTTTATATTTGGATTAATGAATCTATCATGGTGTATAAATATATAAATTTGACCTAGATTTTCATATGATATATCTGTATATCGAATCTCATATCAACATGTGAATCAATGGAAATCTTTAATTTTGAGGCATTTCAAGTTCAAGTATCATAACTTTGTTAATTTTTTCTTCGATCAGACCAGTATATGACCTTGATCTGGATTTTCACGTTATGTATCTTTAAACAAACCTCAATTCAATAGGTGAATCCATGTGATGTATCTTTAAACCAAATCTCAATTCAATAGGTGAATCCATGTGATGTATCTTTAAACCAAACCTCAATTCAATAGGTGAATTCACGTGATGTACTTTAAACCAAACCTCAATTCAATAGGTGAATCCATTTCAGAGATATAATGAATTGAACCTCATAATTTTTGAAATTTTTGTAAGTTCAAGGGGAATAACTCATTTAAAAATTCTCTAATTGGACTCAAATTTGATTTCATTTGATGTATGTGTATACCAAATTTCATTTCAATATGTGACTCCATTCCAGAGATATTGAACGGAAACACTTAAATTTTGGTATTTAACTGAAACACTGAGTCTTATTATATAATAATTTTGGTATTTTTCTAAATCCAATGGGCATAACTCTGTCAAAAAATTTTTGATTGGACCTGAAAATGAACTTGACCTAGATTTTCATTTGATGCATCTGTATACAAAATTTCATTTCAATATGTTATCCATCACAGAGACAATGAGCAGAAACTATGGTTGAGGACCGACCGATAGCTGCAACTCTGTGTCTCCTCTTCTTCGAAGGGGGGCATAAAAGATCTTGGTTATTGCAATTGATATATGTACCCATTTCCATGGCAACAAAGGTTACAAAAACATTCAGTCTAATGAAATTTATAAATGCTTCAAACTTTAGACATGGTTACCATGGCAATGGCACTCTTTTCCTACAAATAAAAGTTAATTTATCTTAGCACTCCATGTTGAAGTTCCAAACCACAAATCTCTAAAATCTATGACATGCCATGCCAACATGTCATTGAATTTTTTTTTTTGGTCCTTACAGAGAATTGCTCTTAAAATGGAAGGAAAGACAGAGAGGTATTAATCTCATCCACCCCTCCCCCTTCCTTCCTTGTTTTTTGAAGTTTAAATATAAGTCAGTAAGTAAGAAAACTTTATTTAGTGTCGTATATATATAATATACATATAACAAATAACATTAGCTCTGTAGAGCTTTTTAACTGACTACATAGCTTTTTAACCCACTATAAGACTCGTCACTTACTGGTCAGAAATTATGACAAAACTTTTTTTTGACACTTATGTCCCTTCACATTTATAATATGTTATACAGTAAAATGTATGTATTTCATTTTTTGATTCCAAACTTATTTACAGGCATGTTCTGAAAGCTTTCCTTGCATCAAACCATTTGCCTTGTCTTAAATTTTGCATTGATTTTTGCCTCTTCCCCTTAGCCTCTGGATTTATCCCTAGCTTTATCCTGACCCAAAATGACCACACACTATCATCAATTTCGGTTCACAGACCTCGTTCCATATCTTCTTTTCTTATACGCTTGAAAAATCAAACTTTGCGGTCTTCACATAAATTGGTATCACTTAGGTATTCAATGAAGGAGTGTCAAGTCCTTTTAATAAGGCATGCCTGACTGAAGGTGCCCAATAAGTGCAATATACATTATATACAACAAAGACAAAGCAAAGTCGATGTCAAAACAACAACGAACAAATTCGAAAAAATGAAATTGCGCCAATCTTAAGGAATGTTTACAGGGCAACATTTAATATCCTTTCATCTCCTGATAAAGATAATATTGTCTCCTTATAAGGGGATTTAAAGATAAAAGAATCTGCAAATAAGATACACATGTATATCAATTCCTTCTGAGTCAGAGTGGTTTTTTTTTCAAATAAGGATCTCTAGAACTGCCCCCCTCCCCCATTTTTTTATACACAGGACCATTTATGATGCGACATTCAATTGTTCATATCAAAACCTTCATTCAGGATTAAATGCTTTGGTATGAAAATGCTGCTTTCAGAACTTCATAACCAAATTACTATTATATTGTATTCTTATTATGAAGTTCATTACTTCTTACATAGTAGTGATGGGCCGATTATCCATAATAATCGATTAGCGGCGTGTTGAAGTCGTCCAATTTTGATAATCGATTTTAAAATAAAAAAATCTTTGATCGCTGAGCGATATAAGTCCCCTAACGGCATAATTCTATGTCCTATAACTCTGCTTAGAATGCTTCAATTAAACATAAATTTAAAATTGACCTACAGGTACGTGCATCAAAATATTAATGCCCACACAGAAATCAGTTAATTATCTGCAGTAACGAAAAAGATCTTGAAAAAATTTCTTGAAATGGTGTCCTAAGTCTGTAAATCTGTAACACACTACAATGTATTCACTTACTAAAAATTAGTTCAAAATCTACAGCAACAGCCAAGAAAAGTCCGTAAAACTGAAAATTTCATGAAATTTGCTTAGTCCAAGGGCCATAACTCCTTTGTAAATTTAGTTCAACCAAACCCATACTTGAACTTGATCTGTATAACACTAAGATGTATTCATATACCAACAATCAGTTCAATTTCTGCAATGGAACCGAAGAAAAGTCTGGAAAACTGAAAATTTCATGAAATTTGTTAAGTCCAAGGGCCATAGCTCTTGTCAATATAGCTCAATCCAACCCAAAATCAATCTTGATCTGTATCACATAGAGATGTATTCATAAACCAATATCTGCAACAGAACCGAAGAAAAGTCCGGAAAACTGAAATTTTCATTAAATTTGCTAAGTCCAAGGGCCATAACTCTTTTAAAAATAGGTCAATCACACCCAAACTCGAACTTCATCTGTATCACATTGAGATCAGTGATTTTTTTTGGCTGCATTTACCGCCGAATATCGGTGGCTTCCCCTTGTAAAAATTAGCTTTATTTTCCCAAAAATTGGCCCAAATTTTCCCAATACATGGAGATCAAAATTGTTTTCAAGATTGAATTGAATTTGACACGAAACATGCACAAAAGTAATCCCCGGCAAGGTTCTCATGAAGAGCCGGCAACCGGCGATTTCTCCCCTCCTACTTTGGGTAAAATTGCCGTCTACTTTCCGTAAAATAATGTTGTATATCAGTTTCTTTAAGTATGAAAACTGAACGTGTACTAAAGGAAATTACGTTGTCCTTTAAAAGGCTGTCACTATACATGCAGGATCGCGATAAATATTTCCGTAACTACAGTGAGTAGATTGATTTCAACACGGCGTGACGGATCATTTTACGGCAATGTATATTAAAGAAGTACTATAGGACTATCAGGTCTCGACTTTACACGCCTGTAAATAAGATTTTAATTAATGTGAAAATTGTATAGTTATTGACCACGCGCCTCCATGTGACACGACAATCAAACGCCCGTCATGACAGTGATACTTTCTACCTCGGTCTATTTTCTGTATGTAAACAATATACTAGAAATTATTCGAACAACATCAAGAATTCATTGTTATACTGAGTCTATTGAAACATCCACAATATGTGAGCCGACAGTAACTGCTGAGTGCGCGATCCTGCTCGCAGAATTCAAAATGTCTGACACACATTTGTTAAATATCTTGCATCCCTAGACCGAAACGTTTGTCAATTATGATCTATACTACATGCTTACAACTCAATGCTCTCAAAAATTTCGAAAGGAAAATGTTTTTTGTTTCCAAAATCGAATTGTTCACACTAACTAAGAAGAGCGCCATAAAAAAATACATCAAAGTACCCATATCATAACTGATAGTTCAAAGCTTCAATAGGCGAAAAGGGGTGTACTGTTGTTTTTGCAAACTCTTTCACTTTCCTGGTAGCAATACTGATAAGGCATTTGAGAACAGGAAATTGCTGTTTTGAACCAATAATTTGAGCGTTTCTTCAAAGAAATTTTGTTTCTAGATTTTCCCAATTTGTTCCAAAATATCGCATATTTTCCCAAATGAAAAGTAGATCATAAGAAAAGGTAAAAAAATCACTGGAGATGTATTCATATACTGAATATCAATTCAAGATCTGAAATAGAACTGAAGAAAAGTCCGGAAAACTGAAAGTATAATGAAATTTGTTGAGTCCAAGGGCCATAACTCTTGTAAAAATTGGTCAATGACACCCAAACTCGCACATTGAGATATATCCACATACTAAAAATCAATTCAACATATGCAACAACAGCGAAAAAAGTCTGGAAAACTAAAGTGTGACAGACGGACAGACAAACTGGGTGGAAACTATAAGTCCCCTCCGTCAACCGGTAGGGGACTAATAATCGATAGCGTGAAAGTACAGAAAGGAGGAGGGGGCTGGCCACTGAGGCTGCAAAGGAAATTATGTCTGATTGTCTAAAACGATTTCCAGTAATTTGTCTATTAAACCTATGCTGTTATAAATGCTGTACATAGAGTAACAGAAGCTAGTAGCATGAGATTAGAGAGAATAATTGTAAAAGAAAAATCATACGTTAATTTAATTACAATTTTCACACCGGACTTAAATATTTCCGAGGGACCGGCAGTGACAGTTCTTCAATTCTAGTCATTTTTTTAAGGTAAACTGATTTTATTATTTGATTGAGAATGGTTTCACATAAGTAATCAATAATTATCTATCATTATCATTTTTTCATATTACATCATTTGATAGTCAGAGATGCATTATCTAAACTCGCCCAAACAAGTACATTTCTACACATGAAGTCATGCCCAACATAAATTATTATCAAAGCAATAAAGTTCTTTCATTGTCCTGTGATACCTAATTGATAGCAATTTATGCAAAGACCGCACAGTTTCGATTTTCAAGCATATCAGAATAGAAGATATTGAACGTGGTCTGTGACCGGAAATTTCGTCTTTTCGATTTTACAGTCTTACGTTCGATTTGTGCAGGTATCTGACGTAAAGGCATTGTGACGCCATAAATTCCTTTGAAAACGTCATATATGTAACCCTGTTTTTTCCCTAAATTTCATGCTAGTTTCCATAAAATTTGATGACGTTACAATGCATTAATGTCAGATACCTGTACAAATGGGAAGTAACTCTCTATTTTGAAAAGACGGCATTGATTATAGCGTCTGGTCATTTTGGGTCAGGATAAGGCTAGGGATAAATCTAGAGGCTAAGGGGAAGAGACAAAAATCAATGCAAAATTTAAGTCAAGGCAAATGGTTTGACGCAAGGCAAGCTTTCAGAATATGCCACATATACATATCATCCATACATCTAGATGTCTTCCAACATACAATGATCTAGATGTCTTCAAATTCATATTTAGTAGCAATAGAGCTGCAAATATGGAGCTTGTGCAAAACTACACAATTGTTTATGTTTCATATGAATTAAATCAAAAAGCAGACAACTGCAATAATGTGTGATCATGCTTTTTTGCAACATTCCTTAATATTGTCTGCTTAAATCTGGTTGTACTGCAAATAATGACAATTAATGTGTGTCTTGATTCATGTAGCTGTTATTTCACTTTACCTATTCTCTCCCTCGTCTAACTCTGTCTTTACTTCTGGTATATCCCCCATTGTTATATCACATGCCCTAAAATATTAGATGATGCAAAGTGTTAAGTCATGCAAAAAACAAAATTAAAAGAGGAATCATCAACATTCTACAATACATTCCCATTACAAGCATAAATCTTTATGCTGCATTCTTCAACATCAATATTGATATATATATATTACAACAGTAATCATGAAAGGAGCTTGTACATTCTACTACTTTTAAAATGATATAAAATCTTGACCAATACTTCAGGCTTTGAAAATAAATACTATATGTAACACAGTATGCAATTAGTAAAGAGAGACAATAAAGACAACAAAAGTCATTCAATAAAGAACTGAATCTAAGGATTAAATTCAGTTACTATATATGGTTCATAAACAATATTCATTAGCCAAGGCTTGATGTTACTCAGACACTAACATTTTCACAATAAGAAATCATTTCTTAATCTGAATACAGAAGAGACAAGACAAATCAGAGCAGATACATCCACAGAAGAGCATATCTCAAATATACAACAAACAACAAAATCTAATTCAAGGTATTGTGGTTCCCTGCTTTTGGGTAATTGTCTTTAAAATGCACAGAACCCCTCCCCCCCATTCTCAAGTTTTCATAAAATATCTCAAGTAATATCAATAACTGTAAGAAAAGTTCAAAAGGTCCAAACTTTTGTTACCAAGGGAAAGGTCTAGTGAAAAGGAACGCACGTGTGAAATATGAAAGTCCTAACATTTACCATCCAAAATTTATGGTTGACGCAATAATATTAGCATTTGCACACAATGAGGACTCGTCTTTTTTTCTGGATGGGTCCAATAAGTTGGTCTTAATTACGACACATAACGATAGTGGAATCAACATCCTACAGCATTAAAATCCAAAGATTTAGGTTAGCATTAATTAAAGCACTTCTCAGTTGTATGAAATGTACTTGATTATTCATGCTAGCTTACGTTTCTCTAGTGGTTGTCGGAGGAGAACAGCTTTTCAATTTGTCAGCGGCATGTGGCATCAACGCAGGCCATTGATACATCAGAGCATATTAAATCCATGGCAAAGCTTCAAGTAGCATTCCAGATTTGGTTGCCAAAAAGCTACCTTGCTTAAATCGTGGTCGCCATTTGCAAAATTTGGTCGCAATAAGCAAAATTTTGGTCGCTATTTGTGTATATTTGACTTTCCAGAAACTAAAACCTGTATTTTCTCATGAATAACAAACATTTTGAAGTCTATACAGCATGTACAGGGAAAGCCTCCCTAGAGAACACTTTTATCCCTGCATAGGCAGGACTCGTGTACCTTTTACAAATAGCAAAAGAAGTTTTAAAATGAAGAAAAATTAGTGTACGTGACGAAAGTATTACATGTACTTAAGAAATAACAACTAGCTAGCAGTGGTTTGTCCAGTAATTCCACGAATCGCATAAACCAATCAAATTATCACAGAGCCGCGAAGTGGCGAGGTGATAATTTGATTGGTTCATGTGACGAGTGAAATTACAGGACAATGAGTCAATGCTAGCTAGTTGTTACTTCTATTCTTATATAGCATGTGAATGGGCGGAGCTTAGAGCAGTGGAAGTTTGCTGGAGATTTTACACCAGGTGAGTTCTATGGTACATATAGGGGGAAAATCTCAAGTCATATTAGAATTTCAAATCACAGACATTCTAAATATACATATATGAAGCCATTCATTGTACGTTGAAAACAATTGCATTCATCGCTAAATAGATAACTGGATTAAAGCGTTGCGCAATGGTGCCTGGGTAGACATTGTTTATTGGTGTAAGTACATCTATACTTTATCGATTTATATAGGTACTTTAAATTTTAGTTCACAGAAGCAAATCTGTAATTCATGTGCATCTGAATTATCGTAAATTGTAATTGAAGAACTGTCGAAAAAGAATGAAAGTGCAATTGACTGAGAGAAAAGTTTCTAATTTAAAACTGATAAACACCCCTATTCCAACATTATAAAAATAATGTCCACATAGCTTACGCATATAGTTTTAGACAATCCTTTAGGAGATCAAAGGTTAGCAGGCAATTGAAGTTTTTACCAACCAAAACCGGTTTCAACATCTTAAGATATCAAGTTCCTGCTCATAGTCTCTCCTCAGCGATTATTTATCTATTTTCATTTATATACTATGTATTTAATTTTTTTTTTGGGGGGGGGGGGGGGGGTAAAACGTATCGATACCCGCCTTTAGCGAAATCCCACACAGTGTATTGGGTTAAAATTTAATTCTAATACATCAGTACAAAATTTGTTTAAGTCGGTGCCCGCAACTCAATTTTTTCAATGGTCACGATTTTGTGGGTTCATTTAAATTAAGGTCACAAACCCAAATTTTCAGTTGCAAATGCGACCAATTTAGACGCAACTTGGAGCACTGCATGGGCTAGAAGAGGGGCACATGGCTGAGTTGTCAACGGGTAAAACAGCTTTACAGTTTCTTTAAAACATAATGTACTCAAAGATTACAAAGCTATCAAATGTCACATGACAAAATTTCCGCCATGATTATAGAGGGATGTGCCTGATTTTTCACTGTGCCCTATGAAAAATGAGTGATTTTGTTTGCTCCTTCTTCAAATCTCTTTTAATATTTGGGTTTTAGGGGCTAATGGCTAATTCATCAATGGTTCCTTCAATGAATTCTAGCAGTTTTGTCCTTGATAACATGATTAACCTTAGGTTCTAGATATAAAGCATTTTCCATACATTATGCTCTATGATAAACACAGAGTTTATCCCTGGACTAATTTTGGAACTTCTCCGTGCTTATATCTAACTGAAACTTTGTGTGACATCATGCTGACATAGAGAATGAGGCAGGACGTATATTTTTACTCTGAAAAAAGTCTTGTCGTTGTAAAATTATAGTGTGGGGCAGTGTCTGAGAAACAACCAATCGGCCTAAGATAATTGTATTCTTGATGTCGGACTGGTCACATGACCAAATTTCTGCCATGTTTACAGGGGGATGTGCCTCTAGATTTTTCATTGTGCCCTATGAAAAATCTGTGATTTTGTTAGCTCCTTCTTCATATCTCGTTTTATAGTTGGGGTTGAGGAGCTAGGAGAAAATCTATCAATGGTTCCCTCAATGAATTCTAGTAGTTTTGTCCTTGATATAAACGTTAGATTCTAGATATAAAGCAATTTCCATACACCATGCTCTATGATAAACACCGAGTTTATCCCCCAACTATTTTCGGAACTTCTCTGTGTTTATCTCTCATTGAACCTTTGTGTGACATCATGCTGACATAGAGAATGAAATGTGCAAGCTAATTAACAGTCTTAACCATCAAAACATGTTTTCGCACCTATAGGGATGTTTGAGTGACGAAAAAGTGACGTCACACTGAGCATGCACATGAAAATTGGTTGGCAAAAAATGGTTCTCTTATATATATGTATAGCAATGTCCACTTCTATTTAAGTTAATATTCTTTATCGGTATAGTTTATCGACAGATATAATTATGTTAAAATTACTTCAAAGTTGTTATACTATTAATCCATGTGATATTTTTTTTCAGGGTTTTTTTTTCATTTTGGGGAAGGTGCCTGTACCTGTCCCATTTGGGAAAATTTGCAACATTTTGCTGAAATCGGGAAAATTTTTATACAAATTCTCACCACTGTATAACCCTTAATTATCATTTATTACACTGCTAATCCAATGATTTACTTGAACTGAACAAGGGTTGAATGAAAAACTTGAAGATGCACTTAGAAATAGGACATTTTGTGCTGACTTCCAGGTTTAGAGTATTACTTTCTCGTGTGATTTTTTCATATTTCCTCTTTGGTAATTTAAGAGTGATTTTTTGGGAAAAATAGAGGAAATTTGGCATTGGGAAGGGGCCGAAATTCGGCCCCAAAACCCCGTTTTTAATTTAATTTTTCTCTGTTAATCACCTATATGTATAAATAGCATTTAGTCTCTGTAGGTTGATTTAATTTTTAAAGTCGTGAATGTGAACATCTTATATCATCATTTTGTCAAGTCCAACCTATAAAGTGTATCTTTTATACACAAGACAGTGATCTGACACCTGCCATTTACTAGGGCTGGGACGATTCAGGTATCCTTCGGTTCGGTTCGGTTTCGAATCACAAGGCCTCGGTTCCGTTAATTTCGATTCGATTCGTTTGAAGGAGAAGAAATACAAAATAATTTGTCAAATGGACAAAATTAACAAAAATGAAAAAAATACAAATTGATCTGACAAACTTATCACTTCAGTCTAACATTATAGAGCATTAATTTACATATTTCTGAAAAATGTGAGGGTATATACTGTCATGTAAAAAATTTATATCAGTTTTACATCCCAAACAATTGTGGATGCATGTGCTCCAACAGTATGTCATACTATACTGTGAGAAATTAAATATAAATGCTAAGTTCAACACCTCATTTTTCAACAACGAAGAACTGACAGGTCTCATAGGACTTTCAAAGTAAATATTCTAGTGGACAAAGTTTTCCTCACATGATATTTGGCGACTACAATATCTGTTTATTCTTGTTGCTGCTTGCACTAGAGCATCCTCTGACCAGTTCACGGAAAGCGAAAGTAGATCTACTTTCACTTTCCGTTTCATGAGAGGCCTGAAAGCAGGGAGGGGGGGGGGGGGGGGGGGGTTAACCTACACGTTAATCGGCGCGATAAATGAATGTAAGCTCTTTTCTTACTTTCTGGCCTTCTTAAAGGTAATTTCTAAGCTATTTCAATCATTTTCTGGTCACTATTTGGCTTTAGTTAACTCTGATTATTTACGTCTGAACCGAATCGAAATCTGCAATTCTACGTCGGTGCATCGAACCGACATTGCTAATTTCGAAGCACCGAAATTTTCGGTGCACCGCCCAGCCCTACCATTTACCTTTATTTTTGTCGGCTGTCCAGGTAGATTTTTTACCCAGGCGCCGCGGCGCAAAGGATCCTCAGAGGAGAGAAAGCCACTGCATGTGTTCTATCCATTTCATATTTCAGTTTTTGATATTTTGATGAAGAGACACGGATGAAACAACTAAACCATACTTACATTACATTTGTCTTTTAGTTGAAAGAAGCAAAAAGGAAATACAACCCATTTATATATCGATCATAATCATATAAAAGTTGGAACAGTGGATAATTATTTAATATTTCTCATATCTCAAGATTTATTTATTTATTTAAACGGGATAATTGCTTAAATAATTCCGAAAATTAGATAGATGGAAGTCCAAACGTCTATTCTTGAAATTCTTTTCAAATAATGGATGTAACAGTCGAGGTGCTGTGGAATGGAACAATGGAAATAGAATGCTAGGATTTTATATGGTCCGAGATCCCTCTCTTTAATTCATATTAACATTTATCATTTATTTTTATTGTGTATTTTAATAATATCTTTCATTTTAAATTCATGAATGTCTCTTTTTATCCCAACGATTTTCAATCTTAGGGGTGCGGCTGCCCAAACTTACATGGAAGTTGAGAAATAAATGCTTCTTTAGGCATTCTAATATTCTAATCTTGAGCCCCCCCCCCCTTTCTCGGGCAAGCAAAAAGTTAGATGAGGCACGTCAATTTTAAATATAAATAATTTCCATATGCTATGTAAGAAAATTACTGAAGGAATAATTAAAGAGAAAAAGTATTTGTGCATGTTTTCCTGTTTTTACTAATTACTTCACCCGGCTTTATCTATAAATTGGAGACAGACGTGAGAAAAAAAAAAACAAACCAAAAAAAAAAAAAAAAGCCAAGAAAAATTGTACTCTTTATTTTATAAAACATTGTCTGTGAGTTAAATTAATTTTTTTTCTGTTTTGCGTTTTCAAACAGTTTGACATTAATTTTGGTCAAGCTATTTGCCTCTTTCCATCCAGTTCAAATGCTCTGCTTTAATTAAGAGGGATAGGTGTGTACTTGAAGAAACAACTAGTAATTAGTCGGGTTTGTTACACCTAATACAGGAGCATAAAAATGGGACACTATGAATTACACCAGCTTCTTTAAAAAGCAAAATCTGAAAAAAAAATATATTGGCAGTTTATTGATTCTTGCCCCCCCCCCCCCAATCGAACAAAAGCGGTTGTCAGAGGTACATGCTCTTTTGTCATTGTAATATCAATAGAATATTATGAAATATTACAATGTAGTCTAGATATTGTTTGTATAGAAAAAAGACCGGAAAAGAAAAGTATATATCATACAAACACTTTTCACCAAAAGTTTACAAGTTGTATTGCGCATGCAAGTGGGCCGTCTTTTTACATGTACTTGTCGTCGAAATGTGGCCTGTACTAAGCAATAACTATATATATAAGTATCTTCAAGGACTTATAAACAGTTCACAAGTCTTTGGAATAGTCAACATGAACAATAGCTATACAGTTCTTCAAAATATTTACAACGGGTAACTAAAGTCTTGACGTAAACATTCTACAGTACACCCAAATTAGACGTTGCCGTAAAATTACTTGTCACGGCGCGCTGAAATATTTTTAATGTGTACCATTGGAACCGATGATTTCTTAAAAGACATTCAAAAAACATTGTAATTTCCTTTAGATGGAATAATATTTCATATTTAACCAGCGAGTGTAGTTGAGGCACGGCGATATTTTTCCTCTTAAGTTGTGAAAAAAAAGACGTCTCGTCGGCGACTTACAATGAATAGCAGCAGTGTCTGAGAGAAAGAATTTTAAATCTTATTTGACCTCATTTTTCATTTAAAGGGAAGAAAAAAAAATCCAGGGCGATTCTCACATTCAAATACAGTGTTGCCAGATGTTCACGGAAATAAACAGTCTTCATGAAAACTTTTTTTTACCACTAGCCAGTCGGGCTAGTTGACTGCAAAAATCTACTAGCCACCCAAAATTTTCACTAGCCATTGAAGAAAAATCAAAATGCTATAAAGACCCATCGTTTCCTCAGCTACTGGTAGGTCTGTTGAGTAGGCAAAAGTTCACACATATATAGAGTATACTTAAAAATCGAACGAAGTTAAACCACCACCCGATCATTTCTCTGGCGGATGTCAGCTACGTCATTAATGTATCAATACAATAGACTCAATTTCACAATGAATGCATGATATTCTTTGCCTGCAGAAAATGAACCGAGAATGAAAAACATAAGAACTTATTTGAATCATACGTGTACGCTAAAAGGCCGGTCGTTGTTTGCGGCTATTGGCCAATAGTTATAAAATTTTCGTTAGAATTTCTTTATTTCAGTGTTCGAGATTTTTGAAATTGTTAGATATTTAATTGAACATGTTATACTCGCATATTTGTCGGTACCGACAATAACCCGTCACGCCGCGCAGAAAACAATGCACTGTGGTTACGGAAATATTTATCTTGAATCTTAGAACTATATTTTATGAACAGATATTACAGGAAAACGTTATCATAATATTTCATTTTAAACATGTTCATTGTTCAATAAAATAAACATTTCATACTTAACCAGCGATAAAAGTTGAGACGTGACTGATACTTTTTACGGAAAGTAGGTGGCGATTTTACCCTAAGTATTTATAAGACAAGAAATCGCCAGACGTCGGCACTTAATGAAAACACTGCATTTAATCAAAAGTCACTAGCCAGTCGGGCTAGTTCAGCATCAAAATTTGGTAGCCCGAGGAAATATTTGGTAGTCAGGGCGGTCGGGCTAGTGAGTTTTCACGAAGACTGAATAAAGAGAATTTAGTTTGATTTTTTAAACTATTTTTTCAAACAAATACATTCAAAATCTCATTGAAATCGAGAAAATCTCATTGTTTTTTAGCAAATGAGATTTTTATCTCATTACTCTGAAGGGCTAGGGTGATCCCTGAAACAATACATGGTATAATCTCAGATTGTTACATTATTTTAGAAAAAAATAATACTCCTTGAAACTTTCATTGCTGAATGGATATTTTTTAGGAAAATGCATATTTTTCAATGAAAAATCGCCGAAAATAGGAAAAAAATTGTCATTTTCGCACGAGTTATGCTGCCAAAGATTCAAACATCAGAATATTTACTATCCATTATACTCTTTAAAAGTGAGATAATTAGAAATTCGAACTTCAAGTAAACCTCTATGTTTTTGGGTCAAAATATTGATTTTTTGCATTAATTATTGTGCTTTTTATAGAAAAAGTTATTTTGCTAAAAAACTAATTCAGGTACATATTGATTTGACTGCGTTAGGATGAAGCAATACCATAGATATATATATAGAAAAAAAATTGTGTAGCTAGCAACCTTCTAGCTATTAATAAAAATAACGAGTTGTTGCCATGGCAACCAGCAACATAGTTTTTATGAGAAAATATTCTCCTTAGAACTGGTTATTTTATCAGAATTTCTCAAAATAGCCTTTAATTCATCCACAAGCTATAAGAATCTTGAAAAATAAGGATATATATGAATTTTTGAAATTTCATGCATTTCAGAGGTATGTAAAGTTATGATGCGGTATTCTCTAAAAATACAATAAAACACCGCTAAAGACGCTATGGCCGGATTGCAAAGTAAGTTTTTGTCACTAACTGGGTCAAGGTCAATAGGTCAAATAATACAGCATAAATTGAAAGGTTTTGTCAGAGGCAACCTACATGTATAAAATAAAGTTTCTACTGCATGCAGTTCCATAGATTTTGCTTAAACCAGAACCTTTAACCAAAATCCTTAACTAGGTCAAAGTCCAAGGTCAAGGTCACTAGGTCAAATGTTACGGCATAAATTGAAAGGTCTTGTCATGGGCGAGCTTCATTAATAATATAAAGTTTCTACTGCATGCAGTACCATAGATTTTGCTTAAACCAGGAACTTTAACCAAAATCTTTGAGTAGGTCAAAGTCCAAGGTCATGGTCACTAGGTCAAATGTTACGGCATAAATTGAAAGGTCTTGTCATGGGCAAGCTTCATGTATAATATAAAGTTTCTACTGCATATAGTTACTTAGATTTTGCCTCAACCAGAAACTTTAACCAACGGCATAAATTGAAAGGTCTTGTCATGGGCAAGCTTCATGTATAATATAAAGTTTCTACTGCATATAGTTACTTAGATTTTGCCTCAACCAGAAACTTTAACCAAAATGTTGACGGCAGACGGACGGACGGACGGACAGATGGACGGACGGACATCGTCAATCTATAGACTGGATTTGCTTTGCAATCCGGCCAAAAATGTTAAAACAGGCCAAAAATTGATGTTTATAGCCAAAAAACAAGACGGGCAAATTTTGATTTTTTGGTCTGAATAGTTCGAGATGTTCCTCTACATATGAATCTATCCACCTTTCTTCTACCTCATTTCTATTAAAAGTCGCCACCCTGACCTTAAGTGTTGGAGAATTAACTACTGTTCAAGATCGATCCTTTTATGTTGTCAAATCGTATGTGAGAACATTGTGCTCACTGGATGAAGGATTGTCTACGTGAATCTCTTGAACCTAGATGACGTCCATACAGATTTCATAGGCAAACTAGGTTCAGCAGCTTGAACTAATCGTAAGTTAGATCTGTTGATCAGATGTTTAGCCGACAATTACGCGACTTTCTTTGCACAATGAAAGAAAAAGTAACTTTGCACTGAAAAACGAGACATTTCAGGACAAATTTTAATTTTCCGGAATTTTTGTGTCCTGATGGGACAGATGTTTGAGGCATGATTTAACAGGACATTTGTGTCCAGCTGGGACATATAGCAAGTATCCTATGTAGTCCGACTTGCAGACCGACGACGGTGTTATGAAAACAGACAACACGGTCTTGCAAGTCGGACTAGCAAGTATGTGGCACTCTTTTAACGTTTCCTTTTAATTCTGTTAGTCTGAGTATGATTGTTTTATGTACTTATTTTGAAGATACCTTTTCAGTTTTATTGTACTGTGAAGCAGTGGACAGTTGTTTTCAGTTTCACCTGGAGACCTTCGAGCATTCTAATTTTTTACACAGATGGACAAAGTTATTCAAAAATTTCGGAACTGCAATCGCAAAATCTGACATGAAGCTTAAGGGACATATGTGTTTTTTTTACAATCTCAATTTTTAATTGGCATATGTCAGACTTGAAGACCCTGTCAGGACCCTCCTCTTCTATTCATCATTCAACATGGCGGAATGTGTGGAAAGCTCGTGAAATGTCAACTTCCTTCGATGTAAAATAAAGAAAAAGAATAGGCCGATTTAATACGAATGAGAAATGGGTGAGTTCGGAGATATATATAAATGCAGGAGGCCTAAATACTAAACTCGATATTGTTTATCGGATCCAGAGGGGGGGGGGGGGGTCGGGGGTGTCCGGACCCCCCCCCTGGAATTTTCGAAACATTGCTCAATTTTTGTTATTGATATACATATTTCATAAGATAAAGTCCCAATTCTCCTTTTGTTGTCATAATATTTGAAAAATTAATCATGAATTTGTATTAGAAATCTTTCATTTTGATAATATTTTGCCGTCAGTATTTTAAATTTTTTCCCGAGAATTTATTACATACATGTACGTTATTTTCAAATGATGCATCTGCGCTTTCCTATACATGTACATTACACCTAGGTCAATAAACAAGGGCACTAAGGAAACGAAAAGAAACCGAAAAAGACACAAATAGTGGATTTTATTCAAATTCTTGGAAAAAAAAATCGTTGAAAAAAATATACATTTTAGAACTGACAATGAATTTAATCAATTACTGAAAATTCAGAATTTTAAGCTATTTGCTCGCCATAACTCTCCCGTCACCTGTTTTATTAATAATTAGAGACAGAACTGACAGTCATCAATCAATATCTTTCTTTTCTTGCGTTTGCGTTGTTGTTGTTGTTGTTTTTTGCTCTTCAAAAAATTCGGACTTTAAGACCCCCCCCCCCTGAAAAAAATTCTGGATCCGCCCATGTTGTTAGGGTGGGATAAATAGGGTCATGAGGTGTAAACATCCGCTTCTCATACATGTACGTCGCTTAATATTTCCAGCTTAACATAGTTATCATTCGCTAAGCTATTGCCATAAGTATTTCCACATCATTTAATACTGAACATAGATCATACCAGTTTTGCTAAAACGTGACCGAAAGTTGGCAAATGTGCATCAGAATATTGCTTTGACGGTTTATTTGATGATTTTTAGCCTATTTAGATGATTTCAATGACATTGGACGTCCTATCATGACAAAAAAATGAGAAACTTTGTCATTGAATTAGTCTCTTTAGTATTGAAATATACATTTGATCGCGAAAAATGGTAATAGATACAAAATGGTAAGATAGGATCTTAATAAAGCCGATTTGTTAAGGGTGTAACCAGAATGACTCTTGCCTTGGTACTTAATCTAAAGTATTGTAACAGCGCTTTCTTAAGAATTGCTCTCTTACTGACTGTGAAGACAGCACTCCATGACGTGCCCTGTCCAAACCTCTTTAGAGCTGACATAGCCCCAAAAACCTGTTCTCTTCAAATTTTGGTCGGATTCCTCGGGGTGATAGCATGCATGAGCTTGCTACAGCCGGCAGAGCACGGACTGAATTTCATACGCATTCTGTTTTTATATACAGTACATTTACATTGATTTTGGCCTCTTCTTAATGTTGTCTGTTTGTTTTGTCATCTTACAGTGAGGATGTTATTTTACACCACCATTGTATTCTTTGAGACCTCTGGGTAATCGAAAAAGAGGGAGGGTTGTGCGCACGTAATCCGGATAACAACGTGACACCATCTGCTACTTGGGTGACAGATGGCCGTCCTAAGTCGGCACCGATTGCCCATTGGTATCGTTGGTTTATGTGTAATATTTTGTGTTTGACTATTCTATGTGATTTGGTGTTCCTTGCCCCCTTTTGTGTGTCTTCCTGAACGTGTCTGCTCTGTGCTTTTGCATGGGGTGTTTTGCTGTGGAAGTTGCAACCGAGTGTTGTTAGAGATTCCCTACGTCCTCACAAATTTACTTAAATCGTGGTTTTTGTGTTTATGTGTTGTATTCCTGAACATCTGTTCAAACAATAGATAACTTATTACCACAAATTCATAGTAATTTGGTCAAAGGTCTTTGTATGAAATTCTAGACTTTGTTTTTTTTTTTTTTTTTTTTTTTTTTTTTTTTTTTTTTCACATCTACAGATACAACAGTAATAAAGAAGTAGTATACTAGTAATATGTAATAGAAAATAATATATTAGTAATATTTAGGAATATAGTACTGTTATGCAAAATATGATTACTATTTTGTAGAAGTGATTTTTTTTTTAGGGGAGGGGGGGGGGGGGGGTCCACATTCACGCACACAATTACACTGCAATAGACATTATGACTTTAGGATAGAAAAAACATTCAGTGTGTTTCAAAAAAATAAATAAAAGCTGCATGGATAATTTATAAAAAGGGAATTATAATCACAATGAATATATTCTAAGAAAAAGTTATGAAGTATCTTCAAAAAAAGGTTGCCAGTTTGACCAGATTTGATAAAAATGATGTAGTCTAAAGTGTCGAAGTGCAATTGTTTTTTCAAGTCTATATTTCAATTTTAAGACATTTATAAGTTGACTAGTGTTAACAGGTTTATTTTTCTTTAAATTTATATAAATATACTGTTTAGTTGATAAATAGATGAAATTGATAGCAATATTATTTCTAGAAAAAGATTCACCAAAAAGAATTTTTTTTGGTTCAATCTCTATTTCCAAATTAGTTTTGTTTTTTATTATTAGAGCTAGCTCTGTCCATAAATTCTGTACAAAAGGACAATTAAAAAATACATGAGTTATAGATTCATTGTCTGCATTACAAAAATGGCATGTTTCATCATTAGTTACATTAATTTTTTTCAAATATGTACCGATTGGAAGGATTCTGTGTATAATTCTAAATTGAAGCCACTGTAATGAAGAATCAGAGGAAATTTTGAAACATATTCTGAAAATTTCTTTTATGTCCAAGTTAGAGTTTAGAGTACTATTCCACTTTTGTATTGCAGTAGGTACGAGACTATTGGAATTAAGAATATGATAGAAATTCTTACAGCCTCTTTCATTCAAGTTTAATGAAAAAAAATGAAAAGGTTTATATGGTAAAAGTGTGTGTTCATCTATAGAAAGTGGAGAGAAGTTTAATTTTCGGAGTAGTTTCATAATTGTAGACTGAATTCCATTATAGCGAAGAGGGCATATGTTTAAAATATTAAACTTGATTTCAAAATCATGTTTCTTTAAGAATCCATTTTTGTCAAAAAAATCTCCAAGAATTTTAATACCCTTGGAATACCAATCTTCATAAAAGATATGTTTATTATCTATAAGAATTAATGAATTAAACCATATAGGAAGTGAATAAATATTGTCAACATAAATCTGTGTGTCAAGTTGTTTTTTCATGATCTTGAGCCATGAGCTGAATGTGTCATGCCAAAAAGGATTTTTACTTTTCTTTATAAGATCTTTCACAAATGAATCTCCCAAGCTAAAGAGTTTACATGAAATATTTTCTCCATATATGCATTCAAAGATAGGGAACCATGATTGACCCCCCACCATTATTCTTTTTATCCATGAACATTTTAAAGAGGTTATAAAGTTTTCTAAATTAATCATTTTTAATCCACCATTTAGGTGATCCTGTGTTAAAATATCTCGTTTAACTCTATCAGAATTAGATCCCCAAATAAAATGGAAAAACATTCTATTAAAAGACTTTATATAGTGAACGGGAGGGTTTGGAAGGGAGATAATTAAATGGTTAAGTTTGGGAATTATTATAGATTTTAAAACAGTAACTCTTCCTATAGGGGTTAAAATCCTTTTTTTCCATTGTGAAAGTAGAGCATTTATTTTTGGAATTTGTTTACTGTAGTTCAATTCCACCATTTCATTAAGATTTACGGAAAAATGAATACCTAATAAACAAAAATCGGTAGAATTCCAATCAAGCTTCCATCTGGTGTGATGGAAGACCTGATTACTGAATTTTTTTGAGCCTATCCAAATTAACTTTGTTTTATCACAGTTTATTAAAAGACCGGACATTTTTGAAAAAAGATCTAAGGTGTCAATAGCAGCAAAAAGTGATTTTTTAGAACCATCAAGTAGGAGAGTAGTGTCGTCGGCATACTGTGAAATTTTGTTTTCCTTACCCTGAATAATTATTCCTTTTATATCCTGATTATTTTTTATCAATATCGAAAGAATTTCAGCACAGAGAATGAAAAGATAAGGTGCGACCGGATCGCCTTGCCTGCAACCACGTTGTATATCTAACTGCTCAGAAAGGAACCCACATTGTAATATGCTTGCTTTAATTTCTGTATTTAATATCTGAATCCATTTGATTAGATTATCCCCAAAGCCAAAGAAGTAAAGAACCTTATACATAAAAGACCAAGCAACTGTATCAAACGCTTTTTCAAAGTCTATTAACATCAAAAGTCCAGGAATATTATTATTTTCAGTGTATGACATCAAGTCGTATATGTGTCTCGTATTTTCGCCGATGTATCTACCACTAAGAAAACCAGTTTGAGTTGTTGATATCAGATAATGAAGATATGTTTTAATTCTTTTACTTATGCAACCTGAAATTATTTTGTAAAGGACATTCAGTAGAGTAATGGGGCGCCAGTTTTTTATAAGGTGTCTTGGTTTGTCTTTTTTAGGAATACAGGAGATAATACCTAAGCGAAGAGAGATAGGAAGCTTATTCTGAGAGAAAATGTCATTTATAGCTCTAGTAATAAAATGTTTGAGATCTGGCCAAAAGAATTTAAAAAACTCAGAGCTGTACCCATCACTGCCGGGTGTCTTGTTATTCTTTTGTTGTTTAAGAACTGCAGATATTTCATCTATTGTAATAGATCCCTCTAATTCATCTGATTGACATTTATCTAGTTTCGGTACATTAAAATCGTTTAAGAGTAGATCAAGGTTTACATCTTCCAAATCATTTTCTTTATTTTCATATAACTTTTTATAGAATTTTGTTATTTCAGAGAGTACTTTACCTTGTTCCCTTACAAGGTCTCCATTTTCAGTTTCCAAATTATAGATTGTTTTGTTTGTAAAGTTTCTTTTTTCTAAAGATAAAAAATACCTGGTAGGTTTTTCGCCTTGGTCGATCCAATTTGCTTTGGAACGTACAATGTTACCTTGGATTTTCTCTTTTCTCAGATTTTCTAATTGTGCTTTTTTCTCATCTAAAAGAATAGAATTTTCAACTGTTAAAGGCATTGGATACAATTCAATTTTATTAATATCGTCAATCAAACCATTTTCAGTTTTCTCTTTTTCTTTTCTTTTAAAACTAGAATAGGAGATTGATACACCCCTGATTTCCATGAGTAGAATTTCTAGGAAACTGCTGTCACTGATTGAAAGGCATAATAGTTCATTTGGTATATCTTTTATAGCTTCTTCCCTATATAAAATATTGGCATATTGATACTTAACTTTATCTATTGTTTCCTTAACCTTGGTAATGTAATCTTTATCTTTAAGTAAGTTATTATTCAATTTCCATAGACCCCTGCCTCTCTCAAATTCATTAAGTTTCAATTCTAGAACAACTGAAGAGTGATCTGATCTATATCCTGCTTTTATATCTATCTTTTGAATAAAATTTGCTAGACCACTAGATGTAAGGAAATAGTCTAAGCGGCCATGTTTTATAGGGTTTTTTCTATGCCATGTGTAAATTTTAGCTTCAGGATTCAAAATTCTAAAATAGTCTATTAAATCTAAATCATTCATGATTTGTATCAATTTGTCTCTAGCATTTGGATTATTTATGTTAGTATAATTAAAAGTATCAAGACATGGGTCCAGTGCAATATTAAAGTCGCCACATAAAATCAAGTGTTCATTATCAAAATCTTCAAAAATTTCTTTTATGTCTTCAAAGAAAATAGGGTTGTCTGAATTTGGTCCATATATGTTAATTAGTGTAAATTTTTGGCCTTCAATACTTAAATCTAAAGCTAATATGTTGCCATTTGAATCTTTTCTTTCTTTATGTAGTTCAAATTCAAAATTATTATTAAAAAGAATAGCAACTCCTCTTGAGTTAGAAGTAAACGAATTAAAGATGCACTTGTATCCCCACTGGGATTGTATATATGGTTCAAGTTCAGTAATAAAATTCTAGACTTTGTCATAAAGAATCTATATATTTACGATATATAGATATATCATTTTGGTTTAGCCTTAAATAAATTTTCGGATTTCTTAATGCTCTACAGTGCTCCATTTTGGCATATTTTCGTGGTTTTCTCACTTCATTGCCATGATGTGAAAACCCTATTAGATATAAAATACCTGTATTTCACTAACATGTCAAATTGACAAATAAAATAGAGTTTTAAAGCCCTAAATCTCGTGACTTATTTCTTTTTCATGGCGAATCGTATACAGAAAAACATTAATCATTATTGAAATATAATGTATTTGCAGACCTTTAACATGTTTTACATTTCGTTAAAGAAACCTTAAGATTCTTAAATTAAGGTCGAAAGAGGTAGGGGTATACGGATTGAAAAACCGGTATTATCGACAAAAAACGTAAAAATTTTAGAATATTTTACCAAAAATGGATAAATATAAATTAAAAGACATCAAATATGTCTACATTGTGTATCAGAAATAGATTTCGAACGTTCCATCTCCTTTAATCGGTAAATAATGCAATTTTGTATTCAATGGCTACAATATAAGCCTATTAGCACGAAATACACATTGGCGGAGAAATGAACATCATTCTTGCTTATTTCATTCCTAATTCTTGTATATTTCATTCAGTCATATTTAGGTTACATTTTTTTGATGGATTAAAGAGGGAACATAGTCAAATGTGCTATATTTTATGGTCGAAAAGGTCGATTCTTAAAAACTGCACCCCTTTCCATTTTTGGTTTTTCGTCTATGGGGTTGTGTTCCCCCCGGAGATACAGAACCCCACTTTTCCAAAAAAAATTGTATCATTGATATACATCTCCAGTAAAAGTGGCTTTCTGTATATCCGGGGGGAACAATGTTCAAAAAAACTTTTCCGTTTTCTATTGATTTCTATGAGAAAAAGAGAAGTTTTAACCCCAAAATTAGCAATAATATGCAAAACAGATAAAAATTTACTTCATATTCTGATGGTATGCAGTATAGGTATATATTTTACATAAAAAAGTTCTTGAAATTTCAATTTTCAAAATTCCACTTTTCAGGGCTGATTTTACGCCTTATCTTAACAGCTCCTTTCCAAAAAATTGTGCAGCGCCACATTCATTCATCTGAGTTGCGCCACCTATAATTATTCACGCGCTCATATATATTGTGCTGTCCTATGTTTTCATGATGTGATGTTGTTGTCCGCGTATTGTCCTTCTGGTTATTATTTTTTCTCGTGTATATCCCTCTGTAATCACTGCTACGTTTTCATTTTGGTGACCTCCTCCTTATCTAGTCCGTACGATCAGTGCCCATTTTCGCAAAAATTTCAGGAATTTCCGTAACTTTCATTATCAAACAAAAGTTTAAAGATGTATTCCCTGTGTCTTCCAGAAAATAGAGAATATTATTTAATTTCATTATTTTTGTTTTATTGCGTAAAGAAACCTACAAAAAGTTCACTAGTCCAGGGTATATAAACATAACATGTGTTTTGCCGGCAAATTCACAAGTTTTTGAAAAGTAAGTAAAAGGTCAATGTCAAGGTCACGAGGTCAAGCGTTTTGGTATCAGTGGAAAGGTCTTGTCCATGGGCTGATCAAGGCTTTTTTTCCAGGAGGATCCCTAAAGTTCTTTGGTCCTAATTTTTTGAAATCTTGAATTTCAACCACATTGTTCTTGATTATTGCTCAAATTCTATGCAAAATAGTCGAAAATTTGTCAGAGTTGAAATAGAAAGATTAGACAATAATACCAATTGCAACCTCCATTCCTGTATCTTTCAGTCAACTGCCCTTGTTTATTGATAAAGGTATAGTGTTTAGGGATTGCAGAGGTAAGCATAATTTGAAATTGATATGTATGTTATAAAATCTGGCGAGCGTGAGCAAGCCCGGGAAAATGTTTAAATGTGGACCAAGAAATTATTAGAAATGAAGGATTTTCAATACAAATTCATGTTACTTTTCAAATATTATCACAACAAAAGGGGAATCCAGACTTCATCTCATGAATTAATACGTGTATTTATAAGCTTTAACAAACAATGCATCGAAAATTTCGGGGGGGGGGGTGTCCTGAACCCCCCACCCCTGGATCCGCGCTTGTTGTCACAAGGCAAACTCCAGACAGTTCCATTTACGTTACGCTACTTTCCACTACAATATTTGATATGGCGGATGAATACGTCTGACGCGTAGCAAGATCGAGGCTTGGAGACTGGTCACAAGGAATACACGTGTGAAATATGGTAGCTCTATCGCCTTCCATAAAAAAGTTACGTCCAATATTAAAAGTTTTTCGGACAAACAGACAGATAAACAGGTCAAAAACTATATGCCCCCGAATCTTTGATTTCGGGGGCATAGAAATATGTATGTAAAAGTTCTGATACTAGTACCATGGAAAATCTTACATAATAAAAATTCCAATAAGGATTTCATATGCGCGCATAACAATTGTCTCTGGAAAAAAATATTATACCGTTACAGTAATTATTAGAAAATAGAATTCCGAGAAATAAGAAATTTCAAAAATCATGTAATGTATGATGAAATTTTGAGAAAATACATGTAAATAAGTCATTTATGTGTTTGAAGCATATATCATGATTAATATTTTGGTTAAGGCCCATACCGGGTAAAGCCAAAATATTTATCATGATACATAGATGGAAACAAACATTATACATGATACTCACATATGATATTTGTTCTGAAGAAGCAGTCCTTTGGGTACCGAAAGGACTGTGGAGAAAGTATTATGGACAAGAAAGAAATATTAAACAATTTTTGACTTTACAGAGGTAAATACAATGGTTTAGCTCCCCGAGAAAATAAAATTCATCGAGCCCGAAGGGGAAGGTGAATATTGCTTTTGAGGGGAGCTAAACCATTGTGGTAAAATTATTTTATTACATGAAGTTTCAAAATTATCTATATAAATCATTCAATCGTTACTTTTAGACTACAGAAAGCCTCTTTGATTTATTTTCAGCACATGGAAAGCTGTTGGAATCTTTTAAAAGAAAGGAGGGGATCTCCAACAACACTACGTTGCAGCACCCACAGCAAAATCCCAAAACATCCAAGCAAAAAACACAGAACAGACACCCACAGAAAGAGACGCAAAAGGGACAAGGAACATCAACTCAAACCATAGAAACATGAAACACAAAAGACTACACATAAACATGGGCCCCATGGGCAACCGGTGCCGACTTAGGACGGCCATCTGCCACGTAAATAGCAGACGGTGTAGTTATCCTGGATTACGTGCACACAACCCTCCCACTATTCCGATTTCCCAGAGGTCTCGAAGAACGCACAATCATGGTGTAAAACAACCTCCTCACTGTTAAATGACCACACACAAACAAGACCATAAAACACAGGGGCCCAAGCAACACAGATGAATTTGTAAATGGATATAAAAAGAGGACGTGCGTAATACAGTCCGTGCTCTGCCGGCTGTAGCGAGCTCATATATGTTATCACCCGAGGAGTCCGACTGACATTCAGAGAGGACAGGTGATCGGGGCCCTGTCTTCTCTAAGGAGGTTTGGACAGGGCCCGTCATGGAGTCCCGTCGTCACAGTCAGTCAAAGTGCAAGTCTTAAGAATGCGCTCGTACAAGATTGTAGATTGGTCAAGTACCAAGCTTAGTGTCCGTCTGGTGACATTAGGATGATATCCACGGTAAAAAAGGCGTTTGATGACTCTGACGTATTTTCGAGAAAATAGGCTGTCTACCTTTGATCCTTCCTATTTTGTTTATTATGTCACCATAAAATGCAGGTTGTGAAATACCTAAAGTAATATACTCTGTTGCTTGTATGGGTCCGAATTTCAAAAGAAGTTGATAATAATTTTTGTAAAATTTCCAGAAAGAGTTTACTAGATTGTGAAAGCGAAAACCTTGACCTAAAAGTTTCTTTGTAATTTGTAGGTTTCTATTATGAAAATCTAAAACATCGGTACAAGCTCTAGCATACCGGAGGAGCTATGAAATGTATGGCGGTAATCTAGGGACATCACCGTCAAGCCAGGGGAAATTTACTATGTTGAATCCAAAATCATCTCGTTTGTCATATACACTTGTATGAATTTCTCCATTGACAATTTTGATATTTAGGTCCAAAAATGGTGTTTCTGTGTCTGTAACGTTTTGTTGTTTAGAGTCAATTCTTGTGGATAGATAACATCTTTATACTTTTCAAAAACAGGATTATCGATAGTAAGAATATCATCTAGGTACCTAGAAGTACCAATGAAGCATTTCACATCATCATGTTTTCTTTGCTTTTGAAGATTTTGAATAAATTCTTTTTCATATGTGTATGAAATAAATCTGCAACAAGAGGCGCACAATTTGTACCCATGCCATAGGAATCCCTACAACCTGCTTGTAGAGATTCTCACCAAATCTTACATAAATGTTGTCCAAGAGGAAGGACAAGGCACTACACAGGTCGCTACATGTCCATGATTTGTATGATTTGTATCCTGTAGCGGAAAAGAAACCCTTTGATTCAGATTACAAATATAAGTTTTCCCCTCTCGATTATAGCACCATTTAATGAGTTTGGACAATTGATCATTAATCTTGTCGTGAGGAAGCGTGGTGTACATATTTGAAAAGTCGTATGAAGAAATCGTATTGGCTTGAAAATTTCTAGATTTCATTTTGTCAGTCACATCCCCGGAATTTTTTATAGACCAAAATAAAGGGGTAGGGCCACGAAGCCCGATATTGGCCCTTATTTTGATAAATTTTGAACATTGTACTTCAAAGAATTTTTAACTGTTATTTGACATTTTGAAACGTTCTCTACTGAATCACGAATCTACTTTTTGAAAACATTGCTTTTATCAACAACTTTTAGCCCTTTGAAAACACCAAAATAGGTCAAATTCGGCGAAATTGATGCAAAAACTCAATATTTCTATTAAATTAGCAATGGCCGCATGCATTAACTATAATGGAAAATTTATATGTGAAAGATTATCATTATATCCTTTTGTCATAAACGTTTTATCTCGGTTAACGCATGCGGCCACATTGAATTCTATGACAAAAGACAAAATTCCCAGCAATTTTCGCCATATTTTGTCAATAACGTCAAAATGACGTCACTTCATGACGTCATTACAGTTAAATGGCACATTGTTTGGTGATATTATTCTTTTCATGAAAAGCGGTAAACATTAGTGTATTTTTATGAGAGATATCAAGTATTCCTCATGACATTTATTTTAAGAGAAAAATCAAGGGCCGATTTAGGGGTCTCGTGGCCCTACCCCTTTACATCATTCCTGTTCAGAACAGTTTCACAATATTTTGCAACGTGTTCCTTTACCGCCGTGAGGGCTGACGTCAGATTTCTAGTAAAACTTGTAGTTGAGCAGTTGCTAGAACTAGCAATGTATTTAAATTTGTAAGGAGATTTGCGCAGTTTTGGTATGCAGTATATTGTAGGAAGATCCAATTTAGAAATAGGGATGTTGAATGAAGACATATCACTGTTATGTTTGCTCAAAATGTTGGGGACACTTTCATTGCTTTTGATTTAAGTATTTGTTGACGAAAGTTCCGAAACTAAAGTTGATATATAGTAACGTTTTCATATGATTATGGTGTTGTTGGCTGTTTTATCTGCAAGAGCGAAGACAAATTTTTCATGTAAATTACGTAACATGGATTCGAAATATCTTTCAGATCTAGAACTTGGATTTTCAAAAAGATGAGGATTTTTGTGGAGTTGTCTATTCGAATGTCAGTAATGTCCAAAATGAGATTTTTCCAGTCATTCAGAGAATGCGATTCGACTCCTTCCGATTTACACCATCGTTTGGTATAGTTATCTAAGGCTTCCTTAAGTACTTCGCGACATTTAATAAAATCTTTCTTGGATGGGATTCTATACTTAGGTCCTTTTGTTAGAAGACCACGGAGATGCCTGTCTTGGATAATTGAAAAGTCATCTGTAATAAAATGACCAGCTGGTTTATATAGATATTCAGACGTTGCACATTCTCAAGAAGCAGGACATGATTAAAGTATTTTAGGATCTGATGTAACTTTGCTGTAGTTAAAAATAGGTCTCTTATATTTGTAACAAATAAGAGGAGGTTCTAAATTTTCAAAATATTGAGGAATAGCACTTTGCACACGATGATCCTGAAAAATATTAGAGATGTTAAGAAGATCGAACCCTTTGTTAATAAATGAAATTTTTATGAATCGTTTTTTAGGTGGGATGTTTTAACAACTGGATAAAGTTTAATTTCTGTGCGAATGCAACAATGATATTAAGTTTGAATCAATCAGTATTTCTTAAGAATGCAACCAGTGCTTCATCCAAAATAGATTTCAATTGAACTGCTGGAACTGATGAGAGAGCATGAAGCAGTTCATGTCCGCCGCCGTTGCGTGCAATGATAAGAAGATCGTTGAGGGTACATTGTAATCTAGATCTTATTCTGATTTTTCGGTTTCGTCGTATTCCATGAGACCTATGCTTCCGTTTAGTGTTTGGACGGATTGAAAATACATTAATATTAGTTGACGTCGAGGAAATGTTTCCTTGTCCATAAATTTGATCGTTTAAACCAAGGGGGTACGCAGTTTGGAGTTTTGTGATCCAGGCAAGTTCAGCTTGTAGTCGGCGTTTTTTAATTTCCGTTTTACTAAGATTTTTAAATTAGGAAAAGACTGAACCGGTGTAATAGTTATATCTGAAATGGAATGATTGTATTTATCGAAGTGATTATATAGGAAATTTCTTTGTTTTTTTGTGACGTGAGTTTCTTATCTGATATACGAATGACTTCTAAAACGAGATTTTAAGGCCTGACCTGTTTCTCCAACATATTGGGCGCCACATCCCCTAGCGTTTCATGTTATAACATAAATGACATCTTGATACGATCAATCGATGTCGTTTTCAATTTCGATTTTAAAAGTCTGCCCGTTAACACTAGATTTAATTGTGGAATTGCAATTGATGAGCGGACACATACCGCATCTTTTCCCATTGCACGTAGAAATTGCTGAGAACCCACTATGTTTGTTGTTAAATGTAGAGCCTGCAGATGGAGAAGTAGGTGTAATACGTCTACGGGATTTAAATTTAAGAGGTGAAAGAAGTACACTGGGTGAGGAAAAAAGCTTTTTATTGTTAAAAGTCGATGATGGGAAAGTTACTGTAGTGACGTCTCAAAGGAGTAAGTTTAATACGAGGCGACCTTAAAAATGCCATAATGAAATGATCAAAGAAGGGTGAATAGAGATCATGCATGGAAGACACTACAACAACGTCAAGTTAGAAAACGAAATGGAATTAAAACACTTCAAACATCGGGTCACGAATCTTTTAACTACCTCTAATATGCGGAACAGAATCCTGGCTAAAAGGAGTAAACCCAGGGAAAATAACAAAAGATGCCATAAAGTCATGCGAAATATTTCCAGAAAACTACATTGTATACAGGAACGACAGATGTACCCTAGGGGAGGGGTATTCATACTAGTCGAAAAATCACTAATATCGATTGAATAAGTAGATTACATCACGGAGGGAGAAATCGAATTGGTCAAAGTCAAAACCAAAAACAACAAGGACATAACAGTTGGAACCTTTTATATGCCGCATAGGAAAACCAAACACATAGAGGAACTAAAGAAATCATCAGACATCATAAACAGCAAGAACCAAAATAGCAACATAATACTAAATGGGGACTTTAACAGCCCAAATATCAACTGGGTCCAACAAACAGCATCTGATCAAGATAAAGATATCCAACAGGAATTATTAGATAAAATCAGCTCCAATAACCTAACCCAAATACACGAGAAACCAACACATGAAGGAAATCTTCTGGATCTCGTTCTTGTAACAAATCCAACGCTCGTCAAATCATCTGTAAACGTCCCAGGCATTTCGGACCATGATATATATTACTATATAACTGACTTCGAAACGAGAGTACACCATCAGAAATCAAAACCTAGGAAATGCTACATCTACAGTCGAGCAAATTGGGACAAAGTTAACAAAGACCTGAGTGGTTTTGAAAAGAAGGGAGGAGATCGCCAACAAGACCCCGTTGCAGCATCAACAGTAAAACACCAAAACACCCGATGCAAAAACACAAAAGACGAGTACAGCACGAGACGGAAAAGAGACACACGACATGTAAACATCAAACACAAAAGACTACACATAAACCGACGAGACAAATGGGTAACCGGTGCCGACTTTGGACGGCCATCTGTCACGCAAGTAGCAAATGGTGTGGTTATCCTGGATTACGTGCGACCAACCCTCTCACTTCTCCAATTACCCAGAGGTCTCGAAGGACGTACAATTGTGGTGTAAAACAACCTCCTCACTGTAAGATGACATCACACAAACAAGACCGCGAAACGCAGAGGCCCCATAGACACAGATGAATATGTAAATGGATATAAAAAGAGGGCATGCGTAATACAGTCCGTGCTCTGCCGGCTGTAGCGAGCTCATGTATGTAATCACCCGAGGAGTCCGACTGACATTCAGAGAGGACAGGTGGTCGGGGCCCTGTCTTCTCTAAAGAGGTTTGGACAGGGCCCGTCATGGAGTCCCGTCGTCACAGTCAGTCAGAGTGCAAGTCTCAAGGATGCGCTTGTACAAGACTGTAGATTGGTCAAGTACCAAGCCTAGTGTCCGTCTGGTGACATTAGGATCATACCTACGGTATAAAAGGCGTTTGATGATTCTGACGCATTTTCGATGGTTATGCTGCCTACCTTTGATCCTTTTTATTTTGTTTATCATATCACCATAAAAGACAGGTTGTGTAATACCCATAGTAATGTACTTTGTTGCATGTATAGATCCGAATTTTAAAAGAAGTTGACTGTAATTTTTGTAAAATTTCCAGAAAGTCTTAACTAGTTTATGAAAGTAGAAACCTTGACCTAAAAGTTTTTTGGTAATTTGTAAATTTCTACCATGAAAATCCAAAATATCAGTACATGCTCTAGCGTACTTGATGAGCTGTGATATGTAAATGCCGTATGACGGTAATCTTGGAACAAGCCAAGGGAAATTTACTATGTTGAATCCAAAATCATCCCTTTTGTCATATACACTTGTATGAATCTTTCCGTTTACAATTTTGATATTTAGGTCCAAAAAGGGTGTTTCTGTATTTGAAAGGTTTGCCTTGTTAAGGGTTAATTCTTGTGGATAAATTTCATTCTTATATAATTCAAAAGCAGGATTGTCAATGGTTAGAATATCATCCAGATACCTAGAAGTATTATTGAAACATTTCAGCTCATCAAATTTTCTTTGCTTTTGAAGATTTTGGATAAATTCTTTTTCATAAGTGTATAAAAATAAATCTGCAACAAGAGGCGCACAGTTAGTACCCATAGGAATTCCTACAACCTGCTTGTATAGATCCTCACCAAATCTAACATAAATATTGTCCAAGAGGAAGGACAAGGCATTACACAGGTCACTACATGTCCATGATTTGTATGATTTGTAGTCTGTCGAGGAAAAGAAACCCTTCGATTCAGATGTACAAATGTAAGTTTTTCGCTCTCGATCAAAACACCATATAATGAGATTAGATAATCGATCATTAATTCTGTCATGAGGAAGTGTGGTGTACATATTAGAGAAGTCGTATGAAGAAATCGTATTGGCTTGGAAATTTCCAGATTTCATTTTTTCAATCACATCCCCTGAATTCTTAATAGACCAAAATAAATTTACATCGTTCCTGTTTAGAACCGTTTCACAATGTCTAGTTATGTGTTCTTTAATAGCAGTAAGTGCTGACGTCAGATTTCTAGACAAAATTGTAGTGGAGCAGTTACTAGAATTAGCCATAAATCGAAATTTGTAAGGAGACTTGTGCAGTTTCGGTATGCAATATAGTGTTGGGAGATCCAATTTAGAAATAGAGATATTGAATGAAGACAGTTCACTGTTATGCTTGCCTAAAATGTTAGATGCACTTTCATTGCTTTTGATATATGTATTAGTAGACGAAAGTTCCGAAATCAAAGTTGATATGTAGTAACGTTTTCAAATGATAATGGTGTTGTTGGCTGCTTTATCAGTTGGTGCAAAGACATATTTTTCATGTAATTTACTTAGTTTGGATTTGAAATATCTTTCTGATTTGGAACGTGGATTTTGAAAAAGATGAGGGTTTTTATGGAAGTTATCTATTCGAATATCCGTTATATCTAAAATGAGGTTTTCCAGTCATTCAGAGCATGCGGTTCGACTCCTTCTGATTAACACCATCTTTTCGTATAATTATCTAAGGCTTCCGTAAGCACTTCACGGCATTTGACAAAATCTATCTTGGATGGGATTCTATACTTAGGTCCTTTTTTAAGAAGACCACGGAGCTGTCTGTCTTGGATAATTGAAAAGTCACCTGTAACAACGTGACCAGCTGGTTTGTAGAGATATTTAGAAGTTGCACATTCTCAAGAAGCAGGACACGATTCAAGTATGTCAGGATCCGTTGTAACTTTATTATAGTTAAAAACAAAGTTTCGAATAGGTTTCTTGTACTTATAACAAATAAGAGGTGGCTCTAAATTTTCAAAATATTGAGGAATGGTACTTTGTACGCGATGATCCCGAAAAATATTAGAGATGTTTAGAAGATCAAAACCTTTGTTAATAAACGGGATTTTTATGAATCGGTGAGGTGTTTTTCACAATAGGATAAAGTTTATACTGTGCGAATGAGACAATGATATTAAGTCTGAATCAGTCAGTGTTTCTTAAGAATGCAACCTCTGCTTCATCCAAGATAGATTTCAAGTGCATAACTGGTATTGACGACAGAGCATGTAACAGCTCATGTCTTCCGCCATTGCGTGCTATAGTAAGTAAATCGTTGAGAGAGCGGTATATTCTGGATCGTTTTCTTTTTTTGTCTTTTTCGTCTTATCCCGTGTGACCTGTATTTCCTTTTAGTGTTTGGGCGAATTGAAAAGATGTTGATATTGGTAGAAGCTGAGGAAATGTTTCCTTGTCCATAAATTTGATCGTTTAAACCAAGAGGGTACGCAGTCTGAAGTTTGGTGATCCAGGCAAGTTCAGCTTGTAGTCGGCGATTTTTAATTTCGGTCTTACTTTCATTTTTACGTTTGGGAAAAGTCTGAACTGGGGTAATGGTGATATCCAAAATAGAATGATTATATTTAACAAAGTGATTATAAAGAAAGTTTCTGTGTTTTTGTTGACGTGAGGTTCTGATCTTATAAGAATGGTTCCTAAAACGAGATTTTAAAGGTTGGCCTGTCTCACCTACATATTGTGCGCCACATCCCCTGGCATTTCAAGTCATTACGTAAATAAGATCTTGAGACGATCAATCGATGTCTTGGTCTACCTCGATTTTGAATTTCTGCCCATTTACACTAGATGTTATTATGGAGTCGCAGTTGATGAGGTGACACAACGAGCATCTTTTACTTTTGCACTTAGAAATAATTGAGAACCCTCTGTGTCTGTTGTTGAATGTAGAGCCTGCAGATGGAGTAGTGCGTAAAATACGACTGTGGGGTCTAAATTTGAGAGGTGATAAGAGTACTCTTGGTGAGGAAAAAAGTTTTTTCCTGTTGAATGTCGATGATGGTAAAGTGACTGTAGTGACAGAGGGTAATCTCAAGGGGGTTAGTTTGATACGAGGCGACCTTAAAAATGCCATAATGCGATAATGGAAGAAAAGTGAATTAGAGTCTTACGTAGAAGACACTACAACAAAGCCAAGTTAGAGAACACAATGAAATTAAAACACTTCACACTTGAAAATACCGTAAGGGACCAGAAAAATAAAGGAAGTATTGTTCAACAACTTTGGGACGCTTTTAAGGAATGCCTATTCGAAACAATGAATAAGAACATAAGTACCAAACCGAGAATCGAGAAACAAACAGAAAAAAATGATTAAAAGGAAACAACGCCTATACAACAGAGCAAAGAAAACGAACAAGAGGTCAAACTATCGACACTACCAGAAGGAATGTAAAAGAAACTTAAGGAAGGCAGAATGGGAATACGTCAACTCAAACATAATTGATGGACTAAATAACAACAATACAAAACCATTCTGGAAATATGTTAAATCAAAACGTCAAGACGCAGGGAGAATAGCACCACTGAAAAAAGGAACAACACTAGTATCGGATAGTATTGGCAAAGCAGAAGTCTTGCTAGATCAGTTTAAACCAGTCTTCGCGAAACCAACAAAGGGAGAACTACCCACCACCAGACTGCCAAGCAGAACATCAACCCGATCACAATAAACAGATATGGACTAGAGAAGTTATTAAAAAAGTAAATCCGACAAAATCTTCAGGCCCTGATAAAATCCCAAACAGAATATTACAGGAATGCGCAGTGCCACTGCATGGCACAAATACTGCAAATAATTCTATAAGAATCACTCGACACAGGAGAACTACCGAAAGACTGGCGCAGTGCGAACATCTCGAAAGCATTTACAAAAAAAGCAGGGGACAAACATCTTCCAGAAAACTACAGACCAGTTTTGTTAACATCAGTAACCTGCAAAATTCTGGAACACATCATCTGTAGACAAATAATGAAACACCTAGAATCAAACAAAATTCTCACCAACCTCAATCATGGGTTCCGATCAGGCTTTTCCTGTGAGACCCAATTACTAACAACCGTAAACGACTTCCTCCTTGAACATGATCAAAACCATCAAATTGACGTAGCAGTACTAGATTTTTCAAAGGCCTTCGACACAGTACCACACGAAAACCTTCTTCATAAGATCAACCAATATGGAATCACAGTAGTGCGAGCCGGCTCACAAGAGGCCTTTAGAACAGCTCTCTCCCCGTTGCATAAAAGCCAAAATTGGCTACTGCGACGTACTTTATACAGATACCTCGGGTGACGTCACCTGGAACGGCAACACCCATCGTTCTAATTTTAGCTAATGGAGTTGGAATCTAAATCCAGATCCAGAACCCCAATTGCCGGGGGCACATCCAATTTTTGAAGGGAATCACTTGCCAGGGCTCGCGCTGGGCTTCGCAAATGTCGCATTTTGCGACAAAAAATTAAAATTTGCGACAGAAAATCGCGATTTGCGACAAAGGGAATTTTCTAAAAATGAGTTTACAAGTACCGACAAACACGCGAATTCGGCATTGACAGATCGATTCTAAGTAATCCAAAGTGTAGTTGAAAGCGTTCAGGTGTAACGTAGGTAAGCGGGTGACCGTAAAAGCTGTGAAATACAATGGTAATTAGGTAGCCCCAGCAGCACGAGAGCCACTGCTAATTAGATAATTGGATTATGAAGATAATCTGTCCAACGTTAGTAAATGTATTTTATCTTTGTTACGGCGGACGGAAAACTTTGTATATTTCGATGTCACTGAAAAGTTTAGATCATCACGAGTATGTCATAATTATTTTATTTTTCAATTCTTTGTTTCTCCCCCAAAAGAAGTACCACTGTATTATATAATTTAGATTTAAAAATTGGGAAACGTAACTTAGAAATGTCCGATTCCGTATCGGAAAACAAAAAGCCAAATTGACGCCGTTCGTTTTTAAAACGTCTGCAAGTTTTGACGATAAAACTATCACAAATAAGCCTTCATTAGTATCTAAATCGAAGTTTTGAGATCTTTGTATTCAGGATAAAAGCATACGAGCTCGACGTCGTGGACCGACAATAGCACTCCCTTCTTTCTTTTAATTTTGCGTCATCGGCGTCGATCTCCTGTGAAACAAAGAGTCGGCGACGAAGAGTTGAACAAGAAAAAATTACTTATTTTATTTCAAGGCCATTGTGAATACGAAAACAATAAACCACAAATTGCTTATGTATCGATCTATACGAGAAATATTCATCTAGATAAGTTACATGTACGTTGAGACCTTTTATTTTTTGTGTGCGTGTGTGTGTGTGTGTGGGGGGGGGGGGGGGGGGGTCCGCTACACCGACATTAATTAATCATGTCAACATTTTTTTTTCACAACAAGCAAAGATTATATAAGGGGACCACTTTCAAGCTACATCGAATAAATGATCAAGAGCATAGGAAATTTCCTAAAATGCTATTTTTCCCGTTTTTATGTCCAATGTTTTTCACAATCATATACATGTACTTGGACCCCCTCCCCATCCCAGGAAAAATTCAAGGTCAGCCCATCTTTCTTTGGCTACAATAGACAATTTCAGGCTGTCCTTGCTATCAAGGAGTTCAAGTCATGGGGAGGGGGGGGGGGGTCAGTTCTATAGCTTGGTCTAAAAGCCAAGCTGCAGTTCTTTTAGCCTGCACCATGTTTGCAGCTACCTTGTCAATAATGCAATCCCTAAACTGCAAATTGATGATGATAAGCATTGAAGGCCCTCCAATGGATATTTTTAATTAGATGGGAGGTCTTCTATGAAGAATTCTGTGACTTTTTGAGTTGGTCTAGTTGAACTCATCACTTACTCAGTACTGCCATTGAATTTAAACTTACTGAATATTTTGCATTTACTATTTTATCATAGAAGTAGTGTTGATATTACCGGGTAGTCTCTGACTTTGTTGAATCCAGTACAATATGATTTTGTATGTTCTTGAAAATAAAACACATAGATCAACACATATACTATCCCTATTGAGAAAAATCAAAGTTTTTCCAGCAACTTTGTCGTCACGCAATATTGTGCTACAGCACAATCTTGTGTCATCGCGCAAACTTGCGACACAAAATTTTGAGCCAGTGTGAGCCCTGCTTGCGAGGCCCGATCGAAGGGCCGAGTGGGGGAAGGTCTGGGAGGGGATTCCCTCCCATTGGTGGGGGTTCGGTGGGCCTTCCCCGAGAAAATTTTGAAAAAATGAAGCAAGTTGGTGGCATCTGAAGCGTATTTGAATGAATTTTGAAGGGATTCAGTCAGTGTCAATAACGATAATTAGTATATTTAAAAAAAATATATGCTATTCCCGATTCAAATCCTCAGATGAAGATTTTTTTTTTTTTTTTTTTTTATTATTATTATTTTTTTTTTTTGTTCTCATATTCATTCACATGACATGTATAGTAATAATATGAGGTTTTTTTTGCAACAAAGACAAGGACACCTTTCACACTCACATGCAGATGAAGGATTAAAGTCCTATAAAGAATGTGATTCAATGTAGCTTGTTGACATGGCAGTAATGCATCCTTCCCGACTTTGTAATTATTAATCTATCCTCTATAAAATTTTGGAAATTTTTTTCAAATCGGTGGTTTCTGGGGTGTTTTGGAGCTATTTCTGACTATTTTCATAGATTTTTGTTAGTTAGTTTGTTGCATGTCATAAGTGCCCCTTCGTTGGGCACTGCCGGGGGGCACGTGCCCCTGTGCCCCCCCCCCCCCCCGGCTTAATCCGCCACTGATATATATCTACTCGGGATGGTTAATATATTTTTCTGTTCTCGAATATATTTTTCTGTTCTGAAAAATATTTTTTCTTCTGAAAAATATTTTTTGTTCTGGAAAATATTTTTCTGTTCTCGGATTTATTTTTCTGTTCTTGAAAAATTTTTTTTAGTTTCCGTACTGAGCAGTTTACTCCAGATCCGTTATATTTCGGTTCAATATTTATATCGTCAGGTGCCCTTTACCCCTACATCCGGGAACGTCACAAGGCAACCAGGGAGTTCAGAAGAAAGCACGTACGTCAGTCATTTAGGATAAATTACCTTATACCATATTTTTCTTCAACTTTGATTAAATGAATTGTTTATAAGGATATTATATTATCATTTTAAAATTTATTTCAGGTTTCAGTGCTCTGTTACACATCATTTCGTGGAAGCGAAAGCGAAACATATTGGGACTTACTTTCCCGACGAAGGCGGAGGCCGACTTCACGTTTGATTTGTCAAATCGGTCTTAAAGGTTTTATGACGGTTCAGCGTATGCTCGGTGAGTGTGATTTTTAAATGTACATTTTAATTATTACGAAAATTGATTTCCATATACGTTTAGATATTGTCAAGGTCACAATTTCAGTCGTCTCACGATTTTGGCGGGCTGCCAACGGATTTACATATCTAAGCACGTGGACAGATTGGGATTGGCACAAATAATTTGACATCGACCATATGCCACGTTTCATCATATTATTTCATTTTGGTTGATTTGTTTAAATTTTAGGTAGAACTTTGAAAACTCGAGTTTTACACTTTATGACACAATACAGGGTTTTTTTTAAGGGGCTGTAGGTGCCTAACATGCCAAAGGTGGACGAAAGTAGAACAAACATGTTGTGTTAGTAATAACTCTAGGAGGGATTCAAAATATAGATAATTCAATTGATACAAAATGTATGGTATGGACGTTTCAGCAGGTTGAGGAAAGGTACCGATCGAGCTAATATACCTCGATTGAGCTAATATACCTCGATTGGGCTAATCAATCTAAATATTTTCTGTAGTAAAAAATCAAAACATTCTCAAAATTATTTTTTGTGCAAAATCGCATTAGTTCCTTACAAAAGAAGTAATGTTTACAAAAGAAACATACCTGAAAAGTGAATGGTTACTGAGAAAATATACCTCCATTTTCCTGATTATACTGGGCAAGATTTCTCTAAATCTAGAAAGTTTTCAGGCATAGTTGCTTTTTAAATATTGTTTCTGGATATAAAAGCTTGTGCGATTTTGAACCCAAATATAATTTGGAAGAGAAAAGTTTTTTTTTCTAAATAAAAAAGTCAGATTGATTAGCCCGATCAAGGTATATTAGCCCGATCGAGGTATATTAGCTCGATCGGTACCTTTCCCCAACCTGTTCAGATCAGTGGCTCATAAACTGAAACACTGTCTGACTTAAGGTATCCGATGTACAATAGGGCATTTTTCCATGCCTGGTAAGGTACTATAAACTATATATTTTCTGAAAGGTTATAAAGCCCACTTCTCAGAAAGAATAATTTTGGGGCCAGAAAAACAAAGGGGAATAACTTATGGAGCATTGAAATTGTCTATTTTCTCTATATAACATATGCAAAATAACAAAGTTGTACAAGAGTTTTTCTCCTTTGATTTTTAAGACCTGGGATTCTTAAATTTGAACTCAGGGCATCATTACCTTTCAGAAAATATATAGTTTATAGTACCTTACCAGGCATAAAATTTACCATACTTTACAATGGAGATGATTAAAACGTTATGTAAAATGACTCAATTGTACAACGGATACCTTAATCATGCATCCTGATCTGTCCTCCAAAGTCTGAAAGGGTACCTGTAAAATTGTAAAATGCGAAACGAAAAGAAACGAAACAAAATGGAAACGAAACGAAATGAAAACGAAACGAAATGAAATGGAAACGAAACGAAATTGAACAAAACGAAACGAAATGAAACGAAACAAAATGAAAATGAAACGAAATGAAACAAAACGAAATGAAATAAAAGGAAATGGGAACAAAATGAAACGAAATTTATTTACTGGTTAGTTTTTTTGGGGGTGGGTTTGGGGGGGGGGGAATATCTGTTTTGAAAGTGAGAATGAAATATCCAGAGGGAATCGGATGGTCAGGATACCCTTTTAATATAAATAATTAAGTATGAAAAGGAAATTAGAGTATAAGTGAATATTCTATTTTCAAAGAAAAGGGGTAAATTTTAAAGGGATGAAAGGGTGAGATTTATATATATGAGGCGAAAAATTGTTCGTTCAAGCACAAATACCACAGAGAAAAAAGGAAAAAGAATATCTTGCTATATTCAATATTGAACCAGTTTGACACTTTTTACAATTATTATGCATTTTTATTTCATCATTATTTCTGGGGTATGTATTGGAAAATAAGATATTCACTAATAATCCAATTCATTTTCATATTTAATTATTTATATTGAAAGGGTATCTTGACCATCCAATTACCTATGGATCGTTCATTCTCACTTTCAAAACAGATATTTCAATCCCCCCCCCCAACCCACACCTCTCCCCCCTCCCCAATAGAAAAATTAACCAGTATATAAATTTGGTTTCTTACATGTATATGTATTTCGTTTCATTTTATTTTGTTTTGTTTCATTTCATTTCGTTTCGTTTTCATTTCGTTTCGTTTCGTTTTGTTCAATTTCATTTCGTTTACATTTCGTTTCCATTTCGTTTCTTTTCGTTTCCATTTCGTTTCGTTTCGTTTTGTTTCGTTTCTTTTCGTTTAGCATTTTACAGGTACCCAGTCTGAAACGAATATAAAAGCACCTCCCCCCTCCTCTTCCCTTTCAAAGTCCAAGGATATACTGTAATAGTTTTGTATCAGACTACAGAGCATAGTTGACCCTTCCGATTACGGGAAAAAAAATGCAAAATTTCGTGACGTCACAATGCTTTTACCTCGGACAAACAAGCTTTGAACCTCGGTCATATAGGATACATTACCTTATACCATATTTTTCTTCAACTTTGATTAAATGAATTGTTTATAAGGATATTATATTATCATATGGCCGGGTTAGCGCAGTGGTAGTGCGCTCGCTTCTCACCTGGGTTCGAATCCCAGATTCGGCGAAGGGTCTTATGTGGGAGGGTTGGTGGTCCCCCACCCAGGCCTCAGTAGGAGTTTTTCTCCAGGTACTCCGGTTTCCTCCTGCTCCTTGGACCCCCTCACGCCAACATCTGAGTCAACGTGAGACATTAATATAAGTTGTGTAAAATGTTTGTTAAACGTTGTAAAATAAATAAAGTTTAAATTTTAAACCTTGGTCAAACATCGAAATTACATTGTGATGTCATGGAATTTCTCAAATTTTTTCCGCGTTCGGAAGAGTCAATTCTGAGTCTGACATTTACATCCGTGGTGGTTTCAACACCAAGACTGCAAGAGATGACGATCATCAAGAGTGTTGTTTGTGTATAGAAAGGGAAGGGGAGCAGAGGTTTGACCGTTACAAAAATTAAAAGATGCTCAGTATCAGGTGAAGAAAGCTTTAAGATAAAATCTTTTATAATTTGCATTAATATCTCTTTCTGTTGTTTGAAATTTATTTCCCAATTTAGGTTGAAATGTCGCAAAATTCCCAATTCCATCTGCCCAGGCCCCTGACATCAGGGGCTAGAAAAAACCCTGCAATAGGAAAGAAAAATTACACTAACACATTGGATTTTCACTTCCATTTAATTTTGAAGGTACCATCATCAACATGTCCAGGATTCTTCCAGAAATTGCTATACATATGTAATAGCTAATGTAGCTATAAAAGCTATGTATGGCTTTAATAGTGTGTTCCCATGATGATGTCATACCTCCAAATTGGCTATGTTGTTGTTGGTATCCTCCACCTCTTTACACAGGTGGGGCACCACCCTTGATCTGCGAGATAGTCTCTATAATGCAGTATAATCCCAGAATTGGGTCATGAAAATGTCTCGCAAATGCGAGATGATTGTGATTGTAATGAGAATAAACTCAAAAACGCAAGTTCAACGCCAAAGGGGACTCTTATTTACTTTATGTCAACATCACTTATTCATGTCTAAACATAATGAAATCTGGATAAAACAATCGCTCTTGTGACAAATGTTGACAGTTTGGAAAGACAACTTTTACAAGATGCATCTCTGATGAACAACAACATTAAATATTATAACCCTACTGGGCCTCCATAGATGATTGACTATGCACTCTCTTGTAACAATGATTTTGCCTCGATATGCAATAGATTTGCTGAAATAAAAGTAGAGAACCTCAGCTCATCACACAGTCCAGGAGAATACTAAAAACAGTAATATTACTTAAGACTTTAATATTACTGCTATCAATAATCCCTGATATTATTGAAAACTGTAATGTTGTCGCTCTATATTACATCTTTCAGTAATATAGACAAAGCAAAGTTTTAAAGCTACAAGCACAGTTCCTATCATACAATTCTTTCATTCAACAACAAATTAATTATATGAGAACAATTTTGTTCACTGAAAAGTGAAAATCATGTCCATTTGGAGCCTACTTTTCACTTTTTTATACGCCCGTCATTTGACGGGTCGTATTATGGTATGGCAAAGTCTGTCCGTCTGTCCGTCCGTCCGTCCGCCTATGGAACGCAATAACTTGATTATACATCAACGGATTTTCACGAAATTTATACATTATGATTGGACTGTGGAGAGAAAGCCGCCTTTCGATTTTCATGTTCATCCGATTTGTCGTTACAGAGTTATGGGACTTAGATTTTTAAAATACAGTGAAAATATACTAAAATAGTTAAAAATTATTTAAAAATCTATTTCTGGTCGAAATGTTTTGAAATATGGTATACTTCAAGTAGAAAGGATGTTCTTTGACATATGTAATGGGTTTTTAATTTTTTTGTCGCATAATCGAGATATTGTGTGTAATGGGAAGGGGGGGGGGGGGGGGATTATATGCACATACATGTTAAGCTAAGGGCAAAATATAGGCGCATGGAACGCAATAACTTGAATATGCGTCAACAGATTTTCATGATATTCATACATCATGTTTGGACTGTGGAGAGGAAGCCGCCTTTCGATTTTCAGGTTCATTGGATTTGTCGTTACAGAGTTATGGGACTTAGATATTTTAAAATACAGTGAAAATATACTAAAATAGTTAAAAATTATTTAAAAATCTATTTTTGATCGAAATGTTTTGAAATTTGGTATACTACAAGTAGAAAGGATGTTCCTTGACATATGTAACGGGTTTTTAATTTTTTTGTCGCAAAACCGAGATATTTGTAATGGGAAGGGGGGTGGGGTATATGCACATACATGTTAAGCTAAGGGCAAAATATAGGCGCATGGAACGCAATAACTTGAATATGCGTCAACAGATTTTCATGATATTCATACATTATGTTTGGATTGTGGAGAGGAAGCCGCCTTTCGATTTTCAGGTTCATTCGATTTGTCGTTACAGAGTTATGGGACTTAGATATCTTAAAATACATTGAAAATATACTAAAATAGTTAAAAACTATTTAAAAATCTATTTTTGATCGAAATGTTTTGAAATTTTGTATACTTAAGGTAGAAAGGATGCTCTTTGACATATGTAACGGGTTTTTAATTTTTTGGTTGCATAACTTGAGATATTTGTAATGGGAGGGGGGGGGTTATATACACAAACATGTTAAGCTAAGGGCAAAATATAGGCGCATGGAATGCAATAACTTGAATATGCGTCAACGGATTTACATGATATTTCTACATTGTGATCAGACTTTGAAGAAGAAGCTGCCTTTTGATTTTCAGGTTCATCGGATTTCTCGTTACAGAGTTATGGGACTTAGATATTTTAGATACAATGTAAAATTTACTAAAATAGTTAAAAATTCTTTAAAAATGTATTTCTGGTCAAAATGTTTTGAAATTTTGTTAACTTCAAGTAGAAAGGATGTTCTTTCACATATATAACAGATTCTTAAATTTTTTGTCACATTATCCAGAAATTATGTGTAATTGGGGGGGGGGGGGGGTTATATGCACATACATGTTAAGCTTAGGGCAAAATATAGGTGCATGGAACGCAATAACTTGAATATTCGTCAACAGATTTTCATGATATTTGTACATTGTGATCAGACTTTGAAGAGGAAGCCGCCTTTCGATTTTCAGGTTCATCCGATTTGTCCTTATAGAGTTATGGGACTTAGATATTTTGGTGTTGTGAAAAAAATCCCAACGGGCGTATCTTGCTGCGTGAGCGTAGGCTTTATCTTCCATCTGTATCACATATTCTTCAAATATGTTAAAGGAAAAAATTTTCCTGGTGTTTTGAATAATTTTTCAGTGTACATTTGAATGAGATACAACTCCTAATCACCCTCTTTTCTCCCCGAATCCAATGGTATAAGAGCGAACTGACAATCTAGATAGTATTACTGCTTACAGTAATATAAAGAGATAAATTTCCAAGAAAGATAACTCCTATTTAAGTGATATTATTGTTTTTATACGCCCGTCATTTGACGGGACGTATTATGGTATGGCGAAGTCTGTCCGTCCGTCCGTCCGTCCGTCTGTCCGTCTGTCCGTCTGTCTGTCCGCCTATGGAACGCAATAACTTGAATACGCGTCAACGGATTTTTATGAAATTTATACATAGTGATCAGACTGTGGAGAGGAAGCCGCCTTTCGATTTTCAGGTTCATCCGATTTGTCGTTACAGAGTTATGGGACTTAGATTTTTAAAATACAGTGAAAATATACTAAAATATTTAAAAATTATTTAAAAATCTATTTCTGATCGAAATGCTTTGAAATTTTGTATACTTCAAGTAGAAAGGATGTTCTTTGACATATGTAACGGGTTTTTAATTTTTTTGTCGCATAACCGAGATATTGTGTGTAATAGGAAGGGGGGGGGGGGGGGGTTATATGCACATACATTTTAAGTTAAGGGCAAAATATAGGCGCATGGAACGCGATAACTTGAATATGCGTCAACAGATTTTCATGATATTCATACATTATGATTGGACTGTGGAGAGGAAGCCGCCTTTCGATTTTCAGGTTCATCCGATTTGTCGTTACAGAGTTATGGGACTTAGATTTTTAAAATACAGTGAAAATATACTAAAATATTTAAAAATTATTTAAAAATCTATTTCTGGTCGAAATGCTTTGAAATTTTGTATACTTCAAGTAGAAAGGATGTTCTTTGACATATGTAACGGGTTTTTAATTTTTTTGTCGCATAACCGAGATATTGTATGTAATAGGAAGGGGGGAGGGGTGGGTTATATGCACATACATGTTAAGCTAAGGGCAAAATATAGGCGCATGGAACGCAATAACTTGAATATGCGTCAACGGATTTTCATGATATTCATACATTTTGATTGGACTGTGGAGAGGAAGCCGCCTTTCGATTTTCAGGTTCATTCGATATGTCGTTACAGAGTTATGGGACTTAGACATTTTGAAATACAGTGAAAATATACTAAAATAGTTAAAAATTATTTAAAAATCTATTTCTGGTCGAAATGTTTTGAAATTTGGTATACTTAAGGTAGAAAGGATGCTCTTTGACATATGTAACGGGTTTTTAATTTTTTGGTCGCATAAGCGAGATATTGTGTGTAATAGGAAGGGGGGGGGGGGGGGTATATGCACATACATGTTAAGCTAAGGGCAAAATATAGGTGCATGGAACGCAATAACTTGAATATGTGTCAACAGATTTTCATGATATTTGTACATTTTGATCAGACTTTGAAGAGGAAGCCGCCTTTCGATTTTAAGGTTCATCCAATTTGTCCTTATGGAGTTATGGGACTTAGATATTTTGGTGTTGTGAAAAAAATCCCAACGGGCGTATCTTGCTGCGTGAGCGTAGGCTTTATTAGTAATATTACTGTTTCCAGTATTCTCTTGGACTGTCACATGTTAGTATGTAAATAACGAAGTTTGACAGAGAAATTACCAAATTTTTTATGAGAATACGACACGGAAATGTGGAGGAGTTGATTTCAATTTAGCATATTTCAAAATTGCATCATTATTTTACATAAAACTTGATTTGTAAAGAAGGAATGTGATCAAAATATTGGTGTAAATGGTCGATAATGCTGCACTTTTTATATTTTTTCAGACGAAATTTACAAAAGTTAGAAAACTGAACCAAAAATCTTGATAGAGAGGGATGTTTTCGTCTCGCTAATGCAACACCATCCCTCATTATAGAGACCATCTTGGAAATCAGGGGTTGTGTTCCACCTGCTATAGGTGCACCCACAGATGTGGTATGATAACAGTAACAGTTCTCTAAAAACTCTCCTAAAAGCAAAAAAGTAGAAAGGATACTGTGTTGTTGACCAACCTCCTTGTACGTCCGTTTAGAATATTTTGTAGATATGCCCCCGGAATCACAGATAGTCCTACGGTATTTTAGGGAAGGGGATAAAGAAAAGAAGATGAAGTTTTAAAGGAAGGGCTAGCAGGGAAAAGTTTTAGTAGAGATATTCTATGGATTTGCTGTTTTGAATAATGCAAATATTATTTTCCGATCTTATATGAAATCAAGTCACTCCCCAGAAATTTAGAAAAAAGAATTAAATACATATTTCAAATTGATATCCAGATTGCAACACTTGCTGATTTTTCTTTTATTATACCTTTGTTTTTACAATATAATTGATCCTCTAAACCCAATGCATACTTCATTTTTTAGCTCGACTGCACTTTAGTGCAAAAGAGCTATTGCAATACCCCCGGCGTCGGTGTCGGCGTCGGCCGAACTAGATGATAAGGTAAATGTTAAGATTACACATTTACCTTTCCTATATTCATATTCTGTTGGTTTTTTTTTTGTTGCAAATGTTTAATTATACATCATTTAATATATCCAGATGAGGATATAGCCCCTGGGGTTGGGATTTTTGAAATTATTTCAAATGATAAGGCAAATGTTGAGATGATAAGGTGAATGTTAAGATAGCAATAAAGTCTTTAAAAGCCAATATTGAGCAAAGTATAAGTGCTACATGTACCAAACTTACATATTTGATGTATCTTTGATCAAACTTTCAAAAAATGACCTTGACCTACTTTTTTCCGCTTGAATGATTTTACCTTTAAAAGCCAATATTGAGCAAAGTATAAGTGCTACATGTACCAAACTTGCATATTGGATGTATCTTTGATCAGTCTTTCATAAAATGACCTTGACCTACTTTTTCCGCTTGAATTATTTTACCTTTAAAAGCCAATATTGAGAAAAGTATAAGTGCTACATGCACCAGACTTGCATATTGGATGGATCTTGGGTTAGACTATTGAAATATGACCTTGACCTACTGTCATGCATTCTTAGATCAGTCCAGTAACTGCCATATTACCAAGAAAAAAACATGCAACTATTTCAACATACAAGGTATGTATTTAGAACTTGATAGCATAACTTTCCATGTCTGATGATTCATGGTTTCGTTTAGGATTTTCCTATATATATGCAGTGTTCTGCATCTCAAAGAGTGGGGGCTTTTTTCAGCTCATATGAGCAAAGCGTAAGTGACCTTTTGTCATAGTGTATCCTCTGTCATTGGTTCACCATAAACTAATTTTAATTTATAACTTTAAATTTTTTATGTGACTTGATATATGTTGTTGCCTGAGAAAGGGAGTTTAAATAAATTGGCTGTCATGAGAGATATTATGCTATGCAGTCGAGCATTAGGTGACTCTGGCAACTATTTTTTTTTTAATTTTCTGGATTGCGACACTCGCCATTTAGATTTCCACATTTTAAAAAGTATGTGCAAAGTGATTGTGTTGATTGTTCTCTTAATCTTGTGACATGTTGCAGAGACAAACATTTTAATTCCACACATGCCTTTGTATATTTTTACACCATTAAAATAACTTTCACATAAATATTATACCCTTGTTCATGTTGTTGTCTTAACTTGATAGTTCAATACCCTTTAGGTATTTCTTGGAAAAATCATGACGAAAATCGGTTTAAATGGCAGATTTTGTTGCCGATTTTTCCATAGAACATGCACTGTTTACAGCCCCTGTAGCTGACTGAGCTCGCGGCTTATAGTGTAATTGTTAATATGGGAGGAACAGTGTAATTGTTAATATGGGAGGAGCTTATCTGGGAATTGACGATAGGTGAATTGATCAGGGCAGTCCCCAGGACTGATCTGGGAATGATATTCGGCTCCAGTCCCAATGCAAAATAGTATCTTTTTTATCTTTTTTTCCCCAAATTTGCATGATTTAGGCCCAAAACAAAGAATTACCAATTTTCTATGGTCTTTGTTTGAAATATATATTCAATCATCTATCAACATAGAATCTTGCCTTAATAATGGGTTACAACTGATATTCTTGATATTTCATTTCAGTTGTAAAAATCCCAAGTTTACTCAAACTCCGTTATTTATCTCCAAATAGAAAGGCCCTTGCCCCATTCGCAAAATACCCTGTGATAGCCCTGTGGATGGTATTGGACCAGATAAGGGACTCTTTATCTAGCTTATAGTAGCGTAGCGAGATGTTATTCACTCTCAGGTGCAAGTTTTGCAACTTGGCACAGTGCATCTGTGATGCTGCTTGAGCTTGTTTATATAAGAATTTTCTCTGCATTTCAGGGCCATTGCCGAGGCAATCAGGAAACATTGCGCCCCAAGATTATAACGATACTATAGACCCCATAAAAGGGTTTATGAATTCCTCACAGTATTGTTGTCACATATTTTGTACCGGTAGTGGAATTCACAGAAAACATAAAACAAGCAGTAGGAACGTATTAACATCAGGATGGCCAACATCAACATTAACAGCGAGGTCTCTGACCAGTTCTACAGATATAAGATGCCCCGCCTCATAGCAAAGGTTTGTCCTTGACAGTTTAATTGGTTATAGTGATGAACCATTTGTGGCCAAAAGTTGATTGTTGTTGAAAAAAGAGGTGTTTATGCTTGTGATATTTCTTTACTGCATTTTCAATTTAACCATGTTGACATGTACATGCAGTGATTTTTTTTCAGTAATTTGGGAATGGGGCCGGGGCTTCGGAAAATTAATGACATTAGGGAATATTTTGGGAATTATTTATAAAAGTCAAATGACAGTTTACACAATCAAAATTTCAGAATTGAATGTTTAATCAGATAATTTTCTTTTATATAAGATTTAATTTCTTATGCTTACAACAATATGGCAAATAATTAGTTAATTTGCTACTTTTGAACCAGTAAATTTTACTAATTTCAGTTATTATTCCATTTCTATGTGATTGCGAAATTTTAGAGCCACAATTGGGAAAAAAGATAGCATTTCTCATTGGGAATGGGGCCGAATAACAGCCCAAAAAAGGGGCAAAAAAAATCCCTGACATGTTGTACTTTACTTGTTGTACTCCTTGCAAACATCTGTACGTCTGTCCATGTCTGTCTGGTTAAGAAGTTCTTAAAGCAGATAACTCTTCGAAGTACAAGTGATAAGGCTTTTATATTTCATACATACATTCACCATAATAAGTACTACATTTTTATACCAAGACATTTGACCTTGAACTCTGATCTTACATATACACATATGAGATGGGGCTTTTATATTTCACACATACATTCACCATGACAGGTGCTACATTTTGATACCAAGACATTTGACCTATCTTCCTTGAGTTTGAACTTTGACCTTATTGTAATATTTTGTTTAAGATTATCTTAAAAGTGAATATCTCTTCAAGTACAAGTGATAAGGCTTTACTATTTTGGATACACAATGTCACATTCATCATAACAAGTATTACTCCAAGACATTTGACCTTGTGACCTTGACCTTTGACCTACTTTTAAACAATAAAGGGTCAGGCTTTGATATTTCACATTTCACATATATATTCCTCATGACAAAAGCTTTCATTTGATACCATGACTTTTTACCTAGTGACCTTTGACCTACTTTTAAACTATAATGGTAGGGCTCATATAAATTTACATACAGATTCCTTATGACCAGACCTTTCTGTGAGGTGTCATAAATAAATCCCTTTAGAGAAAATGTTCGTGGGGGTATAATTCGTCACTTTAAGGGCAGTTCTAGTTGTTTTCCCTGTAAAGATGGTGAGGCACGCAGACACTTTGATCTTGGATGCTTCATCATAGGGCTGAGTATCACGGGTCAATTATGTATCGCGATTATTGCGATATTTGGAAAAATATTGCGGTATATTGCAATATTTTAAAGCATCGAGAGTCCACGTGATTTCCATTTTCCTACCTCCATTTTTGCTTTCAAAAATTTATTTAAAAATCTGAAAATGTAATCATGATATAATGATGGACATGTGCAGATATTTGACAGTCCAAGTCAATCATACATGCATGGATGTCCAGTTGAAAGAAAATAAAATATATCCAAGTATATATGTTATAATTCTGCTAGGACATTGGTGGACATTCATGGATAGACAGTTCAAAATGCAACATTAAAAAAAAAAAAGAGTTGGAATGAACATGATGTTACAGTCATGTTATTCATGACTTTCTAACTTAACAGTGACCGTCATAAATGTATCTTAAATGTGAGATAACAAAACTACATGGACATAAGAAACCACCTTTGGCAATTTAAGGGGGTCCAGAACAGTATCCGAAAGAACCCTGTCGGAAAGCTCTGGATCAATTATGACGTCACAATAGAAACGGCGACATTGGCGCATTTTTCACAAGAACGTCACGATTAGGTAACGTAGAAATAAGGGGGAAGGGGTAACAAAATCACTATAACTTAAAAACTGACGGTCAAATTTCAATAGGAATTTACCGGTGTCTCACTTGACATATGAAGAAGATAATATCAAGTTTTTACGGAAAATAAATGATAGGGTTTCAGATAAACAGACTTTATTATAAAAAATAAGCAACTCGAAGACGTTTTTAAAATAGACATAAATCTATCTCCTTTCGACAATTTCTTTTAAAAATCTTAGTGATCATGTATAGTTCTTTACATAACCGATTGCCCACATCATATCTAAATGAAAAATACAGAACTTGTTAATATTCAGTCTCTACAGAAGATTTGTAACTGTTTTTCATAACCTAAAGTGTGTTAATTTTAAGGTCACATTTACGGTCCACTTTGAGGTTTTCAATGGGTATATATGTACGTTCGTAGCTTCAAAACTAACGGTAAAAAATTGACGAAACTTTGCATGTAGAAAAAGTGTGTTTGAATTATTAACATTTATAATTTTTAGGAAAATTAAATGATAGGATCAAATTTAAGTCTGGCTGTCCTGGACCTCCTTAAATGATCCTTTTGTTGTATTTTGAGTAGTAATATATGTTCGTTGATAATTTTCAAAGAAACAACATGGAAATATAAGGATAAAAGATATTTTCAAAAACCGGTTTTTAAAAACAAATACCGTGGTACATATTGCAAAGACTCATAACGTGATATACCGGTACTGCAATAAAACTGCTCAGCCCTACATTTGCTCACCTCGACAAAGGATGTTATACCCCCGTGTGTCCGCCATTCTGATACAATTCTCAGTGCTTCTAGTATTATTTTGCATCAAGAGAGAACATTTGCAAAGAAGTGTATTAACTCTGATAAATTGATTCTCAAAAACTGAATGGATAGTTGGCGACTTGGATATCTTAGCAACGAAAGTACCGATGTCAGTGACTATCATTACAAAACGGCTTCTGATGTACATTGTACATAACTAAACGGTAAGCGATAGTACTCTTGTACTTCATATGTATTCCTAGTGGCACAACCTTTCCATTGATACAATTTTTTAACTCCACTAGTTAAGGACCAGTTGAGCTTATGCAATCGCCCTGTGTCTGCCGTCCAAGTTTTAGTCTTATGGGGCGACATGTAAATTGCTTATATAAATATTAGGGCTGAGCGGTTTTATCTCGGTATTGGTGTATTGCGATATCAGACTTTGCAATACGTACCACGGTATTAGTTTTCAAAAACTGGTTTTTGGCGATATATTTTTTGTGCGAATAGCACATAGTGATTGCCTGATTTCTTCACTCATGGGAGCCCCGTCTACTGAGTATGTATAAACGATGTTAATCTGTTTACATGTACCTTGGGACTGCGTCAGCGTCATGATTGGTTTAAAGTCTGATCACTGTCTGAATCAATGAATTATATCTATATGAATCGAGCTGTCGTGTTATGTACATGCATGACCTAATGAAAAATTGCATCTGTATGTACTAAGATGAACACAGGCTGTGTGTTGGAAACCCCTTTCCATTACCAGGTCATTATGATCTGTTTTAGTGGACAATATATAAATGAAACGGTGCTATCGATAAAGATATAAAGTTGAATCATTGAAACGTAAAACTATCTTCAAGTAGGCTTATTTTGCCCCGCTTCACAAAATAAAAATTAATCTGTATACGATGGAAAAATTAGGAACTTCCATCATGAAATATGATATTAACAATTATGAAAAATAAAAGATCAAAACATTCCCGTTTAGGATGTATCATGTTTTTATATACTAAAAAAGAAGTGAATTTTCCTTCAGATTCTTAGCACACACCTAACAATGAACATGAAAGGTTAAAGAGAGAGTGGAGATCAAATTAGAAAATAAGATTCCTCTTCTTTCCTTATATATGCTATCATCAATCGATAGTCATATTGGATTGTTGTATTTTTTAGGGGGAGGGGTAGATTTAATGTGATGTTATTTAATTTTCATGTTCACTGTCAGACATCATCTTTCAATTCATTACGACAACATTATGGATTTGCATTTAGGTCTGTCTTTATAAGTCCATAAACTGGCCTACGAAGGTGTTCAGGAACAAATATAACTTTGAAAGCACAATATTTTGTCAAACATAATAAGTGATATTATTCTGGCTATTCGCACTCAGTACCTTTAGTGCTTTGATTTTATCTTTCTATTTTGATGTTTTTCTTTGAAAACTATGAGCGAATGCGAATTACTACTCAAAATACAACAATAGGGTCATTTAAATTGCAAAAGATGGATTCTTATGTACAAGTATGACCGTTAAATAAGAACGTCGTGAATATTACACAGGGAGTAAAATTGGCTGCAGGACTTAGGGGCCCAGCTGGGCCCCTAGAAAATGAAATTTAGGGGCCCAGCTAGAAAATTACGGGCCCAACTTTTTTTTAAGGGTGCATTCATTTTACGTAAAAATTGAAAAAATAAGGATTTTAAGGCAAATTCCAGTGGGAGTCAGGTCCCATCCCTCCCCACTCACCTGAAAAACAAGGATTTGGGGACAAATTCCAGGGGTTCTACCCCTCCTCCCTCCACCCTGAAAATTTTCGGCACTTCCAGGGGGTCCCAACCCTGTGAATTCGCGCTTGATTGCCATTCGGTTTGAAGAAAATGCGTAGGATGAAATATGGTTGCTGATTATATATAATTGCTATAAAACTAATCCTTTCTTGAACAAATGTCTGATGTCTTGTTTTCATTTTTTTTTCTTCATATTCAAAGAGTCTTTAGAGAGAAGTGTTATGTACCGGTAATTGAAAACCGACATTTGATTTACGATATCTCCTACTTGCCATCTGGGCGACTGCTGGTCAAAGTTTTAGTTGCCCAGTCGTGAAAATGGTCGCCAATGGCGACTGGGCAAGTGCTAATTTTACTCCCTGTTACATCATGCTCATCTTTTATGTTTCGTCCGATAACAACAGTGATAGAATAGTGATCAGTTCTACAATTTTCTGATTAGCAACTTTTAAACACGACAAGATGTCGGCACTATGCTACACAGCCTAATAGATTCCAAGGAATAGATGTACGTCAACACACTGTACATGTCAAGGACAAAAGAATAATCATTGGTATACTCATTTGCAAGAAAGACTTGACAATGTTAGCTCGATTCTAGATCATGATTGGCAGATTTTAGATGAAGTTTAAGTTTCCTAGTGACTTTTCTCACTGTCTGTCCGCGAGTGTCCAACAATGTCCCAACATAATTATCACATTAATACTTGGATAAATTTTAATTTCTCTCAGCAGTATATGCATGCATGTATGATTTACTTCGAAAGTTTTAGAAGGATTTGTCTGCTGCTGCACATGTTCGTTATTACTTCATGAAGACATTCTCAGATTTTCCAATTAAATTTTGAAAGCAAATTTGAGGTAGGAAAATGAAAATCATAAGGAATCTTGATGCCATAAAATATTGCAATATATCTCAATATTTTTCCAATTATCGCAATACAAGTTTGACCCTCAATGCTCAGCCCTAATAAATATTTTCATACATATTTATTTAGGTAAATTTGTCAAGAGAAAATAACAATTCATCTGCTGATAATGCAGTTTAAAAAAACCAAAGAAATCTCAAGAAACAAACAACAATACTTTGGTCGTAAAAGATAATTTGAGTAGCAGCGTTTCAAGTGAGTCGGTCTCATTACAAGCAAACAAACATATTTCTTAGGATGGCCTTACCTACTTAACAGAAAACTGTAAGTTCTGATAAGATGCTGACAGGGGTATTTGTCATTTGAGTATTATTAACTCATCTTTGTTTTTTATTTTTTAGGTGGAAGGGAAAGGGAATGGAATCAAAACTGTCATTGTCAATATGCCTGAGATCGCTAAGGCATTGTCTAGGCCACCAACATGTAAGTAATCATTGTTAGACATGCTAGATATAAACACATAACTTCCGAAAAATTTAGGAGGAGTATGTAGTCGCCGTCTTTCTGCATGACTGTCCATCTGTCCGAGCTCATATCTCCTAAACCCTACATAAGAATTTAATCATATTTCACATATGATGCTCACTAGGTAAGCCCTGATCACAACCCACCTTGTGTGCTTTTGGAAGTGCGTGTTTAGAGAGGCTACGTGCGCAAGAGGAGTGTGTTAACACATGTCGCACATACGACTATATTTAGTGGCTACATGCATCATATGCTGCACACTTAGTAAGTGTGCTGTGCGCATTGATAACAAGCGTGCAAGTCACAATGTACTTTCCCTGTAGTTCTTCCGTGTGATCTTAAGGATGTTACACTTACACGTACTACTGCTTACGCACTGGGTCCTAGCTTCCTTGCGTTGCAAGTTCGCTGTACACACTACAATGCACTTACAACGTGTGTCGAGAATACTAGAAATAGTAATATTACTTAAAACTGTAATATTACTGTTAACAATAATCCCTGATATTATTGAAAACAGTAATGTTGCCACCTTATATTACATCTTTCTGTAATATAGACAAAGCAACGTTTTAAAGATACAATCTCAGCTTTTATCACACAATTCTTTCATTCAACAACAAATTCAATAAATTTGTACCAATTTTTCTACTGAAAAATGAAAATAATGTCCATTTGGAACCTATTTTTCACTTTTTCTTCTTTCTGATATCACAATTTCTTCAAATATTTTCAGGAAAAAATTTTCCTGATGTTTTAAACAATTTTACAGAGTACATGTGAATGAGTAACAACTCCTAATCACCCTCATTTCTCCCCGAATCCACTGGTATAAGAGCGAACTGACTATCTAAATAGTATTACTGCTTACAGTAATATAAAGAGATAAATTTCCAAGAAAGATAACTCCAATTAAAGTTATATTATTATTTTTAGTAATATTACTGTTTTCAGTATTCTCTTGGACTGTCTATAGACGCAGACTAAACGTAGCAAAAGTTCTGCTTACACTAAAACTGCTACATCCAGTCTTCGCGCTCCCAAATTTGTACAGAGGCCGTACGGCAAATGTACTGCCTATGCACCGACTGCATACGGATCCCCAAAGTTTGCCCACGTTTTTGCATATTGTAGACAGCACGCACTTGCACGATTGACAGGTTGTGACCACCGCTTTTAAGTTAAATCGACAAAGGTCAAGGTCTTATTTTACAATAAAAAATTTAGAAAATTAATTAAAAAATCAGTGTTTTGTCCAAATGGTCTGAAATGTTGTACAATGATAGAAAGATGCATAATCTTTTACATTTGCTATGGGTTTTGATACTTTTTATTGCATTGATGAGAAATTGTGTGCCCAAACGGTAGGGGAGAGGAGTTGCGCATATATACAATGTATATACATGTTATCAGAATGTTATGGTTATATCAGGGTTAAAGGTCGAGGTCATTCATGATCATTTCCGTAAGGTCAAAGACAATCAGAAAATCAAACTGTTGATATAAAAATTAATGTGTTTGGGAGCATTCATCAGTTTTTCTGATTTTTCTGTCTTTATTTTATACCCCCTGCAAACGAAGTTCAGAATGATACATAGAAATCATCCATTTGTCTGTCCGTTTAAAAAGTTTTTAAAGCATATTTCTTTTATACTATTAAGGGTGGGCCTTTCATATATTTAATATACACATTCACCATAAAAAGAGCTCTACATTTTGGTACCATAACTTATGATCTTATGGCCTTGACCTTCACCCTATACAACATTTTAGGTTAAGAACTTTTATACTATCAATGGTAGACCTTTCATATTTCATACATGCATTAACTATGAAGATTACTACACTTTAGTACCATGACTTTTGACCTTGTGACCTTGACTTTGGGCTTATATTGCAATTAGGTTAAGAAGATTTGAAAGCAGATTTCTTTCATACTATAAATGGTAGGCATTTCATATTTGATACAAACATTCACCATAAAGAGTACTACAGTTTGGTATCATAACTTTTGACCCCTTGACCTTTACTTTGGGCGTATGTTGCAAGTTACGTTAAGAAGATTTTTGAAAGCAGATTTCTTTCATACTATTAATGGTAGGCCTTTCATATACACATTCACCATAAGCAGACAAGGAGTACTACAGTTTGGTATCATGACTTCTGACCTGACCTTGACTTTGGGCTTATATTGCATTGTCGGTTAAGAAGATTTGAAAGCAGATTTCTGTCATACGATAAATGGTAGGCCTTTCACATTTCAAAGACATATGGTATTTACCACAAATAGGACTACATTGTGGTATGATGATTTTGACATTGTGACATTGACCTTCACGTTGGGCCTATGTAAGAAGTAATTAACTTCATAACCAGAATAAAAGTATTATGGTTATGAAGTTCTGAAAGCATACTATGTACTAAATTTTCATACCAAAGCATTCATTGAGAGTTTCAATTTGAACAATTAAATGTTGATTAATTATTGTGGAGTTGCCTACATGAAAATGTAGATTTTTTTTTAGTAATGAAGAGAAATGAAATTGAGGTAACTGTAAACTAAATTGATTTAATACACAAATCTTTGTAGATCCTACCAAATACTTTGGATGTGAACTTGGTGCCCAAACAATGTTTGACTTTAAAAACGAGCGCTTTATCGTAAACGGCTCTCATGACGCTGGTAAACTACAAAGTCTGCTTGATGGATTTATCAAAAAATTTGTGTTGTGTCCTGAATGCTCCAATCCAGAGACTCATCTAGTAAGTTGGTTTTCTTCTCGTTTTCTATCAATTTAATAAAAGAGGTGATTACTTTAACGGTTTGTCCGTATTCATTACGAAAATGTGAAGAATAGGTTTTACCTTTTGAATTGTCAAAATACGGAAATAAGAAATCTGTTACAGGTTTGGCTTTAAGAATTGTCTTGATCAGTTGAATGCTATGAATAGTCGGGTTTAATGAAGTTCATGTAAAGCATTTTTAAAATGTGTTTTGTATTTATAAAATGTTATTAGTAAATGCTTTCATTAAGTGATTATTTCGTCAGAGAAATTGCACTGAGAAACACTTAGAAATACTTACAAACTTGCCAGAAAATATGGTAAGGTCGATGATGGGGTAAACAGGTCTGCAATAAGTTTAAGTTTCACCCATTCTTTTAGTGCTGTGTACATGTGATCCGACATCCCTTGTCTAGGTCCTAACACATTGGCATACTTAAACTTTTACTGACATTATATGACTAAACTGTCTTTTATTTCTTTTAGCATTTACATGTACTAAAATGAAATCATAGTCTAAACCCCAAAAAATGCTCTGGATTTTTAATTTTTGCTAATGATTTATAAAGTATGTTTGCCTTTTACAGACTGTACAACATAAGAAACAAACTATAGCACAGCGCTGTATTGCCTGTGGGTATCAAGGCATGGTGGATATGAGACATAAGCTTACTACGTTCATCCTTAAAAATCCACCAGACCAGGTATGTCATTATCTACATGTGCTTTATCTAACATCTCATAAGAGAAAAATTTTCTTTCCAATTAGAACTTGCAGACCTTTGAGAAAGAAATACAGATTTGTATGTGTGGGGAAGTAAGAAAAACTTCAATATGCATGTGAATCAAATTTCTGAAAGCATTTTTAGCTCACCTTGACGAAGTTGAGTGAGCTTATGCTATACCCCCACGCGTCCGCGTCCGCGTCCGTGTCCGCGTCCGTGTCCGCGTCCGGTTAAGAAGTTTGGGGTAGCTCAGTATCTGACAAAGTACTAATGCTACAGTAACCAAACTTGCACAAGTGATTCATCTTTGGATGCTGAGGTGAACCCATGCATCGTATGCAGCATCTGACCTACATTTTCCGCTTGAGTGACATGGTTAAGAAGTTTGGGGTAGCTCAGTATCTGACAAAGTACTGATGCTACAGTAAACAAACTTGCACAAATGATTCATCTTTGGATGCTGAGGTGAACCCATGCATCGGATGCAGCATCTGACCTACATTTTCCGCTTGAGTGACTTGGTTAAGAAGTTTGGGGTAGCTCAGTATCTGACAAAGTACTGATGCTACAGTGAACAAACTTGCACAAGTGATTCATCTTTGGATGCTGAGGTGAACCCATGCATCGGATGCAGCATCTGACCTACATTTTCCGCTTGAGTGACTTGGTTAAGAAGTTTGGGGTAGCTCAGTATCTGACAAAGTACTGATGCTACAGTAAACAAACTTGCACAAGTGATTCATCTTTGGATGCTGAGGTGAATTCATGCATCGGATGCAGCATCTGACCTACATTTTCCGCTTGAGTGATTTGGATAAGAAGTTTAGGGTAGCTCAGTATCTGACAAAGTACTGATGCTACAGTTACCAAACATGCACAAGTGATTCATCTTTGGATGCCGAGATGGACCCATGCATCGGATGCAGCATCTGACCTACTTTTTCCACTTGAGTGATTTCGCTTTTAAAAGCCAATATTGAGCAAAGTATAAGTGCTAGATGTTCCAAACTTGCATATTAGATGTATCTTTGATCAAACTTTCATAAAATGACCTTGACCTACTTTTTCCGCTTGAGTGATTTTGCCTTTAAAAGCCAATATTGAGCAAAGTATAAGTGATACATGTACCAAACTTGCATATTGGATGTATCTTTGATCAATCTTTCATAAAATGACCTTGACCTACTTTTTCCACTTGAGTGATTTTGCTCTATAAAGCCAATATTGAGCAAAGTATAACTGCTACATGTACCAAACTTGCATATTGGATGTATCTTTGATCAAACTTTCATAAAATGACCTTGACCTACTTTTTCTGCTTGAGTGATTTTGCCTTTAAAAGCCAATATACATGTACTAAGAAATATGTTTGAATTGAATTTTGCTGTCACGAGGTGAGCTTCGTAATCTGTGATTACCTATGTTTCTTTCAGTTCAATGTTTAAATCTTTCGAAGTCAAATTTAACCACTTGAAAGCTTATGTGTTTTCAATCATATGAAGAGTGCAAATAATTCATTTTGTGCATAAGCAAACATTCTGAAAATAAGTGTATAGTTACATCGTATTGACCAGGATCCTGCTTCAACCACACCGTCTAAAGGAAAGAAAGACAAGAAGGGAAAAGGCAAAGGAAAGACTATAAATGGAGAGGATAAGGATGATCGTGCCAGTCCGGAGGCCAACGCCCAGGAACAAATGGCAGCACAGAGAGCTAGCGGAGGAGTTGTAGAAGCACCACCAGAAGTAAGTAGTAAAAATAGGTTTGTTTCTAAATTAAGACCATAAAAATGTCCCACTAACCCTTGGTATATTGCACATACATGGTATGTGTATTAGTTTTTTCTGCCCCTATTATCAGAGATTCAGGGGCATATAGTTTTTGGCCCTTACATTTGTTGACCACAAAAACTTCAATGTTGGCCTATTATTTTTAAATATTTCTCAAAATTGTTACTTGGGACCTATAGATGTGCCATAACCTTTAACCAATTTTACTTGGAGTAAGGGACTGAGGTTTTGTCATGACCTCAAACAAGGATATTAAATTATGATCATCACATTATGGTAATCACATGATATGCAATGCCTTCCTATATATTGGTTTTGACTTCAGCCTACAATATTACAAACTGTAATTTCTCCTCTATGCACAGATGTCATACACAAAATAGACAGGATTTGAAGATTAAGGATTGTTACCTTAATAAGATAAAAAGATTAAAAATGAAAAAAAGTTTAGCAAAAAGTTGAATTGATTATTTTCCTTTAGGTTGGTAATACAAACGGTACAGGAGTAGACGAAGATGACTGGGGAGAAGATTTCAGTGAGGAAGCTGTGAAGAAAAGAATGGAAGAACTAAGTGATGCTGCTAAACAGATGGCATTCACTGATGATCTGGAGAAGACACAGGAAGAAAGACTTAATATGCTGTATAAGTTTGTACAGGTATCTAAAATGTAGTCAGATAAAATATACATTTGGTATAGGTAATGAGAGACACAAATTGTAACTTTGATGTACCGTGAGTGGCTCAGTATTCTTGGGATACAAACTTTTAGCTCTACTGGTCAAAGACTAGTACTGGTCAAACACTATTCAAGTTATGTGATACTATGTTGTCCAGTGTCCGTCTGTCAGATTTCTGATACTTTTACTTGTGATTGTATAATTTTTGGTTTGGTATTTTTTTTTATCTTAAGTAATTTCCCATATATTTGCTCACCAAATAAATCATCCCTGCCAAATACTTATTGACGTAGAAAATATAGTAGGCACAAACTGAAAGATGGTTGTGATTTGCCTGTGTGGCCATGTCCTTGATCTTTCTAATTGCATAAAATTGGGAATTAGGGAAACATTAGGGAGATATTCTTTACTATAAGCTTTAATTTAAAAATTCTTTTATATCAAAACATGCTTTCCATAGTTACCAGTACAGTCATTTAAAGCAGGACTTTGATTAAGTAGCATTTTCTCAATATTTAAAACTAAATATGTATGTAATTAAGATAGTTATACTGTATAGAGCTTTGAATTGGCAGTCATTTTCACCCAATAACGATAGGACACTGATTCATCCAGTATTGAATTCGCCCACTCAAACCTCAAAGCAGTATACAACACATCTTTCTCTTTGTAAATTTTTTACTTAATTTTTTTTAAAGAACCAACGAATTTGAAACCAAAAAATAGGGCCCATGAATATTGTTTAATTAGAATCATTTGCTGGTTCTTTCTTTTGCGATTTTATAGATGTAAATCTTTTCACATAGACAATGATTAGCGGATCTGCATCTAGTTTCCTTGAGTCCAAGTCGTTCATTGCAGTTCCACTCAACCATATTGATATCAACCGGTGCCCGATCATGACTGGCAGTGACAATAATTCAGCGGCTTGACGTAATCTATACTGTAATACAGAAGAAAGCATTTCATACACCGCATTCTTATTTATCTATCAAAACATGCTCTTTCCTTTTATATATATTAATTGATTCTGCTTAGAAAGTGGTTATAGATATATTATTTTCTACTCCATCGTTCATGCAATTTTAGGCCAAAAAAAATTAAGAATTCGTTTGACGGGCACTGCCGCATTGCTTAAAAACCCGCCGCATTTCCGATTTTTATCGCGTGTTTTACCATAATTTTTAAGTAGTCAATTGAACATCGTCGTGCTAATACAAATTGTTTGTTTACATATTCTTTACTTCACTAAATATATAAATTGAAAAGCTGTAACTCAATACTTGTTTACATAAAATAGTATTATTTACCCGAGCTGCCGTATTCAATTGTTGTTTGTACGGTAATCGCGACCACGCGTATATTCCATATCACGGACGAGGTGACGTAACGTAAAATGATACTTGACTCTGTTGTGATAATCTGCAAGAGCATTATTCTTTATTAAATTATCTAATTTATTAGAAATTTGAAAACGTTTTTGTTTAGAACTCACAGTTTACGTTAGATTGCTCAGCCGGGAACGCCGGTGACGGGATCGAGGGGAGGGGCAGAAATACTAAACGATCCTAATTTCGATTCAGATAAACTAGTCAACTAAACCCTAAGCACATCGCAGATACTTCAAAATTTCCAAGGGATAGAAATTCAAATTTGCAAACAACTTGCTCAAGTCCGACAGTGAAAAGGGATGACGAATCCATCAGGATACCCTTGTGTAATCGTTGTTAAAATTCAAACTAAATTGTCAGACATGCTGTGATCGGGAAGGCAAACTTGCTCAATGGGACGACGGTCCCTTCCACTTGGACTTTAATGGGCCATTCTCAAAAACAATAGGCCATCTTTCCTCACGAAAGGGCCATTCCAAAAATGATCAATTTTCAAAAGCTATGCATATGCATGCATTATGCATCAGACGTTAGCACATTTTTTTGTCGCGAGATTCCCAATTTGACCATTTCCAATGAATAATTTATAATACATTTTTTGCATGGATCACAGAACAGCCAAGACCAAACTTTCAGCCACCTTTCCTGAATTTTTTGTGTCCACGGATGGGCAGCTTTGTTGATATTAGGGAAGACATTTGGTACAAATTTTATTACATCAATTTGTACCCATTGACTGACCACTTTTAAAAAATGACATGATAATTTTGCGGACGAACGCATACACAAGTACCTTAACGTAGATAAGATACGTAAGTAGACGTTGGAGATTTAAATCTCAGGCGCAGATGTTGGAGAAAAATCAATATTGTATCAAAATAGCAAAGGACCTTTCAATTGTCAGTGAACAGAAGAATTTTGTGCCTTAGAGTTCTGACTGGCCATGTACAGAAAGCTGTGATCTCTGTATTACTGCTCCTGGTGTAGATCTACGTTACAACGTAGATACGAGAACAGAACTTTTAATAGATTTAAAAAACAAAAAAATGGACGCCGTAGAATAATGGCACCAGGGCGCAGCGAGTTGCCGATTTTATGGGCCATTTTCTATCAGAATGGGCCATCCCAATCCCTGGACATGTTTCTTTGTATTTTCCCTACTCTTTTGCCGACGACAAGGGTCAAATTTTCGGTCTAAGCACTGAGCAACAATTACGAGTTTCACTCACTTAGTTGCACCTGAAAGTAGTTCACAAAATGTAAACGTCATTTGAAGTTTTAACCTTACACAGGGCAACGGTTAAAGATTGGTGATCCTTTTTAGCATAAATAAGATGTACACCATACATGTATTTAGTCTACATCTTCATACTGGTCTGCCATAGGACATCGTCTGTCATATGATACATATAATAAGTGTGACCAAATCACAGAATATCTAGCAAACTTCAGGTTTGGAAATGCAATAAGTATATTACAGGAAGACGTTGGGTTATCTTGTTATGGGTTATCTTGTTAATCAATGTACTAAACATTACCACTTCATACTATACTTTAGTTTTAATGTATTTTCAGCATCAAAACACTTGAATTAGAAATTTGGTTAAAGATAAATTACAAAAAATGTACATTCATCATATTTCACGTTTGAAAAAAAAAAAAAAAAAAAAAAAAAAAAAAAAAAACCTGCCTCCCTCACTTTTTTTTCTAAAAAAGTGCCCGTCAAACTAAACATTAATTTTGTATGGCCTTAATGTGAAATTTTAACGATATCGACAAGGTCGTGAGGGAGAAGGGGGACTGGGTGGTAAAAACGTTCAAATCTCAGTTTAGATAGTCCTGTTCCTATGTATCACAAATTGTGTTGCCCAAATTCTAAGCACTGATTGATATTTCTTTTGTACATAGTGATCTAAAATTTTCATCGACCAAAGCAAAGTGATAGAAGTTTCATTTTCAACTTTGTATTCTTTTCGACAATGCACATCGATCTTGAATTAACTAAAACTTTACTAAAATTTGACCTTGTGACATACGCGAAGCAGTCGACATGGTCACAATTACCAGAGTTATACAGTCATGTACAATAATAAATGATAAAAAAGTATATACTAGTATATGTTTTTAACAGAATTTTTTCATACTTCTAGCGCATTTCTCTGCACACCTGATTTGTATTTTTGACAAAACATATTAAAAGACAAAATCAATCAAACTGATGGATGCTCCCCGAACACGATACAAGATGTACATTTTCTTGGTGTCTAATTTTTAGCTCACCTCGACGAAGTTGAGTGAGCTTATGCTATAACCCCACGCGTCCGCGTCCGCGTCCGCATCCGCGTCCGCGTCCGTGTCCGCGTCCGCGTCCGCGTCCGGTTAAGAAGTTTGGGGTGGCTCAGTATCTGACAAAGTACTAATGCTACAGTAACCAAACTTGCACAAGTGATTCATCTTTGGATGCTGAGGTGAACCCATGCATCAGATTCAGCATCTGACCTACATTTTCTGCTTGAGTGACTTGGTTAAGAAGTTTGGGGTAGCTCAGTATCTGACAAAGTACTAATGCTACAGTAACCAAACTGTCACAAGTGATTCATCTTTGGATGCTGAGGTGAACCCATGCATCAGATGCAGCATCTGACCTACATTTTCCGCTCGAGTGACTTGGTTAAGAAGTTTGGGGTAGCTCAGTATCTGACAAAGTACTGATGCTACAGTAACCAAACTGGCACAAGTGATTCATCTTTGGATGCTGAGGTGAACCCATGCATCGTATGCAGCATCTGACCTACATTTTCCGCTTGAGTGACTTGGTTAAGAAGTTTGGGGTAGCTCAGTATCTGACAAAGTACTAATGCTACATTAACCAAACCGGCACAAGTGATTCATCTTTGGATGCTGAGGTGAACCCATGCATCGTATGCAGCATCTGACCTACATTTTCCGCTTGAGTGACTTGGTTAAGAAGTTTGGGGTAGCTCAGTATCTGACAAAGTACTGATGCTACAGTAACCAAACTTGCACAAGTGATTCATCTTTGGATGCTGAGGTGAACCCATGCATCGGATGCAGCATCTGACCTACATTTTCCGCTTGAGTGACTTGGTTAAGAAGTTTGGGGTAGCTCAGTATCTGACAAAGTGCTGATGCTACAGTAACCAAACTTGCACAAGTGATTCATCTTTGGATGCCAAGATGGACCTATGCATCGGATGCAGCATCTGACCTACTTTTTCCACTTGAGTAATTTCGCTTTTAAAAGCCAATATTGAGCAAAGTATAAGTGCTACATGTACCAAACTTGCATATTGGATGTATCTTTGATCAAACTTTCATAAAATGACCTTGACCTACTTTTTCCGCTTGAGTGATTTTGCCTTTAAAAGCCAATATTGAGCAAAGTATAAGTGCTAGATATTCCAAACTTGCATATTAGATGTATCTTTGATCAAACTTTCATAAAATGACCTTGACCTACTTTTTCCGCTTGAGTGATTTTGCCTTTAAAAGCCAATATTGAGCAAAGTATTAGTGATACATGTACCAAACTTGCATATTGGATGTATCTTTGATCAATCTTTCATAAAATGACCTTGACCTACTTTTTCCGCTTGAGTGATTTTGCTCTATAAAGCCAATATTGAGCAAAGTATAACTGCTACATGTACCAAACTTGGATATTGGATGTATCTTTGATCAAACTTTCATAAAATGACCTCGACCTACTTTTTCTGCTTGAGTGATTTTGCCTTTAAAAGCCAATATTGAGCAAAGTATAAGTGATACATGTACCAAACTTACATATTGGATGTATCTTTGATCAATCTTTCATAAAATGACCTTGACCTACTTTTTCCGCTTGAGTGATTTTGCTCTATAAAGCCAATATTGAGCAAAGTATAACTGCTACATGTACCAAACTTGGATATTGGATGTATCTTTGATCAAACTTTCATAAAATGACCTTGACCTACTTTTTCTGCTTGAGTGGTCTTGCCTTTAAAAGCCAATATACATGTACTAAGAAATATGTTTGAATTGAATTTTGCTGTCACGAGGTGAGCTTCGTAATCTGTGATTACCTATGTTTTAGAATTTCAGACAATTCGGACAAAAATACATCCTGAAGAATGACTATGCAGAAAAAAAACCCATTTTTTAAACCCTGAAAGTGACCTTAACCCTTTACGAATGACCTTAAGTGACCATTGTCCCAAATTGGCCAATCATAATGAATAGATGTGCGAAATATCATCGAAGTCTTATGTAAGATAAAGGAAATATCAAGTCGGACAGATGGACGGACAGACAGACAGACGAACACAACAGCGACAATATGCAACCCCAATTTTTTTTCTCTTCTTTTAATGACAAAGATGTTTTTTTATTCTTAAGGAAATAAATGTATTCCAAATCTTGCTGACTGAGAATATCTGTTTTCCCACCAGAATGTTGTAATGGCTTCACAGAACCGGAATCACAATAACCTTCCCAAATCTTCTTCACAAATGCCCTAGAAACTTTGAAAATACTTTACGTACAGCTTATCAGAACTCTTGGTAAATACCTTAATTCCACATTAGCACCCGAATTTTTAAGATGATTTATTATCAAGAACTCAAGTCAATTCTGGTTGCCTTTCCATTTTCATATGTTTGTCCGAGAGAATTAGATTTTTGAATCATTTTCATGAGTACTGTACCTCTACAAGTATTAGCTTTTTGTGTATTAGCTTTTACAAAAAGCTTGCCGTCAGTTAGCTGTAAATTCTAGTACGGAAAAATCGGAAAAGACTATCCGTATAATACTTTGTTACTCTTGTATTTCTTGGGTTTTCCTCGTTTTTAGATTTATTCAGATTCTTAGTTCAAGCGACGGAAGTTTCCGAGGATGTGCGATTGTTCTAGGACATATCGCTACGAGGACTTTTCGATGCATCTTTCGGAAGAAAATGCATTTATACGATATGACTTTCATTTGTCAGGTAACATATACTCTTGAGCCGACCTGATGAAAGAACCTTATGTACAGGGTAATGAATAACCAATACTAATGTTAGCATTTTTTGCAATTGTCGACCAATCATATTGCCAAGAGGTATTCTGTCCATGCAAGTAGGTCACGAATGATTACAGTATACCGTCAGTCATGACTGACGGTAACAATAAATCTGTAGGTAGTCGATACGAAACAGTTAGGCCAAAAAATTTGAAATTTAGTTTTCAATACCCTGACTCGACCATCTGAGAATTATAATAAAATTTAAAGGACAAATACAGGTGTCACAACGGTAGTTGTTTTGGGATAAGGTATACGGAAGCACAAATTTAAAGCTACATATTTCACTTGTCACAGCTGTGAAGAATTTATGATCTTTTTATAATTTCACGTGAGCCCAGACAAGAGGTACGAACAATCTTGACAAGGACGATAAACGGAAAATAAAATCGTACTGGCCTAATCTCTTTAAATGGATGTAGGGTATCAAGGGTTTAAATCGACGTAGGGTATCACGTTACTGTACAGGTGTTTTAACGCCTCAGTGTTTAAATCGATGTAGGGTAAAATGTCACTGAAGAATTTTACAACCATTAAACGGCCAACATGGCTCTCTCAACGCAAAAATTGTACGAAGAAGTGGAATTTAATTAAGAAATGAATGTTATTCAGATGGTTGTTATGGGGAATTTATATTACCATCTGGATTTTGATAAATTTATCAAAATCCAGATGGTAATATAAATTCCTCATAACAACCATCTGAATAACATTCATTTCTTATATTTACATTCCTCATTTGTCGTTTTTATCAGTAATAATATGCCTTTCAAGTTTGAATTTCCCGCTGTCTTTGAGAGCGTTTCTAGGAAGGTGTAACTAGGGAAGTGGCTAACTGTGTCAAGAAGTAGTGCCATTATGCGAGACGTAATTTCATTAATGAGTTTTCAGAAAATTCGCATTTATATTTTCGAGAAAATTGTTTTCTTAATAAACAAGTCTTGCGATGTAAACTATTTCCTATTTTGTCTCCAATCGTCAATTTCTTCGCGTGCATGCATGCATGCATGCATATCGAAGGTGTTATGTGATTCGGTTTCAAAAATGGTTCGCCAGGTGATCGTAGTTTACAGGCGCCAGTCTCTCAAAACTTAAACCTACAAGGTTAGTGATTGAATTCGTGATGACAAAACCTTGTCATTGAGTTAAAAGTGCATTCAAATGATATCCCGATTCTCATCGGTGGGTTCTAAGGAAGATATGAGGAGACGAGAGACGTAAACATTGACAGTTTCACTTTGTCCCAGATTCCGTCACATGCACATGTATGCATTCGCGGCACTCGTGCACAGGAGCTCAAAGAAATTTTGTTACAACTTCTTACATAAGTAAAATGCAGGGTTAAATGTAACATCTTCGAGTACAAATGTAGATTGTTACAGGCGTTCACAGTAAGTACAATAACATACAAAAATTGAGTTTGTATCTGCACAGCATTGAATCAAACGTGGTTGTTTTGAAATTGAGATTTGTAATGATCCGTTTGATTTGATGTTTATAAAGGACTGTTTTGACCTGGCCTGTGCAGTTAGAATATTCAGCGTCCTAGAATAAAACTTCTCTACAGGGCTCATGCATAGCTAAAAAGAAGTTCGCCATTCAGGTTTTTCATGACGCAAAGAAAAATTAGTTTCGATTTATTAGGAACAAGACACCAAAATGAATACTGCGCTACAGCTTTTGACTACTATTTGGTATTTCTTTGAAAAAATCTTTGTATTACACTTTATTTTATCAATCATCAATGATCAGTTTAAAATTTTGATGCCTTAGCAACCGACATGGGGGCTGCCATTTTGTTTATAAATACGATTTTTTTTTGTATTACGACGCAAGCCATTTGATTGGTCCAGCAGATGGTAATATAATTTTGCAGATGGTAATTTATGGGCAAATATCAACCATCTGCTTAACATTGCAGCCTATAGGGAGTAAAATTCAGAATGTAAATATATGCCACTACACTTATCATTCTGGTGATAGATTATTAACTGCACTCTCAGTTCAGGATTTTTGTGAATATATCAAAAATGAAATCCTTATTTAAGTCATTTGCCTGTAATAAGAATATCTTGCAGAGATGGTGAGAATCATTGTGTAGATGTTGATGAAAGAATTTATTTCCGGTTTAAATCAGAGCAACAGGATTAACATTAAAGTCATGCATCATGGATGGACAAAGTCCTGCACCAGATAAAGATTTGAATCGGAATTTAAATGGGCGAAATAGTGAAAATCCACAAAGTATTTAACGTCAGCTAGAAATGGATTTTGGAAAATCTTATGATTTACAAGAGTCCAATTAAAATGGACATTCACTTAAAAAAGTGAAATTGAAACGAAGGAATCGGAATTAAAGATTTTTTGAGAATTATGACAGTTTAAGTCAGCAGTATAATCCATCAGTCCCCAAAAGCTCCAAAAAACTATGTCATCATTGTCACAGTCGTTATGGTCACTCAAAGGCCAGATGTCCTAATTTTGCGTGTTCTTCGGTTTTGCAATGTGGTGAACCTTATGTGCATCCGGAAAACAAAAAAGAACTGCAAGATTTGGCAAATTTCAAAAACAAAACTGAAGGAGAATGGAAAAAATTAAGATTGGAATACGAAGCAAAGAAGAAAATCAACGAAGGCATGTCTAAATCATTTAAATCAAAAATCCATAGTGCATTGGTAAACTCAAATCCAGATAAATATCTTGTGAATGGGGTCAGTCCTGGATATAAAACGCAGGTGTTGGACACATAATTCATAATTATATGTTTTTATCAAGAAAGTATAAATGTGCTAAATTCGTAAGAATAATTAAATAAATAGTAAGTGAATGAAATGTGCTTAGTCTATCATTTTGTTGTTTATTTTGTTATTCTCTGATTGCGAATGATTGTTACTGCGACACCTGTTGATATGGTTGAGTGGAGCTGCATTAACAATGGACAATAGCGTTCCAAATCATTGAAATGTACGAAAATAAATCTTACCCGATTCTTTCAATTCTATTAAATATTTCAGCTTTGTAAGATTCATACGTTGCTAAATCGATAGACACCAAACATGACCTACTTATGCCACACATTGGTCAAATAAGAACATTTGCCCTTCTTTTTCAAAACTTCTATCTTTTGGTATAACTTCTTTATTTCTTGATGGATTGTATTCATGATGGTACTTAAAATAATCGCCATCTCACTCTCTTTTCAAATATTTATAAATATTTTGATTGCATTCAACGTTTGTTTGCCAAACGTTACCAGCATACATCTTCATCAAAACCTTTGAGATGCCCCCTTTTGAAACGTAGAAAAATCTTCGGCAGTCAATTAAAGAACTTATCACCAGCTGCATTTGAACTCTCACGGTCGAATGAAAATCGTAGTATGACTGACACTGACAAAATTGACATTTGATATAGGTGATGAGGGACACTGACGGAGTGAATGGTCAAGACAAGGAAATCCTGGCCGAGGCAGAACGACTAGAGGTGAAGGATAAATCTACTCTAGTGTTGGTAGAACTGCTACTGGATGAAAAGATATTGAATCAACTCAAACAGTATCAGAAATTGTTTTTAAGGGTATGTTACTTACAGTATATAAGGGTATGTTACTTACAGTATATATTTGTTTGTTTTTAAGGGTATGATACTTACAGTATATATGTGTTTCTGTATCAATTTTAAACTCTTCCAGCACTTCTCATTCACTCTCTGTTTTATTCATTTTTCAATTTCAATAATGAAATTTATCAGTTTATATTGTGACTAAATTACTGTTCTGTGACACAAATTTCAGATTATCATGATTATGAAGAAAAAATAATTGAATTTCAATATTACGTTGTACTTACATGTACCTCTTCCCTCTTCAAAGATTATTGCTTTTATATACCTTGTACTTTTGTTACAGTTTTGCTATGAGAACCAAAAGGCCCAGAAGTACTTGTTAGGGGGCATTGAACAACTGGTTGGTAAAGTTCACAAGGATACACTTTTACCCAAAGTACCACACATACTGAAGGTTCTATATGACCTGGATATTGTGGAGGAAGAAGTCATTATGGACTGGGATAAAAAGGTATATTGACCTAAAAAGTATTCAAGGTGTAATTATGTTGAGTCTTGTGCTGCAATGATTCACAGCCATTAGGGCTGTAACGGTTCAGAAATATTTTGGTTTGGTTCGTTTGAATTCTGAACCTCAGTTCTTCGGTTTTCAATTCGGTTTAAAGCAGATTACATTTTAAAGTATTATTACCAGTTTGTCAGCTATTTTCCTTTATTGTACTGTTGTATTGATGTATAATAATGTGACAAAGTAATCTTGATATCAAAATGATAAAAAAAATCATATTCTAACTGAATTAGAATTTTTGTGATCAAATACAATGCAAAGTGCACTGAAATTGCTTTTAAATTACATTAATTGCTCTATCCTATTACACTCAAAATATGAGGCAAGTTTAAAACTGTGCACAATTGATATGCATGTACTTATAAGATTCCACGAGTCATATAACAACATTTTCAATCATTTACCTGTTCTGTAATCTGACCTGCCCGCTGGCTGACTTGTTTAATTTTGCGGAGTTTCTGAATGTAAGTAGATCAGGTGATACTCGGCCTGCTTCTCTTCAGGACGATGCCATGCTCATGTTTTCAGTTCATTTGTGCCGACACAAGTCGAATACTCAAATTCAGTTGTGCAAATCCTGGAAGGGCTAATCCTCTTATCGACCACCCTTCGACTTTCAAACAATCAAAATGATCGCCTGGGACCTATGTTTTGATGTCTGGGTTGCCATTACTTAGATCTCAAAAGAATACCGAAGAAGGTGGCCTATGTTTGGTCGTGTCGACAGATCTAACCAATCGAAACGCTCGTTATTTGAGAGAAAATCAAGGGATAAAAAATGGGAAAAAACTGAATCGAAATCTTGAACTTCCAAACCGAATCGAACCGTGAGATTTTGAACTGCGGTTAACCAGCTTTTTGGTTAATCGTTACATCCCTAACAGCCATGCACCAACTTGTTGGAGTCACAAGTTCAAAAGAAACGTTTTATGCAAATTGAAAGGTCGATCAGACATCTATCAATTTTTATACGAATTAAAATGGGCAAGGACTGGTGCACTATTTAATTTTATAATTTCGTATCATAATTTTGTCTGTTAATTGATATTTTCAATGATTTTACCGTTTTAGACGTTTTGAACCTATTAGTATACAGTGTAGGGCTCTGAAATCAAACCAGTCTTTTCTCATTTCGATTCACCATATGTTTGACTCTAAGTAAACTATAAAATGATAAATATCTTCGAGTTTTGAAAATAGGGCAAAAATTTAGGTTTCCTCACCTGTTCCTTTCAAGTAGTGTCGCACAGTGTGTAACATTTCGATTCACCATATGTTTGACTCTAAGTAAACTATAAAATGATAAATATCTGAGAGTCTTTGAAAATATGGCAAAAATTGAGGTTACCATACCTCTTCCTTTCAAGTAGTGTTGCACAGTGTGTAACAACACACAGTGACATTCACTATTTTGTTTCTTGCAATTTTGTTTTTAGTGGCTAAACTTGACATTTACATGCAGATGAAATTTTCAAATTAGGTCACAAATTTTAAGAAAAACCATAAAATCTTGATTTTTTAATGCCCCTGGAATCAAAGTTTCAGGGCATATAGTTTTTGGCTTGTCCGTCTTGGTCTGTTTGTCCGAGACAAAAACTTAAACATTGGGCGTAATTTTTTAGCTCGCTGGGACAAATGTCCGGAGAGCTATTGTCATACCCCCGGTGTCGGCGTTGGCGTCTGCGTCTGCGTGCGCGTGCACAAAAACTTTAACCTTGCTTATAACTTTTAAACCAATACAGATTGGGCTTTCATATTTCACATGTGCATTCCTTGTGACAAGACCTTTCCATGGATACCAAAATTTTTGACCTTGTGACCTTGACCTTGGAGATTGACCTACTTTTGAAAAACTTTAACCTTGGCCATATTTTTTGAATGGTAAGTGATAGGGCTTTGATATTTCACATGTGTATTCCTTGTGACAAGACGTTTCCATGGATACCAAAATTTTTGACCTTGTGACCTTGACCTTGGAGATGATTGACCTACTTTTGAAAAACTTTAACCTTGGCCATATTTTTTGAATGGTAAGTGATAGGGCTTTGATATTTCACATGTGCATTCCTTGTGATAAGACCTTTTTTATTGTTGTTGTTGCAATTTACATATGGTTGCCACCGGCGAGCTATGTTGTCATTCTGACAAGTCTGGTTAATGGTAGGTGATAGAGCTTTCTTATTTCACATGTATATTCCTTGTGACAAAGCCTTTTAATTTATACCAAATTTTTGAGTTGGCAAAGCCAACTCTCATTGCTATGGCTTTCAACTTTGCACTTGATAACCCTGCACGGACCAAACAACGCACAATGTTACTGGCGCAGTAAGAAATAGGACCACTACGATTTGACAAAAGAACATAGTAGACGACAGACGTATAAGTTAAAGTTGTAAATAATGGGTTAAATGCATTATGATAATGCAAAAAAGTGCTACAAGGAACGATGCTACAGGAATAGCGATCACATGTTGATGTCAGTACATTAAAATATGGCGCATCTTTTTTCTTTGTACTTCCCTCCTCTGTATAAGGAGCACCCCATTTTTAGATAGATAGGTAAACGTATTGTATTTAGGATAAAAAAGACCTTAGATTTTTAAAAAAAAAATTGTGGATGTGTATAAGACTAAAGACAAGTAAATAAATCAATCAATCAATCAATAATATTTATTTAAAGTCAGACATAATTTATAACAATCAACATTAGCTCTGATGAGCTATTTACCGACTAGGAAAAAAGGTTTTTCAGTTTGATACTTAATAAACCTAAGATGTTGGTTTTAAGTTGGTCAAGAAGTTTCAAAAGCAAATATCTCCTAAAGTAAAAGTGATAGGACATTATACTTCATACATACACCCATAACAATTGCAACAAATTTGACATGATCATATTGACCTTGAACTCTTACCTCAAAATCAGTTATTTGGTTAAGAAGTTCTATCATTTTATATATTTATATATTTCTAGACTTTTTTTTTTTTTTTTTTTAGATTTGAGACAACTCTTGAATTGTGAGAATTACTCATTCAGGCATTTGAGGCATAGATTTGGACTTTGATTTGTGCCAGTTTTATACTTGTCTTCTGTATGTTCGTCTCAATGTTACTTTTTGCCAACTCGCAGGACTTTCAGTCTTTTGATTTTACCTTGACATTGATCTTTGACCTTATTTTCAAAAACTTTTAACATGAAGCATAACTTTCCAACGGCGAGTGATCATATTTCATATATGCATTCCTTGTTTTAAGACCTTTCCATTGATACCAAAAGTTTTGACCTCGTGACTTTGACCTTTGACCTACTTTTCAAAGAATTTACCATTGGGCATAGCTTTTAGCTCGCCGGGACGAAAAAGTCTGGAGAGCTAATGCCATACCCTCGGCATCGTTGTCTTCGTTGTTGTCGTCATCGTCCGTAGACAAAACTTTAACCTGGGCTATATCTCTTGAACTATAAGGGGTAGGGCTTTGATATTTCACATGTAGATACCTTGTGACAAGATCTTTCATTTGAGACCATGACCTTTGACCTAGTGACCTTGACCTTGGACTTTGACCTATTTTTCAAAAACTTTAACCTGGTTTCTGACAAAAACCTGTATAGGTGAGCTATGTAATCTTTTATTACCCTATGTTTAATGTAAGTGATAGGGCTATCATATTTCATATGTATATTCCTTTAGACAAGGCCTTTTCATTGATACCACGACCTTGTGACCTTAACATCGACAATACACTTTAAATTAGAAAAAAAAAAAAAAAACTAGCATTGGGTATCATTTTTGAACAGTGAGTGATAGTTCTTTCATATTTCACACATGCATTCTGTGTGACAAGGCCTTTCCATTGATACCAAAATTTTTTACTCATGACCTTGACCTTTGACTTTTCAAAAACTTTAATGTTGGGCATAAGTTTGAAAAGGTAAGTGATATGACTCTCGTATTTCTCATGTGCATTCCTTGTGACAAAGCCTTTCCAGTGATACCAAACTGTTTAACCTCCTGATCTTGACCTTTGATCAAATTAACAGAAAATGGTGTTAATACTGACAAAGATGCCAACATGGGCATTTGTGTTTCACAAACGCACGTTTTATTGGTAAATAACTTGATTGAAAAAAAAATTGAAACAAGAAATTAAGTTGAACAGAGTTTGTACTGGCTCCTGGCTCATTGCAGCTCTTTATGACTTCATTAGTGGTGATTTTTCTCAGATATTTAACGGATTCATTATATTTTCACTCCTGATTGTATCATTATAGGGTCTATATTTATGATAGTTGTCCCCCGCTTTTGCGAAAGCGCAGGGACATTAAAACCGGTTCGTCCGTCCGTCCATCTGTCCGTCTGTCCGTCAGTCACAAAAACTTTAACCTTGTGCATAACTTTTGAATGGTAAAAGATAGGGCTTTGATATTTCCATGTGTATTCCTTGTTACAAGACCTTTCCATGGATACCAAAATTTTTGACCTTGTGACCTTGACCTTGGACTTTAACCTACTTATTAAAAACTTTAACCTTGACCATAACTTATGTATGGTAAGTGATAGGGCTTTGATATTTCACATGTATATTTCTTGTGACAAGACCTTTCCATGTATACCAAAATTTTTGACCTGGTGACCTTGACCTTGGACTTTGACTTACTTATTAAAAACTTTAACCTTGACCATAACTTTTGAATGGAAAGTGATAGGGCTTTGATATTTCACATGTGTATTCCTTGTGACAAGACCTTTCCATGGATACCAAAATTTTTTACCTTGTGACCTTGACCTTGGACTTTGACTTACTTATTAAAAACTTTAACCTTGACCATAACTTTTGAACGGAAAGTGATAGGGCTTTGATATTTCACATGTGTATTTCTTGTGACGACCTTTGCATGGATACCAAAATTTTTGACCTTGCGACCTTGACCTTTGAGTTCGACCTACTTTTAAAAAAACTTTAACCTTGTCCATAACTTTTTTATGGAAAATGATAGGGCTTTCACATTACACATGTGTATTCCTTGTGATGAGACCTTTCTGTTGGTACCAACATTCTGACCTTGTGACCTCGTCCATGGAGGTTGACCCACATTTAAAAACTTCAACCTCGACCGTAAGTTTTTGATGGTAATTTAAATGATAGGTCTTAATATTTCACATGTGCATACCTTTTCATAAGCCCTGTCACTTGGTAACAAAACAAAAGTTTGGACCTTTTCAACTTTTCTTGGAGTTAATCTTTCATATTTAGAATGTTGATAATATATGAGATCTATTATCAAAACTTAAGAATGGGGGGATGTCTGTAAGCATTTCTTTTAAGACAAACACCCAAAAGCAGGGGACCACAATTCCTTGAATTTGATTTTTTAGCCTGATTGTATCATTATAGGCTCCTGGCTCATTGCAGCTCTTTATGACTTTATTAGTGGTGATTTTTCTCAGACATTTAACGGATTCATTATATTTTCACTCCTGATTGTATCATTATAGGGTCTATATTTTATGATAGTTTAGCATGATTGTATCATTATAGGGTCTATATTTTATGATAGTTTAGCCTGTATCATTATAGGGTCTATATTTTATGATAGTTTAGCCTGTATCATTATAGGGTCTATATTTTATGATAGTTTATCCTGATTGTATCATTATAGGGTCTATATTTTATGATAGTTTAGCCTGATTGTATCATTATAGGGTCTATATTTTATGTTAGTTTAGCCTGTATCATTATAGGGTCTATATTTTATGATAGTTTATCCTGTTTATATCATTATAGGGTCTGTATGTTATGATAGTTTATCCTGTTTGTATCATTATAGGGTCTATATTTTATGATAGTTTATCCTGTTTGTATCATTATAGGGTCTATATTTTATGATAGTTTAGCCTCCCTTTAATTCATTTCCGATATCTTTGCTCACTGAGGTAATCATCACTGCTCCATACTCAAGGTTTTTTTTTCCTTGTTTTAGGGCCAAATTTCGGCCACTTCCCATTGCCAAATTTCCTCTATTTTCCCCCAAAAAATCTTTCTTAAATTCCCAAAGGGGAATTATGAAAAAATCAACAGAGAAAATAAGACTCAGAACCTGGAAGTCAGCACAAAATGTCCTATTTCTAAGTGCATCTTTAAGTTTTTCATTAATCCCATGTTCAGTTCAAGCAAATCAATGGATAAGTAGTGTTAATAAATGATACTTTAGGGTTATAGTGAGGTTAGAATTAATATAAAATTTTTCCCAATTTCAGCAAAATGTCGCAAATTTTCCCAAATTGGACAGGCACAGGAACCTTCCCCAAAATAAAAAAAAAACCTGCATAGGATCTATTTACAAGGAAGTAAATGATGAGAATGTTGAGGATTCCCCTACATACTTACTGTGAATGATCATCCATACCTGATACCTCCTTGTCAAAAACAAACTAATCATTTTCTTTTCGAATTAAAGATTATAACATGGCATGACCTACATGTATCAAAGATTTAGAGTTAAAACATGACTACTGTAAACAATTTTTTATTAGCGAGGACTTTATTTACATGTAATTTTGCAAGCTTGATAAAACGCGAAAATAAAAGTCCACACTAATAAAAGGTTTGAATTACAAACAATTAGCTATTAGTCAATTAGCCTTAATTACCCAGACAAACAATATACTAAAGACCTGTAAAATCTTTTAGTAGAAATAATCATGGCGCATTTCTTTATATTTTTAATCAACCTGTTTTCAATAATTTCAATAAAGAGATGAAAAAGTAAACAAATGAAGTGTTTATAAGATTAGTGGGGAAAGATATGACGATACAAAACGTCAAAGTTCAGCGTATATCATATAATTTCCATTGTCATTTTCAAGAAACGAAGATTCTGATTGACTGAGAAATTTTGTTGATACATTGATCAACACAATTTTTCACGGAGGTCTATTTATAGCAATATTTTTAGAACAGGGGGTTCCCTAAAACACGAATGAACTTATTGCTGAAAATACAATTTGTTGATGTTTGCTTATCATGTCAAGGGTACCATTTCTTTTCTTCTTACTAAAAAATTTACTGTGCATGTAGAATTTGCTCAAACTGGTCCTTATTCCAAATATATAGAGAGACGATCGTTGGCTGTTTCAATAATGGCGGCTGCCATAATTTGTTTTGGCAGACATATCACTGTGAAACCCTATGAACTTACGAAATATTGTGCGGTGATTGATTGTTTTAGATCCAAGAAAATAATAAAATGATAAGAAATGAATAATATACTGTAAGTGTCATAAGTCTATATTTAGCTTCTTACACATGTCATATGTATACTTTAATGATTAATATGCTGTAAGTTCCTTAAGGAGGGTTTGAACACCAAGATGGCGACGGCATTATTTGTTTTCTCGCTTCCTAGGAAAAGTACAGTCTTAACTCCCTTAAAACATTTGATACTCTGATTGATATACGCATTTGAGTATCCTGATGAAGTTTGAATAATTTCCGGCGTCATTTGAAGAAATTATGGCGATTTTCGAAATTTAGGACTTTGGGAGTTTTATCCATGAGCAAACCACGATGTCATTGCGACGTTATCGGGAAAAATGGCGTCATAAACCCTCGCATTCAAAATGAAATCAATACATTATTACTAAACGTATTGCATTGAAACTTAGCATGTATAAAATAGAAAATTAAATCATCATCGCAGTGTACTATTCGTTGACAAATTTACATTACAGGAAAGCGGATGTCACTTCATTGAAAATGGACGATTTGGAAGAACAAATTGGAAAATATAAAGCCTTGTAATATTTTAATCCTAAATTCATTTTTTCCCATTTAATCATGAAATCATCTCTGGACATTCTTGATAATTTTGATAGTTTTTGACAAAGATTCATCCACAGGATTCCTAATGATTAACTAGCAACTGCAGTCAACTGGCTCAAAATTGTAATATTTTTAGTGACAGTGTCATCTTGTATTCAAGTATCCTGCCTGTGTTTAAAGCACAATTCTTGTTATGTTTTCCATATGTTAGTGCAATATATTTATGGATATTTTGGAAGTTAAATCAAAATTAATTTCCAATAGCTTAACGAGAACTGGAATGACACTTTCAATATTATGACGTCATCAAGAAATTCACGAAAACGTCGATTAATGCATATTTCAAAGTCTCGTAGAAAATTTTCCTGTGGTAAGTTTGTATAGTCAAGGACAGACAAGAATTATATAATTTCAGAAATTTTTAGAAAAATTGAATTTGGCGTCCAAGTGTTCAATACCTCCTTAAGTCTACATTAGTCTCTTACACCCATGTACATGTAAACTTAATGAATAATATACTGTAAGTTCCATAATTCTATGTTAGCCTCTTACACACATGTTTACTTAATGAATAATATACTGTAAGTTCCATAATTCTGTGTTAGCCTCTTACACACATGTTTACTTAATGAATAATATACTGTAAGTTCCATAATTCTATGTTAGCCTCTTACACACATGTTTACTTAATGAAGTAATATACTGTAAGTTCCATAATTCTGTGTTAGCCTCTTACACACATGTTTACTTAATGAATAATATACTGTAAGTTCCATAATTCTGTGTTAGCCTCTTACACACATGTTTACTTAATGAATAATATACTGTAAGTTCCATAATTCTATGTTAGCCTCTTACACACATGATTACTTAATGAAGTAATATACTGTAAGTTCCATAATTCTATGTTAGCCTCTTACAAACATGTTTACTTAATGAATAATATACTGTAAGTTCCATAATTCTGTGTTAGCCTCTTACACACATGTTTACTTAATGAATAATATACTGTAAGTTCCATAATTCTGTGTTAGCCTCTTACACACATGTTTACTTAATGAATAATATACTGTAAGTTCCATAATTCTATGTTAGCCTCTTACACACATGTTTACTTAATGAATAATATACTGTAAGTTCCATAATTCTGTGTTAGCCTCTTACACACATGTTTACTTAATGAATAATATACTGTAAGTTCCATAATTCTGTGTTAGCCTCTTACACACATGTTTACTTAATGAATAATATACTGTAAGTTCCATAATTCTATGTTAGCCTCTTACACACATGTTTACTTAATGAATAATATACTGTAAGTTCCATAATTCTGTGTAAGCCTCTTACACACATGTTTACTTAATGAATAATATACTGTAAGTTCCATAATTCTGTGTTAGCCTCTTACACACATGTTTACTTAATGAATAATATACTGTAAGTTCCATAATTCTGTGTTAGCCTCTTACACACATGTTTACTTAATGAATAATATACTGTAAGTTCCATAATTCTGTGTTAGCCTCTTACACACATGTTTACTTAATGAATAATATACTGTAAGTTCCATAATTCTGTGTTAGCCTCTTACACACATGTTTACTTAATGAATAATATACTGTAAGTTCCATAATTCTGTGTTAGCCTCTTACACACATGTTTACTTAATGAATAATATACTGTAAGTTCCATAATTCTGTGTTAGCCTCTTACACACATGTTTACTTAATGAATAATATACTGTAAGTTCCATAATTCTATGTTAGCCTCTTACACACATGTTTACTTAATGAATAATATACTGTAAGTTCCATAATTCTGTGTTAGCCTCTTACACACATGTTTACTTAATGAATAATATACTGTAAGTTCCATAATTCTGTGTTAGCCTCTTACACACATGTTTACTTAATGAATAATATACTGTAAGTTCCATAATTCTATGTTAGCCTCTTACACACATGTTTACTTAATGAATAATATACTGTAAGTTCCATAATTCTGTGTTAGCCTCTTACACACATGTTTACTTAATGAATAATATACTGTAAGTTCCATAATTCTGTGTTAGCCTCTTACACACATGTTTACTTAATGAATAATATACTGTAAGTTCCATAATTCTGTGTTAGCCTCTTACACACATGTTTACTTAATGAATAATATACTGTAAGTTCCATAATTCTGTGTTAGCCTCTTACACACATGTTAACTTAATGAATAATATACTGTAAGTTCCATAATTCTGTGTTAGCCTCTTACACACATGTTTACTTAATGAATAATATACTGTAAGTTCCATAATTCTGTGTTAGCCTCTTACACACATGTTTACTTAATGAAGTAATATACTGTAAGTTCCATAATTCTGTGTTAGCCTCTTACACACATGTTTACTTAATGAAGTAATATACTGTAAGTTCCATAATTCTGTGTTAGCCTCTTACACACATGTTTACTTAATGAAGTAATATACTGTAAGTTCCATAATTCTGTGTTAGCCTCTTACACACATGTTTACTTAATGAAGTAATATACTGTAAGTTCCATAATTCTGTGTTAGCCTCTTACACACATGTTTACTTAATGAAGTAATATACTGTAAGTTCCATAATTCTGTGTTAGCCTCTTACACACATGTTTACTTAATGAATAATATACTGTAAGTTCCATAATTCTGTGTTAGCCTCTTACACACATGTTTACTTAATGAATAATATACTGTAAGTTCCATAATTCTATGTTAGCCTCTTACACACATGTTTACTTAATGAATAATATACTGTAAGTTCCATAATTCTGTGTTAGCCTCTTACACAAATGTTTACTTAATGAATAATATACTGTAAGTTCCATAATTCTGTGTTAGCCTCTTACACACATGTTTATTTAATGAATAATATACTGTAAGTTCCATAATTCTATGTTAGCCTCTTACACACATGTTTACTTAATGAATAATATACTGTAAGTTCCATAATTCTGTGTTAGCCTCTTACACACATGTTTACTTAATGAATAATATACTGTAAGTTCCATAATTCTGTGTTAGCCTCTTACACACATGTTTACTTAATGAATAATATACTGTAAGTTCCATAATTCTGTGTTAGCCTCTTACACACATGTTTACTTAATGAATAATATACTGTAAGTTCCATAATTCTGTGTTAGCCTCTTACACACATGTTTACTTAATGAATAATATACTGTAAGTTCCATAATTCTGTGTTAGCCTCTTACACACATGTTTACTTAATGAATAATATACTGTAAGTTCCATAATTCTGTGTTAGCCTCTTACACACATGTTTACTTAATGAATAATATACTGTAAGTTCCATAATTCTGTGCTAGCCTCTTACACACATGTTTACTTAATGAATAATATACTGTAAGTTCCATAATTCTGTGCTAGCCTCTTACACACATGTTTACTTAATGAATAATATACTGTAAGTTCCATAATTCTGTGCTAGCCTCTTACACACATGTTTACTTAATGAATAATATACTGTAAGTTCCATAATTCTGTGTTAGCCTCTTACACACATGTTTACTTAATGAATAATATACTGTAAGTTCCATAATTCTGTGTTAGCCTCTTACACACATGTTTACTTAATGAATAATATACTGTAAGTTCCATAATTCTATATTAGCCTCTTACACACATGTTTACTTAATGAATAATATACTGTAAGTTCCATAATTCTATGTTAGCCTCTTACACACATGTTTACTTAATGAATAATATACTGTAAGTTCCATAATTCTATGTTAGCCTCTTACACACATGTTTACTTAATGAATAATATACTGTAAGTTACATAATTCTATGTTAGCCTCTTACACACATGTTTACTTAATGAATAATATACTGTAAGTTCCATAAGTCTATGTTAGCCTCTTACACACATGTTTACTTTATGAAGTAATATATGCTTTTGTAGGTGTCCAAGAAGTATGTAGATAAGAAGATAGCCCAGGAGATACATGAGAAGGCTTCTCCATTCATCAAGTGGCTCAAAGAGGCTGAGGACGAATCGAGTGAAGAAGAAGAAGAAGCGCTAGAGGTAGGAGTTACCTCCCATGAAACAAGTCATACCATGTATACCATGTACATAGTAGTGTTGTAACAAACATCGGCGACATCATTGCTTCCATTATTGTAAACCGTCTATTATTTGCAAGCGTTTTGTTTTCGCAATATTTGCAAGGTCCTTTGAATCTCAAAGATAAAATGCTGCGAATATGTCTTAACACATGTTGAGTAAGATACCTAAATACGATGGCACCAAAATAAAACGCCTTGAACCACTTACCTTACCCATGTTAGCGAATTTAAGACGCCGTGAATAAAAGACGGTTTACAGTACTTGTACCCCCGGCAAACAAAGTTTAGAGGGGTATATAGGAATCGCCCTGTTTGTCTGTCCGGTTAAGAAGTTTTGAAAGCAGATTTCTTTGATACTATTAATGGCAGGCCTTTCATATTTCGTACACATATTCACTATAAAGAGTACTACATTTTGGCACCATGACTTTTGACCTAGTGACCTTGATCTTCAGCCTATACAACATTTTAGCTTAAGATATTTTGAATGCAGATTTCTTTCATGTTATTAATGGTAGGCCTTTCATATTTCATATGAATATTCACCACAAAGAGTCCTACAGTTTTGTATCGTGACTTTTGACCTTGTGACCTTTACCTTGACTTTGGGCTTGCGTGGCATTTTAGGATAAAAAGATTTGAAAGCAGATTTCTTCCATACTTACAATGGTAGGTCTTTCATATTTCATACACACATTCACCATACGGAGTACTACATTTTTATAGCCCAGTAATCGAAGATTTGGGGGCATATAGCTTTTGTCTTGTCTGTTTGTCCCCAAAAACTTCAATCCTGGCCATAACTTTTGAATGGTAAGGGATAGGGCTTTGATATTTCATGTGTGTATTCCTTGTGACAAGAAATTTCCATGGATACCAAATCTTTTGACTTTATGATCTTTTGACCTTGGAGTTTGACCTACTTTTGAAAAACTTTAAGCTTGGCCATAACTTTTGAATGGTAAAAAGATATGGCTTTGATATTTTGCATGTGAATTGTCACAAGACCTCTATGGATACCAAAATATTTGACCTTTTGATCTTTGAGTGTGACCTTTTGCAAGTTCTACTGACATAGATACTGATGGGGGCATTCGTGTTTCACAAACATGTTTTTTTTTTAACCAAGACTTTTAACCTTCTGACCCTGACCTTGACTTTGGGCCTATATTGCATTATCAGTTAAGAAGATTTGGAATCATATTTCCTTTTATACTATCAATCGTAAGCCTTTCACATTTCATAGACATAATTACCATAAAGAGTACTAGATTAAGGTATGATGCCTTTTTACCTTGTGACCTTGACCTTAACTTTTGGCCTGTGTAAGGCCTTTTTTGTGTCACCTGCTGAAGCATAGCGACACTTAGGGATCACTTCGTCCGTTGTCCGTCCGTCTGTCTGTCTGTCTGTCACACTTTGGTTAAAGTTCCTGGTTTAAGCAAAATCTATGGAACTGTACATACTTGTATGAAATTAGCGATGGCCGTATGCATAAACTAAGATGAAAAAATTATATGTGAAAGATTATAATTATATCCTTTTGTCATAAACGTTTTATCTCAGTTAACGCATGCGGTCACACCGAATTCCTTCACAAAAGATAAAGTTCCCAGCAATTTTCGCCATATTTTGTCAATAATGTCAAAATGAATTTAAATTTTAAAAAATTACAATTAAATGGCACTTTGTTTGGTGATATTTTTCTTTTCGTTAAAAGCGGTAAACATTCCTTTATTTTCACATGTTTCATGAGAGGTATCAAGTATTTCTCATGAAATTTATTTCTAGAGAAAAATCGAAGGAAGATTTAGGGGTCTTGTGGCCCTACCCTTTCAATTGTTGGTTGCACTTTACAATTGTATTTCTATGCATTTGCAGTGTACATATATGTTAAAAAGGTTTGGCCTCAATGGTATTTCACTGGTTTTTGGCCGGATTGCAAAGCAATTCCGGTCTATAGATTGACGATGTCCGTCCGTCCGTCCGTCTGCCGTCAACATTTTGGTTAAAGTTTCTGGTTGAGGCAAAAATCTAAGTAACTATATGCAGTAGAAACTTTATATTATACATGAAGCTTGCCCATGACAAGACCTTTCAATTTATGCTGTAACATTTGACCTAGTGACCTTGACCTTGGACTTTGACCTAGTTAAAGATTTTTGTTGAAGTTTCTGGTTGAGGCAAAATCTAAGTAACTATATGCAGTAGAAACTTTATATTTTACATGAAGCTTGCCCATGACAAGACCTTTCAATTTATGCTGTAACATTTGACCTAGTGACCTTGACCTTGGACTTTGACCTAGTTAAAGATTTTGGTTAAAGTTTCTGGTTGAGGCAAAGTCTAAGTAACTATATTCAGTAGAAACTTTATATTATACATGAAGCTTGCCCATGACAAGACCTTTCAATTTATGCCGTAACATTTGACCTAGTGACCTTGACCTTGGACTTTGACCTACTCAAAGATTTTGGTTAAAGTTTCCGGTTGAAGCAAAATCTAAGTAACTATATGCAGTAGAAACTTTATTTTATACATGTAGGTTGCCTCTGACAAAACCTTTCAATTTATGCTGTATTATTTGACCTATTGACCTTGACCCAGTTAGTGACAAAAACTTACTTTGCAATCCGGCCATACCGTCTTTAGCGGTGTTTTATTTTTTACATGATAAACCTTCATAATATTTTAATGACATAAGTTAATATTACTTTGATGATACCAGCATTACTATTGTGAAAAGCTTCAGAAATAAAGAATCTTTTAAGAATCGTATATGTTATTTGGTTCAACCTTTCATAAGTCATATCAAATTCGAAAAATTATGATAACCTAGCTGGTTATTTTGCAGTTTTGTAAGTTAAGAATAGAGTGATCTTGTGAAGTGGACCATGTTTCTCTGCTCATGTATCTTATCAATATTTGATGTTTTCAGGTTGTTTACTCTTCGTCTGGCAAAGTCGGACAAGTGGAAGAGAAACCTCCAGCAAAACCCCAAGAAGAAGAAGAAGACAGCGACGAACTTGATATCGATGATATATAATTATCATGCTGTGTTTAAAATATCTAAGATGTCATATTGAATCTGTAGACAAAATTCTACTTGCTTTGACAAAATTCTACTGGCTTTTATTACCATATGACTTGCATTGTAACTAACATCTCTTGAATAAGTGATGCTGGAATTCTAGATTGACAATGTTGTAATTAACTGTGATATGTTTGATTGTGCTCTGACATTTACATCATAAGAAGATAAAGCTTGCATCGTCACAATCAGTGCTAATGTATGATTACAAAATAATATATCTAAAAACTACAAAAATTCCAGTCCTTATTTATTGTACTTGAAGGATATATGTACTTGTATATAGAGTGTTACATTAGACCTATGGCATGTCTCTATCCATTTGTATCATGACCTTTGATAGTCAGACTTTTGTTACTAATATTTTCATCTGATTGTTTCCCCATTTCTGATAGAATTTCTCAATTGATACATTTTTTTATGAAGCTTTGATTTACTTTGTGCTATTTTTAATCGTTTGCTATCAGAATTTATAGATATCTTGCTATCAGAATTTATAGATATCTAAAGTTAAGAAAAATTTTATTCTTAATTGAATTTTTATGCCCCCGGAATCAAAGATTCGGGGGCATATAGTTTTTGGCCTGTCCGTCTGTTTGTCTGTTTGTCTGTTTGTCCGAAAAACTTTAACATTGGGCATAACTTTTGAATGGGAAGTGATAGGGCTTTCATATTTCACATGTGTATTCCTTGTGACAAGACCTTTCCATTGATACCAAAATTTTTGACCTCGTGACCTTGACCTTGACCTTTGACCTACTTTTCAAAAACTTTAACATTGGGCATAACTTTTGAATGGGAAGTGATAGGGCTTTCATATTTCACATGTGTATTCCTTGTGACAAGACCTTTCCATTGATACCAAAATTTTTGACCTCGTGACCTTGACCTTGACCTTTGACCTACTTTTCAAAAACTTTAACATTGGGCATAACTTTTGAATGGGAAGGGATAGGGCTTTCATATTTCACATGTGTATTCCTTGTGACAAGACCTTTCCATTGATGCCAAAATTTTTGACCTCATGACCTTGACCTTTGACCTACTTTTCAAAAACTTTAACATTTGGCATAACTTTTGAATGGCAAGTGATAGGGCTTTCATATTTCATATGTGTATTCCTTGTGACAAGACCTTTCCATTGATACCAAAATTTTTGACCTCGTGACCTTGACCTTTGACCTTTTAACCCAGTGACCTCACATACATGTACTTAACAGAAAATAGTGTTCATACTAACAAAGATGCCACCGGGGGCATTCGTGTTTCACAAACACAGGCTTTATGTTTTTTGCATTTTACCAGAAACTTCTATAATGAGAAATATCTTTTGAGCATACCCAGTTTCCTATTTCTTTCTTTGAATGTTTGGTATTATGCTTTGTTGAGTTTGCCTACCATGAATGCATTGTAAAGTGTTACATGATGCAAAGTGCAGTTCTACTTTAAAAAATGCAAAGCTTTGGAGAAAAGGGAATTTATCAGTTGTCCATGTGAGTAATTGAAATGTGAAAAAGAAATATCAAATAGAAGTACAATGTATGTGTATGTACTGACTCGTTTGCTGTTATCCTGGAGCGATTTTACTTTTACAGATTTTCTTTTTGAACTGTACATGTTTGGGCATTGATATATTGCACATGAAAGTGTTGATATCAAGTTTGTTTAGATCAAGATATTGCTTCATATAAAATCAACTTCCATCTCCGTTACAATTGTATATCACATTCTTATTTATCTGTAAAGAAATAGATATTGTATTGAAATAAAACTTTTCTTTATCTGATCTTTAGATTTCTTGTCATTACAGTAATACAAGCTGTAACCTATATGTAGAATGTTTGACTTCACACAGTTGACCCAAATTATAGTTTGAAAAATAATTTGTATGTACAATACTTGAGCATTTTAGATTTACTTGTGAGCTACATACATGTACATGGTAAAATTAGTCCAAAATGTAATAGGTGGATAGCGATAGATTCTATTTGATAGATTTGTTCCAAAGTGGGTGACAGGTGCACATTGGTCTCAGTTTATGTGTTTCAGGTTTAGATGTGTGAGGTTTGATTGTTGGATTGTTTAGTTGTTGTTTATTTCCTTGTCCCCCATCATAAATTGGTTAGTTACAACATAGTTTGTACAGGTCATGGAAGGAGCGTTGTTGTGTGTTTCCTTGTCCCCTATCATATGTTGTTTAGTTACAACATGGTTTGTACAGGTCATGGAAGGAGCGTTGTTGTGTGTTTCCTTGTCCCCTATCATATGTTGGTTAGTTACAACATGGTTTGTACAGGTCATGGAAGGAGCGTTGTTGTGTGTTTCCTTGTCCCCTATCATATGTTGGTTAGTTACAACATGGTTTGTACAGGTCATGGAAGGAGCGTTGTTGTGTGTTTCCTTGTCCCCTATCATATGTTGGTTAGTTACAATATGGTTTGTACAGGTCATGGAAGGAGCGTTGTTGTGTGTTTCCTTGTCCCCTATCATATGTTGGTTAGTTACAACATGGTTTGTACAGGTCATGGAAGGAGCGTTGTTGTGTGTTTCCTTGTCCCCTATCATATGTTGTTTAGTTACAACATGGTTTGTACAGGTCATGGAAGGAGCGTTGTTGTGGGTTTCCTTGTCCCCTATCATATGTTGTTTAGTTACAAAATGGTTTGTACAGGTCATGGAAGGAGCGTTGTTGTGGGTTTCCTTGTCCCCTATCATATGTTGTTTAGTTACAAAATGGTTTGTACAGGTCATGGAAGGAGCGTTGTTGTGGGTTTCCTTGTCCCCTATCATATGTTGGTTAGTTACAAAATGGTTTGTACAGGTCATGGAAGGAGCGTTGTTGTGGGTTTCCTTGTCCCCTATCATATGTTGTTTAGTTACAACATGGTTTGTACTGGTCATGGAAGGAGTGTTGTTGTGGGTTTCCTTGTCCCCTAGCATATGTTGTTTAGTTACAAAATGGTTTGTACAGGTCATGGAAGGAGCGTTGTTGTGGGTTTCCTTGTCCCCTATCATTTGTTGTTTATTACTAAATGGTTTGTACTGGTCATGGAAGGAGCGTTGTTGTGGGTTTCCTTGTCCCCTATCATACGTTGTTTAGTTACAAAATGGTTTGTACAGGTCATGGAAGGAGCGTTGTTGTGGGTTTCCTTGTCCCCTATCATATGTTGTTTAGTTACAAAATGGTTTGTACAGGTCATGGAAGGAGCGTTGTGGGTTTCCTTGTCCCCTATCATATGTTGTTTAGTTACAAAATGGTTTGTACAGGTCATGGAAGGAGCGTTGTTGTGGGTTTCCTTGTCCCCTATCATATGTTGTTTAGTCACAAAATGGTTTGTACAGGTCATGGAAGGAGCATTATTGTGGGTTTCCTTGTCCCCTATCATATGTTAGTTACAACATGGTTTGTACAGGTCATGGAAGGAGCGTTGTTGTGGGTTTCCTTGTCCCCTATCATATGTTGTTTAGTCACAAAATGGTTTGTACAGGTCATGGAAGGAGCATTATTGTGGGTTTCCTTGTCCCCTATCATATGTTAGTTACAACATGGTTCGTACTGGTCATGGAAGGAGCGTTGTTGTGGGTTTCCTTGTCCCCTATCATATGTTGTTTAGTTACAACATGGTTTGTACAGGTCATGAAAGGAGTGTTGTTGTGGGTTTCCTTGTCCCCTATCATATGTTGGTTAGTTACAACATGGTTTGTACAGGTCATGGAAGGAGCGTTGTTGTGGGTTTCCTTGTCCCCTATCATATGTTGTTTAGTCACAAAATGGTTTGTACAGGTCATGGAAGGAGCGTTATTGTGGGTTTCCTTGTCCCCTATCATATGTTAGTTACAACATCGTGTGTAGTGGTCATGGAAGGAGCGTTGTTGTGTGTTTCCTTGTCCCCTATCATATGTTGTTTAGTTACAACATGGTTTGTACAGGTCATGGAAAGAGCGTTGTTGTGGGTTTCCTTGTCCCCTATCATATGTTGTTTAGTTACAACATGGTTTGTACAGGTCATGGAAGGAGCGTTGTTGTGGGTTTCCTTGTCCCCTATCATATGTTGGTTAGTTACAACATGGTTTGTACAGGTCATGGAAGGAGCATTGTTGTGGGTTTTTTTGTAACCTATCATATGTTGTTTAGTTACAACATGGTTTGTACAGGTCATGGAAGGAGCGTTGTTATGGGTTTCCTTGTCCCCTATCATATGTTGTTTAGTTACAACATGGTTTGTACAGGTCATGGAAGGAGCTTTGTGTGTTTCCTTGTCCCCTATCGTATGTTGGTTAGTTACAACATTGTGTGTAGTGGTCATGGAAGGAGCGTTGTTGTGGGTTTCCTTGTCCCCTATCATATGTTGGTTTGTTACAACATGGTTTGTACAGGTCATGGAAGGAGCGTTGTTGTGGGTTTCCTTGTCCCTTATCATATGTTGGTTAGTTACAACATGGTTTGTACAGGTCATGGAAGGAGCGTTGGTGTGGGTTTCCTTGTCCCCTATCATATGTTGGTTACTTACAACATGGTTTGTACTGGTCATGGAAGGAGCTTTGTGTGTTTCCTTGTCCCCTATCATATGTTGGTTAGTTACAACATTGTGTGCAGTGGTCATGGCAGGAGCGTTGTTGTGGGTTTCCTTGTCCCCTATCATATGTTGGTTTGTTACAACATGGTTTGTACAGGTCATGGAAGGAGCGTTGTTGTGGGTTTCCTTGTCCCTTATCATATGTTGGTTAGTTACAAAATGGTTTGTACAGGTCATGGAAGGAGCGTTATTGTGGGTTTCCTTGTCCCTTATCATATGTTAGTTACAACATGGTTTGTACTGGTCAAGGAAGGAGTGTTGTTGTTGGTTTCCGTGTCCCCTATCATATGTTGGTTACTTACAACATGGTTTGTACAGGTCATGGAAGGAGCGTTGTTTTGGGTTATCTTGTCCCCTATCATATGTTGGTTTGTTACAACATGGTTTGTACAGGTCATGGAAGGAGCTTTGTGTTTCCTTGTCCCCTATCATATGTTGGTTAGTTACAACATTGTTTGCACTGGTCATGGAGGGAGCGTTGTTGTGGGTTTCCTTGTCCCCTATCATATGTTGGTTAGTTACAACATGGTTTGCACTGGTCATGGAGGGAGCATTGTTGTGGGTTTCCTTGTCCCCTATCATATGTTGGTTACTTACAACATGGTTTGTACAGGTCATGGAAGGAGCGTTGTTGTGGGTTTCCTTGTCCCCTATCATATGTTGTTTAGTTACAACATGGTTTGTACTGGTCATGGAAGGAGCGTTGTTGTGGGTTTCCTTGTCCCCTATCATTAGTTGTTTAATTACAACATGGTTTGTACTAATCATGGAAGGAGTGTTGTGGGTTTCTTTGTCCCCTATGATATGTTGGTTACTTACAACATGGTTTGTACAGGTCATGGAAGGAGCGTTGTTGTGGGTTTCCTTGTCCCCTATCATATGTTGGTTAGTTACAACATGGTTTGTACAGGTCATGGAAGGAGCTTTGTGTGTTTCCTTGTCCCCTATGATATGTTGGTTAGTTACAACATGGTTTGTACAGGTCATGGAAGGAGCATTGTTGTGGGTTTCCTTGTCCCCTATCATATGTTGGTTAGTTTCAACATGGTTTGTACTGGTCATGGAAGGAGCGTTGTTGTGTGTTTCCTTGTCCCCTATCATATGTTGGTTACTTACAACCTTGTTTGTACTGGTCATGCAAGGAGCGTTGTTGTGGGTTTCCTTGTCCCTTATCATATGTTTGTTTGTTACAACATGGTTTACTGGTCATGAAAGGAGCATTGTTGTGGGTTTCCTTGTCCCCTATCATATGTTGGTTACTTACAACATGGTTTGCACTGTTCATGGAAGGAGTGTTGTTGTGGGTTTCCTTGTCCCTTATCATATGTTGGATAGTTACAACATGGTTTGTACTGGTCATGGAAGGAGCGTTGTTGTGGGTTTCCTTGTCCCCTATCATATGTTGTTTAGTTACAACATGGTTTGTACTGGCCATGAAAGGAGCGTTGTGGGTTTCCTTGTCCCCTATCATATGTTGGTTACTTACAAAATGGTTTGTACAGGTCATGGAAGGAGCGTTGTTGTGTGTTTCCTTCTCCCCTATCATATGTTAGTTACTTACAACATGGTTTGTACTGGTCATGGAAGTAGCTTTGTTTGTTTCCTTGTCCCCTATCATATGTTGTTTAGTTACAATATGGTTTGTACTGGTCATGGAAGGAGCATTGGTGTGGGTTTCCTTGTCCCCTATCATATGTTTGTTAGTTACAACATGGTTTGTACTGGTCATGGAAGGAGCGTTGTTGTTTGTTTCCTTGTCCCCTATCATATGTTGTTTAGTTACAACATGGTTTGTACAGGTCATGGAAGGAGCTTTGTTGTGGGTTTTCTTGTCCCCTATCATATACTGGTTAGTTACAACATGGTTTGTACTGGTCATGGAAGGAGCGTTGTTGTGTGTTTCCTTGTCCCCTATCATATGTTGGTTAGTTACAACATGGTTTGTACTGGTCATGGAAGGAGCATTGTTGTGGGTTTCCTTGTCCCCTATCATATGTTGGTTAGTTACAACATGGTTTGTACAGGTCATGGAAGGAGTGTTGTTGTGGGTTTCCTTGTCCCCTATCATATGTTGGTTAGTTACAACATGGTTTGTACTGGTCATGGAAGGAGCATTGTTGTGCGTTTCCTTGTCCCCTATCATATGTTGGTTAGTTACAACATGGTGTGTACTGGTCATGGAAGGAGCTGTAAGAACAAGTCTTAAAATCTGCCGTGAAAAAGTCCAAATTTTTAAATGCAAAATTTTGCATTAAAGATTCCGACCAAGTTGCACCACATCTTAATCTACTGTTATGTTATGTTTACTATTCATAGTAAGGCTGATGTTTGGCTTTAAATCACGTTTTTTTTGCTCAGAAATCAATTGAAAAGTTTTTCTACAACATTGTTCCACCTCGAGTTACATAATGCCACTGAGATAGAAAGTTTTAAATTCTTTTTGCATTCTTTTTTTTTCAAATTTTTATATTTGAGTGTTTGTGTTTTTATCTGTAAACTAAAATAGTTAAAAATCCTTTAGATATTTATTTTGGGGTGAAATGTTTTGAACATTTGTATACTTTAAGAAGGAAGGATGTTCTTTGACATATGTAACAGGTTTTTAATTTTTTGTCGCATAATCGAGAAATTATGTTTAATGGGAGGGGGACGGTTATATGAACATACATGTATAGGGGTATGGAACGCAATAACGTGAATATGCATCAACAGATTTTCATGATATTTGTACGTTGTGATCAGACTGTGGAGAGGAAGCTGCCTCTCTATATTTAGGTTCATCCGATGTGTTGTTACTGAGTTATGGGACTTAGAATTTTAAAATACTGTGAAAATATACTAAAATAGTTAAAAATCCTTTAGATATTTATTTTTGGGTGAAATGTTTTGAACATTTGTATACTTTAAGAAGGAAGGATGTTCTTTGCGTCAACAGATTTTCATGATATGCGTACATTGTGATCAGACTTCGAAGAGGAAGCCGCCTTTCGATTTTCAGGTTCATCTGATTTATCCTTATGGAGTTATGGGCCTTAGATATTTTGGTGTTTTGAAAAAAAATTCAACGGGCGTATCTTGCTGCGTGAGCGTAGGCTTTATTTCTAGATTAGAAAATGTTAGAGGACTTTTTTTGAAGATCTTTCAGTTGGTATAAAGAAACTAAAAAAAAAAGAAAAAAAAAAAAACTAACATGACCATGCATAGTCTTGAAATAAAAAAGTCCTCCACAAAAAAGTGTTTAAAAATCCAGGACTTAGTCAATTTTCTCACTTAAGTCAAAATATTCTGATTCAATATCATACTTAATTTTTCCGACATTACTTAATATTTTTCTATTTCTTTTATGATATTCATTATTGTCAATATTGAAATATATGTTCTAATGCATGACCGAAAAAAATATGCCGAAACCCCAGCTAAGGACAGAGTTAGTTATGCAATGAGGGAGATACCCCTTAGTTTTAGAACTTTAGGTCTAATTTGATGACAGACAATTTAAAATATATTTCAATGCAGTGCGTAAACACTAAAACTAGGTGATATCCTCGGGGACTTACAGTCCACCAGCAGCGGTACCAGCCTAGTGGTTGAAATTGTCAATATTGATGTTCTATAGTACCAATTTATTGTACTAGACACGTGTTTCGGATATTTGAATCCTCGTCAGTAGTACTTCATGCCAAACAGTTTAAATAAAGCCGAAGTGAATTTTCTCGGCGCCATCAACAATACAGAGTTTTAATTCCCCTTGCCAAAATGAGCGGCTCCAAATTTTGTGTAGGGTTGATTCAGAAGCGTATTTTTAAAAGTGAAAAATATGGCCAAAAATCGTTGGAGGGTAGGCGCAAGGAGCTTAATTCTAAACATGACCGAAAAAATATGCCGAAACTACGGAAGCCGATTGGGGACATTTTGTCTTAGGAGTCATGACATCTGTCTTTTGACATATGACTTCTGTCTTACGACTTATATGTTATGTACTTTGATTTATGTCTTATGAATTATGTGTAACGAATTATGACTTATGTCTTATAAGTTATAACTTATGATATACAAAGAGAAAGAATCGCTATTCGGAAGGCGCATCGACTGAAAAGATGCAAGTACAGAACCCGTTGGCCCAATTATGTTTGGCATGTAGACGGGTATGACAAACTGAAACCTTGTGGATTTTGCATACATGTTGCTATTGATATTTATGACAGAAAAATACTTTGGTTAGGAGTTTCATGGAGTAATAACACTCCTTCGGTCATCGCCATGTATAATTTGAAGCACTGAAGACGCCCAACACTTAAAACTGCGTTGTGACAATAGGACAATGGAACAGAAAACTCAACTCTACATTTATCTTTACTCCAGCCGTAGTATGTCCGGTTTTATAAGCTTTGTGTACGAGAAAAGTGTGTCTAATCAACAAATAGAGGTTTTGTTGGAACTATGAGACGTCATTGAATAGAGTAAAGGATTTGCTTTTAAAGATTTAAGGATAGGCTTGATTATTATGAATTGAATCCTCTGCATGTCGAATGCTTGAAGTTTTGCTTCACTAACTTGATTCAGGGCGAACTTGTCAGAATAGCAGTAGATTTGACTGGAACCTGCATTCCAAACGAACTCAAAGAAGTGCACAGATGAATACAATTGAAAGCCAGATTTGACGTATTTTATTCCTGAAGTATTTTGAGGAAATGATTTTGGAAAGAAAGTAGACCAAAAAAGACGTTGGTATACGTGAAATGTACGATTCACCAAGGACAATATCTTGCCAGGAATTCAAAGACTTGGCTTTTTCGATCGAGCCTAACCTTCAGATTCCTACATGTATAACAACTGTACTTACACTTGAGCTATACAGGGAATCGACGAAACTTTAGAACAATGAGACGTGTAATGACATGACGTCACCAGATCACGTATAGTTCATTATTACCAGTATTTGTGTTCTAAGTCGTTAATGATTGTTTGACAATGAAGATCTGAAAAAAACTGTTTGATTCTGGATTTTTTCTTTTTCTTTTTGTAATGTAGTGTTCCCCGTGACATTGGATGTTTTTAAGTGTATTAATTACTTCTTTCCAGCTCTGTCGCCTGAAAGAGGTTTTTTTTACTTAATCAATTTGACATAATACATATTATTTGGCTATCCAGCAAATTTGTCATTTCATCCAAAAGTATAATCGAAATTAAAGGAGGTTAACATCTTAGCATCATCCCTCGAATGCTATTTTGAACATAGATGGATATGCTACTGAATCGACCCTGCAGGAAATTTAGAATCGCGTACACTCTGTAAAGTAAAAACACAAACTTAAATTCTAAAAATAAAACCAGAGGGCGCTATTGAAATGAATTTTATGGGGCTTATAGAAAGCATTTTGGCTGGAAGCATTTGGTGCTCTATTGTGAGTGCTGTTGAGATTATCGTCAGGATCTTTTTTAACTGATGGGAATTTGATATTCGAGACACGTGTCTGGTGCATTATAAATTAGTTTGAAATTTTCTTCAAGAAGGTATAGAGTTGGAACCCTTCCGCATTAATAATGCAGTTTATGGTCCGTCTGTTCAGTTGCAAGTACAATGCATTGGGTTGTCTGTTTTACACAATGCTTACAGATTTTTCCATACTTTTCACGTTAACTATGGTGAGCTGTAGTCAGAGGGATGTCTATTCATTATGTGGCATTCACTTTTTAAACATTTTAGATTTCCTTTCCAAATAGTATCAGAACTTCAAAGCAACGACCTCTTTTAAGATTGTGTTTATTGGGGTACGCAGAAATAATCCTGTCTTCTGTCCATCAGCTATGCCTATTTTTCTGTCCGTCCACTTATGAAGATTTGAACGCAGATTTCTTTCATACTATAAACAGTAAGATTTTCATATTTATTACAGACATTCCCCATAAGGAGTTTACACTTTGGTACCTTGACTTTTGACTTAAAGTGACCTTTATTTTGGGCCTTTGTTGAGTTTCAAGATACGAAGTCTTCACACCATAAATGATAGGCCTTTCATATTGTATACACTTGACATTTACCCTATGTTTCATTTTAAGTTAAGATGATTTCTTGCACCTCTATACCAGCCCTTTAATGACGTTACAATGTTGTCTCCGTTGTCGACATCGTGACGTCGCAGCTCATCCGGTATACTAGAGCATGTACTGATGTTTTGGATTATCATAGTAGAAATTTACAAATGTCAAGAAACTTTAAGGTCAAGGTTTTCGCTTTCACAAACTAGTAAAGACTTTCTGATTTTACAAAAATTGCCAACTTCTTTTGAAATTATGACTCGTACAAGCAACAAAGTGTATTACTTTGGATATTTCGCAACTTGTATTTTATGGTGACATGATTAACAAAAAAAAAAGAAAAAATAAATAAATAAACAAACAAATAAGAAGGATAAAAGGTAGACAGAATTACCATCGAAATTGTGTTAGAATCATCAAATCGTGGATATGATCTTCTGTCACCAGACGGACACTTGTCTTGGAACTGGACTAATCTACAGCCCTGTACCAGAGTATTCTTAAGAATTGCACTCTAATTAATTGTGATGACAGGACTCCATGACGGGCCCTGTCCATACCGGTATCTCTTTAGAGAGGACAGGATCCGACCACTTGTCGTCTCTGAATGCCAGTCGGACTCCTCGGGTGATCACATGCATGAGCTCGCTACAGCCGGCTAAGCACGGACTATATTTCGTATGTCTTCTGTTTTTCATATCCATTTACATATCCATCTGTGTGTTTCTTGGGACCCTGCGTCATGCTGCATGTTTCTATGTTCATATTACAGTAAAGAGGTTATTTTACACCACAATTGTGCGTTCTTCGAGATATCTGAGTAATCGGAAAAGTTGGAGGGTTGCACGCACGTAATCCATGATAACCATACAGTCTGCTACTGACGTGGCGGATGCCCATTGGACTAGTTGGTTTATATGTAGTCATTTGTGTTTGATGTTTCACTGTGATTTGGCGTTCCTTGTGCCATTTGCGTCTCATTCTGTGCGTATCTGCCTTGTGTTTTTACAGCGGGTGCTTTGGGGTTTTGCTGTTGGTGCTGCAACTAAGTGTTGTTGGAGATCCCCCTCCTTTCTTCCAAACTGTTTACAAGTTATAAAAAAGGTCATTAGAGGGGTAAATTTGTTACCTAGTTATTAGTGGGTTGATATCAAGTCACTATGTTTTTTACCGGGACGTGGCTTTGACTCGCCTGGTATAAAACATCGAGAACTGGTATCATTTCGTATCAGGAAACCTTTCCCACCCTGGTAAAGTACAAATATAATAATAATAATTGCAGAGTATGCATGGGTATTGGGTGATCGTTTTAACCCTAGGGCTCTTGTTTTGTTGCAAATTAGCCGAAGTAAGTACTCAGTGTCTTCTGTCACGTCTACGGTCGTAGCAAAATTACCTGACCGAGCATAGCTTACTCAATTAAGCGACTGAAACGAATCGATAAAATTTTAGATAGATTATGAATTATGTTATATGGATGTATTAAGACCAATTCTCTGTTACTACCAAAATTCTGGTGACATGGCATGACATGGATCTTCATGATTTTCTGCATATTGTGTATATATATTATGTCCTGATTGCAAAAATTAAGGCTTTTGGTCAATTCGAGTGTGGTTGCCATGGCAACGAGATCAGAATTGCATGTGTTATTATGTATTATTTATTGTATTGGTACAGGTGCTTTTGCTTATCGATACGTATTGAAAGCCTTTCGTATCGATACTTCCAATATTTCAATACCAATTTACAGCCCTATTGTACACACAATTATATTGAGTACATACATAGAAACAAGCAGGTCATAATACATAAGTCACAATACAAAAGTCATAATACATAAGTCACAATACAAAAGTCATAATACATAAGTCACAATACAAAAGTCATAATACATAAGTCACAATACAAAAGTCATAATGCATAAGTCACCATACAAAAGTCCTAATTCATAAGTCGTAATACATAAGTCATAATGCATAATTCATAATACGTAAGTCATAAATGAACTAGAAACAGTTAAAAAATAAGTCTTTCTGCCAAAGTCTGAAAAGACGACAAAGCACAGAACTTTACTTCGAAGTGAAAATATCTTTAAACATCCATCTACAGATATACCGGTAGTGCATTCTCTGTTCTGAAGAAGTTGACAACTAAGGGTATACCCGTAACCTACTTTTGCCTGTGGTGGCGCCACCTGTAGACGGACCCGGGCGAATAAACAACACTTTTAGGGGACGATGATTACTCCATTCCTACATTATAAAGTCCCTTCTACGGTTCTTGAGAAGAAGTCGACAAAAACTCTCTTTAATTTCGTTCAGGCGAGCTGAAGGAAAAAGGGAGTCAGTTCTTAATAAAGAATTGAACTTTATATTATTAGGAATACTACATTACAAAATCAGAATCATCTACAGTTTATTCAGATGTTCATATTGTCCCACAACTTGACATTTAAAATCAAACAACCATCATCGACTTAGTACATAGTCATGCAAGTGGCGGGATGGGCATGGTATTGCCAAATTATGGTTATGTATATGGTAATAATGGAGAATATGTAATCATGACATTACATGTTTCAGTATTCTAAATTTTCGTCAATGAGTTCCAGCAATTTCCTCAGCATGTATAGCTCAAGCGCGTCTCGTACAGATATGGGGACCCTAAGGTCGGGCTTGATTAAAACAGCCAAGTCTTGAAGTTCTTACAACATATTGTCCTAGGTGAACCGTACATTGCACAACATATGCCACGTTTTATTGGTCAACTTTCTTTCCAAAATAATTTCCTTCAAATACTTCAGGAACAAAATATATTAAATCTGGCTTTCCATTTGGTGTCTGTGTGCATTTCTTGAGTTCGTAAGGAATGCAGGTTCCAGTTAAGTTCGCCTTGAATCAAAGAAAGTGAAACAAAACTTTAAGCATTCGACATGTAAAGAATTCAATTCATCACCCAAGACTATCATTTAAATCTTTGAAAAGTAAATTCTTCACTCTATTCCTTGACGTATCATGGTTCCTCACCATGCCTCTATTTGTTGATTAGACACACTTTTCCCGTACAAAAAAACTTGTAAGACCGGACATACTTTCTATATCGTTGTACCAGAGAAACGAAAAGGACTGAAGTAGAGATCATAGAATTGTCCGTTCCGTTATCACTACACAGAAGTGTTGAGACAGCGCCATGCTTCAATACTTCAAATTATACATGACGATGGCTTCGGAATTGCTGTTCCTCTGTGAAACTTCTAACCAAAGTATTCTTCTGCCATAACCATTAAAAGCATCATGTATACAAAATCCATAGGGTTCCAAATTGTCATATCCACCCACATGCCAACCATACTTAGGCCCCCGGTTTCTGTACTTGCGTCTTTTAGTCGATGGGCCTTCCGAATAGCAATTCTTTCTCTTTGAATGTCATTATAGTAATAACTTATAAGATATAAGTCATAATTCGTAACACATAATTCATAAGACATAAGTCAAAAGACATAACACATAGGCCGTAAGACAGACGTCATAAGACAGAAGTCCTAAGTCCTAAGACAAATGTCCCAATCGGCTTTCGTACGAAACCCCAGCTAAGGACATAGCTATGCAATGAGGGAGTAACCCCTTCGTTTTAGAACTTTAGGTCTAATTTGATGACAGAAAATTTAAAATATATTTCAATGCAGTGCGTAAACACTAAAACTAGGTGAGCGATATCCTCGGGGACTTACAGTCCACAAGCAGCGATACCAGCCTAGTGATTGAAATTGTCAATATTGAAATATATGTTCTATAGTACCAATTTTATTGTACTAGACACGTGTTTCGGATGAAATCAAATGAAAAAAATCTATGCTTACCATATTCTTCTGAATCAAGTCGCCAAAATATTCATTCTTTTTAAATAATTTTGAAAAAGGTATGGTCTAGACCAAATTCTGAGATAAATAACCCCGACATCATAGATATTATTATATAAACGTTCAATTAATAGAATATAAAGCTTTTCGTTGTTTATCTTGATTCCTAACGAAGGCCACAAACTTGTGCTTGAGGCGGTTTTGCTAACTGAAAATTGCCAATTTTTACCATTTTGATTGATCCGTTTTCTCTTGCTTACATCAATAAGCTTTAATTTTATTAAATGTCTTACATAGTTACTAAAGATGTCATAAAAACAGTTTTATGCTAAAACTGAATCTTTCTCTTAGTTATCTGATCAACTGAATGTGCCACATTTGGTCTTTTTGCATTTTGACTAAAATGAAGGGGGTCTAAATACTGCACTCCCCGTGAAGTATCGAATGAGGACTTTTAATATGTGTTTTGTACGTGTGTTTAGACATTCAATCAAGTCTTAACAATTCTTTTGCAATTGCTTCGATATCAGACCATTTTTTGGCATGAGTGGACTACTAGTTATGCGCCTGATATTTGGCATAATATGAGTGGACTACTAGTTATGCACCTGACATTTGGCATAATATGAGTGGACTACTAGTTATGCACCTGACATTTGGCATAATATGAGTGGACTACTAGTTATGCACCTGACATTTGGCATAATATGAATGGACTACTAGTTATGCACCTGACCTTTGGCATAATATGAATGGACTACTAGTTATGCACCTGACATTTGGCATAATATGAATGGACTACTAGTTATGCACCTGACATTTGGCATAATATGAGTGGACTACTAGTTATGCGCCTGACATTTGGCATAATATGAGTGGACTACTAGTTATGCACCTGACATTTGGCATAATATGAATGGACTACTAGTTATGCACCTGACATTTGGCATAATATGAGTGGACTACTAGTTATGCGCCTGACATTTGGCATAATATGAGTGGACTTCTAGTTATACACCTGACATTTGGCATAATATGAGTGGATTACTAGTTATACTCCTGACATTTGGCATAATATGAGTGGACTACTAGTTATACTCCTGACATTTGGCATAATATGAGTGGACTACTAGTTATACACCTGACATTTGGAATCAGTTCCTGTCCCCAGGCTTCCTACTCTTCCTACCTTTTCATACTTTTCCTACTTTTAGCTCACCTCGGCGAAGTAGAGGGGGGGCTTATGATATCGCCCCGTCGTCGGCGTCGGTGTCGGCACTATAGGTTAAGAAAAACGGGACAGGTCCATTCCCGCCAAACTATAAGTCCCACATCAACCAAACTTTCATGGATGATGCATCTGAGGATGCTTACAACAATGCATGGTACGGAGGCTGCATCTGACCTACATTTCATGCTTGAGTGAGCAGGTAAGGTAAAATGGGACAGGTCCATTCCTGCCTTACTATGAGTCCTATACCAACCAAACTTGCATGGATGATGCATCTGAGTATGCTCACAACAATGCATGGTACAGAGGTTGCATCTGACCTACATTTCATGCTTGAGTGAGCAAGTTAGGTAAAATGGGACAGGTCCATTCCTGCCTTACTATAAGTCGTACACCAACCAAACTTGCATGGATGATGCATCTGAGGATGCTTACAAAAATGCATGGAAAGGAGGCTGCATCTGACCTATATTTCATGCTTGAGTGAGCAGGTTAGGTAAAATGGGACAGGTCCATTCCTGCCTTACTATAAGTCCAACACCAACCAAACTTGCATGGATGATGCATCTGAGGATGCTTACAAAACTGCATGGAAAGGAGGCTGCATCTGACCTATATTTCATGTTTGAGTGAGCAGGTTAGGTAAAATGGAACAGGTCCATTTCTGCCTTACTATAAGTCCCACACCAATCAAACTTTCATGGATGATGCATCTGAGGATGCTTACAAAAATACATGATACGGAAACTGCATCTGACCTACATTTCATGCTTGAGTGAGCAGGTTAGGTAAAATGGGACAGGTCAATTCCTGCCTTACTATAAGTCCTTCACCAACCAAACTTGCATGGATGATGCATCTGAGTATGCTCACAAAAATGCATGGTACGGAGGCTGCATCTGACCTACATTTCATGCTTGAGTGAGCAGGTTAGGTAAAATTGGGACAGGTCAATTCCTGCCTTACTGTAAGTCCTACACCAACCAAACTTGCATTGATTATGCATCTGAGGATGCTTACAAAAATGCATGGTATGGAGGCTACATCTGACCTACATTTCGTGCTTGAATGAGTAGGTTAGGTAAAATGGGACAGGTCCATTCCTGCCTTTCTATAAGTGCTACACCAACCAAACTTGCATGGATGATGCATCTGAGGATGCTCACAAAAATGCATAGTACAGAGGCTGCATCTGACCTACATTTCATGCTTGAGTGAGCAGGTTAGGTAAAATGGGACAGGTCCATTCCCGCCTTACTATAAGTCCTACAACAATCAAACTTGCATGGATGATGTATCTGAGGATGCTTAGAAGAATGTTTGGAAAGGAGGCTGCATCTGACCCACAGTTCATGATTGAGTGAGCAGGATAGGTAAAATAGGACAGGTCCATTTCTGCCTTACTATAAGTCGTACATCAACCAAACTTGCATGTATGAAGTATCTGAGGATGCTTACTGCAATGCATGGTACAGAGGCTGCATCTGACCTACATTTCATGCTTGAGTGAGCAGGTTAGGTAAATGGGACAGGTCCATTCCTGCCTTACTATAAGTCCTAGGTCATCCAAAGTTGAGTGGTTGATGCATCTAAGGATGCTTACAACAATGAATGGTACGGAGGCTGCATCTGACCTACATTTCATGCTTGAGTGACCAAGTTTAGTAAAATGGGACAGGTATACCCTGCCTTACCATAAGTCCTACATCAACCAAACTTCTGTGGATGATGCATCTAAGGATGCTTAATGCAATGTTTGGTACAAATGCTGCATCTGACCCATATTCCATGCTTGAGCAATCAGGTTAAGTAAAATGGGACAGGTCCATTTCCGGCCTATTGTAAGTCCTAGAACAATAAAAAAACTTATGTGGGTGATGAATCTGAGGATGCTTACTGCAATGCACTGTACAGATGCTGCATCTGACCTATATTTCACGCTTGATTGACCACGTATTGTAAAATTAGAATCTTCATTTCCAGCCTTCTTTGAATTTTTTATCAACCAAACTTATGTGGATGATGGATCTGGAAATACTTTGTGCAATGTAGGTACAGATGCTGGTCATGGGACAATGATGCCGTCGAGGTGAGCGCTGTAATCTCTGATGGCCCTATGTTTTATTTTGATCCTATTTTTTCCTACTTTTTCTTCAAAACCTCCTACTATTCCTACTTTTTTTCATCTTAAAATTAAAATATAATTAATGCAATAGAATGCAATTAATCACTAGATTATAATGCTTCTTACTTATAAAAAGTATATGTATCTTTTACATCATAGATGCTCACAACTTGAACAATTGTCAGTACAAAATTAAACTAATAAAAGTTTTTTTCTACTGGCAGTTTTAAGCTATGAACAGAAAACTGAGAAGGAGGAGCTAGCTTTAAACTATTATGCCAAAAAATGGTCTTATATGTGGTCTAGTTGTGCACCTGATATTTATTTTGACCCCTTGACTCTCAGGGTCTTAGGAAATGGATCGGTAATTTTCTCTTGTATAACTCTATGTAATTTTGTGCTCACAACTCCTCTGACACTTTTAAAAATGATGAAGAAAAACATTTTTTAGCCGAGTTGCGAAACTTGGCTCTTAAAATGATTTGAGATGGGCGGGCGGGCGAGCGGGCGGGTGTCAACAATTGGTTTCCGGACTATAAGCAAGTATGTTACATGCTAGTGCAATGTAACTTCATACACTTACTCACCATGAGTCAAGGATGACCCCTATTGATTTTAGGATCAAAAGGTCAAGATGACAGGACTGATGTTTAAAAATGGTTTCCGGACCATATAAGAGCCTGTATTGCACCTATGATCATGAATGACACTTGCCAGAAATGTTTCCCATGAATCAAGGTTGACCCCTATCAAGTTTGAGGTCAAAAGGTCAAGGTCATAGGACTCGGATGATTGAAAATGGTTTCCAGACTATATTAGAGCCTGTGTTGTACCTATGATCATAGAGCTTGCCAAAAAAGATTCCCATGAACCAAGGATGACCCCTGTTTTGGGGTCAAAGGTCAAGGTCACAGGACTTTGATGATTGAAAGTGGTTTCGGGACCATTTTGGAGCCTTTCTAACGCCTATAGTCATGAAACTTGCCAAAAAAGGTTCCCATGAATTAAGGATGACCCATAGGTCAAGGTCATATCACTCTGATGATTGAAAATGGTTTCCGGACAGTATTTGAGCATGTATTGTACCAATGATCATGACACGTACCAGAAATGTTTCCCATGAATCAAGGATTGCCAATCTGTTGTCAAGGTTCGCACAAAATTTGCAAAACAATATTTTCATCCTTAAAGCTACGAAAAGACAGAAATTGGACCTTCTTATCGTAGTGGTTAAAGCACTGGTAAAATAACAGGGACCGTGTCCACAGAAAGCACAGGTCCCTGGGTCGAATCCGTCGGAGTATCAGAAATGAAAGTCTAATATATTTTTTCGCATTTTCTGTCTTTTCATAACTGTAGGGGTGAAAATATGGTTTTATAGATTTGCCATTTTGCATTTCACTACTTGCAACATTCTCGATGTAGTAACAATCTTTAAAAAAGATTTTTGTTCTGTTAGGAACGATTTAAGTCAATGAGAGTAAATAATAATAATACAACCCCCCCCCCAAGAAGAAAACCCAGTAGACTCCATAAATCACAAACAATAGGTATACACAAACCCATTTTAGTGCATCACGGATACATTTCGGATAGTAAATCCTCATCAGTGATGCTTCCAGCCAAAGTGATTTTCTGACACAGCTAACATTCATTTCAGTAGCGCCCACTAATATGATTTTTTTAAAAATTCCGTCTACCTGCTTAGCAAAGAGTGAGCGACTCCATCGATTCAGTGGCATAATAAATTGATGACCAAAATTATAGTATTGGAGGGATGGTGCTAGGATGTTAACCTCCTTCAATTTCGATGATATTTTAAGATGAAATGTCCGTGAAGTTTCTGAAATAGCACAATAGAATATGAAATTTAATTGATAGAATGCCATTACAAAGCTTTTTATGCCCCCGGAATAAAAGGTTCGAGGGCATATAGTTTTTGGCCTGTCCGTCTGTTTGTCTGTTTGTCCGAAAAACTTTGGGCATAAATTTGAATGGAAGGTGATAGAGCTTTCATATTTCACATTTGTATTCGTGGCCTTTACCTTTGACCTACTTTTCAAAAACTTTAACATTGGGCATAACTTTTGAATGGTACGTGATAGGGCTTTCATAATTCACATGCGTATTCCTTGTGACAAAGTCTTTCCATTGATACCAATTTTTTTTACCTCGTGACCTTGACCTCTGACCTAATAGCTATTTTTCAAAACATTTTACATTGGGCATAACTTTTGAAATTAAGGTAAGTGATAGGGCTTTCATAGTTCACATGTGTATTTGTTATGACAAGACTTTTCTATTGATACAACAATTTTTTTACCTTGACCTTGATCTTTGACCTACTTTACAAAAACTTTAACATTGGGCATAACCATTGAATGGCAAGTGATAGGGCTTTCATATTTCACATGTGTATTACTTGTCACAAGATTTTTCCATTGATACCAAACATTTTTAACCCATTGACCATGGCCTTGAACCTTTCACATACCTAACCGAAAATGGTGTTTATAGTAACAAAGATGCCACTGGGGGCATTCCTGTTTCACAAACACAGGCTTTATTATATAATGTGTTATTGAAAATGACTTTTTGGAAGCAGGTTTCTTAGTAGGTGGCGCCATTGGAATGAATTTTAGAAATGAATAGAAAAATGCCATTGAAATGAATTTTAGAAATGAATAGAAAAATGACTTTTGCATGGCTTGCTAAAATTTTTAGAAGCAGGTTTCTTAGCAGGTGGCGCCATTTAAATGAATTTAGTGCGGTGTCACACAAATCAAAACATACTTTTTAACAGTTATAATTGCCTTCCAAATGATCCGAGGTGTATGGTTTTTTTTTCATTTCGGGCAATATAGATGTATACCACAATTTGATAAATTTGTACTAAATCCTTTGTAGATTAGTAAGGATATTAGTGATGTCCATGTGAAGTCACTTTCAACATCCGTAACAAAAGTATGTGAACATTTTTATTGGAAACACAACGGGGAAGAAGGTTGGAAACCTTCACGTTAACATACAAAGAAAAATAAGAAACAAATTAAAGATGTCAGAGATGACTATAATTTAGAGGGACGTTAAAATCACCTTCCACACTGAAGAATTTTTTCACACTGCCAAGTTAGCTCAAGTGGTAAAGGTGCCTATCTTCCAAGCAGAAGGTATCTGGCTCCAGTCACGAAACAGAATTAATTTAGTATCAAATATCTCTTTTAAAACACGATGAACCTTTATTCTGCATTTTTTGTTAGAAAATAATCAGATATATAATACCTTATACATATGCTTATATGTCAAAAAATTTTACTATGCAAAATTTGTCAGGTGTTTATATTTTTTCTAAATAGTAATAGGGATCACCTTTTATTATCAGTTGATAACCACATAACGTCAGTGTTGGTATAGCATTTATTGTTCAGCACCTTTCTCCAGAAATGATCATAATTGGCAAAATTTGAAATGACTGGTTGCACAATTTTTTTTTACAAATTGTAGCAAGCCATGCAAAAAGTCACTTTCGTATAACATATATAAAAAGCTTTGTAATGGCATTTTATCAATTAAACATTTTATTTTATTTTGCTTTTTCGGAAACTTGCCATTTTATCTTAAAATATCATCGAAATTAAAGGAGGTTAACATCCTGACACCATCCCTCCAATACTATAATTTTGGTCATCAATTTATGATGCCACTGAATTGATGGAGCCGCTCACTCTTTGCTAAGCAGGTAGACAGAAATTTAATAAAAATCAAATTAGTGGGCGCTACTGAAATGAATGTTAGCTGTGTCAGAAAATCACTTTGGCTGGAAGCATCACTGATGAGGATTTACTATACGAAATGTATCCGTGATGCACTAAAATGGGTTTGTGTATACCTATTGTTTGTGATTTATGGATGAATTTTTATGAAATTTATTTATTAACACAGAACAGTAAATCTTTTTCAGTGGCGGATTTAGAGGAGGGCCCAGGGGGCCCGGCCCCCCCCCTTTTTCACCCAAAGTTATTGATTCAGAATACTCTTTTTATGCTTAATCTCTTTACTTTTTGGGAAATTTTCGGCTCGCTTCGCTCGCCACACTTAATTTTTCATTAGCTGTCTATTGTTTCGTCTTCACTTTGTCTTGAACTTTCTTTGTCATCGTGTTTGAACGGATTCATATGTCATAAACATATACAAAATTCAAAATTAAATTAACACTTGAATAATTACCAAATGCTTCATTTTCATGGGCCGATCTAACCAGTTTAGACAGGTGGATAGTGGGGTTGCAATGCCCTAATCGTCCCAACCTTCCCCAATTGGTCAAACAAAAATAGAAGATGGAAAATGAGAGAGATATTGTAATCTCATGACAAAATGTAACCATCTATTCCAAAAATTTCCCGGCTCGCTCCGCTCGCCAATTTAGAATAGTATATATACATGTATGTATATATACATGTATGGATGACTGAAACAAAACAAAAAAAAAAAGAAAACTTCAAATCTTAAAATTTTCCGGCTCGCTACGCTCGCCAGTATACCTATAAACTTAAGTAAACGTATCAAGAAACTCTATCTTCTAAGTGAAACATGCAGTTGGAATGAACCCCCCCCCAACTTACTAATTAAAATCACCAGTCTTGAGCTTCAGGTTTTGGAGGTCTTTTTGTTTCGTCTTCGACCTATTTTTTTTTTTTGCTTGTCAGTTTATCTTTGAACAATTTCCTTCGAGCTGAAACTTTGGGCCCCCCCTTTTTCTTTAATCCTAGATCCGCCACTGTTTTTAACTATTGTTACTACATTGTGAACGTTTCAAGTAGTGAAATGCAAAATGTTGAAATTACAGAAAGAAAATGCGAATTTCTTTTTTACATTTCTGATACCTCGACAGATTCGATCCAGCAACTTTTGTTTTCTTTGGTCACGGTCGCTGATCTATGACCAGTGCTTTCACCACTACTCTAAGAAGGCCCAAGAAAGATAGGTGTTAATTATTACCAGATGAAAACGCTTTAGAGAAAACTGGCAAAGGGAAATCATTCTTACTAGCTATTGAAAAAGTGTAAACTTTCAATTTTACTAATTTTTTATAAAGATTTTCTTTTTTTCATGAATAATGTAGTGGAAAAAATAAAGCAGTATAATCATAATTTGATCACAAATTCAATCCAAAGGTGACGATGGCATTCTTTCATTCTCTAACAATATATCTAAGTAAGAAGAGAATTGTACATGTAAATAAAGTACACTAAATTGGTTTTATATCAATCTTATTATATTAACACAATACATATTGCTAAGGTATGAAACCTTGCGTCTTTGCAAGCAACGATTGTTTAGAAAGCACAAAGAGTTTTACATAGCTGCTCATTTCCCAATCTCAACACAGGGCATTTCTCTCTTTCCCATGACAAATCTTTCTCCGATCTTGATTGTTCTCCATCTCTGAACACTGTGGTCATAATGATACTGTCAGATCCTAGCTTTCTCCAATAAATAATAATTCAGATAATAAGGATATAAGTGATATGTCCATGTGAAGTAACTTTTGATGCCGTAACAAAAGTATATGAACCTTTTTATTGGGAACACAACGGGGAGGGAGTTTGGAAATCTTCACGTAAACATACAAAGAAAAACAAAGAATACACGAAACAAATGTCATACAGATTAAAAATGTCAAAGATGATTCTGATTTTTAATCATAATAAAGACACTGAGAAGTTACAATTTATGATTGATCATTAATTGGAATTTCCAGCATTTTCAACTGTTCAAAATAAAGCTAAGATGGACGTTGAAGTCACTGCCCACACTGAAGATTTTTTTAGATGTCTGTATAAAAATTGATGAGAGTGATTACACTGTCAAGTTAGCTCAAGCGGTAAAGGTGTATATCTTACGGGCAGAAGGTAACTGGTTCGAGTCACGGAATTAGTTTTAGTATCAAATATCTCTTTTTATAACACGATGAACCTTTACTCTGCACTTTTTGTTAGAAAATATATTCAGACATTGATATACCTCATGCTTTATATATCAAAACTTTCAACTATGCAAAATTTGTCAGGTGTTTATATTTTTTTCTAAATAGTAATAGGGATCACCTTTTATTATCAGTTGATAATCACATAACGTCAGTGTTGGTATAGCTTCTATTGTTCAGCACCTTTCTCCAGAAATGATCATAATTGGCAAAATTTGAAATGACTGGTTGCACAATTTTTTTTACAAATTTCGTATAACATATATAAATTTTCGTATAACATATATAAAAAGCTTTGTAATGGCATTTTATCAATTAAACATCTAATTTATTTTGCTATTTCGAAAACTTGCCATTTCATCCTAAATATCATCGAAATTATAGGAGCTTAACATCCAAGAATCATCCCTCCAATGTCATAATGTTGGTCATTAATTTATGATGCCACTGAATCGATGGAGCCGCTCACTCTTTGCTAAGCAGGTAGACGGAATTAAAAAATCATATTAGTGGGCGCTACTGAAATGAATGTCAGATGGGTCAGAAAATCACTTTGGCTGGAAGCATCACTGATGAGGATTTACTATACGAAATGTATCCGTGATGCACTAAAATGGGTTTGTGTATACCTATTGGTTGTGATTTATGGAGTCTAATTACTGATTTTTTTTAGTTTACTCTCATTGACTTAAATTGTACCTAAAAGACGCACACAGAACAGTAAATCTTTTTAACTATCGTTACTGCATTGAGAACGTTTCAAGTAGTGAAATGAAAATGATGAATTTGTAAAGAGTCATTTCCATCCCAAAAAGTTACGTAAAGAAAGAAAATGCGAAATTTTTTTTTTCAATTTCTGATACCCCGAGGGATTCGATCCAGGAACCCTTGTTTTTTTTTGGTCACGGATCTATGACCAGTGCTTTAACCACTACGCTAAGAAGGCCCAAGACAGATAGGTGTTAATTATTACCAGATGAAAACGCTTTAGAGAAAACTGGCAAAGGGAAATCATTCTTACTAGCCATTGAAAAAGTGTAAACTTTCAATTTTACAATTTTTTTTATAAAGATTTTCTTTTTTTCGTGAATAATGTAATAGAAGAAATAAAGCAGTATAATCATAATTTGATCACAAATTTAATCCAAAGGTGACGATGGCATTCTTTCATTCTCTAACAATATATCTAAGTAAGAAGAGAATTGTGCATGTAAATAAAGTACACTAAATTGGTTTTATATCAATCCTATTATATTAACACAGTACATATTGCTAAGGTAAGAAACTGTGTGTCTTTGCAAGCAACGATTGTTTAGAAAGTACGAAGAGTTTTGCATAGCTGCTCATTTCCCAATCTCAACACAGGGCATTTCTCTCTTTCCCATGACAAATCTTTCTCCGATCTTGATTGTTCTCCATCTCTGAACACTGTGGTCATAATGACACTGTCAGATCGTAGCTTTCTTCCACAAACCCTTCATAGAATAATAAGGATATAAGTGATGTCCATGTGAAGTAACTTTTAATGCCGTAACAAAAGTATATGAACCTTTTTATTGGGAACACAACGGGGAGGGGGGTTGGAAATCTTCACGTAAACATACAAAGAAAAACAAAGAAATACACGAAACAAATGTCATACAGATTAAAAATGTCAAAGATGATTCTGATTTTTAATCATAATAAAGACACTGAGAAGTTAAAATTTATGATTGATCATTAATTGGAATTTCCAGCATTTTCATCTGTTCAAAATAAAGCTAAGATGGACGTTGAAGTCACTGCCCACACTGAATGATTTTTTTAGATGTCTGTATAAACAGGTATAAAAATTGATGCGAGTTTTTACACTGTCAAGTTAGCTCAAGCGGTAAAGGTGTATATCTTCCGGGCAGAAGGTAACTGGTTCGAGTCTCGGAATTAGTTTTAATATCAAATAGCTCTTTTTATAACACGATGAACCTTTATTCTGCATGTTTTGTTAGAAAATATTCAGAAATTGATATACCTTATGCTTTTTATGTCAAAACATTTTAACTATGCAAAATTTGTCAGGTGTTTATATTTTTCTAAATAGTAATAGGGATCACCTTTTATTATCAGTTGATAACCACATAACGTCAGTGTTGGTATAGCTTCTATTGTTCAGCACCTTTCTCCAGAAATGATCATAATTGGCAAAATTTGAAATGACTGGTTGCACAATTTTTTTTACAAATTTCGTATAACATATATAAATTTTCGTATAACATATATAAAAAGCTTTGTAATGGCATTTTATCAATTAAACATCTAATTTATTTTGCTATTTCGAAAACTTGCCATTTCATCCTAAATATCATCGAAATTATAGGAGCTTAACATCCAAGAATCATCCCTCCAATGTCATAATGTTGGTCATTAATTTATGATGCCACTGAATCGATGGAGCCGCTCACTCTTTGCTAAGCAGGTAGACGGAATTAAAAAATCATATTAGTGGGCGCTACTGAAATGAATGTCAGATGGGTCAGAAAATCACTTTGGCTGGAAGCATCACTGATGAGGATTTACTATACGAAATGTATCCGTGATGCACTAAAATGGGTTTGTGTATACCTATTGGTTGTGATTTATGGAGTCTAATTACTGATTTTTTTTAGTTTACTCTCATTGACTTAAATTGTACCTAAAAGACGCACACAGAACAGTAAATCTTTTTAACTATCGTTACTGCATTGAGAACGTTTCAAGTAGTGAAATGAAAATGATGAATTTGTAAAGAGTCATTTCCATCCCAAAAAGTTACGTAAAGAAAGAAAATGCGAAATTTTTTTTTTCAATTTCTGATACCCCGAGGGATTCGATCCAGGAACCCTTGTTTTTTTTTGGTCACGGATCTATGACCAGTGCTTTAACCACTACGCTAAGAAGGCCCAAGAAAGATAGGTGTTAATTATTACCAGATGAAAACGCTTTAGAGAAAACTGGAAAAGGGAAATCATTCTTACTAGCCATTGAAAAAGTGTAAACTTTCAATTTTACTATTTTTTTATAAAGATTTTCTTTTTTTCGTGAATAATGTAATAGAAGAAATAAAGCAGTATAATCATAATTTGATCACAAATTTAATCCAAAGGTGACGATGGCATTCTTTCATTCTCTAACAATATATCTAAGTAAGAAGAGAATTGTGCATGTAAATAAAGTACACTAAATTGGTTTTATATCAATCCTATTATATTAACACAATACATATTGCTAAGGTAAGAAACTGTGTGTCTTTGCAAGCAACGATTGTTTAGAAAGCACGAAGAGTTTTGCATAGCTGCTCATTTCCCAATCTCAACACAGGGCATTTCTCTCTTTCCCATGACAAATCTTTCTCCGATCTTGATTGTTCTCCATCTCTGAACACTGTGGTCATAATGACACTGTCAGATCGTAGCTTTCTTCCACAAACCCTTCATAGAATAATAAGGATATAAGTGATGTCCATGTGAAGTAACTTTTAATGCCGTAACAAAAGTATATGAACCTTTTTATTGGGAACACAACGGGGAGGGGGGTTGGAAATCTTCACGTAAACATACAAAGAAAAACAAAGAAATACACGAAACAAATGTCATACAGATTAAAAATGTCAAAGATGATTCTGATTTTTAATCATAATAAAGACACTGAGAAGTTAAAATTTATGATTGATCATTAATTGGAATTTCCAGCATTTTCATCTGTTCAAAATAAAGCTAAGATGGACGTTGAAGTCACTGCCCACACTGAATGATTTTTTTAGATGTCTGTATAAACAGGTATAAAAATTGATGCGAGTTTTTACACTGTCAAGTTAGCTCAAGCGGTAAAGGTGTATATCTTCCGGGCAGAAGGTAACTGGTTCGAGTCTCGGAATTAGTTTTAATATCAAATAGCTCTTTTTATAACACGATGAACCTTTATTCTGCATGTTTTGTTAGAAAATATTCAGAAATTGATATACCTTATGCTTTTTATGTCAAAACATTTTAACTATGCAAAATTTGTCAGGTGTTTATATTTTTCTAAATAGTAATAGGGATCACCTTTTATTATCAGTTGATAACCACATAACGTCAGTGTTGGTATAGCATTTATTGTTCAGCACCTTTCTCCAGAAATGATCATAATTGGCAAAATTTGAAATGACTGGTTGCACAATTTTTTTTACAAATTTCGTATAACATATATAAATTTTCGTATAACATATATAAAAAGCTTTGTAATGGCATTTTATCAATTAAACATCTAATTTATTTTGCTATTTCGAAAACTTGCCATTTCATCCTAAATATCATCGAAATTATAGGAGCTTAACATCCAAGAATCATCCCTCCAATGTCATAATGTTGGTCATTAATTTATGATGCCACTGAATCGATGGAGCCGCTCACTCTTTGCTAAGCAGGTAGACGGAATTAAAAAATCATATTAGTGGGCGCTACTGAAATGAATGTCAGATGGGTCAGAAAATCACTTTGGCTGGAAGCATCACTGATGAGGATTTACTATACGAAATGTATCCGTGATGCACTAAAATGGGTTTGTGTATACCTATTGGTTGTGATTTATGGAGTCTAATTACTGATTTTTTTTAGTTTACTCTCATTGACTTAAATTGTACCTAAAAGACGCACACAGAACAGTAAATCTTTTTAACTATCGTTACTGCATTGAGAACGTTTCAAGTAGTGAAATGAAAATGATGAATTTGTAAAGAGTCATTTCCATCCCAAAAAGTTACGTAAAGAAAGAAAATGCGAATTTTTTTTTTTCAATTTCTGATACCCCGAGGGATTCGATCCAGGAACCCTTGTTTTTTTTTGGTCACGGATCTATGACCAGTGCTTTAACCACTACGCTAAGAAGGCCCAAGAAAGATAGGTGTTAATTATTACCAGATGAAAACGCTTTAGAGAAAACTGGAAAAGGGAAATCATTCTTACTAGCCATTGAAAAAGTGTAAACTTTCAATTTTACTATTTTTTTTATAAAGATTTTCTTTTTTTCGTGAATAATGTAATAGAAGAAATAAAGCAGTATAATCATAATTTGATCACAAATTTAATCCAAAGGTGACGATGGCATTCTTTCATTCTCTAACAATATATCTAAGTAAGAAGAGAATTGTGCATGTAAATAAAGTACACTAAATTGGTTTTATATCAATCCTATTATATTAACACAATACATATTGCTAAGGTAAGAAACTGTGTGTCTTTGCAAGCAACGATTGTTTAGAAAGCACGAAGAGTTTTGCATAGCTGCTCATTTCCCAATCTCAACACAGGGCATTTCTCTCTTTCCCATGACAAATCTTTCTCCGATCTTGATTGTTCTCCATCTCTGAACACTGTGGTCATAATGACACTGTCAGATCGTAGCTTTCTTCCACAAACCCTTCATAGAATAATAAGGATATAAGTGATGTCCATGTGAAGTAACTTTTAATGCCGTAACAAAAGTATATGAACCTTTTTATTGGGAACACAACGGGGAGGGGGGTTGGAAATCTTCACGTAAACATACAAAGAAAAACAAAGAAATACACGAAACAAATGTCATACAGATTAAAAATGTCAAAGATGATTCTGATTTTAATCATAATAAAGACACTGAGAAGTTAAAATTTATGATTGATCATTAATTGGAATTTCCAGCATTTTCATCTGTTCAAAATAAAGCTAAGATGGACGTTGAAGTCACTGCCCACACTGAATGATTTTTTTAGATGTCTGTATAAACAGGTATAAAAATTGATGAGAGTTTTTACACTGTCAAGTTAGCTCAAGCGGTAAAGGTGTATATCTTCCGGGCAGAAGGTAACTGGTTCGAGTCTCGGAATTAGTTTTAATATCAAATAGCTCTTTTTATAACACGATGAACCTTTATTCTGCATGTTTTGTTAGAAAATATTCAGAAATTGATATACCTTATGCTTTTTATGTCAAAACATTTTAACTATGCAAAATTTGTCAGGTGTTTATATTTTTCTAAATAGTAATAGGGATCACCTTTTATTATCAGTTGATAACCACATAACGTCAGTGTTGGTATAGCATTTATTGTTCAGCACCTTTCTCCAGAAATGATCATAATTGGCAAAATTTGAAATGACTGGTTGCACAATTTTTTTTACAAATTTCGTATAACATATATAAATTTTCGTATAACATATATAAAAAGCTTTGTAATGGCATTTTATCAATTAAACATCTAATTTATTTTGCTATTTCGAAAACTTGCCATTTCATCCTAAATATTATCGAAATTATAGGAGCTTAACATCCAAGAATCATCCCTCCAATGTCATAATGTTGGTCATTAATTTATGATGCCACTGAATCGATGGAGCCGCTCACTCTTTGCTAAGCAGGTAGACGGAATTAAAAAATCATATTAGTGGGCGCTACTGAAATGAATGTCAGATGGGTCAGAAAATCACTTTGGCTGGAAGCATCACTGATGGGGATTTACTATACGAAATGTGTCCCTGATGCACTAAAATGGGTTTGTGTATACCTATTGGTTGTGATTTATGGAGTCTAATTACTGATTTTTTTTAGTTTACTCTCATTGACTTAAATTGTACCTAAAAGACGCACACAGAACAGTAAATCTTATTAACTATCGTTACTACATTGAGGACGTTTCAAGTAGTGAAATGAAAATGATGAATTAATAAAGAGTCATTTCCATCCCAAAAAGTTACGTAAAGAAAGAAAATGCGAAAAAAAAAAAAATTATTTTTCATTTCTGATACCCCGAGGGATTCGATCTAGCATCCTTTGTTTTCTTTGGTCTCGGTCGCTGATTTATGACCAGTGCTTTCACCACTTCGCTAAGAAGGCCCAAGAAAGATAGGTGTTAATTATTACGAGATGAAAACGCTTTAGAGAAAACTGGAAAAGGGAAATCATTCTTACTAGCCATTGAAAAAGTGTAAACTTTCAATTTTACTAATTTTTTATAAAGATTTTCTTTTTTTCGTGAATAATGTAGTGGGAAAAATAAAGCAGTATAATCATAATTTGATCACAAATTCAATCCAAAGGTGACGATGGCATTCTTTCATTCTCTAACAATATATCTAAGTAAGAAGAGAATCGTGCATGTAAATAAATTACTCTAAATTGGTTTTATATCAATCTTATTATATTGATACAATACATATTGCTAAGGTATGAAACCTTGCGTCTTTACAAGCAACGCTTGTTTAGAAAGCACGAAGAGTTTTACATAGCTGCTCATTTCCCAATCTCAACACAGGGCATTTCTCTCTTTCCCATGACAAATCTTGCTCCGATCTTGATTGTTCTCCATCTCTGAACACTGTGGTTATAATTACACTGTCAGATCCTAGCTTTCTTCCATAAATCCTTAGTAGAATAATAAGGATATAAGTGATGTCCATGTGAAGTCATTTTAATACCGTAACAAAAGTATATGAACCTTTTTATTGGAAACACAACGGGGAGGGGGTTGGAAATCTTCACGTAAACATACGAAGCAAGACAAAGAAATGCACGAAACAAATGTCATACAGATTAAAATATTCAAATTTGATTCAAATATGATTCTGATTTTTAAGGTGATATCAAACGTTTCATGTTATACAACACTTATTTTCAGAAAAAAAAAGCATAATTCTGATTTCCTTATGTAATTCAGATGTAAGAGACAATATTAGGAGGTCACCATCCAAAATTTTGAGATTTTAAAATTGATAAGACTTTTTAGCCATCCATTGATTGTAATGGAAATGCCCATTTCTTGGCTATATTTTTTTTTCAGCCCAAGATTTTCAAATGAAACTTCACATATGATTCCGTCATCATATTGTGCAAATTTATATAGAAAGAAATCATACAATGACCATGTCATATGTTGCAAAATCTGACTGAATGTGTAAATTATCATGTAAAAAATTGAAAGTGCAATTCGAGTCATCTTTCTTTACTATGTGACCAAAGACAAAAGCATCCGAATTTATATAACCAACTTTTTTGAAATATCACAGCAGTGTTCCTTCACTCGCAAAGATTTCAATGTGTAAATAAATGGAGCCGAATACAGATTTTGTGTGATAACACGACAGTATGTGTACATGTGTAATGATATTACATGTACCATATGGGTAACTATATTATAAGTTTCTCTACATTAATACACTTTACTGACACCTAACTTATTTCTGAATAGATACGACATCTGTATGTAGGTAAACAAGTCTTAAAAAAAAATTCAAATAAGTTCAATCTCAGTTAAAATTTGACTATTGTTGATCACTCTAGTCTTACCATAACTTTGCAAAGAAAAAAAAAAACATTCGTACATTCATTCGAATAATAATCTGATTTTCATCCCTGCGCTCAGGCTCGAACCACGGTCTTCCCGCATGGTAGGCAAGAGCTCTACCTCTGAGCTATTGGATAGACATGGCAATTGAGCACTTATTACAAAGCCAGAACATTAAGATATTTAAGTTACGAAAATCGGAAATCTTCAGCGTGGAGATTTCTTAAAAACTCTCGTCTAAGGGAGGCTACTGAAACGCGTGTGATATCTCGTTAATCATAATAAAAGACAATAAGAAGTTACAATTTATGATTGATCATTAATTGGAATTTTCAGCATTTTCATCTGTTCAAAATAAAGCTAAGATGGACTTTGAAGTCACTGCCCACACTGAATAATTTTTTTAGATGTCTGTATAAACAGGTATATATATTGATGAAAGCTTTTACACTGTCAAGTTAGCTCAAGCGGTAAAGGTGTATATCTTCTAGGCAGAAGGTACCTGGTTGGAGTCACGGAATTAGTTTTAGTATCAAATATCTCTTTTTATAACACGATCAACCTTTATTCTGCATTTTTTGTTAGAAAATATATTCAGACATTGATATACCTTATGCTTTATATGTCAAAACTTTTTACTGTGCAAAATTTGTCAGGTGTTTTTTTTTCTAAATAGAAATAGGGATAACCTTTTATTATCAGTTGATAATCACATAACGTCAGTGTTGGTATAGCTTTTATTGTTCAGCACCTTTCTCCAGAAATGATCATAATTGGCAAAATTTGGAATGACTGGTTGCACAATTTTCGTAAAAGTCATTTTCGTATAACATGTATAAAAAGCTTTGTAATGGCATTTTATCAATTAAGCATCTACTTTATTTTGCTATTTCGGAAACTTGCAATTTCATCCTAAATATCATCGAAATTATGGGAGCTTAACATCCAAGAACCATCCCTCCAATGCTATAATGTTGGTCATCAATTTATGATGCCACTGAATCGATGGAGCCGCTCACTCTTTACTAAGCAGGTAGACGGAATTAGAAAAAATCAAATTAGTGGGCGCTACTGAAATGAATAAAGTGTAGTGGAACAGATGCTAGAATTAGTAATATACTTGACTAGATGAATAGTAGGAGACTTGTGCAGTTTTGGTGTGTAAGATATGGTAGAGAGGTCCAATTTAGAATTAGAGATTTCGAATACAGACAGTTCATTGTTATGTTTTTCCCAAATGTTAAAGACACTTTCTTTGCTTTTGGTATAAGTTATTGTAGACGAAAGTTCTGAAACTTAAGTTGATAATTAACGTTTTAAATGATTATGGGTTGTTTGCAACAAGTACATTATTGTGGGTTAGAATAAAACTAAATTTGGGAGGGAAAACTATCATTCCAATAAAAGATACACATAATAAGAGTTTAACGTCTTCAAATTCATTAGCATCAGATAATCTTTCACATCAGCGTTCTTTTGACTTATTATGGATAACAGCTTGTTGTCTATCATGATTCATGATGTAGCGTATACACGAAATTGACAATAGGAAATTAGGAAATTTACATGTTAGGAAATTTACATATTAGGGCACATGGTTCCACCTCTAGCTTGCTAGGGGTCGGTAGATACTCAATTATTCCTCTATTGTGAGTGCTGTTAAGATTATCGTCAGTATCTTCTTTAACTCATACAATGAGGCTCCCTTTTGCATTTATTATTTTGAAATTTTCTTCAAGAGGGTAAAGAGTTTGAACACTTCCGTATTATTATAACTAGACTTTTTGTCGGGTATAAAACATTTCTTATAGCTTACCTAATAAAATAAAGCCATAATTGTCAATGTATGTGTCACGCATATTTTTCATCTCATGAAGTATTTTTTGACGAGATAGGCATATGATAGCGCCGCGAATGCAGTAAGAATATGCTACGAGTCCGCTACGATAGTGAGGCGAGTGTGACAAGAATAGAGAAGCATGCGGCACGAATGTGCCACAATAAAATTACACTGAGGTGAATGAGAGGCGAATGCAGGGGATTGAGACACAACTTTAACCCGATAGCGCTGCGATGCAGGGGATTGAAACACTACTTTAACCCGAAAGCGCTGCGATCATGAAAAGAATGGGACAAGAACAAAACCAAAATCATTTGAATAATTCAGGAGCCTAAATACCCTAGGTTGACTTAGACCTCTTTCCAGGTTCTTTTCTCTTTGGAAGCATTGTCACAATCATTTTCTATTGATTCCTAATATATTCATATAGTATACGAGTTAGCTGTCTTAGCAACGTTTGCATACGTTTTACTTTGCTCACCTTTTATTATTCTAATAAGTGATTCCACAACACACAACCTGAATGGCTATTCAAACGGGCTGATAGAGGCCTAATGGAAACCTTATTGTTTCTTTCCAGTTTATCTGGTTTTACATGTAGAGATCACAGTTGGCTACCATGATAACATAAAATGTGCGGGAAACTCCCTGCTTGTGTTGTGTAAACATCGACGGCGGGTGCGGCTAGCCAACAGGGGATGCTTACTCCTCCCGGACACCTGGTCCCACCTCTAGCTTGCTAGGGGTCCGTCGATGCTTAATTTTGTGCTCTATTGTGAGTGCTGTTGAGATTTTCGTCAGGATCGTCTTTAACTCATGTAATATTAGTAGGTCACTGCGTGTGCTGGCCTGTCCTTGCTCAGTGCAGAGCTTTGGATATTATGTTTGTACATTCGTCAAGACAGACGATATACTATTATGTTGATTAGATAAAAGAGGTGAAAGGACCAATATTGTACGTAACAGCAAAGTTTTCAAAATATTGATCCGCACACGTCAACTCTGTGATAATGATCCTTGTCACTGTCGTATGAGTATACATGTATAGTACTATCGTGGCAAAATCATGTCACTATCGTATCAAGATCGTGGCTGATTCGCGTTGGTTTTTTTTTCTATTCGCGTCACATTCTTGGCGCATTCGCATTACATTTGTGTCAGATTCCTTCTTGTCGGGGCTCTATCGTGCCTCATTCTCTTCCACATGGGGAACAAGAATGCACGCGAATTTAAAAGGGGTAGGGGGCTTTGGAAATTTAATAATTGTTTACTTACAGATAAAGATTATGTTAAAAAAGTTAAAGAGAAAATCCATGAAACTAAATTACAATATTCTGCAAATAATGATTCAAACCAGGGGTAAACAGATTATACAATAGATGCAAGCTTGCTTTTAGAAATGATTCTTTTGGAAGTAAGAGGGATCACAATATCTTATGCAAGCTATAAAAAAATTTCAAAATGAAACTGAACAAAAGCTTCTGAAAGAGATAGAGGAGATTGAACAAAATAATCCTAGAGTAATAAATTATCAACAATTAGAAGAAAAGAAAAACGAACTTGAGAATTTAAGGAAAGAAAAACTTAAGGGATCTATCATTCGTTCAAAAGCAAAATGGGTGGAAGAGGGCGAAAAGCCTTCAAAATATTTTTGTAATATGGAATCTAGAAACTTTGTAAATAAAACTATAAAAAAGGTAGAATTGCAAGGTGGTGAGACGATATATGAACAAAAGAATATACTAAAAGAAGTAAAATCTTATTATCAAAATTTGTATAATAGTAAAGAGCATGAACTTTTTGACACTGATATTGACTCTATTTTTGAAAACTCAGACATAAACATTCCAAAACTTAACCTAAACACAGTTGAAAACTTAGAAAAAGAAATTACCACCTCCGAAATTCTTTCAGTCCTTAAGCAAATGAAGAATAATAAAAGCCCCGGTAGCGATGGCTATACGACAGAGTTTTTTAAGTTTTTCTGGTTAGACTAAAAAGTAATTATCACAGATGCTATAAATGATGTATTTCATAAAAAGAAACTTCCAATAACACAGCGACTCGGAATTATAACTTGTTTACTAAAATCAGATAAACCACGGCAGTTTCTCAAGAATTGGCGGCCTATAACCCTTCTAAATGTCTTCTACAAGCTAATTTCAGGATGCCTAAGCAAAAGAATAAAAAGTACCCTTGATAACTTAATATCCACTTCTCAAACAGGCTTTCTGTCGGGCAGATACATAGGGGAAAATACCAGGTTCATTTATGATATTATGTCTTTTACAGAACAAATGAAAATTCCAGGCCTTCTTGTTTTAATAGACTTTGAAAAAGCCTTCGACTCCATAGCATGGTCTTTTGTATATAAAGTTCTTAATTTTTTCGGTTTTGGTGAATATATTACTCAATGGGTAAGAATATTAAATACTGACATAAATGCTTCTATTTTACAAAGCGGATTTCTCTCGGAACAAATAAGTATTAAACGCGGCTGTAGGCAAGGCGATCCGGTAGCGCCGTATATTTTCTTATTATGTGCTGAAATTCTTTCATTAATGATCAAACAAAATAAAGACATTACAGGCATTACTATAAATAATTCAGAACATAAAATATCACAGTACGCAGACGACACTTCCCTTACATTAGATGGGTAAAAAAAGTCTCTATTTGAAACACTTGAATATTTTTCCAATTTATCAGGTTTAAAAGTTAACACATCTAAAACAAAAGTAATTTGGATAGGGTCTAAAAAGTTTTCAGATCAAGTTTTCCATCATGCAAGATGGAAATTAGACTGGGAGGCCACAACTTTTGATTTACTAGGTATTCACTTTTCCGTTAATTTAGGTGATATGGTACGTCTTAATTATAATATTCAATTACCCAAAATTAAAGCTCTTATAAAACAATGGAATAGGAGAATACTTACTCCAATTGGGAGGGTCACAATTTTAAAAAGCTTAATTATTCCAAAATTGAATCACCTTTTCTTAGCTCTTCCAAGTCCCAAACAAGATCTTATTAAGGAATTAGACAGAGAATTTCATAATTTTGTTTGGCATTCAAAATGTAATAAAATAAAAAAAGATGTAATACACAAAGTAAAGGAGGAAGGGGGTCTGAATATACCTAACTTGAAACACTTTATTTCATCACTTAAATGTACATGGGTGAAAAGGCTTTTTAAGGGTGATCAGTTGTGGTATAATATTTTCAAAGAAAGTTACGGAGAGAAAATCATAGAACATCTTGCAGATTTTGGGGATGAATATGTTCTTAATCTTTCTAAATCATCTTCAAATAATTTTTGGAAAGATGTCTTTGATGAATGGTACAAAGTCACCAAAATGAATGATAATCTATCAGATGACACCTTAATACCTATTTGGTACAATTCTAAGATAAAAATAAATCATGATACTATAAACATTGAAAACTGGTATAATAAAGGTATAAAGATAATTGATGATTTTATCGATGAAGAGAGGAAAATACTAAAAAAAGATGATTTTGCAGAAAAATTTAATCTTAATGTAAACCATATGCAGTACAATAGTATCTCAAGTGCCATTTCTAAATTTCTAAGAACCATTCAATTTGATGCTTCAAAATATTGCAAAACTTTTTCCCCATACATTCCTCATCCTTTGAAATGTGTTTTTTCGATTCATAAATGTTCCACATCTATTTACAAACTTCTGAGTTACACAACTCTAACACCTACAGGGATTTTAAAATGGAAAAATGAAATACCATATATTTCTGAAAGTAGATTAAAAAACTCTTTTAAGACTTGTTTTAAGACTACTGATGACTCCTCAATTCAATGGCTGCAATATAGAATTTTGCATAGAATTCTTGCCACGAACTCTTATCTTAAGAAAATAAACATCATTTCATCCGATTTATGTTCATTATGTAATATTGAAATTGAAACTATCAGTCATATCTTTTTATATTGTTCTTGTACTTTACCTATTTGGAATGCATTCAGTCTTCTTATCTACAATAAAACTTCAAAAAGAATAGGTTTCAATATTGAGAATGTTATATTCAGAGAAGAGTCAAATATCAAGAACATTGCTATTAATTTTATAATTCTCAATGCAAAAGAATATATTTTCAAATGCTTTAAGTAAAAGAAACATCCATCTCTGCATGAATTACTGGTGCATCTTAAATTTAAGATTGATGTTGAAAAATGTGTCGCTTTTAGAAAACAAAAAAGTAGAAAATTTAATGAAATCTGGGGAGAATGATTACATGTATTTGATTAAGTTTGCCATAATGATTGCTTGACTGCTAAAAGCTTTTTTTGTACATGTATCACCAGTTTTAATGTAAAACATTTATAAACTATATTACATAAACTGTTTTTATACAACTTTCTTTATATACTGGTAATATAGTAATGTTTGCATGTGACACTATTTTGTCTATTGTGTGTGTATTTTTTCTGTATTTTTGTTTTTTGTTTTTTGTTTTGTTTTTTGTTCTTTTTTTTGTATAGGAGTGTATGAAAGGGTGTGTATGTCTATCTGCTCTAACTTTTCTCTTTTGAAAAGTTATACTAAAAATTGAATTATATGTTATCTACAAATGCCTATAAATTGTGAATAAAAAAAAAAAAAAAAAAAAAAGAATGCACGCGAATGTGAGGAGAACGCGCTGCGAATGGAGGAGTATGTAATGCGCATTTGCCGTGGGTCTGATGCGAATAAAAATTCAGACACGAATGTTTTAAACAGTTTGAAACATTCGCGTCGGTACCTTGAACAGAGGAAGATATAGAAGAATATGACACGATTGTGACACGATGGAAACAGAATGCCTGCAATTGAAAGGATAATGTGCTGCGATTAAACCAAATCACGTAATTGTAGCTCTATCGCCTCTGCATTCGCAATAGTGGAGACCCAGCTCAATAAATTGTTAATACGGAAATACGTCGGGGAAAAGTATGTCAAATGTATATAGAAGTTAAACTTGATCATGTCAGAATCCCATCTTTATAAATCAACACATACAACACCAGGACTGTTACTGCGAGGCGATGAATTATTATTCCGTACATTGTAATCCTATTACCCTTCCATCCCCTCTCAGACGCTTGCAGGATCAAATAGGTTCTTATGTATCTTCCCGGCAGTAACTGTATACTCCAGCAGGGACCAATTCAGAGACAACGGTTTGATCAAAAGTCACATGAGAAGATTTTCTGTAATTTACGAAAATGAAATACGATCGGATAGAATTGCATCAGAAAAGATGTCTTAACACTTAACATATTCTACATTGTCCATAATTATTTCAACACATTTGAATACTATACAAGACAGTACCACTGATGTCCATAATTGACTGAATTACAGTTACTAGGTGTGTGTTCCTGCTCAGAGGGCAGAAATAATATTGGACAATTCATAAAAGAGGATTTTGATACTTCTATATTGGTAAGAATGTGCACAAAAGTGATACATTGTGATAAATCCCTATTTGTTTATCGATATTAACACCAATTCTCTGTAAGCACCAGCAATTTAGTACCGGGGTCTGGAAACGCCATGCCACAGATCCTAACGACATATATTCAAATGAAAGGCCATAACGAAAACATTTCAAATTGATGAAAAATTACTCATAGTCATGATGGTTGCCATGGAAACGGATTGTAAATACTAAGAAAGTGCAATTTAAAGCTTTTTTTTAAGACATGCAGGATCTTAAAAAGACATTCTGTAATGATAGAACCATTACATGAAGGGAAACATTAAAGAGTTACCAAGAGTTACCAGGGCAACAAATATGCTATTTTCTGAAAATAGTTATTTGTCATTTTAAACTGAAGTAATGGAGAATGGCGATGTTTTTAGGAAGTTAAAAGTTAGAACTAATCAGATTGCAATCAATGACAAGTATTTGTTCTTTGTTGCCAAAGTAACGTGGAGAATATCCAAGGAAAAAAGTACTTATTCAAGTTCAGATTGCAGACCCAATTTCTGACGATATCGTAGGAGAAAAAAGACATGAAAAAGATTGATTAAATTACATTGTCTTAAGGTAATCTTTAGTTTTGATTAAAATAATCTCGCTCAATACTAAAAGAAATAAGTCGTTGCTAAGGAAACATATATATAAGATTTTGGCTTCAAACTTAAAATAGCCTTGTTTGTAAACTTGGATAAGGCCATTTTAAATCAAAATAATGAAATTAACGTTTTGCTGTAAAATCTTTAAGACTCCTATTTTCATGTCACATGCAGTTTTCCATCTTAACTTTATAAGATATTTAAGTTCAAACGATTAAAAAGTCACATACAAAAGTTTGTTTAGTTTTTTTTTTTTATCAAAATCAGTTCTATCAATTGAGTAATTTCTTATGGAATGAAAATAATGATTATAAAGTTTGAATTTTTGAATTCGACATTTGAAAAAAATGGGTACCATGGTAACGTTTACCCCACTTATTTTATCGAAGTTTTTGAAAAAGTTCATTGTATGTTACAATAAGATGTTATCACATTTTGGCAATGAAGTGGATTTTTTTATTTATCAAACTCAGAAAGTCAAATTTATCAATATTTCAAGCCCATGGAAACGGTTGCTATGAAAATTTAGGTCCTTGGTATCTTACTTATTTTTGTGTATATTTTCAGTTCTTTCAAATCATTAGATGAAATTGCTTATCATTTTACTCAAAGCAATGGAAAACAGAAAATAGAATCTTACATCTTAAAAATGTTTGCCATAAGAAGCAGTATTTCTTGCCGTGGTAACTATATTTATACAGAAAATCTGAAAAGATAACAAATATGGTTGAGTATCTTTTAGCCTCTATTCTTGAATTTTGAAACGATTGAAATTATGAATTATGAAACAAAGGAGTAGATCTCCAACAACACCAGGTTGCAGCAGCCACAGCAAAACCCCAAAACTCCCAATGCAAAAACACAAAGCAGACAAGCACAGAAAGAGACGAGACACAGTAAGGCTCTGAAATTGCTTAATTTTCATATTTTGGTATCTTGTTAGGTTTCGCTACGGTGGCAACCAAGTCACTTGGCAACGATGTGATGATGATTTTTATGCCTTGATTTTATTCCTACCCATAGATGAAATTTCATGAAAATCGGAATAACATGCGTTTCCAAAAATTGTTGCTGCTTACAGAGAAGTTGTGTTAAAAATTATATTTGATATGCATATTCGATAATTCATACGTTATTATCGGATACTTTCTCATACTTACTATATTGTAATGTCTTGTATTTGATTCATTCAATCTAGAAAGATGCATAAATAACCATATTCAAAATCAAGACAGTGCATTCATGTCAGATACATCTTTCCATGCAAGTAATAGCCTCTGGAAACAGAAAGAGGGAAATAAAAGAACATAAATTGAATGTTTTATTATTCTATAAGGATTGGTTTGTATTCTATATGTTGTTCAAAATTTCAAAGCCTAAACATTCTAGTATGTTGCTTTAGAAATGTGTTCCGGTCCAGAAAAGTGATTCTTTTGGGAGTTTGCTTCTTTTCATATGGTGGAGGTTTTTGTTTGTTTGCTTTGGTTCCTGTTTTATCCTGATTTTGTATGCCTTCGGTTTCTGATTTTCTGAATTATCGATTTTGTACATGGATATGGTCATTATCCATATTTGTCATCTAGAGACTATATTTGTCTGTGTACTATGATTTCTTTGTGATTATTTACCTATCAATTCCCGTTTGTGTTTGTACTATGATTTCTTTGTGATTATTTACCTATTAATTCCCGTTTGTGTGTGTACTATGATTTCTTTGTGATTATTTACCTTTTAATTCCCGTTTGTATGTGTACGAGGGTTGTTCGTAAAGTTCGTAGACATTCGCAATATTTCAGAAACGCGTGACAGTAACAGTACAATTTTCTCACAATACATTCAAGAGGTTAATCAATTAATACAATATCAAGGTTACTGAAAAAATATGTCATTTAGATAATTATCTTAAATTATGTGTTATATATAATGACGTTTAGCGGCGCAATACGAAAACTGAGATATCGACGTTTGTGTACACGCGCATAATTCTTTTATTATTTCTATAAGCGGACGCCGAGAAAGTCAATGTATATATTTATTATTCGACAGTAATTGAAAGTTATCATACTGAAATTTGAACTTTTTACGATGCATTGGTATTTAGATATCACTGTAACAAGAAGCACCATCAATACGTATGCGTGGAAATAATGACGTATTCCTGCATTTTTTTAAGAACGTGGAATTAATGATCTGTTATTCAGGCTGATACAAACTCCACAAAAGACATTACATATGAGAAAAATGGCTGTGAAACGAAAGAACATGTTTCGAGCGCACGACAATATGTCTTCAATTTGCAAAGAATATGATAATTTGATTAAAAAAACATTTAAAGAGGATGGTTTGGACTACCTGAAAAAGCAAAACCAAATGATCCATACGTTCTAAAATAAAAATCTTAATGCGTCTTCTGTGAACAGATAAAATAGGACCAGGGAATATATAATTTGAGCGCATGATTGCCTAGTTTATTCTGTATTATTAATTTTTAAGCCGATTGACATTATAAAATAAACGACTTATGCGCCAATATGATTTCAGATTTAAGTTGAAAAATGGTAAGTACTCCGTTATTTGCGTGGTGTTGCTTTGGACGACATTTACTGCGCCGCTTTCCGAAGTCACTCCTAAAGAAAAACACCGATTCGGAATTTCTTTCATAATTGATCGATTGCTTTAAAATTTGCACAATAAGAATATCCAATCTTAAGGAATAAATTAGTATATGAACAAAATGTTTGACGATAACGAAGTAAGTTTTATTAAACTTCTCTACGAATTTATCGAACAGCCCTCGTACTATGATTTCTTCGTGATTATTCACCTATGTTAATGCCCGTTTGTGTGTGTACTATGGTTTCTTCCTGTGGATGTTTTGGACATTCTAACGTAGGTCCTAAGGCTATCCTTAAAGTATCGGCACTAACCCTCTGCCGGACAAAGATCCTGACACACCAGGGTGTTAAGCCCCGGTCACACTGCACTCCACGTCCAAATCACGTTCAAATATCTGCTGGACGTGGTCGTACATGTGTACGTGGTAATTTTTGCCATGATTGTGCTTTGTACGGGATATGACCGCCGGCGGCTGTTTCACTGCTGAAACACTGCCTAACCACGTCCAAACACGTCTAAGGCTAAAAGCGTTCGTGATAAGACGCTTTACACACGCTATTACCCGTGATACCAACGCGGAACACCCGTCGAATGACCGTGGTCTGGCCGTGACAGACGGCTCAAGCTTTCGCGTCTTACTGCGTCTTTCCCAAGTCTTAATCACTACCGGAACACGGATTATCACGTGTGTTTCGCGTGCGTTGCACGTCTTTATCACGTTCACTGGCCGTGGTTGTCCGCGGAATAAAATTTTGAGCAATTCAAAACTTCTTTCTGCGTCCAACACCGTTCAGATTTTTACCGCGTCCTATCACGTCTTCAAATCGTCTGTAGCGCGTATAAAAAGCGAACAACAACGTCTGTTTCACGGGAGACCTTTTTTGGACGCGTTTTGGCCGTGATCAAGCCGTAAAGCGCAGTGTGACCGGGCCTTTAGATCTTCATCGTCCTTCAGGAGCGGATCACAACAATGAAATAGACTATAACCTGAATGTTTGTATTATCATTATGTATGTGTTTGTTCAAAAATGTAGGACAATCGGGATATGATTTTTTCCAAATGTGGGACAATCGGGATTAAACCAATAAAATTGGTACTATAGAACATATATTTTAATATTGACAAATTCAAAGGGGCGAAAGGGGTCAAAAGGCGATGTGATCAAGCAACTTAGATGCAAGATTTTAAAAATACTTCAAAATTGTCACAGAATTTTGAAAATAAGCTTCTTCAAATTACTTCAAAAGGACAACGTCTGTCCGGAAACCGTTCTGACACTAGTATAGCTCATGGCCATACTTCTTTTTTAATCATGACAGTATCACAAAAAAAAGTTTTTGCGTGTGATTGTTAAAAAATATGAAAGGATGAAGATGCAATCAATGACAGTTATGAAGTAACATAAAATCGGATATGAAGGTGTCTGATAATTGTCCGAATTGTCACATTCCTATGAAAACTAAGAATTAATGGAGTTTTAGAAATAAATGAAATAAATATCAATATTTGTCATACTAATCAATTTGAAAATGAAAATGCCTATTGTAAATTGTTGCTAGAACGTAATGTGATAACAGTATATGACTCCTCTTTTCATTGACATAAAATCTTTTCATCACTATTTTGCATACGTTTCGAAACTAATGTTCTGTACAGATACAATTTAAGTACATGTATATGCTCTTTCAGTTGAAATGTGCAATTTCTGAACTATAATTACAAATCTTGATCACGTATGAAATCTATGAAATACGGCATACGGAACTAATCCTTTAGAATCCATAAGTCTTAGATTGTATTTATCGATAGTATATTCATATTTATTATTTTCAGTAGTTATCCCATTCAATTAATGAAATTCCTGATGCAAAGAAAACCCTTGATTTATTATATCTAAGAACATTTAGCCATGCAGAAAAAAGTTAACAAATGGGGGGGGGGGGGGGGGGGAGGTTGTCTCTTATGTATCGTATTTGATCATATTGATATCATTTTCAAAAGTGTAACAAAAAACACAACAATAAAATAGACTATAACCTGAATGTTTGTATTATCATTATGTATGTGTTTGTTTAAAATGTAGGACAATCGGGATATGATTTTTTCCAAATGTGGGACAATCGGGATTAAACCGATGCAGGGGGGGGGGGGGGGGGCGTTAAATTGAAAATGAATAATTAAATATGACCAAGACAAATATGTTTGGTGACGACGTGAAAAATTTGCTAGAATATTTGTAGTATGCACATAGAGTAATATTCCATGTATAATTGGTATTTTTAAAAGATTTTTGAATGTGTAGTAAGACAATAAGATAAAAGATAAAATAGAACCGCTGCATGTCTTCTTTTAAAGATTCACAAACTTTACACACATTTAGTGCAAAATTAAATTAAAAGAAAAAAGACTTTTGACACTTGATCTTGAATATCAACAGGATGTCTTTTAATTGGAACATCACAGACATTGTTAAAATGTAGAGAGTTATTTGTTAAAGTTGGAGAAACTGTGATAGAAAATGTGAAATGTGCAATACTTTTAGGTGTTTATATTGATGAATGTCTTACTTGGTCCTATCATACAGATGTTTTATGCAAGAAATTAAGCCAAAAAATAGGTGATTTAAAGAGGCTAAGTACTTTTATGTCCAAAACGGCATTACTCAAAATTTATAATTCTATAGTTTTTCCACATTTTAATTATTGTTGTACTGTGTGGCATAATGCAAAGAACAAGACACACATAGAAAGGCTTTTTAGATTGCAGAAGAGGGCAGCAAGAATCATGTTAGATATAAAAATACCTAGGTCTGTGTCAACATCTAGTTTGTTTGAACATCTTAAATGGATGCCTGTCTGATTACTTTATTTATAGAGAGTCTATTCTTGTTTTTAAAGTTTTACATGGGGCTCACACCTGAATATTTGAATGTTTTTAGCTTTGTAAATGAAATACATACAAGAAACACAAGACAGAGAGCAGTAAATCTTATTTATGTCAAGAGAGCAAGAACAGAATATTTTAGAAGATCTTTTATCATTTCGGGTGCATCTTTATGGAACTCTTTACCTGATTTTATTAGAAACTATACAACATTGTCATCTTTTATAAACGGGTATCTGAAGCATTACTTTGACAGGACCACATTGGAAACTAGTTCATTTTATAGCTAAATGTGCTATCCTGTATAAATAAAGGAAATAAATAGATAAATGAATAAATAAATAACAGGATTCATGGTCTTCCAATGTTAATAGATTGAAGATGATTCTGTGATGATTGCTACGTCTCCAATGCCTTTTGCAATTCTGTGATGATTGCTACGTCTCCCATACCTTTTACAATTCTGTGATGATTGCTACGTCTCCAATGCCTTTTGCAACTCTGTGATGATTGCTACGTCTCCCATGCCTTTTACAATTCTGTGATGATTGCTACGTCTCCCATGCCCTTTACAATTCTGTCATGATTTCTACGTCTCCCTTGCCTTTTACAATTCTGTGATGATTTCTACGTCTCCCATACCTTTAACAATTCTGTGATGATTGCTACGTCTCCCATGCCTTTTACAATTCTGTGATGATTGCCACGTCTCTCATGCCTTTTATAATTCTGTGATGATTGCTACGTCTCCCATGCCTTTTACAATTCTGTGATGATTATTACGTCTCCCATGCCTTTTACAATTCTGTGATGATTGCTACGTCACCCATGCCTTTTAGAATTCTGTGATGATGGCTACGTCTATCACGCCTTTTACAAGTCTGTGATGATTACTACGTCTCCCATGCCTTTTAAGATTCTGTGATGATTTCTCCCATGCCTTTTACAATTCTGTGATGATTTTTCCTATGCCTTTTACAATTCTGTGATGATTTCTCCCATGCCTTTTTACAATTCTATGATGATTTCTCCCATGCCTTTAACAATTCTATGATGATTTCTTCGATGCCTTTTTTAATTCTGTGATGATGGCTACGTCTCCCATGCCTTTTACTGTGATGATGTCTACGTCTCCCATGCCTTTTACTGTGATGATTACTACGTCTCCCATGCCTTTTTCTTTGATGATTACTACGTCTCCCATGTCTTTTACTGTGATGATTTCTCCCAAACAATTTACAAGTTTCTTAAGCCTCAGTCTATAGCGACCTTTAACTATTTTCCTTACCCATGAAAGTTAATAGAGTTCATTCTCTTTTCTCTGAGAACATTCGTGGGATATTAAATTTTTCTGCGATGATAGCTTTGTCTCTATGCTGTTCAAAGGATAAACTAGAAGTCTCTGACAAGACTGAAGTTCCTGGTTGTTGAGTTAAATTCAACTTAATAGCAATTCTCTGTAACCATTTAAACAATTTCGGCACGCATGGTCTCCGATTTTCATGAAATTTCACACATAAGTAGGGATCAATGGAAAAAGGAAAATTTGACAAAAAAATTTATTTCTAGGTCATCTGGTTACCATGGCAACGGCCTTTAAAGTTGAGAAATTGGCAAAATTGAGCGAATTTGAAGCTCTATAATTTGGTCTATATACGACATTAATGGCAGATTTTTTATGCATCCTAAAGATTAGGACATAAGATTTAAAATAAGCTCACTAGTAGTGTCTGATATTGTGAAAAGGGCTGGTTACCATGACAACATAATTAGCTAATTTTGATATATTGATTTCAAAATGCTGTTTGTATTTTCCAATTTTCCTTCTTTCTTGATGGGTATATGATAAGGAAATAGAATTTATTTTATAAAATGAGCAAATTCAAGATAATCCCACTTGTTGCTATGTACATAAGTTACCTTGACAACGGTAACTATGGTCTATAATATTACTTATTTTGCAACTTCAGAGTCATTAAAAAAAATTTTTGCATCATGATGAACAGATAAAAATTGTTGGAAAATATTCAACACAAAGAGCTCTTTCAAAAACCGTGAAAAAGTTATGGGGAACATATGTTACCATGGCAACCATTTTTTATTATTTTTATAAAACAGTAATTATTAATCTCATGAAGTTCAAATTCAATATCAATAAAGATCAAGTAAGAATCTATCAAACTACAATAAAAAAAGTTTCAAATAATTAATGGTTGCTATAGTAATTTGGCCATACATTATAAAAATAAGCATTTTTTGTTGTTTTTCGAAGCCTTTTCTTCAAAAAACGAACTATACATACACAATCTTTTTTACATATACGGTAAAGCAAAGGCTAAACTTTATTTTAGATTTTGAAAAATTCAGATTACTTAACTTTTGATGCCCGTATCCAAGGACTCAAAGTGGACCTATTTGCAATTTTACACAATCGTTCCCATAGCAACGGGCTATTTCCAGAATATTTAAAAAAATTGTCTTTCATGTAATGAAAGATCTACTTGAATACATTCATTATTTTTCATCACTTTGAAATAAAATTCAATGATCTAGTAAAAAAGGACTCTAAATATTGTCCAAAATTGCTTTCATTTTTGCGATTTGAGGTCATGTTGCCATAGCAACGAACAGAAACTTTGTCCAAATGTGAATGCTTATGTTTTATTTGCATGAAAACCTCAAAAATGTAAGTAATTTATCATTGAATTTTGAAAAAATGCCAAAAACACTATTTTGATAGGGTACCTGTGCTGTTGTTATGGAAACATATAGATAAGACCATAAACCCAACATTATTATTACTTAATTTGAAAGAGCAATGATAGGTTACTGATAATTCATCAGTGTTTGTTTTAGATTATGCTGCATAAATGATATATGCGACTTCAAAAACGCCCAAAAATGCATTTTTCAATATTCAAAGTCCGTTTTCATGGCAACGGGATGTGACATTAAGAAAATTTTTAACAAATTTTTACTTTTGGGTCAGACTCAACCTTATGTACAAATTTTATCAAAATCTGAGGCATGCCGTGCCATTCGTCCTTCATAAAAGTGCAAATGCTTACAGAAAATAGCTATTAATGACACAACTATTTTCTAAGATCTTAGGGTCAGAGACTGATAAAAGTATATCAGATGCGCAAGCGTAACATTAGACGTAAGTCTAAGCATAATGCAAAAAAACTTTTTATCAATCATACTCTCTAAGAAATAGTTTCAGAAGAATAGTAGAAAATGACCACATCTATTTTCCAAGACCCTGGAGGTAATGGAAAATGGATGTGGTTATTTATCAACTACATTTTGTAATTATCTAGTTGATAATGAAACCACATACCCTTTACATACATGTATTATGCAAAAAAAAAAAAAAAACCACTCTATCAATCATACACTCTGAGAATTGGTGTTCACAAGTTTGCATAATATATATAGGAGAAAATGACCACACCGATGTCCTAAGAACCTGGGAGTCTGAATCTCAAACAAAACATAGGTACATATACATAACTAGAACATAGACCCATCATTTTGCAAAAAGAATTGACTTTGTATCCTTTATACTTTCTGAAAAATGATGACAACAAAATTACAATAAGGTATATAGAAGAACATGCTAAGACCCATGAAGTCGGGGACTGAGATGAAACATCAGGTGCGCAACTAGATCATAGACCTTTTATATTGAAAAAAGAATTAACTTTCCATCATTTATACTTTCTGAGAAATGGTAAGCACAAGATTACATATAGATACCATCATTTATACTTTATGTAATATGTTTATACTTTATGTAATATGTTTATACTTTATGCAATATGTTTATATCTTATGTATATATCATTTATACTTTATGTAAGATAACATATAGGAGAAAATGACCACACCCGTTTCCTAAGACCCAGGGGTCAGGGGCTCAGATGAAATATCGGTTGCACACCTAGATTATAGACCTTTTATATTGCAAAAAGAATTAACTTTCTATCATTTATACTTTCTGAGAAATGGTGGCCACAAGATTACATATAGATACCAACATTTATCATTTATACTTTATGTAATATGTTTATACTTTATGTATATATCATTTATACTTTATGTAATATGTTTATACTTTATGTAATATGTTTATATTTTATGTATATATCATTAATACTTTATGTATATATCATTTATACTTTATGTAAGATTACATATAGGAGAAAATGATCACACCCGTTTCCTAAGAAACCATGGGTCAGGGGCTCAGATGAAATATCAGGTGCACAACTTGATAATAGACCTTTTATATTGCAAAAAGAATTAACTTTCTATCATTTATACTTTCTGAGAAATGATGGTGACCACGAGATTATATAGAGTTATTTAGGAGAAAATGACCACATCTATTTTCTAAGACCATGGAAGTCAGGGGCTCAAACAAAATATCAGGTGCACAACTAGACCATAGACCAATCATGTTGCAAAAAGAATTAACTTTCCATCACCAACAGTTTTAGAGGACTTGAAACCACAAGAAATGTTTAACGGACGGACGGACGGACGGACGGACTCCGGACACAGGGCGATCGCATAAGCTCGACTGGTCATAGCGTATCTTATCATCCATCCCCCTGTGAATGATTGATTTTTCTCCTATATTCACAGAGTTGTACTCATAAAATGAGCAAAATGACTATCAGACTCTTTCATGGTCTTCTATGAAAGATACATTGGTTCCACCAGAGGGGTCTCAAAATCATGTAAAAGCCAAGGCTTGCCGAGGATGGAAACGATGTATCTTTCATAGAAGAACATGAAAGAGTATCTTTCTCTCATATCTAAGGACTAAAAGTTAAATCTGAAAGAAAAGAGATTAAATTTTAAAAATGTCAAATTGAACTTATATTAAAAAATTTTGCGATGTTCTAATAATTATTCAGCTTCCCCGAAAATGGTTTATTCTATAAAGATAAACTAGGAATATAAGGCTTTTCAAGATATAACTCAAGAAAACATTGAAAAACGATCTTAAAATCATAACGTCACAATAACGTAAACAATCGAAACAATAGCGTCACGTGATATGTGATACAGGTGTCGCTCATATAGCTGTATCTCATGGGCCTTCTCTGTAAATGTTTAACGTCTTCAAATTCATTAGCATCATTTCAGAGCAGATCAATTTACAGCATGGACCAGACATGCACGCTTCGGGTAAAAATCCCTCGTCAGTGATCCTCAATCTAAACAATGTAATATGACCAAAATCTGTGAAAATTATGTCCTGAATATACCGAAAGACAAAGCAAAATTGCTGGGATATGATGCTACAGGACCCAGGTTTTAGAAATTGTAAACAGAAATTTTCAAATGCGTTTGAAGAAACGACCAACCGAAATTGATCGAACTTGGCTACATGTGCCCTCGGGGACTCTTGGTCCACCAGCAGTGACACTAACCAAGTAGTACAAACACACGCGGGTATGAGAAAAAACTCAACCACAAGGGGTGGATGATAAGCTATACGTGTGACATCGACTATGACGTCATAAAAGACTGACGCGCTGATCAAAAGATGGCAGAAAAGTATAGGAAAACTATCATTTTTGACGTTTTTCAGACATAGGGAGAAAGTAATCAATCGCTGGGTGTTATCATTGACAAGGAAATCCAACCCTCTTGTCCGCGATTTGCTTTCGTCCATGACTCAGCAAGCCTCGTCGTGGTACAAGAAGATCCCGGACACTCGGGTTGGATTTTCTTGTCAATACTCACACCCGGTGATAGATTCTATTAGTCATATTTGCACTTTTCATGAGGATAACTCTGTGAATGTGGGAGAAAATTTTATTTTCCAGAAGTCAGGGATAAGATATAAGTCCATCAAAAAGAATCAAGACTGATCCAATGAGCTGGTAATTTACCATTTTCTTTTGAGCGCATATAGTATCAATACTACAATTTATATCTTCGATATTGATTTGCCTTTCTATGAAATGCTATGTTTTCCGGTCACGCGTATTATTGTTGCAGTTTTCAGTCCAATTGTTTGGGTGATACCCGATTTATTCCTATATGCAATGGACATGAATATTGGAACTATTACTCCCATATTCACACAGTTATCGGCGATAAGCTACATCTGCGAACGTTAACTGTGACGTCAGAGTGACGTACGAGTTTTGTCTTTTTAGTCTAGATCAAACATGACAGAATCACGATTGATAATGAATATTTTTGACGTCACAGACAAGGAAAAATAATCAATCACCAGGTGTGATAATTGACAAGGAAATCCAACCCACGTATCTGTGGTTTGCTTTTGTCTAAGCCTCTCCTTGATACAAAGAAATCCATGCAAATGTCCCATATTCGCCTCTTGTTAGTTGCTTGGTCCTACACGTGTCCGTGATCTTGATTGAAGAAACCCCTGTTTTTCTCTTTATGAAGATAACTTTGTTACCATCATCTCTTTTAATCACCATTCCCATCGTTACAGACACGATCTGAATTCCAAGGATTACGTATCAAAGATTTCTGCGTTGTATGCAAATAACCTACTTTTACAAGAATCAAAATGGGTATTTATGATATCAGAAAATAAAGGGGAAAATGGGATGAAAAATTAAACGAAGGACGTTTTGTCACGAGTTAACAGAATCTATAATGAATCTGCGCAGGGTCGGAGAACATAAGATCAAGCGGAGTTAATTCAATAAAGCGGCTATGACGATTTCTATGAAATTTGAGGTTATATAGAATATTGACTCTCCTTCACAAATCTAATGAAAATTTTCTAAAACTGAGGGGTATCAGTGGCGGATCTAAGATTTCACAAAAGAGGGGTCCCGAAATCATGCATTGAAGACAAACAGACAAACAAACAAGCCCCCCCCCCAAAAAAAAAGACCCCGCAGTACGCCAGTACATGAGATATAGGTCGTATAAAACTATGTATATTAAAGGACCTGAATTTTGAATTTTTGAATTGAAGAATTGAATTTTAAATACTATTCGGTAAATACGTAGGAGAGTCAGCGAAATTTTCGTATTGTTGGGACAAAAGTCACTAGTTATCCTTCTGAAGAGGAAAATCCTGATTAGCTCAATTCATAATGTCAGAAAAACTGGTGAACGTTAGCGATCCAGCGAAATTTTTAGAATGCTGACTTCAAAAGAAAGGATTTCCTTTACAAATTGTCTGAATTCGATCAATGTTTTTCAACTATGTTGCTCGAAAAGGGGATAAAACCATGGCTGCACTGCACTGCAGTCGCGGCTAGCGAAGCGAGCTAAAAAAAAATCATTGCTTCTAAATTTATGATTTTTCATTCGAGTTATATGCACAAAAATGGAGTATGACGTAACTTTCGACGGAAAAGGGGGTCCGCGCCACTTCTAAATCCGCCACTGGCTATTTCTCTGATGACATAGCTCTGTCCTTATCGGGTTCTTTGGTGGAAATTAGGTCAAATTTAGACTTTTGCTCTCCATAATTTCTTCTTTTTCGATCTTGAGCATCAGTTGAAACGCACCTGATGTCAAGATCAAAATAAGCTCCACCCGGACATATTTCAAAAGTGTTACGACAGATTGATCTCATAGATTTCACTCTTTATTATCTCAATAATACGGATACCTTCTTGACGAAAATTTCAAACCAATTTTTATGCACCAGACACGTGTTTCGGATATTAAATCCTCATTAGTGTTGCTTCCATAAGCCGTCAAAATCCATTTCAATAGCGGCTTCTGTTTTTTCTTTAAAAAAAAATTGTGCATTTATACGGTGGCCGTAAAGGGCCGTGTGAAAAATAAAAAATATTTCGTGGGAACGAAATAATATTGCGAGGGAACAAAATAATATTGCGTTGGAACGAAATAATATTGCGAGGGAACGAAATAATATTGCGAGGGAACGAAATAATTTATGCCTCTACGCATGCGTACACCGGAGAAAATTTAAGGAAAAATAGAAAGTATGTCATTAAGGAATTATTTGAAATAGGGGTTCTATTTCAAAGATCCGAAATCGAAGTTTATGGGGCATATCAGAATCAACCTGTCTGGTTAAAAAGTATAAAAAGAGACTTATTTTACTCTATGAAAGGCAGCCATGTCATACATTAGGAGTACTACACTTTTGTTAACATGATTGTAGAACAAGTGACCTTTTGACCTTGACCTTGAATATAGTATTTACATAATAGAAATAAAAACAGATTTCTTACATACTCTTCGTATTTATTCAGACATTCCAAATAAAAGAGTACTACATTTTTAACTTTAATTCTGGTCTACCAGTATTGAACTTCATTTTGGACTTTGACTTGGATCTTTTATTATCATATGTATAATCTATAATTGTGATTGAACATTTCCATGTACATGTATAGCACATATATACATAAGTCTGCACATGCGCAACAGGGAGAATTATTTCGTTCCCTCGAAATATAATTTCGTTCCCTCGCAATATTATTTCGTTCCCTCGCAATATCATTTCGTTCCCTCGCAATATTATTTCGTTCCCATGCAATATTATTTCGTTCCCTCGCAATACTATTTGGTTCCCTTGCAAGATTATTTCGTTCCCTCGCAATATTCTTTCGTTCCCACGAAAAATTTTTATTTTTCACACGGCCACCTTAAACATTTACAGAGAATGTGCGGCTCCAACATGCGTTAGCACAATCTCAAGGCAGTTTTATATTGTAAGTCTGACATTACTAAGTTGCCTGTTTTGGTTGACGAAGGTATTCAAATACATATGTATATTAACTTGTGAAAATTTAAAACTTACCATCCCACGGGCTTGCATTTTCATTATTGTAAAAATTTAACGAATCAATGGTAATTTGTTATGAGTTATCACATTATCATTCTTTGCTTTAAGATAAAGAAAACTCCTTTTTTCCAAAGGAAACAGACCGTGACGAAATTTGAATTCAAAAAATAATCCATGAATTTGGAGTTTTTCGCTGATAAATTATAACCAAACACCACTTAAAAATTGTTCGTGCCATTTTCGATCAGAATAAAGCTGAACAAATTTGTCTTCAAACGGCTGCATGCGCATTTCTACTGCGAGTAGCTTCCGTTGAACGAACATTATATATTTTTTTTTTGCTATTTCGGAAACTAGCCATTTTAACCATAAATATCATCGAAATTAAAGGAGTTTAACATCTTAGCACCATCCCTCCAATGCTATTTTGAACATAGATTTTATTTGGATATGCTACTGAATCGACCCTACAGGAAATTTGGAGCCGCGCACTCTCTGTAATGTAAATGTTAAAATCTAACTTCAAAAAATTAAAGAGGGCGCTACTGATATTACTTTTGGTGGCGCCGCTGAAAGCATCACTGATGAGAATTTAATATTCGAAACACGTGTCTGGTGCATGTAAATTGGTTTGGAATTTTTTTCAAGAAGGTAGAGGGTTGGACATTATTATATAGTTATGAAGGCTAAGTAAAAAGGCTAAGTAAAAACCCGACAGAAGTGCTAACATGACGATTCAGAACCACTGTACGCGTAATACATCCAAAAAACATTTTCCATCTCCAATATTTTTTAATTGAATCGAATTGAATTGCACGATAAATGTAACAACTTTTCTATTTTGCTTTTTAATAAACACCAGTTAATTTTAAGTTGAGAGACCAATTGAATTTTTCTTTTATAAAATTCTGTGGTATTTAAGGTGGAGCATCCCTCAGGTCTCAGATGCTAGTATTTCCAAAACAACAACTTTTACACTATTTTCATTTCCATATATTCAAAGCTTATGTTAGACCTGATATAAAAACAAAATATAATTCGTGGTTTCATGATTATACCGAGAACTTAAGCCGTTTGAACTTTAACATTGGACCCTATGGGAAAAGTAAGAAAAATACCTTTTTAGAGGTGATAAAATGTAACTATTAAATTTTCTTTTCCCAAAATCATATTAGTTTGATAATCTGAACAATAATCTGAAGAGAAAAAATAAGGTATCTAGGCAAAAAAACCTTATGTATACAAATATAGAAGAATTTTTTCTACCTATCATGATAATGATAAATCAATTAACAGGTAAAATTTAAGTGGTAAGTTTGACTAGAATGCATAGCAACTGCCGTCACTATAGAAAGAGAAAATATATACAACGGCTCAGAAATGGAAAATGTGTTATTTTGAAGTGGAATTCGACATGCTTGTCATATGTTGTTTTATTTAAAGATAAAAATAGGGAGCGGAGTAAATTCATTCAATGATTTCTTTGACAAATTGTTCAATCGGACAAATTGTGTATAGGTGACCCGTAATTTTTTGATTATTGATTAATAGCAAGCAAAATTGAATTGATGTGCTCATTGCATCTTTTCACTCGTCATTCCCGCCGACAGAGCACGGACTATTTTTACCTTCTTTATCGTACTCCCTTATGCTTTAGGAATCAATTTTCATACTAGTATACACATTCATATGTTTATTACTTAGGCCTCTGCCTAGCTGTTTTTGTGTCGCCTGCAAAGCAAAGCGACACTAATGGATCACTTTGTCCGTGGTCCGTTACATTTTGGATGTCACAACCAATAACTTTTGATTGGTAAGTTATAGGGCTTTGATATTTCACATGTGTATTCCTTGTGATAAGACCTTACTTACTTAATTAGTTACTTAATCCTCTTCACGCTGAGATGCCCATAAGGCCACAATTTAACCAACCAGAGATCGCCAATGTTATCTGTCTTTGCCAACATCTGCGCTTACCCCGGTTCCATCCTTCTGTTACTGATTCTATCCACGTCTCCTTGGGCCCACCCCCTTTCTCCTACCAGCTGGTGTCCAGCGCTATGAAACTTTAGAAATTGCTGTCTCTTCCATTCTATTTACATGCCCTATTCAGCCCCATCTTCTTCGTTTGATCTCTACAAACAGTGGTGTTGTTCCAGTGATCCGGTAGATGTCAGTGTTGGAAATGGTGTTTGGCCAGAAAATCCTTAGGATACGGCGAAGGCAACTGCGTTAAAAAAACATTTAACTTGTTGCTAATAAAATGCGTTACCTTCCAGGACTCCGAACCTTACAGGAGGACTGCCAATGCATTGCTCTTGAAGATTCTGAGTTTTGTAGACATCTTGATGTGTGTTGATCTCCAAACAATGTGTAATGCTACAAAGGCTCTTCTGACTTTTGATATTCTGATGTCTACGTCTTTCTCGGAATATCCTTCACTGGTGATCTTACTCCCAAGGTACACACATTCGTCCACTTCTTCCAAGACCATGTTGTTGATGGTGACTGTCTCCTTAAATGAAATGCGTTACCTTCCAGGACTCCGAACCTTACAGGAGGACTGCCAATGCATTGCTCTTGAAGATTCTGAGTTTTGTAGACATCTTGATGTGTGTTGATCTCCAAACAATGTGTAATGCTACAAAGGCTCTTCTGACTTTTGATATTCTGATGTCTACGTCTTTCTCGGAATATCCTTCACTGGTGATCTTACTCCCAAGGTACACACATTCGTCCACTTCTTCCAAGACCATGTTGTTGATGGTGACTGTCTCCTTAAATTTCCCAGGGCCATGTTGTTGATGGTGACTGTCTCCTTAAATCTCCCAAGGCCATGTTGTTGATGGTGACTGTCTCCTTAAATCTCCCAAGGCCATGTTGTTGATGGTGACTGTCTCCTTAAATCTCCCAAGGCCAAGTTGTTGATGGTGACTGTCTCCTTAAATCTCCCAGGGCCAAGTTGTTGATGGTGACTGTCTCCTTAAATCTCCCAAAGCCATGTTGTTGATGGTGACTGTCTCCTTAAATCTCCCAGGGCCATGTTGTTGATGGAGACTGGCTCCTTAAATCTTCCAGGGCCATGTTGTTGATGGTAACTGACTCCTTAAATCTCCCAAGGCCATGTTTTTGATGGTGACTGGCTCCTTATTTCTCCCAGGGCCATGTTGTTGATGGAGACTGGCTCCTTAAATCTCCTAGGGCCATGTTGTTGATGGAGACTGGCTCCTTAACTTTCCCAGGGCCATGTTGTTGATTGTGACTGGCTCCTTAACTCTCCCAGGGCCACGTTTTGATGGTGACTGGCTCCTTAATTCTCCTAGGGCCATGTCGTTGATAGTGACTGGCTCCTTAACACTCCAAGGGCTATGTTTTTGATGGTGAGTGGCTCCTTAATTCTCCCAGTGCCATGTTGTTGATGGAGACTGGCTCCTTAACTCTCCTAGGGCCATGTTGTTGATGGAGACTGGCTCCTTAACTCTCCCAGGGCCATGTTGTTGATTGTGACTGGCTCCTTAACTCTCCCAGGGCCACGTTTTTTATGGTGACTGGCTTCTTAATTCTCCCAGGGCCATGTTGTTGATTGTGACTGGCTCCTTAACTCTCCTAGGGCCATGTTGTTGATGGAGACTGGCTCCTTAACTCTCCCAGGGCCATGTTGTTGATAGTGACTGGCTCCTCATTTCTTGCATTGATCTTCACGAGTTTCATCTCGTTGATGCTGATGTTAAGTCCTATCTTTTTTCCAAGTAAGTCCATGATGTCTGTTTTGGCTTAAATGTCATGGTGGCGTTGACGGAGGCGAAATCGGGATCATCTGAGGATTCTATGAAAGTCGACTGTATTCTCCTACTGATGTTCTTTGTAGATTCCTTCATCAGCCAGGCAATACACATAATGAATAAGAGTGGCGATAACATACACTCCTGTTTCACTCCTGTTTTGATCCCAATGTGTTCCGTGAGTGTTGTACCTCAGATTACCTTTACACTAAAGTCAATGTATAGCATACTTATGAGCCGGATGATTTTATCTGGTATTCCATAGTGGGCTAGAACTCTCCATAGTGCTGGTCTGTTTACACTATCTGGTATTCCATAGTGGGTTAGAACTCTCCATAGTGCTGGTCTGTTTACAGTTTCTGGTATTCCATAGTCGGTAAGAACTCTCCATTGTGCTGGTCTGTTTACACTATCTGGTATTCCATAGTGGGCTAGAACTCTCCATAGTGCTGGTCTGTTTACACTATCTGGTATTCCATAGTGGGCTAGAACTCTCCATAGTACTGGTCTGTTTACACTATCTGGTATTCCATAGTGTGCTAGAACTCTCCATAGTGCTGGTCTGTTTACATTATCTGGTATTCCATAGTGGGCTAGAACTCTCCATAGTGCTGGTCTGTTTACACTATCTGGTATTCCATAGTGGGCTAGAACTCTCCATAGTGCTGGTCTGTTTACAGTTTCTGGTATTCCATAGTCGGTAAGAACTCTCCATTGTGCTGGTCTGTTTACACTATCTGGTATTCCATAGTGGGTTAGAACTCTCCATAGTGCTGGTCTGTTTACACTATCTGGTATTCCATAGTGGGCTAGAACTCTCCATAGTACTGGTCTGTTTACACTATCTGGTATTCCATAGTGGGCTAGAACTCTCCATAGTGCTGGTCTGTTTACATTATCTGGTATTCCATAGTGGGCTAGAACTCTCCATAGTGCTGGTCTGTTTACACTATCTGGTATTCCATAGTGGGCTAGAACTCTCCATAGTGCTGGTCTGTTTACAGTTTCTGGTATTCCATAGTCGGTAAGAACTCTCCATTGTGCTGGTCTGTTTACACTATCTGGAATTCCATAGTGGGTTAGAACTCTCCATAGTGCTGGTCTGTTTACAGTTTCTGGTATTCCATAGTCGGTAAGAACTCTCCATTGTGCTGGTCTGTTTACACTATCTGGTATTCCATAGTGGGTTAGAACTCTCCATAGTGCTGGTCTGTTTACAGTTTCTGGTATTCCATAGTCGGTAAGAACTCTCCATTGTGCTGGTCTGTTTACACTATCTGGTATTCCATAGTGGGCTAGAACTCTCCATAGTGCTGGTCTGTTTACACTATCTGGTATTCCATAGTGGGCTAGAACTCTCCATAGTACTGGTCTGTTTATACTATCTGGTATTCCATAGTGTGCTAGAACTCTCCATAGTGCTGGTCTGTTTACATTATCTGGTATTCCATAGTGGGCTAGAACTCTCCATAGTGCTGGTCTGTTTACACTATCTGGTATTCCATAGTGGGCTAGAACTCTCCTTTGTGCTGGTCTGTTTACAATATCTGGTATTCCATAGTCGGTAAGAACTCTCCATAGTGCTGGTCTGTTAACAGTATCTGGTATTCCATAGTGGGCTAGAACTCTCCATAGTGCTGGTCTGTTTACACTATCTTGTATTCCATAGTCGGTAAGAACTCTCCATAGTGCTGGTCTGTTTACACTATCTGGTATTCCATAGTCGGTAAGAACTCTCCATAGTGCTGGTCTGTTTACACTATCTGGTATTCCATAGTGGGCTAGAACTCTCCATAGTGCTCGTCTGTTTACACTATCTGGTATTCCATAGTGCTCTAGAACTCTCCATAGTGCTGGTCTGTTTACACTATCTGGTATTCCATAGTGGGCTAGAACACTCCATAGTGCTGGTCTGTTTACACTTTCTGGTATTCCATAGTGGGCTAGAACTCTCCATAGTGCTGGTCTGTTTACACTATCTGGTATTCCATAGTGGGCTAGAACTCTCCATAGTGCTGGTCTTTTTACACTATCTGGTATTCCATAGTGGGCTAGAACTCTCCATAGTGCTGGTCTGTTTACACTATCTGGTATTCCATAGTGGGCTAGAACTCTCCATAGTGCTGGTCTGTTTACACTATCAAATGCTTTCTGAAAGTCTATAAAGTTGACATACACAGTGGAGTTCCATTCATGGCTTTGTCCCACTATCTGTCTATGAAGTTGACATACACAGTAGAGTTCCTTTTATGGCTTTGTCCCACTATCTGTCTATGAAGTTGACTTACATAGTAGAGTTTCATTTATGGCTTTGTCCCACTATCTGTCTATGAAGTTGACTTACACAGCAGAGTTCCATTTATGGCTTTGTCCCACTATCTGTCTATGAAGTTGACTTACACAGTAGAGTTCCATTTATGGCTTTGTCCCACTATCTGTCTATGAAGTTGACATACACAGTAGAGTTCCATTTATGGCTTTGTCCCACTATCTGTCTATTAAGTTGACTTACACAGTAGAGTTCCATTCATGGCTTTGTCCCACTATCTGTCTATTAAGTTGACATACATAGTAGAGTTCCATTTATGGCTTTGTCCCACTATCTGTCTATGAAGTTGACATACATAGTAGAGTTCCATTCATAGCTTTGTCCCACTATCTGTCTTAATGCGAATATTGCTCAGAACATTATCTTCCTTTTCTGAATCATGATTGATTCTTCCTCACCATCGGTCAATGGCCCCTGAAATTCTGCTGCGGACAATCCTACACAAGATTTTGCTGGTAAAGGACACAGCATTTAATTTATCCCGTTCCAATTGTTACAGTTTGTGAGGTCTTTTTTCGGTAGTTTGACAAGACCTTTCTACACATACCATACTTTTTTTTTACCTGGAGACCTTGACCTGAATATTTGACCTACTTTTCAAAGAAATTAAGATTGGATATATCTTTTGATTTGTAAGTGACAGGGCTTTGATATTTCACATGTGTATTCGTCGTGACAATACATTTCTAAACATACCATAACTTTTGACCTAGATATTTGACCTACTTTTCAAAGAAAGTAAGACTGGCTTAATCTTTTGATTGGTAAGTGATACGGCTTTGATATTTCACAAATGTATTTCTTATTATGAGACTTACTATTTTACGTGGTGACCTTGACCTAGATTAATGACCCTCTTTTCATTATGACCATATCTTTTTTAAATCGGTAAGCCAGATGTTTGATATTTCACATGTGAATTTCATTTAACAAGACTTTCCTACTGATACCAATGATTTTGAACCAACTGACCTTGACCTACATATTTGATCCACTTTTTCAAAATCAGTAGCTTCGCAGGCAACAAAAGCATTCTTTGAATTGCTTTTTTATGAGGTCTCCTTACAGCGAGGAGGCCATTATACAGATTCGGGACCGCCTTATAACTAAACATATGGGAAGGTTGTGCGAACGTAATCAGAATAACTACACCATTCGCCACTAACGTGGTAAATACCCGTAGTAGCTTTCAAAAAAAGATTGGGCGATATCAACATTTATTTTATCTCGCAATCACTTTTTTCGTCGAAAAAGATTTTTAAAAAATGACTCTTAAAATAAGGAGTAAAGAGTAAAGTTATGCATGAAAATCACAAAAAATATCGTAAACACAATATAAACTTGTGTTGATAATTCTGAAAAGTTAGAAAATAGGTACGCCTACACTAAACAACTATAGACTCGATATTCGTCATTGTCAATTATAACTTACTTAACCCGTAGAAAAAATCAATTTATAACACAAATTAACTTGACCAATCAAAAACCGTTCTGTATATTCGCGAGAAAAGAAACGCAATGAATGCGGAGAGTTGCGATCATAAGAATTTTGGGGAAATTCGGGGAAACGTCCAAAAGGTTCCCATTAAATTTTGAGACTACGCAAAGTCTTGTCGATTTTTTATCGCTCATTTATTTCAGACAGTGGATGTATTTTAGATATTGTTTTCATTTTCGTGCATGAACATCGACGACGGGTGTGGTTATCCAGACAGGGAATACTTACTCCCGGGCACCTGGTCCCACCTCTAGCTTCCTATGGGTCCGTCCATGCTCAATTTTATACTCTATTGTGAATACTGTTGAGATTATCGTCAGGATTTTCTTAAGGTGGCTCAATAATCGAAGAATTCTTTGTCAGAGGAAAACAATTTTTTTGTGTATTTAACATTGGTATCAGATGATTTATATTTGTAATTAAGAAAACATATCATCGTTCATTTGATTGACCAGTGGTCCTCTGAATATACACATGTAAACCAACTGCGAGATCTGTCACAACACAATGAATTTTGATAGATAAAGACATGATATATTGATAATAATTCCAGATTTAAACCATTCTTGTAATAATTTTCAACATAATATCATCGAATATGTATATTTCTTTATAGATAATGCGTTCAAAGGGTGAAATAGCTAAACTGTTCCAGAAAAAGGACATTTTATGTACCCCCCCCCCCCAAAAAAAATGAGAATTTAAAAAAAAAGTACTCAGTACCCTTATTTGACATCAAAGTGATAATGAGTCTTTGTCAGAAGTTATTTTCTTATACATTTTTTTCAATGACAAACTCTGTCCTTCGAAAAAAATCATAAAAAAGTACATGTTATCATTCATCCTGATTTAAAATACTTGGTTGTCATAGTAACGATTTTGTAAAACTTTACAAGTCAAATTAAAATGCCCCGTTCCCGTAGTTGACATTATAATGATGAAAATATTTGTTAAAAGCTGTTATAATTGACATATTTATCAAGACCAGACTCTAATCTTTTACAAAAGTACACGACATTCCGCTTTACCTTATTTCCATATTGTACAAATCTACTTGGTTTACGCCAGAAGGAGGACAGACGTCGGACGGACGTGCTATGACAATAGCTCAGGTGAGGTAAAAATCAGATATTCCGAGTCGAGATTATTCTTTCCCAACATTCAGCGAAAGTTTCAAATTCTGGCACAAGGAAGAATACTTACACAACTATGATCATCGAAATGAAAAAAAGTTTACAATTTGTCGAAAAAATAAACAAGAAAAGGGAAGTAACGTGTGTAATTCTGAATATCCCTGGTCAAGCGTTATTCGCCCTTTTCCTTTATAAACTCACCTTTCGTGTTTTGTTAGTGTCAATTAAATGAGTTTTGTCAAAAAAGTTCAAGTCAAAGCTTAAAAAAAAAATAGTTCAAAATTTAATTTCTGGTTCCATGAATTTATTTAGAGATACAGAAATATGAATAAGAGAAATAGACCTATTTAGTAAACGGAAGCGTTTTTAGATATTTTGACGTTCCATGTCAATAAGTGGACGTCAGTCACCTCCCTCGTTCTCGATAATGCGTGCAGTAATCTGTAAAATGGATATATCTTTGAACAAAGCAGGGTTAAAACAAAAATTCATTCGCTGAAACTTTTCAAGTAGGGAAACTTTATTCGATAACATCTCGCTGAAAAGCACGAAAGTTGACAAAATTGAAGAAAAAATCGTTTAACCAAAGATTATTAGAGAAACAAAATTTGAAATATCTTATCTTTGATATCGCTAAAATCTCCAAGAAATCTCCTGTTTGATCATTAACTTAAATTTACCTTCTTGATTTTGATCCCAGGCAACAAGCTGTTGAATAACCGATGAAGACGTTTAAAAACGATATGTTTACGGCGGTAGTCAGGGCGCGCCTCAATTGCGGGATATTTTTGTATATATATAAATTTAACGATATTTTTGACTAAATATTTATTACACTCAGATTGTAGATGATAATTTTCTGGTTTCATCGATACCAAACTTGTCGAAATCTGTCAAGAAACAAGCGAATTACGGAGGAGTTTGAAGGCGGAAAAAAAGGCCACATATAAACGTAACGTACTGATATCTGATGACGTCAAACGATTATTGAGCCTCCTTAAACTCATTTGTTGCATTTATCAATTTGTCTTTGGTAAGAAACAAACAATCAACATGGTATATATATCCTCAACGAAACGGCACAGTGGGCTAGGCGGTGAGAATCTTTTAGCCCACTCGCATTCAAGTATAGATCCGAAGCATTGTCATGACAACCATTCCTATCCCCTCGTCCTTTATTTGTTACGGCATAAAAAAGAATCGGATACCAATGGTGGAAGGTATTACATCAAATCGATGTAAAAGTAAGCAAGCACTTTTTCAACATTAAAAGTTCTCCAACATTTTTGTCAGTTACGATCCAGTGTATGTGCTTTTCCACTAGTCATGAAAATGCTGATTTCTTGTTCATATTGCAGTATTGAATCAGATGAAAATCAATTCGGAAAAACCTCGAATTTATTGACAACATCTACAAATCTAGACCAATTAAATCGGCGTAGGTTGTCAGTTGGTTGCGTTGTTTAAAGTTTAGATTTTATGTTATGATGTCGTCGTTTTGGTCATTCTTGTCCCTGTTGCTGTCTCCTGTTTTCTTATGTTATGATGTCGTCGTTTTGGTCATTCTTGTTCCTGTTGCTGTCTCCTGTTTTCTTATGTTATGATGTCGTCGTTTTGGTCATTCTTGTTCCTGTTGCTGTCTCCTGTTTTTTATGTTATGGTGTCGTCGTTTTGGTCATTCTTGTCCCTGTTGCTGTCTCCTGTTGTTTATGTTATTGTGTCGTCGTTTTGGTCATACTTGTCCCTGTTTCTGTCTCCTGTTTTTTATGTTATGATGTCGTCGTTTTGGTCATTCTTGTCCCTGTTGCTGTCTCCTGTTTTTAGGATACTTCCTTTCAGGAAGTCTCCTTATGTTATCGTAACAGTTGAGACATTCCCGATTTGGAACAAATCCATACGACTCAAAATATAGTGCTTTTTCTAATTTAGGAATTTGCTGTCTGACACATGCAAGATCAAGATAATCCTCCTTCTTGAGAAAAGTTTCAATTGCATAGGAAGTAAATGCATCATTAAAAAATCAACTATTCATTTCTTGCTTTCACTGCTCGCCGGTGGCGTAGTAATATAGTACTTCTTTTAACTTATACAATTTAAGAGTTTTCTTCCCTATGTACATGATGTATAAGATAGGATAAGATAAGATATGCTTTATTACCTAAAGAAGGGCCCGTAAGGGCATGACATGAACATTACAAGATACCAGTAACAATTAAGGAAATGAGTATTAAATAAATATTATTACAAGCAGTTGCAAGCATTTCAGATTTTCACTCTTTGGTACATGTGAATGTCTCTGATGTCACAAAATCAAGATATATAGAAATACTTGATAATTTTAAGCAAGATAATGCTAGATACTGAGACAGTAATTAATGGAGTGAACACATTGTAAAACGTAGTGGGAATGCAGGGGTCACCACGAGACGATGCTACAGGACAAATTGTCCACATGTGACCACTGCATAATCACCAGATCAGTAATGGAGTGTACACATGGGATAAAATGGCAGGAATGCGGAAGTCACCATGAGGCGGTGCTAAAGGACAAGTGATCCACATGTGACCACCGCACAACTACCAGATCAGTCCATGATGAGAAAAAATATGACATGACATGAACATGACAAGATAAGAAGGAATCAAGTAATAATATTACATGCAGTTCCAAGCATATCAGATTTTCACTCTTTGTATATACCGAAGAGAAACGAAAGTAGATACGAAGCATGATCTTGTTGAAAGAAATAGGAAATTCTGGTACTTAAAATGAGAATTTTTGGAAATCACCAGTAATAATAAACTTAAAGTTACGCTGGAACTACATTTAACCGCTCTTTTATCATATATTGTAGAGTGTAAGTAATTTAAACATGCATGCATGGTCTTAACGTCTATCTAGTTTCTATTTTAAACATGCATGCATGGTCTTAACGTCTTTCTAGTTTCCAAATGGGTTAATTTTAAGACACTGCTCCGGGTTTAAGTCGTCAGAATAAAATGTAATTTAGAGTATACCACTTATCGTAAATATAAACAGTTTATAAATTACACAGGCTGCCGATGTTTATCTATTTAAAAAATAAAAACCAACCTTTTGTTGTTTTATATCATACATACTTTCCCTGTACGTATGATAAAAAACAACAAAAGGTTGGTTTTTATTTTTTAATAGATAAACATTGGCAGCCTTTGATAAATTATGCTGTTTATAGAACACGATGAGCTCATAGAAATGAAAATGATTAGCTTCACATGCATATGCATCCTATGTATAAAAAAAATCATCATCAATTCATCATTACATAAACAATAAAATTATTCAACATTCATCAGTGCTGACTATAAATTTTGAATAGAAGTACATTGTATCGTTCAGGACCTTCAGTCCTTTGATTTTATGTTATGATGTCGTCGTTTTGGTCATTCTTGTCCCTGTTGCTGTCTCCTGTTTTTTATGTTATGATGTCGTCGTTTTGGTCATTCTTGTCCCTGTTGCTGTCTCCTGTTTTTTATGTTATGATGTCGTCGTTTTGGTCATTCTTGTCCCTGTTGCTGTCTCCTGTTTTTTATGTTATGATGTCGTCGTTTTGGTCATTCTTGTTCCTGTTGCTGTCTCTTGTTTTTTATGTTATGATGTCGTCGTTTTGGTCATTCTTGTCCCTGTTGCTGTCTCCTGTTTTTTATGTTATTGTGTCGTCGTTTTGGTCATTCTTGTCACTGTTGCTGTCTCTTGTTTTTTTATGTTATTGTGTCGTCGTTTTGGTCATTCTTGTCACTGTTGCTGTCTCTTGTTTTATAATGTAATGATGTTGTCGTTTTGGTCATTCTTGTCCCTGTTGCTGTCTCCTGTTTTTTTATGTTATTGTGTCGTCGATTTGGTCATTCTTGTCCCTGTTGCTGTCTCTTGTTTTTTATGTTATTGTGTCGTCGTTTTGGTCATTCTTGTCCCTGTTGCTGTCTCTTGTTTTATAATGTAATGATGTCGTCGTTTTGGTCATTCTTGTCCCTGTTGGTGTCTCCTGTTTTTTTTTATGTTATTGTGTCGTCGTTTTGGTCATTCTTGTCCCTGTTGCTGTCTCCTGTTTTTTTTTTTTTGTGTGTTATGATGTCGTCGTTTTGGTCATTCTTGTCCCTGTTGCTGTCTCTTGTTTTGCTTGTACAATCTATGTTTTGGCAATGAAAGAAAGAAAAAAGGCATAAGTGGAGTTCATTTTACATTTTCTATAATACGAAGTTAATTATCTGTTGTCTACTGTTTAAGACATTTCAATAATTTGGGAAATGCTTCCTTTTTAAATGTTGAATCGTTGTATTGATTGTCGAAATATTAAATGATTTGACAAAGATACTTAATGAAGCAGTGCGAGATTCAGGTGTCTCTGAGTTCCACAATATCCGATATCAAACCGCTTTTAGAGTAGATTTTTTCACAGCACATTCCGTTTTTGATTTCTGACATAAATTGTTAAAACGAACGGCACAGATTTATTTATTCCAGATTGAAAATTGAAATCAAATTATTTTGATATACATTTGTTACATTTTGGAATCTACTTGATATTAATTCAGCTTTCTGTCCCTGTACACGTACGTCTTAACCAATGGTAAAGACAAATAAATCAGTTCAGTTCCGAACATTTTAAACAAGTTTATGATTGACGAGTGTGACGTCATAACTAAAGGACTTTAGGCATATTATTTCTGAATGAAGGAATTTCAACGATTTTATGATATCCATATGAAAATATAGCATTCATGTCACTTAATCATTTTATGAAGGAAAATTAATAGGTCCGTGATGAAAATCAATATTTATGCTTATTTGAAAACTGGGTAAAAAAAATGCCGGAAATTTGTTGATGAAAATAGCACATTTGTAAAGAAAATACAAAAAGTGTTGAAATGCACTCATTTGATTTTTTAACAGGTTAGAAACTTTGTATAAAAGTAGAATTTGATAAAGTGCTACCTTAGGTACCAACTTCACCGATAATCAAACATTTTCTAGATTTTACACAAAAATAACGAAAATCATCCAAGTTAAGGTCAAAATTTTTCCAACCACACAGTAACACGTGCTCCAAGGGAAGGCTTTTCAAAATATTGAAGAAAGAGTATATGTCCGTGTTCAAATAAGAGGGAACAGACGCTCACAAATAGTGTGATTTTGTGGTTTTCTTGAAAAAGTGTCAGAGCTGAAAATTTGCCTTATTTTGGGTAGAATTTAAACAATTTATAATTTTTAGGTATTCATCAGCCATACCATATAAAAAGGCTTAAATCAATAATATTTCATACGTAAAACAAAATTCATGGGTAATTACTAACGTAAAAGAAATCCGAACAGTTAAAGAAGTACATCCACGTCAATTTTTACAGATATTACCGCGAAGCATTTTCTTACGCATACTTCATTCATTTTAGATCAAATTTTCAAATTTGACCGCTTTAATGTGTCTAATGAATTAAAGTCTTAGAAAGAGTAAGAAATGATACATTGGCCATAATAAATTGAAATATCTATAAAAGTCAAGCTAAAACAGGATATGCGCAAGAATAGTCCAAAATCGTGACCAATGACGCACCTTAAAGGCAACGCAGATAATATATCTGATATTTTCTTTTTATTAAGTAAACGATTCACAAAAAAAAGGTTCAGCAGGCGCAATCAGTAGAAATTTTAAAGTGAGTAAAGTTTTGTCCCAGAATAATTTCAAAACAGTATTTTAATCTTAGGGTGAGAATTGTCATAAGCGTTATCATTCTTCAATATATGCACAACCAATGTAATTCCCTAAGATGAAACTTTTGAAAGGAACGTGTATGCATTTCGCATGAAAACGCTCGTGCCATAATAATGCATGAAATGGTTAAGTACTCGAAACGTGCATTTCTGGTCCATGCTGAAAATATTTCTGTTCTTACATCGAAGACCTTTAACATCTAAAGTAACCACAGCGGCTGTTCATAATGCAGAATACAGCAGACAACTGAGCTGCATATATATATAGAACAAGTGTCATAATTTATGATTTGTTACGGGTATGCAACACACAGCAAGTACGTTTATTGTTTATTCTCTGTATGAAAAGATTGGAAAGCAAAGAGCGAAAGACGAAATTTTACATACATAGTGCAGAACAATCACAAAATGAGGAAAAATGTGGTTATCATTTAACTCAGTCTTCATTACGAAATTAAAATGAAAATAATAAACAAAATCATAATGGACGTTGAGAAAATTTAGGGATGGAAAGTGAAATCCTTTTAGAATAATCAGAAAACTGTCGGAGATTAGATGTCATTTTAAAACAAAATGTTTATTCAAGTAGGAAAACACACAAATAAAGATTATAATTGAAGGTTGAGCTGTATTTAGTGTCGGGTTTGATTGAGAATGGAGACAACATGTCCTGTATACTGGTAATTCATCTATTGAGAAGCTTTTAAACATTTAGACATAACAATGATTTAATTGGAATCGAAGTTTCTCGAAACTTCTCACCATTTGTAATACACGCCTACAACACAGATTAACTGAGGAATATATACTTGAGAGAAAGAAGGGATTTCCAACAAAACCCGGTAACAGACCCACAGAAAACATCAAAACGTCCCAAGTGAAAACACCTAATGTAGCAAGAGACACGAAAGGTCCCAAGTGAAAACACCTAATGTAGCAAGAGACACGAAAGGTCCCAAGTGAAAACACCTAATGTAGCAAGAGACACGAAAGGTCCCAAGTGAAAACACCTAATGTAGCAAGAGACACGAAAGGTCCCAAGTGAAAACACCTAAAGTAGCAAGAGACACGAAAGGTCCCAAGTGAAAACACCTAATGTAGCAAGAGACACGAAAGGTCCCAAGTGAAAACACCTAATGTAGCAAGAGACACGAAAGGTCCCAAGTGAAAACACCTAATGTAGCAAGAGACACGAAAGGTCCCAGGTGAAAACACCTAATGTAGCAAGAGACACGAAAGGTCCCAAGTGAAAACACCTAATGTAGCAAGAGACACGAAAGGTCCCAAGTGAAAACACCTAATGTAGCAAGAGACACGAAAGGTCCCAAGTGAAAACACACCTAATGTAGCAAGAGACACGAAAGGTCCCAAGTGAAAACACCTAATGTAGCAAGAGACACGAAAGGTCCCAAGTGAAAACACCTAATGTAGCAAGAGACACGAAAGGTCCCAAGTGAAAACACCTAATGTAGCAAGAGACACGAAAGGTCCCAAGTGAAAACACCTAATGTAGCAAGAGACACGAAAGGTCCCAAGTGAAAACACCTAATGTAGCAAGAGACACGAAAGGTCCCAAGTGAAAACACCTAATGTAGCAAGAGACACGAAAGGTCCCAAGTGAAAACACCTAATGTAGCAAGAGACACGAAAGGTCCCAAGTGAAAACACACCTAATGTAGCAAGAGACACGAAAGGTCCCATGTGAAAACACACCTAATGTAGCAAGAGACACGAAAGGTCCCAAGTGAAAACACCTAATGTAGCAAGAGACACGAAGGTCCCAAGTGAAAACACCTAATGTAGCAAGAGACACGAAAGGTCCCAAGTGAAAACACCTAATGAAAGGTCGCAAGTGAAAACACCTAATGTAGCAAGAGACACGAAAGGTCCCAAGTGAAAACACCTAAAGTAGCAAGAGACACGAAAGGTCCCAAGTGAAAACACCTAATGTAGCAAGAGACACGAAAGGTCCCAAGTGAAAACACCTAATGTAGCAAGAGACACGAAAGGTCCCAAGTGAAAACACCTAATGTAGCAAGAGACACGAAAGGTCCCAAGTGAAAACACCCCTAATGTAGCAAGAGACACGACAGGTCCCAAGTGAAAACACCTAATGTAGCAAGAGACACGAAAGGTCCCAAGTGAATACACCTAATGTAGCAAGAGACACGAAAGGTCTCAAGTGAAAACACCTAATGTAGCAAGAGACACGAAAGGTCCCAAGTGAAAACACCTAATGTAGCAAGAGACACGAAAGGTCCCAAGTGAAAACACCTAATGTAGCAAGAGACACGAAAACTCCCAAGTGAAAACACCTAATGTAGCAAGAGACACGAAAGGTCGCAAGTGAAAACACCTAATGTAGCAAGAGACACGAAAGGTCGCAAGTGAAAACACCTAATGTAGCAAGAGACACGAAAGGTCCCAAGTGAATACACCTAATGTAGCAAGAGACACGAAAGGTCCAAAGTGAATACACCTAATGTAGCAAGAGACACGAAAGGTCGCAAGTGAAAACACCTAATGTAGCAAGAGACACGAAAGGTCCCAAGTGAAAACACCTAATGTAACAAGAGACACGAAAGGTCCCAAGTGAAAACACCTTATGTAGCAAGAGACACGAAAGGTCCCAAGTGAAAACATCTAATGTAGCAAGAGACACGAAAGGTCCCAAGTGAAAACACCTAATGTAGCAAGAGACACGAAAGGTCCCAAGTGAAAACACCTAATGTAGCAAGAGACACGAAAGGTCCCAAGTGAAAACACCTAATGTAGCAAGAGAAAAGAAAGGTCCCAAGTGAAAACACCTAATGTAGCAAGAGACACGAAAGGTCCCAAGTGAAAACACCTAATGTAGCAAGAGAAAAGAAAGGTCCCAAGTGAAAACACCAAATGTAGCAAGAGAAAAGAAAGGTCCCAAGTGAAAACACCTAATGTAGCAAGAGAAAAGAAAGGGGAAAGGAACACCAAACAAGACATCAAAACACCAAACACAAAAGACTTCCCATAAACCAACGAGATCAATGGGCACTCGGGGCCGACTCTGGACTTCTACGTTAGTACCAAATGGGGAGGATATCCGGATTACGTGCGCACAAACTTCCAACTTTTCTGGTTATCCAGAGGTCTCGAAGAACGCACAATAGTTGTGTATAATATAGTATGGGATGTATCACTGGGTTGGGTGCACCCCCCTTGATCCTCCAAAACCGGCCTAACTTTGTAGCATTTTTTGCGCTCTTTCAGATAAAAATTTGTCTCATGGAAATTTCCATTGCAAAAGTGGTTGTTTTTTTTTTATTTAGAAAAACATGTTTTTTTAGTCAAAAATCACTGAAAATAGGAAAAAAATTATAACTTTTATATGGTTGATGTTTTTAAAAAATGAAAAATGTGAAAATATAGTATTTTGATGCTCTTTCAGATGAAATAAGTTGCAAGTTCCAATTCCTATTTTATTGTGTGTTTTGGGGTAAAAAAGTCGAATATTTGCCAAAATTCACAGAAATTTGAGGAAATTTTTATTTATTCCTGCTTCTCAGCTCCTCAATATTGCATATGATCGTTCAATGATGATTTAAAAAAACATCTTTAAAGTCTCTTCTTTCAAATGACATATATTTTATATTCTTATTTTTTTGCAAAATCCTCGAAATTAATTGTTTTATACAGTAACCTGTATTTTCAATCAGAAATCTCAGATTTCTGTATATTTATTTAAAGAACCCTTATTTGTTATGAAAGCAATGATTGAAAGCTATTTTCTAGTGTAACTTTTCACGCTCTATCAGATTATATATGTTTTACTTACATTTCATTCAAAATCAAAGAGTTTTTGGGGAAAAAACGAATTTTTTCACTTAAAAGTAGCTGATTTCTGGAGAATATTTATTGAATCTATAGAAGTTCTTGAAATGATAGCAGGAATGTATTTTGAAATGTTATTATTTAGGTTCACTCATAAATTACATGTATGAAACATAAAAGGTATATTTTCTACTTAATTTTGGGGCAAAATGCCTGTTTTTTGTCTAAAAATTACAGATTTCTGGAAAAATTTTATTAATTCATTTTCTTTGCTAAAACTATACATTTAAAGCTATTATCATTATAGAAAGTAATCATCTTGTCAGATGATTGTGAAATTAAATGTAATAATTAATTAAAACCATTATTTTGGGGTAAAATATGCATTTTTTACGGCTTAGAATTAGTTCTAAATTTGCACCCGCGTATTGTCTATCTTACACTACAAAGAATATGCAATATACTCTTATTTTCGAAAATAATTAAAAATAATCAATACAGATACGTCTTTGTTTCATCTTGATGTCGATTTTACAAAAATTGAATATGGCTACGAAACGTTAAATTTCATCTTGAGTGATGCGGCTCCGAATGTCGGCCGCCGACGGTACTGTAACACGCAGATTTGACAAGTGTATTTAAGAAGGATTTTCTATCTTTATGGAGGATATTATGTGATAAGTGCTATTCAGTGTTTGTGCCAAATTATTATTCTTCGATCCGTTTACAGGAAAAGCTGTTCTTTGGACGAACAGCCTTGTTATTTGCACTCGATCTTGAATCTTCTACTGAATAACCTATCGGCTGATAGATTTGAGCTATAAACTCAGCTTTATCACTGTTAGGCTTACTCACCTGTTCATCAATGATTTCATGACTCTAGTCAGTTTACCGGATTACATACAATCGTAAGTACAATCGGTTTTCAGTGATAATTTTTGAAACTGGGCGCCTGCAAATTATGTTGATCCAACGTAAACAAAGAAAGATAACCCGAAGAATGTTTACCTGATTTTAGTGTTTGAACCGCAACTATGCAATTTCTTGTACTAATAATAATTTATTTCTATTAGATAACAGACTTCGAAATACTTTGAAATAGTCGAAATTGCAATTTCTGCTTGTTTATACGTTTTTTTCACCGTCAAAGGGGAATCCCCGGTTGCATGTACAAATGTATTTATGCGCAGACCATTGAAATGTGATGCGGCTTTGAGTGTCAAAACGCACGTGCGTCAATGTTTTGCATTGTAAAAGGCAAGCAAGAGCTCTGGTTACTCGTACTGAAGGAAACGAAGTTGAAGTATAAATATTACCATATAGTAAAACATCCCCTTGGGTAATCATACAACATAGCAGATCTTCTCCAGGACGATTTACCGTATGGAAAAACATCCCTTTTGTGTCGTTATACTATATGTCAGATCTCCCCATGGACGACTTACCATATAGTTAACCATCCCCTTGGGGTCATTATATAATATAACGGATCTCCCCCTGGACGATTAACCATATAGTAGAACATCCCCCTTGGGTCATTATACTATATATCAGATCTCCCCCTGGACGATTAACCTTATAGTAAACCATCCCCTTGGATTCATTATATAACATAACGGATGATTTACCAAATAGTAAATCATCCCTCTTTGGGTCATTATACTATATATCATATCTCCCCACTGGACGATTAACCATATAGTAAAACATCCCCTTTGGGTCGTTATACTATATATCATATCTTCCATCTGGACGATTAGCCATAGAGTAAAACATCCCCTTTGGGTCATTATACTATATATCATATCTCCCCACTGGACGATTAACCATACAGTAAAACATCCCCCTTGGGTCATTATACTACATATCAGATCTCCCTCTGGACGATTTACAACATAGTAAAACACCCCCCTTGGATCATTATACTATATATCAGATATCCCCCTGGACGATTAACCATACACTAAAACATCCCCCTTGGGTCATTATACTATATATCATATCTTCCCCTGGACGATTAACCATACAGTAAAACATCACCCTTGGGTAATTATACTATATATCAGATCTTCCCATGGACGATTAACCATACAGTAAAACATCCCCCTTGGGTCATTATACTATATATCAGATCTCCCCCTGGACGATTAACCATACAGTAAAACATCCCCCTTGGGTGATTATACTATATATCAGATCTCCCCCTGGACGATTTACAACATAGTAAACATCCTCCTTGGGTCATTATACTATATATCAGATCTCCCCCTGGACGATTTACAACATAGTAAAACATCCCCCTTGGGTCATTATACTATATATCAGATCTCCCCCTGGACGATTTACAACATAGTAAAACATCCCCCTTGGGTCATTATACTATCTATCAGATCTTCCCCTGGACGACTAACCATACAGTAAAACACCCTCTTGGGTCATTATACTATATATCAGATCTTCCCCTGGACGATTAACCATATAGTAAAACATCCCCTTTGGGTCATTATACTATTTATCATATACTCTAATTTACATAACCGTTTATAAGCTTTCCCATTGGCCAAAACGCGGTCACGTGCAATGCGATTAATCGTCGTATTGAACTGCTTCCGGTTATATTGACACGTTTCCTGTTTTGTGAATTAGAAGAAAATTGTAGTCTGCAGCAAACTTGAGTGTTACCGACATAACTGACTGTGATATTTTGCAGCACTTTTAGATAAAAAGAAAATAAAAGATGAAGGGTCAAACATTTACTATCTTACAAAATCTTGAGTACATCTATCTGAGAAAAAAAGTGAAAGTGAGCAGTGTTATAGAAGAAAAACGGAAGTTACCATTTTCTATTCAAATTTTCATGTATATGATAAAAAAGTTATAGCACAGATGATTCGGTCGATATGATGATTTATGGAGTGTTAAAACCAATATCAACCTCGGCCTTCGGCCTCGGTCGATATTGGTTTTATCACTCCATAAATCATCATATCGACCTCATCACTGTGCAATAATTGTATAATATCATATCTCCCCCTGGACGATTAACCATACAGTAAAACATCCCCCTTGGGTCATTATACTATATATCAGATCTTCCCCTGGACGATTAAACATATAGCAAAACATCCCCTTTGGGTCATTATACAATATATCAGATCTTCCCCTGGACGATTAACCATACAGTAAAACATCCCCCTTGGGTCATTATACTATATATCATATCTCCCCACTGGACGATTAACCATACAGTAAAACATCCCCTTTGGGTCGTTATACTATATATCATATCTCCCCACTGGACAATAAACCATATAGAAAAACATCCCCTTTGGATCGTTATACTATATATCATATCTCCCCACTGGACGATTAACCATATAGTAAAACATCCCCCTTGGGTCATTATACTATATATCAGATCTTCCCCTGGACGATTAACCATACAGTAAAACATCCCCCTTGGGTCATTATACTATATATCAGATCTCCCCCTGGACGATTAACCATATAGTAAAACATCCCCCTTGGGTCATTATACTATATATCAGATCTCCCTCTGGACGATTTACAACATAGTAAAACATCCCCCTTTGGGTTATTATACTATATAACAGATCTCCCCCTGGACGATTTACAACATAGTAAAACATCCCCTTGGGTAATTATACTATATATCAGATCTTCCCCTGGACGATTAACCATACAGTAAAACATCCCCCTTGGGTCATTATACTATATATCAGATCTTCCCCTGGACGATTAACCATATAGTAAAACATCCCCCTTGGGTCATTATACTATATATCAGATCTTCCCCTGGACGATTAACCATATAGTAAAACATCCCCCTTGGGTCATTATACTATATATCAGATCTTCCCCTGGACGATTTACAACATAGTAAAACACCCCCTTGGGTAATTATACCACATAGCATATCTCCCCCTGGACGATTAACCATACAGTAAAACATCCCCCTTGGGTCTTTATACTATATATCAGATCTACCCCTGGACGATTAACCATACAGTAAAACATCCCCCTTGGGTCTTTATACTATATATCAGATCTACCCCTGGACGATTTACCAAATAGTAAAACACCCCCTTGGGTAATTATACTATATATAATATCTCCCACCTGGACGATTTACCATATAGTAGAACATCCCCCTAGGGTCTTTATACTATGAAGCAGATCTCACCCTGCAGCCAATTTCACGAAAATTCGTAATTTCTTATATAAACGTGCTTACGTATTTCTTACGAAAATACTTATGACAATTTCACGAACGCTATCGTAACTCTCTGAGAAAATTCTTATATTATTTTCGTAATATTCTTCGTTATTATTTTTAATGCATAACAACGGAAGCTGCCTGTGCTTATGCGCATGTGCGATTTGTGGACATTGGAAATCTTTCATTTAAACATGTTTTAAGTTGCGTAGCTACTATGTATGTTGTATACAACTTCCCCCTTGGGGTCATTATACTATATAGCAGATATCCCCTTGGACGATTTACCATATAGTAAACCATCCCCTTGGGTTCGTTATACTGTGTAGCAGATCTCCCTCATCCAAACGTTAGAAAATTTTCTCCTTAGTACCGTCTCGGGTCTAGAAATGAGAAAAATAGGGAAATATTCCGCTAAATAGTAGAATGTCCCCCATATAACTAGTGATGGAAAACCTTAATCATGTCCTTCTTGTTATTGTGTTTGATGCTTTAAGATTTACGAATTGTCATTTTGTGTCAACTATGTGGATAAAGAAGATATACGGAACTATGAGGGTTGCTCAATACGCTCAGGATCGCTTGATATTGAAATTCTATTTTTTCAACATAAATGTGATTGATTCCATTAACATGGTTGTTATTGTAAAATTCATAGACATCATAATATGTATTGTTATGTTTTGCAGCGCGACACAAAAAATGTTCATAATATATGGGTGCATATCTTATTGTAATGCTTGTTTTAAATATCTCCGAAAAAGTCATTTTCTACACCCAACGTAGAAAGAAAAATGTATAAAGAGTAAAAGATCATATCATAATTGCCTGCAATTATCCATGTAAGTTTTTTATGACGTAGAGACCTTGAAAGGCAAAATGTTTGTGCCAGTAAAGTTTAATGTATAGCAAAAGAAAACAAGTTTTAGAAAAAGTGAGTCTCAGATATAATCTTAGAAATCGTAGAATGCGTACATAATTTTTACGCCATTTTCTCATACTATAGTGAGGCCACAGTAATTGAATAGTTTTTTCGTCCCCTGGCCAAGGATACCTTTTAAGAGAATTCCTCTTAAAAACACAAACATGCAACATGCAAAATGATCTTGAATACCATAAATTGCCTATACATTTATATTTATGTTTATATAAGGAGATAACAGCTAGTTTTCTTTAAAAAAAGGACAGAATTATCCACTTCACTTGAGAAAGATATTTATCTTCATGTTTTCAGTCTTCCATTAAAATTCCGTCAAATTAATCTTGTGTTTTTGGTGTTTTCATGCCTGGTTGGAAGGTACGTTTCAGAGAAAGTTCAGGACGTAAAACAAAATATTAAATAACTATGGCCTAACGGCAAACTATAGCAAGTGCTTTCACGGAAAATTGAGTCTGTCAACAATGCCCTTACTTGGGGTAAATGGGTCGAAGACTTGGGAAACTCTTTAAAAATGGCATTTTAAAAGTATTCTAACAACCTTATTAAGAATTAAAAGATTTTTGTGCGAATAGCACATAGGGATTGCCTGATTTTTCACGCAGGGGTGCCCCGTCTATTGAGTTTGTATAACTGATGCAAATATTTTGAGCTGCATTGGTATAAAGTATGGTCACAATCTTAACCTGTCAAATGAAAAAAGCGATATAAATCGAACCGTCGTGGTATATGTACGTACATGCATGGCCTTATGAAAAATCGCATGTGTATGTACGTAGATAAACATAAACTGTGTGTTTCTCTTCCCAGATGGAAACCCCTCTCCATTATCACCCGTTTTAGCTGACAATATAACATATACATAATGCTTTCGATGAAATTGACAAATATGGATAATGACCATACAGCACAAAATCGATAATTCAGAAAATCAGAAACCGAAGGCATACAAAATCAGGACAAAACAGGAACAAAAGCAAACAAACAAAAACCTCCACCACATGAAAAGAAGCGAACTCCCGATATGGGAGTGAGACCAGGTGCCCAGGAAGAGTAAGCATCTCCTGCTTGCATGCAACACCCGCCGCTTCAATTCGGTAGAACTGTCACATCCGGTTACTTCCATTTCGGAAGACATAGAGTACAATCTTTGGTTGGATGGTTCAAATGGTCTATGACAAAATATCATCCACCATTCTGGAGAATGGGACATCATAGTATATGACGAGTTCCCCATATCGACCGTAGAACTTCCTCAGTGACGATGTTAGTCGGTCACAAACATATCCCTGACTGAGAAGCTTATCTGCAAGACGCCTTGCTCTCAGAACAAAATTCATATATTTGGTACTTGCTCTGACATAGCGTATTAATTGAGATATGAATACACCATAAGCTGGAGATGAAGGGATGTTGTTACTCAGAAAAGGAAAGTTTGTAATGCTGAAATTGAAGTCGTCACGTTTGTCATAGAGTGAGGTGTTCATGTGACCATCAGTGTCGTAGGACAACATTATGTCCAAGTAGGATGCTGAATTATTGGTCTCAGTAGTTTCTTTGACTTCAAGCTCTGAAGGATAGATACTGCTCAGGTAATCCGCGAATTTTGGATTATTGATGGACAACACATCGTCTATGTATCTGTAAGTGAAGTTGAAGTCAGAAGCTAAGTATCTTTTCCCTTCAGATATTAAACATTGAATGAATTAAGCTTCGTACGAGTAAAGGAAAATATCGGCAAGGAGTGTGGCACAATTGGTCCCCATTGGAATTCCGACAATTTGCTAGAATACCTTTCCTCCAAACACCACAAAAATGTTGTCGATCAAAAGGTTTAACATCTGAATAATATCTGTTTCAGTGTACTTATTTTCAGAATCGGGCTTTTCTTTTACAAAGTAGGTTTTGTCATAGTTCACAACAATAAATTTGTATTTGCGATTAACGTTTTTACTTGTGAACGCATTACTTATAATTTTTGCGAATCTTTCTTTCAATTTAGAATGTGGAATTGTAGTGTAAAGTGTCGAAAAATCAAAGGCTTTGATCGAATGAACTTTACTAAAATGAGTGGATTTCAGATGTTCTAAAAGTTCCTTCGAATTCTTTAAAATCCACATCTGGTTGATACAACTACGAGAATATACTGTCGAACAATACTTTTGTAGCCCAGATTTGATTTCAGATAAAACTTTGGTGAGTAAGATCGATACAGATTTGGTAGAACATTTTGAGGAACCAGCGATGAAACGTTGTTTGTACGGATTCTTATGCATTTTAGGTATGCAGTATAAGTATGGTAAATCTAAATCTAAATTGTTAGTTTGGAAGCCAAAGGAAGCAAGAGCTGATTTGTGGTTATCTATTATTTCAGAGGCAGAAAGGTTTGTTCGGGTGAAAGTGGGATTTCCAGGTGTCGAATTTAAACCCAACTCTTTAACTAGAATGTCGAAATAGTACTTTTTGCAAGTAAATGTGTAATTATTTGAGGCTTTGTCCGCTGGTGTGATGACATAATGTTCTTGGAGGTAGGTAAGCTCTGTGATAACATCAGGGTCTTTAAATATAGACTCGAATCTGATAAATGAAAGTGTTCAGGAACAGGTATAAGTGTAAAACGTCTTCAAATAGATAAATATAAGGCTGAGAAAACCCCCCATTAATGTGGCTTTCATCATTAGATATTTACGCTATTCGCACTCAGTACCTCCTGTACTTTGATTTGACGTCTTATTTGGCGTTACTTGTCCCTATTGCGTCTCTTGAGCACTGTGCTAATCTACTCTGTATTATCGCATACTGCTTGTTGGAAATCCCCCCTTTTAATTTTCAAAATTATTCGTGGCGACATTTTGTTTCTTTTGACGGAAAATGACAAAATGGAATCTTACTCGGCCCCTTGAAAGAAAACTGAAAAAAATCACTTTCCTTAAAAGAACAAGAGCTCCAGGGGACACAACGCTCACCTGACACCCATGCACACTCTTAACCTACTGATATTGCATTATGATAGTGTCAGTGCCAGAAGTTGAACCCACAACCCTGGGACTATATACACATGAGCGTTTTTTTTTTCAAAATTCAAAAATATAAGATTTAGGCCTGAAATATATATCACAGCAATAAGAGACTTAAATATGTAACACAGTGAAAGATTGTGCAAAACAGAAAAAATGAAAATGGAAGAAACAATTTTTCTAGGTCAAAAATGAAACTAAAGGTATTCGGATGATTTAGAAGTGCTAAAAAAGGTGACAAAATTGAAAAAAAAAACTAAAAAGAAGACAAAAAAATTAGGTGCGGGCGCCGGGACTTGAACCCACAACCCTTGGGTCCATGTGCACAGTAAACATATCTATTCATATTTTAGAAAATTCATTAAAATTCCAAAATAGATGATTATAGCATGTAATGTATATCAAAGCAAATAGTAACTTATATATGACAAATATGCACTAAATGAGGGCACAAAACCATTCATATATAGAGTTAGTCAAAGAAACAGTTCGTAAATGAGCATTTCTTACAAAGTTCAAAAAGACGTGAAAAACGTGTCAAAAATTTGACTTCGGACTGGAACCAAAAACAAGACCGCTTGTTAAGACATCCTTCTAGACCATCCAGATGCTTTCGGTTTGTCGATATGTGCTTCGGTTCTGAAGAAGAAGTTTGTCAAAAGAGGGTACCCTCTGTGACATACTTTTGTCTGTGGTGGCGCCACCTGTTGACGGATCCGGACAAAAAAAAATTGTAGGGAACCATGAGTGCTTCATACCTACCACGTTTCATCGAAATTCCTTCAGTGGTTCTTGAGAAGAAGTCGAAAATGTGAAAAGTTTACGACGGACGGACGGATGGACGGACGCCGCGCTATGATAAAAAGCTTAACAGACCATTGATTGCCCTAGACACGTATGCTTCAGACAATGAACGGAAACATTTGTTTGTTAAATTATCACAAAGCTACAGTTCGGACCGAGACTATTAAATTCCATAGTAAAAATCTTCAGGTTTTGAAAATATGAAAATATGTTCGAAAAAATTTAATTGAATTTTTGGGTTTCTTCAAATTTGAATTAAGGGAAGAAAGCAAGATTCAGTTAGCGTAGTTTACTCAATATTTGGAAGCAATACAGAGGGTTATATATATATAATGAAACTCCGATTTTAAGTTATCCCTAAATGAGATTGGGCAACGTGTAAAACATATGTGGAATTGAATGAAATCTTGGAATGGAATCGATGATTGGAGTGGAATCGTGGAATCATTGAATGGAATGTAATTTATGAATATGTTACTGATTCGAGATAGAAATAGTATCAAAGGATGTCAAAAGTACAATGCATTCATACTGAGTGTCACATTTATGAAAATTTGAAAAATAAAGTTTATAGGTATGAAAAATATATTCACGGCTGTTATTAGTTGTTTAATGTGCTTGTACTATGAAATAGTGGCAAGAGAATTTTATGAACTATTTAACTAAATTACTTATGACAATTCGACAAAATTGCCCATGGTCATAATACGAAAATTACTCATTATACAGAAAGAAAACAAAACATCAATTGCCATATTGTGAAGGATATATAATGACTCATTTCTATTACAAAATTTCTTGAATTTTCTAAAACATGAGTCCTGTAGCATATATCCCACCCATCCTGCTACGTCTTTCTGTACATTTTTTGACATAATAAATTTCACACTTTTTAGTCATATTACATTGTTTAGATTGAGGATCACTGACGAGGATTAAATACCCGAAACGTGCATGTCTGGTCCATGCTGTGAGTTATCTGCTCTAAAATAATGCTAATGAATTTGAAGAAGTTAAAAATTTGCACCACTTGGTGAGTGTCTCTGCTGGTGGACCAGGTGTCCCCGAGGGCACGTGTAGACAAGTTCGATCAACTTCGGTTGATCGTCTGTCTCTTCAACGCATTTGACAATTTCTGTTACAAAATTTCTTGAAATTTCTAAAACATGGGTCCTGTACCATCATATCCCACCCATCCTGCTACGTCTTTCGGTACATTTTTGGACATAATAATTTTCACACTTTTTGGTCATATTACGTTGTTTAGATTGAGGATCACTGACGAGGGTTAAATACCCAAAACGTGCATGTCTGGTCCATGCTGTACATTTATCTGCTCTAAAATGATGCTAATGAATTTGAAGACGTTAAACATCATTACAATATCAGAAACCCAATTCTCTGACATCACACACATACAAATGTTTACCTCACACCTATTTTGGATCCAGTTACCGAGTGAGAGACAATAAATGATGAAAAAAATTAGCTTATCACGATCAAGGTGAGTTGAGTAAGAGATTTCTGACAGTATTGAGCTCAACAAATTTGAAAGTATAGAGGCCTGATAAGAATGCGTATATTACTCAAAGTTGAAGGTAATTTATGTCATAAGCTCTTCAAATGGTGGGTATTTTACTCAAATTTCGTTTCCAAACTTAATTGTCTTGGGGGACTTGTTGATTGGAAATAAAGCTTAAAAATATATTCGTTAGAAATACAAGTTTTTCCACATAAAACAGATACAAAGAAAATTGAATCTTTCAGCAGAGGGTAAACAGGCACGTGTTATGTTAGATATGAAGTAATGACCGGCGGAATCTGTCAATGTTAATTATCACTAGTTACTTTAATCTGTACACTGCGTTCACATTACGAGAAAAAAATTACTATTTACAGTGGGGTTAATAGGATTACGAAGAATGCAATAAGTTTTATCTATCAGTGAGGTTTGGTAAGGGAATAGTTATTATTGAGTCACTGTGCAGCAAACCGTGTGAGTGACCCTTACTTACGCAATAATTTTTACCATTCCATCTTGAATATTTGAAACGAAATTATCACTTAGAATTAAATAATAAAAATAATCGTTTCCTGTTCCAATCCAAAATTTCATTACATTCCATGATTTTATTCCAATCCATGTTTTACATGGTGCCAAATATCTATCAATTGATTCAAAGAAACAGAAGAATTATATTTCCTCCTGCTTCCACTTGATGCAGAAGGACAGTATGCTGAAATGTTCTTGTTATTCAATCTTAATTATTGTAGTCTTCCCAATTAGATGATTTATGTTACTTTTGTAATCGCCTTCTATCTGTATGATTGTTACGAGCCGTGTTCAAATACACATATAATTACTTCATAGGCCGGAATGTTACTAGGTATGACCCAAACGTCACCTTCTCCGTCCTGAGTTTGTCCTGAGTTTGTCCTGAATTTGTCCTGAGCTTGTCCTAGTTTGTCCTTAGTTTGTCATAGTTTATCCTGTGTTTGTCCTCAGTTTGTCCTATTTTTCTTAAGAGGAAATCATTTTTTTCGATCTTGATTCGATACAGGAATATCATCATTACAATAACATTAATGATGTCAATTTGTTTTTAACATTTCTGGCACTTACTCTATTGGCATGTCATTGTTACAGCAAGATCGACTGCTGGTAAATATAATTAATTGACAAATAATTTCAATCTGTCAATTTCTGTTGAATAAGTGCATCTCATTTCTTGTAGCTATCATCCATGCTGATATCTATATAAAAACATCAATTCTATCTTATTCAAACTTTGGGAATCACACATTGTCAGATAATTACATGGAAATTACCTAGATTAAGCTTTAAATTATCACCACACGAGGCCTTTGATTTGAGCTTTATCATTTCGTTTTACAATCATTTTTCAGGTTCCACGCAGCACGAGACGTGTTGTCAAAATGCGCCTGACGACTTAAAGTGACATGTTTCTGTATCGACGTCTATATACACTGGAATTAAAGAAATCCTTACTCTTGCAAATATGAATAAAAACGTCTTGTCTTTTAATTTCCTACGACTTCATTTGTGTTACGTCATCGACACCTGCTTTTAATCCTACGATCGTGTCAAAAGCTGCGGACACCTATATTAATTTACACGTCATACCTAAGCCACAGCCTACACGGGGACAAACGGTAACAGTTATCAAGATGTCCAGGAAGAGAAATTACATTGTTGACAGTAAAAAAGGAGATAAGGCGATATCAACATTACATATGCCTTGTAACCCAGCTATGGCAATATCTTCTAAAATTGATGCCTCCATATAACATATTTTTTTCCGTAGAATACCAAATGATTATACGTTATCATATATATATTAAAACAGAAAATGTTGTTTATTTACGTTCACCATGTCATAAAATTTCTTGGATCAATGGAATGGCAATTTTCGAATTAAATTGAACATCTAATTTTCTTTCTTTCATTTTTCTGGCTCTGAAATAATATTCTTAGTCAGGTTCTTTTCTTTTCTTTCTATTTCATCTTTCTGCCTCTGAAATAATAGATAACCACAAATCAGCTCTTGCTTCCTATGGCTTCGACACTAACAATTTAGATTTAGATTTACCATACTTATACTGCATACCTAAAATTCATAAGATTCCGTACAAACAACGTTTCATCGCTGGTTCCTCAAAATGTTCTACCAAATCTGTATCGATCTTACTCACCAAAGTTTTATCTCAAATCAAATCTGGACTTCAAATATATTGTTCGACAGTAATATTCTCGCTGTGGTATCAACCAGATGTTGATTTTAAAGAATTCGAAGGAACTTTTAGAACATCTGATATCCACTCATTTTAGTAGAGTCCATTCGATCAAAGCCTTTGATTTTTCGTCACTTTACACTACAATCCCACATTATAAACTGAAAGAAAGACTCGAAAAAATTATAAGTAATGCGTTTACAAGTAAGACCGGCATTCGCAAATACAAATTTATTGTTGTTAATTATGACAAAACATACTTTGTAAAAGAAAAGTCCGATTCTGAAAATAAGTACACTAAAACTGATATTATTCAGATGTTAAACTTTCTGATCGACAACATTTTTGTGGTGTTTGGAGGAAAGGTCTTCCAGCAATTTGTCGGAATTCCAATGAGGACCAATTGTGCCACACTCCTTGCCGACATTTTCCTTTACTCTTACGAAGCTGAATTCATTCCATCTTTGGTCTCTGAAGGGAAAAGATACTTAGCTTCTGACTTCAATTTCACTTACAGATACATAGACGATGTGTTGTCCATCAATAATCCAAAATTCGCGGATTACCTGAGCAGCATCTATCCTTCGGAGCTTGAAGTCAAAGAAACTACAGAGACAAATAATTCAGCATCCTATGACACTGATGGTCACATGAACACCTCACTCTATGACAAACGTGACGACTTCAATTCCAGCATTACAAACTTTCCTTTTCTCAGTAGCAACATCCCTTCACGGCCTGCTTTTGGCGAGTTCATATCTCAGTTGATACGCTATGCCAGAGCAAATACCAAATATACGGATTTTCTTCTGAGAGATAGGCGTCTTTCAGATAAGCTTCTCAGTCAGGGATATGTTCGAACCGACTAACATCGTCACAGAGGAAATTCTACGGTCGATATGGGGAACTCGTCATACACTATGATGTCCCACTCTCCAGAATGGTGGATGGTATTCTGTCATAGACCATTTGAACCATCCAACCAAAGATTTTACTCTATGTCTTTCGAAATGGAAGTAACCGTATGTGACAATTCTACCGAATTGAAGCGGCGGGTGTTGCATACAAGCTGGAGATGCTTACTCTTCCTGGACATCTGATCTCAATCCCATATCGGGAGTTCGCTTCTTTTCATAAGGTGGAGGTTTTTGCTTGTTTGCTTTGTTCCTGTTTTATCCTGATTTTGGATGCCTTCGGTCTCTGATTTTCTGAATTATCGATTTTGTGTTGTATACAGGGATATGGTCATTTTCCATATTTGTCAATTTCATAGAAAATTTCAAGGTTGCACCACTTACAATGCTTTTTTGGCGATGTTTACTATAATTCTAAATTTTGATACCGCGGCTATCGAGCCAACCCCCAATTTGTTTAAAATAAAACAGCGAGAGAGAAAAAAAGCGATAAGCTTCCTTTGCGGACCTACTTACTGATATACTTTAACTTGCATTAAATATGTTAGCGGCAATAACACGGCTCCCAATGTTATTGTCATTTAAATTTTTTTGAACTTTGCTATTTAAATATTCAAGCCATGGATAATTCGTTACTGCACTGAATAATCACGAATTTCACTTTTTATAGTTCGTTTCAAAGTTGATCGTTGCGGTTCGTTTACCCCGCTTCGATTGAATACTGAGCGATTCTATACATTATCAATTTTGCATACATTTGTACCCATAAGATTATAATTTTATCTATCGCGATAACAACAGGAAAAACACTGATAATTTCTTATACATTAGCCCCCATCCGATTCAATAGCGCGGGGAGGGGGGGGGGGGTGCACACGGCGGCACCTACATCTAAATTTCTCTAACAAGTTTACTGTTTCTATCCTTATTTTTGCCTACCAATCCACTGGCATGCCCCCCCCCCCTCCACTAAAGTCGTCAAAATAAGGAATTACTTGGGCTCAAACACCACGACTCAACCTTTTTTTTTATTTTTATTTTTTTTTACCGGTCTGTTTCTGATATATACTAAAGTAATTGATAATTGAAAAATTTCGCTGGCCCACTATATACATTACATATCATGTGAGATAATTTTCCGCTGGGGAGTGGGGTTCCCCAAAGAACCTGCTACAGGACTTTGAGGTATTCCACGCCCCCTCTAAACTCAAATCATGTAATCTAAAAAATTGTCTCGACCAAAAGGAATGATATTCTGATTTTTTCCAAAATTTTGATAAATTTCAATATATTAAATGAATCCCCCAACCACAGCAAACTAACATATTTTTTTCATCTCATAGAATCACGATACTTTATATAAATAAATGTAATTTCATTAGATTCTGACCGTTTTAACAAATACATGCATGTACAATAACGGAAATTTTTTCCCCTCTCACTCATACGAAGTGTATACATTTTATGTATATGCATTCATCTTCAGGCGCTTAGCTAAGAGTACTTATCAAGTGTGAGCAGCCTCAAGTGGGTTTAGGTAGAAGCCCTTGTGGATATTCAAGGGGCAAAGTATCAGAATCTAATGAATTTTGCTCATTTACAGGGCAATTTTCTACGTCAATGTTTCTTTCATTCTTTTTTTTTTTTTTGCAAAACGACGTGGAAGCAACTGCGTTCTAACAGTACGCCTGGATATGCGTATGGTTTTCTCTCTCTTGTCCATGCTTGTAAACATGTGCAACCATTTGGTTTTTAGGGAGAGGGGGTTTTCTAAATCCAGCTCGGAATATTTTGCAAAAATATTCTTCAGCATGACTGGCAGAAAAATCAAGCATTTACTGAGGAATGAAAGGAAAAACGTCTTTCTCCAGCACCTTAAGCATTAGACGTGAAAATAGACTATCTCAGACATTTCACAACTGCCAGTGATTCAGTTTTGTCAGGATTCTCTGATACTTCATGTTTCAAATTCTTCAATATATATATACATCATTCTCCAATAGTAGATTCTTTAATTCAACGAAAAGAAGGTCAAACGTGTAGTTCAAGGTCACATATTGAATCAAAATCTATCTTGAGTAATTTCTTGACACAATCTGACAATGCAAATATATACCATATCATCTATCTATCATTTGCCAAGCCAGTGTTGTAGCAAATCCAAAGTATTAGGAAAGTAGGTCAATTGTATACATGAACATGTAGGTCAAGGCTACTAGATATTCTTACACAAATGTATACTGTGTAGCAGAGTAATGAACTTAAAATATCAATGTTTTTATTCATGATTACCAGTATGGGGTAAGACACTCTAAACAGTATTGATGAAAGGATGATCAACCAAGTTTGATATGTTTAACAAGAGAAAATTCATCATTTCATATATGACAATGTTCTCACTAGATTTCTTCATCACAGTGTTCTAAGAATATTTGTGTTCTAGTCTCAAGAAGAATACAAGTATCAGTTATAAGATTCATTAAGTTTAATTGTAAATTTTATTCAAACTCTGAAAGAAGAATCATTATAACTGCAATATATATATAAATGTAATAGAACCGGTATCATCAATTTACAACATAATATTTTTGTACTTGTGAAAGGATATTTTTCTTTCTCTATAATTTATCATAGTATTTCTTTTCGAAATTAATATTTTATATGAGTTTACATGTCTAGTCTATATCAGGGAAGTATTTAACTTTATATACAATGTACATCCCTGTCTATACTGGTATGTACCTAGAATTTAAAGTCATAAATTGTTGCTATGAAAATACTGAAATAAATAAAAAAAATTCCCCATTCAACAGGTGCAGGTCTATTCTCAAGTAAAAAGTTTTCAATGCATTTATAACCTAGTACATACATGTACATGTACCGGTAAGCACATGAAAGTAAACACAAAACATGTTCCAAATTCAAATGTTCTAGACATCAAACAGTGATTTCTCTAGTGTCTATAGTAAAACTTAAGGACGAGGTAGATGTTCAATCTGATACCAAGAAATGAGGAATGAGAAATGAGCCATCATGTATGTACAGAAGATGCTGTCAGTCTCACTCTGAAAGTAAAAGATGTAATGAATTAATATCTTCATTTTGATATCAGATAAGCTCTAAAATGAATGAATTTTGCATACATTTATCATTATGATGTACATGTATATAAAATTACATGACATGTAAAGTTTCTGTAGTAGTACTAACATACAAATATAATTACAGGGCTTTCAATCGGTCATTCTCAAATTATGCAAAACAGTATAATTTTCCCTACTTATTGACCAATTTTACCTCATAGAAAATTCTTAGAAAAAAAAAAGAAAGTAAAAAATGCTAAATTTAAAATGAAAAGGCATCCAAATCTATCATATTCAATTTTGAAGAAAATATTGCCAATTTTCCCAATATGAAAGGTCCAATCCAATCCCAACCAGAAGTCTCTGACGAGACTGTAGCTCTCCTGGTTGTTTTTTAATTCACTTAATGACAAGTGAATTCTAATATGGCCACATCCATTTTCTTAGTCACTGGGGGCCATGAACTCAAACAAAATATCAGGTGCACTACTTGAACACAGACTCATCGTATTGCAAAAAGAATCAAGTCTCCATCATTTATAGTGTCAGAGAAGTTGCGAATACAAGATTACATAGAGTCATACATGAGAAAATGACCACATCCATTTTCTAAGACCGGCTGGGGGTCAGGGGCTCAAACAAAATGTCAGGTGCACACTGCACAACTTGACCACTGACCAAGTCTCATGCAAAAAGAGTTACATTTCTGTCTCTTATAATTTCAGAGGAGTTGCAAGCACAAGAATTGTTTACGGACGGACGGACAGACGCCGGACAAGGGGGTACCGCATAAGCTCGACTATGACCAGTATCTCGAGCTAAAAATGTGTGTCACGTGTAAGAGCCCTACTTTATGTCAAGGCTTAGGACTAAGAAAAATTAAACCCATGTTTTTTGTGGAACATGAATACCCTTATTGTCAGATATAATGTAGAAAAGTATTTCATACTCCAAGGTCAAGGACTCAAGGTAAAAATTCAGGTATTGATGTGAAGGCCTTACCACAAGGTACAGTATACACATGTAAAATATGATAGCCCTATCACTTGCAATTTATGTTATGACCAAGGGCAAGGTTAACATAGTTAAAGTTATTCAAAAATTGATCAGTATCCAAGGTCAAGGTCACAAGGTCAAAATTTTGGTATCAATAGGAAGACCTTATCAAAAGGAATACATATAAGAAATATGAAAGCCCTATCACTTAAAAGCATAATATTACTTTAGAAAAATAATAGTGAAGTAGGTCAATCTCCAAGTTCAAGGTCACAAAGACAACAATTTGGCATCATTGGAAATTGTCACGAGGAAAGCACAGGTCTACATTTCACTCAACATTCAAAAGTTATGGCCATGGTGTAAGATTTTAAAAAGTATGTCATTTTTCCAAGGTCAAGGTCACCAGGACACAAATTTTGGTATGCATGAGAAGGTCTTGTTTCAGACAGTACATGTACACATGAAATATGAAAGCATGTAACTCATTAAAAGGTATTATCCATTTAAGGTGAATCACAAGGGATACACATGTAAAATATGAAATAAATACAATGTCATTTGTACTTGTATTATCAGATTTACAAAATTATTATAACATGTATATTAGTATACATGTATATGTACAACTTACCCTTCAGTGCTATATCAGCATGTTTACTGCAAGAGGCTGTGATACAGTTCCATCTGTCGATCTCACAATTCTTCTGTTGATGATGAATTCCTCTACATTATAACACAAATTTTCATTTCATACTGGATCACAGTTTCACAAGGAATATGTGGTCGATGTACACATTGAATATGTTTTTCGTGTACATGTAGAAATATGCACTTGAACAATTTTCTTCATTCTCCTTTCACAAGTGAATTATTTTCACACCATGGTGGCCAACATCATATATGGTAGTACAATTGCAATATCATATTCCACAGTATTTCTTCAACTTTACAAGTCAGTACTAGTAGCACTATCACCCTGTTAGAGCGCACGTAGGGGGTTTCGGCTATGTGTCAACAGGGGTTTCGGTTTCGAAGCGAGCGGTAGACGGACGTGGTGAGTTTAAGTTTTATTTATGACTACACGAATCAAGTTTTCCAAAAATGGATATGCAGACGGAGTGGAGGCAATCATTTGTAACCTACCCATCACTTCAAATTGTCTCTATGCGGTCAGGTTCTGCCAAACACTTCGGTACAGTTTTGCCGATTGGACAATTTTCAGAATCGCCTCAACATTTCGGTTAATTTTCTTCACTGCTAGAAAGTTCATGTTGCTTGATGGGGTTTTATTATGTCAAATTTAAGTATCCAAGTCAAATCACCGTAAATTTACTCACTAAGAAAGTATATTTCTTCATTAAATAATACTTTTGAGTGCGTTAATGCATGTGTCCACCGGGGTTTCAATTCAGGAGTCCGACGGGGTTTCGACACTTCATCTAGGACAATACATATAAGGTTATCTCAATATAGGTTAGAAGGTATTGTGAAGTTTCTACATGAATAAGAAGGGGCGGAGCGTCAGCGAAACCCCTTCTTATTCATATAAAAGCTTTTAAATATATTCCAATCGCCCTAAATGGCATCTAGTTACCACGGTGGCTCAATTGGTAGGACACCCGCCTAGCTCGCAGAAAGTCCCGAGATCTCCAGTGAACATTTGTCAAGTTTTACAAAATGCATGATCAATTTGAGAGCCTGTGATTGCCTTAGCTTACATGTTACCATCTAGTTTAATTTAGATGGCTTAAGTTACCGTATATGTTGACAATGAAAGAGATATTTTTAACGTGTTGGTAATGGTACATGTATTATAGTGGAAATCAATACCGGACAGGCATGTTAAACCTCACTACAACCCCCTCCTAGAGTGCCATTGTCATGAATTAGGACATATACATTTAATTAAGACTGCGCACCTATTTCAAAATCATAATGATTAGACAACACTAGCCATAGGAGCCTGTGACACGACCGTCTATATAGTTGGATAACAATATCTATAGGTGCAGTTCAGAGAAATAAAAAAAACTTAGTTTGATTAATCTTTTAGCCTAATGGAAAGAGGGGAGGGGTTCTTGAATGATTTAATGGAAATAAGAGGTCCTTGCATGGAGTCCCTGTGGTTCAATATGAGGTTTCTTAAAATTCTGTGCAGTGGTGGCAATGGAGAAGTTAGCCAATCAGATCCTTCTGCAACAATGTATACTGACTGATCGCCTCGAACAACACACACTTAGAAGAGAACCTTTTGGCTGGTACTTGTTCCTTTCAAGTTTCGTGAAATTCTGTGTAGCAGTTGCAGTTTCTTTTGTCAGTCTTTTTGCCAAGCTTCTATTTCAAAAGAATATACTGATTTTCAATAATGATTTTGTTGTATGAAAAAACTTACATTGAATAATTAGCATCAATTGCTATATTATGTGTTCATAATCAATAAACATTTTACGCAAGTAATTATTGGACATACTGACGAAGAAAAGATAAATTCAACCAGGTTTGTCGATTTAATGGATATGACATACAAATTAAACAAAATGTTTTTCATAAAAAAACAGATGTCTCCCCCCTCCCTCTAAGTTACTTTGACCTTAGGCCAAAATGCAAAATGATGTCCTTTGAGTCATGGGCAACATCATACTAAAACATGAAAGTGATTCATTATATTGTTTGAGGTAAAGCCCAAACATGATTGGCATATACAATTTCATTATAAGCATATTTAAAGAAATTGACTTTGGTCACATGACCTTGGATATAGGTGATCTGAAACCTACACTCACTGACGAGGGTTAAGTACCCGAAACATGCATGTCTGGTCCATGCTGCAAACTTATCTGCTTTTAAATGATGATATTGAATTTGAAGACATTTAACATTGTTTGGATCATGAGCAACAAAAAAACTGAATTAGTGATTGGATACACGGTTCAAAATATAAAGCCTAAACATTATTTGCATAGACAATTTCAGCCTGGACATGCTCAGCATATACAATTTCATAACCAAAGTAAGAAGCTACCTTAACCTTGTGACCTTGGGACAATGTGATAAGAAACATTTAGTCCTTAGAAACAACATACTAAAATATGAAAACAATTGTAAGAAGGGTTCAGGAGATATAGCCCAGACAATATTAGTACGTACAATTTCATAAAAAAGAACTAAATGATCTTGACCTTGGGCACATGACCTTGGGTCAAGATAATAAGAAACCCTCCAATCCTGAGCAACAGCATACTATAGTATAAGAGTGATCCAGTATACGATTCCACAGATATAGCCCAGACTCAATAGCATTTACAATTTCATTAAAAAATGTAACACTTGACCTTAGTCATATGACCTTGGATCAAGGAGGTGTGAAACCTTTGGGTCATCAGACCATCATACTAAAATATGACGTGATCCGATCACGGTTCAAAAGATTAAGCCTGGTCATAATACATGTAACAAATTTCATTTAGAATATACTAATTGACCTTGACTTTGGTCACATGACCTTGAGTCAACGTGATGTGAAACCTTTACGTGATAAGCAACAACATACTAAAATATGATGGTGATCCGATAAAAAGTTAAAAGAGATACAGCCCCAATGGGACAGCATGTACAATTTCATTAAAATGTACTTAGTAACTTTGACCTTGATAAAATGACCATGGGTCCAGGTGAAACCTTTTGGTCATGACTAAATACATTCTTAAACTTGAAAGCATTGATCCAGTATGCGGTCCAAGGGATAAAGCCTAAACAAGAATGTATCTACAATTTCATTAAAAATGTAGTAAGTGACCTTGGCCTTGGGTCAAGGTGATGTGAAGCCTTCGGGTCATAAGCAAAAACATACTAAAATATGAAAGTGATCCGGCAAACGGTTCAAGAGATATAGCCCGGACAAGAATGTATGCACAATATCATTAAAAATGCACTAAGTGACCTTGACCTTGGTCACATGACCTTGGGTCAAGGTGATGTGAAACCTACGGGTCATAAGCAACAACATACTTAGATATGAAAGTGATCCAGCAAATGGTTCAAGAGATATAGCTCATACAGGAATGTATGCATAATGTCATTAAAAATGCACTGAGTGACCTTGACCTTGGTCACATGACCTTGGGTCATGGTGATGTGAAACCTTTTCGTGATAAGCAACAACATACTAAAATATGAAAGTTATCTGGCAAACGGTTCAAGGGATATAGCACGGACTGGAATGTATGTACAGTTTCATTAAAAATGCACTAAGTGACCTGAACTTGGTCACATGACCTTGGGTCAAGGTGATGTGAAACCTACGAGTCATAAGCAACAATATAATAAAATATGAAAGTGATCCGGCACACGGTTCAAGAGATATAGCCCGGACAGGAATGTATGCATAATTTCATTAAAAATGCACTGAGTGACCTTGACCTTGGTTTCATGACCTTGGGTCAAGGTGATGTGAAACCTACGGGTCATAAGCAACAACATACTAAAATATGAAAGTTATCCGGCAAACGGTTCAAGAGATATAGCCCGGACAGGAATGTTTGTACAGTTTCATTAAAAATGCACTAAGTGACCTTGACCTTGGTCACATGACCTTGGGTCAAGGTGATGTGAAACCTTCGGGTCATAAGCAACAACATACTAAAATATGAAAGTGATCGGGCAAACGGTTCAAGAGATATAACCCGGACAGGAATGTAAGCATAATTTCATTAAAAATGCACTAAGTGACCTTGACCTTGGTCACATGACCTTGGGTCAAGGTGATGTGAAACCTTCGGGTCATAAGCAACAACATACTAAAATATGAAAGTGATCGGGCAAACGGTTCAGGAGATATAGCCCGGACACGATGTGTGACAGACGGACAGACGGACGACGAAGGCAACACCAATATGTCTCCTCCCCGTTGGGGGGGGGGGGGAGACATAATTCTATCTAGAGTCATTTGGCAGGGCATTATGTTGCATTCGTCCTTGTGGCGACATTGCCGTACTGACAGTTCCCCTCTGTGTGAAGCCACAGGGCCTCTCTGTGCTGGACAGAACAGAGAAAAAGAAGTGTATTTTCTCTCTATTCACTCAAGCACAAATTTCTATCGTCTTAGAGGCGAGATTGAGGTCAGGATACAGCACTACATTTATGTGTCACCGAGATTTAACTCAATTAATGATGCATTTTTATTTCGAACCGAAACCCCATTCAAAGCATTTAAGGAGAGTTTTTGTATCCATAATGTTTGAAATATATTTATGGTCTTTGTAGTCCAAGAAACGTGTACAGAAATCCATTGTAGTAAGAGATTTTTTTAGTTTTGTGTATCGACACGGCCAAATTTTTCCAGTCGCCGATATTGTACCGAAGTGTTTGAAGTATCTAAAACTATTTGAACGGTTTCAACGTCATCAATCGGTCACTATATAATCCTCTCCTTCTGTGCACTATACTTTATCACTGTAAAACGGATAAAAATGAAGAAAACTTTATTTCTACTTACAATTGTTGTCTGATCTCCGCTTCAAAACCGAAACCCCTGTTCACTCATAGCCGAAACCCCCTATGTGCGCTCTAACAGGGTGACTATAAGCATTCCACTATTCTGATGCACTTTCTTTCATTGGATCTGATGCACACATGCGCATGAAGACTTTCTCAGAGTATATTCCTTCTTTTGTCTGGCAGTTAAGGTTATGTTACTGTAAAGATTAAATAAAATATTCAATTGATTTGAAATTCATCCCCTTTAAATAATTTTAAACCCATTCAAATACTTTTTCACCAACACTAAAGCACTAGGCTACAGAACTGATATTTGATACTGATTATAACTAACACTGACATCAAATTTATTCAAATTCATGGTGTGCACTCAAATTTAGAAGTTCATGAAGATGTAATGAAAGACAGAAATGGCTTTAAAGAACAAATATTTGTGAGATATTCGCTTTCAGCGATAATTAATCATGAAACTCATTCACTCGAAAACATGGAGCACTCCCTGGTCGAGTATTTCTGATAAGAAGAAGAATTTAAAATCCCATCATATGTGTTCCGCGTGATACATAAATCAATTTAAAAACATACCTTAAGATGAGCCATGTGTCTGTACTCTTGAACAGTTGGTTTACTTGCATGAAAGAAGCATTTCTACATGTTCAAATTTCGAACGGAAGTCCACGATAGAAAATTTTAGACGAGACTACTATAAAATTAGAATAGGAACGGACTTTCTTTTCCGTCGTGTGTAAGGTAAGATCTTGACTCGAGATTCTTCCGATTTTATGCATATCATTTGCATAATAAGGTTCGGAGCCGTGAATAAGCAAAATTAGGCATTAAGCCTATTTCCTAGGCATTAGCTTATTGACTAGTCACTAGGCCTAATGCCACATGTAGCAAAGTTTGATCAACTTCGGTTTAACGTCTGTCTCTTCAACACATTTGAAATTTTTCTGTTACAAAATTTTTTGAAATTTCTAAAACGTGGGTCCTGTAGCATCATATCCCACCCATTCTGCTACGTCTTTTGGTACATGTTTTGACATACTTTTTGGCCATATTTCATTGTTTATACCTAGGATCACTGACGAGGGTTTAGCATCCGAAACGTGCATGTCTGGTCCATGCTGTAAATTTATCAAGTTTTAAATGATGCTATTGAATTTGAAGACGTTAAACATTTCAATGCATTTCATACTTGCACTGGTCTCTGGATATTGATCATTGAATAAGAACAAAATATTGAATAAGGTTGTCCTGTGTGTTTCTGTAGGGCTGTGTTTTTGTCTCCGTCTGTTTGTCCTATTTTTCTTTTCTGTTTTTTATTCTTTTTTTTCAAGAATCTGCATTTTAATTTGTTTTTTTTTTGGGAATCTAATTTCGGGATTTGTGACTTTTTATCCCTGATTGATCGTATTTGGAAATAATTTTCATTTTTTCTATTTTTACTCTTTGTCGGATTGGTGGTCTCCTCTGTTTGGCAGTAGCAGAATCCACAAGTAATAATCATGTTTGGCAGTAGCAGACTCCACAAGTAATTATCGTGTTTGACGGTAGCAGAATCCACAAGTAATTATCATGTTTGGCAGTAGCAGACTCTACAAGTAATTATCATGTTTGGCAGCAGTAGCAGAATCCACAAGTAAGGAGCTGTTAAGATAAGGGCTTGATTTAGCCCTTAAATCACTCGATTATTTCTCCTGCGATGTCCTTCTATTTTAGGAAAAAATTTGTCAGGATTAAAATATCAAGTCTTAGAAGATTCCTAGTAGGTATTTTATTTAAATAGATTTGGTGATAGATGTTATAATTATGGGTTGAAGAGGTAGGGGTACTGAAAAGAGAAAACGTCAAATATCGAGCGAAAATTCACAAAAAAAAATGCATTACTTAAGACAAATTTGATATTTAATATGCTTCTGTAGCTTTTCAAGTTAGAATTTCATAAATGAAATTAACCTTGAGGTTATTATATCAATTTAATCGGCAAAATCTGCAATCCGGAAACTTGAAAACGGTTTTATTTCGTACTTATCAGTCATAAATGTAGCTTTCAGGCGCGAAATACGCACAGTGTACTCAGAATAGATTGTTCTATGACATTAAAGGGAAAAGAAGGCAATTTTGATATATTTTGCCGCTCTAAGGATTGATTCTAAAATAGTCATCCATCCCCCCTTTTTTCGTTTTTCGCCTGTGGGACATTGTTCCCCCCCCCCCTCGGTTCAGAACCCCACTTGGCCAGAAAATTTCTTTTATTGATATATACATTTGGTGAAAGTGGCATTCTGAACCGAGGGGGGGAACAATGTTGTAAAAAACTTTTCCGTTTTCCATTGATTTCTATGGGGAAAATGCTTGTTTTTACCCCAAAATCGGTCTTATTTTAGATAATTTATCAAACCTCACTAGAGATTCATATCTGGACCAATTTACTTGTTATTTTTACCGAACAATTTTCTCAATTTCATCATTTTGAAATTTCGACTTTTCTGGGCAGATTTTACGTCTTATCTTAACAGCTCCTTATCATGTTTGGCAGTAGCAGACTCCACAAGTAATTATCATGTTTGACGGTAGCAGAATCCACAAGTAATTATCATGTTTGGCAGTAGCAGACTCCACAAGTAATTATCATGTTTGACGGTAGCAGAATCCACAAGTAATTATCATGTTTGGCAGTAGCAGACTCCACAAGTAATTATCATGTTTGGCAGACTTTAAGATCAATGGGATCGCATTTTAAAATTATAATGTCAATCAAAGTTCTTTATTGAATTCATTCTAAGTGGTGTCATTTACATTGGTATTTGGTTGCTTTTCTTACTATAAATTCTTAAACCTAGACCACTGAGCGAAACCCTCCTGGTTTTTTTATAATAATACAGAAAGAGAAATGAAAATGAACTTTAAGCTTCCATTTTGGTCCTATTTACTTAGATACTTACTAATGAGCATTATTAATTAGCATGACACGCCTTTAATGGCTCCACGTACAATACATTCCGTACTAGTGTTGTAACGATACATCGTTTGTACCAGTATCGCGATACAGCAGCTTGACGATACGTATCACGATACATCTTCAATCTAACGATACACAACGATACATTTTTTCTTTTATTAAAATAAAGGACTGAGTAACAAATAGAGAATATTTTTTTCTGTATCATGAACTTATAATGCAATTGATTGTATAAATCCAATACCTCTTTATGTTATTAAGACTAAATTGATGCAAGAATGTTAAGTTTTTTTTTGGATTTAAGGAATATGTGAGTGTTGGATTGGATATAAACGTGTATAGTGATACGTATCGTATCATGAGCCTTGTGTCGTGATCGTATCGTATCGTGATCTAGTGTATCGTTACATTCCTTACTTACACTGGACTCTCGAGATTGTTCATTAGATAAAGTTCATTGTTTTAACAGAACTTAAAGTATTATCTCATCGTCTCTGTCTGATTTAAAAAAAAACTTTTTTTTCACGAATTGTAACCCTTTATATTGTTATTTTTGTTATCTGATTTCTGGTTGTGTTGACTATCATTTCCCGATTGTTTGATTTGTTATTTATATCTCGTTAGCTCTATGAGATATTGATTAGATACTGATCCATCCTTATGATTATTTATTATATTCACAGTAACTCTTCTAGTGTTATAGATAAGCGGTGAGGCCTTTGGCCCCTGTTTCCCGGAAGATAATTTTTTTCCAAGGGCGGAAATATCTATTTCTGAGGTTGAATATTGATAGTAAATAGCAAGTCAGGATCATTGATCTTTATTGCTAAACTGAAATTCAAATAAGGATATATACGCTATCGTACAGAACTGCATGCAGTTACATGCCCTAGTTTTCTTAAGTCTAATTCTTCAACTCTATTAATAAGTCGTTTGGCAGAAGTCAAATCATAGAGCGACCTCGACGATGCGTTCAGAAAATTCAGAATATGGCGAGTAAGTGAAAGTAGGATTGAGGTTTATCATTAGAAAACATTATTATGCCCGATCAATGACAATTCCTGTGCTATTGTCTCAATGTTCCATTCTGGCCTAGCAACACCCGACCCGGAAAGTCTAGCCTGCGATTCTCGATTACTTAGTTTAACATCGTACATATCTTGTAAGAAAATTGATTTGACCATCCAATCTACTTCAAGATCCCTCCACGGAAATGGATTGTCCTGGTTGTCTTCATACGGTATCGTATCCTCTAGGTGTAAGAAAGACAAAATGAAATGAAAAATTGGACAAATTCAACAACACTCACAATAGAGCAACAAATTGTGCATCGAACAACCCCTAGCAAACTAGAGGTGGGAACAGGTGCCCTTGAGGAGTAAGCATCCTCTGTTTGACTAGCCGCTTCCGCCGCCAATGTTTACGCACGAAATTGAAAACAATCTGTAGAAAACATGCACTGCCTGAGTTTATGTCTATATAGAAAGTACTATGGCGACCATGTCAGGGAAACATTTAAAACACTCTCAAATCCCTCGCAGGGAACTTTATACGAGGTTCACACGGCAAAGGGCATAAATGTGAATAAGTTAAGGCTACCAAGGTTTCTTGTTACCGTTACTGAATGGCAACCAAATATTTTTTCACTCAAAGTATTCCGATTTAACAATTCCAGCCATCTGTAAAATTTGATTTGGATACAAGCATATAATATGATACATGTGTTCAACATGAGGACTTGATAATTGAATCAAAAGCTGAACATTTTACATTCAAGGGTATAATGTGTGATATAAGCTGTATAATAATAAAACAAAATAGGTGACAAGACCCATTAACCGTACGAATATGTGTACATATTATGTTACAGAACCAACAATTTATCCTCAAATTTAATATGTATGTTTGTCCTTGAATATCGATGGTATTAACCAGTGGCCTACACGCTGTAACTTAACAATGTTACTATAAACAGTGTCAATGTGGAATACACTGGTAATGTATTACTTTTCAACATTAGAAATAAATCATTAGTATCGAGCTTACTTTTATTTTATTTTATTTTATTTTAATATAGGCATCTTTATATGTCCGTACATATCTAAGTCCCGCAGTGTCAACAATATCACCATGTAATTATTAAACTTAGGTAACAGTGTACCAATATGCTGAAAGCCTCATCCTGTGTCAGACGAAAAATAAAATGGAGAAAAAATGGACGAATATGAGAAATACATAGCTAATTTGAGAAAATCGGAACAATACGACAAAAAGGTCACGTTCTGTCTGTGAAAATGAAACAAACACGGCGGACAGTTAAGAAACTTACATTCTATTGTTTAAGTTGCACTTTCTTTCACGATTTTATAAAAGTAAACCATTTCACACGGACGATGAATCACAGACTCGCCGCTGATAGCACTGAGTTTTTACTTTGATAAACTTTTGCGGTGCGAATGTAGCGAAGATTATTACACTGCGAATGATTCTACGTATACAGTACGTGAACATTATTGAAAGGCAATCAATGTTGATTTCAGTAATTGGCCGAATTGCATAGCAAAATCCGGTCTATGAAATGTCGATGTCCGTCTGTAAGTCTGTCCGTAGGTGCGTCAACATTTTGGTTAAAGTGTTGCACTTTCGCTTTTCATATTTGGAGAAAACTGTTTAGAGCAGCAAGTTGAAACTTTACATGGTGATAGACCATGATGAGACAAATCAAATGCAGTAACAAAATTTGACTTTGACTTTGACCTTGAAATTAAAATTCTGAATTTGTGTTTTAGCAATAAGGGATTTAACTATGAGGAGAATTCATAAATTACAAATGATAAACCATAAGACCTTTCATTTGAGACCTTTACTTTTGCCCTCTCGACCTTGACCTCGAAGTTTGACTTACTTTTCGAAAGCATTAACCTTGACCAAATCTTTTGAACCTGAAGTGGTAGGAATTTTATGTTATCATGTGCGAACACCTTGTGATAGGACCATTCATTTGTGACCTTTCGGTGCTCTATTGAGAGTTCTGTTGAGATTGTCGTCAGGATCGTCTTTATCTCACGTGACTTTTTACCTTGACCTTGGCTTTTTTTTCAAATAATAAACCTCAGTTATAATTTCAAAAAGTAATAGATAGAACTTCCATATTCCACACATATATTATTTACAACAACACTTTTTAATGAAACACTACATTTTGACATAGAGGCCTTGGCCATAAACTTTGGTAAACTGATATATGTTGAACCATAAGCTTATTTACTTTAATATTTCACATTAAGAATCTATATCACAAGAACTTGCAAGTGAGACTGTGACCTTGACCTTGAACCTTTCATTTATTACTGTGACATAGACCTTAAAATGAACTATAATAAGAAGGGGTAGGTCTTTAATATCGCACTGGCAGAATCTTTATACAGAAACAATGTACTATGAAGTCTACATCAAATAAATCCAGCGCTTCGCAATCTTGCCATAGTGCAGTTAATTTTTATTTGTATTTTGGAAAGTGTTTGCATAACTCTTTTTCAAAGAATGTTGTCCAGTTTACTCTCATCTGTTGACATTGCAGAAAAATGAGATAAACTGCTAGATATGAGAGCTTGTTCTAACTAGTAAGAATTTAAAAATAATAAAAACATGTGTTTGTGATGTTTAACGTCTTCAAATTCATTAGCATCATTTAAGGGCAGATAAATTTACAGCATGGACCAGGTATGCATGTTTCGGGTATTTAACACTCGTCAGTGATCCTCAACCTAAACAATGTAATATGACCAAAACCTGTGAAAATTATGTCCTAAATATACCGAAAGATGTAGCAAGATGGCTGGATATGATGCTACAGGACCCAGGCTTTAGAAATTTGAGAAAATTTTGTAAACAGAAATTTTTAAATGCGTTTGAAGAAACGACCAACCAAAATTGATCGAACTTGGCTACATGTGTCCTCGGGGACTCCTGGTCCACCAGAAACACGACTACTGCTAGCATGCATATATGAAATATGAAAACCCAATCACCCACAATGTTTTGACCAAGATTAAAGTTTCCCAAAGTAGGCCAAACTCCAATGCCAAGGTCGCAAGGTAAAAAGCTTTTCACTTACCATTCAAAAGTTTTGGCCACGGTTAACGTTTTTAAAAGTAGGTCAAACACCTTAGGTCATGGTGGCAAGGTGAGAGAGGTTTTGTATCCATAGAAAGGTCTTGTCACAAGAAATAGAAAGCCCTTTCACCTACCATTCAAAAGTTACTGCCAAGACTAAAGTTTTTGATGGAACAAACAGACAAATAAACAGACAGTCAAAAGGACAGACAAACCTATCTGCCCGAATCTCTCATTTCGGGGGCAAAAAAAAGTTTGAAGTAAATTATTTGTATTGACTTTGCAGACCAATCTTATTGAAACTCGTTAAATAACACCTGTCGTTGTTGTTGTGGTGACCTTTAATGAGATTACCTTGCAAACATTAAAATTCAAGATTTGAAACATTTTGATTGTTGAATAAAGATAAGTTGAATAACCGGTGTATTTCATAATGACACTGTTATAGCGTCTCGGCCTGAAGCAATGACTCTCAGTTGTGTCTCTGTTCATTATGTAAGACAGCCACAATGGCATTGTATTATCTGATAAGCTATAAGCATTCGCTTCTAAATAATTACTAAATTGCTCTGAACCTTTTCAGGTTTTGTAAAATCAACAGTATTTATTCATATTACGAAATAATCAAATTTTAAATCGAGAATTTTAGGCCTAAGTATTGCGGGTCTTTGTATTGCGATATATTGCGATATATGGGTAAATATTGCGATATATTGCAATATTCTGTGACATCGAGTTTCCTTATGATTTTCATTTTCCAACCATAGTTTTGCTTTCAAGTTTTTTTAAAATCTGAAAATGTTTTACGGAAATGTGCAGACAAATTTGACAGTTCTTCTATAACATTCGAAGTCAATCATACATGCATGAATATCTGGTTGAAAGATTTACTTATCTCCTTGACATACGCATTTTAAAGGTCGAACAAACTTGGTATCTATAGTATCTGGCTATGCAGCAAAGTACTGAAGCTTTTTTTTTTTGAATAAGTCGTGTTTAAAAGTGCATGGCTATAGTCAGTAAATGTAGATTTTATCACCGCTGTTATCGTACAAATATTACAATTGAGAGGTGGAATGCGTATCATAACAACATTGACATAAGAGTTATATCCACCTTTGGCAATTGGAATTACCCTATTATTGTATTTTGAGGAGGAATTCGCTTATAATTTCAAAGAAACAACCTAAAAATATGAAGATAGAAATAACGTCAAAAACCGGTTTTGGAAAATGAATACCGTGAAACGTTTTGCGAAGGATCGTATCGCAATATACTGGTACCGCAATAAAACCGCTCGAGAATTCCTCACTCGCCATTAAATGCTATTAAACTTCTTTCAGGATAAATTCCAAGCGTTTGAAATGTCGGCCATATTTGTTTCTTTGCAAACAGACAAAACGTTTACTTCAGTTTCTAGATAGAATGATAATAAAAAATTGTTTGTTAATCATTTGTGAATGATTAATTTTGGCTTTGCAAAACAATTAAGTTTTAGATTTTTACATCTTTTTGATGGTGGATACTGATAAGTTGACTTAGAATCCAAAGGTATGAAATGTCGGCTATGTTTGATTCCTTGCTTACAGACAAAAAATATCTTCAGTTTCTATATGGGCATAATTTTATCTTAATAGCCTTTACTTTCCGTATTTACTTGGGTATTTCTTAAATATAAGTGACCTTTTTTTATTCGTAAGAATCATGCCATTTAAGCATTTCGGCATCGCACGTTGGGTATTGTCCCCCAGCTGACATGCATGTAAATATCTCTTTGCGTTGAATGCATAATGTAACGGCCATGTGGCCATGTGGCCAAGTGGTCAAATTTTTATGGATTAATTGAATATTATATAAATTAACCTACGTTGGACTTTACTTTACTCTCTGTAAAGGTAGAGGGGATTACTAAGAGGGATTTATCATCAAGTTAATTCAAACTTAGCACATAACCAGTATTTTTTCATATATGGAAAGTCTACAAAAGACAAATACTTAAACTTATTGAAAAACACTTCTTACATAAGTAGAAAAGAAAGTTAAAAAAATTTCGCCAAATGTTTTATGAATGCAATAAGAATATATACTTTGAAAAAAAAAGGTAAAGATATATAGTTTATAGTCTCGAATCACCTGAATCATTGGGATTATAGTCTCGAATCACCCGAGCCCAATTGGGCTTCTACAATAACCTCCCTGTGGATACCTGTACATCCTAGATTATTCTCTCATACCAACGTTATTTAAGGCTATGTGAGCTACATGTGTAACACGTGTCATGTGACAGCTGTATCACATATCCCATGACGCCATTGTTTCAATTGTTTACGTTATTGTGACGTCATGATTTCATCCCGCAATCAAACAAATTAACTAGCAACGACGAAGTGATAATAAAACATCGATTTTAAGATATTTTTTCTTTATATATTCAACAAAACTTGGTTGCAACACCAATGGCAAAACCACTAAACACCCAATGCAACAACGCAGAGATGAAACCGACAGATTAAGACTCAAAATGGACAAGGAACACCAAATCATACCGCAAAAACATGAAACACAAAGGACCACATATAAACCAACGAGACGAACTCACACCATAGGAACATGAAACACAAAGGACCACACATAAACCAACGACACCAATGAGAAACCGGTGCCGACCCAGGGCGGTCATCTGCCCGGTAACTAGCGGACGGTGTAGGTATCCGGATTACGTGCGCACAACCCTTCCACTTTTCAGATTACTTAGAGGTCTCGAATGACGCACAATTGTAGTGTAAAATAACCTCCTCCTCGCTGTAAGATTAACATACAAACAGACATCATGACGCAGAAGCCTAAAAATACATTGATGGCTATGTAAATGGATATAAAAACAGAAGGCATACGTGCTCTGTCGGCTGTACGGAACTCATGTATGTGAACAACCAAGGAGTCCGACTGAAATTCAAAGAGGACAGGTGGTCGGGGCCCTGTCTTTTCTAAAGAGGTTTGGACAGTGCCCATCATGTAGTCCTGTCGTCGCAATCAGTCAAAGTACACTGGTGAAAGGCTGTAGATTGGTCCATTACAAAGCCAAGTGTCCATCTGCTGACTGAGTGATCATATCCAAGGTATAAAAGGCGTTTGATTCTACTACAATTTCGATTATAATTCTGTCTGCTTTTGATCCTTTTTATGTTGTTAATTATATCACTATAAAATGAAGGATGTGAAATACCCAAAGTAATATACCCTGTTGCTTATATGGATCCATCGTGTGTAACCCACGGGGAAGCTCAAACCTCAGAAACCCCGTGGGACAATTGCATTGAAAACCCTCTGAAGGCGTGTCCTAACATACGGCAGTCTCATTGGTTAGCCACGTTTCCAGCGCTAAGAAATGAGTAGAAAGCAATGCTTGTTTTTTTTAAAAAAGTGACAAAATTTCACAACATGTGATTTGGGATTTCCAGAAAAAAAGTGGCATCAGAATTTTACATATTCAATTTTTATGGAAAACTTCAATAATGTATATATTTTTGAAAACGTCTTTATAAGACGATCATTTTGAAATTTGTTTGATTAAAATCGGACTAGAAACAAAAAAGTTATTAGCGAAAAGAAGTTTGATGACTTTAATTTTCTATGATTTTATTTCTTAGCTATTGATTTATGCAGTATATGCATGTTTGGTATCATATGATTCAGAATAAAGTGCTGAAAATGATTTTAAACAAAAAATAGCAATAAAAGTTTGGAGTAAAGATTTAGAAATTTTGAATTCGGTTTGTCGGCGTTTCAAACACTTGACTATTATTCACCGAGTGCTTGAATGTAATTTACCTCGTCACCATTTCAACAACAAGGGGGGTGGCTATATTCATGAATATAAACAGTTAGTTTCAAAGATGGTTTCGGTTTCTTCTGTTCCACGGGGTTATGTAAGGTACGATCTACCCCGGGGGTTCACATGATGGTATGGATAATAATTTCAAAAGAAGTTGACAATAATTTTTGTAAAATTTCCAGAAAGTTTTTACTAGTTTGTGAAAGCGAAAACCTTGACCTAAATTTCTTGGTTTTTTTTTTTGATTTCTACGATGAAAATCCAAAACATCAGTACATGCTCTAGCCTATCGAATGAGTTGAAAAATGTAGATACCGTATGACGGTAATCTAGGAACATCACTGTCAAGCCAATGGAAATAGTTGAATCTCTTTTGTCATACACACTTGTACGAATCTCTCCATTAACAATTTTGATATTTAGGTAAAAAATGGTGTTTCTTTGTTTGTGATGTTTAGAGTCAATTCTTGTGGATAAAAAGCATTTAATATTTTTCAAAAACAGAATAATCGATAGTAAGAATATCATCCATGTACCTAAAAGTACTAATGAAACATTTCATCATGTTTTCTTTGCTTTTGAAAATTTTGGACAAATACTTTTTCATACGTCTTATAAAATAAATCATCAACAAGAGGCGCACATTAGTACCTATTGGGATATCTACAACCTGCTTGTAGAGATTCTCGCAAAATCTTACATAAACATGAATGTTGTCCAAGAGGAAGGACAACGCAATACACAGGTCACTATATGTCCATGATGTGTATAATACCGTTTGATTCAGATGTACAAATATCACATTTTCCCTCTCAATCATAACATTATTTTATGAGTTTGGACAACCAATCATTTATTTTGTAAGGAAGCTTTGTGTGCATATTAGAAAAGCCTAATACTCGTAGCATTTTTTTCATATCAAAAACCATTTTCGGGGGTGCAGAATTCGAAGATCGCAAAAATTTTGCAATTAGATCAACTTGATATTTTTTTCAAATTTCGTCTCTTCTCTAGATTTTGAATTTGGCCCTTAGATGTGGGTTCTAGATACGGTGTGCTATAAAAGATACATCAGTTCTATCCTCAAGGCCTCAAAATCTGCAAGCCTCTTGTTTTACACGATTTGAGACCTCTTGGACGGATCCGATGCATCTTTCATAGATACCATGAAAAGATACCATCTTTCGGTATATTTTGGACATAATAATGTTCACACTCTTTGGCAATATAACATTGTTTAGATTGAGGATCACTGACGAGGGTTAAGTACCTGAAACGTGCATGTATGGTCCATGCTGAAAATTCATCCGTTCTTAAATGATGCTATTGAATTTGAAGACGATTAACATTAGTGCCACTTGGTGAGTGTCACTGCTGGTGGACCAGGAGTCCCCGAGGGCACATGTAGCCAAGTTCGATCAACTTCGGTTGATCGTCTCTTCAACGCATTCGGAAATTTCTGTTATCAAAATTTCTTCAAATTTCTAAAAAGTGGGTCCTGCAGCATCATATCCCATCCATTCTGCTACGTCTTTCGGTATATTTTGGACATGATAATTTTCACACTCTTTGGCAATATAACATTGTTTAGATTGAGGATCACTGACGAGGGTTAAGTACCCGAAACGTGCATGCCTGGTCCATGCTGAAAATTCATCCGTTCTTAAATGATGCTATTGAATTTGCAGACGTTTAACATAGTCTTATAGTCCTTACTCCCTAAGGAGTATACTAGAGGTGCTTTTCAGTCACATTACAATCTTGTCCATATACGCTATTGAATCCTTGCTGGAGAAAGTGCAATGTAAAGTAACTTAAGTAAGCAAATGCGTAGTTTTATCTCATGACCTATGGGCCCACCGTGCTTACCACTACTCCACCATAGCGTACCCAATGTATCTTTTCACTGCCATGTAAAAACCATTTCCAAAATCTTGTGTCGTGAACAACAAATCTGTGAATATGTACAACCAATGTAATTCACTGAGAAGAAATTATTGAAGTGAACGTATTTGATTTCACATATGAATGCTCATGAGGTCACAATGCATATGATCTGAAGAAACATGCATCGACGGTTGTTCAAACCTGCAAATTGAACCTGCGATAACTTAAATTTTAACGTCACCCTTTTATCTGATAAATGCGAAGAATTAACCTAACAATAAATGCCCGTAGAAAATAAAACAAGACACAAGTTTTCTATATAGATAGAAAGGTAAAGTAATTATGTCGCGGACAAGATGACCAAGACAATTCTTTTCGCTGTCACCTTAAGTGTTTTAATGACGTTATAATGGCTTTACGTCAGATACCGTCTCTGATTTATAGAGCAGCAATGGATCTATGTATAGGTTAGAAGGTAATTTGAAGTTTCTACATAAAAGAAGTGAGCGGAGAGAGATTCTTCACAAATAAGGAGCAATTTCAGAGTCTGTAATTGGTTTAGCTCAAATATTGCCATCTAATAAGGATTTTGTTGTCTATAAAATATAGAACATTATGGATCTATGATGTTAGAAATTAGAAGTCTGCTACATACTGGTGTAACTTGACTTATTCCATTTTATCAATATTAAAAACAATGGAATGAAAATAAGTTCTAAGTTAGATGTACCTGCTTTAGCCTTAATGCTGTTATTAATATGTTTCCCACAAAAAAAAAAGAGAATTGAAATAAAATATGTGGTTACACACATGGACAACCAGACAAACGTGTAGGAAGAAAGGATGATTGAAGAGTACTTAGATATGATCTTTCTTTAAGAAAGAAGTTGAACTTATGAAGAGACAAGTTGCAAGGGATCGTGTTTCGTACTAATACAGACTGCATGACCAGATAATCAGACTTGTATTATCTGTATGACATCTGATACTGCTTTGTCTAAAACATATCATATACCCTACTTTTTGTTCTGTTTACTCAAAATTTATCATAGAATATTATTTTACCAAGAGAACTTAGATTTATGAAACAAATACTAATATAAGTGACCGGTAAAATGGAATTATACTGTCGACACTCCTTTCGATATAAAGATAAGGCATTTGACCTGTCCCTGCATGAGCGAATCTGATACTTTCTTATACAGCGAACTTGATTCTTTATACATAAAAATATGTGATAGTATTCCAAGTGTTCAAGTGTCTGCTTAAAGAAGTACAATTTAGAGGCTATACGTAAATACGATATAGGGAATGTCTGGTAATAGAAAGTTATACTGCTCCAGTGTTGTCCTATATTTGGGTCAATAAGCATGGCACGATTTCCGTTCCTTTGACCTTGGACGAATTCCTCCCATTGTTAAACCCTCCGATTAATAATTGCGAAAATATAATGAGAAAATTCCAATCCATGCTAATCATCACATGTATCCAAAATTGGAACTTTTATGGGACAAAAGATTATTCCTATGGGATTTTTCCACTTGGACAACGATCAAGTATATTCATAAGTTCATTATAAATGTTCCCTTAGGAATTAATTAGAATCAAACTCAAATCAGAGCTTCAAACGAACAAATGACCTTTGTGTACATTGATGTCTAAACCAAAATGAGTTAAAGAACATATGGAATTGTTTTGTTTAAAAAGCAGAAAAGTAGTTGAAAAGAAGTTGTTAAAAAACAATAAGGACCTCAAGAAATCGATTTGTTATCTCCTTAGAATGATGGATGAAACTTTGGTACAAACATGTACTAAAGGAGTCCAAAATTGTCGTAAAGTTAAGGTAAGAGTAAAAATAACTTTTTGAACAGAATTGTTAGTCAATGTAAAAAGTCCAGGCTCATTTTGGTCTTAGATATATGCACAACTCATGTATTTCTCTTAGATAAAACTTTTGAAAGGAACGTGTTACATCTCGTATAAAAACGTCCGGGACGTCATAATGCATGTGATCTTCATAATATGCCGTGTTCGTTTTAAACCGTGGATATGATCCTAATGTCATCAGACTGACACTCGACATGGTACTTGACCAATTTACGGTCTCGTACCAGCCCATTCTTAAGAGTTGCACTCTGACTGACTGACAAAGAGGGACTCCATGACGGGCCCTGTCAAAACCTCTTAAGAAAAGACAGGGTTCTGACAACCTGTCCTCTCTGAATGTCGGTCGGACTTCTCGGGTGATAACATGCTATAGGCAGCAGAGCACGGAATGTACTTCGCACGCCCCCTTTTTATTTTCTTTTACATATTCATGTGTGTTACTTCTGCCCTATGATTTTCTGTCTTATTTGTATGGTCATCTTACAGTTAGGAGGTTATTTAACACCACAATTGTGTGTTCTTCGAGACCTTTGGGTAACCAGAAGAGTGAGAGGGTGTGCGCACGTAATCCGGGTAACTACACCATCTGCTACTTGCATGGCAGATGAACCTAGTAAGTCGGCACCGATTGCCCATTGGTCTCGTTGGTTTATGTGTAGTCTTGTGTTTCATGTTTCTATTTCGAATGTCTCTTTTGTGTCTCTCGCTGTGCTTGTAAATTTACTCTGTGTTTTCACATCGGATGTTTCGCTGCTTTGCTGCAATCGAGTTCGGTTGAAAATCCCCTCCTTCCTTTTATATGGAAAAGGTAAATGAAGAAAAAACCTTCAAAATCTCCACGTAATTTCTTAAAATGGAATTAAAACAAATTGTAGCTTTTATCTCTAATGGAATTCGTAAAATTATCAAAAGAACAATGGAAGTTAATGTGATAAAATTACTTGAAAAAGGACCAATGCAAGTGCGGGAAAGATTGTCATAGTAAGGTTATTTATGACTCTAGTATGCAATATTGTGATGTATCGTCAACAGAAATCAAAGAAAAGCTCTAAATAAAATTTACAATTTATTTATATCAACAAATTTTAAATCTTATCTAATCAATTGCGGATTACCGTTACAGTGTCCAATTTCTTCTCATACTCCTCGCTAACAGTGTGCCCGACACACGTAACAGTCCAAAAGATGCCCAGTAAATAGTTTAAAGTTTCTCACATGAATTTACTATCTGGGCGTATTTATATGTTATAACAAACGAGAAATTTCCACAATGTTCCACAACAGAACTCTCTGGAATGTTAAAAGTCTTCAATTCAATAGCATCATTTAAGAACAGATAGAATTTGCAGCATGGACCAGACATGCATGTCAATACGTCTGTCATCAGCTTATGACGTAACATAACGTATATTCTAGAAACATACAGGAAAGAGAATGACACAAGTTCACAAGTACATATGTACTTACAACTTACTATCAGATAGAATATTTCACCAATTATTTGCATAGAAATGAGTAAAGAACACATGTGTTGGCAGTTTCTGTCATGACTTTAATTATATTATTTCACTTTTTTGTATATGTAATTTCAAAGATACATGTATGTTATCAATCATTTTTCAATATTCAATCACTTTTTAAAAAATATTTCAATCACTTTTCAATACTCAATCACTTTTCAATATTTAATCACTTTTCAATATTCAATCACTTTTCAATATTCAATCACTTTTCAACATTCAATCACTTATCAATGAGTGAACTATACAAGTACAATGACATTGCACAGTTTTCATTAATATTGCATATTTTCAATATTTTCACTTTATATGCATGTTTAAGGTCTACGACGACTATCAAAGTATATGTCGTAGAAATACACAACAATCACACACAATCAAAACACAATATTGAAGCCCAAGTTTTGGCCGCAGAGACTGGAAGTTGACAGAAACTTTAGCGGGGCTTCAAGCAAAATCGTGTTTAGCTTCGGAAATATAAAGCCATGGCGCACTTCAGTTGATTGTTAACACTAAACGCTGACTTGATAAATGTTTAGGGACAGTGATAAAGATCGAGATATACCAAACCCAGAGGAAAAACAGGGATGAAAACCCAGTTGTTTGGGGGAAAAATCCTCTGAAACTGGGCATGTATATCGCTGCAACTAACTCCCGCGAAAAATCAGGTCAGTAAAATGATGACGCAGTCACTGCAAACGGAATGTTCGGAGCTTCAAGCGTAAAAGTACGAGAATAGCCTTCAAAGAATCCAGACTCAGGAGAAATGTCAAGAGGCAAACATCAGAGTGACGGTTCGGTCCATACCACGAAATTAAAGGTGTTGTGTCGACAGAAATAGAACTGAATAACACAAAGAAAAAGAGACAGCGAAGACGGTTCTAACGAGAGCAATGTATATAAAGAATTTGTTTAACCAATGATCATAATTAATAAAAATGGAATCTTAGCATACTTTGCTGTAGATGAAGATATCATATTTATCAATTCATAGATTGAATTGAATTTATCAAAAGGACAAGCTACAGCCAGGGAAGGAGGGTGAGGGAAAAATCAAACACTGTTGTTTAAGATGAACGCATTGACAAACGTTCTAAAAAGAAAGAGAGATAAATTTAGTTTCGATATAATGCAATATGGACTGTTATCGAGGGATATGGTCGCCGACGACATTATCCATATTTGTCATTGTTATCGACGGAGATGAATCACTAGATATTAAGGTAATTTCATGTCAAATAACTCAAATTATCTCCATATTCGTGCGATAATTTTGTTTTTTATGCAGTTATCATAATACAATACATAGGGATTCTGTTTAAATTTATAGTTTATAGATGTTATCAAATATTCTTTGGCACAGATATTAATGAATTACCACATGGATTTGAGATAATATAATTTTCATTATATGTGTTGCTGTTAGATTATAATGCAGTATATGTAGGACTGATACAGAGTATGGAAAACGTCAAGGCATCAGGGGAAAATGGCCCGCCTAACACACCTTATGTATACTAAGCACCAACATCTAGCAAAAGTTATACGGATGTTTTCGCGCACTTTCTGATTGTTCTCCATTGTCATGACGTAATCAATTCAACTAGGGAGAAAAGGTATATTAAAATTATTTAATTTCCATTGTCATTTTCAAGAAACGAAGATTCTGATTGGCCGAGCAATTTTGTTGATACATCGATCAACACAATTTTTCACGGAAGTCTATTTATAGCACTATTTTTAGAATCGGGGGTTCCCTCAAACACGAATGACTTCGTTGCTAAAATACAATTTGTTGATGTTTGCTTATCATTTCAAGGGTACCATTTCTTTTCTACTTACTAAAAAATTAACAGTGTATGTAGCATTTTCTCAGACTGGTCCTTATTCGAAAGATATAGAGAGACGATCGTTTGGAGTTTGAATAAGGCGGCAGCCATAACTTGTTTTGTTTTATCTCAAATTTCTTTGTTGGACTTTTTATCAATTTGTCTTTGGTAATAACAAACAAAATGGTATATCCTCAACAGCTTAGGTCGGCTGGACAGTGAGATATTTTTAGCCCACTGGCACCTTAATTCAGAATTGCTATACCAAAGGGTTGTCATGACGACATGAACTATTTTCTTGAAGTGGATAAAGTACGAGAACATCAGAATTCCTGTCTCTTGTCACGTGTTTTTCACTAGTCACAAAAATTTTTCTTTCTATCGGATAATTGCCACTATTGCAATGTTGAATCTGATGAATCAATTCGGAACTTGACAGCCTATACAAATCTAATTAGGTCGATTTCATGTAATCGACCAATAATTCCTTTTGAACAATTATCAAATTCACATTGTCATATTATATGTTGTATCTATGTATCACACCATTTCGTTTCGACGGAGAATCGACTAATTCGCCCCTTTAGTAATATAGATGCTTGTTTTAATGTGATTAAATAATAACAGTCATCTGTACAGTTAAGTATAACCCATAAATAAATATAAGAATTGATATAGAAATAAATAGAAAAAAAAATTATTGATTCTCGACAAGACATGTAAATATCTATACATTGCTGTGAAAATATTGATCAATCATTTATGAATTATAAACACCAATGAACGCTAGAGGTTAAATTGGATCCGGATTTTATTATAGCAAGAGAGAATGAAACTGTTATTTAATTATTAACATAAGGCTTTCAGAAACGATTACACGCCATACATCGTCATATAGTATTCATAGTGGTATTAAAATCCCGATCTTTGTGACTTCAGGAAAACCACAGCCTGTTGAACATGTACTGCGTTCATAAGCTTACTTAACGTTGGTTAGGATATCAAACAATACTAACATTTACTGTTTTAACTGGCTGTAAAAAAGGCAAAAAATACAAATAAAGCCACAAACACTCGCTTACACAAATTTTCGGCCTCTTGGCCTTTATCAGGTGTAAAAACAACACAATATACAATAAGACCGAGGAATGTGCAATGAACGCCAGATGAGCAAAGCTGGATTTCACTTTAAGTATAATTGTATATACTGTGTCGTATTTACACTTGATAAAGACCGAAAATTTCTGAAAACGAGTGTTTGTGTTTTATTTGTATTCCCACCAGATCAAGTATCTATCTGAAATCAAATCTGGACTACAAAAATATTGTTCGACAGTATATTCTCGCAGTGGTATCAACCAGATGTGGATTTTAAAGAATTCGAAGGAACTTTTAGAACATCTGAAATCCACTCATTTTAGTAGAGTCCATTCGATCAAAGCCTTTGATTCTTCGACACTTTACACTACAATTCCACATTCTAAATTGAAAGAAAGACTCGCAAAAATTATAAGTAATGCGTTTACAAGTAAGAACGGTAATCGCATATACAAATTTATTGTTGTTAACTATGACAAAACCTACTTTGTAAAAGAAAAGTCAGATTCTGAAAATAAGTACACTGAAACAGACATTATTCAGATGTTAAACTTTCTGATCGACAACATTTTTGTGGTGTTTGGAGGAAAGGTCTTCCAGCAAATTGTCGGAATTCCAATGGGGACCAATTGTGCCCCACTCCTTGCCGACATTTTCCTTTACTCATACGAAGCTGAATTTATTCAATCTTTGGTCTCTGAAGGGAAAAGATACTTAGCTTCTGACTTCAACTTCACTTACAGATACATAGACGATGTGCTGTCCATCAATAATCCAAAATTCGCGGATTACCTGAGCAGTATCTATCCTTCGGAGCTTGAAGTCAAAGAAACTACAGAGACAAATAATTCAGCATCGTATTTGGACATAATGTTGTCCTACGACACTGATGGTCACATGAACACCTCACTCTATGACAAACGTGACGACTTCAATTTCAGCATTACTAACTTTCCTTTTCTGAGTAGCAACATCCCTTCATCGCCTGCTTATGGCGTGTTCATATCTCAGTTGATACGCTATGCCAGAGCAAGTACCAAATATACGGATTTTGTTCTGAGAGCTAGGCGTCTTTCAGATAAGTTTCTCAGTCAGGGATATGTTTGTGACCGACTAACATCGTCACTGAGGAAGTTCTACGGTCGATATGGGGAACTCGTCATACACTATTATGTCCCACTATCCAGAATGGTGGATGATATTCTGTCATAGACCATTTGAACCATCCAACCAAAGATTGTACTCTATATCTTCCAAAATGGAAGTAACCGGATGTGACAGTTCTACCGAATTGAAGCGACGGGTGTTGCATGCAAGCAGGAGATGCTTACTCTTCCTGGGCACCTGGTCTCACTCTCATATCGGGAGTTCGCTTCTTTTCATATGGTGGAGGTTTTTGTTTTTGTTTGCTTTGGTTCCTGTTTTATCCTGATTTTGTATGCCTTCGGTTTCTGATTTTCTGAATTATCGATTTTGTACTGTAGACAGGGATATGGTCATTATCCATATTTGTCATATTAGCATACGTGCTAATTGCCTTTTTACTATTCCTGTTAATAGTATTTTTAATGCACTATACATTTTTACAATCTTTCCGTTGTATATACTGGTAGTGAGTCAAATTTCTTTACATTACTGAAAAGGTGCCTGATTTAACATTGTTGCAAAAAAGACGAAACAGGATAGAAAAATGGAAAGAAGCAAAACACTTAGACTTGAAAATATTGTAAATGCAAGACAACACACACACCGAAGATATGGAGCAAACCAACATAAATCGTTGCGTCAAATATTGTCTTCTATAGAATAAGCGTTTCAATTTGTATTCTGGTACGGGTACATATGAATAAATCTTATTTAACCTTCTCATCTGGAGCTGGTTCTAACACATTTTAGGGTGAAATGTACACGTGTATAGACCATTACATCCGCTTGCTTTGTGTTGGTGAAATGCACACGTGTATAGGTCATTTCATACGCTTGCTTTGTGTTTGTGAAATGAACATGTGTTAGGCCATTACATACGCTTGCTTTGTGTTGGTGAAATGTACACGTGTTATGCCATCTCATACGCTTGCTTTGTGTTGGTGAATTGAACACGTGCTAGGCCATTACATACGCTTGCTTTGTGTTGGTGAAATGTACACGTGTTAGGCCATTACATACGCTTGCTTTGTGTTGCTTATCCTTAAAAAAGCACAAATAATGACATCAGCTCTCTATATATACACATCAATTGTCGGTTTCATTCTTGTATATTCTGAAGTCTATAAATTTCATGTAAAAATTACGTTAAAATCTAGGTTACGGCGGGTTCAGTTTGCAGGTTGAAATAGCCACTGTTGCATGTTTAGATAAAGAGCTCAGGCATTTTAAGGAACGAATACTTTCAAACAGAAACAACGAACACCACTTCAAGAGTTTCATCTCAACGAATTGCATTGTTTGTGCATACATTTCAAGAGACCTTCTGGATGTCTATACTTTTGTCATACAGTAAAATATGCCTTAAAAGACAGAGTGACAAATAAGGACAATGACCATATCCCAATACACAGAACTACCTCGATTATACAGAAACCCATAAACTGAAGGCATATAAAATCAGGATAAAACAAAAAAGCAAAGAAACAAAATCCCTCCCCACATGAAAAGAAATGTGAGTGAGACCAGTGCCCAGGAAGAGTCAGCATCTTACGCCTGTAATCTTTAATTTTGAATCTACATGTGTACTAGAATGTGAAGTTTAAGTTAATTAGGGTATTTATTTTGTTTATATTAAATGAGTTTAATTTTGAATAGTTTGATGAATATATATTGAATTGGTTTTGTACAAACTGTTTCTTGAATAGAAATGCTGACATTTTTAAAATGATTTCTTCGAACATTTGAAATTAAATAAAAAAGTTCAAATTCTTAACGAGATCACGTTAAGTATAATATTTTTCAAAAGAGTCAATCTCTCTCGTATGTTGTTGCACGTGATTGTACAAAATCACTATTACGTACTTATGGTGTCTCAATTACTACCATTGACGGAGAAAGCAAGTTTTCTATAACATTTACTATTGTCATCGGGGAAGTAAGATAACACCCTGCTTACGTCACATTTGGCTCAAGTAAAGCAAATAGATGTTTAGGCAAAATTGGATAATAATGTGCTCTGCAAATTGCAGGTTCGTTTTTACAAACTGGTCTTCATATTTTAAACATTTTCTACAGAACTAACTTTAAAAAATCTGTGAAAAGTGAATTTTCTAAGCTTCTTAAGATCTTTGCAAATGATTTCTATAAAGGCGCCTTTATGAAAAAAATTAAACGTAGTGCATTTCCCGAGAAAAGACAGTATTAGACCCTTTCATGGTTTTCTATAAAAGATACCTCGGTTCAACCAGAGGGATCTCAACATCATATAAAACCCGAGTCATATCGAGGTTTCAGCAAAATTTTGATACCCCTTTGGATGGAAACAATGTATCTTTCATAGAGGAATATGATAGTCTATTTCATAATTTTTGACCTGTCTGTCTGTTTGTCTGTCTGTCTGTTTGTCCGTGGCAAAAAACTTTTAACATTGGGGATAACTTTTGAATGGTAAATGATGGGACTTTCATATTTCATTTGTGTATTCCTTGTAAATAAGACCTTTTCGTTGATACCAAAATTTTTGACCTTGTGACCATGACCTTTGACCTGTTTCTCAAAAACTGTAATATTGGAGATAACTTTTGTATGGTAAATGATAGGGCTTTCATATTTCACATGTGTATTCCTTGTGACAAGTTTGATACGAAAACATTTGAACTTATGGCTTTAACCTTGACCTTTAACGTACTAAATAGAAAATGGTGTTGATAAGTTGACCAAGAAGCCACCGTGGACATTCGTGTTTCACAAACACAGGTTTTCTTAGGGCCAAAGTCAATCTGAGAGAAAAGAGATGAAATTCGAAAATTTTCAAGTTCATGTAATCGAACAAATTTTGTTACATTCAAATGCACCGCCCCCCAAAATGGCTAATTCTATAAGATGGATTAGATACACGGGTATAAGAGAAAATACCAAAGCTTACAAAGTCAATTTTCAGAGCCTTTAGCATCGTGAGAATTATTTGCTCTGAGCTACCTATATGAAATATGAGCTGTATCATTGAAATAATACGTCGTATGGTCGAATGGTGAAAGTGAAGGCGGCGCAGAACCCTTATTCATATCACTGTTTAAACTCTTCCTGTTCGATTGCTATAAAGTAATATATCATGTTGTACATGTGTATCAAAATGGCTGCTTCAATTTGAAGAATATAGTTACACAAAAAAGACGCAAATTGGGGAAATCTCATATATTATGCCGAGAAATATAGAGATTTAAATAAATTCTATTTAGAAACAAAGGATCAAATGATAACTCATACAATAATTCAGAAAAAGCATAGGAACTTACTAATGTACAAAAATACGCATATATTTGATGTGAAAGTGAAAACAGACTTCGTACACGTGTAAAGATACATAAAACCAGAAGACTCTGACGAGACTGTAGCTCTCCTGGTTGTTTTGTTTTATTAACTCATGGACAAGTGAATAAGATACATACACATAAATATCAATTTTCATTCTATTTCAACCAATGACCACATGAAGCAGGCGCTCTAACAAATTATAAGTAGCACAGAAAACAACATATCCATTAATAAGACTGCAACTAGAATATCACTCATATAATACATAATATCCGAGATATTTCTATGTAATCTTGTGTTCGCAAACAAACAAAATGTCTGGTCCATGTTGCCAATTTATCTGCTCTTAAATGATGCTATTCAATTTGAAGACGTTTATATAGTATCTCCAAGATCCTAGGGTCCAGGGGCTGTTAGCTCAAATGAACTTTCAATGACACAACACGACTGCAGATCCATCATATTGCATGAAGAATTAACTCTCCATCATAAATAGCTTAAGAAGAGTTGAGAGCACAATTATATAAAAGATTACATAAACGGCTTAAGGGATGTACTGTCCCTTCCGCTGGGTTTAAACATGTTTAGTGTTGTAGCCGCTTGTACCCTTTTTGTGCTATCTGTATCTTTTTTTTTCCAAGCGACATGCATTCACCCTTTATTGGATGGATCCAACATTGTCTGAATAGTGAACATGGTTGTTTTCACCCCTTTTGTGCTTTAAAGATTACACAGAGTTAGATAGAAGAATTTGACCACATCCATTTTCTAAGACCCTGGGGGTCAGGGGCTCAAACAAAATATCAAGTGCACAGCTAGACTACAGAGCCATCATTTTGAAAAAAGAATTTAAAAGTATCCTTCATTTATGGTGTCAGAGGAGTTGCAAGCACAGGCTTACATAGAATTATATAGGACAAAATGACCACACCCATTTTTTAAGACCCTGGGGGTCAGAGGCTCAAACAAAATATCAGGTGCACAACTAGACCACAGACCCATAATATTGCAAAAAGAATTAAGTATCCATCATTTATGGTGTCAGAGGAGTTAAGAGCACGAGATCACATAGTTTTATATAGGAGAGAATGACCACACCCATTTTCTAAGGCTCTGGGGGTCAGGGGCTCAAACAAAATATCAGGTGCACAACAAGACCACAAATCCATCATATTACAAAAAGAATTAAGTCTCAATAACTTATAGCGACAGAGGAGTTGCGAACACAAGATTACATAGAAATGTATAGGACAGAATGACCACAACCATTTTCTAAGACCCTGGGGGTCAGAGGCTCAAACAAAATATCAGATGCACAACTACACCAATGACCCATCATATTGCAAAAAGAATTAAGTCTCCATCATTAATAGTGTCCGAGGAGTTGTGAGCACAAGATTGCATAGTGTTATATAGGAGAAAATTATCACACCCATTATCTTAAGGCTCTGGGGGTCAGGGCTCAAACAAAATATCAGGTGCACAACTAGACCACAGATCCTGGACCATCATATTGCAAAAAGAATTAAGTCTCCATCATTTATAGGGTCAGAGGAGTTGCGAGCACAAGATTACATAGACTTATATAGGACAAAATGACCACACCCATTTTCTAAGACCCCGGGGGTCAGGGGCTCAAACAAAATATCAGGTGCACAACTAGACCACATACCCTTCATATTGCAAAAAGAATTAAGTATCCATCATTTATAGTGTCAGATAAGTTGCGAGCACAAGATTACATAGAATTATATAGGATCAGGGGCTCAAACAAAATATCAGGTGCACAACTAGACCACAGACCCATCATATTGCAAAAAAATTTTTTAAATCTCCATCATTTATTGTGTCAGAGGAGTTACTAGCACAAGATTACATAGACTTATATAGGATAAAATGACCACACCCATTTTCTAAGACCCTGGGGGTCAGGGGCTCAAACAAAATATCAGGTGCACAACAAGACCACATACCCTTCATACTGCATTTATAGTGTCAGATGACTTTCGAGTACAAGATTACATAGAATTATATAGGATCAGGGGCTCAAACAAAATATCAGGTGCACAACTAGACCACAGACCCATCATATTGCAAAAAAAAAATTAATCTCCATCATTTATAGTGTCAGAGGAGTTACTGTCCAAACTCATTAAATGGTGTTTTGATCGAGAGGGGAAAAATTATATTTGTACTTCTGAATCGAAGGGTTTCTTTTTCGCCACAGATTACAAATCATACAAATCATGGACATGTGGTGACCTGTGTATTGCCTTGTCCTTCCTTTTGGACAATATTTATGTAAGATTTGGTGAGAAACTCTACAAGCAGGTTGTAGGGATTCCAATGGGTACTAATTGTGCGCCTCTTGTTGCAGATTTATTTTTATACACGTATACGTATGAAAAGGAATTTATCCAAAATCTTCAAAAACAAACAAAAAAATGATGATGTGAAATGTTTCATTGGTACTTCTAGGTACCTGGATGATATTCTGACTATCGACGATCCTGTTTTTGAGAAATATAAAAATGTTATCTATCCACAAGAATTGATTCTAAACAAGGCAAGCGTTTCAAACACAGAAACACCATTTTTGGACCTAAATTTCAAAATTGTTAATGAAGAGATCCATACAAGTGTGTATGACAAAAGAGATGATTTTGGATTTAACATAGTAAATTTCCCCTGGCTTGACGGCGATGTTCCTAGATTACCGTCCTATGGAATCTATATTTCACAGCTCATCCGGTATGCTAGAGCATGTCCTGATGTTTTTGATTTTCATAGTAGAAATTTACAAATTACCAAGAAACTTTTAGACCAAGGTTTTCGCTTTCACAAACTAGTAAAGACCTTCTGGAAATTTTACAAAAATTATTGTCAACTTCTTCTGAAATTCGGACCAATACAGGCAACAGAGTATATTACTTTGGGTATTTCACAACCTGCATTTTATGGTGACATTATTAAAAAGATAAGAAGGATCAAAGATAGACAACATCACTATCGAAATGCGTCAAAATCATCAAACGCCTTTTATACCGTGGGTATGATCCTAATGTCACCAGACGGACGCTAGGCTTGGTACCTGACCAATCTACAGTCTTGTACAAGCGCATTCTTAAAACTTGCACTCTGACTGGCTGTGACGACGGGACTCCATGACGGGCCCTGTCCAAACCTCTTTAGACAAGACAGGGCCCAGGCCATCTATCCTCTCTGAATGTCAGTCGCACTCCTCGGGTGATAACATACATGAGCTCGCGGCGGCAGAGCACGGATTGTATTACGTACGCCCTCTTTTTATATCCATTTACATATTCATCTGTGTTGCTTGGGCCCTTGCGTTTTGCGTCCTTGTTTGTGTGTGGTCATCTGACAGTGAGGAGGTTATTTTACACCACAATTGTACGTTCTTCGAGACCTCTTGGTAATCGGAAAAATGGGAGGGTTGTGCGCACGTAATCCAAGATAACCATACCTTCTGCTATTTCCGTGGCAGATGGCCGTCCTAAGTCGGCACCGGTTCCCCATTGGTCTCGTTGGTTTATGTGCAGTCCTTTGTGTTTGATGTTTCTGTGTTGTGCGTTGACGTTCCTTGTCCCTTACGCGTCTCTTTCTGTGCTTGTCTGCTTTGTGATTTTGCATTGGGTGTTTTGGGGTTTTGCTGTGGGTGCTGCAGCCTGGTGTTGTTGGAGATCCCCTCCTTTGTTTTACTAGCACAAGATTACATAGACTTATATAGGATAAAATGACCACACCCATTTTCTAAGACCCTGGGGGTAAGGGCCTGAAAGGAAATGTCAGGTGCACAACTAGACCACATACAAAGTAAAATACAAAAAGAATTAACTTTCTATCTCTATGTTTTCAGAGGAGTTGAGAGCATAAGATTTTTTTAGGGACGGACGGACGGACGCCGGACGAAGGATGATGACATACATTGTAAGCTCAACTGGTCAGAGACCAGTAGAGCTTAAACGATACATCGTAATTATCCCTGAAGTGAAGAAATTTACTCTTTCTTGAATTATGAATCATTCACATAGAAAAGAAACCCTGTAACCTATATATTATTAGGTTTCCTTCATTTTTGAGATTCATATTTTTATCTAGACTAGCCCGTAGTGAATGTGTGTTCCTCAGATTCCAACAGATTGGTTTTCATATACAGACATTTTCATATACAAGCACAGGAACATATATTCAAAAATACGCCTATGTTTCTTGTTATCAAAGGGAAATGAATTTAAAAAGTGATATAAATTTGAGTTAAGTGCCACCTTAAAAGGTTTTTTACATGTAACACATGCGGAAAAAGTAGGATAAACCCCAAAACAGACATACAAGAATATCAATTGCAAACTGTAATTCTTATGTTCCGATACTGCGATATATAAAGGGTAGAATTTTATGTACTAGATTCTTTTTACATGTATAACAATAATCGCAGTGTAAAAGTTAAGCGTTTTTTTACTTCATTGCATGTTCAAGTACCATCGTAGTGTAAAGTTTTAATATATTGTTACTTCATTGCATGTTCAAGTGTTATCGTAGTGTAAAAATTTAACATATTGTTACTTCATGACATGTTCAAGTATAATTGCAGTGTAAAAAATTAACATATTGTAACATCATGACATGTTCAAGTATAATAGTAGTGTAAAAGTTTAACATATTTTTACTTCCTGACATGTTTAAGTATTATTATCGTAGTGTAAACGTTTAACATATTGTTACTTCATGACATGTTCAAGTATTATCGTAGTATAAAAGTTTAACATAATGTTACTTCATGGCATGTTCAAGTATTATCGTAGTGTAAAAGTTTAACAAAGTGTTACTTTATGACATGTTCAAGTGTTACGTAGTGTAAAAATGTAACATAATGTTACTTCATGACATGTTCAAGTGTTATCGTAGTGTAAAAAAATTAACATATTGTTACTTCATGACATGTTCAAGTATTATCGTAGTGTAAAAGTTAAACATATTCTTACTTCAGGACATGTTCAAGTATAATCGCAGTGTAAAAAATTAACATATTGTACCTTCATGACATGTTCAAGTATAATAGTAGTGTAAAAGTTTAACATATTTTTACTTCATGACATGTTTAAGTATTATTATCGTAGTGTAAACGTTTAACATATTGTTACTTCATGACATGTTCAAGTATTATCGTAGTGTTAACGTTTAAAATTATGTTACTTCATAGCATGTTAAAGTATTATCGTAGAGTAAAAGTTTAACACATTGTAACTTCATGACATGTTTAAGTATTATTATCGAAGTGTAAAGGTTTATAAATAACATATTGTTTCATCATGGCATGTTCAAGTATCATCAGTCAATGATATCGGTATCTGATTGACACATGACTTGGTTTTATGTATTACGCCTTTTCCTATTAGTATTTGAAGTTTTTAACTTCTAAAATCTACAACAGAATGCTATAAGAAGGGATCCTTGGGACATAATCGTTTTAATATATGTTCATAAATCTTAAGCACGCTTCTTATCATTTAGAACATGTGTAAATGCATATTAGAAAATTAGAAATTCCGTCTCGCCGCACAAAATATCACAACTTTTGTGACAAGGAAACCTGACAGGCAAATACGTGTAACTAATAATGTAATAATGACTGCCAAGTCATAGCCGCATCATTATTAGACGCCAAAAAAGAGATGGCAACAAAAATTTTAAAAATCATAGTTTTTCGCCAAGAGAACGCATTAAATTCCTTTATTCTTTTGTTCAATTAATGACAAGCGACGGATGAACAGAATTTCAATAAGCAGAAACTATTGGTTGATTTTTCACGGACCGACTTGACATAAATAATGCTCCGAGCGTAGGCACATTTTACAATCAATAACCAAGCATAACAATTCTATAAAGACCTACGAAGGTATTTGATTCCTCGATCAAAGGCTTGGATCATTACATAGGACAACACCTTTTTGGGTGAAAGAATTACAGTAAGTTTATTTCTATTTTTCATAAAAAATCTAAAAGTTAAATATCAGTGTTCCATTGTTTAAATAAATTATTTTCGTAGATTCGCTGTGTAGTATTAAATAAATTTCGAATTGTATGTAGACTATAAGATAAAAATAATATAAGTTGAAATAATCATATCTGAACAATTGTTTGATGTATTTGATTCAATGTAAATATAAAATGAGTATTCAGGACTGCTCCCCAAATAAGAACCAAAAACACGGAAAAGGGATTTTTTCTTCTTCTTCTTTTCAATAATCTTGTAAGATTGAATTGAATTAATTATGTAGACTTATTATTAAGTTATCAAGGAAAACGATCTATGAACATCTGATATTTGATAAATCTTTGTGTGTTTCTAAGTTTTCTTCTTTTTTTCGGCTTCCAGCAACACTGAGGAAATATGACTTGCACTGATAATTTACTAATATTGTCGTCACGTTACTCTGTTGAGTCAATTTTATGAAAATAATTTTTGTTTCATATATTAATATGGCATAAAATTAAGGAGTATGTACCTATTTAATCGTTTTCATGATCCATAGGTTCTAATTGTTTTCCTTTTACTAGCATTAAGGGGATAAACGTAAAGTGTTTTGTGGTTCCGACAGGTATATGTTGGATATATACTGTTGGAAACGCAGTTATACCGTCGGAGCTTGCCCCCGACATTAACACGCATGTTTCCAACAGTATATCCAACATATACCTGTCGGAACCACAAAACACAGTACGTTTATCCCTATTCTAATTTATATAAAATATTTTAACTCTTTATACCCCTCAGAGGGTCTCACGTAACACTTAAGAGGTGACATTGCTACGGAGGACTAACAACGACCAACAGAAATCATTGCACTGCAAAAAAAAAAAAAAAAAAAAAAAAAAAACCGATTCGTGTTTATTATAATGGCGAAAAATCAAAGTGTTATCAATAATAAACTTACTTGCTCTGCTTTTTATAAAAGGAGAACGCCATTTACAAGCTCAACGTGCATGTCTGGTCCATGCTGTAAATTTATCTGCTCTAAAATGATGCTAAAGAATTTGAAGACGTTAAACATTTGTACCACTTGCTGAGTGTCACCGCTGGTGGACCAAGAGTCCCCGAGGGCATATGTAGCCAAGTTCGATCAATTTCGGTTGGTCGTTTCTTCAAACGCATTGGAAATTTTTGTTTACAAAATTTTCTTAAATTTCATAAACCTGGGTCCTGTAACATCATATCCCAGCCATTTTGCTATGTCTTTCGGTATATTTAGGACATAATTTTCACAGATTTTGGTCATATAACATTGTTTAGATTGAGGATCACTGACGAGGGTTTATTACCCGAAACGTGCATGTCTGTTCCATGCTGTAAATTTATCTGCTCTAAAATGATGTAAATGAATTTGAAGACGTTAAACATCATAACTTGTAGTTTTACGTCACATTATGACGTCATTGGAGCAGAGAGTAAGGAATCATGACGTCATACGTAAAAAGTGCACTAAAGATTGTAACGTGCAAATCTAAGTAGGAATAAATTTTAAAGTATGTCAAGTGAGTCGGTTTGCGGCATGTATATCGTCGTTATACATGCTTGTAGCAATCCTGTTAACCAATCAGAATGCGTGAAAGAAACAAAATGAATTAGAATACAAAATATAATTACTTATCAAAATACTAGTATTTATTTATTTTTTTATTTCTTACATTTTGACGACACCAAAATATCAAATGAATGATGCTATCATGTTTAATTCATTTATAAATAAAAAAATTATCATCTTACGTATGGAGCTAGTTACTAGTAATTCACGTTGCCAAGTAGTATAGGAACATAGGAATTCAAAAAGGATGAAGTGGAATACTGTTATAATAAGAGGTCTATCATCACTCGTGATGAAATACTTAATAGCAAGACTGTAACGCATTTTGTTCATCCTCCAGGCTCGCACTCGTTATTCTTAATTCTTAAAATCCTTCATAAAAATCATATCAATTAATTTAACTTGTTGGCAAAATTATAGTATAATACTAGTATTTATGATTACCGGAATGTCGAAACACGATGTTCACATGGCATTAACCGACGACCATCTCCGCAAACTGCTATCGGAAAACGGGGCGTTTCGTTTCGTCTCGGAGTGTTTTGTTCTGAAAGGAGTCGGAAAAGCTTGTGTTTTTTTTTCTTTTGGTCGATATTGATAAATTTTGAATGTATTTTCATTCAACAAAATATATGCAAGCGCGGATCAAGGGGGGGGGGTTGTTCCGGTACACCTTGGTCAACTCAGAGCAATGAATCTGAAAAAGACACGAAAAGAGGATATAAATGGCTAATATTGTCTAACCTTTTTATTCCAATTCTGGAAAAAAAAAATCGCTGGCTCGCTGTCGCTTGCCATTTGTTGTATTCACATATTAGAATTGACATGCAATCAGTAATCAAGTACTATGATTTTTTTAAAGCTCTTTGCTCGCTTTTGCTCGCCAGTCACCTGTTATATTTATAAATGATTAAATTTTTACTCGTTTCAAGGATTTTGATTGGTCGTTGGAAGCATAGTATACCTCAATATATGGGTTTGCTTAATTGGACACGCCCACTTCCGGAAATGCTTGAAGAAACTACTTAGGTTGTTGTAGTTGTACTAATTTCCTGAACAAACTGACGTTTGCGTGACGTAAACCCCATTTTAATGTCAATATCTTCGCGCCAAATGACGGTCAAATTCTAAACAAAATGGCGACATTTTCCCGTTGAGTTACTGTGTACAACCCATATTTTCCCTATTATATGAAAGCCGTCCCTCTTTTCGGAGGATCTGTGAGACAGTTGGGTATAAAAATGGGACTAAGGTAGGAATATTTTCCCTTTTAAAATCGTCATTTTTCGGACCAGGACACTGCCGGGGTTGCTAAAAACAACCATTGGCATCTGAGCGGATACTCACGATATTTTCCTCCGCTCTTGATGTTACAATTTTGTTTATAGTTTAAAGTTGTTAATCAAATATGAACAGAAGTTAATCGATGTTTTTCTAGTATTTTATTAAATTATAAGGATTAACTTTAACAATTATGCAATTCATTGAGATATAATATGGTTTGAGGCGGTGCACACTTTTTATATGTTTGGATGTACCCTCATCCGGAACATTTCTAACTACTTAGTTTTTATACGTTATGTCGTTTTCTTTTTCTCCGCTCGCACAAAAGACATATGAGTGTTTATGTGAAAGTATTTACATTACTAGTATATTACCCAGGTTAAACGCCAACTAGAATTATTTTCCAATAACTTGGGTTGCTATTGTGACGTCACGTTCACCGCGATTCACGGAGTTGCACGTGACCAACCATAATTATACACCAATGAACACCAAATACAAGACAGATATTTCTTAACGAAGCTGTGTGTTACGGCATATAAGGTGATGTCATTACATAGATTGTCGCCGTCGACAGTATGTGCCAATCATTTTCGGTACTTATTTAAGGATTGAATTTAACAATTTTGCAATTAATTGAGATATAGTATGGTTTGAGGCGGTGCACATTTTATTATTCGCGATGCGGATTACTTAAGAAATGACTGTCTTACTTTTGGCGTTCATGGGTGTATATTTTTGGTTGGTCACGTGCAAATTTCGTGAATCGCGAAGAGATTCTCGGAAAATTTGCACGTGTCCAACCAGAATTATACACCCATGAACACCAAAAGTAAGACTGTCATAACTTATATTTACATTTATTCTGATTATCGATCATTTTTATTTGCATGCACATCGCACATTTTGTCTGTAACAGCGTCAAATGTATTTTAACGTAGGTAAATTTTCCCTACATGCAAAACTTAAACGTGACCTCACAATAGTAACCCGAGTTATTGGAATATAATTCTAGTTGCCTAATGGGCGTTCAACATGGGGAATCTACTAGTAAGGTAAATATAAAAAAGTGTGCACCGCCTCAAACCATATTATATCTCAATAAATTGCAAAATTGTTAAAGTTAATCCTTATAATTTAATCAAATCCTAGAAATACTTCGATTTACTTCTGTTCAAACTTAAGGTCAGGGTGGCGACTTTTAAAAGAAATGAGGTAGAAGAAAGATGGATATGTCCACATATAGAGGAACATCTCCTCGAACTATTCAGACCAAAAAGTCATAATTTGCCCGTCTCGTTTTTTGGCTAAAATTTCCATTTTTGGCCTATTTTAACATATTCGTCATTTTAGAGAATACCACATCATAACTTTACATACCTCTGCAATGTATGAAACTTCAAAAAGTCATATACATCCAGATGTTTCTGGATTCTTATAGCTTGTGTATGAATTAGAGCCTATTTGAAAAATTCTGATAAAATAGATACAATCTAGTTCTATAAAGGAGAGTTTTTTTCTTATAAATACGATTTTGCTGGTTGCCATGGCAACAATTCGTTATTTTTATTAATAGCTAGAAGGTCGCCAGGTACACAATTTTTTTTTCAATGTATAGAGCTTTGGTATTGCTTTCTCCTAAAGCAGTCATACCCATATGCACCAGAATTCGTTTTTTAGCAAAATGACTGTTTCATTAAATAGCACAATAATTTGTGCAAAAAATCAACATTTTGACCCCAAAGCATAGAAATTTACTTGATGTTCGATTTTTTAATTCCTCATTATTAAAGAGTATAATGAACAGTATATATTCTGATGTCTGAATGGAAATTTCAAGGAGTATTTTTTTTTTCTGAAATAATGCATCAAACTGAAATTATACCATTATCGTCCATGTCGGTTTTAAATATTACGTGATATGAAAATAGAGTTATCTCCCTGTAGTCGCAAACCCTAACCTCAATTAACAACGTTAAACTACAAACAAAATTGAAACAACAAGAGCGGAGGAAAGTATTAGCTCAGATGGTTGCTTTCAGCAACCACGGCAGCGTCCTGGTCAGAAAAATGACGATTTTAGAAGGGAAAATATTCCTACCTTATGGCCATCTTTATTTCTTGGCTATAATAATTCTTCTTCATTAATTCAAGTCTTTCTTCATTTAGATTTTGTCTCTAATACATCAATCTGCATTATTTGCATATCAAATGGAATGATTTATAAGAATTGAAACTAAGAAATAATAGGCAAATGACCAAAATCCTGAACAGGATTTAACAATGGACATGGAATTAAAGATTTTGTATCTTTAGATAAAAAGCAACGGATTTTTGAACAAAGATGTTCTGGATAGCCGTGATAGACCATATTATTTTATATGGATTGAATTAAGGAATCCATATGCTTTCCGACTTATTTTATTGATTTATGTTTCATACAGAATGATCCGATTAATTTACCCGCAAATCGGTGTCATTCTGAACTCTGTCGAAACTACTGAAATTATTGCCTCTAAACTGTCACCCTGTTAAAGCCCCTTTCACATCAGCCGTACGGCAGTCGAACGACTCTCTGCGATCGACTTTTTGATAAAAATCGATAGGCTTCGTGCGTCTGCCGTACGAAATTTTTTGTTCGCAAGCTCGTCGCAACGTCGCAGACTGAAATATCAGCTTGCACATTATCCTTGCGATTTCTAGACAACATCTGTTGGACGCAAGGCTGCCGTACGACTGCAATCGATTGACTCGCGATCTTGTAGCAGGTTGCAGAGTTTGAAGGCGTGTTATTGTTCATCAAATTTGTAATATCTATTATCATATTATATCATCATATTGTCTACGGACATCTTACGACTGGCTGTCGTGCGTCTTAACATATAATACCGGGGCAGAATGTTGGAAATCGCAGGATACCTTCTGTAGTCGTGCGAGAGCCGTACGATTATTGAAGATCATTTTCAAAGGTATATGTTCGGAGACCATACGCTCATACTATCTTGAGACAAGACATATTGATGGTTCCGTAATAAGAGGGCAGCAGTTGGTAAAGTTTTAAGCATAAACCTGGGCAGGCAGCAAAAACATTTACCCAGCGAAAAGCCTGGCAAATGAAGGCTTTCTCAGTTTTAAAAGAGCATGTCACGCCAAGGTCATATACTTAAGAGTCAAAGGTGCTAGGAATTTGACTTTTTCCCTTTTAGTATTACTTAAAATTCTCTATTACTGCATTTATTTTATTACTACCATTATTGTATTTCTGCTATTTTATTTTACTTATCTTGATTTCAAGTAAGGTGGCTGGCTCAATTTATAGTGAGTCCACGTTCGACGAATTCGCATGATAGTCGCAGACGTACAATCTTCGTACGGCAGTCTTGCGTGTCGTACCATGCCCAGACGATTACTTTCAAACAATAGAAATTGACGTACGGCAGTCACACGGTAGTTCGTACGGCTGTTGCACGACTTGCCTGCGGCAGACTAGAATTCTTGAAGCTGCAAGCATCATACAGCTGCCGTACGACCACTTAGATCTCTGCGATCTACTGCAAAACTACCTGCGATCTGTCTGCGTCAATCAAGCTGTCAAAAATCGTACGACCAAAAAATTGTACGGCTGATGTGAAACAGGCCTAATGTGGTTAGAATGCAGATTCCCCCATTGTCATTGTATACACTAGAGACAAAATTATGCTTTGATCAATGTATTACAAAAAGTTCAATTTTTTTTTCAAATATTTTCTAAAGGACAAAATGCGTTGCTTTACATGTATTTTCTAAACAATGGACGATAATTTCGCTTAACAAATGTTAGGAAAACAACGGTGAGAAAAAAAGAATTTAAACTCGTGTTAATAAACAATGTTAAACAAACAGCTTTTATTATATGCGAATCTTTTAGTTACAAATTGACGTTCATATCAATATTTGAATATATATGTTTTTACTTCTGATGATCGTATCTCCCCTTGCTATGTTCAAACAGTAACTAGATTCCGCATTCCCAGAAGCGGAAATATCCTATGCATGATGGAATATACTTGTAGAGCTATTATAGTTTACAATCAATTAATCGTCAAATTGATTTTGATTTGAGGGGAAAATATAGGACCAGTTGGGGGAAAGATAGATACACATACGATATATAAAAATAATAATAGGTTACGATATATACACCAACACTATAAATCACCAAAAGAGTTGTCTTTGCAGTTTTGCATATGATACCTGTCTATAATGAATCATCACAAGATTAACATTATCACGGATACCTCTGTAATATACATCTATAACGAAAAAAGATTGAATTTGTCCTAAACTTCCCTATGTAAGACCATATAAAAGACAAAGATAACCAAGAAATAAAAATAAGTTGGCAAATAAACAGTAAAGAAGTACCTAACCGTTATTTAGTATAAAGAAATAAAGGTAAAGTAGCCAAAAGATAAAGATGGCCAAGAAACAAAGGCAAGATAGCCAAGAAATAAAGTATCCAAGAAAAAAAGTGAGATAGCCAAATTATAAAGATAGCCAAGAAATAAAGGTAAGATAACCAAGAAATAAAGGTAAGATAGCCAAGAAATAAGGATATCCAAGAAATTGAAATATCCAAGAAAGAAAGGAGGGATGGCCAAGAAATTAAGTAAGATAGCAAAGAAATAAAGATATCCAAGAAATAAAGATATCCAAGAAAGAAAGGAGGTATGGCCAAAAAATAAAAATGAGATGGCCAATAAATAAAAATAAGATAGCCAAGAAATAAAGATGGCCAGAAATAAACGTAGGATGACCAAATATAAAGATACGATGGCTAAGAAATAAAGGTAAGATAGCCAAGAAATACAGATGGCCAAGAGATAAAGGTAAGATGGCAAAGAAATTTTAAAAAATCCAAGAAATAAAGGCAAGATAGTCAAATAATAAAGACAGTCAAGAAATAAAGGTTAGTAAGCAAAATAATAAAAATAGCAAAGAAATAAAGGTAAGATAGCCAAGAAATAAAGATATCCAAGAAATAAAGACAGCCAAGAAATAAAGGTAGGATGGCAAAAAGTAAAGATAAGATAGAGAAAAAAAAACGTAAGATAGCCAAGAAATTAAGAAAGGATGGCAAAGCATAACGATAAGATGCCCAAGAAATGAAAGAAAGATAGCCAAGAAATAAAGGTAAGATAGACAAGAAATAAAGTTAAGATAGCCAAGAAATGAAGGTAAGATAGCTAAGAAATAAAGGCAAGATGGCAAAAAATAAAGGTAAAATGGCCTGGAAATGAAGGTAATATAGCCAAGAAATAGAGATGGTCAAGAAATAATGTAATATTGCCGAGAAATAAAGGTTAGATATCCCAAAAATAAAGGGAACCAAGAAATAAAGATAGCTAAGAAAAAAGGGAAGATAGCCAAAAAACCCCAAACAAACAAAGATAGCCATGAAATAAAGATATCCAAGAAATAAGTTTAGTTTAAACATATTTTATTTTCCAAAACATGAAAATGGGATTGGGCAAAAGTTATGCCAACATTATAAACGCCCTCTCCCTAACATATATATCATACAATTTCGTCATAAGAGGCATACACAAATAATGCACTTGAATATAAATAAAATGAAAATGATGAAAAGGATGAAAAAGAAAACAAACAAAACAAACAAGAATAGACTGCTGTATATATACAATGTACTACTTATATAAATTTCCCTTATGGAGAGAGAGAGAGAGAGAGAGAGAGAGAGAGAGAGAGAGAGAGAGAGAGAGAGAGAGAGAGAGAGAGACCTAGAGCCTATAGATTCACCATGTCTACCTGTATAATGACCTAGAACCTTTTAGTACTTTTAATGTAATGGATAACATGATTTTGAACTTTAATATTGTCAGACAGGCTGATCATATCGGAGCCGTACAGGATATCTTCGTATGTTAAGCTAGCTATGTCATGTATTTTCCTAAAAAGTATTTGTCTTTGGTTAGAATAAATATTACATTCGAACAAGTAGTGAATTAAGTCTTCCGAGAAGTATCCACAGGAACAATTTGCAGTATTAGATAAGTTAACACGGAATAAATCGGCATTCAAATTACTACATAAATTTCGTATACGAGTGAGAATAATGTTATATTTCCTGTCACCGACTTTAAAATATTTTGGAACATTGTATGATGAATATTTGCGCTTAAGAACGTATTTAAATTGATTCAATGTCGGACTACTTCTTATCTCGGGGCTCAGAGAATTCCATAGATGTAAAGTAGAGGGAAAGAAGGAAAGAAGAGAACTCTGGAGTCTGTACGTCGGTATCCTGTAATTATCGCTGTTTCTAAGATTATAACCGGAAGAGTCCTGAAGAAATAAAGGTAAGATAGCCAAGGAATCAGGATATTCAAGAAATAAAGATAGTATAGCCAAGGAATATAGGTAAGGCAGCCAAGGAATATAGGTAAGATAGCCAAGGAATATAGGTAAGACAGCCAAGGAATATAGGTAAGATAGCCAAGGAATATAGGTAAGATAGCCAAGGAATATAGGTAAGACAGCCAAGGAATATAGGTAAGATAGCCAAGGAATATAGGTAAGATGGCCAAGGAATATAGGTAAGATAGACAAGGAATATAGGTAAGATAGCCAAGGAATATAGGTAAGATAGCCAAGGAATATAGGTAAGATAGACAAGGAATATAGGTAAGACAGCCAAGAAATATAGGTAAGATAGCCAAGGAATAAAGGTAAGACAGCCAAGGAATAAAGGTAAGATAGACAAGGAATATAGGTAAGATAGACGTGGAATATAGGTAAGATAGCCAAGGAATATAGGTAAGATAGCCAAGGAATATAGGTAAGATAGCCAAGGAATATAGGTAAGCTAGCCAAGGAATATAGGTAAGACAGTCAAGAAATGAATAAATCCAAGAAATAAATCTAAGGTAGTCAAACGATAAAGACAGTCAAGAAATAAAGGTAAGACAGCAAAACAATAAAGATAGCCGAGGAATAAAGTTATGATATCCAAGAAATAAAGATATCCAAAGAAATAAAGATATCCAAGAAATAAAGATATCCAAGAAATGAAGATATCCAAGGTAGGATGGCAAAAAGTAAAGATAAGATGCCCAAGAAATGAAGGTAAGATAACAAAGAAATAAAGGTAAGATAGCCAAGAAATAAAGGTAAGATGGGAACGAAATAAAGGTAAGATGGCCTAGAAATAAAGGTAGGATGGCAAAACATAAAGATACACTACCCATCTAATTCATTTCTCTTGTTTTCAAAGAAGTGAAGATTTTTGTTCAATTGTTTTGAAAATCTAAAGATTAACCATTTTGCTTTCAATTCAAGTAAATTTTTCGTCTTAACCTTTGTTTTTTGATTTTTGCAATTTTTCTCCCAAAATGTCAGTTTTTTCCCCCAAAATGTCAATTTTTCACATGAAAAATTTCTAAAAATATTCTTTAAAATTTTCAATTTTGTATAAAGATAAAATAATCTATTGAAAATGTTCATGCATCTAAAAGCTCAGAAGAGAAAATAATGGGTTTAGCTTTTCATGAAATTTCTAATATTTATACTACCTGAATACTTATTTATGGTGGGTAGTGTAAGATGCCCAAGAAATGAAGGTGAAATAGGGAAGAAACGAAAGATGTCCAAGAAAGAAACGTAAGATGTCCAAGAAATAAAGTTAAGATAACCAAGAAATAAAAGTAGGATGGCAAAACATAAAGATAAGATGCCCAAGAAATAGAGATAAGATAGGAAAAAAATAAAGATAACCAAGAAATAAACGTAAAATGCACAAGATTTAAGGGAAGATAGCCAAGAAATAAAGGTAGGATGGCAAAACATAAAGATAAGATGTCCAAGAAATTAAATGAAGGTAAGATAGCCAAGAAATAAAGATAGCCAAGAAATAAATATATTATCTCAATCCTTATATTTCATGATTGTAATATTATTGTTAGTTCGTTATGTATATACATGTAGAAATAAATATTGTTTAAACTAAAGGTAAGATGATCAAGAAATAAAGGCAAGATAGCCATGAAATAAAGGTAGGATGGCAAAAGATAAGGGTTAGATGGCAAACAATAGAGGTAAGATGGCCAAGAAATAAAGGTTTGATGTGTCCGAAATAAATCAATGATAGCAAAGAAATAAAGATAGCATGGTCAAGAAATAAATGTAGTATGGCCAAGAAATAAAGGAATGGTGGCCACGAAATAAAGGTAAGATAGCCAAGAAATAAAGGAAGGATAGCAAATAGTAAAGAAAAGATGTCCAAGAAATGAAGGTAAGATAGCCAAAAAATAAAGGAAGGATGGCAAAACATAAAGATAAGATGCCAAAGAAATGAAGGTAAGATAGGAAAAAATAAAGATAGCCAAGAAATATGGGTAAGATGGTCAAGAAATAAAGATATCCAAAGAAATAAAGATATCCAAGAAATAAAGATATCCAAGAAATAAAGGCAAAATGGCAAAGAAATAAAGGGTAGATGGGAGTGAAATAAAGGAAAGATAACCAAGAAATAAAGGTAGTTTGTCCAAAAATAAATGTAAGATAGCAAAGATTTAAAGGTAAGCAAAAACAAAATGAAATAAGATAAAGATAGCCAAGAATTAAATGGAAGATAGCCAAAAATAAAGGGAAAATAGCCAAGATATAAAGATAGCATGGGCAAGAAATAAAAGTAGAATGGCGAAGAAATAAAATTAAAATGGCAAAGAAATAAAGGTAAAATAGTCAAAAATAAGGGTAAGATGGCCAAGATGTAAAGGTAAGATGGCCAATAAACAAAGATAAGATAGCTAAAAAATAAAGATAGCCAAGAAATAAGGATAGCCAAGAAATAAAGGGAAGATTGCAAAGATAAAAAGGGAAGATAGCCAAGAAATAATGTTTAAAAGACAAAGAAATAAAGGTAAGATGGCGAAGAAATATAGATAAGATAGCCAAAAAATAAAGATAGCCAATAAATAAAGATAGACAAGAAACAAAAGGAAGATAGTCAAAAATAAAGGAAAGATAGCCAAGATATAAAGGGAAATAGCCAAGAAATATTGGTTAAAAGACAAAGAAATTAAGGAAAGATGGCCAAGAAATAAAGGCAAGATAGCCAAAAAATAAAGAAGCTATGATATTATTTGAATTAAGAAGGTAGGACGTACGGTGTACAACTATTGAGCAATGGAGTAGAAATCACCCATCACTGACACCGTAGTTTCAAGTATGTATGTTTCAATAAAAAATAGTCGATTCGCCCCGGGTCGTTTCGCACATAAGGTGGGTTGTTTCGCCCCTCTAGGTGGGTCGTTTCGCCCCTCAAAGGTGGGTAAGATGGATAGTTTCACCTCTCATCATTGGTCGTTTCGCCCCTCATGGCGGGTCGTTTCGCCCTCTTTATTAAGAACACCTTCTCTAAATGGTGGATTTTCGATTCGCCCCTCTATACGTAACATCTTATTCTATTTATTTATTCATTATTTATCATAATATCAATTTATATCAGATACATACATCAATTTATACCATATACATACATCAATTTATATCATATACATACATCAATATATATCATATACATACATCAATTTATATCATATACATACATCAATTTATATCATACACATACATCAATTTATATCATATACATGCAGTCTAACCTGTATTAAGCAGTCACCCAAGGGATACCATGAAAGTGACCTCTTAACAGAGGTGACCTTTTAATAAAGGTTTTTAAATAACCATGCCAAAGTACACTTGTTCATAATACAAACGGGAATTTTCTGTTTCATGTGTGGTATTAAACAGATACATGCATTAGTACATGAATAATGCCATTTCATTTATTTTTTATCATTGCTGACATGCATTCAGTAATGAAAATCTTTCGTCTTTTGAAATTGTTGGCACATGAAATAAAGGTATGGAGTGTCATCATAAAATGATGAATAAAACGGTCAAATGCAAAATGTACGTATGATTTTAAAAAGTTCTTGATGTCTGTCCGTCTTCCATTCACAAAAGAATCACTTAATTTTTCAATCCAGTCTTGAATAACATCATTGCCATCGTCGTGCACCCTTTTCAGCCCTCGTGATACCAGGGATATACGTCCCTGATGGTACCAAATACGATTTTATTACGTTTTATAACGCTGAGAGCCATCCAATAGATGCTTTAAAGGTAATATCGAAGTATTTTGCGTCTGTTTAATAATGAAAAAAAATGTAATTGTTGGCGGATTCAAGAGGAGAGGCGGGGTCGTCGGGTGCCCCCCCCCCCCCCCCCTCCGACACGGACCCAAAAATTTCCAAGAACAAGTATATTTTGACCCACTTTCAGTAAAAAAATGTCGGCAAATTTCGCTCCTTGACCCCCGGCAAAGGGAACGCTAGATTCGTCACTGGAAAAAAAAAACCCGAAGGTCTCACAAATAAATTGACGTAAAAATATCAGCAGATTTAAACGTAAACGGCATAGATCATGTAAGTAAATTCCTCGGTAGATATAAGACTTCAAAAGGGAGGCATGCGGTCGAATCATAGAATGACGATGTATAGTGAGTCATCAGTATATAATTATTTGACCGTGACATTGGTACTGGACAGTGTCCGTTCTTTTGATAATGGGCCACTGTCTGAAACCATTTTCACGTCAGCTCGTTGCCGAACTTTTGCATTTTTTCTTTTTCGGTCTCACGCAACATCATGTCCAGCCGTTCCTTTACAAATTTCAGCCTTCTGTTTTAAGATTCGGGACCTTGAGTCCTCAAACACCTAGATCGATCGCAATATTTGATTGGTCTTGCACTTTTCAATAATTTATTGCGTCTGAACGCTCATTTAAAAAGTTAAAACTTTCCGTTTTGACTCATTTGTTGTTGTGATAGTTTTATACCTGATGACGAGTTAAATTGGCCATTTGCGTACGTCAAGCTTAAGCCTAGATCAGCATGATCTTGGCTCAAGCCTAGCTTAAAATTTCCATTTCGCTTGCACACCTGTATGACCTGCATGAGAGGAGCTCAGATTTGAGCAAAGATCTGATCCTGGTTAAGGGTAGGTTTAAGCCTAGGTTTATGACTACTTTTTTAAATAATGAGCGTTTCTAATATTGTGGAAAGACAAATTTAGAGGTAACTTAACATTAAGATATACTAGCATTTAATGCACTATTACAAGACCGGTAAATCTAGAGATCGATCGAGGGGCTCCCGAAATACCCCCCCCCCCTTTTTTTTTTAAATCCTTTTGTTAAACGTGCGGTCAACATATTTAAACATGTAAATTTCGTACTACTTTTGCTTTGACCACCCTTTTGGACGATTCTTACGATTTTGCATGGCTTTATGCCAGATTGGCTCTTGAGTGCGGTCAACAGCTTAAACAAAAAATGTACATGTAAATTTCGTTCTGTCTGTGCTTTTCAAAGGGGTTGCGTATTTCCGACTGAGAATGCTTTTCAAGAGATTCCACATAAAATCATAAGTAACATCAGATTTTCAATATATTATTAAATAATTTTGTTAATATACTAATTATCCTATTATCTCGAATGTATTCATCAAATGTCATAAAACTTATTCTTAAAGATCCTGAACATTTTAAGGTTTTTCATAATTATAAGCCATTTTTGCATTGTGATCCAGGCTCAATCGCAATATGTGATTGGTCTTGCACTTTTCAATAATTTTATTGCGTCTGAATGCTCATTTAAAAAGTTAAAACTTTCCGTTTTGATTCATTTGTTGTTGTGATAGTTTTATACCTGATTACATACAAACAATCCAATCAATTACCGCTAACCGCTACAGGCCTTGGATGCACTGTTTGTACAAGTAATTTGGGGCAGTAACGGGGGGCAGTACTGTTGAATTTGAAGTCCAAGCCACCAACCGCTTAATCAGACTAGAATCGGCGACTTGGGCAGTGAAAGGGGTGACCGCTGACCGCGTTACTCAGGTGACTGCTTATCAAGGCCCGGTCATGCTGCGCTTTACGGCTTGGCCACGACCAAAACACGTCCAAAAAAAGGTATCCCGTGAAGCAGACGTTGCTGTCCGCTTTTAAGACAAGCTACAGACGATTTGTAGACGTGGTAGGACGCGGTAAAAAATCTGAACGGCGTTGGACGCGGAAAGAAGTTTTATTCCGCGGACAACCACGGACGATGTACGTGGTAAAGACGTGCAACACACGCGAAATACACGTGATAATCAGTGTTCCGGCAGTGATTAAAACTTGGGGAAGACGCGGTAAGACGCGAAAGCTTAAGCGGTCTGTCACGACCAGAGCACGGTCATTCGACGGCTGTTCGGCGTTGGTATCACGGGTGATAGCGTGTGCACAGCGTCTTATCACGAACATTATTAGCCTTAGACGTGTTCGGGGTAAGCCGTGCTTAGGTAGTGTTTCAGCAGTGGAACAGCCGCCGGCGGTCATACCCCGTACAAAGCACAGCCATCCCAAACAAAAAAAATTGGGTAAATGGGATACTCTAACATGCAAATGAGGTTAACAAGATACCTATGAGATACCAATGGGATACTACGATGTGAGGCTAATGGGATGCCCAATGTGATACCTATGGGGTACTACAATGTGATACTAATGGGGTACCCAGTGGGATAGTATAATGTGATACTAATGGGATACTTCTCACCTGGCATTGCCTTTGAAACAAAATACCACAGGATACCAAAATGTGATATCAATGAGATACTTCCTTTGTTACCATAAAAACAGTAATAAGATACTAATGTGATACTGCAATATATATTTTGACCCCGATAAATCAAAGATGGAGTATGTGAGGATTTGAATTTGTTTATACTTCACTCATGGATTTGAATGATAATACAGATTAAGTTCAAAAGAAAAAATATAAGTTATTATGCTTGAAATAATTGAATTCATAATTAAATCAAAATAATTTGTAAAACATTTTAGGTGAATATGCCGGTAATCCAATACATAAACTTTACATTTGAACTATAATATCACTTAAAACAAAATATTTTTTTTTCAAAATACATGCATTATTATACAGTAGTAAAGAAACTTACTAGTCATGATATTTTCCAAGCAGACGGACGTATGAATAATCTGGCATCCAATATTTATGAATATTATATTGTCCTTGATATTGTGTCCAATGGTATTAATATAAGTCTTTGAAAATAAGTTAAAGTTGATGTCCACCTGCATTCAAACTAAATTTTAACATATCCTAACAAATCTCAAACTCCATGTGCTTGCATGTGTGTATCAGCCAGATTTGAAATGTGTGATGTCACTGATGACTCATTGATGACATCACACAGGATGTAGTTTAGCAGGGCAGTATCATATTTGTATTTTCTTAAGCTTCCACTACTGGCAGATCAGAACAAAATTCAAAGTGAAACAAAATACCAACAAGATATCAACAGAGGGAGTTTAAGTTTCATGTGATACCAATGCAATACTCAGTCTTAATGGGATACTAACAGGATATTGGCATCCCTAATAGGACTGGAGTATTTTGTTAGTATCACATTAAGAGCGATATCAACCAGATACTGTAACGTGATATTAAAGTGTATCTATTTAGTATCACATTGGTATCATGTCGGTATTTTGTTAAAAATGATTTTTGTTTGGGATGGTAAAAGTACCACGTACGACCACGTCCAGCAGATTTTTGAACGTGATTAGGATGTGGAGTGCAGTGTGACCTGGGCTTTAGGGTACAATATCACAATAAAAAAGGTCGGGAGGGATTCAGAGTGACCGTTAAGAGGAGGTGACTGTTTAACAAAAGTGATCGCTTCTACAGGTTAGACTTGACTGGTTCAATAAAACAAAGCAACCTTTCAATGCCAAGGATTAAACGTTTATTTAGGCTGAAAGTATCTTTTATTATGAAAATCGTTTAAAAACATCTCAATGTTTTGAGCTTTGTATAATACAAGCAAAGTATTTTCTTTCATACTTGTCAAGAATTTTATTTTTGCCTAATGCCTAATATAATCCGCATAATCAGGCGATTATAATTCTATGAGAAAGCATGCAATTTCTTATTGTAAGATTTTAAAATTATTTTGTTGAGAAAATTATTGATATCACCATTTTAACATAAAGTTTTGAATAATTATAGAAAATGAATTATTCAAAAGATTATTCAAAAGATCTTTAGGTTGATATCAAGATATCAAGATTTGTTTTTTTAAAACATCGAAGAAGAACCTTTCGAACGATCCTTTTGTGCCTCTTGTGGTGTACATACACTGTTTGTGCCTCTTGTGGTGTACATACACTGTGTGTGACTCTTGCGGTGTATGTACACTGCGTGTGCCTCTTGCGGTGTACATACACTGTGTGTGCCTCTTGCGGTGTACGTACACTGTGTGTGCGTCTTGTGGTGTACGTTCACTGTGTGTGCCTCTTGCGGTGTACGTACACTGTGTTTGCCTCTTGCGGTGTACATACACTGTGTGCGCCTCTTGAGTTGTACAATGTACGTACACTGTGTGTGCCTCTTGGGGTGTACGTACACTATATGTGCCTCTTGCGGTGTATGTACACCGTATGTGCCTCTTGTGGTGTACGTACACTGTGTGTGTCTCTTGTGGTGTACGTACACTGTGTGTGCCTCTTGTGGTGTAAGTACACCATGTGTGCCTCTTATGGTGTAAGAACACTGTGTGTGCCCCTTGTGGTGTAAGTACACCGTGTGTGCCTCTTGTGGTGTAAGTACACTATGTTTGCCTCTTGCGGTGTACGTACACTGTGTGTGTTCCTCTTGTGGAGAAAGGACACCGTGTGTGCCTCTTGTTGTGTAAGTACACTGTGTTTGCATCTTGCGGTATACGTACACTGTGTGTGTTCCTCTTGTGGTGTAAGTACAACGTGTGTGCCTCTTGTGGTGTAAGGACACCGTGTGTGCCTCTTGTGGTGTAAGTGCACTGTGTTTGCAACTTGTGGTGTACGTACACTGTGTGTGTTCCTCTTGTGGTGTAAGTACACCGTGTGTGCCTCTTGTGGTGTACGTACACTGTGTTTGCCTCTTGTGGTGTACGTACACTGTGTGTGTTCCTCTTGTAGTGTAAGCACACCGTGTGTGCCTCTTGTGGTGTACATACACTGTTTGTGCCTCTTGTGGTGTACGTACACTGTGTTTGCCTCTTGTGGTGTACGTACACTGTGTTTGCCTCTTGCGGTGTACGTACACTGTGTGTGTTCCTCTTGTAGTGTAAGCACACCGTGTGTGCCTCTTGCGGTGTACGTACACTGTGTTTGCCTATTGCGGTGTACGTACACTGTGTGTGTTCCTGTTGTGGTGAAAGTACACCTTGTGTGCCTCTTGTGGTGTAAGTACACCTTGTGTGCCTCTTGTGGTGTACGTACACTGTGTGTGTGCCTCTTGTGGTGTAAGTTCACTGTGTGTGCGTCTTGTGGTGTAAGTACACCGTGTGTGCCTCTTGTGGTGTAAGTACACTGTGTGTGCCTCTTGTGGTGTAAGTACACCGTGTGTGCGTCTTGTGGTGTAAGTACACTGTGTGTGCCTCTTGTGGTGTAAGTACACCGTGTGTGCGTCTTGTCGTGTAAGTACACTGGGTGTGCCTCTTGTGGTGTAAGTACACCGTGTGTGCGTCTTGTGGTGTAAGTACACTGGGTGTTTTCACAATTCTGTGTTTCTGTGTTTTGCTGTGGATGCTGCAGCCGAATTTTTCCTTTCATTTCTTCAATATTGATCTCATAGGGACAAATTTCCTTCTTCCAAAACGACGCGTCGTTTTTTTAAAAAAAGATTTCGCCTCATTGTGGAAGGATTGTTGTATGAAATAATAGAGCTGCTTCAGCTTCTCAAATATTTTTGTTTAACTCTAACTTATAGAATCGACGAATCTGTATGTGGGCGCGATATAAATCTCAAAATACGTATCGTAAATATCATATTTACTCAAATTACAGAACAATTATACAACAAGTCCACCCCAAATTAATGCAGTGGTAAAATTAGAAAAAAATGTTATTTGTCTCCAAATTTTCCCCGTGGATCTGATTAATACACCGCTGGAATCATGTTTTTATTCCTATCATGATGAAATTACATCTTCTATTTTTTTTAACACGAAATACCGAACCTAGAGCAGATTATTACATCATATTATATGCCACTTTATTGCTTAACAGTGCAGATAAACGTACATTCTTTATATACAGTATGCATGTTCTTCCAATAACAGTTGATATATATGTGATCGATAAGCTTCCTTATTACATCATTGTAATATGATCAAAGCAAAGATATCAAAATGTAGGATTTGAGTGCAACATTTCGAATATGCATCGTATCATGCATCTTCATGACTTAATTGAAAGTCATGAAATTATTTCTCGAAATAAATCATGAAAACTATCATTAATGTACGATAGCATAATGTGCTGAAGGTCATTTTGTAGTTTAATCATATAATCCCCAACATCACGACCAACTCATAAATATGGACACATAACAATCACACCATTGTGACTATTAACTAATAAACATAGTAAAATACGGACACAATACAATCACACCAATGTGACTATTCACTAATAAACATAGTAAAAATATGGACACAATACAATCACACCAATGTGACTATCACCCTATAAACATAGTAAGAATATGGACAAATTACAATCACACCTATGTGAATATCAACTCAAAAACATAGAAAGAATATGGACACAATACAATCACACCAATGTGACTATAAACTAATAAACATAGTAAGAATATGGACACATAACAATCACACCAATGTGACTATTAACTCATAGCATAGTAAAAGTATGGACTCAATACAATCACACCAATGTGACTATCACCTTATAAACATAGTAAGAATATGGACACAATACAATCACACCAATGTCACTATTAACTCATAAACATAGTAAAAATATGGACACAATACAATCACACCAATGTCACTATTAACTCATAAACATAGTAAAAATATGGACACAATACAATCACACCAATGTGACTATCACCTTATAAACATAGTAAGAATATGGACACAATACAATCACACCAATGTCACTATTAACTCATAAACATAGTAAAAATATAGCCACAATACAATCACACCAATGTGACTATTAACTAATAAACATAGTAAAAATATGGACATAAAACAATCACACCAATGTGACTATTGACTAATAAACATAGTAAAAATATAGCCACAATACAATCACACCAATGTGACTATCAACCCTTAAACAAAGTAAGAATATGGACACAATAGAATTACACCAATGTGACTATAAACCAATAAACATAGTAAAAATATAGATACAATACAATCACACCAATGTGACTATCAACTCACAAACATAGTAAGAATATAGACACATTGCAATTATACCAATGTGACTGTCGACTCATAGATATAGTAAAAATATGGACACAATACAATCACACCAATGTGACTATAAACTAATAAAAATAGTACAAATATGGATAAAATACAATCACACCAATGTGACTATGAACTCATAAACACAGTAAGAATATGGACACATAACAATCACACCATTGTGACTATTAACTAATAAACATAGTAAAATACGGACACAATACAATCACACCAATGTGACTATTCACTAATAAACATAGTAAAAATATGGACACAATACAATCACACCAATGTGACTATCACCCTATAAACATAGTAAGAATATGGACACAATGCAATCACACCAATGTGACTATTAACTAATAAACATAGTAAAAATACGGACACAATACAATCACACCAATGAGACTATTAACTCATAAACATATTAAAAAATGGACACAATACAATCACACCAATGTGACTATCACCTTATAAACATAGTAAGAATATGGACACAATACAATTACACCAATGTCACTATTAACTCATAAACATAGTAAAAATATGGACACAATACAATCACACCAATGTGACTATCACCTTATAAACATAGTAAGAATATGGACACAATACAATTACACCAATGTCACTATTAACTCATAAACATAGTAAAAATACGGACACAATACAATCACACCAATGTCACTATTAACTCATAAACATATTAAAAAATGGACACAATACAATCACACCAATGTGACTATCACCCTATAAACATAGTAATAATATGGACACAATACATTTACACCAATGTCACTATTCACTCATAAACATTGTAAACATATGCACACAATATAATCACACCAATGTGATAATCAACTCATAAACATAGAAAGAATATGGACACATTACAATCACACCTATGTGAATATCAACTCAAAAACATAGAAAGAATATGGACACATTACAATCACACCAATGTGACTATTAACTAATAAACATAGTAAGAATATGGACACATAACAATCACACCAATGTGACTATTAACTAATAAACATAGTAAGAATATGGACACATAACAATCACACCAATGTGACTATTAACTAATAAACATAGTAAGAATATGGACACATAACAATCACACCAATGTGACTATTAACTAATAAACATAGTAAAAATATAGACACATTGCAATTATACCAATAAGACTGTCGACTCATAGATATAGTAAAAATGTGGAGACAATACAATCACACCAATGTGACTATAAACTAATAAACATAGTAAAACTATGGACAAAATACAATCACACCAATGTGACTATCACCTTATAAACATTGTAAGAATATGGACACAATACAATTACACCAATGTGTTTATTAACTCATAAACATAGTAAAAATATGGACACAATACAATCACACCAATGTATTGTCCAACTCATAAACATAGTAAGAATATAGACGCTTTACAATCACATCAATGCGACTATCATCTCATAAACATAGTAAAACTATGGACACAATACAATCACACCAATGTGACTATAAACTCATAAACATAGTAAGAATATAGACACATTACAATCACACCAATGTGACTATCAATTCATAAAAATAGTAAAATATGGACACAATATAATCACACCAATGTGACCATCAACTCATAAACATAGTAAAATATGGACACAATATAATCACACCAATGTGACCATCAACTCATAAACATAGTAAAACTATGGACAAAATACAATCACACCAATGTGACTATCACCTTATAAACATTGTAAGAATATGGACACAATACAATTACACCAATGTGTTTATTAACTCATAAACATAGTGAAAATATGGACACATAACAATCACACCAATTTGACTATTAACTATTTAACGTAGTAAAATATAGACATATTACAATCATATCAATGTGACTATCAACTTATAAACATAGTAAGAATATTGACATATTAACTTTTTATTGATATCTAGAAATGTAGGGAAAGGGCTTAAATAATGTTTTTATAACTTGTGCCCAATCCCCATTTCATGGTTAATGGAAATAAAATATGTTTAAACTAAAATTGACACATTACAATCACACCAATGTGATTAACAACTCATACAAATAGTAAGAATATAGACACATTGCAATTATACCAATGTGAATATCAACTCATACACATAGTAAGAATATAGATACATTACAATTACACCAATGTGACTATCAACTCATAATCATAGTAAGAATATCAACGTAGCGTATCACGTGATGTGCATATAATCTCTTACAAGGGAATCCCCTTCGATTAAACAAGGTAAATACTGTCTAAATCTTCTTTATATGAAACTTGTTTACGCCTATCATATGAGCATCAATATTATAAATATGATAGTAATCTTTTCTGGTCAAGAATAGAGGAATATTTAGAGAACACTTAAACAGAAAATTTTCTATTTTGTTTACATGTTATGATATAGTGCACGTTAATAAACAAAACTTTCTGTTCAAGTGTTCTCTGGGCATACCTCTATTCTTGATCAGAATGGATAACCATCATATAATTTATAACGATGATCGTATGATAGGCCTAGAATAAATTCATATAATGTAGATTTAGACAGCATTTACCTTGTCAATCGAAGGGAATTCCCATGCAAGAGATTATTTTCATATCACGTGATACGCTACGGTGAATATAGATACATTACAATCAAACCAATGTGACTATGAACTCATAGACATAGTACGAATATTGACGCATTACAATCACACCAATATGACTATCAACTTATAAACATAATAAGAAAATGGACGCATTACAATTGCACCAATATGACTATCAACTTATAAACATCGTAAAAAATGGACACATAACAATCAAACCAATGTGACTATCAACTCATAAACATTATTGATGGACAACTTGTAAGGATTTTTGTGCATTTTGGGAATCCAGTAGATCAGAGTGATCAGTGTGCACTCCGAAGGACTCTAGAACAGATTTGCGATTGTCAAGTATTTCAGATACAGATAAATTTGTAAGTGTGTTGGATTTCCAGGTGCTGAATGTGACCCAAGTATCTCTCTCAGGCATTTGAAATAGTACGACTTGCAAATGAAAGTAAAGCAGTTTGCTGCTTTGTCAGCAGGAACAATGCTATCCTTTTCATGGAGGTCAGAAAGTTCTTTGGCAACAACAGGGTAATGAAAAATTGACTCGTGTCTGTTGTTAACTGAATCGCAATCACACCAATGTGACTATCAACTCATAAACAAAGTAAACATATGGACATATACCAATCACACGAATGTGACTATCAACTCAAAATCATAGTAAGAAAAAGGACTTATAACAACCACACCAAAGTGACTATTAAGTCTTATACATAGTAAGAATATTGGCATATACCAATCATGAACATAATAAAAATATGGACATATACCATCACACAAATGTGACTATCAACTCAAAAACATAGTAGAAAATGGACACATTACAACCACATCAATCGTAAAGTAGTAAGAAGATGTAACAATAAAATAAACATGACTCGTAACTCGCAACTCGTAAACATGGTAAGATTATGGACACAATACAATCACACCAATGTGACTATCAACTCATAAACATGGTAAGAATATAGACACAATACAATCACACCAATGTGACTATCAACTCATAAACATGGTAAGAATATAGACACAATACAATCACACCAATGTGACTATCAACTCATAAACATATTAAGAATATGGACACAATACAATCACACCAATGTGACTATCAACTCACAAACATAGTAAGAAAATGGACACAATACAATCACACCAATGTGACTATAAACTCATAAACATAGTAAGAGTATGGACACAATACAATCACACCAATGTGACTATAAACTCATAAACATAGTAAGAATATGAACACAATACAATCACACCAATGTGACTATCAACTCATAAACATAGGAGGAATATGGACACAATTCAATCACACCAATGTGACTATCAACTCATAAACATGGTAAAATATGGACATGTACCAATCACACTAATGTGACTATCAACTCATAAACATAGAAAGAATATGGACACAATACAATCACAGCAATGTGACTATCAACTCATAAACATGGTAAAATATGGACATGTACCAATCACACCAATGTGACTATCAACTCATAAACATAGTAAGAATATGGACACAATACAATCACACCAATGTGACTATAAACTCATAAACATAGTAAGAGTATGGACACAATACAATCACACCAATGTGACTATAAACTCATAAACATAGTATGAATATGAACACAATACAATCACACCAATGTGACTATCAACTCATAAACATAGGAGGAATATGGACACAATTCAATCACACCAATGTGACTATCAACTCATAAACATGGTAAAATATGGACATGTACCAATCACACTAATGTGACTATCAACTCATAAACATAGAAAGAATATGGACACAATACAATCACAGCAATGTGACTATCAACTCATAAACATGGTAAAATATGGACATGTACCAATCACACCAATGTGACTATCAACTCATAAACATAGTTAGAATATGGACACATTACAATCACATCAATGTGACTATCAACTCATAAACATAGTAAAAATGTAGACACAATACAATCACACCAATGTGACTATCAACTCATAAACATAGTTAAATATGGACATGTACCAATCACATCAACAAATATATCAACAATGAAATACCCCACTTAAACAAGGAACAAGGCGCAAAGATTTTTCATCGAAACGGGAACGGAGGTACCAATCAGAATTCTTTTGTAGTTGACATTGTCACCTTTCACGACTTTGGGCCACATCATAGTTAGCAAACTTACATTTCGTTTTGTTGTGATGTATTAGATACGTTAATTAAAACACTGCTTCTACTCGGAGATAGTGGACTACCATATCCCATTCTTCTATTTTATCATGATTTTATTGCACTCGGCTTTGTTTCAATTTCACTCTATTTAAAAAAGCAACTTATCTGATGTTCGATATATATAAAGCTGAGATGAATATAGATATTTTACGTGTGATACTTTTCGAGATAAAGGAAAGAAATTTTAATTATCTACAGTTTTAGGTCTATAATAGGAAATGGAAAGAACGGAGGTGTTTTATTATGTTTTTACGTGAAAGAGGTCATTCAAAATCTTGTAATTATCCTTAATGTAATGATTGTACTATTCTTCAACTGAGTTTATTTATTTACCCTTTAAAACAAAGAGTTTAAAACATGAAAAAAGCATAATCTTTCAACAAATTGATATCACTGTTGGATAACTTTTATATACAATGTTTGTTTTATTCTACAATGAAGTCCATTTTAGACCATATAATGGTTCTGATCTTCCTTTTAATGTATATCTTCATGTTTCAATTGTATTTTGCCTTGTTTACATGTCGTTTTGAGTTAAACCACATTGTCTATAAGCGATTGACTAAAATGCGTTTTGTTTATTGTGTTAAGGCATATGCGAGGGACAGGAGCAATTTAATTCTTACCAAGAGAAAACCCCACAACTAAACAACACACACACACACACACCCTCACACCCTCACAAACACACAGTAATGATAATAAAATGAATTAACAAACTAACAAACAAAACAAGCTTGTGAAACATAAATGCCCCCGTTGGCAGCTTTGAGAATATAAACCTTGTTATCCAAACAAGAAAGGTCAAAGTCACAAGTTCAATCTTTTGATACTTATGAACATCGACGGCGGGTGTGACCAGCCAACAGGGAATGCTTACTCCTCCCGGGCACATGGTCCCACCTCTAGCTTGCAAGGGGTCCGTCGATGCTCAATTTGGTGCTCTCTTGTGAGTGCTGTTGAGATTATCGTCAGGATCTTCTTTAACTCATTTATGGCAAGATAATGTAAATATGAAATAAGAGAGACCTATCACTTACGATTCAAAATGTAATTACCTAACTTAAAGTTCGAGAAACGTACATCAAATTTCAAGGTCAAGGTCAAGGTCACATCTCATGGTCTGAAAAGAATAGTCTTACCACAAGTAATCTTCATGTGAAATACCAGTCATAATTCAAAAGATACAGCCCAGTTTGAAAAAAGTTAAGAAAAGAAAAACAAGTGCCAATAGAATATATAGCTCAATATTGATAATTTCAACCACAAGACGGTTCTCAGACGATCATATAGATCTGAAATATTGGAAATCGAGTGATTACACTATACATATATAACAGGATTCATAGGTGGATTTCAAAAAGTAATAATTATTATAATGATTGTTTATCCGACTAAGATCTATGATTGTGTGATATACGTATCAGACAATGCCGTGATAGTAATACATAGAGGCATGCTCGATCACTGTGATGGAAGAATATCATGCTAAACAACAGTATCATAAATGTATTTAATTGAACTTAACGAGGCTCCTAAAGGTAAAAGTTGCTCTTTTGAATAACAGAAGAATAATTATCTGCATGGAAAGCAGTGCAAGAGACCATAAGAGGCCCACCACGCTAACATGGTTTCTGTCTGAAAATAACAGTTATCCTCTCAGAGTCCTAAGGTTTTGTAAATTCTTTGGTAGTTGCTGTCTAGAGGTATGAATAGACAGAGACGATTTTCGGTTATAGTTTGAAAATAATAGACGGATGGATAAGGTCTACCTCGGTAAGATCAATGGTTTTAATATAGCATATTGCTCCTCAGAAAACATATTTTGTCATATTCGTCTGAGTCAACTGAATTCCAAAAATTGTTTTCCTTATTGCAAGAATGTATCGGTACTTTTATATGCATCATATTCTCACACTCATACACTCGTATACAATTATTGACTTTTATCGAGGTAAATACAATTAATGGTTTCGCCCTCCGATCCCGAAGGGCGAGATGAATATTGTTTTCGAGGGTAGCTGAACCATTGTATTTACCATGGTTAAAGTAAAATAATTATTTTATTACACGAAGCTTCAAAATTATCTATGTAATTCAAACATTACTTAAAGATTCTAAAATCGTCTTTGGTCTATTTAGGAAACATGGGGTATGATGCTCCGTTTTAATATTTATTCCCTAATTTTTGATAGCTCAAAATCGATATAACATTTGTTTACTTACACATGGATCAAACCATACCTAGTTAACATTTGTTTCCTAACACATGGATCAAACCATACCTAGTTAACATTTGTTTCCTAACACATGGATCAAACCATACATAGTTAACATTTGTTTCCTAACACATGGATCAAACCATACCTAGTTTACATTTGTTTACTAACACATGGATCAAACCATACCTAGTTTACATTTGTTAACCAACACATGGATCAAACCATACTTAGTTTACATTTGTTTCCTAACACATGGATCAAACCATACCTAGTTAACATTTTTTGAAATTTAAAGATACTGCTTCTTTCGAGCTACAAATCGTGGCTTCATATTGTGTATATGTGTTTAAAAATTGCCATCTTGTGAAATAAAACTCCTTGTAGATTTTATTTACTAATAGGTTGAAATATATTGCCTGTCACCATTTCTCCTCAACAATTTCTATGTGTGAATATTCAACTCCAAGAAGTACCATCCCCCTCCCCCAGAATCAAATGGGCTTCCCCTAAACATCTTATCCTTGCAAACGTCAAGACAAGGATGTTTCTGCGACGTAAACATGGAGGAGTTATATGCCATGTACGGCTCATCATTCTGATAGTATTTTAGAGCTTTATGTATAAGTGGTATTTATATTGGTATCCTGACATAAATCTATCCTTCCACAGGGCCATCATCTGTTGTAATATACAATGGCACTTCCATTGTGCCCTATTGTGAGTGCTGTTGAGATGATCGTCAGGATATTCTTCAACTAATTCCATTACATTTAAAACATAGTGTTGTGTTTTATTATGCAAAATTCTATGACAATTGTTTTGTTAAATATCATTTTATTCTGACATTTAATATGTAGGTGTTGTACTTAATGAATTCTTTAAATAATTCGCACTTTAAAATACAGGAATATGATACCACAAGGCTTAATCAACGATGAAATTTTGCATTAAGGAATAAAACGATGCATGCAAAGTCGTCAGTATCCATCAATAAAAGCTCTTTCAAGGGGACTATTAGTTTCGTTTAATCCATTATCATTGATTTTTAGTATATCGTGTAATTTTTTCGTAAAAACTTGACTCTGAAAAAATGTATATAGTAACTGACTTTATACACCAGAGTATTCTAGAATTCTATGTTAAAATTTATATCATGGGTAGTTAAAAAAGAAATAGCACTGAATTTGAATTATCATGAGCGAAGAGAGCAAGAAATGTGTTCTGTGTTATATTTTAGGGTACTGTATAGTGTATACTTCATATTTGATTGGAATGTATGCTTGTGTAATTATTTCCTGCTTCCAAGACTATCACACTTTTTTAAACATTTTCTTGGTCAGAATATTTACCTCTAGAAAGTGCCAGCTCTCTCCTGTGCAGAAATTACTCGGAGAAAATATGTTTAAAAGTATCATACATTGCATATACTTGTTACTCACCGTGCTTACTTTACACTGTATTTCTCAATGACATTGAATTAGAATATATAACAATTGTACTTTTGCCGAGGCCAAAGATATCATTCAGCTACAATGAACATCTCTTTAATTAAATCAGACCATCCCTTTCATCATTTAAAATGTTTAATAGTAAATGTTTTAGCAATAATTCATTCTTTAGAATTGATCATTTATCTGAATAGAATAACAGTTAGAATTTTGCTAAAGTTTTTATAGAAAATAATTTCCTATGAGATGGGATGGAGAAGTTGGTGCCTTGTTCTTCTGTATTTCTCCTCGCTCCAAAGGTATTGATGGAATTATAAATTAACTGGATACAAACCATACTAATATCAATATAGAATAGAACTAAAACTGATAGTCGATTCTGCTGATTAAAAACATCAGTACATCTATATTCATTCAACAACAGTAGCGCATTAATTTGTTCTCCTTAGACTTGCTTCACATTATGCTACTGTCTTCGACACAAGGAATGTACATGTAAAAATTTGAAAGCCAAATTAAATAAAAAATGAAGTTTAATACTTAATTTTTTATTTAATTTGGCTTTCAAATTTTTCCAGGCAAACAAGAAAAATATAGCATGCCAACCGATATTCAAAAGCATATCTTTAAAATATGCACACTTTCTTTATTCTAATGAAAAGTTAAACAAGAGTAAAACACTTCAATACGCCAGATAAAATGCCTCTATTTTCAATGGTAAATTAACAAGGCACATTACTTTCTGTTAAAAAGTTATACACAAAGGTAAAGTTTCGAACGTACTCTCATGTCAGAGCCTGCTCTGTCCTTAGCAGGCTCTGGCATGTATTTGAGGTCATGCTCATGTTCACTCTTTTGGATTTCATCGTTTTCGGCCTCGAGCATTACTGACGATACATTATTTGTTTAAATGTACATATGGTGTGCTAAATTATAACGATAGAGCAATTATATTTCAAGTGATAAAAAGACAATATGACGGAATAATGTACCCTTCGATCTTCAAATGGTTTTAATGTATCAGTCGAGGAGCCAGTGGGACCCCCATGCACCCCCTTCAGTGCATCATTTCGATTATTTTTAAACGCCGGTCATACGACGGACGTATTATGTTATAAATGGCGCTGTCTTTGCGTCCATTCGTGTGTCCGTCCATCCGTCCGAAATCATGTTTTCCGGACTTTTTACAGAAGCCATTCAAGATAAAGGATTGAAAATTGGCATATGACTGGATATCAAGTGGCCTAAGATCCCATTCGAGATTCGGAAAAGTTGACCTATTATTAGTAGAGTTATGGCACTTGAACATACAAATTTTCAACAATTTTACAGTTTTCCGGACTTTCCTTCACAGTCTTTGCAGCTATTGAATTGAAACTTGACGTATGTCTTCATTATAAATAATTACTGATCCAATTCGATTTTCGGAAAAATTGACCTATTTTTATTAGAGTTATGGCACTTGAACATATAACTTTTCAACAATTTTACAGTTTTCTGAATTCTTTTCGCAGTCTTTGCAGCTATTGAATTGAAACATGATACATACCTTTAAAATAAATAATTACAGATTTAATTAATTATCTAAGTAGATGACCTTTTTTAGCAGAGCAATGGCCCTTTAAGTTGGAAAATTTGAACAATTCTACAGTAATCTAGACGTTCTTTCGCTGCCTTTGAAGCTATTTCATCAAAACTTGGTACATGTATACACCCGCATAATAATGAAAAGAAAATAAAACAGATCCAGTTTTAGTTTGCAATCAATTGACAATTGACATCCCCCCCCCAAAAAAAACTTCGTTTGCAGGGGGTATAATGACTTATTAATAGCCGGCATAAGCCTACGATTTAGAAAAATGTATATTGATACTTTTGCTTGCTAGGGGTCCGTCGATGCTCAATTGTGTGCTCTATTGTGAGTGCTGTTGAGATTATCGTCATGATCTTTTTTTTTTTAAACTCTTTTGCACTTCTGGCCATGGTGTATCGGAATGTCTTTGCTTTTAGGTAATCCAGATAAACAATTCTAAGATTATCCTGGTTTTTCCTTAAGCGTAAAGATGGGAAACCATTTCGGGATTCTTAACTGACTGAAACGAGCACCTGTCTCGAATTCGCGCCCCTTTTTCATATAAACAATGTAATATTATACTTTTGATTGGTTAAGATAAAATGTAACCATCTAATGCCATACATTTTAAGCGTTAAATATGTTTTCGGGAGCAACCATTAAGGGATGGGAGACATGTTAAGATGTGGATTGAGGGGAGAGGTGTCACACATTTATATAAGAATATTTCACATTTAGAAATTAAACGTCTTCAAATTGATTAGCATCATTTAAAGGCAGATAAATTAACAACGTGGACCAGACATGCGCGTTTCGGTTATTTAACCTTCGTCAGTTATCCTCAATCCAAAACAATGACAATGTGAAAATCATGTCCAAAATATTTCGAAAGACTAGTTAGATGGCTGGGATGTGATGCTACAGGACCCAGGTTTTAGAAATTTGAGAAAAATTTGGAAGCAGAAATTTTCGAATGCGTTTAAAGAAACGACCACCGAAATCAGTCGAACTTGGCTATTTCAGATCTGTCTACCTATTTCTTTGCAAAAGTTTAATATTTCCTTCAAGAAAGTGCAACTGAGGAAAGTAAAGCGTATTAAAAACATTGTCTTTTCCACTCATCGTTACAAATCTAAATCATTTACACAATTAACGGGGAAGATAAGGGGAACTCGTCATACACTATGATGTCTCATTGTCCAGAATGGTGAATGATATTGTGTCTTAGGCCATTTGAACCATCCAACCACACACTATACTTGTTTCTTCCGAAATGGAAGTAATCGGATGTGATATTTCTGTACTGTGTATTGACATATGGTCAGTGTCGATATTTGTCATTGCATATACGATATGAAACGCACAACGTTGAAGTTGTTTACGCATGCGAATTTATTCATTTGTTAGAGACACTTTTTAAAAAGTCATTCTGCTTGGAAATATGCTGGGAGCGTAAAATTAAGCAGCAAAAGCGTGTAGCGTAAATATAGGTCACAAATCGAAAAAAAAAAATATGCAAAAATAGTCAAAGTAGGCAGTCAGTAGAATTCAGACACACACAAAAAATATACCTGCTATTATTCTTGAGTAAATAGTAGTTTTTTACTCATGAATAATAAAAGGTATTTTTGTATCTGAATTCTTCCGGCGAATTGATGCATTGCATCAATAGTTTTCTTGTTTGACATCAAATCATTTGACCAATCTCTCCTCATTACATTGATACCAGTTACACGTTTATACTCCAACAGTTGACCAAAATAATATTTTTCGTTACCAGTATCGTTTATTTAAAAGTAACATGAGTTGCCACTGAAACAATCGAATACACGTAGCCTAAATGATTTTTTGGTTTATTTTAGTATATTCTGAGAGCCGATCCCGTAGCATCGTCGGAAACCCACGGCATCCTCTCCGTTATACTACGTATAAGATCGTATAATCGTAGGGCGAAAGGCTGTGGGTATCCGACGATGATCTGTTGATAGTGAAGGACACTTTGGTACCCGTGAAAAAGTACTGAAGGGTTGCATGGGTGGTGGTGGGGGGGGGGGGTCTCACTTGCTCCCCAACTATATGTTATTGAGCTGTGGGCTGTTTGACGGAGAAATCTCCATATTGTACTCATCAATATTTTTTTCAGACATCCATGGGTAAGCTTCTTCAGCTTGGAGTAATAGTGCACATAGGTCTCTTGATCGTATTAGACGCCTTTACCTTGTATCCTAACTGTGTGGAGAGGTGCTGGCAATGCTCGGAAACATGGGGATCCATGTACGACAAAAAAGGTTGTTACGAAGACTGCCGTAACTCAAAGGGGGCCAGTTTAGACAGGAACTGCCGGGCGCGCTCTGATGTCAGCAAGAGAGTACAGTCTATGCAAGTTATAGAGTGTCTGAAATACTGTGCTGATTGTGTCACAGACTTCGGTAAAACCGTGTATAATGTTCAAAAATGCGCCAAGAAATGCTACAGCTCTCAAGGCAGAGATATGGATTATGAATGCAAAACAACTTATTCATATCAAAAAGTTTTTGGATGACATTCCTCATAGAGACGAACAAACAATTTACCGTATAATGACATAGCAGCAATACCAGGTTTTTGAAATTATTTGACTAGATCCAAAACAGAACACAAACTTTTTTCCTATACATAGATAGTAATCATAAATGCTAAATTTAGTTCCGCATTTAGAAACTATATTTAGCAATGTATCAGGAGAATAATTATGTTACGTAGAGATGCAGTGTGTTGTTCCAAATGTACGTCCATGGAGAAAAAATGTCACATTAGTCAACTAGATCCACATTAGGAGAAACGCTATGTCATACTAATTTAACAAGACCAAAATAACTACGTCATCCTTTTTTGCCAGACCGAAATCATGAGGATTTTTTCCCATTTATTCTGCCGGACCAACTTAAGGAGGAAATTACGACATTCTTATTTAACCGGTCAAAAATCAAAACTTCACCAGTCCTATATTTTCTAGAGACACTAATGTAACAAGTTAAAAGTCATGTTTGTAAAACTCCTTTGATTATGATAACAACAGATTGTTATATTTGAATTAATGAATCTATCATAGTGAATAAATATATGAACTTGACCTAGATTTCCACATATCTGTATATTGAATTTCAATATATGCATCAATTGCAGAAATAATGGGAGATTTTTTCGAAGTCAAAATTTTGTATTGGACCAAAATTTAAACTTGGCCTAGATTTTGATTCATTTCAATATGAGAATACATTCTAGAGATATTGAACGGAAACCCCTTAATTTTGGTATTTTTCTAAGTCAAATTTTCATAAATCTGTAAAAATTTCTATCAGACCAAAATATACCATATGTGCTCGTGGACGTGGTTTATCTAATTCCAATTTAATTTGATCAGATAATCTCTGTCAGTCAATAATGTATCCCGAGATGGTCCCCGGGGTTTTACTCTACATTCCTTAAAACATTTCAAGAAGGTAAACAAGTATTAGCTTTCCAAAACGGCTTGGTCGATATCAACATTTAAGGATTGTTTTCAGCTTTTGCGCTTTACCGGTGTGTATTGGCAGTAGGGAATGGAAACAAAAAATGTAAAGCACTTCATGAAAAGCACTTCGTGCTTTACATATTTTGTTTCCATTCCCTATTGCCAATACTCACCGATAAAGCGCAAAAGCTGAAAAACAATCCTTACATTTACATTTTACGTGTTAATTAACTTATTTCTGCAAATTCTCATCCCGTTTCTTTACATTTGAAATATCATTGCGAAGGGAGAACGTCACTTGACGTGACAGCAAACGAACGTTCAATGTTTTTCGCTAGATTCGAAGTAGTACCTTCTGTACGGAAACGTTGTTGACAAATGAGAAACTGAATTTTGACCTGTGGCTGTATTTTGAACATTTCAATTATATAAACTGAAAAAAAATGAATCATGAAAATTCGTGACTCTTGTCCAACATAATTCAGACACAGCGGAGGGTTAAAGTGGAGAAATTTCACAGAACTTGTATGGAAAAGATTTGAAAACTCACTTTAACACACTGTTAAACGCTTAAGACCGATGAAATCAATCGGTATTATTAGATAAACTTCTGTAAAATTATCCTATTTCTTCTGGAAGTAATTAGAATAAAGCAAAAGTCGAGTACAGCCGTGGAAAACGCGAAAACTTTCGATATTTTAATGACTTACCTTGAACATCGTGGCTCAAGATTCGCTGATACTCGAAATATTTCTGATATTATGATTCCATAAGAAGCAAAGATAAATTCACTGTTGATAAATGACACAAGTGAAAAAAATCCTCATCCTAAATACTGAATATTTGATCCACTAGGGCCCGAATATTCGCTCATCCAAACACGGCATATTTCTGCAGACAGCAATGCAGTTCGTCCTTGAACTTCGTCTACTGACGCGTGATCGACTTACTACGTCACACTACTTGGAAGTGTATATGTGGGCGACCTAGAATTTGACACATCTAATCACTAGGGTAGACGGCATCGATTGATAATAGGGTACGTGTTTTGATTCAGTAATAAAGTAAATAAAATGGGCATTTTATCAGAAATTAATCCGCGTAAGTTCTAAAGTCACGTGATAGGCTCTTGTGTTTATCGAGAAATAAAGCAACAGTTTGCTTGGTACCTTTATATAAGGGAAACGGAGTAGGAATGTAAATATTTATATCTAATCACGCAATATTATTTTTTTCTTTTTCGTTCAAATAGGTTAAAAATTTTGACTCTTAGAATAAAAGAGTAAAGAGTAGTATTAGTATATAGCTATGCATGAAATTCACAAAAAACTGGTTACACAATAGAAACTTATGTGTTGATGATTCTGAAAGTTAGAAAACAAGTACATTTACACTAGACAACTCAAGTCACTCATAAATTGCTTGACCCGTAGGAAAATTCCATTATAACGCAAATTAACATGACCAATCAAAAGCCTTTCTGTATATATTCGCGGGAAATGGGAGAGATCCGATAAAAGTATTTGGGGGAAATTAGGGGAAACTACTATAAAGTTCCCATTAAATTTTGTGACTACGCACTGTCTTATCGATTTTTATATCGCTCATTAATTTCTTTGTTGCATTGATCAATTTGTCTTTGGAAAGCAAATATAAAAACAAAATGGTATATCCTCAACGAAACAGCCTAGTCGGCTGGATGGTGAGAAACTTTTTAGATAGCCCACTGGCACCCACGCATTCTAAGTATCCAAACGTTTCTTTGACGACGGGACTCCATGACGGGCCCTGTCCAAACCTCTTTAGGGCCCCGACCACCTGTCCTCTCTGAACGTCAGTCGGACCCCTCGGGTGGTTACATACATGAGCTCGCTACAGCCGGCAGAGCACGGACTGTATCACGCACGCCCTCTTTTTATATCCATTTACATATTCATCTGTGTTGCTGGGGCCCCTATGTTTTGCGGTCTTGTTTGTGTGAGGTCATCTAACAGTGAGGAGGTTGTTGTACACCACAATTGTACGTTCTGCGAAACTTCTGGGTAATTGGAGAAGAATAAGGGTTGCGCGCACGTAATCCAGGATAACCACACCATTTGCTACTTGCGTGGCAAATGGCCGTCCAAAGTAGGCACCGGTTGCCCATTGATCTCGTCGGTTTATGTGTAGTCTTTTGTGTTTGATGTTTACATGTCGTATATCTCCTTTCCATCTCATATTATGTTCGTCTTTTGTGTTTTTGCATCGGTTGTTTTGGTGTTTTGCTGTTGGTGCTGCAACAGGGTCTTGTTGGAGATCCCCTCCCTTCTTTGATGCAATGGATCATGTCATGAAGGGTTTTCAAGGCATAGGGTTTACTGTATCACACACTAATTGGTCTAAAAGTAAAATTTGTTCAAGAAAAAATATCATTGTAGATATTACGTTAATATGCAATATCTAAAATCAGAAATGCGATGGATAAAGTGCGAGGACATCGGAATGCCTATGACGACATGGCCTATTATTGTAAAGTACATAATCTGGTCACGCGTTTTCTCACTAGTCACAAAAATGTTTCTTTCTATAGGATAATTGCCCCTATTGCAATGTTGAATCAGATGAATCAATGCGAAAGTTGGCAACCAATACAAATCTAGTATGGTCGATACCTTGATATCGACCAACAACTCGACTCCCGTCCTTATTTCAAACTTTGACGGAAGTAAACAAGCAGAGTAATCATGCGCGAAATTTCCACGTGTTAAAGTGTTCAGCGAGAATGGAATGAAAGAAAATTTTAATGTTTGCTCACATAATTCGTTGACGAAGGGACTCCATGACGGGCCCTGTCCAAACCGTAAATTCACGTAAAAGCCATCAGCAATTTTGCTAATTCAAGGCGGGACCTGACCCCCCCTTATCTATCACTCTAGATCCACGCCTGTTTGTTAAGTTTTGTAAGGTATAGAAAAAATAAGTAAATGATAAATTTCATTGACAAACAAGAGATCACGGGTGCCCCATCCCCTGCATCATCCAGATAGAAAGGTATAATTATTTGTTGGCAATTTGATTCTGAAAATAAAGATAAACATATGCATTTGTAACATGACCGAGGTAGGGGTCACCTACTGATATATAAAATTTACGGAAGGAAAACAATATAAATTCAAATATCAAAGTACTTTCCTTCAGTTACTTGACTGACTAGACGATTCGACAAATGATTGACCAAAGATTGAACAAATGATTGGTACATGAAACAAATCAAATGTATAATTACAGAGGGGAGATTATTTACACGACAATGACGACACTCTGTCACCTGGCTCTTGCCTCTGACGATTGCCTCTGGTACTTGCCTCTGACCACTGTATAGCCTCTGACACAGTACCTCTGACAATCGCCTCTGACAATAGCCACAGGTTACTGTATAGCCTCTGGCACACACCTTGCCTATGGCACAATACCCTTACTACCCAATGCTACCTGTACTACCTATTGCTATCAACCTTATTCAGGTAATATTTAGTGTATCTATTTATAGTAACTTACAGCTCGGTAGCTTGACAAAGAGTGTTGGTCTCGACGGACGCCGCTTCCTTATATACTGGACGGATACACATTAACACATACACCGATCCCGTCAATTTAAAGATAAAAAAACATTACACATTTTTTTACTCTTTGCAAAATCCTTGGAGGTAGCCGGTCCAAATCTGGTCAAAACAATTTTAATTGTTCATTTTAAAAAGACTGATCATGACCTCAAATTTAAAACGATCTTAAAAAAAAGTAAAAAAAAAAGTTCAATCTTATGGAAGGTTATATCGAAAATTAAGATTTGGTAACATAATATGTGTGTTTTATGACTTGCATAAGACTTTTATACCCGATTCAAGACTCCAATATGAACGTAATTCAATGTTGTTTCCTAAACGTATAAGACGATGGACATGCAATGCATCCTTCCTGACTTTGTTATCTATCCCAGAGAAGATTATGGAAAATTTATTTGTTCACATATATTTAGAAAAAAAGACTTTTTTTCCTGTCTGGAAGCATAATGAAATTCAAATTTACGTAGGGCAAATAATTTGCTTTGTCCCCCCCCCAATTTATCACTCTGAAAAGAAAATACAAGTCTGATAATTATTCTCTGTGACTTTATCAGACATTGTGGTATTTTGGTTGGTCTAATCCAATTATAATTTGATCGAGGACGCAAAAATACAAGATTGTCTGTTGAGGGAATGAAGAATACATGATGTAACAACACTGTAACACCGTGAAACATTACCCCTCTCTTTTCCCTTTTTGATCTCTCCAAACCGTCGTCAACCTTAAATTTGTGTCTTAGCCAGAAAACCATACTCTTTATACTCCCTAATATTTGAAAGGAAGCTCCATTATACGATTGTGGTAACTATACACACTAGATTCGCCTCGTGTAATAGATTATTGAAATTGAGAAACACCCCTCAATATAGTGTATTTTTTGTTTACATCATCTTAAGTTGATAAAATCGCTTTATGCTAGAGCCACGATCGAGTTAGAGGTAAATTTGCTTTTGGTCAGACTACGGCCATAAATTTGTGGAGGATTTGAACCAGAATGTTCTTGTAAAAAATAGTTTTAAAGAAATTTGCTGGGCGGGAAAATTCGAGGCAGGAGAAAAATTTAGTGATTTTTTTTACCTTCTATTTAGGATTATATAGAAAACCTGGGACCATCTCGGGATACTTAAATTGACTGATTATCAACGTCCACGAGCACCTAGATGAAATATACAGTTGACCTAGATTTCCACTTGATGTATCTGTATACCAAAGTTCATTTTCATATGTGAATCTATTCCAGAGATATTAAACAGAAACCCTTAAATTTTGGTATTTTTCAAAGTCCAAGGGGCATAACTCTGTCATTTTTTTTCTATGGGGCCAAAATATACAGTTGAACTAGATTTTCATTTGATGTATCTGCATACCAAATTTCCTTTTAATATATGCATCAATTCCAGAGATAATGAGCGGAAACTGTTGTCGTGGACCGACCAATAGCGGCATATGAATATGTCTCCTCCTCTTCATAGGGGGACATAAAAACTCAAGGAATGAAACTATATTTCATGGTTTAGATATTTGCAGTTGCTTATTCTATGTATAATGAACAATAAGACTTGTCATAAGACAACATCGTTCGCCGAGCAGGTTTTTGATTTCATAAAACATAAATGTTAAGATCTCTAAGTCAAACGGTACAGGGAGTTTGTTAAGCACTCGCCCAGTCGCATTTGCGACTAAATGGCTCAGGGCGACTTTGAAATCCCAAAGTGCTCGCCATTTGCCAATCAATAAAATCGATTGCATTGTTTTGTTCTTTTTCTTTAATCTTTCATTAATTATTTTCGACAAATCACAGGCATTAATTGCTTGGTTGTGCATTCAACCTTGTCGGAGTGTCGAACATCTCCGTAGAAACAGCCATAATTTTCATATTGTGTTTGCTTTAAATTACTAGACCGAGTATCTGGAAACTAAAAGTATATTCATAAAGTAATTCGAATAAAAGATAATTGTATTTCATTTCTCATTTTAATACATTGTTTGTATCCAAAGTCATCAAACCAAATACTTGGACGAAACGTTACCCGTCGGTACAATTACATGTATCATAAATTTAAGTATTTAAAGAGATCGTATCATTTCCCAAGTGAAGGAAAACTCTGACTGATATTCGTCTGTATTTTAGATTTAAAGAATATCCTCTGCATACGCCGAAAAATCTTTTGGGTATGCGTAACCGCTACGAGTACCAAGAAAATGCGTACGCATACCTACTTCCCGGGCGATTCGTTGGTCTATTGGAGTAGTAGAAAACTGCCCTTATTCGGACAGATACCTAACATGGGACGCCACCCTTTCTCTGTGGCGTACATGTAACGCAATGACGTCACCGGGTCCGGTCCAGATCTGACCCCTGCACTGACCAGTCATGACCTTCGAGTAATTCTATTGATCAATCTCCCTTCTCCCCTCCCTCCCTATCCCAACCCCCAGGACTTGACCAGGTCTACCCTTATAATACAGCCCGGGGGTAGTTCGGGTTCACAAGGTGCGGAGTACAGTACAGCCCGGGATGGTTTGGTGTCATCGTGTGCAAAATAATAAAGTTATCATAAATATACCGTGTGACATATCAAATGAAAGGTCTCGACAAGCAGAATACGGCCCTGGGTGTTATTCTTATAGGTACATGGACTCCTTTGAACGCTTTAATGAGATATCCCTCCCCGACAGAAGTGCCTTTTATAATGGTTTGGAGGGGAAGGAAATCTCGGAGGCAGATTATAAACACGCAGATATAGTGTGGGACATTTTCAAAACGAAAACTTTGGGGGAATATCATAATCCTTACATGGAATCTGATGTTCATCTTTTAGACGACGTCTTTGAAAATTTCCATGATTTGTGTTTAGAAATGTATGGTCTCGATGCAGCACATTTCTATACGGCTGCAGGGTTAAGCCTGGCAGGCGGCCCTCAAAATAACCGGCGTCCAACTGGAGCTGTTGACCGACCTTGATATGCATCTGTTTATTGAAAAGGGATTGAGGGGTGGTATAGCCATGATCTCAAAGCGTCATGCCAATACCAACAATCCATACCTTTCCGGTCATGACCCAAAGAAGCCGACAAACTATCTCTTGTACATGGATGCCAACAACTTATATGAGTCAAAACCTACCGACACATTGGTTTGAATGGGTCAACCTACATGGAGTCGATGTCACGTCAATCCCGGAAGAGGGAGACACCGAGTATTTTTGAAGTAGAATTAGAATGCCCTAGGGAACTTCACGACAGACACAGTGATTACCCTTTAGCTCCGGAATCTTTCGAAATCAAACCGGGAATATTCTCTAAATACTAAGGAAATTATTAGAAAAACTTGGTATGAAACCGGGATACGCTACCAAATTAGTCCCCAACCTTAACGACAAAAAGAAGAATGTCGTACATTAAAGAAACCTACAATTATACCTTTCACTTGGAATGAAGGTTTCTAAGGTGCACAGAGCTATCAAATTTCATCAAAGTCCATGGCTCAAGCCGTACATCGATTTTAAAGGCCGGGTGGGGACTATAAAAGAAGACATGTAATTTTCATTGTCATTTCCTTGCTGACCGCTGTAGGGTTAACATCTCTAATCGCAATCTGATTGGTCCTATGTATCCTTTATAACACTCTCAATTTCTGATTGACAGCTTCAAATGGGTAAAATTGTGGTATATCTAATTAGCATAATCAAGTATACCTGTCGGTATGTCTTTTATGTCACACACCGCTTGCGTCTCTAGGAATATCACTAGTCAGTAGACGCCACGTTTATCACGCCTACCAAGCTTAGATCACTCAGGTGTGCATATTAATTACCACTCGGTTAAAAACCCGGCCTTTAATACAAACATGCGAAAACGGGCGACAAACAAGTTTGAAAAAGATTTTTACAAACTGATGAATAATAGCGTCTTTGGTAAGACGATGGAGAATCTCACAAAAAGAGTAAACATTCAACAACATACATCACGAAAAAAAAGTTGGTGAAACTGACGGCCGAACCAGGTTTCAAGTCATTCAAGATTTTCAATAAAGATCTAGCCTCGGTCGAGCTCGTAAAACCAAAATTCGTTTTAAACAGACCTATATACGTCGGTTTCTCCATCTTAGAGTTGTCAAAGATCCTGATGTATGACTTCCATTACAGCTGCGTAAAGTCCAAATACGACTCTAGAGCGCAACTCTGTTTCACGGAAACCGACTCCCTCTGTTATGACATACGTACAGAGGACGTGCACAGTATGCCGATATGCAGGAAAACAAAGATCTCTTTGATTTTAGCGAATATCCCAAAGAACATCCTCTTTACGATACCACCAACGAAAAGGTCATCGGAAAAATGAAAGACGAGTGTGTAGGAAACGTCAAGAGAGAGTTTGCAGGTTTGAAACCTAAAATGTATAGTTTTACTTACGAGAAGAAAATAGATGATGTATATCAATGCAAGGAACTAAAAAAGGCTAAGGGTGTCAGTAAATCTGTCGTTGAGTACAGTATAAATCATGACAATTTTTGAGGGTGTCTTTTAAATCGGGAATATCAAATGGAGTCCATGGTGTCATTCCGATCTAATAATCATCAAATTTATACTATCCAATTGAATAAAACAAGTCTTAATCCATTCGATGGTCTAAACACTCTAGCCCATGGTCATTGGTGTGTTGCTTAAATTATAAATCACATGTGTTTCCTATTTGTTTTTGTATATTTTTTATGGCTAATATTACTTTGTAACTGTAAGTAGCACCTGCTGATACTCTAGAGCTATATCGGTTGGGAAATCAAGTCCCTATGCCACTACGGTTGCCAGGGAGGTCTAGAAAGAAGGGTGTGAAAGCTTAGATTGTGTACTTTTTTTCAGTTGTAATTGATGTATGTAAATAATGCAATTTGTTCACTATATACTAACAGATCTATATTGATTCTGAAATGATGTGATGTACATTAATTACGCAAAATAAATTATGTTAAAATAAGTTAGTGTTGTTATTTATTTGATATCACTGGACCGTGACGAAATTTAATTTCAAGGTCAAGGTATAAAAAAGTTAAACTCTTAGCAACAAGGTCATTTCTGTGACAGCTTTTGAACTGTCAACATGTATCGGTACAATCTGTATATTAGGCAAAATGGACTTCAAAATGATAAGCGTGTCAATGTAAAGAAGGATACTACAAGGTCTAATGGAGCAAGACTCATTCCACATCATATGGATTACTTTCATCATAGAGCGAAATATGAAACACGTGAATCGGAAATAAAAGCGAAGAAACAATGAGGTATGGTTATCTGAGCAAAAGCTATAAAAAAGGAGAAACGATAAAAAGAAAGTCATTTCTGAAGTAGCCGTTGACCTGTCAACATGCATATAATGATGTGCTCTAAATATCCATTAACATTTTCAAGAAAAGATGTGTTTTTGAGACATCATCGACATAGACACAGGGAACATGACATATATCATCAAAACATTTCGGTGCAACCACAATCGCAGGAACAGCAGCAACCATCTGATCTCCTGCAGCAGAACAGTCATGCGTATCCGCCGCCACCACCGCCGCAGAGCAGTCAAGCGTATCCACCGCAACCGCCGCCGCCGCCGCAGCAGCAGCAGCAAAGTTTTGTTTTTAAACATCCTTTTACAGCCAATGTATCGGGTCCCACAGCTTGCGGGAAGACTTATTTTGTCAAAACCCTATTGCAACGATGCATCACCTTATCCTGAGAGAATCATTTGGTTGTATAAACGATGGCAACCTCTCTATGACGAAATTAAAGCTACGGTGTGTCCCCGAGTCGAGTTCATTAGAGCCATTCCCTTGGACATGGTACAGGATACTTTTATTCATCCTTGCCCGCGAAACTTGGTCATTTTAGATTACATTATGTCATCGTTTGCCAAAGACCCTCGTATCAACGAGTTATTTACGGAGGGTAGCCATCACAGGAAAATGTCGGTGATTGCCTTGAACCAAAACTTGTACTTCAACAAGGATCCCACACAGAGAAGGAACTGTCATTATTTGGTCATGTTTAATACTCCAGTCGATAAACAACAGATCATGACCTTGGCCAGTCAGATGTATCCAGGGTATCCTCAACAATTTATGCGTCATTTTAAGGATTCAACCTCAAAGCTTTATGGGTATTTGGTCATTGACCTTAAATCCTTCACAGACGAACATCAACGGTTACGCACAGATATATTTTACCAATCGGATAATCAGAAGGATCCCATATGTCAATACGAAGACCACACAGATCATATAAATAAGGATGATCAAAACATCATGAATCATTCTAAAAACATCTCTGCTACCGATCAGACGTGTTTTGAGGAAGAAGAAAAGATGCATTCCTTTGACGACTGTGGACTCGTCTTTGAAAATATACATGATTTGCAAAGGCATGTTAAAACTTGGTGTCCAGAAAACAGAAAGAGAACTCATGACGAGGACGATGAAGGTATCAACAAGAAGATGAGATTAGACGATGTCTTATTCAATGAAGACGATGACTCAGTCGATGATGATGGATTTTATTTCATCGTTAATGAAGTATGGGATGATCACAGTACACAATGCGATCGCAAAATCAAGCAACTGATGGCAGATGACATGTCAAAGAAGGACGCCAAACAGGAGGCTAGCGATATCATGTTATCAAAAGACCGATCCTTATTCATGAAGAAATATAAAGATTTTTTCATGCATATGCATTAATTAAATGCTAGCAGACTCCACAGGATGATCAAACAGAAGATAACAGAATTGGCTGCAGATCAAACGTCATAGAACTGATTTTGAATCCCTTTTCGAAAACTTTGATGCGAGCGATGACGAAGTTGATAGCGAAAATGACATGAAACCGAAGACGATGAGTAAATGAAATAATACTGTTGGATTTTGATAAATCTGTCATTTTACAATATTTACATTACTAGTAGATTCCCCATGTTGAACGCCCATTAGGCAACTAGAATTATATTCCAATAACTTGGGTTGCTATTGTGACGTCACGTTAAGGTTTTGCATGTAGGGAGAATTTACCAAAATTAAGATACATTTGACGCTGTAACAGGCAAAATGTGCGATGTGCATGCAAATAAAAATGACGTATAGTAAGAATAAATGTAAATATAAGTAATGACTGTCTTACTTTTGGTGTTCATGGGTGCATAATTCTGGTTGGACTCGTGCAAATTTTCCGAGAATCGCTTCGCGATTCACGGAATTTGCACGTGCCCAACCAGAATTATACACCCATGAACACCAAAAGTAAGACAGTCATTTCTTAATTGAACAACGGAAGATTCATGTCGTTGGAACACTATCTAAAGGAAATTTACTACAACCCGTCAATGCAGGAAGTTTCTCCGGACCGGATAAATTATATCGCTATGTAAAGAAGGTGGGGAAATACGTCATCAACCAATACAGAATCCGGAAATGGTTACAAAGACAGGAACCCTATAGCTTACAGAGACCTCTTGTCAGAAAGTTCAAGAGAAACACTGTGATAAGCTTGGGTATCGACGATCAATGGGATGCCGACCTGATGGATTTGACCAAATTCGCTAAAGAGAATGGTGGCTATGCTTACATCCTAGTGGTCTCTGATAATTTTTTCAAAATATCTAAGGTTAAGGCCCATGATGGATAAACAAGTATCACGGCTGCCTCAAAAGCGATACTGGATAAGGGGAGACAACCAACCAGAATCCGTACAGACAAAGGCCAATAATTTAAACTAGGAGTTAAATGCTCTCCTAAAGTGTTGTACATCGGAAGACTTTTAAGAATCGATTATCGTAAAATAATCGGAAAGAGTAAGCCGATCGATTATCGATTTAAATCGGAAAACAAAAACCCATGAAAAATGGAACAACAAAAGATAGAAAAAAAATTTATTTTTCTGCATAAAATTCAGAAAACATTGCTGAAAACAAAATATAAATAATTCAATTACAAAGTGTCTGCCTGTTTACATGCAAGACAACAAGTAACGGTTAATGTTACATGTGAAAAGAGGGAAATAAATACCTTTACACAAAATACCTTTCTTTCAGCGACAATCGACTGTAAGAAAATAAAATCGATAATCGGAATCAAAATAGTTTTAGTGATCGACAATCGATTGTCGGCGACAATTGGTTCATCACTACTTTCCTAAAAAGAAACCATATCGAGCATCTCTATGCATAGAATACAGAAATAAAAGCCAACCATGCAGAAAGAGTCATCAAGACTGTCAAAGTCAAAATATACCGGTACATGACGTATGAACAATCGCAGCGCTATGTGGATCATTTGGAAGACTTCAACACCAACGATAACTCTACATTCCATCGTACCATCGGCATGGCTCCCAACAAAGTCAATAAATCCAAAGAAACAAATCTTTGGTGGAAACAAAGGAGGAAACTGTTTAATTTCAAAGTTGGCGATCGGGTGAGGATGACTCAAACACGGCATCCTTTCACCCAGGAATACGATCAAAAGTGGTCTGGAGAATTATTCATCATTGCCGATAGACGATTAAGAGGCGGAATCCCCGTTTACAAACTCAAAGACTATTTGGACGAAGATATCACTGGCACCTTTTATCAACTTGAACTACAGAAAGTAGACACAAGAGAAGATGATGTATTTAAAATAGAGACAATAATCAAGACGAAAGGACGCGGAAGAAATAAACAATATCTCGTGAAATGAATCAGTTGGACTTCTAAATTCAATTCTTGGATTAAAACTGACTCTATTGAAAACTATTCATAATACTATTGTATTTTTCATGTATCTAACATGCTTGATATGTGTGAATAAATGGAATGAAAGTGAAATCGTGCCTTGTTTTTTTTTTTTCATTTTATGAAAATCTCTATTTTCATGCATAATCAACATTTTGATATACCAAGTTACCAACATAGCATGTTTTGGAGATAATGCAAATTGCAAACCTATTTCATATATCACACCACAAACAATTATGATTGACAATAACATGAACAACTAAGGTTGACGATTCCATTGTAACTGAGGGCTGACCATGGCACAAACAACTATGGTTGACAATAACACATACAACTATGGTGACTATGAACTATGGTTGGTAATGACACAAACAAGTATTGTTCACTGTTGCCTTTGTTATTTAGCATTCAATCACACTAAATCACCTCCAACTTATTTTGTACTTGCAGAGACCTTTCATTTGATATGTCACACGGTATACGTAAAATAACTTTGTTATATTGCACTTAATGACCCGGACTATCCCGGGCCATATTGTACTCCTCGTGACCTTTCATTTAATATGTCACACGGTACTTATTAAAACTTGTATAAAAATATGTAGCCAAGTTCGATCAATTTCGGTTGGTCGTTTCTTCAAACGCATTTGAAAATTTCTGTTTACAAAATTTTCTCAAATTTCTAAAACCTGGGTCCTGTAGCATCATATCCCAGCCATTTTGCTATGTCTTTCGGTATATTTAGGACATAATGTTAATTTTCACAGATTTTGGTCATATTACATTGTTTAGATTGAGGATCACTGACGAGGGTTTATTACCCGAAACGTGCATGTCTGGTCTATCATGTAAATTTATCTGCTCTAAAATTATGCTAATGAATCTGAAGACGTTAAACATTTGTACCACTTGGTGAGTGTCACTGCTGGTGAACCAAGAGACCCCAAGGGCACAAGTAGCCAAGTTCGATCAATTTCGGTTGGTCGTTTCTTCAAACGCATTTGAAAATTTCTGTTTACAAAATTTTCTCAAATTACTAAAACCTTGGTCATGTAGCATCATATCCCAGCCATTTCGCTATGTCTTTCGGTATATTTAGAACATGATTTTAATTTTCACAGATTTTGGTCATATTACATTGTTTAGATTGAGGATCACTGACGAGGGTTTATTACCCGAAACGTGCATGTCTGGTCTATCCTGTAAATTTATCTGCTCTAAAATTATGCTAATGAATTTGAAGACGTTAAACATTTGTAACACTTGGTGAGTGTCACTGCTGGTGAACCAAGAGACCCCAAGGGCACAAGTAGCCAAGTTCGATCAATTTCGGTTGGTCGTTTCTTCAAACGCATTTGAAAATTTCTGTTTACAAAATTTTCTCAAATTTCTAAAACCTTGGTTCTGTAGCATCATATCCGAGCCATTTTGCTATGTCTTTCGGTATATTTAGGACATAATTTTCAGATTTTGGTCATATTACATTGTTTAGATTGAGTATCACTGACGAGGGTTTATTAAGCGAAACGTGCATGTCTGGTCCATGCTGTAAATTTATCTGTTCTAAAATGATGCTAATGACTTTGAAAACATTAAACATTTGTACCACTTGGTAAGTGTCGCTGCTGGTGGACAAAGAGTCCCCGAGGGCACATATAGCCAGGTTTGATCTATTTCGGTTGGTCGTTTCTTCAAACGAATTTGAAACTTTCTGTTTACAAAATTTTCTCAAATTTCGAAAAGCTGGGTCCTGTAGCATCATATCCCAGCCATTTTGCTATGTCAATTGGTATATTTAGGAATTATTTTCACAGATTTTGGTCATATTACATTGTTTAGATTGAGGATCACTGACGAGGGTTCCCCGAAACGTGCATGTCTTGTCCATGCTGTAAATTTATCTGCTCTAAAATGATGCTAATGAATTTAAAGACGTTAAACATTTGTACCACTTGGTGAGTGTCACTGCTGGTGAACCAAGAGTCTCCGAGGTCACATGTAGTCAAGGTCGATCAATTTCGGTTGATCGTTTCTTCAAACGCATTTGAAAATTTCTGTTTACAAAATTTTTATCAAATTTCTAAAACCTGGTTCCTTTAGAATCATATCCCAGCCATTTTGCTATGTCTTTCGGTATATTTAGGACATAATTTTCACAGATTTTGGTCACATTACATTGTTAAGATTGAGGACCGTGCATGTCTGGTCCATGCTGTAAATTTATCTGCTCTAAAATGATGCTAATGAATTTGAAGACGTTAAACATTTGTTATTTGTACCCATGACCTCAAACTACCCCGGGGCTGTATTGTACTCCTCGAGACCTTTCATTTGATATGTCACACGGTTTATTTGCAATACCTTGGTTATTTTGCACCCAATGACCCCGAACCACCCTCGGACTGTTTTGTACTCTTCGAGACCTTTCATTTGATATGTTACATGGTATATTTCTGATAACTTTGTTATTTTGCACCTAATGACCTTAAAACCAACCCTGGGCCGTATTATAAGGGTAGACCTAATCAAGCCGGGGGGGTAGGGATGGGTAGAAGGTTTGGGGATTGATCAATAGAATTACTGGTCAGTGCAGGGATCAGATGTGGACCGGACCCGGTGACGTCATTGCGCCACATGTACGCCACAGAGAAAGTGTGGCGTCCCATGTTAGGTATCTGTCCGAAAAAGGGCAGTTTTCTACAACTTATTGGTACACTTGAATCTTTTTTTTTTTTTTTTTTTTTTTTTTCTTGCTTATTCAATGGTCTGTTATTCTTTTTTTTAACAATTTGAATAAGACACAAAACAATTTGTACGTGTGTTTGCACCTCTGAAAATGGCACATATTAGCGTTTGTCTAACCCACCACTGCCATTCAATCAATTTTGTAAAGGTGCTAAGGCTTCCTAGAATTTTATATCGTCCTCTGGCCGTATGACATATTTTAGATACTTCTTTCTTATATGTGGAATACCAAAGCCCTATCCCTTATGGTTCAAAATTAGGTCAAAGGTCAAGGTCACTATGGCAAAATTCATAATATCAAATGAAAGCCTGGTCATGAGGAATATATATGTGTGAAATAGCAAAGCCCTCTCTCTTATAGTTTAAGAGTAAGTCATAGGTCGATGTCAAGGTCATTAGGTCAAACATCAATGTCTCAAATGAAAGCTCTGATCATGAGGTATCTACAGGTGAAATATCAAAGCCTTATCCTATATAGTACATGAGAGACCGCCCAGGTAAAAAAACCCCTCAAAACCAGGTCAAACGTTAAGGTCAAGGTCCCTAGGTCAAAATGTCAAGGTCTCATCTGGTCATGAGGTATCAACATGTGAAATATTTTAAAAAGCCCTAGCCCTTATTGTACATGAGATATTCGTCACGGTTCGCTAAAATGCATTTATATAGAGAATAAATGTCTTTATTTGTGTTTTGTTACGGGTATGCAAGTGCATTTATCGTACATTTAATGCGCGTTAGCTTTGTGTTGTATACCCGTACCAAAACACAACACAAATTATTAAATGTACTCTGTATATATGCACCATAGTTGTCTGTTTCATTCTTGTTTTCTGAAATTGCTTTTTCTAGGTAAAAGGGTGACGTTAAAATTCATCTCGCCGCAGGTTCAGTTTGCAGGTTAGAACAGCCGTCGCGGCATGTTTCTTTATATCTTCTAAGCAATTCTCTATAAGAACCAAAGAATTTCCAGAAATGTTGGCACGGCATGTCATGGATATTTGAGACTTTTGGTATGGAAGCTCTATATGAAGTACTAGTATGTAAATTAATCCCAGTTTTTTCAAAGGTCATCGGTGCCATGGTAACCGTGTCTGAAGTTTCAAAAATTGGGAAAATTCATAGGACGAGGCATATTTGTAGGCGTCGTTACCATGGAAACTGGTACATTTTTTATTTGAAATAATTTTGTTTTCTTTCAGTCCTTTTTATTATACATATTTGTAAAGTTTTTACATTAATGTCGGATGCCTTTTGTATACAAGATGAAAAATTGGGCCAAAACAGGGTATCAAAAGGCTCTTTTTTGCATTTAAGGCCCCTTTTTGCATGTTGTACTGTATACAACGTTGAAAATTTCATAAAAGCACCTGTTTTTGAAGTCCAAAATCTAGTTATCCAATGAGTATCATCTTTGAGCTATACATGAATATAAAAAATTGATTGGGTAAATGTGTCCTTTTAATATGCAAAACAGGCTCAAATTCGGTTGCTATGGTAACAATAGGCTGAAAGATTTCGATACAATGAATTTAAGCACGATCTTCATCAAACTACCCACACATGATATTGAAACAGAAGCTCATGTATACATCTATCAGAGACGTTTGAATATTAAAATGACCTTGAAAATATTTCCAAGGTAATTAAACCTTTTTAAAAGTGACCAGAATTGCCGAAAAATCCTTATTTTTCATAAAATGAGATCGCCAATATTTCAGAAACCTTGAGATATTGAACTTAATAGTCACTTGCCGTAAAATGATTTATCTAACACTAATTCCTAGAACTATTGATAAAGTTTCTTCACATCTTTGAGTTTCTAAATTCTTGGTGAGTATTTTGATAAAAAAGGAACGAAACCTGTATTTTCTGGGGGGGGGGGGGTTCTGATAGAAAAAAATCAATTGAATTATTACAAAGAATGAAGATGTGTCCTCCGTAGGGAAGTTTAATATAATAAATCAAAATGAACACTCTATATCCACGAATTTTCGGCCACTCGGCCTTTATCAAGTGGAAAAGCACGAATATAAAATTGAAATGTTTTTTTATCTTTAAATTGACGGGATCGGTGTATGTGCTTATGTGTATCCGTCCAGTATATAAGGAAGCGGCGTCCGTCGTGACACACTCTTTGTCAAGCTACCGAGCTGTAAGTTACTATAAATAGATACGCTAAATATTACCTGAATAAGGTTGATAGCAATAGGTAGTACAGGTAGCATTGGGTAGTAAGGGTATTGTGCCAGAGGCAAGGTGCGTGCCAGAGGCTATACAGTAACCTGTGGCTACTGTCAGAGGCGAGTGTCAGAGGTACTGTGTCAGAGGCTATACAGTAGTCAGAGGCAAGTACCAGAGGCAATCGTCAGAGGCAAGAGCCAGGTGACAGAGTGTCGTCATTGTCGTGTAAATAATCTCCCCTCTGTAATTATACATTTGATTTGTTTCATGTACCAATCATTTGTTCCAATCATTGGTCAATCATTTGGTCAGTCAAGTAACTGAAGGAAAGTTCTTTGCTATTTGAATTTATATTGTTTTCCTATCGTAATATTTATATATCAGTAGGTAAACCCTACCTCGGTCACGTTACATAAAATTGGTGGCAAGCGCTGGGCTGATTTTTTTTTCCATTTACGATAGGATTAGTTGTAGTATGTCTGCTGACGATTTACAACGTGAGGTGACATTGTTAGAGGCTGAGATTCAACTTATTGAACGTAGTATTCAGGAAAATAGTATGCGCCACTCGACTCCTAATACTCACTTACAAGGTAGCAAGGCCAGGTCATGTCTCATTAGACTCTGGTATTGTTACAACGCGCAGATCTTCTGTCCCAGATGCCCGTGGTACCAACAGTCAAAGTACCAGGCGCAGAGTTGGTTTTTCAAACTCTGATCATGTTAGTCAGTTATCTAGTGGTGTCACGTACATGCGCAATACGAACAGGCAACAAGCAATGTACAGACACCTGCTGTAACCAACAATGCACAGACACCTAATGTAACAAGTAATGTACCGACACCAGGTCAGGTAAATAGTCATGTACAATCCCCTGACTTTGACAGAAGGAGAGAGGTAAAACCTGCCACTTACGATGGTAGTGGTAACTGGCTTGATTACAAATCACATTTCCAGTCGGTAAGTAAAATTAACCGGTGGACTGATGATGACAAGGGGCTTTACCTCGCAGCATCATTACGGGGTCATGCTCAAGCTGTACTTGGTGATCTCCCTGACTCCAAGAAGGATGACTACACGTCGTTGATCAAAGTTCTTGAAGATAGGTTCCTTCACCTAATCAAACAGAATTATACAGAGTTCAACTGCGGGAAAGGCATAAGCGTGCGACAGAGACCATCCCGGAACTTGGTCAAGCTATACGTAGACTTACAAATTTAGCTTACGCAAGTGCACCGTCAGAGGTAAGAGAAACCCTTGCTAGGGAACAGTTTCTTGATGCCTTACCAGACGCTGACATGCAAATTAGAATTAAACAGGCTCGTCCCAAGGACCTGAATGATGCAATAAGGCATGCAGTAGAGCTAGAGGCTTTCCTTAGAGCAGAGGATAAAACTGGAAGTAAAGGCTATCAGCGTCAGGCTACAAGTGAAGCAAACGAGTCAGACGACATGAAACGTCTGATTGAGAAAATGCAAAGTTCTGTGGAAACTATGGGTAAGGAAATACAGCAGTTAAAGACTGCAACGTCCCAGACAAAAGGTTATCAAGGTCAACAGTTTCAGAGACACAGGAAGAAGCTAGAGGACCTAGAGTGTTACAATTGTCACGAGAAAGGGCATGTGAAAAAGAAATGTCCAAAGGCTATCAAAGGCCCAAATGAACACAAAGACGAATCCAAGGCTCCAACATCAGGAGTAGGTAGTAACAAGCACGCGTCTGCATCTCTAGGTAATTGTTCAGGTGTTGCTGGTATATACGTAGACGTCCTTATAAATGGGGTCCCTGGTAAGTTTCTAGTTGATTCAGGTTCAACTATTACAATCATTTCTAGGGAACATTTCGAACAACTGAACCTGGTATTGCATGACACAGATATGAAGGTATTTACTGCAGACGAAAAAGAAATGCCAATAGATGGTTTCACAGAAGTTACCATAACACTTGGTCAGAAACGGGTAAAGATACAAGCAGTAGTATCTAGTATTCTAGCACAAGGTATATTAGGGTTAGATGCTCTTAAAGAGTGTGGCTATTTACTCGATATCAGTGATGCTAGATTCATTGCCAAAGACATGAGTCATACATTACCTTTGACATTCGAAGGTAGGGTAGGTTGTTTCAGGATTACATCTTGTCAGACGGTAAGCATACCACCAAGGAGCGAGATGGTAATTTAAGGGAAAATTGACAAACAACCTAATGAGACATTGCCTTCGGTAGGTATTATCGAGTCGTCTGTGAAGTCATTGACAAGTTCTAGACCTCTAACTGCCAGAGTACTAGTGGCAACGAATGATACGGGAATAATACCGGTGAGACTTCTCAATCTCGAAGATACATCTAAGGTAGTATACAAATACAGATATAGGGCAATTAGGAAGTGCTGAAGAAGTACAGATGTCCAAATGCCAAGATGAAATCTTAGATGAAGAGCTAGAAAAATTGGCAAGTGAGTCGTCTCGTAATCTGACACAGGACGAACAGTCACAAGTAAAAGATGTCCTTAACAAGCATCGTGCCATGTTTGCTAAAAGTAATAAAGAACTAGGTAAAGCGACTCTGGTCAAACACAAGATTGACACCGGAACGTCAAGACCCCTTAAGCAACCACTCCGTAGAGTACCCGTACATCTCACCAGTGAAATAGATAGGAATATTGACGAGATGCTTGAATACAATATTATAGAGCCATCGACTAGTCCCTGGGCCTCAGCTGTTGTACTGGCGAAAAAGAAAGACAACACGTTCAGGTTTGTGTTGATTATAGGCGGCTGAATGCATGCACAGTGAAAGATGCCTATCCCCTCCCAAGAATTGACGAGGCGCTAGACCACATGAAAGGGTTCTCTTGGTTCTCCACTCTCGATCTCTTCTCAGGATATTGGCAGGTTGAGCTAGATCCAAAACACAAAACAAAGCTCAGATGACACAGAGCAAGGTGACGATGTCGCAATACCGTCATCTGACACCAGTAACAATGAGCAAGAAGGCTCAGATCAAGAATCTGTTATAGATTCTGTGCCGATGGACACTGGCAAACGCCATCGACGTCCTCCTGTCTGGATGACATACTTTGTTACTACATAGAGTGGTAAGCAGTGTGTAAATATGTAAATACATTTGTATTATTGTTAGTGCTCACTGGACTTTTTTGGTTAGTATTGTTGTTTTCTTCATTCGGGACGAATAAAGCTAAGAGGGGAGCAATGTAATGTTTTTTTTAATCTTTAAATTGAATGGATCGGTGTATGTGCTTATGTGTATCCGTCCAGTATATAAGGAAGCGGCGTCCGTCGTGACACACTCTTTGTCAAGCTACCGAGCTGTAAGTTACTATAAATAGATACGCTAAATATTACCTGAATAAGGTTGATAGCAATAGGTAGTACAGGTAGCATTGGGTAGTAAGGGTATTGTGCCAGAGGCAAGGTGCGTGCCAGAGGCTATACAGTAACCTGTGGCTACTGTCAGAGGCGAGTGTCAGAGGTACTGTGTCAGAGGCTATACAGTAGTCAGAGGCAAGTACCAGAGGCAATCGTCAGAGGCAAGAGCCAGGTGACAGAGTGTCGTCATTGTCGTGTAAATAATCTCCCCTCTGTAATTATACATTTGATTTGTTTCATGTACCAATCATTTGTTCCAATCATTGGTCATTCATTTGTAGAATCGTCTGGTCAGTCAAGTAACTGAAGTAAGGATCTTTGCTATTTGAATTTATATTGTTTTCCTACCGTAAATTTTATATATCAGTAGGTGACCCCTACCTCGGTCACGTTACAAAATAATTCTACGTAATATCCATAACTGCTAATAAACAAAGCCAAGCGTAAAACGTTTTACGTGATAGAGCTTTCATATTTCACATGTGTTTTAATTGTGAAAATACCTTTTATTAATACCATAAATTTTGACCTTGACCTTGGAGTTTGACCTACTTTATAAAAACTTTAATAATGACCATAACTTTGAATGGTTAGTGATTGGGCTTTCATATTTCACGATTGTATTCCTTGTGACAACCCTATTCCGTTAATAACAACATTCTGACCTTGTGACCTCTTCCTTTGATGTTGACCACATTTGAAAACCTCAACCATAACTTTTAGATGGTAAATGATAGGTCTTTCTTATTTCATATGTGCATTCCTTTTTACAAGACCTTTCCCTTTGTGTTATAAGCACTCAATTATGAGGACGGCACTGACAAGGAAGAAGAAGCGGAAGGAGAAGAATATTGAACCATGGCTGAATTCGCCCATCGCCAACTCCTCCCCCAGCTGCCGCAGTACCAATGATATAATCTCCTATCGTTACAGGCATGCTAATAATAGCCACTGTCCTGCACGTGCTGGGAGCTCAGACAAATATACGCGTTATCTGTATAACTTTAGTATAGAATGTAAGATAGCACGAGAATTTAGCACATAGTTTTTACATCATTTTGCTTGATTTATCAAAATTCATATGGAATAATTAATAGTGATGATGACAGCCATCGGGTTAATATTTTTTCAGTCTCCAAAGCCAAAATAAAAAAAAACATACAATTAAGTGCTTAAAATTGACTTACGCGGCATGTAATCGGCACAGTCATCAGTTGATAACACGAAATACTAGTTTTATTGTTTTACATTCTTTGTTACAACTTATCAAAATATATTATTTGCGTGTCTCATTGAAAACCGAGAAGTTGAAAACACTTTTTGAGCATTTTAGCTTTTAGTGATCCAGCATTTCAAACATAAATGAGACCCAACAGATAAATACCCAAACCCTTTACAAGCTGTATAGATTTACGATGCAAAACAGTCGATCTTGACGAAGTGAAGGAAAGAACAGGCAAAAAAGTGGGGAGGGGGGGGGCGTTTTTATGAATAAGTGTCACAATATACATTACCGGTAGATGAAACTTTCATGAAATTATATTGATATTGTCTTGACATTGATTGATTTCATAGTATAATTCTTAAATACTCTTTATGCAAAGTCCAAAAGTATCGTTTCAATAGCATAGTGCATATAGTATAATCCAGCCAGATGGATATGGGGTTGCTCCAAAACCTCCATCACCACCCCTTCTCTATGGCTGAGAATAGAGCCCAGCCCGCGTCAGTTGTCTTAATAGGGAAAAAGAATCAAGTCATATTAGAATAATAGTTTAAACATTTGAACATACCATTCCCAAGAAATTTAGAAAAAAATAAATGAGTATTAAAAAAAAATCTGGATCACACAGCTCCCTGATTTCAGTTTTAATACAAAATTCTGATTTTATAATCATTTATTTTCTGGACCGAATTGTACATACTTCATTTCTTAGATTTTCAGGATTATTATACTCGTGATTTATTAATGCAAATATCAAATATTACAGATACCCCCCCCCCCCCCCAAAATAAATCGCGTTATAATATATATTCATGTCACATAAAAAAATCCTTACGCCCGGACCCCCTCCATGGAAAATACCTGTACCCCCTTACCCGACTATCATTTCGCACCCTAAAACGAATGAACAATGTGAATTGTGTTGGACGCCCTCGAAATAACTTTCACAAATATTATACTCTTATTGTCTTGATTTTAGAAATAAAGTTCATTACACATAATATATTTCGTGGAAAAATCATGAAGAAAATCGGTTGAAACTGCATATTTTGTTGCCGATTTTCCTATAGAACATGTACTGTTTACATCCGCCATAGCAAGCGGGATGCAGTGTATTTGGTAATATGGGCGGAGCTTATCTGGGAATTGGAGTTAGGCGAATTATATACCGATTGGTTAAGAGTCTTGGCAGTCAAAAAGGGTGTTGCCTATATCAAAACGGTCTTGTTCAAAACGGTCTTGTTCCACAAATACGGTCTTCACACAAATACACAAAATAAAGTTATTGGACCCAGAGAGGATCTCTATCTGATTCATTGATGAGGACCCCTGTCATGGCGCCGAACGTGGCTGGCGATGTTTGAACAATGCCTAGGCTATGGATAACCGTATAGGAACAAGGTCTGATTTGACGTCACAATTAGAAATTATATCAAAAGTAGTGATATCGGGTCTTGGTAGTCTAAACTGAAAGTCTACCGGTAATATGAAGTTCTATTGCAAAACACGCAACGTGAAAGGCAGACTGGTGAATAACCTGTGTATTTAGAACAAATTCAAATATGATGACAAAAATGATTGATCTAAGGATCAATGATACCCCGCCCGGCTTATTTTACATGTAAGCAATGAAACTACTGGAAGTATTGCCGGTATTTTTCACATATAAGCAATAAAGCTACTGAAAGCATTAATACTTTACTGTATGTATGAAATTTCAAGGGGCATATCTAAAAAAAAAATTAAATACAAAATTCAGCAACATGACCTGTATTTGATCAAGATCTTTATTTCTTATATAAAGTCATATGTATAATTATTACATAATAAATGTTAAATTCAAGGAATGAATTGGTTCTATGTAATGGTTTTCCTTTAAATGTCCAGAAACTGCAAAATATTGAATTTTTCTAAGTTTCAAGGGGCACAACTCTGCACATAATTCTGGGACATGACCCATATTCGAACTTGACCTGTATTTCTTTATGTAAGAGCTATATAAAATTGAAGGACTGAAGGTCCTGAGATATACTTCTTTTCAAAATTTATAGTCAGCAGATGAATTTTGAATCATTTTTTGTTTAGGTATTTAAATGATAATGATTTTTTTACATAGGATTTGAAGCTTAATGATAAAAATAAATTATTCATTTCTGTTCTATAACAGCACAAACTGTTTATATTTACTAGAAGTGGTATTCTTTAAATTACATTTTTTCTCATGACTTAAACCTGGAGCAATGTCTTTAATTAAGTAACCCCTTTGGTTCTATAGAAACTAAAAAAAAAACCATGCATGCATGTCTAAATTACTGACAGTCTACCTCATATTCGATAAAAGAGCGGTTGCATGTACTAGTAGTTCCAGCGTAACTTTATTTTATTATTGCTGGTAATTTCTAAAAATTCTCATTTCAATAACCAGAATTTCCTATGTCTTTCAACAAGATCGTGATTTGTTCTCATCGTTTCGTCTTAATATAAGGAAGACAACTCTTATAAGTAACTCTTGTCAGAAGATATTACTACGCCACCAACGTGCAGTGAAAGCAAGAAATGTATCGTTGATATTTTGTGATACATTTACTTTATATGAAATTGATTTTTTTTCAAGAAGGACAATATCGTGTTCTTGCATTTTTCATGTGTCAGACAGCAAATTCTAAAATTAGAAAAAAGCACTTTATTTTGAGGTAGGTTGTAAAGCGGCGGTATCTCAATTGAAGCAGTTACCGTAACGGTAAGAGACTTCCTGAAAGGAAGTATCTTAAAGATGAATTGATTATCTGCATCGGTTCTTTAAATGTCCACAAACCACAAAATATTGAAGTTTTCTAAAGTTTCAAGGGGCATAACTCATGTCTAGTCCATGCTGAAATTTTATGTGTTCTTAAATGATGCTTTTGAATTTGAAGACGTTTAATATCTGCATAAAATTAAAGGACATAACCCATATCCGAACTTGACATGTATTTCTTGATGTAAAAGCTATATCCAAGATATGAAGGAAAGGAGGGGATCTCAAACAACACCCAGTTGCAGCACCATGCAACAGCAAAACTCCACAACACCCACTGTAAAAACACAAAGAAGACATGCACAGAGTGGTAAAAGGAACGCCAAATCAAAGAGAAACATCAAACACAAATGACTACACATAAACCAACGAGTCCAATGGGGAATCGGTGCCGACTTAGGACGGTCATCTGCCACGTTTGTAGCAGACGGTGTGATAATCCTTGATTACGTGCGCAAAACCCCTTTCACTTTTCCGATTACTCAGAGGTCTCGAAGAACGTACGATTGTGGTGTAAAACAACATGTGGTGTAAGATGATCACACATAAACAAGATCGAAAAACGCAGGGGTCCATGCAACACATGTACAGATGAAAATACAAATGGATATAAAAAGAAGGCGTACAGAAAAACAGTCCGTGCTCTGCCGGCTGTAACGAATGAATGTACATGTATGTTATTACTCGAGGAGTCCGACTGACATTTACAGAGGACAGGTGGTCGGGGTCCTGTCTTTTCTTAAGAGGTTTGGACAGGGCACGTTATGGAGTCCCGTCGTCACAGTCAGTCAGTGTGCAATTCTTAGGAATGCGTTGGTACAAGGCTGTAGATTGGTCAAGTACCAAGCCAAGTGTCCGTCTGGGGACAGGAGGATTATATCCACGTTATAAAAGGCGTTTGATGATTCTAACACAATTATTTCGATGGTATTTCTGTCTACCTTTGATCCTTCTTATTTTGTTGATCATGTCACCATAAAATGCAGGTTGCGAAATACCCAATGTAATATACTCTGTTGCTTGTATGGGTCCGAATTTCAAAAGAAGTTGACAATAATTTTTGTAAAGTTTCCAGAAAGTCTTTACTAGTTTGTGAAAGCGAAAACTTTGATCTAAATGTTTGACGTTCACCTGAATTATTATCTGGAACGGTTTAATTCAAATATTCGGAATCAACAAAATATTGAAATTATATAAGTTTCAAGGGGAATAACTCACACAATTCAGCAACATGACCCATATTCGAATATGACCTGTATTTCTTGGTGTAAAAGCTATATCTAAGAACTGATTATCTGTAACGAATTCCTTTAAATGCCCGAAAACCATAAAATAATACATTTTCTAAGTTTCAAGGGTCATAACTCTGCATGTTATTGAGGGACATGACATGGATGGCCCATATTCGAAAGCTATATCCAAGAAATGAATTGATTCTCTGCAATGGTCTTCGTTTAAAAACCATAAAATATTGAATTTATCCAAGTTGCACTACACACCAACTGTTGCATTTAAAAGTAACAATTACAAACGATTCCTGCAGTGTATTGATTTAAGTAATTGCCCCCTACATCCGTTTACTTGCGAATGTTCTTCATCGGATTTCAACTACTCTCCTTGTTGACACGTATTATTGGTGACCTTAGTATAGTCAAGAACGACAAGTTGAGAGAATTGTTAAAAAAGGGCCCAAAATACAGAGAAAGTAAATCCTTTACATGGAACCAAGATTTCAAAATTATCATGTGAGGAAAATGCAAGACATTGGGCTAAGAATGAGGATGAACAGCTCGATACCCTTTCCGAATGGATAAAATCTATCAGAGGGTTAGTTTTATCTAGAATTTACCATCTACAATCTACTGTAAAGAACAGATTCGAGTCTATCTTTAAAGACCCTGATGTTATCACAGAGCTTACTTACCTCCAAGAACAGTATGTCATCACACCAGCAGACAAAGCCTCAAATAACTTCACATTTGCAAAAAGCACTATTTCGACAGCCTTATTTAAATTCGACACCTGGAAATCCCACTTACACCCCAACAAACCTTTCTGCCTCTGAAATTATAGCTCTCGTTTTCTTTGGCTTTGACACAGACAATTTAAGAATACTTATACTGTATACCAAAAATGCATAAGAATCCGTACAAACATTTCATCGCTGGTTCCTCAAAGTGTTTTACTAGATCTCTATCGATCTTACTCACCAAAGTTTTATCTGAAATCAAATCTGGACTTCAAAAGTATTGTTTGACAGTAGGTTCTCGTAGAAGTATTAACCAGATGTGGATTTTAAAGAATTCGAAGGAACTTTTAGAACATCTGAAATCCACTTATTCTAGTAGAGTCCATTCGATCAAAGCCTTTGATTTTTCGACACTTTACACTACAATTCCACATTCTAAATTGGACAGACTCTCGAAAATTATAAGTAATGCGTTCACAAGCAAGAACGGCAATCGCAAATGACTATGAAAAAACCTACTTTGTAAAAGAAACGTCCGATTCTGAAAATAAGTACACTGAAACTCAGTTGTTAAACTTTTGATCGACAACATTTTTGTAGTGTTTGGTGGAAAGGTCTTCAAGCAAATTGTCGGAATTCCAATTTGGACCAAATGTGCCCCAATCTTTGTCGGCATTTTTCTTTACTCTTAAGAAGCTGAATTCATTCAATCTTTGGTCTCTGAAGGGAAAAGATACTTAGCTTATGACTTTAACTTCACTTACAGATATGAAGACGACGTGCTGTCCATCAATAATTAAAAATTCGCGGATAACCTTAGCAGAATCTATCCGATGGAGCTTGAAGTCAAAGAAACTACAGAGCCAAATAATTCAGCACCCTATTTGGACATAAAGCTGTCCTTTAGCACTGATGTCACATGAACACCTAATTCTATGACAAACGTGATGACTTCAGTTTCAGCATCACAAACTTTCCTTTTCTGAGTAGCAACATCCATTCATCACCTGCTTATGGCGTGTTCATATCCCAATTGATACGTTATGCCAGAGCAAGTAGCATATATACCGATTATGATCTGAGATCTAGGCGTCTTTCAGATAAGCTTCTCAGTCAAGGATACGTTTGCGATCGACTAACTTCGTCACTGAGGAAGTTCTACGGTCGATACGGGAAACTCGTCATACACCATGATGTTCCATTGTCTAGAATGGTGAATGATATTCTATCTTAGACCATTTGAACCATCCAACCACAGACAATACTTGTATCTTCCGAAATGGAAGTAACCGAATTTGATATTTCTGCCGAATTTAGGCGGTGGGTGTTGCATGCAAGCAGGAGATGCTGACTCTTCTTGGGCACCTGGTCTCACTCCTAAATTGGGAGTTTTCTTCTTTTCATGTGGTGGATGTTTTTTTTTGCATTGGTTCCTGTTTTATCCTGACTTTGTATGTCTTCAGTTTGTGATTATCTGGGTTATCGATTTTGTACTGCCTATTGGGATATGGTCATTGTCCATATTTGTCGTTTCAAGGGGCATAACTCTGTACGTGATCGAGCAACATGGTCCATATTCAAGGTAGGACAGACGGATGGACGCACACACGCAAATGTACATTACTATATACCCCACCAATTTTTGGCGGGGGTATTAATATTTCAACCCTATTACATACAGTTTACAACAGATGATGATCAGACTATGAAATTTATCTTGGATATACAGCTATACAATATGATCTTGATTCAATATTATAAAACTTTCATTTTCAAGGTCACTATTAACTTTTCAATTTTCATGTAACTTGAGCACTCCTGATAATCTCATGTTTTTCTCTATAAATTGACTATTAGATTAACAGGAGTCAACTGTACGTATGCTTTCAATGATGAAGGTCAAGACTCAAATTGGAGTCTCTTTCTTTAAACAGTAGCTTTCCGAATTTAATTTCACCTTCCAAGCACATTGATTTTTTACTAACAAATTGGGGCCGAATTTCGACCTTTTCCCAATGCAAAATTCCTACCATTTTCCTCAAAAAGTGAACTTTAATTCCCCAAAACTGAAGTTACAGTTAGATTCAACATGAAATAATTTTACAAAGATCAACTAGTTGACTTCTTCAAAGGCAAAAAAACGAGACCGTAGCTCTCTTGGTTATTTCGTTTTATTCACTTTTTGACAAGTGAATAAGATACATGCACATATATATCAATTTTTATTTCTTTTGAAAACAAAGACCATAGGGAGCAGGCACTCCAACAAATCATAAGTAGTACAACAAAACAACATATCCATTAGATTGCAACTAGAATATCACTCGTACAATTCATAATATCGGAGGTATAGTATTTCAAAAAAAATGCCACATCCATTTTCCAAGATCCTAGGGGCCGCCAGGGACTGCTAGCTCAAATGAACTATCAATGACACAACAAGACTACAGATCCATCATATTGCATAAAGAATTAACTCTCCATCACCCATTTTCAAAATCCCTGAGGGGTTAACCCGGGTTCAAACACTGATAATAATGCTAAAAGAATTATCTCTCTATCAATCATAACTTCTGAGAGTTGGTGCTCACAAGATTGCATAGAGTTATATAGGAGAATAAAACCTACGCTAACACAGCAAAATACGCCCGTCAGGATTAATTAGTCATTATTTTAAAAGTTTACTTGAGAAAATCTTAGTTCCATAACTGTGTAATGATAAATAGTTTATCCTGAAATTCGATAATTGGCGTCCCTCCTATATTCTAATCATGAATTATAAAACGACCTTGACCTTCACCTTGAAAATCAATAGGCTTCTTCGTCGTATTATACTTAAAGGTACAAAAAGTCTAACAGTGATTAAACTGTCAATAATGAAGTTTTACCGTAAATAGCTTTTTTAAAAGTACTACCATTTGAACATCTATATATTACTTACATAAAATACCTCTCACATCTTTGTTTTATAGACGTTTTTACTCTCTGGTACGGAAATTGTTATTTGCATATACAGTATGTCACGTTTACCAAGGTCGAAGCGAACACGCTACCACGATCAGCCAATCGCTTGAATGAACTTCACATCGTGAGATTACTACAAAACATGTAGTAAATCACGTATACAGTCTTTTTTAAATTCTCTCTTTCTCAAAAAAAACTAACTCACTAATATTTCATTAATTGCAAAGTTGATATCATGTATAGATATCATGTTCCATTCAAATCACCATTTTGAACGTGGATAATCGAACACTTTCAAATGACTAACAACGTATAATAGTGTATGACGGCTTGAATGGGAGGCAGATGTAGTCTGCTATACACATGTGCGTTTGTTTACCAAATCCTAAATGAAAATTAACCTTTATTTAGTTATGATTTTTTGTTCGTTTTTTTGATATTTAATATAGACTGTGAATATATATATTATATATATACATATCAAAATTACTGTGGATATATATACACGTCAAAGTTATTTATTTACTTCTCATAGATAAAAATAAACGAGAACTATACTTGTATATGTACACTGTAGATCCCTTTAGCTAATTTTCCCTCAGACTTGTCAGAGATTTAATTTCACGGTCGTCATCTAAGCTAGGTCTTTATAACTTTCCAATACTAAGATAATACTATTTTTTCATTAAATTTCACTTTTCAGATTTTGATAACACCGATTGTCGATTCATTTTCGCCCCACGTGTTATCCATCAGTCATGTTGTTTTGTTTTGATACAGTACTAGCCTTATGCAAATAAGTGCTTACACGTGTTCGCAATCGGTCTTCTACGGAGATAAGTAGGTTATATTTGGGTACCCATTTTATAAGCAATAATTTATCATAGCTCGGTAGTGAGGGCATATGTGACTATTGTAACCAGCCAGTTTTTATTTTCTAAGCATGATAGACTCGTTTGCGTTAAAATTTTGACAAAAATAGTTGATTCGTGGTTTGATATTGACGAGACCTTTTGTACCTTTTATCCACATGGTAAATGTCAAGTTCCTGGCTCAACTGGTTTGGGCTCTATCTTGTTTACAAGGTAAAAGTAGGCATCTATTGACCCCTCCTTCCCCTTGCGCATAATTTCTCAATTTTCGGACGAAAGATTTAAAAACCTGTTACATATGTGAAAGAATATACTTTTTTCTTGAAGCGTATGAAATGTCAAAACATTTTGACTCAAAATAGATTTTTAATGAATAAAAAAAATATTTTCACCAAAAAATCTATTTTTAGCCCCAAAATGACATTGATCTTTAACATATGACCATGAAATTCGATAGGATTCTTCGTCTTTATACACTCAATATACATGGTAAATTTGAAGTTCCTAGCTCAACTGGTTTTTGGCTCCATCTTGTTTACAAGGGAAGCTACATGTATGCATATATTGAACCCCCCCCCCTTTTCCCCTTCCACATAATTTATCAATTGTCTGACAAAAGATTTAAAAACCCGTTACATATGTGAAAGAATATACTTTCTTCTTGATGTGAATGGAATTTCAAAACAAAAATAGATTTTTAATCAATGACCTTGAAAATTAATAGGGTTCTTCTCTTATCAATCCACATGGTAAATTTGAAGTTCCTAGCTTAATGGGTTTGGGCTCTATCTTGTCTACAAGGGTTGGACGGATGAATGGATAAATGGATGGATGGATGGACAGATATCGCTGTACAATAATACGTCCTTTCTAAAGACGGGCGAGTAAAAACCCCATCATAATGCAAAAAGAATTAAGTCTATATATCTTTTATAGTGTCAGAGGAGTTGCAAGCACAAGATATAGATTTTCATAACCAAGCCTATTTTCTAAGACCCTGGGGGTCAGGAGCTGAAACCAAATATTAGGTGAAGAACTAGTCCACAAACCAAGTAGGATACAAAAAGAATCAACTTTCTTTCTCCTATGGTTTGAGAGGATTTGTGAGCACAAGAATTGTTTGCGGATGCCGGTGTATCGTATAAGCTCGACTGATCTGAGACCAGAAGAGCTAACAAATGACTTTATAAGGGACAGACTGACTGCATGCATATGAATTTCGATAATAATATATTCAACATATTCCCAAGCTTTTTTATTATGTCGCTGATTTTCTCCAAATTGAAAGGCACAGGCACCTTTGAAATATAGTGTAATCAAAGATTACAAAGCTCACCTCATGGCAGCAAACAGAAAGTAGTCAAAGATTACACAGTTTTGATTTTGAAAATCTGTCCTACTGAGAACCAACAAAAATGATACCACACAAAAACAAAAAATAAAAGGAAAGTAGAGTATTTTATTTATTGACCCAAATTTTGCACGAATAGGTGTACTCTATTGATACCCAAATCTTCCTAACTGTAAACATGTGCACTCAAGCGCAAAATATAGGTCATGACCTGCATTTAAACGTAGATTTGTGATTTTACCATTCGAAGTTAAAGTTTTTTGGACAAACAGACGGACAGGCCAAAAACTGTATGCCCCGAATCTTTAAATCCGGTGGCATAAAAAGTGTTTTTATCTCTATGCGATATTAGTCCCCTTAGAACCAGCATAAATCTAAGTCATAACTTTTATAGTATGTCTTACATTTTCTCTTGTCTCAAAGTGCTTGAAATAAAATATTATGTATTCTTATTCATATTTATATTGGCCAACCCAGCATTCATGAATGACGTCTCAAATGTCTTAATGTCAAAAGGCGCATGAAAATGTCATCTTACCCCATAAGTTTAAGACCAATAGAATCTATAACCGGATGTGGGCATTGACAAGGAAATCCACTCCGAATGTCCAGAATTGGCTTTTACCATGACAAGCTTCCCGAGTCATGGGCAACATGGACAAAAAGAATCCAGGACAAGTATTAGCTTTCCAAAAAAGCTTGGTCGATATCAACATTTCTTTAATCCCGCAATAATTTTTTTTCGTCGACATAGGTTGAAAATTTTTACTCTTAAAATAAAGACTAAAGAGTAGTACTTATAGAAACGTGTCTTTATCATTCTGACATGTTAGAAAATAGATGCATTTACACTGGACAAGTGGTATATCCTTAACAAGAAAAAGCTTAGTCGGATGGACGGTTAGAAACTTTTAGCCAACTGGCACCCCGGGCATACGTTGTGATCGAGTGATCCAGAAATGTCGACCATTAGGAATTTTGAAGGCATAGGGTTCACTGTATCACTCACTAATTGGTCTGGAAGTAAATATTGTTAAAGAAATAATATCATGCAGATATTACTTTCATCTGCAATATCTAAATTCATAATTGCGATACCTAAGCATTGTCATGACGACATGTCCTATTTTAGTGCGAGGTCATGGGAATGCCTGTCTCTGGTCACGTGTTTTTCACTAGTCACAAAAACGTTTCTTTCATAAGGATAATTCATTGTTGCATTGTGGAATCTGACGGACTCAAGTAGGAACTTTCTCCTGACAGCATCCGGTCTACAAATCTAGTAATGGTCGATTTCATGAAATCGACCAATAAGAGGGATGGATTTCCTTGTGACGTTGTCAATTATTACACCCAAGCGATCGATGTCTGATAAGTTTCTATACTTTTATGCAATCTTTTGACCAAGATTGAAGCGACGCAGTGCGTCGATTATTTTTTCTCCATATGTGCATAAAATGTCAAAAATAGTACTTTTTCCTATGCTTTCTACATTCTTTTTATCAGGTCCGGGACTACTCCAGAAATGGCTATAATAGCTAAATATGGCTATAATAGCTATAAATGGCTATATTCAGTTTTATATACGTCCCTGCTATATTGGAGAACTAATTTTAAGTACTAAATAATAAAATTGTTGAATTTTTCTTTCAAACTCAAAACCGCAAATCTTTATGACCATCTGATCAAAGGTCACAAAAGAAGTTGGTATGCAAAACTTACAATTTTCAAGTTTTGACGAGGATAAGTTATCAAAATTTTGACTCATTCCATTTCAAAGATGGTACATTTACATGTCAACTTTTTAGTAAACATTGTTCAGATTGTCATATACATTTGCGATTTTGAAGATTAGATTAAAATTCCAAAATTTTCTTTTTTAGTACTTAAAATTATTTCTCCAATATGGCTATTTATAGCTATTATAGCCATATTAAGTTATTATAGCCATTTCTGGAATAATCCCGGACCCGTTTATCAAGACTAAACGTCAAAGTCAACGTGGATGATCAATTTGCCATTTTGCACTTTTTACGAGTACAACTCTGTGTATATGGGAGAAAAGGATATCTTTTCTCAGCTTTTCCATGAATATCCAAATCCAAGGTAATAAAACATGTGATGAAGTGAATGTGTTGGAATACTACAAGTACATGGTTATACAGTGATGTATATACATATATTGTAATCTCGATGATAATGCTCTTCTTATCACCCGAACTATCATGGAAGTATATTATTCCTTTACCTTATCAAACACAACCCTAATCCCCCCCCCCCCCCCCCTCCCCCTTACATGTATGTCGAAGTTCGATTGTTTTGTCCAAATGATAGTGGTACTATATCTTTCTTCGTAAGACGAACAAATACAGATTTTCTGCGTTGTTTGGCTCATACTACGTATCAATCTCCTACGTCACAATCCCAAGTGATCCCAATGTAGTTGGCTTTGCCAACTCAAAAATCACTGAAGCATGTAGTATCAATTTTTCCAACTTTTTTTACCAACTTTTTTCAGAATACCAAAAATCTTTTGTTCTGAACATTGTTCTAATTATGAATTAGAATGTATTTACTTGTGTTCTTGTTGATTGGACAAAGAGTAAAATCTAAAATTATGATTTTTTTCTTGAAAATTCACCGTAAAAAATCTGCTCAAATACTAGTACTATAAATAGATAAAAACAAAGTGCTATAAAAAATTTATTGAATATTGAAAGACTTGTTAATAATTTTCTTTAAATAATATTAAACATGGTAAAAATGATGGACTTTCATATACACAAACAATATACAATTATTCAATGTCTCTCAACTCATATACACTGCTCAAAATTTCCTTGTTAAGATATTTGCTTCTCTTATATTATCCTATATTATCAACAAAAATGCATTTAGACATATTAGACGATTAGATAGCCTTGCTGATTCCAAAGACTATTTCATTTTTTGTACCATTATATTATAATGGAAAAAATGTTCCTTTAAAATTTTTGAGCAGTGTATAACTGAATTTTAAGCAAAGATAAAGTAATATATGAGAACACTCTAGACAAATCTTAGTTCTTTCTTCATAGAAAAAAATTCAATCAAGACATAATGTATTTGAATAACAAATATAAGAGTAGATATTCAATTGGAATAACACTAATGTTATTCACTTTAATAAGAATAAAAAAAAATCAAATTAAATCATAATGATAACAATGTAAAATCTAAGATGTAAGGTTAGTTTGATGATTTTAGGCCAGCTACCCCTGCTCCAATATTGCTAGTTTTTACCCATTTCAAATAACTCTATAAGAAAATCCATATCATATTTTCTACATCATAAGTATTACATTAAAACTTTACTAAATGAAATAAAGTTTTTCCACAATACATGTACATACATGACAATCCCCAGATTGCCCACCTGTAAACACTCAAATGTATTGTGTATTTCTTGGACTTTTAACAACACATCATAAACCTACTCATCATTTGTCCTACCATACATAGTGGAATTAGTGTACAGAATCAGCAATAAGAAAAGGCAAGTGTTGTAAGTTAGTAACTAATTGTCTGAAAAGCCCTGAAAGAAGCTGAAAAAAGCTAGCATTAGCAATTTTTACTCCATTTCATACCATCTATTTGCACAAGCACTTCCTATATGATCATACAGAATTTTTAATCTAAAGAAGCCATACTTTTGCATGACTTGTGACGGTATACACAAACAAAATATAACTTTAATAAATTATTGCATCCATGAGAGGGACCTTATGTCTACATATTTTTACTCCTATATTCCTTCATGTTTTTCACATTCTTCCTGCCATGCAAAGTTCAAACTTTCTACTTATTTACACCACACAATAAGAAAAAAAAAAGATTCTTGTGCCAAGGGGTAATTACAGCATACCCGAGTTTTCTCGGTATTTATGATGTTATTTAGATCTACAGCAGCAACGAAGCCATAAGGACCCTTTTCTTATGGGCACATTAATGAATCTCATTTATGGATGGCATTTAAGAACAATTACATTCTATGGCAATATTGTTAACAAGTAAATGCAGAAGTTCCTCATTTCTACGTACATGTCCTCACACTTCCTTTTAAATTACTTCGTATTAAATTGATAGAAAGTGTTGCAGGCGTTTTCCTAATGGTGATGACGTGACCACTGAAGCACAATAAGATTTCATTGTAGCATTCTTTTATGTAAAAATTTGGTTTTTTAAATGTTTTGGAACTGTTACTTCATGAAAACTGCCATACAGGACGAAATATACCCCTACCCAATAACTTTTTTTGAGCAGATCAAATTTTATGACCAATTTTCAAAATGGATATTCTCTCATATTCAGGGTTAAGATCCCAATATATATAAAATAAAATATTAAGTATGTTACATGTCTTATGATATATATATATATATATATTGAAAAAATTACAAACGCCGAATTAAAACTCAACCGGTTTCATTGGTATCATCAGGAGTTTTGCAAATATACAAACAATATATTATGACGTCATCAATATGTCTACATTTCATGATCTTTCATTGTGTATAGTTTCATTGAAATTAATCAAAGGGTTTTTGAGGAGTTGCAATGACAAATTTGATATTGAAAATGCACGAAAAATCTGATATTGAAAATGCACGAAAAATCTAAGTCCAAGGGCCATGACTCAGGTCTAACTTTTTCAACAGCAATCCTCTTTCTTCATGCACATCTACATATCATGATCTTTCACTGTGTATAGTTACATTGAGATCAATCGATTGGTTTAGGAGCAGTTGCGATGACAAGCTTTCATTAGTATACCCCCTACAACTTTGTGGCAGGAGTACATATACATGAAAAACATAGGTAATCACAGATTACGAAGCTCACCTCGTGACAGCAAAATTCAATTAAAACATATTTCTTAGTACATGTATATTGGCTTTTAAAGGCAAAACCACTCAAGCAGAAAAAGTAGGTCGAGGTCATTTTATGAAAGTTTGATCAAAGATACATCCAATATGCAAGTTTGGTACATGTAGCAGTTATACTTTGCTCAATATTGGCTTTATAGAGCAAAATCACTCAAGCGGAAAAAGTAGGTCAAGGTCATTTTATGAAAGATTGATCAAAGATACATCCAATATGCAAGTTTGGTACATGTATCACTTATACTTTGCTCAATATTGGCTTTTAAAGGCAAAATCACTCAAGCAGAAAAAGTAGGTCGAGGTCATTTTATGAAAGTTTGATCAAAGATACATCTAATATGCAAGTTTGGAACATCTAGCACTTATACTTTGCTCAATATTGGCTTTATAGAGCAAAATCACTCAAGCGGAAAAAGTAGGTCAAGGTCATTTTATGAAAGATTGATCAAAGATACATCCAATATGCAAGTTTGGTACATGTAGCACTTATACTTTGCTCAATATTGGCTTTTAAAGGCACAAAATCACTCAAGTGGAAAAAGTAGGTCGAGGTCATTTTATGAAAGTTTGATCAAAGATACATCTAATATGCAAGTTTGGAACATCTAGCACTTATACTTTGCTCAATATTGGCTTTTAAAGGCAAAATCACTCAAGCGGAAAAAGTAGGTCAAGGTCATTTTATGAAAGTTTGATCAAAGATACATCCAATATGCAAGTTTGGTACATGTAGCACTTATACTTTGCTCAATATTGGCTTTTAAAAGCGAAATCACTCAAGTGGAAAAAGTAGGTCAGATGCTGCATCCGATGCATGGGTCCATCTCGGCATCCAAAGATGAATCACTTGTGCAAGTTTGGTTACTGTAGCATTAGTACTTTGTCAGATACTGAGCTACCCCAAACTTCTTATCCAAATCACTCAAGCGGAAAATGTAGGTCAGATGCTGCATCCGATGCATGGGTTCACCTCAGCATCCAAAGATGAATCACTTGTGCAAGTTTGGTTACTGTAGCATCAGTACATTGTCAGATACTGAGCTACCCCAAACATCTTAACCAAGTCACTCAAGCGGAAAATGTAGGTCAGATGCTGCATCCGATGCATGGGTTCACCTCAGCATCCAAAGTTGAATCACTTGTGCCAGTTTGGTTACTGTAGCATCAGTACTTTGTCAGATACTGAGCTACCCCAAACTTCTTAACCAAGTCACTCAAGCGGAAAATGTAGGTCAGATGCTGCATACGATGCATGGGTTCACCTCAGCATCCAAAGTTGAATCACTTGTGCAAGTTTGGTTACTGTAGCATCAGTACTTTGTCAGATACTGAGCTACCCCAAACTTCTTAACCAAGTCACTCAAGCGGAAAATGTAGGTCAGATGCTGCATACGATGCATGGGTTCACCTCAGCATCCAAAGATGAATCACTTGTGCCAGTTTGGTTACTGTAGCATTAGTACTTTGTCAGATACTGAGCTACCCCAAACTTCTTAACCAAGTCACTCAAGCGGAAAATGTAGGTCAGATGCTGCATTCGATGCATGGGTTCACCTCAGCATCCAAAGATGAATCACTTGTGCAAGTTTGGTTACTGTAGCATTAGTACTTTGTCAGATACTGAGCTACCCCAAACTTCTTAACCGGACGCGGACGCGGACACGGACGCGGACACGGACGCGGACGCGGACGCGGACGCGTAGGGTTATAGCATAAGCTCACTCAACTTCGTCGAGGTGAGCTAAAAATAACATAAGGTAAACAAAGGTTACATAGCTCGCCTTGGCAGGCTCTTGTTAAAAATCAAATAACTTCTAAAATCCCAAAAGTATTTTCATGAAGAGTCTATGCATCTAATATTAGTCCTATCCCTACAGCCAAAGTGTGAATAATTGAAAAGAAGGTTAAAATTTAAGGTAAATGTCACTACATTAATGATATTTGTCTCAAATGAAAGGTCTTGGTATTAATTAATATACCCATGATATAATATAAAATTCCTTCCCTTATAAATGAAGAGATGAAGACCAAACTTCTCAAATGACTGATCGCATCACAAGGTATCTATATATGAAATATCATAACCCTATCCCTTAGAGTAGAAAAGGTATAGCCCAGATTTAAAAAAAAAATGGAAAATAGGTCAAATTCCTAGGTCAAAGGACATGGTCTCAAATGAAAGGTCTCTTCACAAGGTACCTACATGTGAAATATCAAAGCCCCTTATAGTTCAAGAGATAAAGCCAAGATTAAAAGGAGGAGGAAAACAGGGCCGAGGGAATGGTATTAGCTCATTTTTGTCCTGGCGAGCTAAAAATTTGCTTAGTTGAATGAAAAATATTCAGTATTTAAATTAATAAGTTAAAAGTCATGTAATAAAACATTAATGCCCCCTAACCCTTCTTTGATATTATCAAAGGACTGAAGGTCCTGAACGATACTTCTATTCAAAATTTATAGTCAGCAGATGAATAATCTTTTTGTTAATGTAATGATGAATTGAATTGAATAATCTTTTTGTTTATGTAATGATGAATCAATGATTTTTATATACGTAGGATGCATATGCATGTGAAGCTAATAATTTTCATTTCTATGAGCTCATTGTGATCTATAAACAGAATAAAGTTTTATATTTACTGTAAGTGGTATACTTTAAATTTCATTTTATTCTCACGACTTTAACCCAGAGCAGTGTTTCAAAATTAACCCATTTGGAAAATAGAAAGACCATACATGCATGTTTAAAATTACTAACAATCTACAATATGTTTGATAAAAGAGCAGTTTTTTAAGTTTATTTACACTGGTAATTTCCAAAAATCTTCATTTTAATTACCAGAATTCCTATTTCTTTCAACAAGATCATGCTTCATTTATACTTTCGTTTCTCATCATTTTGCCTTATACATGTACAAACGGAAGACAACTCTTACATTGTATAAGTTTTAGAAGTAATATATTATTACGCCACAAACGAGCAGTGAAAGCAAGAAATAATAAATATTTGATTTTGTGAGATGCATTTACGTTATATGAAATTGAAACCTTTTTTCAAGAAGGAGACAGCCCTCCCCCTCCTCTAAATCTGTCATAGCAGTGCTCCAAGTAGCATTCAAGATTTGATTGCCAAAAAGTGACCTTGCTTAAATTTTGGTCGCCATTTCCAAAAGTTGGTCGCAATAAGCAAATTTTTGATCGCTTTTTTTTGTATGTTTGACTTTCCAGAGACAAAAACCTGTATTTTCTCATGAATAACAAACTTTTTTTCAGTCTATACACAGGGGAAGCCTTGCTAGAAAACACTTTGACGTACCTGCATCGGCAGGACTTGCGCTAGCTATCTTTTGCCAGTAGCAAAAGAAGTTTTAAAACAAAGATAGAAAATTGCACGTGACGTAAGTCTTACATGTACTTTCAAATCACAGACATTCTAAAGTGTATGAAGCCATTCATTGTACGCTGAAAACATAACTGTTTGAGTACACCTTAATATGAATCAAGGCAATGCCTTTTTGTGCGAGCGGAGAGAAACTAATATAATTTTATAAAATAAAAAAATCTTTCTTTTTTATTTTCTTCCATTTTAGACTATAAGTCATAGTCTAATATGCAAGAAAATAAAAAAGAAAGATTTTTTTTCACTGACAGTTTATCTTATCTTACAAAACTTTATGTTTGATGATTGACAAAAAAAAAAGGTAGTATAAGGCGAGTGGAAACATGGATGCATTTGTAAAATTGGTCTAGACCAGCAGATAAACATTCAAGGGGGGAGGGGGGGGGTTCCAGTCAGATTTACGGAAAACACAAGAAAAACAAAAGGTGTCTGATTTTTACAGTGCTCAGCTAGAAGTCGGCATCTTTGAGTGAACTGGTGAGACCAAGGATTTATAAGCAGATCTGGTTAAAAAAGGGATTTACCCAAGCTCATATATTTCTGAATGTGAATTTTTTTTTATTTCAAGCCATTTTAATTTTGTAAGAATAAGGTTAAATGAAAATAAATAACTAATTGCATATCGACCAAAAGAAAAAAAAAAGAACATCTCGCAGATGTCAGACATGTCTAAAGCCTGCTTCAAAACATTTCGGTAAGAAAACCACTCAATATCGGATTTCAAAATTGTAATTTTGTAGAAATGTTCAGATGCCTATATGTACTACGGTAATATCCGAGAAGTGTTCTTGATTGAGAAAAGTCATCCGGATTGAGCACAAAATCGCCCATGGGAATACTTTGGCCAGATTATTGACCTTTTTAAAAGCGTTTATGTCAAGCAAAGTATGTCCATTAAAGGAAAAACTTAACGACGTCAAAGTGGCATTAGTGATTTGGCGCGATGACGTCATAGAAGCACAGTAAACAAAATACTCAAACGGAAATGTCTGCTTTCCTGAAAGAATCCATGGTTACGCCGAGTTGTTGATGCTATTAAGTAATGTGCTTTACGAAAAATTATGTCAACAAATTCAACTTGTAAACAAAAATTGAGTATAGCTTATACGTCAACTTGCATGTCGAAAAAAGATTAAATGGCAATATCCAGCATCTCTGCAGCAACTCTGTGAGAGGACGAAAGTTTTGGAAAGCATAGTAGTATATTCTCATTCACTGATTCAGCATCTTTTCTCAATAAAGTAAGTGTATAGGCATTACCATAGGGGCGAGCTTCGCTCTAAGGGCCTTTGCAGTGAGCTATAGGTAATGCTTCAGTGGTCATGTGTTATCACCATGAGGAAAAAAGCTAGTGGTACTTTCTATAAAATGACAGAGTATCACAAGGTAATTCAAAACGAACTGTGAGAATATTACCAATTATATATGTTTTAATGATAATTACAGTATACTTATCATACAGAATTTTATATTGTGGCTGATAAAATTCTGTGAAAGAAAACTTGTCTTTTTTTCTATTCCAGATTTTTGTTATTATACAGGTCAGGCACTAAATTTCTACTACTGTCCTGTTCACTAATTCCAGAGCACCCTTTTTCCCCGGTTTTCTCTAAAACATGTTACTGTCATCTTCCAAAAAGATATCAATTTTATAGTGCTCCTTTAGTTGTGACAGGAAATACCATTGTTTTGGCTGTGCATCAGTTAAGTTAGAAATAGGACGGAAAATAAAATGTCTATGGGGATTTTCTATAGTAAAATCGCTGAAAATGTGTGACGTCGGAGGCTTTGACGTCACTGTTTACTATTGTTGACACAGAGAACAATATGGCGGCGGCTTGAAATTAACATGGGAATTTCTCGTAGATATTTTAATTTTCATATTGCAGTTTGAAGGCAGCTGATAGGGTAAGCTGAAGTTAATTTCCAGTTACAACTAAAGGAGGTCAACTCTCGGAAACAATGATTTATAGCAAAATTCTTCAAACGACAGAATAAATTGCCAAAACAGGGTGCTCTGGATTTAGTGAACAGGACAGTAGTTCCTCCTCTAGTGGAGAAAGAAGAATTGATGAAATTTTACTGGTAAGGAGGATTATGAAAAAATACAAATAATAAAAATATACATCTGTTCAGACAGAAGAACTTTACACTATTATTCTTCCTCATGAATACTCATTGAAAAATTCTGAAGATGAAACAATTGATGAAAAAATAGTCATAATAACAAATTAAAGGAAATCCTCTTTCCTCATCACTGTTTTGGTGAATCTTAATATGACACAGACTTATTGCAATTCCTGAATCTATCAAACAAGTATTTCATCACAATTGCAGTGGTCATGTAAAATTAATTATATGTTTCTCAGATAATTGGGTCTAAAAAAGTGGCAAGGTAGGTAGGGTTTTATTTTTTGTTTCCATCAAGAGTACTCTTATTATTCATGTTAGGCAAAAAAAAAATAAAAAAAAAAATCTTATGCCCATCTTAACTCCCCCCCCCCCTTTTTCTTCAAAGAAAACTATCATTGAACTGTCAGTCAAAATAATGGTACACATACATTAAAATCTATGGTATTCTCCTGTAAATAAGTTGATTTTTAAAATGAAATTGCCAATTCCTTCTGAGAACAGGGAGATGTAGCTCATCTGTCTGCATGGAAGAAGCTTTACAAGTATATGAATACATGTATGACATATTTTGATTGCCGTGAGTACATTTAGTAGAATCGCATACGAGACTTGTTGGGTGTTATTTGTTCACACCTTGTTTGAACCCAGTTCAAATTAAATTATTGTATTTCAATTGGCTATGCATGCTATACACTCCTCACTTCTTTGGGTGGATCCGTTAATATGGTGAAAAATTTGGCCGATAGTCACGTCTGGATGAAGCAGAATCTTCAGAAATCGAACGAATTGTTCAGAATAAATTGGTTAGCCTTAACCACTGTCTTATAAAATTAAGTACAGGGATACAATGTTCATTCTTTTATTGATTTAATGATTTAACTACGTGCTTACACCTTTTACATCGTGAACGTCATTATCAATAGATTCGGAAATATTACAATGAACAATTGACAATTTTCGTCATAAGTATTTACATATGCTGTGGAGATCAATAGAAATCATTAGAGAAAACTATATGGACTTTTAAAACATGTGTAAGTGTCTGCGACACGTATCGGCACATGGTTAGTATATATCTGTACAATTCTCTTTTAAACGGCACGTGAATAAGTCTTACTATACTTGCAGATTAACCGTAACCGTAGATACGGAACGCCCCGTGATTATATTTTTAAAAGTATTTATCAGGTACCATTTGGACGATTTTACAGGACAATCTAATTTCCATGAAACATGTTCAATGAAATAAATGAATATTTCGTTTTTAATCGACGATCAAGGATGAGACACAGCGGATATTTTTTTCTGAAGTTGCAATAAAAACATATTGTCGGCAGCAAATTATAGCATGCGGTGGTGTCTGAGAAACAAAGAATTTATTTTACATGGCCTTAATAGTATGTCACTAATCTTTGATGCATGAGAACACATTATACAAATTTTGGAAAATCCTTCATGAAAACCTTAAATAAGTCAAATATAGTTCATTTCGACTCAAACTAAAGTGATTTGTTTCATGTTATTAGAGCACCAAGTTGACAGAACAAAGATTCCTTGTCTTACTGCCTGTTTTGCTGGAATGACAATAGAAAGCAGACCTAAGCTTTGGTTTGATCACTTTGCTGGGGCCATTAATTTGTCTAAAACACGGATTCCTTTTTCCTCGTATTCTGCTCGAGTCATCCAGAAAGAGTCCTTGTCCTTCATTATATCTGCCAGCACAGCGCCACCTAGGAACACCATATGTTTTCTCCTGGGTGGATCCTCTATTCTGATCCTGAATTTCTATAATGGAAAAAAAAATTCTTCAAATCGATAAAAAAAAGAAAAAGAAAAAAGAGCTTGTTCTGAAAAAAAATGATATCCCATTCTGTAGTAAATCTCCAATTAAGAATTGTTTTAAGCTGCTGGTCATAGACCAGTCAAGCTTATGCGATACCTCGGTGTCTGTTCATTCGTAAACAATTCTTGTGCTCATAACTCCTCTGAAACTATAAGAGATGGAAATCACTCTTTTTACATTACACTTTGTCTGCGGTCTAGTTGTGCATCTGACATTTAGTTCGAGCCCTTCACCCCAGGGTCCTAGAAATGGTTATGGTCTTTAAAATTTATGTTATCTCGTGCTCGCAACTCCTCTGCCACTATAAATGATGAAGACTTAATTCCTTTTGCAATATAATGGTTCTATAATCTAATTGTGCACCTGATATTTTGTTTTGGCTCCTGACCCCCAGGGACTTAGAAAATGTGTGTGGTCATTTTCTCCTATAAAATTCTATGTAATCTTGTGCTCCCAACTCTTTTGAATCTATGAATGGAGAGAAAATTCTTTTTGCAATATAAAAGGTCTGTAGTGTACTTGTGCAACTTATATTTTGTTTGAACCCCTGACCTTCAGGGACTTCTGATATTTTGTTTGGGCTCCTGACTCCCAGGGATTTAGAAAATGGATGTGGCCATTTTCACCTTTAAAGTCTATGTAACTTTGTGCTCACAACTCCTCTGAAGCTACAAGTGATTGAGAGTGAATTCTTTTGCAATATGATAGTTCTATGGTATAGGGATTTTAGCCATGACGTCACGGGTCTCGTGAAAATGAGGCTGGTTGACAAAAATGGTTGGCAGTAAAGGGAATATTCGTGATACCCGGGGATAAATTGACAATTGATGCTCTAATATTCGCTACTTTCCTTTTGTTATTTTTTTGCATAAGACCTGCTGTGACATTGACCATTCTAAAGGCAACAATAAAGAAATCCCGCAGAGTTTCTTAGTATATCAGACTGCCATTCTATTAGGGGGGGGGGGGGGGGGGGGGGGGGAGGAGGGGGACAAGAATCAATAAACTGACAATATTTCTTTCTTATTTTGCTTTTTAAAGAACCGGGGTAATTCTGAGAGTGTACCATTTTTATGCTCCTGTATAAGGTGCAACTTGCCCGACTAATCACCAGTTGTTTTGACAAGTACACACCCAGCTATCCCTCAAACATGCAACGTTCCTAATTAATCGAGCGGAGCATTTTAATGGAATGGCAAGAGGGAATTAATTTGACTAAAATTAATGTCTAACTGTTTGAAAACGCAAAAAGAAAAAAAAATATTTAAGCTCACATACAATGTTTAATAAAATAAACAGTAGTATTTTTTTCTTAGTTATTTTTTTTTTTGTCTCAAGGCCATCTCCAATAAATATTAATTGAGCTGGTCAAAGTAACAACAGGAAAACACGCACAAATTCTCTTTCTCTCTTTTATTATTCCTTTAGTTATTTTCTTGTCATATGGAAATTAATTTTTATTTAATTGAAGTGCCTTTTTGGGATTCAGCTTGCTGGTGAAAGTGTGGATGGGGAGGGTGGTGGGAGGGGGCTCAAGATTAGAATTTTAGAATGCTGAAAGAAGCATTTATTTCTCAACTTCCCTGAAAGTTTGGGCATCCCTTAAAATTGAAAATCCTTGGGATAATCAAAATATCAAAAACTGAAAAATGGATAAATCACATGCAACTATTTGGCTTTCTGTCCTTTACGCTCATTGGTTCCGCGGCGCCTGGGTGAAAAAGCTACCTGGACAACCGACAAAAATCAAGGTAAATGGCAGGTATCAGATCACTGTCTTGTGTATATGAGATACACTGTATTTGATTTCCGTCTACTCATGACTAAACAGACCAGCTCAGGTATTGGTAGTCCTTGGGCCTTCTGCCTCGCTCAACCAATACCTCACCAGGTCTGTAAAGTCACGAGTAAACCTCATCAAAAGTCAATAATTGTTTATTATTAAATGATTAGGAATTATCTAGCTTATTTCTGATTGGTGGAGACACAGTTTGATAGAGTGTACCTCAGAGTGAGTTGACCCCTAAAGCTTGAAAGCGGCTTATTCAGGATTCAGTGATGTATTAATAAACAGCACGTGTGTTGATTTTTGTAGTGTTAGATCTTGACTTCGGGTATCATTACAATGCAAATATAATAAAGCCTGTGTTTGTGAAACACGAATGCCCCCGGTGGCATCTTTGTTAGTATAAATGCCATTTTCTGTTGAGTACGTGAAAGGTCAAAGTCAAGGCGACAAAGTCAAAACTTTTTGCTATCAATGAAATGGTCTTTTCACAAGGAATATACATGTGAAATATGAAAGCCCTATCACTTACTATTCAAAAGTTATGCCCAATGTTAAAGTTTTTGAAAAGTAGGTCAAAGGTCAAGGTCACGAGGACAAAACTTTTGGTATCAATGGAAAGGTCTTGTCACAAGGAATACACATGTGAAATATGAAAGCCCTATCACTTACCATTCATAAGTTATGCCCAATGTTAAAGTTTTTGAAAAGTAGGTCAAAGGTCAAGGTCAAGGTCACGAGGTCAAAAATTTTGGTATCAATGGAAAGGTCTTGTCACAAGGAATACACATGTGAAATATGAAAGCCCTATCACTTACCATTCAAAAGTTATGCCCAATGTTAAAGTTTTTAGTTCGGACAAACAGACAGACAAACAGACGGACAGGCCAAAAACTATATGCCCCCGAATCTGTGATTCCGGGGGCATAAAAAAAATTCCTGATAATTTAATAAAGCCTTTGGCCTCGGTCAACCAATACCCCACCAGGTCTGTATAGTCTAGAGTAAACCTCATTGAAAGTAAATAATTGTATAAAAAACTGAAAGTAAATAATTGTATAACTGCATGCATATATGTTAAAAGTATGTACATACTGACAAATTAGTGGTATCTCCTTTTAGCACACGCTCTAGATAAAGTTGTTTAATTTCTCTTTCTAATCGGCTGGGAAGTCCTGGGTACATTGTTGATCCTCCAGAAAGCACTATATGTTTATAAAAGTCGGGGCGAGTGTCAATGTCTGCCGCCTGAATAGTATTAAATAAAAGTTCTGCTACGCCTACACCATCAACATTTATGAGATGTGGTTGGAATAAAGCTTCTGGTGCCTCAAATCTCTCGCCTCCAACTTTGATAACCCTACCATCAGGAAGCTGTCAAAATTACAATATTTAATATACATGTAATCAATCATCTTGTAAATTAATTTAAATAAGAAGCAAACTTGAATGGTTGTAAGGGGTTCAGTTAGATCATCATAACCAAGTAATTCCATGTCTACTTCAAGCAATAAATAAAAAACGTGTTTGTAATAAACAAATGCCAAGGTCGGCATCTTTGTCAGTAAAAATTACATAATGGTCAAACTCCAAAGTCAAGGTCACTAGGTCAAGTATTTTGGTATCAATGGAAAGGTCTTGTCACAATGAATACACATGTGAAATATCAAAAGCCCTATCCCTTACCATTCAAGAGTAACAGCAAAGGTTAAAGTTTTTCAAAAGAAGGTCAAACTCCAAGGTCAACATTTTTGGTATCCATGGAAATATCTTTTATTGATTTTATGTCTCTTAATGATTTACAGTGAATAAACCCCCATTACAATTTGTTACATCGATGTATCAAATATTGACATCAATGTAACAAAAATAGCAATCCAAGGAATGCTTGTGTCGCCTGCGAAGCGGCTTGATTATTATTCTAGAAAGTGGATCAGAATTATTGGTATCAGCAGAAAAGTCTTGTCAAATGAAATTCATTTGAAATATCAGACCTCTTCATTACAAATTAACAGATATGGTCATTCTCAAATTTTCAGAAAAGAGTGTCAATCATCTAGGTCAAGGTAACTATGTAAAAATTGGTAACAAAAAGGTCTCATCATAAGAAATATTAAAGCCCTATCACTTACCAATCAAAAGATATATACAACCATAATTTCTTAGAAAAGAAGGTCAAAAAGCAAGGTCAAGGTCAAAAGGTAGAAGATTATGGTATGTGTAGAAAGGCATTGTTACAAGAAAAAATACATGTGAAATATCAAAGCCCTATCACCTACCAATCAAAAGATATAGCGAATCTTATCTTTTCTTGAAAAGTAGGTCAAATGTCTAGGTCAAGGTCACAAGGCCAAATATTATGGTCTGTATAGAAAGGTCTTGTCACAAGGAATACACATGTGAAATACCAAAGCCCGATCCGATCACTTACCAATCAAAAGATATATACAATCTTAATTTGTTTGAAAAGTAGGTCAGATATGTAGGTCAAGGTCAATAGGTCAAAAATTGTGGTATGTGTAGAAAGGCGTTGTTACAAGGAAGACACCTGAAATATCAAAGCCCTATCACTTACCAATCAAAAGATATAGCGAATCTGATCTTTTTCCCAAAATAGGTCAAATATCTAGGTCAAGGTCACAAGGTCGAAAATTATGGCATGTGTAGAAAGGTCTTGCCACAAGGATTGCATGCGTGAAATATCAAAGTCCTAACACTCACTAATCAAAAGATATATCCATTCTTAATTTTTTTGAAATGTAGGTCAAATATGTAGGTCAAGGTCAATAGGTAAAAAATTATGGTATGTGTCGGAAGGTCTTGTCACAAGGAATACACATGTGAAATATCAAAGCCCTATCAAGTACCAATCAAAAGATATAGCGAATCTTATCTTTTTTCCAAAAATAGGTCAAATATCTAGGTCAAGGTCACAAGGTCAAAAATTATGATATTTGTAGAAAGGTCTTTTCACAAGGATTGCACGTGTGAAATATCAAAGTCCCAACACTTACCAATCAAAAGATATATCCATTCTTAATTTTTTTGAAAAGTAGGTCAAATATGTAGGTCAAGGTCACTAGGTCAAAAATTATGGTATGTATAGGAAGGTCTTGTCACAAGGAATACACATGTGAAATATCAAAGCCCTATCACTTACCAATCAAAAGTTATGGGCTGTGACACCCAAAGTGTGACAGACAGACAGACGGACAACGGACAAAGTGATCCCCAAGTGTCGCTATGCTTCACAGGCGACACAAAAACTGACGACCAAGGGATAAGGGGATTCCCAAAACAAGAGCCCCATGGGGAACATAGCTCATCTGATAAACTTGCAGATCTTTCTACACTAACAATGCATAATGATACATACATATTGTACCTGTACTTTACTAGGGCAGATCCAGATTTTAGTGTTGAAATGAAAGTATCTATAGGTACCATCAAGATGTGTAGCAATTGATGTGAGAAAGACAACTCTTGCATATTGAGGAAAATAAATTCCCTCTCACTTTTTTTGTATCAAAAAGAAAAAAATTCAAAAAAATAAAATTGAAAACAAAAAACCAATTAAAAAGCATTTTGAATCTTAAATGTTTCAAATATGCAGTAAATGAGTGCACACATTCATAGAGTTATTCAAAGAATATCTTTGTCAGTAAAACAGATGAAAAGTAGGTTCTTATTTGAGGTCAAGGTCACAAGGTCAAATCAAGTATTCATGGAAAAGTATTGCTACATTGAATTCATATGTGAAATATGAACGCCCTATCACTTACCATTCAAAAGTTATGGCTAATGTTTAGAGATTTTGCGGACAAACAGACAGTCAGACAGACAGACCGATTACGGGGGCATAAAAAAAGAGCAATGACACAGTCCAAAAAGACGTCAAAAACGAGTCAATAATTTGACTTCGGAGTGGAACCAAAAATAACAACACTTCTTAAGACATCCCTCTAGATTATTCTGATGCTTTTGGTTTGTAGATACATGCTTAAGTTCAAAAGAAGAAAATTGTCAAAGGAGGGTACCCCCCTATGACCTGCTTGTTGGCACCATCTATTGACAAATCTGGACAGAAACAAGAACACTTGTAAGGGACAATTAGTACTTTATTCCTACCAAGTTTCATCAAAATTCCTTCAGTGGTTCTGGAGAAGTCCAATATGTATGAAAATAAACCTGCATCCCTCCTTTTTTACTTAAGATAAAAATTCATGAAAGAATAAATGCATAATCTTTCAAAATTCTGAACAACATGTAAATGCAAGAATTTAATAAAGCCTGTGTTTGTGAAAAACGAATGCCCCCGGTGGCATCTTTGTTAGTATGAAAACTATTTTCTGTTCAGTACATGTATGTGAGGTCACTGGGTTAAAAGGTCAAAGGTCAAGAGGTCAAAAATGTTGGTATCAATGGAAAGGTTTTGTCACAAGGAATACACATATGAAATATGAAAGCCCTATCACTTCCCATTCAAAAGTTATGCCCAATGTTAAAGTTTTTGAAAAGTAGGTCAAAGGTTAAGGTCATGAGGTCAAAAATTTTGGTATCAATGAAAAGGTCTTGTCACAAGGAATACACATGTGAAATATGAAAGCCTTATCACTTCCCATTCAAAAGTTATGTCCAATGTTAAAGTTTTTGAAAAGTAGTTCAAAGGTCAAGGTCAAGGTCACGAGGTCAAAAATTTTGGTATCAATGGAAAGGTCTTGTCACAAGGAATACACATGTAAAATATGAAAGCCCTATCACTTCCCATTCAAAAGTTATGCCCAATGTTAAAGTTTTTGAAAAGTAGGTCAAAGGTCAAGGTCAAGGTCACGAGGTCAAAAATTTTGGTATCAATGGAAAGGTCTTGTCACAAGGAATACACATGTGAAATATGAAAGCCCTATCACTTCCCATTCAAAAGTTATGTCCAATGTTAAAGTTTTTCGGACAAACAGACAAACAGATAAACAGACAAACAGACGGACAGGCCAAAAACTATATGCCCCCGAATCTTTGATTCCGGGGGCATAAAAAAGCCTGTGTTTGTGAAATACGAATGCCCCCTGTGGCATCTTTGTTAGTATAAACACTATTTTCTGTTAACTACATGTATGTGAAAGGTCAAGGTCAGGGTCACTTGATTAAAAAATTTAGGTTTCGATGGAAAAATCTTGTGACAAGGAATACACATGTGAAATATGAAAGCCCTATCACTTACCATTCCTAAGTTTTGCCCAATGTTAAAGTTTTTGTAAAGTAGGTCAGTCAAGGTAAAAATTTTTTGTATCACTGGAAAGGTCTTGTCACAAGGAATACACATGTGAAATATTAAAGCCCTATCACTTACCATTCAGAAATTATTCCAAATGTTAAAGTTTTTGAAAAGTAGGTCAAAGGTCAAGAATTTTGGTATCAGTGGAAAGGTCTTGTCACAAGGAATACACAGGTGAAATATGAAAGCCCTATCACTTACATGTTTGTACCATTCAAAAGTTATGCCCAATGTTAAAGTTTTTGAAAAGCAAGTCAAAGGTTAAAGTCAAGAGGTCAGAAATTTTGGTATCAATAGCAAGGTCTTGTCACAAGGAATACACATGTGAAATATGAAAGCCCTTTCACCTCCAACTCAAACGTAATGTCCAATGTTAAAGTTTTTCGGACAAACAGACAGACAAACAGACGGACAGGCCAAAAACTATATGCACCTGAATCCGGGGGCATAAAAAAAAATTCACACAAAGTCAATACCAAACCACTGAACAATTAAAATGTGACAAAAACATGCAGTAAATGAGTAAATCAAAGGTTTGAAGGTCCTGAGAGATACTTCTATTCAAAAGTTCTTAACATAAAATGTTGTACAGGCTGAAGGTCAAGGTCACAGGGTCAAACTCTTTATGGTGAATGTGTGTATGAAATATGAAAGGCCTACCATTGATATTATAAAAGAAATCAGCTTTCAAAACATCTCAACATAAAATGTTGTATAGGGTGAATGTCAAGGTCACAAGGTCATAGGGTCAAAAGTCATGGTACCAAAATATAGTACTCTTTATGGTGAATGTGTGTATGAAATATGAAAGGCCTACCATTAATAGTGTAAAAGAAATCTGCTTTCAAAACTTCTCAAGAGGACGGACATACAGACAGACAATAAAAAAAAAAAAACACATTGTCATGCGGTGCAGTGCTACTTTGGACTACTTGAGGGTTAAATTCCTATGCGATACGAGAACTATATTCCGAATCTTCATTACAAATAGCTCTTTAAACGATTTTTTTCACTCCAATAATTGCATTGGATTCATCATTTACAACTTGCACTTAAACTTGTGTCGTTTAAAATATTTTTGTTCAAATGATAGTGGTACTATTTCATACTTCGTAAGACGAATATATACAGATTTTAAGCGTTATTTGGCTCATACTACAGAAGTCACCGAAGTCCCGAAATGATTCCAATGTAGTTGGCTTTGCTAACTCAAAAAACACTTGAAGCGAACCATTACTTCATACCTACCATGTTTCATCAAAATGCTCTGGAGAAGAAGTCGAAAATTTAAAAAGTTTAGGTCAGGTGAAACCCTTTAGTGACTAGATTTCCTAACATAGTCCTATATGCATGCCTTCCATATATTAGGTTTTCAATGATAATATCACTTGTTACATTCAAATTAAGAAATCTCTCTTATTTTCCTTTTGGTTTTGATGAAATTTGCAGCATTGGGAGATAAATGTTTAATTTTCCTGTCTATGTGATCTAAAAGAATTTATCACATAATATCCAGGTGCAAGAAACAGGTAAACTATCAATGAAGGTGTTGACTCTTAATTAACTCTCTTGAAAAGCTATTACCGGTAAATATGCCTTAATATCCAAATAAAATCTAAATAAAGTCTGACCAAAACATGGAACTTTGATCATTTAGAATTGACCAGAGCCAATTACAGCTACTAGGTTTGCAGGTTAAGAAACAGGTAAATCCAGCTGTGTCAATCTGATTATAACCAGATCTGTATATGCGTCCGCTTTTGTTATGTCGCGCACAGGATCTGTTAAATTTCACATGTGAAAATTCTATACTTTCTATCTGAAGTAATTACACTTTAAAGAAATTGTTACTTCAAAGATATTTTGTTCAAATCTCGTTACAAAATAGTGACACAATGTTTATCTCCCTTTACTCATGTCTTCCTATTGAATGAGTGTTATTCACACCTTTTGGTAGAAACTGTTAATCCCTAAGAGGACATGTACCCAAAGAGTCAAACAACTAATTTGTGTAAGCTTTGATGTTTGTCTATAGTCATACATGCCAGCTTGCTAATCCTAATGCCTTGTACAAACAATTAATTGAATTGGTCTTCAATTGATGTCATGGGTGTCACTCAATTTTGATTGTGACTAATGCAAGTTGTTAAGTTCAACCCTTCATGTATTTTTGTAGAATTTGATTGGCCAATGTCCATAACTTTGATATTAAGAAAAGGTACTAAGTATATAGAAGAAAGTTAGAAGTTACGAAATAGACATGTAATTAAGAGACATAAGGATATAAAAAAGTTGCACCACTGACTACTTTGTATTTTATCACTGATAGTATGTACACTAAGCGATGGTGACTTCGTACAATAATTGTAAACCGTTTAACATGTAAATAATAATAATATGAATATATGTATTAAGAAACTGTATAGCTGTGTTGACTTTATTAATAAAAGACTCTACCAAGAGCTTAATTTCCCCAAACAAACAATGAATATGACCAATTCTGGTACAATGACAGTTAGACCCCAAAGAACCCTGGTCACAGATATGACTGAAGAAACCCTGGTCATAATGTGGCTGAAAAAACCTTGGTCACAGACATGGCTGAAGAAACCCTGGTCATAATGTGACTGAAAAACCTTGGTCACAGATATGACTGAAGAAACTCTGGTCATAATGTGGCTGAAAAAACCTTGGTCACAGATACGGCTGAAGAAACCCTGGTCATAATGTGGCTGAAAAAAACCTTGGTCACAGATATGACTGAAGAAACCCTGGTCATAATGTGGCTGAAAAAACCTTGGTCACAGATATGGCTGAAGAAACCCTGGTCATAATATGTCTGAAAAAACCTTGGTCACAGATATGACTGAAGAAACCCTGGTCATAATGTGGCTGAAAAAACCTTGGTCACAGATATGGCTGAAGAAACTTTGGTTATAGATAACCCAGTAGACACTGACGCACAGGTGATCTTTCTAACTGACCAATCAAAAGATTAGCCCAAGAACTTTCGACATGATCTGGATCCTGTGGAAGCATAAGACCTCTTCATAAAGCACTTATAATATAGTTCTGAAGAGATGACCACAGCGCACATGAAACCAGCTGCTAGTAAACATTGCTGCAGCATTGGTGTACATACACACTGCAGCCTTGACCTGGTTGAAATTCTTGTGGTAACTGACAATGAAAATGAACGATGGTAAAATGTTATAGTGAACACATTATTTGAATAAAGACGGTATGGCCAGATTGCAAAGTAAGTTTTTGTCACTAACTGGGTCAAGGTCAATAGGTCAAATAATATGGCATAAATTGAAAGATTTTGTCAGAGGCAACCTACATGTATAATATAAAGTTTCTACTGCATACAGTTCCATAGATTTTGCTTAAACCAGGAACTTTAACCAAAATCTTTAACTAGGTTAAAGTCCAAGGTCAAGGTCACTAGGTCAAATGTTACGGCAAAATTGAAAGGTCTTGTGATGGGCAAGCTTCATGTATAATATAAAGTTTCTACTGCATATAGTTTCTTAGATTTTGCCTCAACCAGAAACTTTAACCAAAATGTTGACGGCAGATGGACAAACAGACGGACGGACGGACGGACATCGTCAATCTATAGACCGGAATTGCTTTGCAATCCGGCCAAAAATAGTTGCCAGAGTCACCTAATGCTGGACTGGATAGCATAATGTCTTTAATGACAGCCAAATTTCTTAAGCTCACTTTTTTCCCAATTTAAATATACTTACATAATTGTATACTCATGCAGTGCCTATACTTTGCTCAATATTGGCTTCTATAAGCAAAATTACTAGAGCGGAAAAAGTAGGTCAAGGTTATTTTATGAAAGTTTGATTAAAGATAAATCCATTTGTAAGTTTGATACATGTAGCACATTAAGTTAGCTAAATATTGGCTTTTAAAGGCAAATCACTCAAGTGGTAAAAGTAGGTCAAGGTTATTTTATGAAAGTTTGATCAAAGATACATCCAACATGTAAGTTTGGTACATATAACATTTATACTTTGCTCAATATTGGCTATTGAAGGCAAAATATTGCTATCTTAACAATGAAAAATTTCTCTATGATTTAAATTTGCAACAAATAGTATTCAAATTGGATATCTAGAACTTGCTCAGTATAGGGAATTATTTGTGAAATTCTATACTTTCTTCAAGCAATAAATATTTAATAAAGCCTGTGTTTGTGAAACACGAATGCCCCCGGTGGCATCTTTGTTAGTATAAATGCCATTTTCTGTTGAGTACGTGAAAGGTCAAAGTCAAGGTGACGAAGTCAAAACTTTTTGCTATCAATGAAATGGTCTTCTCACAAGGAATACACATGTGAAATATGAGAGCCCTATCACTTACCATTCAAAAAATATGCCCAATGTTAAAGTTTTTGAAAAGTAGGTCAAAGGTCAAGGTCACGAGGACAAAACTTTTGGTATCAATGGAAAGGTCTTGTCACAAGGAATACACATGTGAAATATGAAAGCCATATCACTTACCATTCAAACATTATGCCCAATGTTAAAGTTTTTGAAAAGTAAGTCAATGGTCAAGGTCAAGGTCACGATGTCAAAAATGTTGGTATCAATGGAAAGGTCTTGTCACAAGGAATACACATGTGAAATATGAAAGCCCTATCACTTACCATTCAAAAGTTATGCCCAATGTTAAAGTTTTTGAAAAGTAGGTCACATTCAAGGTCACGAGGTCAAAAATTTTGGTATCAATGGAAAGGTCTTGTCCCAAGGAATACACATGTGAAATATGAAAGCCCTATCACTTACCATTCAAAAGTTATGCCCAATGTTAAAGTTTTTGAAAAGTAGGTCAAAGGTCAAGGTCAAGGTCACGAGGTCAAAAATTTTGGTATCAATGGAAAGGTCTTGTCACAAGAAATACACATGTGACATATGAAAGCCCTATCACTTACCATTCAAAAGTTATGCCCAATGTTAAAGTTTTTGAAAAGTAGGTCAAAGGGCAAGGTCAAGGTCACGAGGTCAAAAATTTTGGTATCAATGGAAAGGTCTTGTCACAAGGAATAAACATGTGAAATATGAAAGCCCTATCACTTACCATTCAAAAGTTATGCCCAATGTTAAAGTTCTTAGTTCGGACAAACAGACAAACAGACGGACAGGCCAAAAACTATATGCCCCCGAATCTGTGATTCCGGGGGCATAAAAATTTCTATACTTTGATCTTATCAATCTGTTGACAAGAATATATTTTTGAAGAATGTCTGGCTCCAAAACTAGGTAAAAATCTGTTCTTAATTCAATTACATTACTTTCCGAAACTCCTTAATAGAGGAGAATTACAAGCTACAGGTCAAACAAATACTAAAAACATACCAAATGAAATGAAATCTATTGTTGATCTAAGGATCAATGATATCCCCGCTCGGCATAATTTACATATAAGCAAATTATGTATAAGAAGTTTGAAGGTGCAAAATTCAACACAAAATGGAGGAACATGACCCTTTATTTGAGTTTGACCTGTATTTCTCAATGTAAAGCTATATCTAAGAAATTAATATATTCCCTGTTACAGTTTTCATTTAAATGTCAGGCAAGCATAAAATATTGATTTTTTTTCCAAGTTTGAAGGGGCACAAATCTGCATAAAATTGAGCCATATTCAAACCTAACCTGTAATTTTTGGTATAATAGCTACATTCAAGAAATGAAGTTATTATCTGTAATAGTTGTCCTTGTAATGTCCAGAAACCACAAAAATTTGAATTTGTGTAAGTTTCAAGGAATATAACTCTGCACAGAATTGAGGGACATGACCCATATATGCAAGGAATGAATTGATTATCTGTTACGGTTTTCCTTTAAACGTCCAACAAGCAGAAAATTCTGAATTTTTCTAAGTTTCAAGGGGCATAACTCTGCACATAATTGAGGGACATTATCCATATTCGAACTTGACCTGTATTTCTTGGTGTAATAGCTATATGCAAGAAATGTAAAAAAAACTATTGATTATCTGTTACGGTTTTCCTTTAAATGTCTGGAAACCACAAAATTTTGAATTTTTCTAAGTTTCAAGGGACATAACTCTGCACAAAATTGAGGGACAAGACCCATATTTGAACTTGACCTGTATATCTTAGTGTAAGAGCTATATGCAAGAAATGAATTGATTATCTGTAACGGTTTACCTTTCAATGTCTGGAAACCAGAAAATTTTGAATTTTTCTAAGTTTCAAGGGGCATAACTCTGCACAAAATTGAGGGACTTGACCAATATTCAAACTTGACCTGTATTTCTTGTCGTAATAGCTATATGCAAGGAATGAATGGATTATCTGTAACAGTTTGCCTTTAAACGTCCAGAAACAAGAAAATTTTGAATTTTGCCCCTTGAGTTATGCCCCTTGAAACTGCACATAATTGAGGGACATTACCCATATTCGAACTTGACCTGTATTTCTTGGTGTAATAGCTATATGCAAGAAATGTATTGATTATCTGTTACGGTTTTCCTTTAAATGTCTGGAAACCACAAAATTTTGAATTTTTCTTAGTTTCAAGGGGCATAACTCTGCACAAAATTGAGGGACTTGACCCATATTCAAACTTGACCTGTATTTCTTGGTGTAAGAGCTATATGTAAGAAATGAATTGATTATCTGTAACGGTTTTCCTTTAAATGTCCGGAAACCACAAAATTGTGAATTTTTCTAAGTTTCAAGGGGCATAACTCTGCCATGAATTGAGGGAGATGACCCATATTCGAAGTTGACCTGTATTTCTTGTCGTAAAAGCTATATGCAAGAAATGAATTGATTATCTGTAATAGTTTTCCTTTAAATGTCTGGAAACCATAGGTGGGACGAACACACGCACGCATGCACGGAAGGACGGACGGTGAAGTGCATCACTATATACCCCCACCATTATATGGCGGGGGTATAATAATAATTATTCTGAGATATCATTTTGCATGAAGGTTAGTTTCTGAATATCTAAACATGTGTATCACAGAAACTGTGAAAAAGTACCTCCAATGTACCAATTGGTTCGGAAATATCATCAGTTTGGAAATATCTGCTCAACCAGTAACAAAGTTTGACATAATTACGTATGTAGAGATCAATTTTTATATTGCCTTACTCTTGTGTCTAAAATGTTATCTTGCATGATATTTTCTACTGACAATGAGCTCAAGCAACACTGATTTAACTGAATTTCTATGGAGATATGTTTACACTGAATATCACATATTGTTCTGTTAAAGATTAATTCAGTATTATGTCTGTACTTAATATTGTGTATAAGAATTATAGTGTACTGCTTAGGATTATGAGTTCTGTTCAGGACTGGTAATTGTGTACCATGACTTACAGTGTACTGTTCAACAAGAACTGTAGTCTCTAGGGCAAGCTTCTGTTCCTGCTCAATATCATAACCAACATAACACAATTTCTCCTTCATCATCCGCACTGTTTCAAAGTCAGCAGAGTGGTTGAAGGCATACCCCCTTAGTAATAGTAACTGAAAAATCAAATGTTATATTACTATTAAAACATGTAGATCTAAATTTACAATACACATAAAATCCTCTTCTTCTTCCAAATAAAAAATTGATACCTGAACAATGACTTTGAAACAAGACTCCCAGGGGGGCACAACGCTCACCTGATACCCATGCATATGCTTGGCATATTGACATTGAATAATGATAGTGCCTATGCCAGGATTTGAGCCAACAACCTCTCATATGAACATAGATAAATTTTTTTTGAAAATTCATACTTACTTTTTGAAAAATTTATGAATTAAAAAAAAAAAAAAAACACAGCTAAAGACGGTATGACCGGATTGCAAAGTAAGTTTTTGTCACTAACTGGGTCAAAGTCAAAAGGTCATATATAATGGCATAAATTGAAAGGTTTTGTCAGAGGCAACCTACATGTATAATATAAAGTTTCTACTACATACAGTTCCATAGATTTTGCTTCAACCAGAAACTTTAACCAAAATCTTTAACTAGGTCAAGTCCAAGGTAAAAGTCACTAGGTCAAATTTAACAGCATAAAATGAAAGGTCTTGTGATGGGCAACCTACATGTATAATACAAAGTTTCTACTGCATACAGTTCCATAGATTTTGCTTCAACCAGAAACTTTAACCAAAATCTTTAACTAGATTAAAGTCCAAGGTCAAGGTCACTCAATCAAATGTTACGACATAAATTGAAAGGTCTTGTCATGGGCAAGCTTCATGTATAATATAAAGTTTCTACTGCATATAGTTCCTTAGATTTTGCCTCAACCAGAAACTTTAACAAAAATGTTGACAGCAGACAGACAGACGGATGGACGGACAGACAGACACCGGACACAGGGCGATCACATAAGCTCGACTGGTCTTTGACCAGTGGAGCTAAAAATTAAATTAAATTAATTTTTTTAGTCTTTATTTTTTAAAGGCTCTTCATGAAATTATTTCAATTTTTACCGAATTTCAAATAAACTTGCTTACTTCCACTCAACAATTTCCTATGAACCAAGCATCGGTTAGATTTATTTCATCTACTTAAAAAGAAACTCGATTTACTCTCCTTTATCATAGCAAATATCATTGATAAGATAGCCAGGTCCCTGTTTGAATGAAGTCTGATAATGAGTGCATGCCGATTTTAATTACACTTTCCCGTTTAACTCTTCATAACTTTCTTGTTCTTAAAAGGGTTTTTATGCTAAATGCTTATTGGAATTTTATTTTTTTCAATATGGGAATATTAAGCTCAGAAATTGGGAAAAATGCCTGTTTTTCAGCATTGGGAATGGGGTCGAATTTCGGCCCTGGAGAACCCCTAAAAAATCCCTGAGTAAATCTAAAAATGGCCTTATGTATTTTGATACTAAACTGTTGGCCATATGTATTTTGATACTAAACTGTTGATTTTTCCCAAATTGAAAGGCACAGGCACCTTTGAAAAATAGTAAAAAAAAACATAGTGTCATCTCTGTCATCAGAGCTCACCTCGAGGGCAACATTGTCAGATGACCAGCATCTGTACCTACATTGCACTAAGTATTTCCAGATGCATCATCCACACAAGTTTGGTTGATAAAGAATTGAAAGAAGGCTGGAAATAAAGATTCTAATTTTACCTTACCTGGTCAATCAATCATAAATTATAGGTCAGATGCAGCATCTGTACAATGAAATGCTGTAAGCATCCTCAGATGCATCAACCTTGCAAATTTGGTTGATGTAGAACTTATAGTAAGGTGGGTAAGGACCTGTCCCATTTTACCTTTTCTGCTCACTCAAGTGTAAATGTTGGTCAGACACAGCCTCCATACCATGCACTGTAGTAATCAGATGCATCATCCGTGCAAGTTTTTTTTATTGATCTAGGACTTAAAATAGACCAGAAATAGGCCTGTTCCATTTTACTTAACATGATTGCTCGAAAGTGAAATGTGGGTCAGATGCAGCATCTGTACCATGCATTGCAGTAAGCACCCTCAAATGCATCATCCACACAACTATGTAGGATTTATAGTAAGGCAAGAATGGACCTGTCCCATTTTACTTCACCTAGTCACTCAAGCATGCATTGTAGTAAGCTTCCTTAGATGCATCATCCATGCAAGTTTGATTGATATAGGACTTATACTTAGGCAGGAATGGACCTGTCCCGTTTTGCTTAACCTGAAATGCAAACGCCGATGCCAGGGCAATAGCAAAAGCCCCCGTCTACTCCGTCGAGGTGAGCTAAAAATCACTGGTGTAAAATAATGTATTTGGACTGTACTTCTACCTAACCTTGTATATGATAGGAACAAGTCAGTCAAAAACTGACAGATCAAAAACATTATTATAATCATTATTTCAGAAGTCAGTAGACATTGGTTTACCTTAATAAGATATCTGGTAATATCACGTCCCGCGATATCTAGACGTCTAGTGAGATGAGGTAAGGCAAAGCCTTCATACACAGGACAAATATGTGTGACACCATCCCCAGAGTCCACAACCACACCCGTCAGTAACCCTGTAAATCATAAAACAACAAATGGTAAAGACATATGTATTGTATTCACATATTATATCACCCTCTTTAACCCTTTAATAAATTATTTGATGAAATATGGTTTTAATTTTACCCACTACATGCATAACAAGAACACTAAGTCATGAAGAGCCCGACGAACAACAGACTTTTGAAATTTTTGGTTACATAATTATGGCACATCCATGAGTGCTCTTGTTTGCATAAAATACAGTTTGTTGATGTTTGCTTAACATTTCAAGGGTACCATTTCTTTTCTACTTACTAAAAAATAGTTCCTACAGTCACCTAGTGCGTGACTGCATGGCATAGTGTCTTTAATAACAGCCAATTTCTTAAGCTCATTTTTCCCCAATTAACATAATTATACACAATTGTATACTCATGTAGCACCTATACTTTGCTCAATATTTGCTTTTACTTTTTATTGACAGTAAATTTTATGGGAACACGGCAAAATGTATCATACCAGCATGCAAAGATATATCAGTTGACTTAAATTATTAGTATGACGTATGAATTGTTCCTCTAGCAAAAATACGGTTTAAGGTGGTAGTCTCACCATTCCCCCTACATTCAATTTTCTTCATAATTGCAATATTAATTAATGATGATGTCATGCATCTTTTGCTAAAGTTTGAAAGAAATCGAACCAATCCTTTTGCGTGGGTCGCAATTCAAAATCTCCAAATTTTTGTCCCCAGTTCAATGCAGAGAATGGCAACTTTGTAACGAAATTTGTTCGCAGATATTCAATGAGCCTGTAAATTTATTAATTATCAGCTTTGCATTTCAAATATAATACATACATTATTCTTTTTTAGTAAAATTTTGATGTTTTAATATATTATACTTATTTCAGAAGCAATTTTTATAGAAAATAAGGATAAACATGTACCTATCTGAAGTTCCGAAAATGTTCACATTTACATAGCTCATGAAAAAACGTATCATTTAATTTTAATAAAAAACTAATGGAAAAGAGATTAATTATCTATCTTAAATCAGTGCAAATTACAAGGAAATCGAACCTATTTTTACAGAGTTAGCGCCATTTGGGTTACCCCTACCCCTTCTTTCTTTAAGGTCTCCATACCTTACATCGGGGATAAGTATAGCGTATGTCTCGTCGGCACATTTTTTATCAACATGCTTATGTAAAATTAATTTGAATAAATAACAGTTATCGTTATTTCAGAATTTAGTCGCAATTCGTGCATTTGACTCAGTTGATAGGCCAATTAAACACGGGAAGCAACCAAACAAAAAGTAAAATTTAAAAAAAAAAATAAGAAGGAAAATCTAAAACAAGAGGTCCAGGGGCCACAACGCTCACCTGAAAACTACGTAAACTAAGCATATCAAACAAAAAGAAGTTTGTAAGAGGAAAATAACCAGACTTCAGAGTGGAACAAAAATTAACAACACTTCTTAAGATATCTCTCTTGATAATCCTGATGCTTTCGGTAAGTCGATACGTGCTTCCGTTCTGAAGAAGTTTGTAAAATGAGGGTACTTCCCATGACCTATTTTTGCCTGTGGTGGTGCCACCTGTTGACAGATCCGGACAAAAAAAAACAATACTTGTAGGGGACCATGATTACTTCATTCCTACCAAGTTTCATGAAAATCTGTTCGGCGATTCTGGAGAAGAAGTTTTTTTTAAAGCAAAATCCTGCTAATAAATTACAGCCTTCTCCCCCTCCTTTCACTACGTTATGTAAATGAAGAGTTCTGTTTTTACATTAATATTTTGAGCTGCTCTCAATACTTTAATTTCAAAGTTATATATCTAAGTCTTCACAAGATGAATTTGAAAATACTTATTCATCTTTTTTGAATTATTTAGTTTCCTTTTGCATACTTATTTAATAATTTAGAATATATAACATTAAAATGAATCGATAATCCAAAAATTTAAACCTAAAAAACATATATCAATATTAAAGAAAGACAACTCTTGCATACATCAGTTCTGCTGTTATACATGTACCAACTATATGAGTTTTCCCCCTCTTATACGAAACTAAAGTTACCAGGGTTAAAATTCCTGATATAGATAAAAGAAGAACCAGAACTTGAACCCACAAGCCTTGGGTCCATGTGCACAGTAAACATATCTATTCATGATAGAAAAATTACTCATAAAAATCTGTTCAGCAGTTCTGGAGAAGAAGTTGAATATGTATGAAAATCATCCCCCCCCCCTTTCCTTTTCACATAAGAAAAAAAAATCATAAAAAATCAAAAAACTTAAATTTTAGTATAAAATACATATCAAAGCATTTAGTAACTTAAATGTGATAAATGTGCAGTAAATGGATGTGTAAAATCATACACATTTTGAGTTATTTAAAGTAATCGTGCAAAAATGTGCATTTCTGACAAAGTCTGAAAACACGTCAAAAACACCTCCAAAAAAAAAAAATTGACTTCCGAGTGGAACCAAAAATAACAACACTTCTTAAGACATCTCTCTAGATCATCCTGATGCTTTCAGTATGTCGATACGTGCTTCCATTCTGAAGAAGAGGTTTGTCAAAGGAGGGTACCCCCTGTGACCTTCTTTGGCCTGTGGTGGTGCCACCTATTGATGGATCCGGACGAAAAACAACAACACTTATAGGGGACCATGAGTACTTCATTCCTACCAAGTTTCATGCAAATCTGTTCAATGGTTCTGGAGAAGAAGTTGAATATGTATGAAAATCACCCCCCCCCCTTCCTTTTCACATAAAATTTTTTTTTTTTTTTTTTAAATCAAAAAATTAAAATTTTAGAAAATACTTATCATTTAATAACTTAAAGATGATAATGTCATTTAATAACTTAAAGATGATAAATATGCAGTAAATGAATGAGTAAAATCATACACTTATTGAGTTATTTAAAGAAATAGTGCGAAAATGTGCATTTCTGACAAAGTCCAAAAAGGCGTCAAAAATTTGACTTCTGAGTGGAACCAAAAATATCAACACTTCTTAAGACATCTCTCTAGATCATCCTGATGCTTTCGGTTTGTCAATACGTGCTTCCGTTCTGAAGAAGAAGTTTGTCAAAGGAGGGTACCCCCTGTGACCTTCTTTGGCTTGTGGTGGCGCCAACTATTGATGGATCCGGACAAAAAACAACAACACTTGTAGGGGACCATGAGTACTTCATTCCTACCAAGTTTCATGAAATCTGTTCAGTGGTTCTGGAGAAGAAGTCGAAAATGTTGAAAAGTTTACGACAGACGCCGGACGCTGGACGGTGCGCTATGACAATAGCTCACTTGAGCTTTGCTCAGGTGAGCTAAAAAGGAAAAATAGGATGGGCTGTCCAATGTGCGGGTATAGATGGAGTCGAGTTGTTTAAAACCGAACATTCGAAATTCCTAGAACTTTATTATTTTCCCGATTTTTTTTCTAAATAAAAAGTTATCGTCCCAGGTTGCCGAGCCAGACAATTTACGCTCTTTCTAGTACCATACATTTTTTCTTCTAGATGCACTTCTTATCAAACGAAAGTATCTGATAAAGCTAAATGTACTCTATTTACACTAATCATGCTCAAATAAAATCAAAGTAATCATGGTCATGATTATCTGATAACATCAGATTTCTTTAGACATTTACGGAATGAAACATGCCGTAGGTCAAGGGATTCATGTAGATACTGAAAATATCAAAAGAATTAATGAAGAAATGTATAAATCTCGGAAACATACTTCATCTATAAGTAATGCTCAATTTCAGGAAATAACACAGAGAAATGAAATGCATACTGATGGAAATAGATAATGATATAGAGAGCAATGGTTACCTCCGTGCACCGCGCGGGAAATTCCCCTATTATATACGTCATTATTAAGTCATGCAGATGCTTGTCGTGATTACAAACAATGGTAACGTTATGCCAGACAACAAACGTTCGCGAGATCAATTTTGAGTTACGTCCCTTACCCTGAGACTACCATCTTAACGATGCAAATATTTCATTCTTATAATGTTTTAAATTTCGCGATTATAATCGATTATCAATTATTGTAATCAGAAGGGTCTGGTGATTATGTTGCCAATGTGATATCACATATCGGGAATTTTTCGCGTGTGTCTAATTTTCGATAAGTTTGCGAGCATTATCAAATCGCGAAAAATGGACATATCGATAAAAGACACAGACCTTAACGCTTGATCTTGTTAATTTTCTTTATAACGCTTTGATCTTATGACTTTGTCTTTATAACGCTTAGATCTTATGACTGTGTCTTTATAACGCTAAGATCTTGTGACTGTGTCTTTAGATCTTATGACTGTGTTGGGGGGCACGTAACTAGATATTGTGAGACGGTTCTAAACAGGAACGATGTAAATTTGTTTTGGTCTATTGGGAATTCAGGGGATGTGATTGACAAAATGAAATCTGGAAATTTCCAAGCCAATACGATTTCTTCATGCGACCTCTCTGATATGTACATCACACTTCCTCATGACAAAATGAATGATCGATTGTCTGGTCTCATTAAATGGTGTTCTGATCGAGAGCGGAAAACTTACATTTGTACATCTGAATCAAAGGGTTTCTTTTCCTCGACAGACTACATATCATACAAATTATGGACATGTTGTGACCTGTGTAATGCCTTGTCCTTCCTCTTGGACAATATTTATGTTAGATTTGGTGAGGATCTATACAAGCAGGTTGTAGGAATTCCTATGGGTACTAACTGTGCGCCTCTTGTTGCAGATTTATTTCTATACACTTATGAAAAAGAATTTATCCAAAATCTTCAAAAGCAAAGAAAATTTGATGATCTGAAATGTTTCAATAATACTTCTAGGTATCTGCATGATATTATAACTATTGACAATCCTGCTTTTGAATTATTTAAGAATGAAATTTATACACAAAAATTAACACTTAACAAGGCAAACATTACAGATACAGAAACACTATTTTTGGACCTATATATTCATACAAGTGTATATGACAAAAGGGATGATTTTGGATTCAACATAGTAAATTTCCCCTGGCTTGACAGTGATGTTCCAAGATTACCGTCATACGGCATTTACATATCACAGCTAATCCGGTACGCTAGAGCATGTACTGATATTTTGGATTTTCACAGTAGAAATTTACAAATTACCAAAAAACTTTTAGGTCAAGGTTTCCGCTTTCATAAATTAGTTAAGACTTTCTGGAAATTTTACAAAAATTACAGTCAACTTCTTTTAAAATTCGGATCTATACACGCAACAGAGTACATTACTTTGGGTATTACACAACCTGTCTTTATGGTGATATAATAAACAAAATTAGAAGGATCAAAGGTAGGTCATCAAACATCTTTTATACCGTGGATATGATCCTAATGTCACCAGACGGACACTAGGCTTGGTACTTGACCAATCTACAGTCTTGTACCAGCGCATCCTTGAGACTTGCACTCTGACTGACTGTGACGATGGGACTCCATGACGGGCCCAGTCCAAACCTCTTTAGAGAAGACAGGGCCCCGACAACCTGTCCTCTCTGAATGTCAGTCGGACTCCTCGGATGATTACATACATGAGCTCGCTACAGCCGGCAGAGCACGGACTGTATTACGCACGCCCTCTTTTTATATCCATTTACATATTCATCTGTGTTGCTGGGGCCTCTACGTTTTGCAATCTTGTTTGTGTGATGTCATCTTACAGTGAGGAGGTTGTTTTACACCACAATTGTATGTTCTTCGAGACTTCTGGGTAATTGGAGAAGTGAGAGGGTTGTGCGCACGTAATCCAGGATAACCACACCATTTGCTACTTGTGTGGCAAATGGCCGTCCAAAGTCGGCACCGGTTGCCCATTGGTCTCGTCAGTTTATGTGTAGTCTTATGTGTTTGATGTTTACATGTCGTATGTCTCTTTTTCGTCTCATACTATTCTCGTCTTTTGTGTTTTTGCATCGGGTGTTTTGCTGTTGGTACTGCAACAGGGTCTTGTTGGAGATCCCCTCCCTTCTTTCATAACGCTTAGATCTTATGACTGTGTTTTTATAACGCTTAGATCTTATGACTGTGTCTTAATAATGCTTAGATCTTATGACTGTGTCTTTATAACGCTTAGATCTTATGACTGTGTCTTCATAACGCTTAGATCTTATGACTGTGTCTTTAGAACGCTTAGATCTTATGACTGCGTCTTTATAATGCTAAGAGAAACCGTTACGTGTAACTGTCCAAGGGTGTTTGTGAGTACTCTTCTGATTAAGATAATTACTTTTTTTACACATAACATGTAAATTAATTTGATTACTCAGCATAAATCAAACAATAACCGATACATTGCATGTTGGCTGTTATTTTAAACCACCTGTTGTCATTCTGTAATTATGAAATTTAGCCGTTTGATAACCCATGTATTTCTAGCAAGAAACTAAATATAAACAATGATTTTGGGGTAAAAGGCCTTTTTGGATCACAAAATTTTATGACTACATGCGTTGGAAACCAGAAATTATAAGCAATTGTTTTAAAGAAGCCTGCATCATGGATGCTTTAAACAAGTGAACCATACGTACATTTGTATTACTATACAAAAGTCATATGTTAATATGTAAACACAGTAGAAAAATGTTCGAGGTTGTATATGTAATCATGCATGATCTTATTTCACTTCACATTAAATAAATCTTTGTACAAATTTTGAATTTTTTTTTATTTGTAGATTAGTGAAAATTAAGACTCAGTGAAAAAAAGACACACCTTTCTATGGTCATTTTCTCTTCTACAGATCAGAGACCTTGACAGCCACATTTGATGACCGATAGGCACAAAACTTGGTAAAGGACCTTGAATACTTGCTTCATGTAAGGTTTCGTGAAATTCTGTGCTGCGGATGCAGAGGAAAAGACAATAAAGCCTACGCACACACAGCAAGATACGCCCGTTGGGATTTTTATTACAACACCAAAATATCTAAGACCCATAAGTCCATAAGGACAAATCGGATGAACCTGAAAATCGAAAGGCGGCTTCCTCTTCAAAGTTTGATCACAATGTACAAATATCATGAAAATCTGATGACGCATATTCAAGTTATTGCGTTCCATGCACCTACATTTTGCCCTTAGCTTAACATGTATGTGCATATAACCCTCCCCCCTTCCATTACACATAATTTCTGGATTATGTGACAAAAAATTTAAGAACCCGTTAAATATGTGAAAGAACATCCTTTCTACTTGAAGTATACAAAATTTCAAAACATTTTGACCAGAACTCTGTAACAACAAATCGAATGAACCTGAAAATCGAAAGGCGGTTTCTTCTTCAAAGTCTGATCACAATGTAGAAATATCATGTAAATCCGTTGACGCTTATTCAAGTTATTGCGTTCCATGTGCCTATATTTTGCCCTTAGCTTAACATGTATGTGCATATAATCCCCCCCTCCCATTACACATAATATCTCAATTATGCGACCAAAAAATTAAAAACCTGTTACATATATCAAAGAACATCCTTTGTACCTTAAGTATACAAAATTTCACAACATTTCCACCAGAAATAGATTTTAAAATAATTTTTAAGTATTTTAGTATATTTTCACTGTATTTTAAAAACCTAAATCCCACAACTCTGTAACGAGAAATTGGATGAACCTGGAAATCGAAAGGCAACTTCCTCATAAAAATGTTCCTCTCCACAGTCTGATCACAATGTATAAATTTCATGAAAATCCTTTGACGTGTATTCAAGTTAATGCGTTCCATAGGCAGATGGACAGACGGACGGACGCACTTTGTCATACCATACTACGTCCCGTCAAATGACGGGCGTATAAAAATGGGTAAGCCAATCAGAGCGCTGGGTTCGCCATATTTATTGATCGATCGGCACAAACTTGGTAGAGGAGCTTGAGTACTTGCTTCCTGTAAGGTTTCATGAAATTCTGTGCAGCGGAAGCAGAGGAGATACTGAAAATGTAAAAAGTTAATGCTAGACAGCTCGCTATGACAATAGCTCACTTGAGTTTTGCTCAAGTGATCTAAAAACTATATGCCTCTGAATCTCAAATTACGAGGGCATAAAAATTTATATTAAGTACAAAAAATCTTACTTTTCAGTCAAATTATCAGGTGAAATTAATACCATCTGGATGTGTCTTCACACAGAAAATCATGATAGCAAAATGTTAACATGCATCATACATAAATACGACATAGACTGTGAAATCATTCTTAATTCTTTATGAATTAAGTTGTCCATTCTGGACATGAAAATTTGAGGGTTTTTAAAGCATACCCAGGTTTATGAGATATTTATGCTTACCTGCATCTATTTAACTAATAGCATTTTATCCCAGGTTCACCAAATATCTTGCCTGAATACATAAAAACTTTTGCAATCACCCCCATTACGAGTACTATGATGTCCCATAATGCATCTAACTTCCTCTTCAATTTATGGGGGCTTTATCAAAAGTAACTAGAACTGCCCTAAAGTGGACGAATTATACCCTCCGTGGGACGTTTTTTATAAATGGGACCATTTATGATGCAACGTAAAGAGCCTACCATTTATAGTATGCAACAAATCTACTTTCAAATCTTTTTAACTTAAACTGCAACATAAGTCCAGAGTCAAGGTCAAGGTCAAAAGGTTAAATAGTCATAATTCCAAACTGTAGTACTCTTTGCGGTGAATGTCTGTATGAAATATGAAAGACCTACAATTTATTGTATGAAAGAACTCTGCTTTCAAAATTTCTAAACCTGTCCTAACTTCAACATAAACCAAAAGTTAAGGTAAAGGTCAAAATTCAAGATACCAAACTGTAGTACTCTTTGTGGTGAATGTTTGTATGAAATATGAAAGACCTATCATTTATTGTATGAAAGAAATCTGCTTTCAAAATTTCTAAACCTGTCCTAACTTCAACATAAACCAAAAGTCAAGGTCAAGGTCAAAAGTCATGATAGCAAACTGTAGTACTCTTTGTGGTGAATATTTGTATAAAATATGAAAGACCTACCATTTATTGTATGAAAGAAATCTGCTTTCAAAATTTCTAAACCTATCCTAACTTCAACATAAACCAAAAGTTAAGGTAAAGGTCAAAAGTCATGATACCAAACTGTAGTACTCATTGTGGTGAATGTTTGTATGAAATATGAAAGACCTACCATTTATCCATTTATTGTATGAAAGAAATCGGCTTTCAAAATGTCTAAACCTGTCCTAACTTCAACATAAACCAAGAGTTAAGGTCAAGGTCAAAAGTCATGATACCAAACTGTAGTAATCTTTGTGGTGAATAAACATGATAAAAGAAATCAGCTTTCAAAACATCTTAACATAAAATGTTGTACAGGGTGAAGGTCAAGGTAACAGGGTCAAAAGTCATGGTACCAAAATGTAGTACTCTTTAAGGTGAATGTGTGTATGAAATATGAAAGGCCTACCATTAAAAGTGTAAAAGAAAACTGCTTTCAAAACTTCTTGACCGGACGGACTGACAGACTGCCAGACGGACAGGGTTATTCCTATATACCCCCCTAAACTTCGTTTGTGGGGGGTATAATAAGGCCCATGAAGTTGAAAGACTTTTGTGTCATGCTCACGTAGATTTGTCAATTTTTCTCCTCGTATCTCAATCCACCTTGAAATCAAGTTTTTGGATGCCTTTCAATGAAGTCCACTCTGGTATGTTAGGAATAAGCACATTTCCTGATGACGAATATCTTTAGCCCTTTGCACATAGATTTTAAGTGCACTACATGGACATAAGAGCAGATCCCTGCTGTCTGTTGCAAAAGAGTTGAATTCCAGGATAAAAATTGGATTCACTCACCCTAGATGCAAATGAGAGCACTGTCTTCCAAGTTAAAAACTTTAGATCACAAGAGTTAATAGGTTAAAAGGGATGGTCACATAAAGTCCACAAGACTGACAGAAGGTCCCAGTTTGGAAGTAAAGGTTGCACTAGTGGAGAACTGTTGAAAGTGCCCTTTATGACCTTTGAAAGATTCAAGTTATTAGTCACTTAACAGTTACTCCATCCCACATGCACTGATGCAATGGCAGATCTATATCCTGCTATAGTAATGGCCTTACAATTCCTCTTTTCATGGAGATAAACAAAAAATTCTGCAAGTTCTCCCACAGAGGTCTTATGTGGATCCAATTTCCTTGAATTGCACCAGCTTTTATTGACTTGGAGTCTAGCATCGTAAACTTTTCTTGTTAATGAACGTCTTGAATTTGTGATGAATGATCATGTATATGATGTTACTGAGACAGCTAGATTGAGACTTCCTGGATCTGGATACATAATTTGACCCTATTTTCGAGTCAGCAGATTTTCCTTTATTGGAAGTTACCTTGGAAAGTCTATTTGTAGTTCTAGGAGATCTGGGTACCATGATTGTTTTGGAGACATTGGAGCTATCAATAACAAAACACAAGGCTCCTGAGCAGCCTTTCGAGAACCTTCGGAACTAGAACTGGAGGGGGGAATGCATTATGTGTATATCCCTGTCCAGTTGGTTGCTAGGGCGTCGCAACTCCAGGCTTGAGGATCTGGTAGAGTGGAACAAAATACTTGCAGTTTGAGGTGAGAATATGTTGAATATGTTCTCTGTCACCTTGAGATTCAAGCTCCATTCTGTCAGTTTGATGCAAGACTGACCCCTCAACAATTGGTCCGCTAAAACATTCTTTTCCCTGGAATGTGAGCTGCATGGATCAGAACTTGCAATTTCCGACACCAGTGGAGTATTTTCCATGTCAGCATGCATAGAAAAGGAGACTTCGTGCCTCCCTTACGGTTGATGCATGACACCACTGTTGAATTGTCTGTTCGAAGTAGAACCTGTTTCCCTTATACACTGCTCTTGAAATGGTGGAGTGCATTCTCCACAGCCGTCAACTCCAGAATATTGATGTGTTGTAATTGGGTGGAATTCCCCCACTTTCCCGACACATGATTGTTGTTCAGATGTGCCCCCAGCCCCAAGCTGATGCATCTGTCCAATTTGTTGTGTTCTTAGATAAGCACCTATTGCAGTCATCAATTTGGTGAACACACGTGGAGCTGTTGAAGTGTATGAAGTTTCATTGCACTAGCATGTATCATACTTGACTAATAGTCCAGAAACCAACTGTTGACGCCCGCCCGCCCGCCCGCCCGCCCATACACCCGCCAGCCCGTCTCAGATCAAATTAAGAGCCGAGTTGTAAAACTCGGCTAATCATTAAGCGATAATGCTGTGCATGATGTTCTAGAACTCTCGGCTAAGAGTCTGTTAGAAACATAGGATTTATAGTCAGATTTATCCTTATCTGTCTTTTCAACCTCAATATTAAGTTCAATTTTTTCATAAAGTTTTGCAACCCAGCAAAGTTATGTGAATTCTGAATGATATCCTCCATCGAATCATTTGTGTGTCTTGAACTTTGTACAGACTGCATTTCAGTTAATGTTATGATCATCCCCGTCCTCATCATCATCTGATGACACACGAGAAACCTGATCTGTAGATAGTCTAAATCTATCAAACCTCCTCTTACGCTCACACTGTTTGAAAGATTTTGATTGTTGTATGAATCGTGAATTTGTTTTGATACAAATTCACTTAGTTCATTCTCAAGAAACTTGTTCATAATTTCATCCATGATGTACGGAGGGAATGATGCCATGTGTGGCACTAGAAAGTGCATATTTCCTTGGAATGATGGATTTTGCATCCCCAGAGACGGAGCTATATTTTCCATAACGGGCGTATTCCCCACACAGGGAACTTGCGCTGGGGGAATGTCATTCCCTAAGGAAGCCTCTGTTGACTGTCCCATAGCTCACCCAAACTCAATAAAAAGGTACAAATAAGGTCGCCGGGGTTAAAGACGATATTAGTTCAGAAATAAAGAAGAAATTTTCAATTATACCTGAGCATTTCAATATGATCTACAAAAGAAAAATGCAAATCTCATGAAGAAACTTTGTTTTCGTAGAAGTCAACGATCAGAAATTTGTAAATGGAAACATACGTTACTGTCGCCATCACAAAAGATTACCTTTCAGACCAAAACTAGACATGAAATATACTTACCTGTACATGGAAATTGATACAAACAATTTCAATTATGATCAAAATAAGAAAATCAATCGATTATCAAGTATGCATACATTGTATTTAAACTATATCATGGTATCATTTGCCGTCGCCAAGGATTGCAACTTTGTTGAAATTTCCACTTATGACAAATTATTTTCATGCCCACTTCATTATTTTGCTCTGATAACACAAAAATCTTCTCGTCTTACCTTACATAATACAACATAGATACAGACATCCTCAAAGTCACCGGTCTGTCGGCTATAGCCGGTAAAATTCGAATTTGTCCGGTGAAAAAAATCCACGTATCGGACAAATTGTCCGGAAAAAAATAAGACAAAAGAAAACATATGTTTCTTGGAACTTCAACCTCGATCAACTGTTAAAAATCGTTCCAACTCTGTTTTTTTAATCTCCATTTCCCCCATACTGCCTTAACAGAATTGAAATTCCTTAGAAAAATCTTAAAGTCCTGCATATCCCAGTTTCGTCTTTGGACGCGTCCCGACTCCCGTGACTTTTCAACTTCCTTATAGACGAGCCGTGATCAATAATTTACATACATGACGCCTCTTTCCATAAATTACTACGGTGAGTAGTTCTCACCTGACCACCAGGTGGATTTATTCCGTTTCACATGAGTGACCGCATGTTGGAAGTTCTGAAGGATTAAGTTACTATCTTGTCACATTACCTGTATAGTGTATATGTATCAAAACTTGATCGTCGATATTTAACTTATTGAAGATTAGAACAGACGAGCAGACAAACTTTTTTTCAGTTGAGTAAAGACAGACTATTTTAGAAAGTACAATGGGGAGGGACTGGAATTAGCTAAAAAAACTTCTTGTCCTGATTTACCTAATTTCAATTCAAAATCACAGGCTGGAACCCCCCCCCCCCTGAAAAAAAAAAATATGCACTGCAGTGATCAAGAAACTTTTCACATGTTCAGATAACTGCTTTTCTTTTAAGGCAGATGGGGGGGGGGGGAAAGTACATATACACATACATAGCTCAAAGAGAAGTTCTTCCTCATTTATATGTGATATTTCCGAAATAAGAATTGTCTGGTAAAATAAAAATTTGACTGGTGATTTTTTTCATTTCACCAGACAAATTGTCTGGTAAACATTTTAAACTTTGACGATGTCTGTAGATACCAAACACACCTGCTTATTGTGGCATTCGGTGAATAAGATCTCATCCTCGGCAATGATTTGAGCGTATGGATAAGCATGAAACATTTGTTACCTATGCTAGAACGGTTAACAAAAGTCGATTGGCAAATGTGATACACATGGATTGTTTTTAAGACGTTTCGTCCATGATTTTGAGCCTGCTGGTGAGTGATGTTTTTATCCTTAGCTGTATCGTTATATCAGTTGATGTAAATATTAAGATACATTATACATCAATAAAGTATGTATGCTCCTTCTTAGAAAAGGAAGATTCCACTTGATTTACACATTCAATTGTCACATACTTGGGCAGAAACCTACGTTACCAAAAGTAACGTATGTTTCAGAATTTGGCGTTGATTATTTACTTTATTTATTTTTATTTGAAAGATATTTTGAGAATAAATTCACTTAAAACTGCATTTCATTCATTTGTTCTAGAACTGAGAAACGATATATGATAGACAAGTTCATATATTGTATACTTACACATGATGAAATTGAAGGGTGTTTGATAATTAAACACATGAATGCAAATTTAACGAAATATTACTTATATACACCATTATAAATGGATTTAATAAAGTCACTTGGGTAGTTGGTACACAAAGCAATCATATTTGACAAAGGTTCGGATTGCATTTTTTTTTCTTTGAATAGAACAATACAAAAATGTACATATCACTTTGGGTAACGTAGGTTTCATTTTTTGTTTCCAGTTTAATGATGGCATTGACACGCGCAGAAATTCAAAGGAATTACAGGGAACGTAAGCAGGCGAAGGAGGGGGACAAATTTCTTGCAAAAGAAAGAAAGAGATAACGTGACAATTACATTCCGGTTGCACTTCTGTCAAATTCGGCCAGGAAAAAAAGAAACAAGAAAATAAATGTAAGACTTAAGAGGCATAGAAAGAAGAGAAAAGAAATGAGGCAAGAGAATCAAGATGAAAATGTCAATGACTGCTCAATGTCAAGTGGATTTGAAAGCGTAGGCTCTAGTAGTGATCCCTCTCGATTAATTGTTAGATTGCCTGCAGTTTCCGCACAGAGAAACGGTCCCAGAAAACGTTTAAGTAAAGCTTTATCGAAAGCTCACAGACAATTAAAAAGTTTGAAAACAGACAATGCCAATCTTAAACGGAAGGTGAAAACAATTCAGAGAAGATTTCAGAGAATGAAGTCTAAGGAAGCCCCATTAACTCCAAGAAGAAAAACCGAAAAGATGATGCGGGATGCAGGGATACAAAGAAACAGGAGTGTTCGAAAACATCTGCTGATGAGCAATGTCCTTATTGATGAAATGAAGAAAAAAATGAAAGAGAAGAAAGCTGGGAATAAAAGAACTGTGTATGGACAAGTAGTTGGAAACCTCATAAAGAAATATAGATGCGTTTCAAAGATCAGTAAGGAAACAGGAGTGCACAGAAATCTTATTTCGCGGACAATCAAAGAGGGTGTGAATTTATCAAAGCAAAGACGTTCTAGAGCCCTTGCCAAGCACAGAGAAACTGTAGTAAGGTTCTTAGAAAGAAAAGATAATTGCAGGTTGCAGCCGGGAAAGAATGATTCTGTGAAGTGTGGAGAAGAACGGATACAAACAAGGGTACTTACAGATTACCTAGACAACCTTTATCTTAAATATCGTTCAGAGCATCCAGAGATAGCAATTTCTCTCTCTACGTTTCGGAGGGCCAGACCAAAGTACATTCTCCCTACCACTTTTCTGAGCAGAAACACATGTCTCTGTACAAAACATCAGAACTTTCGTCTTCAAACTAAAAATGATGAAGAAAGAAGGCATCAAAGTGTCTGTAAACCCGGAGGAATATGTTCGACAGAAGACCTCAATTGATGTTAACCAACTCCCAGCAAAAGTCACGTTCTCAATATGGAAAAGAGTGCAATTGCCGGATGGAAAGAAAAAGATGAAAATTGTGCAAGAGTGCATTAAGAATTTGGCATGCGTTGGGAAAAAGATGAGGCAGACTTTAAAGAGCATGTGCATAAAATAAAGAGGCAATATGCCGAGCTTCGCCAGCTTAAGGAAAACCTACCTAAGAACGACATTATCCTCCACATGGACTTTCCAGAAAATTACTCTTGCAAGACAGCGGACGAAATACAGAGCGCTTACTGGAATCAGAGCCAGGTAACGCTTCATTCGATTGTTTTGTATTTCAATGACACCACCACGAATACCTTGTCACATCGTAGCTACGTAGCAGTGTCAGACTGCTTGACACACTCTTCGTCAGCTGTGCTAGCAATTCTTGATACCTTCTACAGCATGAATATTAAGGAGTGTGAAACCATTGACCAGGTGCATTACTGGACACTCGCCTACAAGCCAATACCGTAATAGGTATATATTTGAAACATTATTAACTCATAAGGGCACCTATGGTTCAAGGGCAACATGGAATTATTTTGAAGCCGGTCACGGCAAAGGGCCGTGTGATGGAGTTGGGGGGACTGTAAAACGAATGGCTGACGAAGCTGTCAATTCATCAAGGGCCTCTTTTCAGGACGCAGAAGAATTCATGGCTTGGACAAAACAGTCTAGCTTAAAGGCAGTTCATTTTTTCTATGTGTCGAAGGAGGATTGTGACAGGAAGGCAGAAACTACAAAGAAATGTCGACTTCCGCCTGTGAAAGGTACCATGACCCTTCATGCCTGTAAATCCGACTCAAACCTGCTGATAACCGCACCGACATCTTGCTACTGCGAATTCTGTCTGAAGGATAGGTATTGTGAACACTGGTTAATCTCCACATCATTACCAGCCGTAGATAGCTCTACACTAGACGCTTCTCCCTCTCCTTCACCGACAGTAATTTCTCCTTCTACCTCTGCCACAGACGCTTCTTCCTCTACCGTAGTTTCCGCTGGTGAGTGTGGATCTATATCTGCAGAGAGGGATGGACCCGTCTCTCAAACGGCTGATAAAGACTCCAATGAAGTTCTTGCTGTACAGTACAAGGTGAATTCTTTGTCGTTGCAATGTATGACAAAAATTGGTATGTCGGGAAGGTAATGGACAAAGATGACAAAGAATATGAAATATCTTTCATGGAACGAAAGAAGAATTTTTTTCAATGGCCAAGGTCTGAGGACAAAATTTGGATGGACGAAGCCGACATTGTGTGCACTATCAACCCTTTAACACCGAGTGGGAAGTCAAAGAGGATGTACAAAATGAATCGAAATGACCAAGATAAAGTTGAAAGACTGGTAAAACAGTAAAAGACTCATTGGTATGGCTGCACATTATTCAGTTTAAAGCCTGAAACATACGTTACCATGTTCTTCAATTCAGGTTAATCCAGGATTAATTTATGTCTACTTCGTACTTTTTGATTATGATCAGCAGGTTAATTGGGTGTGTATACTCGTAGTGAATGTAATCTAGTAAATAATGGCATTACGTCAAGTTTTGTGGAATGAAACTTTCCTTACAGAATATGAAACATTCGTGACCATGACTAAATAGGACCATATACATTTATCATGCGAGTTGGAGTTTCAATTCATATGTTTTGTCATTTCTTTCACAGTTGTTGTTGGTTTATCTTGTTTTTCTTGTTTATTATTGCATGTTCCTAGTCCAGAGAGGCCTTTTTACACGTGTTGATGTGATTTATCCCTTTAATATTCGGTATTCTTCATCATTTTAGAATAAAAATAATAATCTCGACTTTAATGTTTGCCTTTTTGTATCATGCCGTCCCATTTAACAGTCCAGGAGAATACTAAAAATAGTAATATTACTTAAAACTGTAATATTACTGTTAACAATAATCCCTGAAATTATTGAAAACAGTAATGTTACCAGCCTATATTACATATTTCTGTAATATAGACAAAGGAAAGTTTTAAAGCCACTGGCACAGTTTATATCATACAATTCTTTCACTCAACAACAAATTTATTAAATATGAAAAAAAATCTACTGAAAAGTGAAAATAATGTCCATTTGGAACCTATTTTTCACTTTTTCTTCTTTCTGAAATCACATTTTCTTCAAGTATATTGAGGAAAAAATTTTCCTGATGTTCTGAATAATTTTTCAGTGTACATTTGAATGAGATACAACTCCTAATCATCCTCATTTCTCCCCGAATCCACTGGTATACATGTATAAGAGCGAACTTACCATCTAAATAGTATTACTACTTACAGTAATATAAAGAGATAAATTTCAAAGAAAGATAACTCCAATTTAATTTATATTATTGTTTATAGTAATATTACTGTTTCCAGTATTCTCTTGGACTGTTTAATACTCAAAACAAGTGATAACTATTATCGTAGGAATGCATTCCAATATTACTGAAATCATATCGTTTTAGTCAATTCTATGAAACATACGATACCAAAAGACATTTCGTTTTGTAGATCATATATGCATTGTTGGATATGATAGTTCGTCAAAGTGTGGTAGTATCATTTGCTTCATCGGCTCTAGATTTTGTTACAGAAACCTTTTTTTCTCTGCTTATTACTAATTGTTTTTAAAAAAAATTGTTAAAACCGTTAATAATTTCTTTTTACATGTATTTTCAAGACGTAGTTATCAGTCTTATGTTCCTCGTGTTGGTAAATAAAATCAGTTCAAGTTATGCCTATATTTGTCTTTATAGATATATATACATTGCCAATGAAACATAATAAATGCCATGAGTCCACATTGTGCATTTTGATTAGGAAGATATGAGACTCTGAATGTATGATGGAGACTCGTAACGAATGTTTCACCTTAAGAAAAGTGCGAAAGAATGGCTCTTGTTGCATTGTCTCTCATTTTCAAGCCAATAAAGTTAACTTGAAAAAAATTTGGATTCAGACTCTCAGTGCCTCGAATTTTCTCAAACTTGTAACTGCGATAAAGATATATGAAGTTGATTTTTTGAAATTAAAATTCGTGAATTGCACTGAATTATTGAATTTGGGTGAGCTGAAGTGGCTGTTGCACTCTTCAGGGCGATGGTGACTTTCCTTTTTTTGATCATTATTTTGATCATGGCCTGTTTGTCCTCTGACAAGTCTTTACATGCATCACATAGAAAACCCGCGTTACACAAGCGATGTCGATAACATTCCGCATGGTCGACTAGAGTGTTCATTTGGTTCAGACATTTTATGCACGTTTTAAAGGTCTAAGGCATGTTTAAAGATATCAGGCGTCAAAAATAATTTATAAAATTATTATTATTAAATAAAATAAGCCGATGAAAACCATATGATTTTCCACTATGTGCCTGAACAAACTGAAGAGGAAGTTAAATGCATTATAGGACATCGTAGCACTAGTAATGGGGGAGATCTCAAAAGTTTTTATGTATTCAGGCAAGATATCGGGCGAGCCCAGGACAAATTGCTATTAGTTAAATAGATGCAGGTAAGTATTGATATTGAAATATATGCACAGCCACTGTAATTGCCTGAGATAAAGCTTTCAGGACATTTGTTATTGATTTCCGTATAAATGACAGTGTGACGTCATAACGCCCGACATAGCGCATGAATTTGAATTGAATATCAACAAGTTTAAAATCCTTTACTATGCAATGTAGAAATTAAGTAGGAATAACATTTTATAAAAAGACGAATTCAATACTAAAATCATCCCCAATAAGTCCTTACCTCTTTCAGCTACTGTGTCTTGACGATTACAGAATACGACATCGGATTCACTTTAAAAATAGAATTGGGAGCTTTCTTTGTTCTATTTTTGGCTTTGACAGCGCATATATATAGAATAAGTGTCTAATTTTGTGTGTTTATGCAGAAATAAATTACAATGGCTGATGCATTTATTTTGATATAATGCGCGTTAGCGCATTTTATCAAATAAATGCATCAGCCATTGTAATTTATTTCTGCATAAACACACAAAATAAGACACTTATTATATAAATAAATCAACTTGACCTTTGACAACAAAATCAATAGAGATTATCCTTTCTTCATGGACAATCTTTGTGCAACATTTCATTCTTTAAAGTCATGAATTACTCAAACTATGGTGCAAAAACACCAGTCTTTCTCAATAAAATCGGTCCACTGTTCCTGACACTCAAAATTACCTTAAGACTGGTGTTTTCCTTTCCATAGCCGGGGTTCTATGATCAGGATATAGATTGTATAGACTTTATTTGTGGAAAAGAAATTGAAGTGGATGGATTTATTGAATGTTTTATCAATGAAAGTGATTACTGCAAAAAAAAAAAAAAAAAAAAAAACTGATGAATTTGGCCATACAAAATTAATGCTTAGTTTGACGGGCACTTTTTGAGAAAAAAAAAAGTGAGGGAGGCAGGTTTTTTTTTTTTTTTTTTTTTTTGCAAATGTGAAAATAACTGATGAATGTAATTTATCTTTGAACCAAATTTCTAATTCAAGTGTTTTGATGCTGAAAATACATTTAAACTTAAATATAGTATGAAGTGGTAATGTTGAGTGCATTGATTAACAAGATAACCCAACATCTTCCTGTAATATAGTAATTGCATTTCCAAATCTGAAGTTTGCTAGATATTCTGTTATTTGGTCACACTTATTATATGTATCATATGACAGACGATGTCCTATGACAGACCAGTATGAAGATGTAGACTAAATACATGTATGTTGTACATCTAATTTATGCTAAAAAGGATCACCAATCTCTCACCGTTGCCCTGTGTAAGGTTAAAACTTCAAATGACGTAAACATTTTGTGAACTACTTCTTTTAGGTGCAACTAAGTGAGTGAAAATCGTAATTGTTGCTCAGTGCTTAGACCGAAAATTTGACCCTTGGCGTTGGCAAAAGAGTAGGGAAAATACAAAGAAACATGTCTATGGATTGGAAAGACCCATTCTGATAGAAAATGGCCCATAAAATCGGCAACTCGCTGCGCCCTGGTGCAATTATTCTATGGCGTAAATTTTTGGTTTTTAAATCTATCTAAAAGTTCTGTTTTCGTATTTACGTTGTAACGTAGATCTACACCAGGAGCAGTAATAGAGATCGCAGCTTTCTGTACATGGCCAGTCAGAACTCTGAAGCACAAAATTCTTCTGGTCACTGACAATTGAAAGGTTCTTTGCTATTTTGATACAATATTGATTTTTCTCCCACATTCTTTTTTATCCTCGTTCTGCGCCTGAGATTTTTAAAATCTCCAACGTCCACTTACGTATCTTATACCTAAAGGTACTTATGTATGTGATCGTCCGTAAAATTATCATGTCATTTTTTAAAAGTGGTCAGTCAACGGGTACAACTTGATGTAATAAAATTTGTACAGAAATGTCTTCCCTAATATCAACAAAGCTGAAAATGAAGCTGCCCATACGTGGACACGAAAAATTCAGGAAAGGTGGCTGAAAGTTTGGTCTTGGCTGTTCTGTTATCCATGCAAAAAATGTGCTGTAAATTATTCATTGGAAATGGTAAAATTGGGAATCTCGCGACAAAGATTTTTAACAAGATTACACAAGGGTACCCTGATCGATTTGTCATCCCTTTTCACTATCGGACTTGAGCAAGTTGTCTGCAAATTTGAATTTCTATCCCGCGGAAATTTTTAAGTTTCTGCGATGTGCTTAGGGTTTAATTGACCAGTTTATTCGTAATGAAATTAGGATCGCATAGTATTTCTGCCCCTCCCCTCGATCCCGTCACCGGTGTTCCCGGCTGATCAATTTGACGTAAACTGTGAGTTCTAGACACAAAACGTTTTCAAATTTCTAAATAATTTAACTAATAAAGAATAATGCTCTTGCATATTATCACAACAGAGTCCAGTATCATTTTACGTTGCGTTACCTCGTCCATGATATGGAATATACATGTGGTCGCAATTACTGTACAAACAACAATTGAATACGGTAGCTCGGGTAAATAATACTATTTTATGTAAACAAGTATTGAGTTACAGCTTTACAATTTATATATTTAGTAAAGTAAAGAATATGTAAAACATTTGTATTAGCACGCAATATTCAATTGACTACTTTAAAATTATGGTAAAACACGTGATAAAAATCGGAAATGCGGCGGGTTTTTAGGCAATGCAGCGGTGCCCCTCAAACGAAACTTTAATTTTTCTTGGCCTTTACAAGGGAAGATTAAATCTTAGAACTAAATTTTTGCGTATTTTTTTTTGGACAGTTTTTGTTTTGGACCTACGTGTTTCTTTGACACATAGGTCTGAATGACCGATGTGAGCTACTGAAAGTTTTTGGGAAAGACTGAAACACTGATTTTCATACCTTACCCTTTTGACCCCAAAATCAATAGGAATCCTCCTTAGATCACAATTTATATATTATGTGTGAAGTTTCATCATTGTATGTAAAGAATGACTTGAGTTACAGTAAAGAAATGCTATTTTCTGTGTTCATGTATTGTTTATCCTTGACCTTTGGACCATTATGTGACATCTGTAGGAAAAGAATTCTCTAGTTGTAATGTAGAATCACTGTTTTTCATACATTTTAAGTTTTGACTTTGACCTGTGACTTTTTGACCTAAAAATAGTTGCCAGAGTCACCTAATGCTTGACTGCATAGCATAATATCTCTCATGACAGCCAATTTATTTAAACTCCCTTTCTCAGGCAACAACATATATCAAGTCACATAAAAAATTTAAAGTTATAAATTAAAATTAGTTTATGGTGAACCAATGACAGAGGATACACTATGACAAAAGGTCACTTACGCTTTGCTCATATGAGCTGAAAAAAGCCCACACTCTTTGAGATGCAGAACACTGCATATATATAGGAAATTCCTAAACGAAACCATGAATCATCAGACATGGAAAGTTATGCTATCAAGTTCTAAATACAAGAGGAACAAGGATAAACACTACAAATGTATTTAAAATAATATATTTGATAAATGAGGAGATGGAGTCAAGACTCTACTTTGCTCAATATTGCCAATTTAAAGCAAAATCATTGAAGCAGAAAAAGTAGGTCAAGGTCAGATTTCAATAGTCTAACCCAAGATGCATCCAATATGCAAGTCTGGTGCATGTATCACTTATAGTTTGCTCAATATTGGCAATTTAAAGCAAAATCACTGAAGCAGAAAAAGTAGGTCAAGGTCAGATTTCAATAGTCAAACCCAAGATGCATCCAATATGCAAGTCTGGTGCATGTAGCACTTATAGTTAGCTCAATATTGCCAATTTAAAGCAAAATCACTGAAGCGGAAAAAGTAGGTCAAGGTCATATTTCAATAGTCTAACCCAAGATGCATCCAATATGCAAGTCTGGTGCATGTAGCACTTATACTTTTCTCAATATTGGCTTTTAAAGGTAAAATCATTCAAGCGGAAAAAGTAGGTCAAGGTCATTTTATGAAAGTTTGATCAAAGATACATCCAATATGCAAGTTTGGTACATGTAGCACTTATACTTTGCTCAATATTGGCTTTTAAAGGTAAAATCATTCAAGCGGAAAAAAGTAGGTCAAGGTCATTTTTTGAAAGTTTGATCAAAGATACATCCAATATGCAAGTTTGGTACATGTAGCACTTATACTTTGCTCAATATTGGCTTTTTAAGGCAAAATCATTCAAGCGGAAAAAAGTAGGTCAAGGTCATTTTTTGAAAGTTTGATCAAAGATACATCAAATATGTAAGTTTGGTACATGTAGCACTTATTCTTTGCTCAATATTGGCTTTTAAAGACTTTATTGCTATCTTAACATTAACCTTATCATCTCAACATTTGCCTTATCATTTGAAATAATTTTAAAAATCCCAACCCCCGGGGGCTATATCCTCATCTGGATATATTAAATGATGTATAATTAAACATTTGCAACAAAAATAAAGACTGTGTTTGTGAAACACGAATGCCCCCGGTGGCATCTTTGTTAGTATAAACACCATTTTCTGTTGAGTACATGAAAGGTCAAAGTCAAGGTGACGAAGTCAAAACTTTTTGCTAACAATGAAATGGTCTTCTCACAAGGAATACACATGTGAAATATGAAAGCCCTATCACTTACTATTCAAAAGTTATGCCCAATGTTAAATTTTTTGAAAAGTAGGTTAAAGGTCAAGGTCAGGAGGACAAAACTGTTGGTATCAAAGGAAAGGTCTTGTCACAAGGAATACACATGTGAAATATATAAGCCCTATCAATTACCATTCAAAAGTTATGCCCAATGTTAAAATTTTTGAAAAGTAGGTCAAAGGTCAAGGTCACGAGGTCAAAAATTTTGGTATCAATGGAAAGGTCTTGTCACAAGGAATACACATGTGAAATATGAAAGCCCTATCACTTACCATTCAAAAGTTATACCCAATGTTAAAATTTTTGAAAAGTAGGTCAAAGGTCAAGGTCAAGGTCACGAGGTCAAAAATTTTGGTATCAATGGAAAGGTCTTGTCACAAGGAATATACATGTGAAATATGAAAGCCCTATCACTTACCATTCAAAAGTTATACCCAATGTTAAAGTTTTTGTAAAGTAGGTCAAAGGTCAAGGTCACGAGGACAAAACTTTTGGTATCAATGGAAAGGTCTTGTCACAAGGAATACACATGTGAAATATGAAAGCCCTATCACTCACCATTCAAAAGTTATGCCCAATGTTAAAGTTTTTGAAAAGTAGGTCAAAGGTCAAGGTCAAGGTCACGAGGTCAAAAATTTTGGTATCAATGGAAAGGTCTTGTCACAAGGAAAACACATGTGAAATATGAAAGCCCTATCACTTACCATTCAAAAGTTATGCGCAATGTCAAAGTTTTTAGTTCGGACAAACAGACAAACGGACAAACAGACAGACAGACAAACAGACGGACAGGCCAAAAACTATATGCCCCGAATCTTTGATTCCGGGGGCATAAAAAACCAACAGAATATGAATATAGGAAAGGTAAATGTGTAATCTTAACATTTACCTTATCATCTAGTTCGGACGACGCGGACGCCGGGGGTATTGCAATAGCTCTTTTGCACTAAAGTGCAGTCGAGCTAAAAATCAGTAGGGATCCTCCTTAGATCATATTCTACAGTAGGCCATATATGACAAGGACATATAAGAATGGTAAGAGTTAGAGTCACAAAACTGACAAAACTTACCTTGAGCATAAAGAGTAAGAACAGCTTGAATTGCTATATAAACACTGTCAAATTGATACTTCTCAAACATTGTCTGAAATGTGAAATGACATTCAGTTGTGTAAAATGCACAAATTTTGCTATAAAATAAGAAGAAATTCCTGACCTTTTGAACTCGTTTTCCATTGATCAGAACAAATATTCTTTAAAATCTATTAAAATAAATAATATAATCTCAAAAATTCTTTGAAAATTTTGAAACAGTATTTCAAACAAATCAAACAAATTTTTCTTCAGACATGTCAGATAGAATTCTATTTTTCAGATTTTAAGTGAGTATTTTGAAATCCAGTGTTTCCATCACTTTTTTTCAAAAGTACCCTATACCCTTTGAATTGGGAAAAACAGCGACAAAACATTGAAATTGGGAATTTTTCTTAAGTATTGATTTTACAGACAAAGCTATCAACATGTATGAAGTTAACTTTGTTTGTGGCTTTCTAATTTTCTGGTGGGGTGATCCCGAAGTTGAGTGCCTTTTGAAATGGCCTATCAGTGTTGGTATCAATGTTTTACTGCAAAGAACTCACACGTTTTACAAAAGTACCCATTTTTTTGCAGATGAGTAGTACAACCAATCATATCTTTTTTCATAATGTACATGTACATGGGAAGTAATTTTCGTGCGTCCAGTATCATTGTGCAAGTAGAATCAGATAAGTCAGAGTCAGAGTCTGGTGACTGTGGTATTTTACTACTGTTTGAAATTGTATCAGTCTTGCCATCGGTGACTTCGTGGATACAAGATGGAGTTTTGTCATGACTTCCATGAACTGTGACCTCAGTCTCCGAGACAGAGCAAGCTTAGTAACGTCGATGTTAACGTTCACATCAACTTCTTTTTCATTCCCCTGTATGGCGGCATCTGTCTGATGATCTGATACAGGAGTACGGTTTGATGGCGTTTGCTTTTTAAAAGCATCGTTAATTTTAGTTAGACCCTTTGCGTCTTTCGGTCGGAGCCTTTTTGTGTAATATTTCGCATTGTGCGACATCGTTGTTTACTTTCATTTCAGCATCACGATCACTTGAACACTTGAAACAAGTTTACTTCAACTCGGATGATTTAAGCGTTTGAGAGACTTGGGCACGGAATGAAAAATTTGAAACATTTTCAGTTGGATTTTTGCGGACAATTCGACAGTTGACTAACTGGGAATTTCGGTCATTTTTTTGGGGAAAATTTCGCCAAATTTGACGTGGGGAAATTGCCGATTATATGTATAAAAATACTTCAAATGGAAACACTGAAATCCGACATGTTCCTTCTACATCTATAAAAGCTTCTGTGGGGAATGAACAGGTTACACTGCAGAGAAAGTTTCTATTAGAGGAGAATATTTATCTCCAATTAGAGAAGGGATACTTTAGGACTGTATAGTTGTGATAAGTTAATCTTGACATATCTCACCTCAATCATTCTTTCCCTGTTCTTTGTGGGATTCATAGGAGGTTCTGTCAGCAGAATTTTAGATTCCTTGGTGTTTAGATTTAATTTTTCTGGTCCAAATGTGTAGTCATATAACAGCAGCATGTCATCCCAGTTACGAACGATTCCATTTTCCATGGGGTAGTTAACCTCTAACATTGATCGCAGTTGGCTGGCTTCATCTCCCAGCATTACATCCTGAAAAATTTGTGATCTTGTTAATTCATTACTTCATTGGCTTATATGTTATAGGATTACAGCCAGGCTAATCCCTTTATATTGAAATAAAATTAAAAACCAGAAGTCTCTGACGAGACTGTAGCTCTCCTGGTTGTTTTCTTTTCTAAAATGTCAATTTCCTTTTTTTTTCTTTTAAATAAGGGAGCAGGCGCTCTAACAAATTGTAAGTAGCACGACAAAACAACATATCCATTAGACTGCAACTAGAATATCACTCATGTAATTCATAATATCCGAGATAAAGTATTTCAAAAAGGAATGTCACACCCAATTTCCAAGATCCTCAGGGACCAGGGGCTGCTAGCTCAAATGAACTATCAATAACACAACAGGACTTCAAATCCATAATATTGCATAAAGAATTAAGTCTCCATCATTAATAGCTTTAAAAGAGTAGAGAGCACAATTATATAGGACAAAATGACCACACCCATTTCTAAGACCCAAGGGGTCAGGGGCTAAAACAAAATATCAGGTGCATAATTAGACCACAGACCCATCATATTGCAAAAAGAATCAAGTCTCCATCATTTATAGTGTCAGAGGAGTTGCGAGCACAAGATTACATAGAGTTATTATATAGGAGAAAATGACCACACCCATTTTCTATGACCCTGGGGTCAGGAGCTCAAACAAATCAAAGGACTGAAGGTCCTGAGAGATACTTCTACTCAAAATTTATTGTCAGCAGATATTACAATGTTGAATAATTCTGTTGAAATCAATGATGATGCAGGATGCATAATATGTAAAGGTAGCAATATTTCTCCATGTGCTCTATAAACAACACAAACTATATTTATCTATACTACAAGAACACATTTTTTTTTCACGACAGCTTCTTAGTGTTGAAATTAGAAAGACAACTCTATAACTTTTATACAATTTTTGAATTATATTTTCTAACCTTGTCATAAACAATAAGCACTGAAAAGTAATGTATTACTACGCCACCAACGTGCAGTGGAAACAAGAATTATAGTTGATTTTATGTGATGCATTTATCATGTTTATTTTATATGAAATTGAAACTGTTTTCAAGAAGGAGAATATTATTGTTCTTGCATTTTGTTATGGGGTAGACAGCAAATTCCTAAACTACATGTAGACACAGCACTATATTTTGAAGAAGGTGCAAAGCGGCGATATCTCAATTTACATACTGTGAAGCAGATACCATAACAACAAGAGACTTCCTGAAAGGAAGTATCTTAAAAATTAGGTGCACAACTAGACCACAGACCCATCATATTGCAAAAAAGAATCAAGTCTCCATCATTTATAGTGTCAGAGGAGTTGCGAGCTCAAGATTACATAGAGTTACATAGGAGAAAATGACCACACCCATTTCTAAGATCCTGGGGGTCAGGGGCTCAAACAAAATATCAGGTGTACAACTAGACCACAGACCCAATATATTGCAAAAAGAATAAAGTCTCCATCATTTATAGTGTCAGAGGAGTTGTTAGCACAAGATTACAAAGAGTTATATAGGAGAAAATGACCACACCCATTTCTAAGACCCTGGGGGTCAGGGGCTCAAACAAAATATCAGGTGCACAACTAGACAACAGACCCATCATATTGCAAAACGAATTAAGTCTCCATCATTTATAGTGTCAGAGGAGTTGCGAGCACAAGATTACATAGAGTTATATAGGAGAAAATGACCACACCTGTTTTCTAAGACCCTGAGGGTCAGGGGCTCAAACAAAATATCAGGTGCACAACTAGACCACAGACCCATCATATTGCAAAAAGAATTAAGTCTCAATAGTTTATAGTGTCAGGGGAGTTGCGAGCACAAGATTACATAGAGTTATATAGGAGAAAATGACCACACCCATTTCTATGACCCTGGGGGTCAGGGGCTCAAACAAAATATCAGGTGCACAACTAGACCACAGACCCATCATATTGCAAAAAGAATTAAGTCTCAATAGTTTATAGTGTCAGGGGAGTTGCGAGCACAAGATTACATAGAGTTATATAGGAGAAAATGACCACACCCATTTTCTAAGACCCTTGGGGTCAGGGGCTCAAACAAAATACCAGGTACACAACTAGACAACAGACCCATCATATTGCAAAACGAATTAAGTCTCCATCATTTATAGTGTCAGAGGAGTTGCGAGCACAAGATTACATAGAGTTATATAGGAGAAAAAGACCACACCTATTTTTTGAGACCCTGGGGGTCAGGGACTCAAACAAAATATCAGGTGCACAACTAGACCACAGACCCATCATATTGCAAAAAGAATTAAGTCTCAATAGTTTATAGTGTCAGGGGAGTTGCGAGCACAAGATTACATAGAGTTATATAGGAGAAAATGACCACACCCATTTTCTAAGACCCTTGGGGTCAGGGGCTCAAACAAAATACCAGGTACACAACTAGACCACAGACCCATCATATTGCAAAAAGAATTAATTAAGTCTCCATCATTTATAGTGTCAGAGGAGTTGCGAGCACAAGATTACATAGAGTTATATAGGAGAAAAAGACCACACCTATTTTTTGAGACCCTGGGGGTCAGGGGCTAAAACAAAATATCATGTGCACAACTAGACAAAAGACCCATCATATTGCAAAATGAATTAAGTCTCCATCATTTATAGTGTCAGAGGAGTTGCGAGCACAAGATTGTATAGAGTTATATAGGAGAAAATGACCACACCTGTTTTCTAAGACCCTGGGGGTCAGGGGCTCAAACAAAATATCATGTGCACAACTAGACCACAGACCCATCATACTGCAAAAAGAATAAAGTCTCCATCATTTATAGCGTCAGAGGAGTTGCGAGCACAAGATTACATAGAGTTATATAGGAGAAAATGACCACACCCATTTCTAAAACCCTGGGGGTTAGGGGCTCAAACAAAATATCAAGTGCACAACTAGACCACAGACCCATCATATTGCAAAAAGAATAAAGTCTCAATAGTTTATAGTGTCAGGGGAGTTGCGAGCACAAGATTACATAGAGTTATATTGGAGAAAATGACCACACCCATTTCTATGACCCTGGGGGTCAGGGGCTCAAACGAAATATCAGGTGCACAACTAGACCACAGACCCATCATATTGCAAAAATAATTAAGTCTCCATCATTTATAGTATCAGAGGAGTTGTGAGCACAAGATTACATAGAGTTATATAGGAGAAAATGACCACACCCATTTTCTAAGACCCTGGGGGTCAGGGGCTCAAACAAAATATCATGTGCACAACTAGACCACAGACCCAATATATTGCAAAAAGAATAAAGTCTCCATCATTTATAGTGTCAGAGGAGTTGCGAGCACAAGATTACTAATGCCCTGTTTACACGAATGGTTTAATGCGCATTAAATCGAATTTAACGCGCATTAGATTTTTGTTGCGTTCACACGACAAATTTAATTTGCATTACTTTAATTCGTATTACTTTAATTCGCATTAGATTTTGTCGTGTGAACGCAAAGCGAATCTAATTGGCATTAAATCTAGCGCATGCGTATTTGACGTACTTAAATTCTATAGTAAGTATACACCACAACTTGGCACTTTTCACTATCTTTTCATCTCAAATCACAGAGTAGACCAAATACTAAATCGATTTCATTCACTATAAGCACTGCACTACGTCTCTTGACTTACGCTCAGTAATGTTACAAACATTATGACGTCTTTTTTTCTCTTAATGACGTCATTCTATGTTAAGCTTATGCCTGGCTGGAAGAATTTACGAAGAGAAAAAAAAAAAATGAGAAATCCAATAATTTGTCATAAATTCTCACCTTTCTGATTTGAAAATATACGGTTATCAGTGCAAATGTACCAAAATTTAATGCGCATAAGAATTTGTCGTGTGAACGCAATGCGAAACTAATTCGAATTAAAACTATGCGCATCAAATCTAATGCGAATTAGATTTGATGCGCATTCGTGTGAACAGGGCAATAGATAGTTTTCATAACCACGCCCATTTTCTATGACCCTGGGGGTCAAGGGCTGAAACCAAATGTCAGGTGCACAACTAGACCACATACCAAGTAGAATGCAAAAAGAATTAACTTTCTATCACCTATGGTTTCAGAGGAGATGCAAGCACGAGAATTGTTTACGAACGGACGGACGCCGGACGAAGGGTGATGACATAAGCTCGACTGGTCAGAGACCAGTAGAGCTAACAAGACGTCTATGTTGGTATATTTTCCTATTTGGTACTAAATCTTATTAATAAAGTGACCCGATGCCTTTAATTTTTTTGCTTTTTTTTTGTAAAATTCATGATAGGTATAAGCCAGCTGCATTTGGTGATTTGTCACCACATATACTTTGTTAAAGTTTGAGCAGACTCATCGTCTACTCTGAATAAAACAAGAAACCCAAGGGGGACACATTGCTCACCTGAGTTGCAAACAAAAGAATGATAGTGGACAATTTGGTGGAGGCCCCTGTCGAAAATGCGTCAGCCAATCAGAGCCCTTGAGTACCTGGGTCACTCTACAGATAATGTCCAAAATCACTATATTTTTTTGGTAAAAATCAATCGCAAAATTGTGCAATTTTTTGTTGTCAGCTAATTAACATTCATTCAAGGAAACAAGTTTATGAAGTAGGCGCGCTAATATATATCACAATTATGATGGTTTTCTTTCAACGATAAGGTATTGACAAAAGCTGATTTTGTCATTACGGAAGTGTAATCCAGGACAATATTACGTACAAATTCAATTGAATTTTAAAGCTGTTATGCAAGCATTGTGTTTTACAATCTGGAATAAGCCAAAATTATGAGCAAATTAATTATTTCAACCAGAAAAAAAGTTAAAATCTATTCTGTTTCGGTAGCAACATGCCTTATGATCATGACAAATGTGTCGGTAATGACGTGTTTTTCTGCATTTTCGTTTCGGTAATGACCGTTTCTGTAATGACAACAGCCTACTTATCTTGCAGTATAGAGGGTGCTGTAAATTTTAATTTCTTAAGTACATTAGCATCTTCTATGAAACCTTCCTTGTTGACTCTTCTTGATATTTGAGTTGAATTAAAGTAAAATTGAGCATACGGTAATGACACATTTAAAAAGATACAATTCAAATAATTAGCGTTCTCTTGGACATTTCTGATTGTCCGTTCCATTTGTAGCACCCTATATCACCAAGGCAAATATGGCAGCAAATAAAACTTTATGAAAAGATAAAATAAGGGTGTGAGTTACCTTTCCTTCAATCAATTATTGACATTTTTTAAATATGTTTCGGTAATGACATGAAAACGATGGACTTACATTTTGGATATTTGAGTATGTCTAAAGAAGCTGTTAAGATAAGGGCCGGATTTAGCCCTAAAATCACTCGATTATTTCTCGTGCGCTGTCCTTCAAATTTAGATAAAAGTTGGTCAGGATAAAAATATGGAGTATTATGAGATTCATCACTGTTCATGGTAGATGTTTTTTTAAAAAAAAATTGGTGAAAGATGTTATGATTACGGGTTGAAGAGGTAGGGTAACAGATGACGGAAAACGTTGAAAATCGTTGGAAAATACACAAAAAATGCATTATTTTACACATTTTTATGTTTACTATGCTTCTGTTACCTTATCATGTCAAAATCGGATAAGCGAAATTAACTTTGAGGTTATTATATCAATATAATCGGCAAACTCTACAATCCGGAATCTGAAAAATGGTTTTCTTTCGTTCTTCTCAGCCACTAATGTAGCTTTCTGGCGCAAAATACACACGTTGTAGAAATAGAGACAACTCTTCGTTTATTTCCTTCCAAACGGTTGAATATTTGATCTGAACACACTCTGAATAGATTACTCCATGATATATAAAGCCTACGCTCATGCAGCAAGTTACGCCCGTTGGGATTTTTTCACAACACCAAAATATCTAAGTCCCATAACTCCATAAGGACAATTCGGATTAACCTGAAAATCGAAAGGCGGCTTCCTCTACAAAGTCTGATACAATGTACAGATATCATGAAAATCTGTTGAAGCATATTCAAGTTATTGCATACCATGCACCTATATTTTGCCCTTAGCTTAACATGTATGTGCATATAACCCCCCCCCCCCTATCATGCCCATTACACATAACTTCTGGATTATGTGACAAAAAAATTTAAGAACCTGTTCTATATGTGGAAGAACATCTATTTTACCTTATGTATACAAAATTTCAAAACATTTTAACCAGAAATAGATTTTTAAATTATTTTTAACTACTAGTATTTTATTATATTTTCACTGTATTTTAAAATATCTAAGTCCCATAATTCTGTAACGACAAATCGGATGAACCTGAAAAGCGAAAGGCTGCTTCCTCTCCATAGTCCAATCATAATGTATGAATATCGAGAAAATTCGGTGACGCATATTCAAGTTATTGCGTTCCATGTGCCTATATTTTGCCCTTAGCTTAACATGTATGTGCATATAACCCCCCCTCTCATTACACATACTATCTTGGTTAGGCGACCAAAAAATTAAAAACCCGTTACATATGTCAAAGAACATCCTTTCTACCTTAAGTATACAAAATTTCAAAACATTTCGACCAGAAATAGATTTTAAAATAATTTTTAACAATTGTAGTATATTTTCTCTGCATTTTAAAATATCTAAGTCTCATAACTCTGTAACGACATATCGGATGAACCTGAAAATCGAAAGTCCGCTTCCTCTCCACAGTCCAATCATAATGTATGAATATCGTGAAAATCCTTTGAGGCATATTCCAGTTATTGCGTTCCATGCACCTTTATTTTGCCCTTAGCTTAACATGTATGTGCATATACCCCCCCCTCCTATTACACATAATATCTCGATTATGCGATAGCGTTGGGCAATCGGAAACGAAATCATAATCGATAATCGGATATAATCCAAAGGGCATAATCGATTATTAATCAATTATAATTTGAAATATTTCTTTTTTTAATATTGCATCCGTAATTAATTGAAATTGGCACCAAACTAAACATGAGTGTTCTACTTTGTGTATATCATCTTAAAGAGTTGATTTTACACCTTCACATGGCCTCTATAAGGTTAAGAGCATCACTGATGGGACAAATAAATGTTTATATGTCATGATATCCCCCCCCCCAAAAAAAAAAGCATCACTGATGAAATTTCAATTTTAATGTACTTTATATTTAATTTTATTAGATATGAATGCAATTGTTAAAGTAAATTTGATTGATATAATGTTAAAAATTATTCAGTGCAGTAGTTGTAAGTACGTAGTTCACGTAAAATGCTTGGGTTAGATAAATAAGACGACAAGGGTTCGGGACAGAGAAAATTAGGAAATTTGGTGTTGGAACTGCAATATCAGCTCAATTATCTAAGTAAAGCAGGGAGGTTTATTCGTTTTTAAAGGTTTTGTTGTTATTTTTGTCATCGGAAGGGTCACCGGCTGCTGCATTTGCATCTGTCAATCACCTACATCTTGCACATTTTCTAAAACCAAGATACTGAAACGGACAGAAAAATCCGGAAATTTCCGAAATCGGTGACAATCGAGTTTGATTTTCAACATCGATTAGCAACATCGCTGGCCATTCAACGACCGACAATCGATTGTCAGCAATAATCGTTCCATCACTATTATCAGGGATTTTTCAAGTCCGTTTTTGGGTCCGATTATCGGACCCATTCCCAACGCCAAAATGGCCTGTATTTTCCCAATTTTTGGTTGAAATTTCCCAATTTGAATCTCATAATTTTTTTTCTAAAGTGTTCTTCAATAAAGAGCAAAATAATGACGACTGAAACACCTAGCAGAAATACGACATTAACGATCGAATCGTGTAAACTGTTCAGAAATCTTATATCCGGTATAGGTTTACATTTTAATCATCAAATCTTATCTCCAGTATTGGGGACCCATGACCATGTCGTCTCACAACAGCAAACGTGAAACCAAAAAATGACAAAAGGGAGTACATCTTCTTTGTAGAGGATAGATACGTTCTTTAAAATAAAATTTTGGATAGTGACTATAAAAGAAACAACAGAAAGTAGTTCGTGTGCAGTAAACAGAATGGAGCGACTCGGACAGTGGGAATGTCCCCCGTCAAACTCTGACTTTAATCTGATGATTATTAAAGTAGCCCCTCTGACTCTGAACAGATGCCTGTTCCAGATCCTAGAAATACTTTGAAGTACAATCTTGAGTATATATTAATATAGATGGCTTTACTAGTACTGGTACTTTGTTTCTTTTATTGAAGACACTTTGAATAAGAAGGAGTTATATCTCTTTGTAATCAGTCAGGGGTATAACTCATTTCAGTGATAAAATTTTATAACCGAAATCAGTTACTTTTCTTTCTATGAAAATCAGTAATGTTAAAGTAGGTCATGAAAAATAACTGATTTCTGCATATAAAAATTCCTATGGGAATTGCTTCATATTTATTCATTGGGTAAAGGATTATTTTACAAAATCTAAGGTATTGATGTATTAAGATGATACTGAACACTTGATTATCAGCAGGAAAAATCTGGATTAGAAGATTTAAGCAATACCAAAAAAATATAACCAAAAATGGTTATTTAAAAGTAACTTCTTTCAGTTATATTTATTTTTGACCCAGATTTTGCACAAAGATGATTTTATCCAGCTGTGACCTTAATTTATTTTTAAAGAGGCACCAATGTTGTATCTGATGAAGTCAAACTTTTCTGTACGCATTGGATGATATAATCGTATTTGACCTTGGAAAGTTTTGTAACCTGAACCAGTTATATTCTGGGTGATTCTATAAATATCTTGCAAGAAAAATAACTGATTTCAGTGACGAAAAATATAACTGAAATGAGTTATACCCCTGACTGGTAATGATTTATTCCATTAAGAATCAAATTAAACTGTTGGAAATTCCCAATTTCATTAAAACGCCGCGATTTTTCCCAATTTTACCGGACCCTGGACCCAAAGTAAAATACCCTGAAAAATCCCTGATTATGAGACAAAAAAAAAAAAAGAAACCTGTTACATATGTCAAAGAAAATCCTTTCTACTTGAAGTATACAAAACATTTCGACCAGAAAAAGATTTTTAAATAATTTCTAACTATTTTAGTTTATTTTCACTGTATTTTAAAAATCTAAGTCCCATAACTCTGTCATGACAAATTGGATGAACCTGAAAATCTAAAGGCGGCTTCCTCTCCACAGTCCAATCATAATGTATGAATTTCATGAAAATCTGTTGTCGCATATTCAAGTTACTGCGTTCCATAGGCGGACGGACAGATGGCATAGCTGTCAACTGACCCGATTTCCGCTGGTCAGTCCCGCTTTTATACCCTTTGACCCGATTATTTTTTATCACCCGCGCGGGTCATGTCTTTCACCCGATTTTTCGTTGCTGACCCGGGAATCACCCGATTCCGATTTGGTTCCGTCTATTACTTGGGACTTTAAATTTCCAGCTGTGACTTTTCAATTAAGGTCTCACTGGGGTAAATCGCCTTCGCGGAAGCCTGTAATAGGGGAATATAGTTCCTAAGGGATAGAACGCTGGAGCTTTTGAATACAAATAAAGTATGAAAACAACTATTTTTGTGCGTAAACTTTATATCATGTTTGAGGAAATTTTATATTCTTTCCAATGAACTATACTTGATACGGAATGAGGCACTATATTTCGTGGAAGGATGCGATATGTATAGGGGCCGTAGTATGAGAGCACTGGGTGAAACTGAGAGGTGCTTTTAAAATTGTCCTCAATTTTCAAGGCCAAATTGCTCGAAAGATGCAGCATGACTTTTTTTGCAGACTTATATGAGAAAAAAGTTTGAAATCTTGACTATGCATGTGTGAAAGCGTTTTTTATTCTTTTTCCTCTGAGCTGAGATATCGGCGATCAAAGTTGACAAGTTACTATAGAAACATATAGGGATTTATTTACCCCAGTGAGACCTTAAAACACCTGCATTTACAGGTAAATTGGGTTGTTTGTTTAGTGATATGGGAAGTAATTAGCCACTTTCATGTTGTTTTAACGACCTGGGCTTGGATTATTAACTGGGAATGTCCATGGAACGACGATCATAAACACGGAGATTCATGCAGACGAAACGAAAAGGGACACATGTTTTTATAGTGTTTAAAAAAGTTGAAGCAGTGAAATGAAGAGTTTATTTCACACAAATCTTCATCATGGTATAGCAATGACTAAATAAAAACATATCTAGCATAGCAAATTCAAGTATGAGCCTTCAGGCATTGATTAATAAGTCCTAAAATTTTACACATGTGCTACATTATCATGATTATGCAGTATTACAATTTAAATAAATGCTTTACATGTCTTACAATTAAATGAGCTTTATTGACCTGTATTTTTCTGGGGGGGGGTGTGTAAATTTTATTCATAATGACACAAGCAAACGGTAGCAATTTTGTTTCGCGCGCTATGACCCTCTTTTTCATTTCCCAAAGAGGGTCATTGACCCTCTTTTGTCTGAAAAAAGTTGACAGGTATGACAGATGGACGGACGGACGGACGGACAGACAGATGGACTTTGCCATACCATAATACGACCTGTCAAATGACGGGCGTATAAAAATGAAAAAGATGGCAATATAACCTACTTTATCGCTCTATAGGCAAATTTAAAAAATCCATCCCCCCTTTTTTTGTTTTTCGCTTGTGGGACATTGTCCCCCCCCCTCGCTACAGAACCCCACTTGGGCAGAAAATGTGTTTTATTGATATACACCTTTGGTGAAAGTGGCATTGTAAAGTGAGGGAGGAACGATGTTGTATAAACTTTTTGTTTTCCATTGATTTCTGTGTAAAAAACGCTTATTTTGACCCAAATATCGGTCTTATTTTGCATGAATTTTCCCATCTGACAGCAGATTCATATGTGGACCAAGTTACTTGAAATTTCTACAGAAAAAGATTGTCAAATTTTGCATTTTGAAATTTCAACTTTTCAGGGCAGATTTTACGCCTTATCTTAACAGCTCCTTTATCATCTTTATCTTTGTGTTGCTTGCATAAAGTCCACATCATATGTATATTCAACTGTTTCAGTTCAATTATCTGATATTCATCATATACAGTGGTCCCTCTACATGTGACCACTCCTGCCAAAGACCACTCCCCTTATGTGACCATAATTCTTTAGCATTTTGTCAATGTTAAAATACCTCCTATAAGAGACCACCTCCCTTACCGACCAAAGACCGCTTTTTTCTACCCCAAATCTATCAAAATATAAGAAAATTCACTCCCAGGAGCAACAACGCATGTACATGTATGTTTACATAGTTTAATTAATACCTCTTTAATCCTCCAACTTCAATTACTCCAGGTAAATTGACTAATTAGCAGTTACTACCAGGCAAACAAGTAAATAACAGGCACTTAATTAGTGTTTAAGTTTATTGACTCCAAGCTGTAATATTTGTCCTTTCTTCAGTAAGCAGTACTTTAGATTTTATTATTAGTAAGAAATCTAAGTTTTTTAATTATGTAATTAGATGAATGTAATGATTAAATATTTTACATTCATCTTTTAAATTTCTTCATTCTGAATTGGCAGGTAGTCAATCAATAGACTCAACTATCAGTAAATGCAATATAGTAGTAGATATTTATTCTTGTACATAATAAAAAGAATTAAAAGATGTAAACAAATTGTACTGTCAGATAGACTGCTCAAACTCGAAATCTCCCCAAGAAAGACCACCTCCATTATAAGACCAAAAATCCACTGCATTTGGGGTGGTCTTTTAAAGGAGGGACCACTGTATCACAAAAAATTAAATTTAAGAAATTCAAGATTTGACATTAATTGTGTGATTATGTCTTATAGCCCTCACCCAGGACATGTGGTTTTTGCTCATCTTTGCAGGGAGTTTTGTAATAAAAAGAAAAACAAGAAGCCAAAAGGGGCCACATCGCTCACCAGAGTTTCAAACAAAAGAATGATAGTGGACAATTTGGTAGAAGACCTTGAGTACTTGCTTCCAGTAAAGTTTCATTAAATTCTGTGTAGCAGTTTCAGAGGAGATGTTGAAAATGTTTCATCCAATCAGAGCCCTGGGCTGCCATATTCTTTTACCTGTTGGCATGAAAAAACACAAACTTGGTAGAGGACCTTGAGTACTTGCTTCCTGTAAGGTTTCATGAAACTCTGTGCACAGTTGCAAAGGAGAATTCCAAAATGTGTCATCCAATCTGAGCCCTCGGTGGCCATATTTGTTGACCGATCAGCATGAAAAACACAAACTTCATAGAGGACTTTGAGTACTTGCTTCCTGTAATGTTTTATGAAATTCTGTGCAGCGGTTGCAGAGGATATGTCGAAAAAGTGTCAGCCAATCAGAGCCCTCGCATGCCATATTTGATGACCGATCAGCACGATAAACATAACCTTAGTAGAGGACCTTGAGTACTTGCTTCCTGTAAGGTTTCATAAAATTCTGTGCAGCGGTTGCAGAGGAGATGTCAAAAATATGTCAGCCAATCAGAGCCCTCGGCAGCTTTATTTGTGAAACGATCGGCACGAAAAACACAAACTTGGTAGAGGACCTTGAATACTTGCTTCCTGTAAGTTTTCATGAAATTCTGTGCAGCATTTGCAAAGGAGATGTTGAAAATGTGTCTGCAAATCAGAGCCCTTGGCGGCCATATTTGTTAACGGATCGGCAGGAAAAAGACAAACTTGGTAGAGGACCCTGGTCAATTGCTTCCAGTAAAGATTAATAAAAAAATTCTGTGCAGCGGGTGTGTCAACAAAAATATGTCAGTCAATCAGAGCCCTCGGCAGCCATATTTGTGAAACAATCGGCACAAAAAAACACAAACTTGGAAGAGGACCTTGAATATTTGCTTCCTGTAAGGTTTCAAGAAATTCTGTGCAGCGGTTGCAAAGGAGATGTTGACAATGTGTCAGCCAATCAGAGCCCTTGGTGGCCATATTTGTTTATCAACCGGGGGGGGGGGACACAAACTTGGTGGATGACCTTGAGTACTTGCTTCCTGTAAAGTTTTATGAAATTCCGTGCAGCAGTTGCAAAGGAGAAATCAAAAATGTGTCAGCCTATGAGAGCCATCGGCGGCCATATTTGAGAAACGATTGGCAAAAAAACCCACAAACTTCGTAAAGACCTTGAATACTTGCTTCCTGTAATGTTTTATGAAATTCTGTGCAGCGGTTGCAGAGGAGAAGTCAAAAATGTATCAGCCAATCAGAGTCCTCGGTGGCCATATTTGTGAAATTGACACAAAAAATACAAACTTGGTAGAGGACCTTGAATACTTGCTTCCTGTAAGGTTTTAAGAAATTCTGTTCAGCAGTTGCAAAGGAGATGTCAAAAACATGTCAGCCAACCAGAGCCCTCGGCAGCCATACTTGATGACCGATCGGCACGAAAAACACAAACTTTGTAGAGGACCTTGAGTACTTGCTTTCTGTAAGGTTTCATAAAATTCTGTGCAGCAGTCGCAGAGGAAATGTCGAAAATGCGTATGCCAATCAGAGCCCTAGGAGGCCATATTTGTTGACAGATCGGCAGGAAAAACACAAACTTGGTAGAGGACCCTGAGCAATTGCTTCCAGTAAAGATTAATGAAATTCTGTGCAGCAGTTGTGTCAACAAAAATATGTCAGCCAATCAGAGCCCTCGGCAGCCATATTTGTGAAACAATCGACACAAAAAACACAAACTTGGTAGAGGACCTTGAATATATGCTTCCTGTAAGGTTTCATGAAATTCTGTGCAGCGGTTGCAAAGGAGATGTTGACAATGTGTCAGCCAATCAGAGCCCTTGGCGGCCATATTTGTAGATCAATCGGGGGGAAAACACAAACTTGGTAGAGGACCTTGAGTACTTGCTTCCTGTAAAGTTTTATGAAATTCCGTGCAGCGGTCGCAAAGGAGAAGTAAATAAAGCCTGTGTTTGTGAAACACGAATGCCCCCGGTGGCATCTTTGTTAGTATAAACGCTATTTTCTGTTGAGTAAGTGAAAGGTCAAAGTGAAGGTGACGAAGTCAAAACTTTTTGGTATCAATGAAATGGTCTTGTCACAAGGAATACACATGTGAAGTATGAAAGCCCTATCACTTACTATTCAAAAGTTATGCCCAATGTTAAAGTTTTTGAAAAGTAGGTCAAAGGTCAAGGTCACGAGGACAAAAGGAAAGGTCTTGTCACAAGGAATACACATGTGAAATATGAAAGCCCTGTCACTTACTATTCAAAAGTTATGCCCAATGTTAAAGTTTTTGAAAAGTAGGTCAAAGGTCAAGGTCACGAGGACAAAACTTTTGGTATCAATGGAAAGGTCTTGTCACAAGGAATACACATGTGAAATATGAAAGCCCTATCACTTACTATTCAAAAGTTATGCCCAATGTTAAAGTTTTTGAAAAGTAGGTCAAAGGTCAAGGTCAAGGTCACGAGGTCAAATATTTTGGTATCAATGGAAAGGTCTTGTCACAAGGAATACACATGTGAAATATGAAAGCCCTATCACTTACCATTCAAAAGTTATGCCCAATGTTAAAGTTTTTAGTTCGGACAAACAGACAAACAGACAGACAAACAGACGGACAGGCCAAAAACTATATGCCCCCGAATCTGTGATTCCGGGGGCATAAAAATGTGTCAGCCTATGAGAGCCATCGGCGGCCATATTTGAGAAACTATTGGTACAAAAAACAAAAACTTCGTAGAGGACCTTGAATACTTGCTTCCTGTAACGTTTCAGTGTAGCGGTTGCAGAGGAGAAGTCAAAACTGTATAAGTCAATCAGAGTCCTCGGTGGCCATATTTGTGAAACAATCAACAGGAAAAACACAAACTTAGTAGAGGACCTTGAGTACTTGCTACCTGTAAGGTTTTAAGAAATTCTGTTTAGCAGTTGCAAAGGAGATGTCAAAAACATGTCAGCCAATCAGAGCCCTTGGAGGCCATATTTGTTGACTGATCGGCACGAAAAACACAAACTTGGAAGAGGACCTTGAGTACTTGCTTCCTGTAAGGTTTCATAAAATTCTGTGCAGCAGTTGCAGAGGAGATGTCAATAAAGCCTACGCTCACGCAGCAAGATACGCCCGTTGGGATTTTTTTCACAACACCAAAATATCTAAGTCCCATAACTCCATAAGGACAAATTGGATGAACCTAGCTTAAAATCGAAAGGCGGCTTCCTCTTCAAAGTCTGATCAAAATGTACAAATATCATGAAAATGTTGACACATATTCAAGTTATTGCGTTCCATGCACCTATATTTTGCCCTTAGCTTAACATGTATGTGCATATAACCCCCCCCCCCCCCATTACACATAATTTCTGGATTATGTGACAAAAAATTCAAGAACCCCTTATATATGTGAAAGAACATCCTTTCTACTTGAAGTATACAAAATTTCAAAACATTTCAACCAGAAATAGATTTTTAAATAATTTTTAACTATTTTAGTATATTTTCACTGTATTTTAAAATATCTAAGTCCCATAACTCTGTAACGACATATCGAATGAACCTGAAAATCGAAAGGCGGCTTCCTCTCCACAGTCCAATCAAAATGTATGAATATCATGAAAATCCGTTGACACATATTCAAGTTATTGCGTTCCATGCGCCTATATTTTGCCCATAGCTTAACATGTATGTGCATATAACCCCCCCCCCCCCTTCCTATTACACACAATATCTCGCTTATGCGACCAAAAAATTAAAAACCCGTTACATATGTCAAAGAGCATCCTTTCTACCTTAAGTATACAAAATTTCAAAACATTTCGACCAGAAATAGATTTTTAAATAATTTTTAACTATTTTAGTATATTTTCACTGTATTTTAAAATATCTAAGTCCCATAACTCTGTAACGACTAGTGATGAACCAATAGTCGCCGACAATCGATTGTCGATCGCTAAAACTCTTTCGATTCCGATTATCGATTTCATTTTCTTACAATCGATTGTCGCTGAAAGAAAGGTATTTTGTTTAAAGTTATTTATTTTCCTCTTTTCACATGTAACATAAACCGTTACTTGTTGTCTTGCATGTAAACAGACAGACACTTTGAAACTGAATGCTTTATATTTTGTTTTCAGCAAAGTTTTCTGAATTTTATGCAGGAAAGTACAATTTTTCTATCTGTTATGTTCCATTTTTCATGGACTTTTAATTTCCGATTTAAATCGATAATCGATCGGTTTACTCTTTCCGATTATTTTCCGATAATGGATTCTTAAAAGACTTCCGATGTACAACACTAGTAACGACATATCGAATGAACCTGAAAATCGAAAGGCGGCTTCCTCTCCACAGTCCAATCAAAATGTATGAATATCATGAAAATCCGTTGACGCATATTCAAGTTATTGCGTTCCATGCGCCTATATTTTGCCCTTAGCTTAACATGTATGTGCATATAACCCCCCCCCCCCTTCCTATTACACACAATATCTCGCTTATGCGACCAAAAAATTAAAAACCCGTTACATATGTCAAAGAGCATCCTTTCTACCTTAAGTATACAAAATTTCAAAACATTTCGACCAGAAATAGATTTTTAAATAATTTTTAACTATTTTAGTATATTTTCACTGTATTTTAAAATGTCTAAGTCCCATAACTCTGTAACGACATATCGAATGAACCTGAAAATCGAAAGGCGGCTTCCTCTCCACAGTCCAATCAAAATGTATGAATATCATGAAAATCCGTTGACGCATATTCAAGTAATTGCGTTCCATGCGCCTATATTTTGCCCTTAGCTTAACATGTATGTGCATATAACCCACCCCTCCCCCCTTCCTATTACACACAATATCTCGGTTATGCGACCAAAAAATTAAAAACCCGTTACATATGTCAAAGAACATCCTTCCTACATGAAGTATACAAAATTTCAAAACATTTCGACCAGAAATAGATTTTTAAATAATTTTTAAATATTTAAGTATATTTTCACTGTATTTTAAACATCTAAGTCCCATAACTCTGTAACGACATATCGAATGAACCTGAAAATCGAAAGGCGGCTTCCTCTCCACAGTCCAATCATAATGTATGAATATCATGAAAATCCGTTGACGCATATTCAAGTTATTGCGTTCCATGCGCCTATATTTTGCCCTTAGCTTAAAATGTATGTGCATATAACCCACCCCCCCTTCCCATTACGCACAATATCTCGGTTATGCGACCAAAAAATTAAAAACCCGTTACATATGTCAAAGAACATCCTTTCTACTTGAAGTATACCAAATTTCAAAACATTTCGACCAGAAATAGATTTTTAAATAATTTTTAAATATTTTAGTATATTTTCACTGTATTTTAAAAATCTAAGTCCCATAACTCTGTAACGACAAATCGGATGAACCTGAAAATCGAAAGGCGGCTTCCTCTTCACAGACTGATCACTATGTATAAATTTCATAAAAATCCGTTGACGCGTATTCAAGTTATTGCGTTCCATAGGCGGACGGACAGACGGACGGACGGACGGACGGACAGACGGACGGACTTCGCCATACCATAATACGTCCCGTCAAATGACGGGCGTATAAAAACACGTCAGCCAATCAGAGCCCTTGGCGGCCTTATTTGTGGAAGGATCAGCACAAAAAACACAAACATGGTAGAGGACCTTGATTACTTGCTTCCTGTAAGGTTTCATATAATTCTGTTCAGCGGTTGCAGTGGAGGTGTCGAAAATGTGTCAGCCAATCAGAGCCCTCGGCGACCATATTTGTTGACCGATTGGCATAAAAAACACAAACTTCGTAGAGGACCTTGAGTACTTGCTTCCTGTAGGATTTCATAAAATTCTGTGCAGCAGTTGCAGAGGAGGTGTCGAAAATGTGTCAGCCAATCAGAGCCCTCGGCGGCCATATTTGTTGACTGATCGGCAAGAAAAACACCAACTTGGTAGAGGACCTTGGGTACTTGCTTTCTGTAAGGTTTAATGAAATTCTGTGCAGCAGTTGCAGAGGAGATGTGGAAAATGTGTCAGCTAATCAGAGCCCTCATTGGCCAAATTTTTGACCTATCGGCACGAAAAACACAAACTTTGTAGAGGACCTTGAGTACTTGCTTCCTGTAAGGTTTTATGAAATTCCATGCAGAGTTTGCAGAGATGTCGAAAATGTGTCAGCCAATCAGAGCCCTCAACGGCCTTATTTGTTTACCGATCATTAGGAAAAACAAAAACTTGGTAGAGGACCTTGAGTTCTTTTCTGGCTTGGATGAAAATTGATCATAGTTTGTTATCTGAATTGTTAGGACGCTATTTGGGACTTTTCCTGTAGAATGACCCACATGCTTCCTGTATGAAAAAATAGCAATCCAAGGAATGCTTGTGTCGCCTGCGAAGCGGTTTGATTATTATTCTAGAAAGTGGATCAAAATTATTGGTATCAATAGAAAAGTCTTGTCATATGAAATTCATTTGAAATATCAGACCTCTTAATTACAAATTAAAAGATATGGTCATTCTTAAATTTTCAGAAAAGAGTGTCAATCATCTAGGTCAAGCTCACTACGTAAAAATTTGTAACAAAAAGGTCTCATCATAAGAAATATGAAAGACCTATCACCTACCAATTAAGATATATACAATCTTGGCAAAGAAGGTCAAATAGCTAGGTCAAGGTCAAAAGGTAAAAACTTATGGTATGTTAAGAATGGCATTGTTACAAGGAAAATACATGTGAAATATCAAAGCCCTATCACCTACCAATCAAAAGATATAGCCAATATTACTTTTCTTGAAAAGTAGGTCAAATATCTAGATCAAGGTCAAAAGGTCAAACTTTATGGTCTGTGTAGAAAGGTCTTGTCACAAGGAATACACATGTGAAATACCAAAGCCCTATCACTTACCAATCAAAAGATATATCAATTCTTAATTTTTTTGAAAAGCAGGTCAAATATGTAGGTCAAGGTCACTAGGTCAAAAATTATGGTATGTGTAGGAAGGTCTTGTCACAAGGAATACACATGTGAAATATCAAGGCCCTATCACTTACCAATCAAAAGATATAGCGAATCTTATCTTTTTTTCAAAAGTAGGTCAAATATCTAGGTCAAGGTCACAAGGTCAAAAATTATGGTATGTGTTGAAAGGTCTTGCCACAAGGATTGCACATGTGAAATATCAAAGCCCTATCACCTACCAATCAAAAGATATATCCATTCTTAATTTTTTTGAAAAGTAGGTCAAATATGTAGGTCAAGGTCACTAGGTCAAAAATTATGGTATGTGTAGGAAGGTCTTGTCACAAGGAATACACATGTGAAATATCAAAGCCCTATCACTTACCAATCAAAAGTTATGGGCTGTGACACCCAAAGTGTGACAGACAGACAGACTGACAGACGGACGGACGGACAGACGGACAGACGGACAACGGACAAAGTGATCCCTTAGTGTCGCTATGCTTCGCAGGCGACACAAAAAAACTATGATTTTGTAAAATTCTGTGCAGCAGTTGCAGAGGAGAAGTCAAAAATGTGTCAGCCAATCAGAGCCCTCAGGTAAAATATTTGCTGACCAATGGGCACAAAAAACACAAACTTGGTAGAGGACCTTGAACACTTGCTTCCTGTAAGCTTTAATGAAATTCTGTGAGGCGGTTGCAGGAGTTGTTGAAAATGTTTAAAATTACGCCAGACAGATGGACGACACACTATTAGTCAGGGGTGCTACTTCAACAAGTAATTAAAAGACAAGAGGCCCAGGAGGGCCATAATCACTCACTTGAGAACCATGTTCACTCCCAGAATATCATACCAAGGCCTTGCACCATAAAGATTCTAAAGTTTACCGGACCGAAGCCATTTTCACAAGACATGTTCAATAGGGCTGTGCGGTTTTATTTTTATATCGGTGCACCACGATATTTTTGTTTGCAATACATACCGCGGTACATTTTTCAAAATACCGGTTCTGGTTCAATATTTTACTTCATAGAGTAATCGTTGTATAAAACGTATTCTAGTCAAGCTTGCCAAGCAAAAATATGTTTCAAAAATCAAATTCATGCTTAGTTCAATAAAATATATGTTCTTATTGAGCGATCAGAGATTGACGCTCTCAATCAGAAGAAATATGAGCTGATGTTATGACAATCTATCTTTTATATTCTAAATTGTTTCACGATTATTTTCAAAATTTATTTCAAAACAACATGATTCTTCTTCATTGACTGAAATCAGTCTCCCATCTTTTGATATTTTTGTTTGTACCAGTGTTTTTTCTCCTTGTTTTGGGACCGAATTTCTGCCCCTTCCCAATGCCAAATTACCTCTAATCACTCTGAAATTCCCAAAGAGGAATTATGAAACCAGAAGTCTCTGACGAGACTGTAGCTCTCCTGGCTGTTTTTTCTAAAACATCAATTTCCTTTCTTTTTTTTAAACCAAGACCATAGGGAGCAGGCGCTCTTACAAATTATAAGTAGCATGACAAAACTACATATCCATTATACTGCAACTATAATAGCACTCATATAATTCATAATATCCGAGATAAAGTATTTCTTAAAAGAATGTCACACCCATTTTCCAAGATCCTAGGGGCCAAGGGATGCTAGCTCAAATGAACTATCAATGACACATCAACAGATCCATAATATTGGATAAAGAATTAACTCCCCATCATTAATAGCTTTAAACGAGTAGAGAGCACAACTATATAGGAAAAATTACCACACCCATTTTCAAAGACCCTGGGGGTATAGGGCTAAAACAATATATCAGGTGCACAACTAGACAACAGACCAATCATTGCAAAAAGAATTAATTCTACATCATTTATAGTGTCAGAGGAGTTGCAAGCACAAGATTACATTAACTTATATAGGAGAAAATGACCATACCCATTTCTGAGACCCTAAGGGTCAGGGGCTAAAACATAATATCAGGTGCACAACTAGACCAAAGACCCATAATATTGCAATAAGAATTTAGTCTCCATCATCAATAGTGTCAGAGGAGTTGTGAGCACAAGATTACATAGAGTTATATAGGAGAAAATGACCACACCCATTTCTAAGACACTGGGGGTCAGGGGCTCAAACGAAATATCAGCACAACCAGACCACAGACCCATCACATTGCAAAAAGAATTAAGTCTCCATCATTTATAGTGTCAGAGAGGAGTTGCGAGCACAAGATTACATACAGTTATATAGGAGAAAATGACCACACCCATTTCTAAGACCCTTGGGGTCAGGGGCTAAAACAAAATATCAGGTGCACAACAAGACCACAGACCCATCATATTGCAAAAAGAATTAAGTCTCCATCATTTATATTGTCAGAGGAGTTGCAAGCACAAGATTATATAGAGTTATATAGGAGAAAATAACCACGCCAATTTCTAAGACCCTGGGGGTCAGGGGCTAAAACAAAATATCAGGTGCACAACTAGACTACAGACCCATCATATTGCAAAAAGAATTAAGTCTCCATCATTTATAGTGTCAGAGGAGTTGCAAGCACAAGATTACATAGAGTTATATAGGAGAAAATGACCACACCCATTTCTAAGACCCTGGGGGTCAGGGGCTCAAACAAAATATATCAGGTGCTTAACTAGACTACAGACCCATCATATTGCAAAAAGAATTAAGTCTCCATCATTTATAGTGTCAGAGGAGTTGCGAACACAAGATCACATAGAGTTATATAGAAGAAAATGACCACACCCATTTCTGAGACCCTAAGGCTCAGGGGCTAAAACAAAATATCAGGTGCACAATAAGACCACAGACCCATCACATTGCAAAAAGAATTAAGTCTCCATCATTTATAGTGTCAGAGAGGAGTTGCGAGCACAAGATTACATACAGTTATATAGGAGAAAATGACCACACCCATTTCTAAGACCCTTGGGGTCAGGGGCTAAAACATGATATCAGGTGCACAACAAGACCACAGACCCATCATATTGCAAAAAGAATTAAGTCTCCATCATTTATATTGTCAGAGGAGTTGCAAGCACAAGATTATATAGAGTTATATAGGAGAAAATAACCATGCCCATTTCTAAGACCCTGGGGGTCAGGGGCTCAAACAAAATATCAGGTGCACAACTAGACTACAGACCCATCATATTGCAAAAAGAATTAAGTCTCCATTATTTATAGTGTCAGAGGAGTTGCAAGCAAAAGATTAGATAGAGTTATATAGGAGAAAATGACCACACCCATTTCTAAGACCCTGGGGGTCAGGGGCTCAAACAAAATATATCAGGTGCACAACTAGATGACAGACCCATCATATTGCAAAAAGAATTAAGTCTCCATCATTTATAGTGTCAGAGGAGTTGCGAACACAAGATCACATAGAGTTATATAGAAGAAAATGACCACACCCATTTCTGAGACCCTAAGGGTCAGGGGCTAAAACGTAATATCAGGTGCACAACAAGACCACAGACCCATCATATAGCAATAAGAATTTAGTCTCCATCATTAATAGTGTCAGAGGAGTAGTGAGCACAAGATTACATAGAGTTATATAGGAGAAAATGACCACACCCATTTCTAAGACCCTGGGGGTCAGGGGCTCAAACGAAATATCAGCACAACCAGACCACAGACCCATCACATTGCAAATAGAATTAAGTCTCCATCATTTATAGTGTCAGAGAGGAGTTGCGAGCACAAGATTACATACAGTTATATAGGAGAAAATGACCACACCCATTTCTAAGACCCTTGGGGTCAGGGGCTAAAACATGATATCAGGTGCACAACAAGACCACAGACCCATCATATTGCAAAAAGAATTAAGTCTCCATCATTTATATTGTCAGAGGAGTTGCGAGCACAAGATTACATACAGTTATATAGGAGAAAATGACCACACCCATTTCTAAGACCCTGGGGGTCAGGGGCTCAAACAAAATATCAGGTGCACAACAAGACCACAGACCCATCACATTGCAAAAAGAATTAAGTCTCCATCATTTATAGTGTCAGAGGAGTTGCGAGCACAAGATTACATAGAGTTACATAGGAGAAAATGACCACACCCATTTCTTAGACCCTGGGGGTCAGGGGCTAAAACATGATATCAGGTGCACAACTAGACTACAGACCCATCATATTGCAAAAAAAATTAAGTCTCCATCATTTATAGTGTCAGAGAGGAGTTGCGAGCACAAGATTACATACAGTTATATAGGAGAAAATGACCACACCCATTTCTAAGACCCTGGGGGTCAGGGGCTCAAACAAAATATCAGGTGCACAACAAGACCACAGACCCATCATATTGCAAAAAGAATTAAGTCTCCATCATTTATAGTGTCAGAGGAGTTGTCCGGACAAGATTACATAGAATTTAATGACCACGCCCATTTTATAAGACCCTGGGGGTTAGGGACTGAAACTAAATGTCAGGTGCACAACTAGACCATGGACCAAGTAAAATGCAAAAAATATTAACTTTCTATCTCTAACAATTTCAGAGGAATTGTCCGGACAAGATTACATAGAATTTAATGACCACGCCCATTTTCTAAGACCCTGGGGGTCAGGGACTGAAACTAAATGTCAGGTGCACAACTAGAGCATGGTCCAAATAAAATGCAAAAAGAATTAACTTTCTATCTCTAACAGTTTCAGAGGACAAGAATTGTTTACGGACAGACGGACAGACAGACGGACGGACGGACGCCGGACAAAGGGTGATCGCATAAGCTCGACTGGTCTGAGACCAGTAGAGCTAAAAATCACAAGAGAAAAAGGACTGCCAATTCTGAAAATCAGCACAAAATGTCTATGTGCATTTTTACTTTCTAGTCATCACTTGCTCAGTTCAAACAAATCAATGGATCATAAGCAATAAGTTAATAATTGATACTTTAGGGTTAGACTTTGGTGACAGTTTGTACATGTATAAATAAATTTCAAATTTCAGCAGTTTTCCCAAAAGGGACAGGCACCTTCCCCAAAATAAATAGAAAAAAAACCCCCTGGAACTTACGTTTAACATCATTATTAGGGCTGGGCGGTGCACCGAAAATTTCGGTGCTTCAAAATTAGCAATGTCGGTTCGATGCACCGACGTAGAATTGCAGATTTCGATTCGGTTCAGACGTAAATAATCAGAGTTAACTAAAGCCAAATAGTTACCAGAAAATGATTGAAATATCTTAGAAATTACATTTAAGAAGGCCAGAAAGTAAGAAAAGAGCTTACAATTTATCGCGCCGATTAACGTGTAGGTTAACCCCCCCCCACCCCACCCCCCCTGCTTTCAGGCCTCTCATGAAACGGAAAGTGAAAGTAGATCTACTTTCGCTTTCCGTGAACTGGTCAGAGGAAGCTCTAGTGCAAGCAGCAACAAGAATAAACTGAAATTGTAGTCGCCAAATATCATGTAAGGAAAGCTTTGTCCACTAAAATATGTACTGTGAAAGTCCTATGAGACCTGTCAGTACTTCGTTGTTGAAAAATGAGGTGTTGAACTTGGTATATTTATATTTAATTTCTCACAGTATAGTATGACATACTGTTGGAGCACATGCATCCACAATTGTTTGGGATGTAAAACTGATATATTTTTTTTTAATGAAAGTATATACCCTCACATTTTTCAGAAATATGTAAATTAATGCTCTATAATGTTAGACTGAAGTGATAAGTTGGTCAGGTCAACTTGTATTTTTTTCATTTTTGTTAATTTTGTCCATTTGACAAATTATTTTGTATTTCTTCTCCTTCAAACGAATCGAATCGAAATTAACCGAACCGAGGCCTTGTGATTCGAAAACGAACCGAACCGAAGGATACCTGAATCGTCCCAGCCCTAATCATTATGCTTGATGAAGCCTAGCTGGCATTTATTATTTTTTTTCAAGTTTCAACAGTTCTTCAACTATTTTTCTTTTTGAAAGAAAAACAACTTTTATTTAACTGTTTACGGCTTTATTTCTCTATTTTCTGTGTTACAAAACTTTGACCAAAGACAAAATAAGCAATGATATGATAATAAAAACATAAGCTGTGTCTTGTTTAAGTGTGTATCTGTAAAAATAATGAAATCTATAAAAGGATTAAATATTGCAATAAGCTCAAAATGCATCAAAGATGCAAAATGCCGAGTTGCAAAACTGGAATGTAAGTATGAATATGCAGACTAACATGAAATGTGTATGGTTTGTAACAACATTTTGTGGTCCTAAATGAAAATTTCTGGATCAAGAAATGGTCTTCTCTTTATTCTATATCAGCGTGTAATATATTATAGGTGCAATACAGGCTCAAAAATGGTCTGGAAACCATTTTCAATTACCTAAGTCCTGTGACCTTGATCTTTGACCCTTTGACCCCTAAATCAAAAGTGGTCATTTTCTATTCACTGGAAACATTTCTGGCAAGTTACATGATTATAGGTGCAATACAGGCTCAAATTCAGTCGAGAAACCATTTTTAATCATCTTAGTCCTGTGACCTTGACCTTTGACCTTTTTAACCCCAAAATTGATAGTGGTCATCCTTGATCCATGGGAAACATTTCTGGCAAGCTTCATGATTATAATTGCAATACAGGCTGAAATATGGTCCGGAAACCACTTTCAATCATCGGAGTCCTGTGACCTTGACCTTTGGACCCCAAAATCAAAAGTGGTCATTTTCTATTCACAGGAAACATTTCTGGCAAGTTACATGATTATAGGTGCAATACAGGCTGAAATATGGTCGGAAAACCAATTTCAATCAACAGAGTCCTGTGACCTTGACCTTTGACCTTTTGACCCCAAAATCAATAGGCCTCATCCTTGATTCAAGGGAAACATTTCTGGCAAGTTTCATGATTATAGGTGCAATACAGGCTGAAATATGGTCCGGAAACCACTTTCAATCATCGGAGTCCTGTGACCTTGACCTTTTGACCCCAAAATCAAAAGTGGTCATTTTCTATTCACAGGAAACATTTCTGGCAAGTTACATGATTATAGGTGCAATACAGGCTGAAATATGGTCGGAAAACCAATTTCAATCAACAGAGTCCTGTGACCTTGACCTTTGACCTTTTGACCCCAAAATCAATAGGCCTCATCCTTGATTCAAGGGAAACATTTCTGGCAAGTTTCATGATTATAGGTGCGATACAGGCTGAAATATGGTCCGGAAACCATTTTCAATCATCTGAGTCCTGTGACCTTGACCTTTGACCTTTTGACTCCAAAATCAATAGGCCTCATCCTTGATTCAAGGGAAACATTTCTGGCAAGTTTCATGATTATAGGTGCAATACAGGCTGAAATATGGTCCGGAAACCATTTTCAATCATCTGAGTCCTGTGACCTTGACCTTTGACCCCAAAATCAATAGGGCTCATCCTTGACTAATGGTGAGTAAGTGTATGAAGTTTCATTGTTATAGCCTCTTTCTTAGTTGACTTATAGTCCGGAAACCAATTGTTGACGCCCTCCCGCCCGCCCGCCCAGACGCCCAACCGCCCGCCCGCCCACCCGCCCGTCTCACATCAAATTAAGAGCCGAGTTTTGCAACTCGGCTAATAAATCGCAATATGAAATCTTATATCACAATATATCGCAGTACATTTTTTAGTCCGCAATACCCAGCCCTAATGTCCGGCGGAACGACGAACCTTTGGAAACACTGGATAGTTACATGTTGATGTAATTTTTTTAATTACTTGTTGAAGAAGTACCCCTGACTGACTATGACAATAGCTCACTTGAGCTTCACTCAGGTGAGCTAAAAATCATTAAAAATTTCAGAAAATCTATGAATTTTCACCTCCTACATAGTTACTGAATTCAGAATTGACCCCTTCTTCAAAAGTTATTAAGAACCCTAATTTCATACCGATTAGTACATGTACAGCTAAACCTGCTTATGTGGTCACCTCTATATTGAGGTACCTGCTCATTATGGTCAGTTTCATGTTCTCCCTATCATTTCTTCTGTATATTTAACCTCTATAAAACGGTCCCTGTCTAACGAGGTCAGCAGTCACCGTGTTACGTGCATAAATATTGATCACACCTGTTATTACGGACACAACAAGCCATCATTGGTCATTATATATAGACCAATTAAGCGCATCTTGTATGCCTATTATGCGACATGTTTGTTTATAATTGATTGATAGATATCTTTGCAAGAATGTTTTCATAACTATTTTAAAAAGTCAAAATTGCTTCGAAACGGAAGGAATTATCTTTGAGTGAAAAGATAAATGCTATTAAACTTTCGATTTTGGACGAGAACATAGATAATGGGTATTGGCAAAATGACAAGGCAACTTTTTGAGGATTTAGAAAATAATTCACCTTCCGATCGGGAACAATGTCGCATAACAGGCAACGAGGATATAAATGACCGATATTGGCAATGGCCTAATCTATGATGCTACAATGCTAGTGGTTCTCTATTACAAGAGAAGGCCCGAAAATTTGATATTGATCTGGGAAAAAATGAGTTTAAGGCATTAAACGGATGCGTAAAAAGGAATGTCATCGTTTTCCGCACAAAGTTGGGAAAAATGCAGATATTCATAACTCGGTAGTTTTTTGAGTTCTAATAATCCGAAAGATGTCTTTTTGAAATATGGACAAGACAGGCATGTTTTATGGAGATTTCAGAAACAAATCTTATGTAGCAAATGGAGCGGATTGTCATAGAGGTAAACGATCGAAAGAAAGGTTAACCATTCTGAGTTTCACATACATGGTTGATGACAAAGAAAAAGTTCTTATGACAGGAAGACATCGATGTTTCGGAAATAAATGTCAAATCTTTATCCATGACGTACAGGTATAAGCTTAATTTAAATCAAAGCACTGAAGGTACTGAAAGCGAATAGCTTAAATATCAGTATACGTATCATTTATCACGTATGTCATCAAACTTTCCGTCGTAGACAAGTTTATGCAAATACATTTTGTATACAATAATACTGAAATGCAAATCCATAAGGATGTCATTAGAGTTTAAAAAAAAGATGGCAGTCCTCGAACTTCCATTTTTCATTCTTTAGTTCTTTAGTGTAATTAGGATTTCTCGTTTAATACAGAAGTGGATTTGTCAATAAAAGGTGTTTACCCGATTAGAAGCTGCCATGAATATATACACCCTGAACTAGCAGATCATGAAGACAGCCGTATGAGAGAGAGAGAGATTATATACCGGCAGTGTATTGCGTTCAATTTCTAAAAAGATTGAAATGCATTTTCAAGTTCTATATATTTTCATAAAATTTGTACGTCCTTGATAATGTCTAACACGCCAAAATTCTTCTTTCATTTCCAATCTAAAACCTGAAAAAGAATCTGTATAGGTATGTCTCATCACAGGAACCTGTCGTTTTATAAATAGAAAAAATAAATTATTGTTCACCCCCTCATGCCTCTGTGTTAATATTACAATTTTCTCCAGGAATGAAACAAAATCAAAAAATTTTAGACATTGATTTTACGAACATAACTTTGCCAATATATCGTCTACATGGGATACGACAGACGAATCACGACTTCCAACACTTAAAATGATATATCATGTAACAAAAACAACAAGCATTACTTACAATAACGCAGGCAGATAGATGCTACAGCTCCTTTTACATGGACAATGTTCCCTCTTGATTACATTGTTTTCTCCAACGCCATCAGACATCAACTTCCTGTGTGCAGAGTGAATTGAACATCTTCCGCCTCTTATTAGGAGCACTGTTCGAAAACGTAGCTGTATGTTGGACTTTTTACCTGTGTAACGGACCCATCCGAAGCAGAAAGGAATCTTTAACTTGCTTATACACCGATCTGAGACACAGGACCATTTTAGAGAACCTTCCAAAGTATTAGTCTATGGTTACTTGGCTATATACAGGGTGTCAGCCTGTCTGGCCAAGTAACCCTAGCCCAGTCCTTCCATAGGGACTTTAGATGGGGTTGCCGTGCCGCAAATTGGCGTAGGCAAGTTAAAGATTCCTCACTACTTTGGATGGGTCCATTGCAACGATCAAAATTCCAACGAACAGCTTATGTTTCGAACAGTGCTCCTAATAAGAGGCGCGACTTCAATTTTCAATTTACTCTGCACACAGGAAGTTGATGTCTGATGGCGTTGGAGAAAACAATGAAATCAAGAGGGAACATTGTCCATGTAAAAGGAGCTGTAGCATCTATCTGCCTGTGTTATTGTAAGTAATGTTTGTTGTTTTTGTTACATGATCTATCATTTTAAGTGTTGGAAGTCGTGATTCGTCTGTCGTATCCCATGTAGACGATATATTGGCAAAGTTATGTTGGTAAAATCGATGTCTAAAATTTTTCGATTTTGTTTCATTCCTGGAGAAAATTGTAATATTTACACAGAGGCATGAGGGGGTGAACAATAATTTATTTTTTCTATTTATAAAACGACAGGTTCCTGTGGTCTCATTTCCTAGTTTTAAATGGGCGAAGTTTAGTAAATAAATGTAAATCTTAGAAGTGTACGTATACGCACGTAGTAAGGATAGTCGTAATTTTCACCACTTAAAAATAAAAATGTTTACTCATTGCAAGGATGAATTTGAGAGAGATATTTTTTTGTCAATTTTAGTAAATGAAAATGGTACGGTGTAATTCTTTTTTAACGTTGGATTTTCTAAAACGGTAAACAGTTATGACCTCTCCCGTAAAAATTCATTTATATATATGATGAATTGTACTTTCGGTCCAACAGAAAAGTACAGCTATTTAAAATTAGTTATGAAACATAAAAAGACCCGTACTGCTTTGGCCCCTCCCCCGCCAATGATCCGGCCACGTATGTACATTCTTCTATTTATATCTTACATTTATTATTAGCTCGACGTGTTTATGTACAAGTATTAGCTTAAAAAAAGCATGTACGGTGTCAACAATCATTTTAGGCGTCGAGGAACAAATGTTAGCAATCCTTTTAGGTGTCAAGGAACCAATTTCTTTCACAGAAGGGGGAGGGTTACTCTGTTTCGACGTAGTTATGAATGGAACATTCCTGCATATTAGTTAGCGTGTCAAGGAAAGCTTGCACTATTTAAAAGCAGGACTATGCAGGACCGGGCGAAATAACAAGAGCCCCAGGGGGCACAACGCTCACCTGATACCCATGCACGCTCTAACTGACATACTGACATTGAATACTGATAGTGCCAGTACCAGGATTTTAGCCCACAACCTTTCTAAAAAGATTTTTGCCGGATGCAGAGAAGTGTTTTTTTTTCAGACAACCTTTAAAGGTACAAAAAAGAAAAAAATAGTCACATTTCAAAACAATAACTTTTTTACTGATTTGAAAAAAAAAAAACGGATAAAGTGGTCCAACGTCATATGCCCAGCTAGTATAGTTCAATTATGCAACATCAAAAATAAAATCATATTGTAAAATTCCACATAAATGTGCAGCAGAAAAAGAATAAAACAATGAAATGATTTCACAAATTAAGTTTATTTAAAATTGAACACAAAACCTTTCATTATTGATAGCTAGCATGCCAGAAATTATAAAGCCTGTGTTTGTGAAACGAGAATGCCCCCGGCGGCATCTTTGTTAGTATAAACACCATTTTCTGTTAAGTATGTGAGAGGTCAGGGTCAGCGTAATATTGGTATCAATGGAAAGATCTTGTCACAAGGAATACACATGTACAATATGAAAGCCCTATCACTATAACCATTCAATAGTTATGCCCAATGTTAAAGTTTTTGAGAAGTACGTGAAAGGTCAAGGTTATGGTCATGAGGTCAAAAATTTTGGTAAATACACATGTGAAATATGAAACCTCTATCACCAGCTTCCATTCAAAAGTTATGCCCAATGTTAAAGTTTTTTGGAAAACAGACAGACAAACAGACAGACGGACAGGCCAAAAACTTTATGCTCCCGAATCTTTTATTCCAGGGGCATAAAAAACTAAGATTTTTCGGGTTTGCCTTTATTCACTGAAATCTATGAATTATGCTTTTGAATAGTATTGATTTCATCTCAAATACATGAAACGTACAGTTAAAATCGTTTTGATCCAATATTCATCAATTCAAGTGAGTTGTGCAGAAATTGTGCCAGTTTGTTTGTTTTCCAAAAAAGCAGTGTATGTTGTATCAAACCTCATGACCCAGTGAAGCCACTTGAACAAATAATTTTAAGTAAATATGCTGAAATGCGACGCTTCTTGCCTATGCATATTTCAACAGGCGAGAAGGAGCGTCGCATTTCAGCATACGCTGTTCAACAACTCAAGTGGTTTCTCTAAGGTTTCGCAGTTTGAAACAAATTAAAAGGCCCATGAAATTGTTAAGCTTGTCCAACTAGCAGACCTACGACATCGTTATTTACTGTTAACTAATTGTTTTACCTCATCATAGGTCTGTTACACGGGCAAGTTGTTAGCAGAGAGAGTTCATGAAATGTATCGGTTGCATTGGATTTGCCGACAAGAAGTTATTTGGTCTGATAAAAACTCATTATGTATCTATTATTTGAACAGATAAAAATTCCCAAATGTCTTAACACAGGATCCTGTCGTTTTATGAGAGAAAATGTTTTATTATTCACAACCTCAGGCCTCTGTGTTCCTCTTAGAAATATTATACATACAAGATGACGAACACAGTGGCTTAAGGTTGTGAATAATAATTTATTTTCTCTATTAAAACAACAGCTTCTGTGGTCCAACATTTCATTGGAAGATTTCAGGAACTCTGAACGGAATTATTTATTTTCAAGAATTTCAGATATTAAATGTCCTATGCATTCTCAAAATCCAGAGGAAGAGATTACTCATTAGACGTTTCTTCAAGAAATCAGTCCGTAAATTACTTCATCTAAGAGAGTCTAAGACAGAGGAAATTCGAGCAAACTTTATACATGATAACAAGTATATGCAAGTGTTCCAAGTACATGAATGATAACCATTATGAACGTTGTTCATAGCTCAAACCATACTCGCTGCTTTAACATACCTACATATAATTCCGTCATCAGGAAGAACTCATTCTTCATACGTACAGTCACAGAGTGGAACGAACTGGATAACCATCAAGTGCTGTCAAGGACTGTGGAAGGCTTTAGATTCAGCCTGAAGCGCGATTAAGTAAGTTTATGCGCTCTCTCATTCCGTTGATCACAAGCCAGTATTGGTAATTCAACGTACCCATACAGATACAGATACAGATTATGAAAGTGTTCCAAGTATAAAAATCTATTCCGTTTGCACTGTATCTCCTGAAATATATCGCAGTACTGCTTTGCGGTTTGTATTGCAATGAAGCGCCTAGCGGAATACGATGCGCCTTGGGGACGAAGATGAATTAATGCATATCTAGGTCATTGTCCTGTCAAATAGTTCCGATTATTTTCTTATTATTTTCAACAATTGGTGGAAAATACACACAATGTTTATCTTCAATTGTCTTCCCGTGATTGTTTACTAGATAGATGAAATAAAATTTTGAATATAGTTTTAAAGTGTGTGAGACATCTACATGTGTGGAAGAATACGTGTGAAAATGGGTCCTCAGATCATAAAATTCGAATAATTCCGGTCCGGAACCAGGTGCATGGCTTTGAAAAAATATTAAAAAAGTTGTGTACTTTTAATCTTTACGGCATTTTTTTTTTGTGATTCAAATAAAATTTCTTCATTCAAAAGTAGTATCAATGTGTATAACCCGGTGCGATTTGAGAATTTCTTTTCTTTTTTGGTAAGAAAACATACATTATACCTATGTACAATCTTAAAAAATATTCCTTAAAAATCCAAAAGTGGATATCTGGACAAAATTCTTTCACTTGTAGGGTACCATGCATGAGTACCTCATACCTACAAATTGTCATGACAATCTGAAGAGTGGTTATAGAAAAGAAGCAGAAAATGTATGAAAATCACCCCCCCCCCCTTCCTTTTTACATAAGAAAAAAATTCATAAAAAATCAAAAAAATAAAATTTAAGCATAAAATACATATCAAAGCATTAAGTAAGTTAAATATGATAAATATGTAGTAAATGAGTGTGTAAAATCATACACTTATTGAGTTATTTAAAGAAAAAGTGCAAAAATGTGCATTTCTGACTAAGTTCGAAAAGACGTCAAAAACGCGTCAAAAATTAGTTGTCGGATTTTAACGAAATGAACAAACTTGAATCATACATCCTTCTAGATCACATAGATACAATTAGTTTTTCAATCCATTCAGTGGAACTGGAGAAGAAGATTTTTGAAGAGGGGTACCCTCCGGGGCCTATTTGACCCCGCCCTGGATCCACCCCTGAAGGGATCGAGCCGAAATGAACAAACTTGGTAGAGGACCTTTAGTACTTCATGCATACCAAGTTTCATCAAAATCCCTTCAGCCGTTCTTGAGAAGAAGTTGAAAATGTTAAAAGTTTACGACGGACGGACGGACGACGGACGCCGGACGCCACACTATGACAATAGCTCACTTGAGCCTTTGGCTCAGGTGAGCTAATAAAAAGGGGAAAAAATTTTGTTGGGGTCCCGCCGGGGTTTGAAGCCACTCCCCATGGGTCCATTGGGCATGGAAAACATACATTATACCTATGTACAATCTTAAAAAATATTCCTTAAAAATCCAAAAGTGGATATCTGGACAAAATTCTTTCACTTGTAGGGTACCATGCATGAGTACCTCATACCTACAAATTGTCATGACAATCTGAAGAGTGGTTATAGAAAAGAAGCAGAAAATGTATGAAAATCACCCCCCCCCCCCTTCCTTTTTACATAAGAAAAAAATTCATAAAAAATCAAAAAAATAAAATTTAAGCATAAAATACATATCAAAGCATTAAGTAAGTTAAATATGATAAATATGTAGTAAATGAGTGTGTAAAATCATACACTTATTGAGTTATTTAAAGAAAAAGTGCAAAAATGTGCATTTCTGACTAAGTCCGAAAAGACGTCAAAAACGCGTCAAAAATTAGTTGTCGGATTTTAACTCTTTCAACACTGAGTAACTTTCACTAGAGATAGGCCTGTACACTAAGTAACTTTCAGCTGCTGTATCAAAACCAGTAAGGCTCATAAAACTTCTAATAACTTCTTTATTATATGGAGCATTGTTATGTATCATACATCAATAGAAAGGTGGTGAAATGTACTTTTCATTTATATAAATAATGTTGTAAAAAATTACCTTACAAAAAAATTAATTTATGAAAATTACCAAAAAAGGATATATTTTTTTTTTAATTTCATAAAAAATGAAAAATTTGCTGCTACAAAGTTTCTCAAATTACCATTAACTTACCATTTATTGAAAGATAATTTAATCCTGAATAAAATGATATATAGATCTCTAAGATCACTCAAAAAATAAGTTCACAGTGAAGGTTTTTCTGTATACACTATTTTTCCACAAAATGCCTCGAAATAAAAATTTTCTGAATATTTAGTCACATGTCTTCATGAAGATTAAAATATAGAATTTTGAGAAATTAAGAAATATTCTAGCAGGAAAAGCATGTATAAGGCTTATAAGAAAGGATTGTTCTCCATTTTCATTGCCAGTAGTACACTTTAGTATGGTAGTCTTCAAAGCATGTACTCCTGGAGTTACAGCACAAGGGAACGTCACATTTCTGGCACTTCAGGGTAGTTTTGGTTCTCTTGCAGGGGTTCTCTGCCACAGAACATCCTGGATGACTACCCTTATACACATTGTGCTTTTTGTTGCAAACAACACACACAGTGTTAGTGCTGCCAGTTGCTTGCGGCCAGTGGCTTTTTTCATCAAGCCTCATTTCATCTGACTCTTGCATTCTCGGCCGTTTGAAGGCTCTCCTTTCCTGCCTATAGCTACCAATTAATTGGTGAGCTAAATCCAACCTAAAGCTCAAGAGATCACGTTTTCTCTTATGTGTTGGAGTGTGATCTATCACTGTTCCTTCTATAACATATGCATTGTACAATGCAATGTCACGGAGCTTCATCTCGATTTTCCTGTACCATCGCATACTTTTTTTTGACTTGTTGACGCGTGACATCTGATCGAGACGGTCTACTCCTCCCATGTTTGTAGCATACCCTTTTACTGTTGGTGTGATGGAAAGGGTAGTCTCTGATCCATCTTTATTGCGTCTCGTAGTAGTCAGGTTTGCTTCTGACGGCTGATGATACGACGACAAGTAGTAGACTATCCTGTTGTCCTTCCAGTATGACGCAAGTAATGGTCCACACATTAGCCAGTCAGAATCTCCCCTTGCCATTCTTCTTGCCTGAGCTACTGTACGGACAAGTTCCTTTGGGTAGCCTTTTCTATTGACCCGGATCGTTCCACATAAGTATGTCTGTCTGGAGTACAAGAAGTCGGCCAAAGTAGGACTTGTATAAAAGTTGTCCGTATAAATGACCTGGCCTTTCATCTCCAAGTGTTTAGTTAGGCTGATAACTACTTGAGATACCATTCCCAAGTTTTTGTCGATGTTTTCTGTGTTTTTGCCTACATATACTTCAAAATTATGGCAGTAGGCAGTGTCTGCATCTGCTGCAACCCACATCTTTATCCCAAATTTCACGGGCTTATCCTTCATGTATTGTTTCATCCCGAGCCTGCCTTTGAATGGTATCATGGCCTCATCCACTGATATGTCCTTGTGAGGAGCATACTCTGACTGAAAGGAGTTTCTTAGGGAATCCAAAATTCTTCTCACTTTAAAAAGTTTGTCATTTCTGTGATTAGATGCCTCATTATCATCAGAAAAATGCAGATATCTCCTTATTTGGATAAATCTGTCCCTTGTCATTATTTCTCCAAATTTGGACCCAACCAGCCAGTGCTTTGCATTGTTGGACCAATACATTTCATCTCTATCATAACTCATCACCTCCATAAGGAACAAAAGTCCATAAAATGCCCTCAATTCTTCCAGTGTTACGTCCGACCACGCCCCCTTGTTGTTCTGGGGATCTGATTCTCTCTTCCTTCTTGCGTTCAAATTCGTCATTTCTACGATGAATTTCATGAGTTCATCGGTGTAAAATAGTTTAAAGAAATCCAGTGCAGTATTTGACCCATCTAAGACACGAGTTGGGCCAGTTCTCTCTGAAAAATCTGTTAGATTTCGTGGGTTTTCATTTTTTGTCCAAGTGTCAAACGTCGGTGCACGGTAGGCATCCTCCGGTTCAAACCCTTCAAAGTCCGATTCACTGTCACTAGAATCGCCAACAATTGCTCTAAATTGTCTCTCTAGTCTTCTCTGCTCATCATTATTTACATTTACTAAATCAAAATTCCCAATATCATCGAAATTTTCATCTCCAGAAAGGTCAGACTCTTCGCTGTCACTCGCCATTTTCTTTCGTTTTTGTTTTGTTTCGGTAGCGTGTAATTTAATCCTTTTCTACCCCTTAATGTGCCTCTATTTTCCTTTGTTCGAAGTGAAAACGGAAGTAAACATATCCCACAATTCATAGCTACAAACCATGTGCTCAAAGGTACTTCCTTTTAAGGATGTAAACAACCTACTTTCGTTTTACCTTTGTGACCGGTTTACCGGTCCGCCGTGTTGAAAGGAGTTATTTTTATTGACCGGTTTTCCGGTCTGCAGTGTTGAAAGGGTTAACGAAATGAACAAACTTGAATCATACATCCTTCTAGATCACATAGATACAATTAGTTTTTCAATCCATTCAGTGGAACTGGAGAAGAAGATTTTTGAAGAGGGGTACCCTCCGGGGCCTATTTGACCCCGCCCTGGATCCACCCCTGAAGGGATCGAGCCGAAATGAACAAACTTGGTAGAGGACCTTTAGTACTTCATGCATACCAAGTTTCATCAAAATCCCTTCAGCCGTTCTTGAGAAGAAGTTGAAAATGTTAAAAGTTTACGACGGACGGACGGACGGACGACGGACGACGGACGCCACACTATGACAATAGCTCACTCATGCTTGAGCCTTTGGCTCAGGTGAGCTAAAAATTAATGAGGAAGCAAAGGAGCGAATTGTAAGAAAAAGAAATAAAAGAGAGAAGAAATATATCCATATACAAATAAAAAAATCGTACGACTGAAGTACCGAAACAGATATCAAACTGTTTTGTTCTAAAAGTCGGTCTCGGAACACCCGGAGTAAGTAGCATGACGCTATCTTCGTTTGTAGTCGGCCGTTTCCGTCGACAGCTTGTTTGCTGTCATTGGGACTGGCTAATTGCCCATATATGCTACCTCTTCGGAGTATGTTCGGAAGTAAAAACATCCCTATTGTGTCCGGCTTCAGGACAATAATACAATTTAAGAAACACGACAGCTTGATACTAAAGTAAACATAGTTACATCGTTTATAGATAGAAGCAACAGCGACCCTTCACTTTCTCAGGAAGAAGAAGATTTCATACGTCACACGATGTTGAATTCCTATGATTTGATTGGTTCGTGTTACAAATTATACAGAATCAGGGCACTCTAGCGTGAAAAATCAAGTGATCTCTTAAAGCTATTCGCTTAAAAAACCTTGAATGGCCTTTGAAATTTTTACCGACTGGCTGAAATCATTCAACGCTAAAATGAAGTGGGAAAAACGCAGTATTTTATTGGTTTTTTTAGACAATGCACCATGTCACCCAAAGCTGACCCTAAGCAATGTGACCTTGACGTTTTTTCCTCGACTACAACTTCTAAATCACAGCCGTTAGACCAAGTCGCCATCATTTACACATATCATACGTAAAACGGTCTCCAATAAAACTTTTAACGGCTCTTATTCATTCATAAACATTCAATAAGAAATTAAAATTGATTTGATAGTTTTCCATGATACACGACAGTTTATGTGTCATCACCTCAAAAACAAAGGTCTGGTCACGTTGCAACATGGTACATGTTTGATGGTGCAAGTTATCTCCTGTAAAGAACTGACCCTTTACAAAGAGGTCACCTGTGTATAGCGGTCACTTTCTGCTTCTCCCAAGACTGACCGCATTATACAGGTTTAGCTGTAGTTACAATACTGACAACAAAAATACCCTCCTTGTGAAAACACAAACATGATATGAAGTTTTGTCTAAATACATGTATTATAAATAACACTTTAAAAGAAGTCTTTACCTGTCTGATGAGAAGCAAGAGCGCAATGGACACAGAACAGACACCTAGTGATATGTGGCATACATGTTACTGCACCTTAGTATGTGTATGGTGAAGGTATGAAGATGACCACTTGCTTGTACGGTACATATTTTATGCTAAGTTAATGCTCACACATGTAGCTCACTGCCTTGTCTTCTGCACTTTTATCATGTTTTATCATGTTTATTAAGGATAAATCTTTGAATAAGAAGACAACCATAGCTTATCTTGACTTCAATGAAGGGAGATTTCCATAGCTTACCTTGACTTCAATGAAGGGAGATTTCCATAGCTTAGCTTGACTTCAATGAAGGGTGATTTCCATAGCCTACCTTGACCATGTTGCCTTCAATGAAGGGAGATTTCCATAGCTTACCTTGACTTCAATAAAGGGAGATTTCCATGGCTTAACTTGACCTCAATGAAGGGAGATTTCCATGGCTTAGCTTGACTTCAATGAAGGGAGATTTCCACGGCTTAGCTTGACTTCAATGAAGGGAGATTTCCATAGCTTACCTTGACTTCATTGAAGGGAGATTTCCATAGCTTACCTTGACTTCAATGAAGGGAGATTTCCATCAAAATGATAGCTTACCTTGACTTCAATGTTTCCAACTTTTGTCGTTGATCTGATGATTGGTCTGCCCACCAGAGAGGGAAAAATATGGGTGGGAAAATTAGATCCAGCATAGCCACACTTAACAAACTGTAAAACAAATACAAACAGTGTAACACAAATACCCCAACGTGAACCAATTTTTCAACATTTATGACAAATTGCGACATTTGGAGGAATCCATTTTTCAAACATGTAGTCTCCTTGAATGCAAACTTCTATGTCTCAGAAAAAGTTCAAACAATGACTACAAAATGATTCATACACATTTCATCATCCCAGGGCTTTTAATCATTTTGCAAAAAAATAAAAAATAAAAAACATGTGTTTGTGCAGGGATTTTTCGAGTCCGTTTTTGGGTCCGATTATCGGACCCATTCCCAACGCCAAAATGGCCTGTATTTTCCCAATCTATGGTTGAAATTTCCCAATTTGAACCTCAAAATTTTTTTGAAGTGTTCTTCAATAAAGAGAAAAATAATGACGACTGAAATACATTGCAGAAATACAACATTGACGATCTATGTGTAAACTGGTCAGAAATCTTATATCCGGTATAGGTTTACGTTTTAATCATCAAATCTTATCTCCAGTATTGGGAACCCATGACCATGTCGTCTTACAACAGCAAAATGATACCAAAAAATGATAAAAGGGAGTACATCTTCTTTCGTTCTTCAAAATAAAATTTTGGATAGTGACTATATATAAAAGAAACAACAGAAAGTAGTTCATGTTCAGTAACAGAATAGGGCGACTCGGACAGTGGGAATGTCCCCCGTCAAACACTGACTTTGAATCTGAATCCTGATTGATCATGATCATTAAAGTAGCCCCTCTGACTCTGAACAGATGCCTGTTCCTGATCCTAGAAGATTATCATTATGTCCTTTGAAGTACAATCTAAAGTATAGATGGTTTTACTGGTACTTTGTTTATTTTATTGAAGACACTTTGAATAAGAAGGAGTTATATCTCTGTGTAAGGATTTATTCCATTAAGAATCAAATTAAACTGTTGGAAATTCCCAATTTCATTAAAACGCCGCGATTTTTCCCAATTTTACCGGACCCTGGACCCAAAGTAAAATACCCTGAAAAATCCCTGTTGTGAAACACAAATGCCCCCGTTGGCATCTTTGTCGGTAAAACAGGTCAAGGTCCCAAGGTCAAAACTACATTGTATTAGTATCCATGGAAAGGTTTTACCACAAGAAATACACATGTGAAATATGAAAGCCCTATAACTTACCATTCAAAAGTTATGACCAACATGACCAAGTTTTTCAAAAGTAGGTCAAACTCCAAGGTCAAGGTCACAAGGTCAAATCAAAGGACTGAAGGCCCTGAACGATACTTCTATTCAAAATTTATAGTCAGCAGATGAATGTTGAATAATTTTATTGTTTATGTAATGATGAATCAATGGTGATTATTTTATACATTAGGATGCATGTGAAACTATTAATTTTCATTTCTATGAGCTCAATGTGTTCTACAACATGTACAAACAGCAAAAACTGTTTATATTTACTATAAGTGGTATACTTTAAATTACATTTTATTCTCACGACTTGAACCCGGAGCAGAGTTTTAAAATTAACCCATTTGGAAACTAGAAAGTCGTTGAGACCATGCATGCATGTTTAAAATTACTTACCATGCTTACGATCTACAATATATTTGATAAAAGAGCTGCTACATGTAGTTTCTCTCACTCAAACATTGTGTAACTTTTGCTAAATTTATTTCAATGATCCAATTATTTTGTGAGCAAAAAAAACCCAGAAGTCTCTGACAAGACTGTAGCTATCCTGGTTGTTTCGCTTTATTTACTCATTGATAAGTAAATAAGACATACACATAAATATCAATTTCCATTCTTTTTTAACCAAAGACCATAGGGAGAAGGTACCCTTACAAATTTTAAATAGCTCAACAAAACAACATTTCCATAAGACTGCAACTAGAATATCACTCATATAATTCATAATATCAGAGATATAGTATTCCAAAAAGAAAGTCACACCCATTTTTCAAGATCCTAGGGGAAGGGGCTGTTAGCACAAATGAACTGTCGATGACACAACAAGACTATAGATTTATCATATTGCATAAAGAATTAACTCTCCGTCATTAATATCTTAAGAAGATTTGAGAGCACAATTATATACCGTAGGAAAAAATTACCACACCCATTTTCTAAGACCCTGGGGGTCAGGGGCTAAAACAAAATATCAGGTGCACAACTAGACCACAATCTCTTTTAATTGCAAGAAGCATGTATAGCGTCAGAGGAGTTGCAAGCACAAGATTACATAGAGTTATATAGGAGAAGATGACCATGACCATTTTCTAAGACCCTGGGGGTCAGGAATTCAAACAAAATATCAGGTGCACAACTAGACAACAGATCCATCATATTGCAAAAAGAATTAAGTCTCCATCATTTATAGTGTCAGAGTTGAGAGCACAAGATTACATAGAGTTATATAAAAGAAAATGACCACACCCATTTTCTAAGACCCTGGGGGTCAGGGGCTCAAACAAAATATCAGGTGCACAGCTAGACCACAGATCCATCATATTGCAAAAAGAATAATGTCTCCATCATTTATTGTGTCAGAGGAGTTGTGAGCACAAGATTAGAGTTACCGGTATATAGTAGAAAATTACCACACCCATTTTCTAGGACCCTGGGGGTAAGGGGCTACAACCAAATGTCAGGTGCAAAGCTAGACCACATACCAACATGACCAAGTACACTGTAGGATGCAAAAATAATTAACTTTCTATCTCCTATGGTTTCAGAGAAGTTGAGAGAACAAGAATTGTTTACGGCCGGACGCCATACAAAGGGTGATGACATAAGCTCAACTGGTCAGAGACCAGTAGAGCTAAAAACAAACAAGCAAACGAGAGAAGGCCTACATGCATGTATTAAGCGATATTTAAATTTACTATTGATTGTGTGAGACAGCCGCCTAACGTTAAAATAAACAGTGAACATTTAAAAGACGAACCACTGAAATCGACACAGAATAGTCAATATTACGCTGAGAATTATTAGGTGGAACGTCCAAAAATCGGGATTTTACGCGTCCTAGCTAAGGCAGATTTTTTGGGTCGAAAATGGCAATGGCAAGTATGCTGTTCACACCTTTAATACATGTGTGATTGTAACTATAAATAAACCGGATCAGGGAGTTTGTTAAGCACCTGCCCAGTCGCATTTGCGACTAAATTTGGCTCCGGGCAACTTTGAAATCCCAAAGTGCTCCCCAATTGGCGACTGAATAAAATCAATCATATTGTCAATTTGTTTTGTTCTTTTACTTTTCATTCACTTTGTTACTCAGACATCACTGCATGCTATACAGTCAAACCTGTCTTATGTGACTTTGCAAGGGCTGATAGAAAATAGGTCACATAAGACAGGTGGTCACTGAATACAGGTTCAAGCTGATCTTACTTTGACCAACAAAACTTCCGTAGTATAAGAGCAATACCATAGAATGATTAACTGCATATATCAATTCGTGTATCTGTTGATTAATCGTATTGCACGAATAAAATCATATTAGAGTTTCTGTATCACAGAAGATTTAATTATGAAAGACACAAATGAAGAGATTTAATGTAAAATAGTATGAAGTTTGGGTCATTTACAACACTTAAAGTCGTAATATGCAGGTTCGGAATTCGGTGCGGGACAGAAAAATCACGGTCGTTGTTGCGTTAGACAGGTTGTCGCTATAAACAGGTTAATTTGATAGGAAAATTGCTCGGGAGGAATAAAAAAGGTCACATAAAGCAGGAAGTCGCTAAAAAGAGGGTCACATTAAGACAGGTTTGACTGTATTATATAATTTTCGGTCGACGAGACATCAAAGTATGAAAACCTTACCCATCGGTATCATACCCGCTTTGAAATAGATGGTATAAAATTGTCCGGCCACTTGTTAGCCTATACATAACGTTCTCTTCAGAAATTCATATAAATTTGTATGCGAAAATATGACCCTGTAACATTTGGTTTGCTCCAGTAAAATTTTGATAATCCTGAAAAATTTTGCACACAATAAATTGGTGGGGAAAAATTGGGCTCCTGAAATTTAAGCTGGGCTCCTAAAATTTCTATTGTCAGCGGCTTAGTTGGCGACCAAGGTTTTAAAGTTAAACAAACTCCCTGTGGATGTTGTCAAATTTGGCTTACTTTGGCCAATGCGCATGTTAATTATGCGCATATTAATTACTTCCTGCAGGAGACAGGTATCTTAAAGAAAAGTTCTAAGTGTGCTTGAATTCGAAGAGACAAAGCGGAGGCAAATAGAATTCCAGCGCAATCATTGATAGGAAAACCCAACAATGTAAACTATGATTGCCGATCGGTTAGTTTTGTTTTATTTGAGTGAGACACTGTCAATTAATCTCCTGGAAAATTTGCCGATTCGTGCCGGCCATATCATGAATTCGGGTCCCAGATTTGTAACATGTACATTCCCGCGGCCAACACACTCCCACCAACCGAATATCATAGCTGTGTACTGACCCGATTTCGGCAGGTCAGTCCCGCTTTTTTACCCTTTGACCAGATTATTTTTTATCACCCACGCAGGACGTCTTTCACCCGATTTTTTGTTGCTTAGACCGGGAATCACCCGATTCTGATTTGGTTCTGTCTATTACTTGGGACTTTAAATTTCAAGCTGTGACTTTTTCAATTAAAACATCTGTAGTTACAGGTAAATTTGGTTGTTCGTTTAGTGATATGGGAAGTAATTAGCCACTTTCATGTTGTTTTAACAACCTGGGCTTGGATTTTTATGGGAATGTCTTACTCTATGGATAGATGATTGTAAACATTGAGATTTATGCAGACGAAAAGGGACAAATATTTTTATAGTGTTTAAAACAATTGAAGCAGTGAAATGTAGAGCTCATTTCACACAAAATCTTCATCATGGTATAGCAATAACTAAATTAAAATATATATATATAATCTAGCCTAGCAAATTCACTATGAACCTTAAGGTCTTCATTAATAAGTCCTAAAATTTTATACATGCACTACATTATCATGATTACATGTATGCAGTATTAAAATTTAATTCTAATGACTTGAGATTTTCTCCCGATATGTACATGTACCATCAGTCAGGGGTATAACTCATTTCAGTGATAAAATTTTATAACCGAAATCAGTTACTTTTCTTTCTATGAAAATCAGTAATGTTAAAGTAGGTCATGAAAAATAACTGATTTCTGCATATAAAAATTCCTATGGGAATTGCTTCATATTTATTCATTGGGTAAAGGATTATTTTACAAAATCTAAGGTATTGATGTATTAAGATGATACTGAACACTTGATTATCAGCAGGAAAAATCTGGATTAGAAGATTTAAGCAATACCAAAAAAATATAACCAAAAATGGTTATTTAAAAGTAACTTCTTTCAGTTATATTTATTTTTGACCCAGATTTTGCACAAAGATGATTTTATCCAGCTGTGACCTTAATTTATTTTTAAAGAGGCACCAATGTTGTATCTGATGAAGTCAAACTTTTCTGTACGCATTGGATGATATAATCGTATTTGACCTTGGAAAGTTTTGTAACCTGAACCAGTTATATTCTGGGTGATTCTATAAATATCTTGCAAGAAAAATAACTGATTTCAGTGACGAAAAATATAACTGAAATGAGTTATACCCCTGACTGACCATAGAACTCGCCTAGTGTAAAATCTCCAACAAACTTCCAGTGCGCTAAGCTCTGTCCATTCATGTGCTATATTAGAATAGAAATAACAACTAGCTAGCCGTGATTTGCGGCTCGGTGATCATTTGATTGGTTCATGCGACTCGTGGAATTACTGGACAATAAACCACAGCTAGCTAATTGTTATTTCTTAAATTAATGCTTTACATGTCTTACAATAAAATGAACTTTATTGACCTGGATTTTTTTTTAGGGGGGGGGGGTGTTAAATTTTATTCATAATGACACAAGCAAAAGGTCGCGATTTTGTTTTGTGCGCTATGACCTTTCATTTCCCAAAGAGGGTCATTGACCCTCTTTTGTCTAAAACAAGTTGACAAGTATGCCAAATATCTAAGTGTCATTGGCCGTTTCTGCAATAAAGCAGTGAAACAAAGTATATGCATCTGGCATCTTCGTTGTCATAAATACAACATCTTTTCAAAAGACTGATTTGTATGATGGCTTACTATAATCGCCAACAGGCCATACGGGTTGAGATCATTGAGTTGCTGTCAGAGTGGGTTTTTGGCCTCAAAGTACAAGTCGACTACTGACTTAGAACAAGAAATAGAAAAATTTTGTCTCTTTGGTTTATTTAGTTTAGTTTGATATTTTGACTTTGGCATTTTTAAGGAATATTTGGCTACCACTTATTTGGATTGTATTTGATTTGATTTAGTTAGTTTTGGTATTTGATTTGATTAAGAACTTGATTTGGCTTTTACGACGACTTTATTTTCAGTCATAGTATAGATATATTTTGGTTTTGTTTAATAAAGAAGATACTTGGAAATAAATATAGAAAATTCCTATCGTTTTGTCTGATTTACACACACCACCACTCGTCCACTACTACACAAGGAAAAGGTAAATATTCACTTGTTTACACCTTAAATGACTTACCTTTGTAGATTTTATGTCCTATCTATTCAAAAGAATACATTTGACTTGCAAATCCGCCATTTTTAATTTACCGATCATAGTGGATGTGCTGTTTGCAAGAGAGAAGATCAACTAGCAGACGGAAATGCATTATTCCGGTATAAAAGAAGGATGTCGGTCCCGTTTTTGCATTTTAATTAAATCTTTTAAAAATTGATTTTTTTCATTTTATTTTCATGTTTTGAACAATTACATTTTAGATATGTATAACGAAAACAAAATAAGGTTTGAAAATTGAAATCATCAAATTTTAAAAAGAATTTTTATCAGGAAATATGTCTTCGACGATCCTACTTTTATACCGGAATAATGCATTTCCGTCTGCTAGTTGATCTTTTCTCTTGCAAACAGCACATCCACTACGATCGGTAAATTAAAAATGGCGGATTTGCATGTCAAATGTATTCTTTTGAACAGGTTGGGCACATCATCGAATCTCCGATGTGCTATCGTAACTGGTCAGCTATGTCGTAAATGCGTGACTGATCAATGTCGGAAACTCGATGTCGATAACAACAAATCATAAATTTTGTTGGAATTTCCAAATATTCTTCATTAGAGGAATCAGTCCACCTATCAGCAAACAGGTATGTTTATCACTGAATTTGAAACCAGTCGTCGTTTGCATATCCATAAGTGCATATTTGCCTACTGCAGTGTTAATGCTCAAAGGGGGCCACAACTCGCCATAAAATGTCGTCCTATTTTGGTAAATAATTCACTATTTAGTAATCGTTTTAAAAATTTGTTATGTTGACCACATAAAGTTACCACTACAGTCTCATTTTCAACTGACCTTTTAGTGTGACAATACCTACCACAGCGGAAAAATTGCGTGTATCATTGTATTTGGAAGCTTAAGTATGGAGGCCTTGAAGTGTAAAAGAAATTCTTTTTTTTTTTTCGTACATTGCAACGCTGTGTCAAATGTTGATTATACAGAGGGTGGACAGGGTGAAAGGGAGGGGGAGGAAGGGGATGAGAGAGGGGGAAGGTGGATGGACGGGAAGGGAGGGTGACAGAGAGTGGAAGGAAGGATGGAGGGATGAGCGGGAGGGGGGAGGTAAGGGTGTGTGGAATTTCTGACAGGAAAAGATTACATGTAGATTCTTACGGGAATTAATGTAATATTCTGAAAATTCAAATAACTTCTGAAGGGAATTCAATAAATTCACAAGGGCATTGATTTTATGGCATGAATTTTATTGATTTTCAGACGGGAATCGAAATTATTATCTGACAGGAATAAATTTCAGACTGGGATTCAATTGATTCTCAGACGGGATTTCAGTTTTGTAACAGGAATTAATTCTCTGATGTGAATTCATGAAATTTTCTGATGGAATATATTTCCCTACGGGAATAGATTTTCCCGTTCACAGGAATTCATTTCCTGATGAAAGGAATAGATTTTCTGCACACGGGAATATATTTTCTGTAGACGGGAATAGAATTCCTTCTGACGGGAATTAATTTCCTGCAGATGGGAATAGATTTCCTGCAGACGGGAATAGATTTCCTGCAAACGGGAATTAATTTCCCTCAGATGGGAATACATTTTCTGCAGACGGGAATAGATTTCCCGCAGACGTGAATAGATACTTCCCGCATTTTTTTTTTTTAGCAGACGAGAATAGATTTCCCACAGACGGGAATATATTTCCTGCAGACGGGAATATGGTAAATTTCCATCAGATGAGATTATATTTTCTGCAGACGGGAACAGATTTCCCGCAGACGTGAATAGATATTTCCCACATTTTTATTTTTCGCTGACGGGAATAGATTTAGATTTCCTGCAGACGGAAATTAATTTCCTGATGATGTGAATATATTTCCCACAGACGGGAATAGATTTCCTGTGACGGGAATAGTTTTTTCTGACGATGGGAATAGATTTTCGGCCCAACGGGAATAGTTGGAGGAAAATCTACTCCCGTTGACGGAAAATCTATTCCCATTGACGGAAAATCTATTCCTGGTGACGGAAAATCAATTCCCATTGGCGGAAAATTTTCCCGTTGGCGGAAAATCTATTCTTGTTGACAGGAAATCTATAATCGTTGGCAGAAAATCTATTTTCGTTGGCGGAAAATCTATTCCTGTCATCAGAAAAAATAATCCCGTCAGGGGAAATCTATTCCTGTCTGCAGAAAATCTATTCTCATCTGTGGGAAATCTATTCACATCATCAGGAAATTAATTTCCGTCGGTGGAAAATCTATTCCCATCAGCGGAAAAAAATAGCGGGAAATCTATTCCTGTCTGCAGAGAATATATTCCCATCTGCGGGAAATTTATTCCTCTGGTGTCCATGGTGTTCAAGGTGAGGTAATTGTTGCAAACAATCGTTCTAGCAGAAATAAACAATCATGTAAGCAGTGTTGTTCAATCTTTTCAAAGGGATTATTGAAGCATTATATTCAATAAAGAAAAAAAATTCACAAAAACAATTGAATCATCATCAAAGTAAAATATTGTTATCTGCATCCCATCCCTTGTCTTAGCATCAACGGTGCTCCATACATTTCTCCAATAATCCGACTGTGAGAAGAGTGATTGTTTTGATTGTTAATTAATATCAATTTTTTTGTCTCTAAAGTTATATGGGGAATTAATTAAAGTCTCTTAAAGCCGGCAATCACATAAACTCAGATATTCTTATCGTTTATGATGGTGAATTCACTATTTGAATTGTGCAACCCATGGAATCCGACGTCAGAGGAAAGGTGGTATTTTCGATCTACATCGTATATGCAGCTATAGAATACCTGAACAAGAGCCCCAGGAGGGCACAACGCTCACCTGATACCCATGCATGCTCTAATTGACATACTGACATTGAATAAGACGTAAAATTGATAGTGCCAGTATCACGATTTGAGCCCACATTCTTTCTAAAAAGATTTTTGCCGGATGCAGAAAAGATCTTTTTTTACAGCCTTTAAAAGTACAAACAAGAAGAAATAGTCACATTTCAAAACATTATCTTTTTTTACTGATTTGAAAAGACGGATAATGTGATCCAAAGTCATATGCCCAGCTAGTGTATAGTTCAATTATTCAACATCAAAAAAATCATTTTGTAAAATTCCACATTAATGTGCAGCAGGTGATGAAGAAACAGACAAAAAGAATAAAACAATGAAATAAACTTAATACTCTGGTGTATGCTGCTTTTAGGGAAACAAATTAATAGGCCCATGATATTGTAAAGCTACATGTACAACTAGCAGACATACAAAATCGTTATTTACGGTTAACTATGTTTCACCTAGTGATAGGACTGTTACACGGACTAATTATTAGCTGACAGAGTTCATGAAAAGTATCAGCTGCATCGGATTTGCTGATAAAAAATTATTTGGTCCGATAAAAACTCATGTTGTATCTATTATTTGGATAGATAAAAATTCCCAAATGTCTGACCACAGGAACCTGTGTCGTTTTATGAGAGAAAATGTTTTATTATTCACAACCTTAAGCCTCTAAGTTCATCTTTAGAAATGTTATACATAGAAGATGTCGAACACAGTGGCTTAGGGTTGTGAATAATAATTTCTTTTCTCTTTTAAAATAACAGCTTCCTGTGGTCCAACATTTCATTGAAATATTTCAAGAACTTCAGATATATCAAATGTCCTATACATTCTCTAAATCCTCAGGAAGAGAATTTACTCATTAGATGTTTCTTCAAGAAATCGGTCCTTATACTTCATCTAAGAGAGTCTACGACAAAGGAAATTCGAGCTAAGTTTATAAATGAGCGTTCCAAGTACATGAATGATAACAAGTATGAAAGTGTTCCCAGTATATGCACATTAAATAAAAATCTATTCAAATACCAGTACTATTTCATTTGCATGATAGATTCTATTAATCTCCTGAAATGTATCACGTGTACAGTACTAACACGGTGGGTAATCTCGCAACGCAGAACAATTTATTTTTCTATATTTTTTCGCAAAATAGATAATTTGTTACAAAAAGGGAAATGTGATGCAATGTAATAACGCCCTAACTATGAGTTGCATCCAAAATAAGGTGGATATTAGCTTTTTATAACGCACAAACACGATCAGCGTTCTACTTTCGCTTTCATCTACACCAATCATGCCGATAGTTTTTCGGCTTTATAAAAGGATATTACCTCTCTTACTTTCGATAAAACTCGTATCTAAGGCATCTTTACACTGTATCACATTCCCCTTTTTGTGAAAAATAATTCGTAATACACGAAATTTTAGATAAACCTAGTGTTGTGCGTTGCGAGATTACCCACCGTGACTATTAAACGGGGGTGGAGGAACCAATCAAATCTGTAACACAAGATATATGGCGACTTTGTTTACCATCGATACAAAAATAAAGCAGAGAAATAGGAAAATTGTTATGAAATATGCATGTATGGAAAAAGTCAACATCTCAAAAATAAATTCAGAGTATATATATATATATATTTGATTGCATGTGTGGCTAAGTTATTTCGACGTACGAAAATAAGTACACAAAGCTAAACTAGCTTGTCTCTTTAAACAAGAGGCCCAAGGGGGCCACATCGCTCACCTGAGGAGACTGTATGTATGTTTTCAATCAAAGTCAAGACCTGAAGGAAATCGCTTTTAGTGAAGCTTTGAGAAGGACAAGGTGTACAAGTTACTTCCTGTAAAGTTCAGTGACATTCTGTGCAGTAGTTTAAGAGGATAAGTCAAAAATGTGTCTTTCAAATAGAGCCTATAGAGGACATCTTGGATTTCCAATCGGCTCGAAAAACACAAACTAAGTAGAGGGCAATTAGTACTTGCGTCCTGTGAAGTTTCAAGAAATTCTGTGAAGCAGTTTTAGAGGAGAAGTTGAAAATGTGTCAGCCAATCAGAGCCTGTGGCGGCCATCTTGAATTTCCCATAGGCTCCAAAAACGCAAACTTGATAGAGGGTATGAGTACTTGCATCCTGTGAAGTTTCATGAAATTCTGCGCAGCGGTTTGAGAGGAGAAGTCGAAAATTTGTCAGCCAATCAGAGCCTGTGGCGGCCATCTTGGATTTCTGATCAGCTCGAAAAACACAAACTTGGTAGAGAGCAATCAGTACTTGCTTCCTGTGAAGGTTTGTGAAATTCTATGCAGCCGTTTGAGAGGAGAAGTCGAAAATGTGTCAGTCAATCAGAGTCTGTGGCAGCCATCTTGGATTTCCGATTGGCTCGAAAAACACAAACTTAGTAGAGGGCATTGAGTACTTGCTTCCTGTGAAGTTTCATGATATTCTGTGCAGTGGTTATAGAAGAGAAGTTGAAAATGTGTCAGCCAATCAGAGCCTGTGGCAGCCATCTTGGATTTCCGATTGGCTTGAAAAACACAATTTGGTAGAGGGCATTGAGTAGTTTCTTCCCGTGAAGTTTCATGAAATTCTGTGCAGCGGTTTCAGAGGAGAAGTCGAGAATGTGTCAGCCAATTAGAGCCTGTGGCGGCCATCTTGGATTTCCAATCGGCTCCAAAAACACAATCTTGGTAGAAGGCATTGAGTACTTGCTTCCTGTGAAGTTTCATGAAATTCTGTGCAGCAGTTTCGGAGGAGAAGTCAAAAATGTGTCAGCCAATCAGAGCCTGTGGCGGCCATCTTGGATTTCCGATCGGCTCAAAAAACACAAACTTGGTAGAGGGCATTGAGTACTTGCTTCCTGTGAAGTTTCATGAAATTCTGTGACGCAGTTTCAGAAGAGAAGTCAAAAATGTGTCAGCCAATCAGAGCCAGTGGCGGCCATCTTGGATTTCTGATCGGCTTGAAAAACACAAATTTGATAGAGGGCATTGAGTACTTGCTTCCTGTGAAATTTCGTGAAATTCTGTGCAGCGGTTGCCGAAAACATATCTAAAATGTTAAAAGTTTACATCGGACGGACGGACGATGGACGGACGACGCGCTATGACAATAGCTCACTTGAGCTTCGCTCAGGTGAGCTAAAAACAACAATACATGTGGGGACCATGATTTCTTCTTTCCTACCAAGTTTAACGAAAATCTGTTCAGTGGTTCTGGAGAAGAAGTTGAATATGTATGAAAATCATCCCCCCTTCTTCTTGAGTAATCTAAGTAACCCGAGAGAGATAGTTATACAGAAGCTAAAGCAAAATAACAGACCCCCTCCCCATCCTTTCACTGTGTTATTGATAACATTGATCTGTTTTTACATTAATATTTTGAGCTGCTCTCAATATTGTAATTTCATAGTTGTATATCTAAGTCTTCACAAGATAAATTTGAAAATACTTATTCATCTTTTTAAAATAATTTAGTTTCCTTTTCTATACCTATTTAATAATTCAAAATATATAACATTCAAATGAATCGATAATCCAAAAATTTAAACCTCAAAAACAAAAATCTATATTAAAGAAAGACAACTCTTGCATACATGAACATGTACCAACTTATACGAAACTAAAGTTACCAGGGTACCAGAACTTGAACTTACAAGCCTTGGGTCCATGTTCACAGTAAACATATCTATTCATGATTGGAAAAATACTCATAAAAATCTGTTCAGCAGTTCTGGAGAAGAAGTTGAATATGTATGAAAATCACCCCCCCCCCTTTCCTTTTCATATAAGAAAATAATTCATAAAAAATCAAAAAATTAAAATTTCAGTATGAAATACATATCAAAGCATTAAGTAACTTAAATGTGATGAATTTGTAGTAAATGAATGTGTAAAACCATACACATATTGAGTTATTTAAAGAAATAGTGCAAAAATGTGCATTTCCGACAGAGTCCGAAAAGACGTCAAAAACGCGTCAAAAATTTGACTTCCGAGTGGAACCAAAAACAACAACACTTCTTAAGACATCTCTCTAGATCATTCTGATGCTTTCAGTTTGTCGATACGTGCTTTCGTTCTGAAGAAGAAGTTTGTCAAAGGAGGGTACCCCCTGTGACCTACTTTTGCCTCTGGTGGCGCCACCTCTTGATGGATCTGGACGAAAAACAACATCACTTGTAGGGGACCATGAGTACTTCATTCCTACCAAGTTTCATGAAAATCTTTTCAGTGGTTCTGGAGAAGAAGTTGAATATGTATGAAAATCACCCCCCCCCCCCCCTTCCTTTTCACATAAGAAAAAAATTAATAAAAAATCAAAAAATCTAAATTTTAGAATAAAATACTTATCAAAGCATTTAGTAACTTAAATATGATAAATATGCAGTAAATGAATGTGTAAAATCATACACTTATTGAGTTATTTAAAGAAATAGTGCAAAAATGTGCATTTCTGACGAAGTCCGAAAAGACGTCAAAAACGCGTCAAAAATTTGACTTCGGAGTGGAACCAAAAATAACAACACTTCTTAAGACATCTCTCTAGTTCATCCTGATGCTTTCGGTTTGTCGATACGTGCCTCCGTTCTGAAGAAGAAGTTTGTCAAAGGAGGGTACCCCCTGTGACCTACTTTTGCCTCTGGTGGCGCCACCTGTTGATGGATCCGGACGAAAAACAACAACACTTGTAGGGGACCATGAGTACTTCATTCCTACCAAGTTTCATGAAAATCTTTTCAGTGGTTCTGGAGAAGAAGTCGAAAATGTTGAAAAGTTTACGACGGACGACGGACGACGACGGACGACGACGGACGACGGACGCCACGCTATGACAATAGCTCACTTTGAGCCTATGGCTCAGGTGAGCTAATAAAGGGAAGAAAATTTTTTTTAAGTAAAAAATGGAATTTAAGATATTCAGATTATCTAAAAGTGCATAATAAGCTGACAAAATGGGAAAAAATGAAGAAAAAAATTTGAGGAGTGCTCGTGCCGGGACTTGAACCCACAAGCCTTGGGTCCATGTTCACAGTAAATATATCTATTCATGATTGGAAAAATACTCATAAAAATCTGTTCAGCAGTTCTGGAGAAGAAGTTGAATATGTATGAAAATCACCCCCCCCCTTTCCTTTTCATATAAGAAAATAATTCATAAAAAATCAAAAAATTAAAATTTCAGTATGAAATACATATCAAAGCATTAAGTAACTTAAATGTGATGAATTTGTAGTAAATGAATGTGTAAAACCATACACATATTGAGTTATTTAAAGAAATAGTGCAAAAATGTGCATTTCCGACAGAGTCCGAAAAGACGTCAAAAACGCGTCAAAAATTTGACTTCCGAGTGGAACCAAAAACAACAACACTTCTTAAGACATCTCTCTAGATCATTCTGATGCTTTCAGTTTGTCGATACGTGCTTTCGTTCTGAAGAAGAAGTTTGTCAAAGGAGGGTACCCCCTGTGACCTACTTTTGCCTCTGGTGGCGCCACCTCTTGATGGATCTGGACGAAAAACAACATCACTTGTAGGGGACCATGAGTACTTCATTCCTACCAAGTTTCATGAAAATCTTTTCAGTGGTTCTGGAGAAGAAGTTGAATATGTATGAAAATCACCCCCCCCCCCCCCCCTTCCTTTTCACATAAGAAAAAAATTAATAAAAAATCAAAAAATCTAAATTTTAGAATAAAATACTTATCAAAGCATTTAGTAACTTAAATATGATAAATATGCAGTAAATGAATGTGTAAAATCATACACTTATTGAGTTATTTAAAGAAATAGTGCAAAAATGTGCATTTCTGACGAAGTCCGAAAAGACGTCAAAAACGCGTCAAAAATTTGACTTCGGAGTGGAACCAAAAATAACAACACTTCTTAAGACATCTCTCTAGTTCATCCTGATGCTTTCGGTTTGTCGATACGTGCCTCCGTTCTGAAGAAGAAGTTTGTCAAAGGAGGGTACCCCCTGTGACCTACTTTTGCCTCTGGTGGCGCCACCTGTTGATGGATCCGGACGAAAAACAACAACACTTGTAGGGGACCATGAGTACTTCATTCCTACCAAGTTTCATGAAAATCTTTTCAGTGGTTCTGGAGAAGAAGTCGAAAATGTTGAAAAGTTTACGACGGACGACGGACGACGACGGACGACGACGGACGACGGACGACGGACGCCACGCTATGACAATAGCTCACTTTGAGCCTATGGCTCAGGTGAGCTAAAAATCATTAAAAATCTAAAAGTTGATATTTTGACAGAATTCTTTAAATATAAAATAAATATAAAAAGAAAATGAGAAAAAAAACCCTGAAAAAGTGGGGTCCTGCCGGGGTTTTAACCCACTACTGTTGGGTTCATTGGGCACGGAAAACCTACGTTGTACCAATGAATGTTTTTCCGTAAAAATCCAAAAGTGGTTATCTTGACAAAAATTCTTTCACTTGTAGGGAAGCATGAGTACCTCATACCTACCAAGTTTCATGACAATCTGAGAAAAAAGTAAGTTAGATATGATAAATATGCAGTAAATGAGTGTGTAAAATCATACACTTATTGAGTTATTTAAAGAAATAGTGCAAAAATTTGCATTTCTGACTAAGTCCGAAGAGACGTCAAAAAAGCGTCAAAAATTTGACTTCGGAGTGGAACCAAAAATAACAACACTTCTTAAGACATCTCTGTAGATCATCCTGATGCTTTCGGTTTGTCGATACGTGCTTCCGTCCTGAAGAAGAAGTTTGTCAAAGGAGGGTACCCCCGTGACCTACTTTTGCCTGTGGTGGCGCCACCTGTTGAGGGATCCGGACGAAAAACAACAACACTTGTAGGGGATCATTAGTACTTTATACCTACCAAGTTTCATCAAAATCCCTTTAGCCATTCTTGAGAAGAAGTTGAAAATGTGAAAAGTTTACGACAGACACACGACAGACGACAGACGCCGGACGGATCGCTATTACAATAGCTCACTAGAGCCTTTGGCTCAGGTGAGCTAATAAGGGAAAAAAATTTGTTGGGGTCCGGCTGGGGTTTGGAGCCACTCCCCATTGGTCCATTAGGCATGGAAAACATACATTATACCTATGTACAATCTTAAAAAATATTCCTTAAAATCCAAAAGTGGATATCTTGACAAAATTCTTTGACTTGAAGGGTACCATGCATGAGTACCTCATACCTACAAAATGTCATGACAATCTGAAGAGTGGTTATAGAAAAGAAGCAGAAAATGTATGAAAATCACCCCCTCCCCCCTCCTTCCTTTTTACATAAGAAAAAAATTCATAAACAAGAGGCCCAAGGGGGCCACATCGCTCACCTGAGGAGACTGTATGTATGTTTTCAATCAAAGTCAAGACCTGAAGGAAATCGCTTTTAGTGAAGCTTTGAGAAGGACAAGGTGTACAAGTTACTTCCTGTAAGGTTCAGTGACATTCTGTGCAGTAGTTTAAGAGGATAAGTCAAAAATGTGTCATTCAAATAGAGCCTATAGAGGACATCTTGGATTTCCAATCGGCTCGAAAAACACAAACTAAGTAGAGGGCAATTAGTACTTGCGTCCTGTGAAGTTTCAAGAAATTCTGTGAAGCAGTTTTAGAGGAGAAGTTGAAAATGTGTCAGCCAATCAGAGCCTGTGGCGGCCATCTTGAATTTCCGATAGGCTCCAAAAACGCAAACTTGATAGAGGGTATGAGTACTTGCATCCTGTGAAGTTTCATGAAATTCTGCGCAGCAGTTTCAGAGGAGAAGTCGAAAATTTGTCAGCCAATCAGAGCCTGTGGCAGCCATCTTGGATTTCCGATTGGCTTGAAAAACACAATTTGGTAGAGGGCATTGAGTAGTTGCTTCCCGTGAAGTTTCATGAAATTCTGTGCAGCGGTTTCAGAGGAGAAGTCGAGAATGTGTCAGCCAATTAGAGCCTGTGGCGGCCATCTTGGATTTCCAATCGGCTCCAAAAACACAAACTTGGTAGAAGGCATTGAGTACTTGCTTCCTGTGAAGTTTCATGAAATTCTGTGCAGCAGTTTCGGAGGAGAAGTCAAAAATGTGTCAGCCAATCAGAGTCTGTGGCGGCCATCTTGGATTTCCGATCGGCTCAAAAAACACAAACTTGGTAGAGGGCATTGAGTACTTGCTTCCTGTGAAGTTTCATGAAATTCTGTGACGCAGTTTCAGAAGAGAAGTCAAAAATGTGTCAGCCAATCAGAGCCTGTGGCGGCCATCTTGGATTTCGCTCAGGTGAGCTAAAAATCAAGAAAATAAAATTTAAGCATAAAATACATATCAAAGCATTAAGTAAGTTAGATATGATAAATATGCAGTAAATGAGTGTGTAAAATCATACACTTATTGAGTTATTTAAAGAAATAGTGCAAAAATTTGCATTTCTGACTAAGTCCGAAGAGACGTCAAAAAAGCGTCAAAAATTTGACTTCGGAGTGGAACCAAAAATAACAACACTTCTTAAGACATCTCTGTAGATCATCCTGATGCTTTCGGTTTGTCGATACGTGCTTCTGTTCTGAAGAAGAAGTTTGTCAAAGGAGGGTACCCCCCGTGACCTACTTTTGCCTGTGGTGGCGCCACCTGTTGAGGGATCCAGACGAAAAACAACAACACTTGTAGGGGATCATTAGTACTTTATACCTACTTAGTTTCATCAAAATCCCTTTAGCCATTCTTGAGAAGAAGTCGAAAATGTGAAAAGTTTATGACAGACACACGACACACGACAGACGACGGACGGATCGCTATGACAATAGCTCACTAGAGCCTTTGGCTCAGGTGAGCTAATAAGGGAAAAAAATTTGTTGGGGTCCGGCTGGGGTTTGGAGCCACTCCCCATTGGTCCATTAGGCATGGAAAACATACATTATACCTATGTACAATCTTAAAAAATATTCCTTAAAATCCAAAAGTGGATATCTTGACAAAATTCTTTGACTTGAAGGGTACCATGCATGAGTACCTCATACCTACAAAATGTCATGACAATCTGAAGAGTGGTTATAGAAAAGAAGCAGAAAATGTATGAAAATCACCCCCTCCCCCCTCCTTCCTTTTTACATAAGAAAAAAATTCATAAAAAATCAAGAAAATAAAATTTAAGCATAAAATACATATCAAAGCATTAAGTAAGTTAGATATGATAAATATGCAGTAAATGAGTGTGTAAAATCATACACTTATTGAGTTATTTAAAGAAATAGTGCAAAAATTTGCATTTCTGACTAAGTCCGAAGAGACGTCAAAAAAGCGTCAAAAATTTGACTTCGGAGTGGAACCAAAAATAACAACACTTCTTAAGACATCTCTGTAGATCATCCTGATGCTTTCGGTTTGTCGATACGTGCTTCCGTTCTGAAGAAGAAGTTTGTCAAAGGAGGGTACCCCCCGTGACCTACTTTTGCCTGTGGTGGCGCCACCTGTTGAGGGATCCGGACGAAAAACAACAACACTTGTAGAGGATCATTAGTACTTTATACCTACCAAGTTTCATCAAAATCCCTTCTTGAGAAAAAGTCGAAAATGTGAAAAGTTTACGAACGACACACGACAGACGACGGACGCCGGACGGATCACTGTGACAATAGCTCACTAGAGCCTTTGGCTCAGGTGAGCTAATAAGGGAAAAAAATTTGTTGGGGTCCGGCTGGGGTTTGGAGCCACTCCCCATTGGTCCATTAGGCATGGAAAACATACATTATACCTATGTACAATCTTAAAAAATATTCCTTAAAATCCAAAAGTGGATATCTTGACAAAATTCTTTGACTTGAAGGGTACCATGCATGAGTACCTCATACCTACAAAATGTCATGACAATCTGAAGAGTGGTTATAGAAAAGAAGCAGAAAATGTATGAAAATCACCCCCTCCCCCCTCCTTCCTTTTTACATAAGAAAAAAATTCATAAAAAATCAAGAAAATAAAATTTAAGCATAAAATACATATCAAAGCATTAAGTAAGTTAGATATGATAAATATGCAGTAAATGAGTGTGTAAAATCATACACTTATTGAGTTATTTAAAGAAATAGTGCAAAAATTTGCATTTCTGACTAAGTCCGAAGAGACGTCAAAAAAGCGTCAAAAATTTGACTTCCGAGTGAAACCAAACATAACAACACTTCTTAAGACATCTCTGTAGATCATCCTGATGCTTTCTGTTTGTCGATACGTGCTTCTGTTCTGAAGAAGAAGTTTGTCAAAGGAGGGTACCCCCCGTGACCTACTTTTGCCTGTGGTGGCGCCACCTGTTGAGGGATCCGGACGAAAAACAACAACACTTGTAGGGGATCATTAGTACTTTATACCTACCAAGTTTCATCGAAATCCCTTTAGCCATTCTTGAGAAGAAGTCGAAAAATGTGAAAAGTTTACGACAGACACACGACACAAGACACACGACGGACGCTGGACGGATCGCTATGACAATAGCTCACTAGAGCCTTTGGCTCAGGTGAGCTAAAAATGACTTTAATACATTCATTAGTCAGTAAAGTATTCAACACAGTTGGATATAAAATGCTACAATCTTTTATTTTGATTAAAATAATAAAAATGTTGAATTTCTTGTCAACAACATTGAGTTTCCGACATTGATCAGTCACGCATTTACGACATAGCTGACCAGTTACGATAGAACATCGGAGATTCGATGATGTGCCCAACCTGTTGAATAGATAGGACATAAAATCTACAAAGGTAAGTCATTTAAGGTGTAAACAAGTGAATATTTACCTTTTCCTTGAATGCACATGTGCAGCTGCACTCGTAAATGCCACGCTGAGTTTCCGATTTTTAGATCCAATGTTCGTTTTCGTACGTAAACATTACGATATCTGTCGAGGCGCAAGTGCGCAACATATAGGGATGTTCGAGTGACGAAAAAGTGATGTCACACTGCGCATGCGCATGAAAATTGGTTGGCAAAAAGTGGTTCTCTTATATAATACATGTATAGCAATGTCCACTGCTATTCACGTTTATAATCTCTATCGGTACAGTTTATCGACAGATATAATTAAGTTAAGATAACTTCAAAGTTGTTATAATATTAATCGATCATTTTAATTCCTTGTGATAATTTTTTTTAATTTAATTTTTGTCTGTTAATCACCGATATGTATAAATAGCATTTCTCTCTGTGGGTTGATTTAATTTTTAAAGTCGTGAATGTGAACATCTTATACCATTCATCAATTTATCAAGTCCAACCTATACAGTGTATCTCGTATAAACAAGACAATGATCTGACACCTGCCATTTACCTTGATTTTTGTCGGCTGACCAGGTAGATTTTTCACCCAGGTGTCGCGGCGGAACCAATGATCCGCAAAGGAGAGAAAGCCACTGCATGTGATCTATCCATTTCATATTTCAGTTTTTGATATTTTGACCCGGATGAAACATCTAAACCATTGGGGGGGGGGGGGGGGGGGGTAAATACATTACATTTGTCTTTTTGTTGAAAGAAGCAAAAGGAAATACAACCCATTTATATATCATATATCGATCATAATCATATAAAAGTTGGAACAGTGGATCATTATTCAATATTTCTCCTATATCTCAAGATTTATTTATTTATCATGTTTATTTATTTATTTCAACGGGATAATTGTTTAAATAATTTCGAAAATAAGATAGATGGAAGTCCGAACATCTTTTTCAAATATTGGATGTTTTAACAGTCGATGTGCAAAAGATGGAAATAGAATGCTACGATTTTATATGGCCCGAGATCCCTCTCTTTAATTCATATTAACATTGATCATTTATTTTTATTGTGTATTTTAATCTTATCTTTCATTTTAAATTCATGAATGTCTCTTTTTATCCCAACGATTTTATATCCAAACTTACATGGAAGTTGAGAAAATATATGCTTCTATAGGCATTTTAAAATTCTGATCTTGAGCCCCCCCCCCTTTCTCTAGCAAGCAAAAAGTTAGATAAGGCATGTCAATTTAAAAAAAATTCCATATCCAAAGAAAGAAAATTACTGAAGGAATAATAGAAGAGAATTTGTGCGTGTTTTCATTGTGACTACTATGACCGGCTTTATCTATAAATTGGAGACAGTCGTGAGAAAAAAAAAAAAACAAAAAACAAAAAACAAAACAAAACAACAAAAAAAGTCTAAGAAAATGAGTATTCTTTGTTTCATTAAATGCTGTTTGTAAGTTAAATTAATTTTTTTCCGTTTTGCGTTTTCAAACAGTTCGACGTTAATTTTGGTCAAACTATTTCCCTCTTTCCATCCCGTTCAATTGCTCCACCTTAATTAAATCACAACTAATATGCATGTTTGAGGGATAGGTGTGTACTTGTCAAAACAACAGGTAATTAGTCGGGAATGTAACACCTAATACAGGAGCATGAAAATGAGACACTATGAGTTACACCGGCTTCTTTGAAAAGCAAAATTTGAAGAAAAAAAAATATTGGCAGTTTATTGATTCTTGTCCCCCCCCCCCAATCGAACGGCAGTCTGATATACTAATAAACTCAGTGGGATTTCTTTCCAGTTGTGATTAGAATGGTCAGTGTCACAGCAGGGCTTATCAATAAAATAATAATAGGGAAGTAGTGCATATTAGAGCATCAGTTGTTGATTTATCCCCAAGTATCACGTATATTTCCTAGGCATTCCAGTTAACCTTTGGGGGCGCTGTCTGTACTTTCGTTTTAAAGGTATAGTCTATTTCGTTGGTAGTTTATTTCATTCATTTGATTGTTTTGACATGATAAGGATAGTTATATGAAACGGCCTATAGCAATGGAGGGTCACTTTCTCAGACAGGTACGCTTCAGATTTTCTTCGTAGCTGTGACCAATTTTGCATCTTTTGAATAGTAAAACTACAGTTTCTTTTTGGTTCTAACGACTAATACTTGGACGGCGATGATGAAACATCATGCTACAAGTTTTAATTTCATAGTTTCCTTCATAGTCTATAGCATATATTTTCTCGTATTTATCGCACAATTTTCTATAAGAGTTATCCTTCCTAAAGGTTAACTGGAAAGCCTATATTTCCCCTTCACTGCCAACCGTTTTTGCCAACCAGCCTCGTTTTCGCGAGACCTGTGACGTCATGGCGAACATCCCTATTCTAAATAACTGCTCAATTTGGTCCATTTTAAAGCTAGAACAAGCTTTTAAAGCTAGATCTAGCTTTAATAGCTAGATTTGCCGTTTCCCCGACCTGAAAATCAGTCTTGAAAACATATTTTGGGGGAAATTTAATATTTTCTTTCAAAATGAGTATATGTGGGAAGGGCATAGCATTATTTGAGAGAAATTTGAATGTTTTCCATTGATGGACGGAAGAGTTATCCCGAAAAATCTTCAAAATCGTCCGGAAACTGTTCAGCAGGTTGGGGAAAGGTACCGATCGAGCTAATATACCTCGATTGGGCTAATATACCTCGATTGGGCTAATCAATCTGAATATTTTCAGTAGTAAAAAATTAAAACATTCTCAAAATTATTCTTTTGAGCAAAATCGCATCAGTTCTTTATAAAAGAAGTTATGTTTACAAAAGAAACATACCTGAAAAGTGAATAGTTATTGAGAAAATATACCTCCATTTTTCTGAATATATTGGGTGAGATTTCTCAAAATCTAAAAAGTTTTCAGGCATCAGTCAGGGGTGCTACTTCAACAAGTAATTAAAAAATTACTTCTACAAGTAATTATCTGACTGATATCAAATGTACCCATGATTCCACATAAAAAGTTAAATAATGTCTTATTTCCTATGGCAAGTAAGAAAATACAGCAGTAGAAGGCAAGAGGACTTCCATTATTTTCAAAAGGAAATAACTTTCTTAGAAGAAACTGTTTGAAGTAAGAAAGATAGCCAAAATTGTGGCCGAATTTCACTTAAAAAGTTGCAAATTTGTGCAAGTTTGTAACCTTGTAGATTTTTAAACAGAATTTTCATCCCAATAGCAATAATTTTTCCTGTAAATTCAGACTTTCCTTTTTAAAATAAAACATAAACATAATTTACGATAATTGCTTAAAGCTTTACTCCTTTCATTTAAAGATAAGTCCCTTTCAATAAATATTACTTAAACAAGTAATTTTAAGGGAATGGTTTAACCTTGATATTTCTGTTACTGAAGCAATTATTACTGATATGAGTAGCCCTTTTTACAATTAAAAGCTTGAGAACTTTAAATGTGTATGCTACAATCATTACAAACCATCCATTGCCTTACTTTTTATGTATATTACTTGTATAAGTAATATGTTGCATGGACATCGCAAGTAAATCAGTTACTTTTAGAGGTAATCATTTTAGAAGGCAAAATTAGAAAGTTACTTGAAAAGGTAATTTTTTTAATTACTTGTTGAAGTAGCACCCCTGACTGGGCATAGTTGCTTTTTAAATATTTTTTCTTGATATACAGACAGGTCCGGGTGTAATCGGGAAAAAACAAAAAACACAGTGCAGAAAAAATCAGAATACGCAGTGTTTTTCAGGTGTTTTTACCTGAGCCATCCTAGAGCGACTTTACCTGTAGTAGGGTGTTATTGGGGATGTTTATTACCTGAGCTAATTAACAACTCCCCTCAACTATATAGGACATACAGATGTATTGTCACCTTTCTAAGGAAGAATTTTTATTGTTAAAAAGTAATTCATGCATTCAGTAGAAATTAAAAAAACAAACAAAAAAACAAAAAAACCAAGTTATCATTTTTGTTTCATATTTTGAACAAAAAAAAAAAGTTATCATTTTTTTTTTTTTTCATATTTTGAATTTAAGTTATCCCAATTTTTATTATTTTATTAGTCCCCTACCGGCAACGCCGAAGGGGACTCTTAGTTTCCTCTCGGTCTGTCTGTCCGTCCGTCTGTCCCTCCGTCTGTCCGAATATCAGTTTTCTGGACTTTTTTCTGCAACGGATAAAGATATTCAGATGAAATTTGATACACAGCTTGGTCTTGGATAGTTAAAGAGCAAGTTCGACTTTCGTCATGCTTGACCCATTTTTCGAGGAGTTATGCCCCTTGATGACTTGGAAAATCCAGGTTTTGTCAGTTTTCCGGACTTTTTTCTGCAACGGATGGAGATATTCAGATGAAATTTGATACACAGCTTGGTCTTGGATAGTTAAAGAGCAAGTTTGACTTTCATCACGCTTGACCCATTTTTCGAGGAGTTATGCCCCTTGATGACTTGGAAAATTCAGTTTTTGTCAGTTTTCCGGACTTTTTTCTGCAACGGATGGAGATATTCAGATGAAATTTGATACACAGCTTGGTCTTGGATAGTTACAGAGCAAGTTTGACTTTCATCACATTTGACCCATTTTTCAAGGAGTTATGCCCCTTGATGACGTGGAAAATTCAGTTTTTGTCAGTTTTCCGGACTTTTTTCTGCAACGGATGGAGATATTCAGATGAAATTTGATACACAGCTTGGTCTTGGATAGTTACAGAGCAAGTTTGACTTTCGTCAGGCTTGACCTATTTTTCAAGGAGTTATGCCCCTCTATAACTTGGAAAATTAAGTTTTTGTCAGATTTCTGGACTTTTTTTCTGCAACGGATGAAGATATTGAGATGAAATTTGATACACAGCTTGGTCTTGGATAGTTACAGAGGACTTATGTCACGCTTGACCTATTTTTCGAGGAGTTATGCCCCTTTATGACTTGGAAAATTCAGTTTTTTGTCAGTTTTCCAGACTTCTTTCTGCAACAAATAGAGATATTCAGGTGAAATTTGATACTCAGCTTAGTCTTGGATAGTTACAGAGCAAGTTCAACTTTCGTCACGCTTGACCTCTTTTTCGAATCGATAAAGCAGATAAAACCTCAGAACTGAACTGCACAGACAGTAAGTTTAATTTAAACTCATATATGTTTAATTGAAGAGTAATTCATAGGCAGAGTTGCAGGACATAAATATATGCCGCCGGTAGGGGACTATATCGCTCAGCGATCATAACATTTTTATTATTCATATTTTTAAAAATTATATTCATATTTATTATATTATTCCAATTAAAGTTATCCTTATTCATGATTTTCTAAATTAAATAAAAAGTGTATGGGTAAGTAGAAATAAAATAAAAATCATATATTTACAAACTTATCATTTTGATTTTATATATAAATTTCTTTAAAAGGAAGAAAAAACCATAGAGTAACTGGAAATTGAACAAAAATTTCATTCTTACATAAATATAAATCATTTTGATTTGTTTACAGTTTACCAATTTAACTATCTGACTATATACAGAAAGTTTATAGATCAACTCGGTCTTTGCATACGTGTTTGGTGCCTGGCATCTTTCCTACGGACTTTAAAATTCTAGGTTTAAACATTTTTATTGAAAGAAATATTTGTGACTTATGTTCGGCCATGGACTCCGACCTCCTAATTTTCAAAGAAGTCGGTATTTGAGCTCCTCTTGTTTCTCTAATTTATCATATTTATTTTATTTAGGCCTGGCCATATAAAATTCATTCGTTGTTTCCCAGACACCACCACACACGCTATAATTTTTCACCGACGAGACGTACGTTTTTATGAAAAAAAAAATCCGTCATGCCTAGTTTACGATCGCTGGTTAATTTCCGATCGCATGTTACTATCTATCTATCTATTTATCTAAGGAAATAACATTGTCCTGTAAATCCGTCTTTAAAATAAAAAATGTTCCAACGTACAATCAGCGCGCCGTGACAAGTCATTTAACGGCAACGTCTAATCTGCGAGTATAAGGTGTACGATAGTATAGAATGCTTTCTTAAAGACTTTATTCACGCACTGTAAATAATATTCTAAGGAATTCTAAAGATATTGTTCACGTTGACGATTCAGCTCGAGCTATTGGCCACTTGTCGAAAATTACATGTAAAAGGCTCTGTTCGCGTGCGCAATACATTTTTATTTACTTTTTATGAAAAGTTACTAATCACTTTTCTTTTCCGTCCTCTATTCTATTCGTTTTACTTTATCTTTATTTATTTCTTTTTTTATTCGTCGTACCCCAAATAAGTTGAAATTTAAAAATTAAGAGAGTGAATATTAAGAGAGAGAGACAGAGACAGAGGGGGGAGGGGATGAACTAAACGGAATGCCATATCATCAAAATATCCCCTATAGTAATGACTTATTCCATACCAAAAAAAAAAAAGAAACCCACAGATATCCCCGACTCACAACACTGTCAACTGTACTATAATTCTAAAAACGGTAAATATCCCATCCATTGATTTTCTTTAAAAAAAAGGGGGGGGGGGGGGTTCGTGCGGGCGCGGTAATGCGATTATATTTTACAGACCGTACACAGGTACAGTAATCTTCTATCTTCTGGCAGAGGGGTTGACAATCAACTTGTTTTTCACACCTTTTTGGCTGACTGCGCAGAGTATAACGACTGTCCTTTGCTTTACTGTTTTTATCATTTTATATATGTCTTTAAATTAATTAGAAAAAAGCCCCCTACGGCATTGCCTGAAGGGGACTAACAAAAAAAAAGGGGGGGGGTAGCTAAGTTTACAATTGCTTTTGAATAAGGGTGTTCAGGTCTACGTGCGGTAATGGAAATAATTTGGTAATCACTGTTATCTATGTACTTTGAGAAAGACAACAAAATTAAACTATTAGGTCCTAATAAGCCCCCCCCCCCCCCCATCTTAGGACCTAATCGTTTAATTTTGTAGAGTCTTGTAGTCTTTTGTAGAGTTTTGCAGAGTTCTTGAAATCTTCCAATAAAATGTCGGACATTTAGGGATTTTTATCTGTCCAAATAAAAGATATAACGTGCGATTTTATCGGACCCAAATTTTTTTATCAGCAAATCCGCTAAAACCAATACATTTCACGAACTCTGCTTCTACATTTACAACACTAAAAAATATCTTACTATTCCGCCGTTTTGGGCCTGGCCATTCCTCGACTCCGTCACCTTCTTACTTTTTTTGGAGGGAAGGTAGACTGCGACTTTGTTCTTAAATTAAAAAAACATATCGAAAAAAAAAAAAAATTACCGGCCCGAAGCGCCGACGTAATATTCGCTATTTTATTATGAAAAAATATTATGAAAAAAAAAATGTGATTGCAGAAATATTTAGATGCCGCAAATACATTTCACGTAACTCTCTCTTTCATTCCCTAATATTTTACAAAAAAAGCAAGGGTAAAGTGTTGGGGGGATTGTCTATTTATCATGTTTATCTTGATATTGAATATCTGTCGATACCACGACTCTCTTTCACACCTGTACGGCTCACTGAACGCCACTTTAATAATCTCCGGCGACGTAGACGGCAGCAACTAAAATAGCGTAGTCGTCCGACTTGCCAGGTTTTGAGAACATAGTATTGGTACAACCCTCCCCCCCCCCCCCCCCCCCGCTTTCGTATCCGATGTACTCCATGCTGTTAATTCATAGTCTGTGGGATAAGTACACGATTGAACGTCAGTGAAATGTCCGTGATGGTAAATTTCAAAGATCAATATATTATATTGAAGGTCCTATTTAGACGGGAAATTAAAAGATGATAAAGTCTACGGTGTCGTTTTTCTAGGGACCAATCTTGTAAAACTAATAAGATTGTTTAAAAGACATAAATACCGCGCTGTGTTTATTGATTTATACCTGGTTCCAGGTGTTAAATGTCTTGTAGTCCACAGCAAGCTTGTATTTACCAGAGAAACGGCTTTTGTGGCTTCTACCTGTACTACGCACGTACGTTAATCTCATTTTCCGTCGTACTTTAAACATGTAGGCCGTAATTTTCCTTCATTAAATGTATGATGAAACGTGTTACATTATCAAAATACATGTGTACATTGTATATTGACATATTGACATACCCCGCGCTACGAGAAAACGTTTACATGTATTGCTTGATTCACGTCGTACCGTCACGTGTCATAAGTTTATCGCGTAACGATATAAATATTATTGTCAGTCAAAAAAAAAATCTGACTGTTACAGGAGCGCAAAATAATTTACCCATCTTTAGTATTTATGAAAAAAAATCGTGACGTTTTTTACTTAAAATCTGGGAGAACTTGATATACAAACACTTTAAGACTGTTTAAACGACATAAAATATATATCAAACTCCAATACCCCGGCCATAATTGTGAGGACTCTAAAATTTATAATTCCCGTGTTTTATCTGGTTCACAATCTGAGGCGTGGGAAATCATTGTCCGGAGAAGTCACCTAAGCTAAACAGATAATCGGATTAACGCAGGGGTATATGTTGTTTGCACAGGTAGCGTTACCGGCTGAAAGTATTGGACAAATTCATGAGAGGGGGGGGGGGGGGCACCGACCCTGAAATCGATTCTTTGACATGTTTGAAAAATATGTTTCAATTCTTAAAAAGCTTTTCTTTAATTGAATGAAATTTTGTATAATTACAAAGTACAAAAATTTTTTTTATAATCATTGTTTTGTTTTTATGTATATTATTTTCTTTCAGATATCCATATGTAAAAAAAAAAAATAAACAGAAAAATATAGTAAAAAGAAAAAGATAATTATGTATAATTATAAACTAATTTTATCTTATATTTTAGCATGTTTTAATTTCAGTTTTTGAATGTCCAATATGTGAAAAAAAATAAATAAAAAGAAAAAGATTATTATGGATATTAGAAAGAAAAAAAATGTATAATTATAAAATAATTTTATCTTATATTTTAGCATGTTTTAATTTCAGTTTTTGAATGTCCAATAACAAACTTCAATTTATTATAAAATTAGTGGATATCATAAAGTTTAAATTATGAAATTAAAATACTCTTTTATACATGTTAAAACTTCAAGTGTTTGTTAAGTTTTGAAAATTAAACAGAAAACAGCCTTCATACATGTAATGGTATCTAATATTTCCTTCTAGTATAAATGCCACTACCTGGCCTTTTGTCAGGGTAACTTCCACACCTGAGCGATTTTCACACCTTCCATCAGAGGGGCATATAGCAGCTACAGAGGGGGATGAAAGTGACAGAGGGGGAATACAATAACACTGTGTTTTCTGATTTACCTGTAGAAAACACCTGAAATAAATACACTGCGTTTTTTGTTTTTTCCCGATTACACCCGGACCTGTCTGTAAAAGCTGGTGCGATTTTGCACTCAAATATGATTTGGAGGAAAAAAGTACTTTTTTCTGAATGAAAAAGTCAGATTGATTAGCCCAATCGAGGTACATTAGCTTGATCGAGGTATATTAGCTCCACAGGCTGCCGATGTTTATCTATTAAAAAATATAAACCAACCTTCTTATTGTTTTTATCATATGTAGAGGGAAAGAGGAAAAGGTATTTTACAGAAATCGGGGCGAAAAATTTAACCTAAAAATGTTGACATGTTTTTTTACCTGCTGAATCGTTTATTTTAGTTTTCATATGGAAATCCAGGCATCGTTCGATTCGTTTACACTTCAGCTATTTGCTTCTATAACGCACAAGTCGAAATAATGTCACTAAAAGACACAGCACGGCCGTTTTCCTGCTCCCTTACCGAACCTCGACCTACTTCACCTCTGCTATTGTCGTTTAAATCACGTGATCGCTAATGACGTGTGCAACTCCGGGCTGAAGAAACAGAAATAAAATATAATAAATAAAAAAACGTCAAAATAAAATGGAACGTTTTGCAAAATTTTGTTTGCCTTATTTTTTAGATTAGACTTATGCTACTTCATTATTTTTTAAAGCATTTATAAGCTTTGAATACATCGTAAGGTTTGGAGGTGTGTCTTATGACGTCACGCATATGTTTCTGTTATTAGCGATCACGTGATTTAAACGACAATGGCAGCGGTGAAGTAGGTCGAGGTTCGGTAAGGGAGCAGGAAAACGGCCGTGCTGTGTCTTCTAGTGACATTATTTCGACTTGTGCGTTATAGAAGCAAATAGCTGAAGTGTAAACGAATCGAACGATGCCTGGATTTCCATATGAAAACTAAAATAAACGATTCAGCAGGTAAAAAAACATGTCAACATTTTTAGTTTAAATTTTTCGCCCCGATTTCTGTAAAATACCTTTTCCTCTTTCCCTGTACGTATGATAAAAACAATAAAAAGGTTGGTTTATATTTTTTAATAGATAAACATCGGCAGCCTGTGATTAGCTCGATCGGTACCTTTCCCCAACCTGTTCAGACACCAGTACTGTAACTTGACCAGTATCACTATCAGTATCAGGGTCATTATTTTGATAAATAGGCGGTATTTCGATAAATGAATGAACACCTTGTAGAGAGTAAAAGAGGCGTCACGTTTTTTTTTTATTTAACACTGTCATTTAAATGCACATTAAATTAATACTGAGGTCTCGGGACTGTAAACAAAGTTTCAAGAACACTTCCGGGTGATGGACCGATAAAACACAAGATGGCGAGCTTATACCTACAATTTTTCGCGAATTGATAGCCAAATTTAACATTTCATTACCCCTGTTCCATTGTCACAAACGACAATCTTCCTTCCCTTACTGTCCATGATAGATGTTTAAAGATTTTACAAGTCTACCATCCGATCCGTTGATATTCTTTTCCCGATGCTAGACGGAAAACTTCCGGCAAGGAAAAATGTATCGTATTACTCGATTGGCCTCTGGAGAACAAACAGCCAATGAAAAGTGACGTTATATTGCCTTCTATTAGAAAAGAAAGATGGTGGACACCGGCAAGAAGTGGGCGTGGCAATACGTTTCCTACACTGTACTCTTTCTAGCTGTAAACATGGTAAATGGAAAAAAGTATGAAATGTCTGAAATAGAGATCCATCCAATTCCAAGTGGAGAGCCTGCACGTATATTCACACAAGAGGAAATGAAGGAGTACGACGGATCTGATGTGAGTCTCCTTCACCAGGTTGGGGAAAGGTACCGATCGAGCTAATATACCTCGATCAAGCTAATGTACCTCGATCGGGCTAATCAATCCGACTTTTTTATTCACAAAAAAGTACTTTTTTCCTCCAAATCATATTTGAGTGCAAATTCGCACCAGCTTTTATATCAAGAAATAATATTTAAAAAGCAACTATGCCTGAAAACTTTTTAGATTTCGAGAAATCTCACCCAATATATTCAGAAAAATGGAGGTATATTTTCTCAGTAACTATTCACTTTTCGGGTATGTTTCTTTTGTAAACATAACTTCTTTTATAAAGAACTGATGCGATTTTGCTCAAAAGAATAATTTTGAGAATGTTTTAATTTTTTACTACTGAAAATATTCAGATTGATTAGCCAAATCGAGGTATATTAGCCCAATCGAGGTATATTAGCTCGATCGGTACCTTTCCCCAACCTGTTCACCTGTTCACTGCACTGTACACAGGCTGACAGCTAGGTGTACATAATTTCAATGGAAACTGAGGAGCTTCTTTACTCTTTGTCTAAGGGCAACCTCAGTTTCTAATGTTTGCTTCATAAAGTGTGTGGGGAAAATTGGCGAACAGAACTCGTTGTGTATCTTTCTGACTTTCAATTATCGGTGTACGTATTTTCACCAGGTTGGGGAAAGGTACCGATCGAGCTAATATACCTCGATCAAGATAATGTACCTCGATCGGGCTAATCAATCTGACTTTTTTATTCAGAAAAAAGTACTTTTTCCCTCCAAATCATAATTGGGTGCAAAATCGCACCAGCTTTAAATATATCAAGAAATAATATTTAAAAAGCAACTATGCCTGAAAACTTTTTAGATTTCGAGAAATCTCACCAAATATATTCAGAAAAATGGAGGTATATTTTCTCAGTAACTATTCACTTTTCAGGTATGTTTCTTTTGTAAACATAACTTCTTTTATAAAGAACTGATGCGATTTTGCTCAAAAGAATAATTTTGAGAATGTTTTAATTTTTTACTACTGAAAATATTCAGATTGATTAGCCCAATCGAGGTAATATTATTAGCCCAATCGAGGTATTTTAGCTCGATCGGTACCTTTCCCCAACCTGTTCACTGCCCATCCAAAAATAATGCATGTGTATATTGAAATGAAACATACATTTGTTAAATCCTACCTGAAAATGTGAAAATTAATCCATTCAAACCATGTTATAAACAATAATATAGTAGAATCATGGCAGCTGCTGCAGAGGTGGGTGCAGGACATTTTGGTACGAGGACGTTTCGGTACAAAGAAAAAATTAAGTCGTTTCGGTACAAACAAACTTAGACGTTTCGGTACATGATTTAGGTTGTTTCGGTACATATATTTTTGTTCTTGTACATTACCTAATTTTTGACTGTTTAAAGAGATATTATCAATAACCCCCCAAAAGTTAGAGTGGAGAAGCAGAATTTAAACATAGATATTTTTGGGGGAGGGGGGTGCTTTTGTCATACATGATTGGAATGTCTAGCGACAAATTGATTAATCAATTAGTTTTCTTAGCAATATTTGATTAGGCCTATAAATGTCAGGTATCGGACACAATTTTTGATCACCGATAAATTATATAGAATTCAATTATCAAAAAAGAATTCTTGATTATTTAACTCGAATTTCAAAATATTATAATCATCATATACAGCACAAACAACAAGAGAGGCTATGTGAACTCGTCATCAAATAGGTACCGAAACTTATTAAGGGGGCTCAATAATCGTTTGACGTCATCTGAGATATCGAGTGCAGTACTTTCATATGTGGCCTTTTTTAGTTTTCGGCCTCCAATCTCCTCCGTAATTCGCTTGTTTCTTGACGGATTTCGACATGTTTGGTATCGATGGAAACAGAAAATAATCATCTACAATCTGAGTGTAATAAATATTTAGTCAAATGTATCGTTTAATTTATATATACAAAAATATCCCGTAAACGAGACACCTGGCTAACGCCGTAAACGTATCGTTTTAAGAGCGTCATCGACGGAACCTGTTGCCTTTGAACAAATTCAAGAAGGTAAACTTAAGTTCATGATAAATCAAGATATTTCTTGGAGATTTTAGCGATATCATAGATAAGATATTTCAAGTTTGGTTTTTCTAATAATCTTTGGTTTAAAGAATTGTTCTTCAATTTTGTCAACTTTCGTACTTTGCAACAAGATGTTATCGAATAAAGTTTCCCTATTTGAAAAATTTAAGCGAATGAATTTTAGTTTTAACCCTGCTTTGTTTAAAGATATATCCATTTCACAGATTATCGAGAACGAGGGAATGGATTGACGTCCACTTATTGACCTTGAACGTCAAAATGTTTAAAAACGCTTCCGTTTACTTTAGTTCTATTTCTCTTATACATATTTCCGTATCTCTAAATAGATTGATGGAATCAGATATGAAATTTTGAACAAAACATTTTTTTAAGCTTTGACTTGAACTTGAACTTTATTTGACAAAACTCATTTAACTGACACTAACAAAACATGAAAGGTGAGTTTATAAAAGAAAAAGTCAAATAAATAATCACATTTAAAAGTACACATGTTACTTTCCTTTTCTTCTTTATTTTTTTGATAAATCATTTGTAAACTTGTTTATTCTTAATTAATTTCGATGATAAATGATAATTGTGTAAGTATTCTTTCACTGAATGTTGGGAAAGAATAATCTCGACTCGGAGTGTCTGCAGATTTTTAGCTCACCCGAGCTATTGTCATAGCGCGCCTTCCGACCGTCGTCTGTCGTCCGTCCGGCATAAACGAAGTAGATTTTTACAATATGGAAACGAGGTAAAACGGTATGTCTTGTACTTTTGTTAAAAGATTAGAGTCTGATCTTGAAAAATATGTCAATTATTACAGTTTTTAACAAATATTTCATCGTTATAATGTTTAACTAAGGGAATAGGGCATTTTAATTTGACTTGTTGCAAATTGTTACGAAATCGTTACTATATAACAACCAAATATTTTAAATCAGAATGAACGATAACATGTACCTTTTTATATTTCTTTTCGAAGGACAGAGTTTGTCGTCGAGAAATATGTAAAAGAAAATAACTTCTGACAAAGACTTCTTATCACTTTGATGTCAAATAAGGATACTGAGTACTTTTTTTTAGATTCTCATTTTGGGGTAGGGGGTACCCAAAATATACTTTTCTGGAACAGTTTTAGCTATTTCACTCTTTGAATGCGTTATCTATAAAGAAATATACATATTTGATGATATTATGGTGAAAATGATTACAAGAATGGTTTCAATCTGGAATCATTATCAATATATCATGTTTTTATCTATCAAAATTCATTGTTTTGCGACATATCTCGGGGTTGGTTTACATATGTATATTCAGAGGACCACTGGTCAGTCAAATGGTCGATGATATGTTATCTTAATTACAAATATAAATCATCAGATATCAATGTTAAATAAACAGAATATTTTTTTCTCCTCTGACAAAGAATTCTTGGATTATTGAGCCACCTTAAAACAAAAACCAAACACATTAACTCATTATAAATCACCCCATACGATGGCATATCACACAATAGTCTGACTTGCAGACCTACGACGGTGTTATCTGTTTTTTCGTCTTCGGTCTGACTGCTATGCATAGGCAAAACTTGAGAATTTCGGTGTGAAAATAAATTTGGCAAGTCGTCCTTTTTTTGGACAAAGTCCAGTCTCTTCAACCAAAAGTCACCCAGTCCTCCTGCCTCTAAAAAAATTCCCTCTAGGCCTGGTTTCACCTCTTTGCGCATGACAAAAGGTAGTCGATCAGAGGAAAATAGGAAGAGAAGAAGAGGTGAAACTAGGCTTGGAGGGGACATTTTAGGGACAGGAGGACTGGGTGACTTCTTTTTTTGGTTGAAGAGACTGGAATTTGTCAAAAAAAGACGACTTGCCGAAATTAATTTCACACTGAAATTCTCAAGTTTTGCCTATGCATAGCAGTCAGACCGAAGACGAAAAAGCAGATAACACCGTCGTAGGTCTGCAAGTCGGACTAATCACACAAAAAAAAATATGTACGAAACGTCTTTCTATTGTACTGAAACATCTTTCTATTGTACCAAAATGTCCTCGTACCGAAATGTCCAGCATTCGCAGAGATTTACAACTGGTAGATAACACGGCAGAAACATGGTTTAAATGGATTATTTTTCACATTTTCAGGTAGGGAAAAAAGGGAGCGTATAAATGCTATCAACCTGTTGTCGGCGTCAGCAAGCAACTACTATGTTAAGAAGTTTTATTTCTCTATTAGTAGTGCTAGGAAGTTCTAACTTGCATAGATGATGCGTCTTTATGAGTAGATCACAAATCTACGTTTAAATGTAGGTCATGGCCTATATTTTCCAGCTGAGTGCACATGGTAGGAAGATTTGGGTGTCAATGTTTAGAAGTTTAATTTCTCTATTATAAGTGCTAGGAAGTCCAAACTTGCACTGTGAGATGATGAGTCTTTATGAGTAGATCACAAATCTATGTTCAAATGTAGGTCATGACCTATATTTTCCACTTGAGTGCACATTTTAGGAAGATTTGGGTATCAATGTTAAGAAGTTTTATTTCTTTATTATAAGTGCTAGGAAGTTCAAACTTGCACAGATGATGCGTCTTTAAGAGTAGATCACAAATCTACGTTCAAATGTTACAGGTAATGACCTATATTTTCCACTAGAGTGCACATGTTAGGAAGATTTGGGTATCAATATTAAAAAGTTTTATTTCTCTATTATAAGTGCTAGGAAGTTCAAACTTACACAGATAATGTGTCTTTAAGAGTAGATCACAATACAAATCTACGTTCAAATGCAGGTAATGACCTATATTTTCCGCTTGAGTGCACATGTTAGGAAGATTTGGGTATCAATGTTAAGAAGCTTTATTTCTCTATTATAAGTGCTAGGAAATTCAAACTTGCACAGATGATGCATCTTTAAGAGTAGATCACAAATCTACGATCAAATGTAGGTCATGACCTATATTTTCAGCTTGAGTGCACATTTTAGGAAGATTTCAAGAAGGGTATCAATGTTAAGAAGTTTTATTTCTTCATTGTAAGTGCTAGGAAGGCCAAACTTGCACAGTTTATGCGTCTTTATGAGTTATAATATTAAAAATCTACGTTCAAATGTAGGCCATGATCTATATTTTCCTCTTGAGTGCATATGATTGGGAGATTTGGGCATCAATAGAGTACACCCATTCATGCAAAATTTGGGTCAATAAATGAAATACTCTACTTTCCTTTTCTATTTTGTTTTTGTGTGGTATCATTGTAGGACAGATTTTCAAATTCAAAACTGTGTAATCTTTGATTCCTGCCATGATAGAATGCTGCCATGAGGTGAGCTTTGTAATCTTTGATTACACTATGTTTTTCTTTTGTAGCCACATTATTGTTAGAGGCATTATTATTTTGCTATTATTTCTAGACTATTCAGTTTGTGCTTATGAGGCGTTTTAACATTTTTTTGCAGCCAAAGAAGCCTATTCTGCTGGGTGTTAGAGGTGTTGTGTTTGATGTCACAGAAGGAAAAGGTAATTTACTGTTCATATTTCAGAAGAAAAGATTGTGCAACAGCCTTTTATGAGTTTACCATCCGCATGTGTCAGTTCCTCTGCCCGACTTGTCGCTCCGTCCAGTCTGTAGATCTGTCTGACCAATCGTTAGCTAAGATGTTCAGTCAGTCAATTGTCGGTTGATCGATTTGTCCGCTAATCCGTAGGGACTTAATATAAACTGGGTTTTCTTTTATTATAGTAGCCTTCACAACCCTAAACTTAAAAAAAAATTGAAGGTCATAGGTCAAAGGTCAGGTCACAGATTAGAATGTATACAGCCTAGAGGGTGTAGTTTTGACTGGATCTTAAACAAATACACACAGATTGCTTATGACCAGAGAAAGAACTTTATTGATTTTCAAGGTCATAGGTCAAAGTTGAAAGTCACAGATTGGAAAAGGTAATCTGCAGACATGTCTCCTCTTCCATTTTGTCCATTTTTATGTAAGATTTTAATCCTCCGAAACACAGCCTACGAAACTTGAAATAATTTGAGTGATTTTTGACTGAAAAAAAAACATACGTCAGTGAAACACGAATGCCCCGTCTGCATCATTGTCAGTAAAACAGCTTAAATGCTGATCATACCCCATAGTCAAGGCCAAGGTCATTTTGTTTTTGTACCAATGTAGAAGTTATGTTACGAGGAAAGCCTTATCACGTATCATTCAAAAGTTAAAAGTTTTTCAACAGTAGGTCAAACTCCAAGGTCAAGGTCACAAGATAAAAAATCATGGTATTCATAGTAAGGGTGAAACGTTTATCAAATATCCTAAACGTGTACACGGAAGGCTGTAAACGAAACGTAAACGTTTAAACGCTTCTTTGTATTTCTATTGTGAAAAGTGATTTCTTGTAGTTTTAATATTTGCAGACGTCGTCAAAGTTGACATATAAATACGACTTAGTAATGCTTGACTAGATTTAATTCTTTAATTCATAACTTGAATAAGATACGACGTATATTGCTGATGCTTCTAGACAATAAAACAACTTTTTAAGATTCAAAGCTAGAAACATTACATCTGTAATTAATCAAACTTTTATAGTATTTTAAACGTGTTTGAAAAATTTCCACAATTTAAAAGTACATGCTACAAAAACGTCGGATTCAGGGTTCAAATGCATACATTGTACGTGAAGAAAAAGGCAGCAGTGTCGGGGGAAATATACATATACAACAATGATCGATGGAGAAAGAGACGATAGCAGGGTTGTCAATTTTGTCAGAGATACCGGCTCTGTTTTTTTCTTCTGGTCGACGTTGCTGCCTAACTACTCTAAGGAATCACCTTGTTTGACATGATTAACTATTTTTAGGCAACAATGACGATGAAAGAGAGTAGCGGGGTGTCAATTTTGTCTTCTTTTGGTTTAAAACATTACCCAAACAGAAAAAATTGGTTAATAAATCGTGTTAATAAATTGTGTCAAAATCGTGTTAATAAATCATGGCAAAATCGCACGATTTTTTCGTATGCAAATGAGCTAATAAATCGTGCCTCTAATAAATCATGTTAAAATCATGGAAGCACGATTTATTAGAAATCATGGATATATGATTTGGATGAAAATCGTGTTTCACTAATAAATCGTGTTGAAATCGCATGATTTATTCTTAAATCGTGTTTATATAAGAAGTCTAATAAATCGTGACAAAATCGCATGATTTCTTGCAAATCGAGTCCTGAATCTGTACTGCCAAAGGTTACTGTGACCCAAGATGAATAGGAAGTTCAGAGTCTGACCTAAATAATATTTCACTGGAATTTTTTTTTCATAAGGTATAATTGCTACAAACTTTCAGTTAAAACACATTTGAAAGATTAATGATATGATTTAGTTTATATGTATATAAACTAAGAATATAAATTAAGTCATGCAATTTTCAACATTTGCTTAAAAATTTTTCTGAAATATATAATTATGTTACTTAGCATTGTTCAAGTAATTACTCCTGAGTATACTGATGTGTAAAAGTATATATATAACATTGATGTTTCTATGTACATCATTTTTTCTAAGAGTTTTTGCTTTCTAAACAAGTTTCCATAGGTCAAATCTGCATTGCTATCTTTCTAAATTTTATTTTACTGAAAACAATTACATCAGTGATCACAACTTTAACAAAATGCAAACTTACTTGAATAAAGCACATACACATCAAGTTCATTGTTGTCTATTCCCTCACAAACAAAAGCTTAATCAATATACACTTCTTTCTTCAAGGAGCCACAAATCAAATTGAATTTCCCAAGATGCATCTGATAGATTTAGGCAATGACTGACCAAGATTGAAACAAATCATGTCTAAATCGTGTATGTCACTTTCTCTTGTAGGTGTTTGCAGGATATGTTAATAAATCGTTTCAAAATCATGGCATCATTTACTTAAAGTTAATAAATCATATGTAAATCACATGATTTGCACTCAAATCATGTGATTTGCTCTCAAATCATGTGATTTTTCTCTGAAATCGCATGATTTGTTCTGAAATCATATTTTACATAGCATCTTATCATGATTTCAGAACGATTTATTTAATAAATCAGATTGAAATCGTTCTAATAAATTGCAAATCCACGATTTTAACACGATTTTAGCATGATTTTGACACGATTTATTAGGAAACATTTTCGTTTGGGTATCTCCAAAATGATCGACGCCGCTGCTTAACTAAGCTAAGGAATCTCCATGTTTGATTAACCTTTTTAAGAGTAATAAAGATATTAAAGACGATCTTTCAAGTATATGTATAGAAGTCCGTGTACACGTTTAGAAAGTATGTAAACATTTACAGCCACAAAACGAAACGGCTCCGTTTACACGTGTAAACGTTTCACCCTTAATTCATAGTCAAAAATTTTGATATCCATTGAAAGGTCTTGTCACAAGGAATAGTAATCACTTACCATTTGAAAATGGTCAAGGTAAATTTCTTCATTCTATTATCAAAATCCAACACATTTTCAATGGAAATGAAAAAATGCAACTGAGTAGGACCGATTTTGAATATCAAGGCAAGGGCGTAGGAGATGGGGGGCAGCGGGGGCACATGCCCCCACTTTGAAAAGTGGGGGGCCCAATCATGTTTGTGCCTCCCCCCCCCCCCCACTTTTCAATCACAAAAATTTATGATGCGTTAACATTGTTTAAAATAGCAACATTTTGTACTATAAATCTACAATTTTTCGGTCAATTTTCAAAATTTTTCTTTGGCTCGCTATACCGCTCGCCAGTTCTTTATAGGCTTTCTGAATAATTTAGCTATTCTGATCCATCCTTTATACATATTACTTTATCAATGTACATGAAGACTATTACATGTATATGTTAATGATAGAGGGTTTAGAAAGTATTTTTGATAAGTCAATGTTTTGCTAAAAAATATCCTGGCTCGCTGCTGCTAGCCAGACATCCCGTATGAAATGTTTAGACGGACTTCAGCAGGAATTCAAGCAGACTTTAAGCGAAATTAGGAGGAATCCGCTTAATTTAAGGCAAACTTTAGGCGAACTATATTTTCCGCCTAACCATTAAGAGGAAATTCTTAAGCGTATGTATATATCTGCTATTTATGCTCAGACGGAATTCTGAAAGTCATTTCTGAGAAATTTCTTAAGCGTATTCTTGCTAATGCTTAGACGGAATTCTGAAAGCTGATGACTAAGCTATTGCATCTTGGGAAATTAATTTAAATTTGGCTCCAAGTGAAAAACTAAGACACTGAAGAAATTACAATCATGATAGGCCAAGATGTGTTTGGAATCATTATTTTATTGAACAAGAGTAAGTAATTTTGTTTCATTATAATCAGAAAGTATAATTGATAGAAAGATCATTCGTTTAGCATTATTTTCAGTATGTGGTCTAGTTGTGCACCTGTTGTTTTGTTTGAGTCCCTTAACCCCAGGGTCTTGGAAAATGGGTGTGGTCATTTTCTCCTATATAACTCTATGTAATCGTGTGAATACCCATTCTCAGAAAGTATAATTGATAGAAAGATCGTTCTTTTAGCATTATTCTCAGTCTGAGGTCTAGTTATGCACCTGTTATTTTGTTTGAGCCCCCTGACCCCCAGGGTCTTTGTAAGTGGGTGTGTTCATTTTCTGCTATATCTCTATGTAATCTTATGAGCACCATTTCTCAGAAAGTATATTGTATAGAAAGATAATTCGTTTAGCATTATTCTCAGTCTGTGGTCTAGTTGTGCACCTGTTATGTTGTTTGAGCCCTGACCCCCAGGGTCTTGGAAAATGGATGTGGTCATTTTCTCCTTTATAAATCTATGTAATCTTATGTGCACCATTTCTCAGAAAGTATATTGGATAGAAAGATAATTCTTTTAGCATTAGTCTAAGTCTGTTGTTTTGTTGTGTATCTGATATTTTGTTTGAACCCCTGAACTCCAGGGTCTTGGAAAATGGATGTGGTCAATTTCTCCTATATAACTCTATGTAATCTTGTGTGCACCAATTCTGAGAAAGTATAATTGATAGAAAGATAAAACTTTTAGTATTATTCTCAGTCTGTGGTCTTGTTGTGCACCTGATATTTAATTTTAACCCTGACCTATAGGGTCTTGGAAAATGGGTGTGGTAATTTTCCCCTATATAACTCTATATTATTTTATGAGCACCATTTCTCAGAAAGTATATTGGAGAGAAAGATAATTCTTTAAGCATTATTCTAAGTTTGTGGTCTAGTTGTGCACCTGATATTTTGTTTGACCTCTTGACTCCCAGGGTCTTGGAAAACGGGTGTGGTCATTTTCGTCTATATAACCCTATGTAATCTTGTTAACACCAATTCTCAGAAAATATAATTGATAGAAAGATTATTCTTACCATTATTCTTAGTCTGTGGTCTAAATGTGCACCTGGCATTTTGTTTGAGCTCCTAATCCCAGGGTCTTGGAAAATGGGTGTGGTCATTTTCTCCTATATAGCTTGGATAACTCCATTTACTCTTGTGAGCACCAATTCTCAGAAAGTAAAAGTGATCAAAAGATAATTGTTTTTGCATTATTCTAAGTCTGCGGTCTAGATGTATACCTTGTATTTTGTTTGAACTCCTGACCCCTAGGGTCTTGGAAAATGGGTGTGGTCAATGTCTCCTATATACGGTAACTCTATGTAATCTTGTGAACACCAATTCTCAGAAAGTAAAATTGGTAGATTTATTCTTTTTCCATCATATTAATCTTTCTTTGATCTTGTATTTTGTTTGAGCCCCTGATTCCCAGGGTCTTGGAATTGATGTGTCACTTAGATTAATTTAAGCAAACAGGAGAGCTTCATTCAGTCTCATCATGTTCTTGTAATTGAAGAAACAAACACTCTAAAACGACCAACGAAATAACTGTCTAGAAACATGAAGAACATTCAATTTGATAGATGGAAGCCTTTATTTGCTTAAAGAAACCTCATAACATACATACATGTAAAATATCGTTTACCTGACCGATTTCTCTCTTACCGCTGATGTCTATGAATGAAACTTTGTGTACCTAACTTATCTCTCTGTTACCACTAATATCTATGAATGAAACTTTGGCTACCTGTCTGATCTCTCTGTTACCGCTGATATATGAAAATGAAACTTTGTTTACCTGACTGATCACCGCTAATATCTATGAATGAAACTTTGTTTACCTTACCGATCTCTCTGTTACCGCTGATATATGAGAATGAAACTTTGTTTACCTTACCGATCTCTCTAGCTGTCACCGCTGATATATGGGAATGAAACTTTGTTAACCTGACTGATTTTTCTGTCACCGCTCATATATGTGAATTATTTCTATGCACAGTAATAATAGATTCGGGGGCATATAATTTTTGGTCTGCCTGTCTGTTTGTCTGTGTGTCTTTTTGTCCGCAAAAACTTTAACCTTGGACATAACTTTTGAATGGTAAGTGATAGGGCTTTTTTATGATTGAATGAAACTTTGTTTACATAACTGATCTCTCTGTTACCGCTGATATATGACAATGAAACTTTGTTTACCTGACCGATCTCTCTTTCACCGCTGATATCTTTGAATGAAACTTTGGTTACCTGACTGATCTTGCTGACACCGCTGATTTATGTGAATGAAACTTTGTTAACCTGACTGATCTCTCTGTTACTGCTGATATATGAGAATGGTAGTTTGTTTACCTGACTGATCTCTCTGTAACCGTTGATTTGTGTGAATATTTTTGTTTACCTGACCGATCTCTCTGTCACCGCTGATATCTAGTAATGAAACTTTGTTTATATGACTAATCTCTCTGTTACCTCTGATAAATGTAAATGAAACTTTGTTTACCTGACTGATCTTTCTGTCAACTCTGATTTATGTGAATGAAACTTTGATTACCTGACCGATCTCTGTGTCACCGCTGATATATGTGAATGAAACTTTGATTACATGACTGATCACTCTGTTACCGGTGATATCTATGAATGAAACTTTGTTTACCTGTCCGATCTCTGTTACCGCTGATATATGTGAATGGCGCTTTGTTTACCTGACTGATCACTCTGTAACCGCTGATTTGTGTGAATATTTTTGTTTACGTGACCGATCTCTCTATCAGCGCTGATATATGACAATGAAACTTTGTTTACCTGACCGATCTCTCTTTCACCGCTGATATCTTTGAATAAAACTTTGGTTACCTGACTGATCTCGCTGACACCGCTGATTTATGTGAATGAAACTTTGTTAACCTGACTGATCTCTCTGTTACCGCTGATATATGAGAATGGTAGTTTGTTTACCTGACTGATCTCTCTGTAACCGTTGATTTGTGTGAATATTTTTGTTTACCTGACCGATCTCTCTGTCACCGCTGATATCTAGTAATGAAACTTTGTTTATATGACTGATCTCTCTGTTACCTCTGATAAATGTAAATGAAACTTTGTTTACCTGACTGATCTTTCTGTCAACTCTGATTTATGTGAATGAAACTTTGATTACCTGACCGATCTCTGTGTCACCGCTGATATATGTGAATGAAACTTTGATTACATGACTGATCACTCTGTTACCGGTGATATCTATGAATGAAACTTTGTTTACCTGTCCGATCTCTGTTACCGCTGATATATGTGAATGGCGCTTTGTTTACCTGACTGATCACTCTGTAACCGCTGATTTGTGTGAATATTTTTGTTTACGTGACCGATCTCTCTATCAGCGCTGATATCTATGAATGAAACTTTGTTAACCTGACCGATCTTTCTGTTACCAATGATATCTATGGATGAAACCTTTTTTACTTGACTGATCTCTCTGTCACCATTGATGAATGTGAATAAAAATTTCTCTGTCACCGCTTATATCTATGAATGAAAATATTTAACATAACCGATTTCTCTGTTACCGCTGATATCTATGAATGGAACTTTTTTTACTTGACTGATCAGTCTGTCATCAATGATATCTATGAATGAAACTTTGTTCACCTGACTGATATCTCTGTCACCGATGATATCTATAATGAAACTTTGTTTACCGGACTGATCTCTCTGTCACCGCTGATATATGAAAATTAAACTTTGTTTACCTGACTGATCTGTCACTGCTGATTATTGTGTTTTGCGGTTGGTGCTGCAACTGGTTCTTGTTGGGGATCCCCTCCCTTCTTTGATAATCTGACTGATCTCCCTGTTACCGCTTATATCTATGAATGATACATTGATAACCTGACTGATCTCTCTGTTACCGCTTATATCTTTGAATGATACATTGTTTACCTGACCGATCTCTCATTTACCGCTGATATATAAGAATGAAACTTTGTTAACTTGACTGATCTATCTGTTACCGACGATATATAAGAATGAAACTTTGTTAACCTGACTGATCTCTCTGTAACCGCTGATATATGAGAATGAAATTTTGTTAACTTGACTGATCTCGCTGTTACCGCTTATATATAAGAATGAAACTTTGTTAACCGGACTGATCTCTCTGTTACCGCTGATATATGAGAATGACACTTTGTATACCTGACTGATCTTTCTCTCACCGCTGATTTGTGTGAATGAAATTTTGTTACCTGACCGATCTCTCTGTCACCGCTGATATCTATGAATGAAACTTTGTTTACCTGACCGATCTCTCTGTTACCGCTGATATATGGGAATGAAACTTTGTTTACCTGACCGATCTCTCTGTCACCGCTGATATCTATGAATGGAACTTTGTTTACCTGACTGATCTTTTTGTCTCCGTTAACTTATGTGAATGAAACTTTGATTACCTGACCGATCTCTCTGTCACCGCTGATATCTGTTTACCTTACCGATCTCTGTGTCACCGCTGATATATGTGAATGGAACTATGATTACATGGCAGATCTCTCTCTGTTACCGCTGATATCTATGAATGAAATTTTAGTTACCTGACGGATCTCTCTGTCACGGCTGATATATGAGAATGAAACTTTGTTTACATGCCTGATCTCTTTATCACCGCTGATTTATGTGAATGAAAATTTGTTAATCTGACTGATCTCTTCGTTACCGCTGATATATGAAAAGAAGGGAGGGGATCTCCAACAAGACCCCGTTGCAGCATCAACAGTAAAACACCAAAACACCCGATGCAAAAACACAAAAGACGAGTACAGCACGAGACGGAAAAGAGACACACGACATGTAAACATCAAACACAAAAGACTACACATAAACCGACGAGACCAATGGGTAACCGGTGCCGACTTTGGACGGCCATCTGTCACGCAAGTAGCAAATGGTGTGGTTATCCTGGATTACGTGCGCACAACCCTCTCACTTCTCCAATTACCCAGAGGTCTCGAAGAACGTACAAATGTGAGAATGACACTTTGTTTTCCTGACTGATCTCTCTATAACCGTTTGTTTGTGTGAATATTTTTGTTTACCTCATCGATGTTTCTGTTACTGCAGATATCTATGAATTAAACTTTGTTTTCTTTACCGATCTGTCTGTTATCAATGATATCTATGAATGAAACTTTTTTACCTGTCTGATCTGTCTGTCATCGATGATATCTATGAATGAAACTTTGTTCACCTGACTGATCTCTCTGTCACCGCTGATTGATGTGAATAAAACTTTGTTTACCTGCTTGTTTTTTTTTCTGTCACCGCTCATATATGTGAATTTTTTTTTTATGAAACTTTGTTAACCTGACTGGTCTCTCTGTCACTGATGATTGATATGAATGAAACTTTATTTTCCAGACTGATCTCTCTGTCACCGATAATATCTATTAAGAAACTTTGTTTACCTGACTGATCTCTATGTCACCGATGATATAATTATGTGAATGAAACTTTATTTACCTGACTGATCATTCTATGAACGGTGATATCTATGAATGAATCTTTGTTTACCTGACTGATCTGTCTGTCACCGCTGATATCTATGAATGAAACTTTGTTAACCTGACTGATCTGTCTGTCACCGGATATATGTAAATGAACTTTGTTTACCTGACTGATTTTTCTGTTATCGCTGATACATCAATGAATGAAACTTTCTTAAATATAACCTGACTGATCTCTCTGTCACCGCTCATATATGTGAATGAAACTTTATTTCCTTGACTGATGTCTTTGTCACCGCTCATATATGTGATTTTTTTTATGCCCCCGTAATTGGAGATTCGGGGGAGTTATATTTTTTTGTCTGCATGTCTGTTTGTCTGTGGGTCTGTTTGTCCGCAAAAAATTGAACCTTGGACATAGCTTTTGAATGGTAAGTGATAGGGCTTTTATATTTCACATGTGTATTCCTTGTGACAAGATTTTTCCATGGATATAAAATTGTTTGACCTTATGACCTTGACCTTAGAGTTTGACCTACGTTTAAAAAACTTTAACCTTGGCAATAACGTTTGAATGGTAAGTGATAGGGCTTTCATATTTCACATGTGTATATTTTGTGACAAGACCTTTCCATAGATACCAAACTTTTTGACCTTTTGACTTTGACCTTAGAGTTTGACCTTCTTTTGAAAAACGTTAACCTTAGCAATAACTTTTGAATGGTAAGTGATAGGGCTTTCATATTTTTCACAAATGAATTCCATGTGGCATGACTTTTCTAAGGTTACTAAATTTAACCTTGACCTCAAAATGGAAAAATAACTTTTCTGCTGTTTTACTGTCAAAGATGCCAAGGGGAGCATTCGTGTTTCACAAACCCAGATTTTATTATAAACGTTTTTTTTGTTTTACCTAACTGATCTCTCTGTCATCGCTGATTTATGTGAATGAAACTTTCTTACCTGACAGATCTCTCTGTCACCGATGATTTCTATGAATGAAACATTGTTTACCTGACTGATCTTATTGTCACTGCTGATTTATGTGAATGAAACTTTGTTTACCTCACTGATTTCTCTGTCCCTTCTCATGTATGAATTCTTTTTATTCATGAAATTTTTTTACCCCTTTGATCTCTCTATCACCGTTGATTTATGAGAATGGAACTTTGCTTATCTGACTGATCTCTCTGTCACCGACAGTATAATTATGTGAATGAAACTTTGTTTACCTGACTGATCTCTCTGTAACCGCTGATATCTATGAATGAAACTTTGTTAACCTGACTGGTCTCTTTGTCACTGATGATAGATATGAATGAAACTTTATTTTCCAGACTGATCTCTCTTTCACCGATGATATCTATTTAAGAAATGACTAATAATTTTTCTGTCTATCGATGTATAAAGTTCTGTAAATTTATTGCTCTTTTGTCAACGTTTCGGCCGAAGCCTTCTTCAGGACGATCAGCTACAACTCGACTACATCTTTAAAATACTATGCACATAACTGTAATTGTTCAATAAGAAGTCCAACGTTAAATTTTGTTTACTGCGCTTCAATGACGTCATAGAAGCGCAGTAAACAAAATTAAACGTTGGACTTCTTATTGAACAATTACAGTTATGTGCATAGTATTTTAAAGATGTAGTCGAGTTGTAGCTGATCGTCCTGAAGAAGGCTTCGGCCGAAACGTTGACAAAAGAGCAATAAATTTACAGAACTTTAGCTGCATTCCCTGTGGAATTTTATATACCGAATTTATCGATGTATAGACAAAAACCGATGCACAAACTATATAATCCGCGAAGCGGATTACATTTTGTTTGTGCATCGGTTTTTGTCTATACATCGATAGACAGAAAAATTATTACAGTCATTTCTTATAATTTAATTAAATCACTATTTAATCATCTAGTTTATTTTGCAATAGAAGTCATTTTAGCGTGGTTGATTTTCAAGTTCAAAACTGGCGACATGATATTTGAACAGGCCTTACGTAGCGGCGCTCGTCGTTAGTGACATCATTATAGGTGACATTGTCTATACAGCTATAGATAAAATTTCGCGCCGTACGTTTGTATGGGCGTTATACAGACATTACGGGAAACGTTAAATTATAAAGAAACAATGTTTACCTGACTGATCTCTATGTCGCCGATGATATATGTGAATGAAACTTTATTTACCTGACTGATCATCCTATTAACGGTGATATCTATGAATGAATCTTTGTTTACCTGACTGATCTCTATGTCACCGATGATATATGTGAATGAAACTTTATTTACCTGACTGATCATTCTATTAACGGTGATATCTATGAATGAATCTTTGTTTACCTGACTGATCTCTATGTCACCGATGATATATGTGAATGAAACTTTATTTACCTGACCGATCATTCTATTAACGTTGATATCTATGAATGAATCTTTGTTTACCTGACTGATCTGTCTGTCACTGCTGATATCTATGAATGAAACTTTGTTAACCTGACTGATCTGTCTGTCAACGGATATATGTAAATGAACTTTGTATACCTGACTGATTTCTCTGTTATCGCTGATACATCAATGAATGAAACTTTGTTAACCTGACTGATCTCTCTGTCACCGCTCATATATGTGAATGAAACTTTGTTTCCCTGACTGATGTCTTTATCACCGCTCATATATGTGAATTTTTTTTTATGCCCCCGTGATCGGAGATTCGGGGGAGTTACGTTTTTTTTGTCTGCATGTCTGTTTGTCTGTGTGTCTGCTTGTCCGCAAAAATTTTAACCTTGGACATAACTTTTGAATGGTAAATGATAGGTCTTTTATATTTCATATGTGTATTCCTTGTGACAAGATCCTTCCATGGATATCAAATGTTTTGACCTTGTGACCTTGACCTTAGAGTTTGACCTACGTTTAAGAAACTATAACCTTGTATATAGCTTTGAATGGTTAGTGATATGGCTTTAATATTTCACATGTGTATTCCTTGTGATATGACCTTTACATGGATACCAACATTTTTTACCGTGTGATCTTGACCATGGACTTTTATTTTCTTTTGAAAAACTTTAACCTTGGCCATAACTTTTGAATGGTAAGTGATAGGGCTTTCATATTTCACATGCGTATTCTTTGTGACAATACCTTTCCATAGATACCAACATTTTTTACCGTGTGACTTTGACCTTGGAGTTTAACCTACTTTGGAAAACTTTGACCTTGACCATAACTTTTGAATGGTTAGAGATAGGGCTTTCATATTTCACATATGGATTCCATGTGGCAAGACTTTTCTATGGATACTAAATTTTACCTTGAACTCAAATGTGAAACTACTTTTCCGCTGTTTTACTTTCAAAGATGCCAAGGGGAGCATTCGTGTTTCACAAATACAGATTTTATAAATGAAACTTTTTTACCTAACTGATCTCTCTGTCACCGCTTATTTATGTGAATAAAGTTTTTTTTACCTGACTGATCTCTCCGTCACCGCTGATATATTTGAATGGAACTTTATTAACCTGACTGATCTCTCTGTCACCGATGATTTCTATGAATGAAACTTTGTTCACCTGACTGATCTTATTGTCACCGCTGATTTATGTGAATGAAAGTTTGTTTACCTGACTGATTTCTCTGTCACTGCTCATGTATGTGAATTCTATTTATTAATGAAACTTTTGTTACCTGTCTCATCTCTCTGTCATCGCTGATTTATGATGAACTCTATTTGTATTTTTGTCCTTCACTATGCCTTCATATATTGGTGATGAGAATAAATCATTTGAATTGAATTGAAGTTATTTTGATGAACTTACTAGATATTTTCAGGATAATTATGACTCAGCTATACTCACTCAATATACTTATTACAATGTTTTCTATTTAAAATTCCTTTCAGATTTTTATGGAAAAGGAGCATCATATAATTTATTAGCTGGAAAAGATGCCTCATTTGCTATAGCTAAGTGGTCACTTGAACCGAAGGACATGCATCATGATTTGGTAAATATCATTCCATAATTATGAAATATTCTTTCTTTATTTTTTAGCTCACCTGAGCGAAGCTCAAGTGAGCTATTGTCATAGCGCACCATCCAGCGTCTGTCGTCCGTCGTAAACGTTTCCACATTTTCGACTTCTTCTCCAGAACCACTGAAGGGATTTTAATGAAACATGGTAGGAATGAAGTACTCATGGTCCTCTACAAGACAGTGTTGTTGTTTTTCGTCGGAATCCATCAACAGCTGGCGCCACCACAGGAAAAAGTAGTTCACGGGGGGGGATACCCCCTTTGACAAACTTCTTCAGACCGGAAGCACGTATCGGCAAACAGAAAGCATCAGGATGATCTAGACAAATGTCTCAAGAAGTGTTGTTATTTGTTTCCAGTCCAAAGTCAATTTTTTGACGCATTTTTGACATCTTTTCGGACTTTGTCAGAAATGCACATTTTTGCACTATGTCTTTCAATTACTCAATAAGTGTATGATTTTACATATTCATTCACTACACATTTATTATATTTAATTTACTTAATGCTTTGATATGTATTTTATACTAAAATTTTAATTTTTTGATTCTTTATGAATTTTTTTCTTATGTAAAAAGGAAGGGGGGTGATTTTCATACATATTCAACTTATTCTCCAGAACTTCTGAAGGGATTTTTAAGAAACTTGGTAGGAATGAAGCATTACTGGTCCCCTACAATTGTTGTTGTTTTTCGTCCGGATCCATCAATAGGTGGCGCCACCACAGGCAAAAGTTGGTCACGGGGGTACCCTCCTTTGACAAACTTCTCCCTTTGGAACGAAAGCACATATCGACAAACTGAAAGCATCAGGATGATCTAGAGAGATGTCTGAAGCAGTGTTGTTATTTTTTGTTCAATCCTGAGGTCAAATTTTTTACACTTTTTTTTTACGTCTTTCCGGACTCAGAAATGCCCATTTTTGCACTATTTCTTTAAATAACTCAATAAATGTATGATTTTACACATTCATTTACTGCACATTAATCATATTTAAGTTATTTTTAAAATGCTTTGAGATGTATTTAATACTAAAATTTTAATTTTTTATGAATTTTTTTCTTATGTAAAAAGGAAGGGGATTGATTTTTATACATATTCAAATTCTTCTCCAGAACTGCTGAACAGATTTTCATGAAACTTGGTAGGAATGAAGAACTAATTAATGGTCCCCTACAAGTGTTGTTGTTTTTTGTCCGGATCCTTCAGCAGGTGGCGCCACCACAGGCAAAAGTATGTAAACCCTCCTTTGACAAACTTCTTCTTCAAAACGGAAGCACATATCGACAAACGGAAAGCATCAGGATGACAGGATTATTTAGAAAGTAGTATTAAGATGAGTTGTTATATTTTGTTCCACTCTGTCTGAAGTCTATTGTTTTCCTTTTACAATCTTCTTCCTGTTTGATATGCTTACTTAACGTAGTTTTCAGGTGAGCGATTGTTGTCCTCTTGTTTTTTTTTTTTTGGGGGGGGGGTGCAATTTTATCTGGTTCTTCTGTTATTTCAATAAATTGTGAAAATTCTGAAAACCGATTTTTATTGTCTTTCCCCAAGTTCCGTATCACATGTTATGCGACCGTAGAAAAAAGTAGATCTACTTGAGGCAGAACTGTCACAGCCATTATTGGACGGGTTTTTGAAATTCACTATCTGCATCTATAAACAATATTTGACTATTTTAAGTTTTTTTATATGAACATCCTACAGCTTTATCAAATTAATTCAATAAAAGTGCCAAAAATAAAGAATGTCCATGTGTTTGGATTAAATGACGTTTTCAGCTCATTTAAGGTCAGGGTGGCGACTTTTAATAGAATTGAGGTAGAAGAAAGATGGATTTGTCCACATGTAGAGGAACATCTCCTCGAAGTATTCAGACCAAAAAATCAAAATTTGCCCTTCTCGTTTTTTTGGCTATAAACGTCCACTTTTGGCCTATTTTAACATTTTCGTTATTTAAGAGAATACCTCTGCAAAGCATGAAATTTCAAAAAGTCATATTATCCCTCATTTTTCTGAATTCTTATAGCTTGTGTATGAATTAAATCCCATTTTGAAAAATTCTGATAAAATAAACAGTTCTAAGGAGTGTATTTTCTTATAAATACGATTTTGCTGGTTGCCATGGCAACAACTCGTTATTTTCATTTAAGCTAGAAGGTCGCCAGGTACACATTTTTTTCTATGTTTAGAGCTGTGGTATTGCCTTATCCTAAAGCAGTCAAACCAATATGTACCCGAATTTGTTTTTGAGCAAAATGACTGTTTCTATAAATAGCACAATAATTTGTGCAAAAAATCAACATTTTGACCCAAAAACATAGAGATTTACTCGAAGTTCGAATTTCTAATTCTATCATTTTTAAAGAGTAAAATGAATGGTATATCTTTAGAAGCAGAACTCATGCGAAAATGACAATTTTTTTCCTATTTTCGGCGATTATTCATTGAAAAATATGCATTTTTCCTAAAAAATACCCATTCAGCAATGAACATTTCAAGGAATATCATTTTTTTTCTGAAATAACGCAACAAACTGAGCTTAAACCATTTATCGTCCAAGTTGGTTTCAAATATTACGTGATATGAAAATAGAGTTATCCCCCTGTAGTCGCAACCCTAACCTTAAGCGAAGCTCAAGTTGGCGCCGTCCGGCGTCCTCCGGTGTTAACTTTTTACATTTTCGACTTCTTCCCTGCAACCTCTTCAAAGAATTTTACGAAACTTTACAGGAAGCGAGTACTCAAGATTATCTACAAAGTTTGTCTTTTTGTGTCGATCGGTCAACAAATACGGCCGCCGAGGGTGGCTCTGATTTGCTGACGCATTTTCGACTTCTCCTCTGCAACCACTGCACATAATTTCATGAAACCTTACAGGAAGGAAGTACACAATGTCCTGTACCAAGTAAAGACACTAAAGTACAACTACAATATGTATCATTATGCATTGTCAGTGTGGTAATAGTGTGCATGGGTATCAGGTAAGCGTTGTGCCCTTAAGGGACTCTTGTTTTATTCAAAGATTACTAGATTATTAGCATTAATTGGCAAGATAACTTTAAGATATATCACGTTAAATTCCCTGATACATTTTTTATACGCCCGTCATTTGACGGGTTGTATTATGGTATGGCGAAGTCCGTCCGTCTGTCCGTCCGCCTATGGAACGTAATAACTTGATTATGCGTCAACGGATTTTCACGAAATTCATACATTATGATTGGACTGTGGAGAGGAAGCCGCCTTTCGATTTTCAGGTTCATTCGATATGTCGTTACAGAGTTATGGGACTTAGATATTTTCAAATACAGTGAAAATATACTAAAATATTTAAAAATTATTTAAAAATCAATTTCTGGTCGAAATGTTTTGAAATTTTGTATACTTAAGGTAGAAAGGATGCTCTTTGACATATGTAACGGGTTTTTAATTCTTTTTTTCTTGTTGCATAACCGAGATATTTGTAATGGGAGGGGGGGGTGTTATATGTTAAGCTAAGGGCAAAATATAGGCGCATGGAACGCAATAACTTGAATATGCGTCAACGGATTTACATGATATTTCTACATTGTGATCAGACTTTTAAGACGAAGCCGCCTTTCGATTTTCAGGTTCATCCTATTTGTCGTTACGGAGTTATGGGACTTGGATATTTTAGATACAATGTAAAAATATACTAAAATAGTTAAAAATTCTTTAAAAATCTATTTCTGGTCAAAATGTTTTGAAATTTTGTATACTTCAAGTAGAAAGGATATTCTTTCACATATGTAACGGATTCTTAAATTTTTTGTCACATTATCCAGAAATTATGTGTAATGGGGGGGGGGGGGGGGTTATATGCACATACATGTTAAGCTTAGGGCAAAATATAGGTGCATGGAACGCAATAACTTGAATATGCGTCAACAGATTTTCATGATATTTGTTCATTGTGATCAGACTTTAGATTTGAGGATCACTGACGAGGGTTAAGTACCCGAAACGTGCATGTCTGGTCCATGTTGCCAATTTACCTGTTCTTAAATGATGCTATTCAATATGAAGACGTTTACATTTGAAGAGGAAGCCGCCTTTCGATTTTCAGGTTCATCTGATTTGTCCTTATGGAGTTATGGGACTTAGATATTTTGGTGTTGTGAAAAAAAACGGGCGTATCTTGCTGCGTGAGCGTAGGCTTTATTGGATTTCATATAATTCTGAAATTGTCAAGTAAGTACATGAAAGTACTCAATATTTTGATACTACCTGAAATCAGTGTTTAACTCTTTTTCCTGTAACGTACTTAGGAGATAAACGTACTGTGTTTTGTTGTTCCGACAGGTATATGTTGGATATACTATTGGAAACGCAGTTATACCGTCGGGGCTTGTCTCACAATAATGTCGAAGGGTTCCAACTCCAAAACAATTACATGCACCAGACACGTGTTTCGAATATTAAATTCACATCAGTGATGCTTTCTGCGGAGCCACCAAAATAATTTCAGTAGCGCCCTCTTTAATTTTTTGAAGTTAGATTTTTTCATTTACATTACGGAGAGTGCGCGGCTCCAAATTTCCTGTAGGGTCGATTCAGTGGCATATCCAAATAAAATCTATGTTCAAAATAGCATTGGAAGGATGATGCTAAGATGTTAAACTCCTTTAATTTCGATGATATTTATCGGTGAAATGGCTAGTTTCCGAAATAGCAAAAAATATATATGATGTCACATTGATAAAAGGCCGAAACAAAGCTTCTTTCAGGTGACAGAGCTGGAAAGAAGTAATTAATACACTTGACAAACATCAGGCAACGGGGAACGATTTTAACTGCTCCACACTGCAACGTGAAATAAGTGTCTATATTAATAATGTCGAAGGGTTCCAACTCTCTACCTTCTTGAAGAAAATTCCAAAACAATTTACATGCACCAGACACGTGTTTCGAATATCAAACTCTCATCAGTGATGCTTTCAGCGGAGCCACCAAAAATAATTTCAGTAGCGCCTTCTTTAATTTTTTGGAGTTAGATTTTTACATTTACATTACGGAGAGTGCGCGGCTCCAAATTTTCTGTAGGGTCGATTCAGCAGCATATCCAAATAAAATCTATGTTCAAAATAGCATTGGAGGGATGGTGCTAAGATGTTAAACTCCTTTAATTTCGAAAATATTTATTGGTGAAATGGCTAGTTTCCGAAATAGCAAAAATATATATGATGTCACATTGATAAAAGGCCAAAACAAAGCTTCTTTCAGGTGACAAAACACAGTACGTCCCTATTCTAACTCATGTGACATTTTAAAACTTTTTATACCCCTCAGTGGGTCTCATGTATCGCTTAAGAGGTGACGTTCATGGGCGGATCCAGAAATTTCTTTCAGGGGGGGGTCCTAAAGTCCGAATTTTTTGAAGAGCAAAAAAAAAAAAACAAACAAAAAAACCCAAAAGCAAACGCAAGAAAATAAAATTATTAATTGCTGATTGTCAGTTCTGTCTCTAATGATGAATTTTCACATCATAGTCACTGATTAAATTGATTGTCAGTTCTAATATGTAAATACAACAAATGGCGAGCGATAGCAAGCCAGCGAATTTTTTTTCCAAGAATTGGAATAAAATCCACTATTCGTGTCTTTTTCAGTTTCTGCTCGTTTCCTTAGTGCCCTTGTTTATTGACCTAGGTGTAATATATATGTGTTGTATATATAGGAAAGCGCAGCATCATTTGAAATAACGTACATGTATGTGGGTCATTATCAAAAATTGCAGCCAAATCTGAAGCATGAAAAATCAGAAAAATATCGTCTGATTTTCAAATAATTTTTCGATGACAAGAAAAACAAGTAATCACAACTTCAAATCAATATAATTTGCAAACAAATAAGCATGACAAATAGAGTTTTAAGAATCGTAAAGTATGTCAACTAAGAAAAACATGTCAGTAGTGTAACGTATGTTTTAAACCATTATTTCGACTTCTGATGCAAACAGCACAAAAGGAACTTTGTAATCAAGTGAACGGCTTATAAATCTATCTATTTCTTTTATTCCTGCTAGTTTTTCATGATCAGTTTAAATTTCTATGCGCATACAAACTCTAAATGTGGACAAATGCATGAAGCTACAAGATATTTAATGAGTTTAAATTGGAGCCGATATATTCCTTAGAATTAGTGTTCCTCATTTTGTATAAAATGAATTAAATTCTTTTCTCAACAATAAAATTAGATCAGATGTCATAATTTTTACGGAAGTTATTCAAAATATAACCCTCGTTACACAAGTGATTTTGACGATTACACCAATGACAATTTTGTTACTCCACTGACATCGAAATTTATCATATGTTTTTCATGCCCTTAAATACAAAAGGGACATACCACACTTGTTCATAAAGTACAAAATGTCCATTTTTAGCTCTACTGGTCTCAGACCAGTCGAGCTTATGCGATCACCCTTCGTCCGGCGTCCGTCCGTCTGTCCGTCTGTCCGTCTGTCTGTCTGTCCGTAAAAAATTCTTGTCCGGACAACTCCTCTGAAACTGTTAGAGATAGAAACTTAATTCTTTTTGTATTTTACTTGGTCCATGGTCTAGTTGTGCACCTGACATTCAGTTTCAGTCCTTGACTCCCAGGGTCTTAGAAAATGGGCGTGGTCATTAAATTCTATGTTATTTTGTCCGGATAGCTCTTCTTTCACTATTAATGATAGAGACATAATTCTTTTGCAATATGATGGATCTGTAGTCTAGTTGTGCACCTGATATTTTGTTTGAGCCAATGACCCACAGGGTCTTGGAAAAGGGTGTGGCCATTTTCTTTTATATTATTCCATGTAATCTTATGCTTACAGCGCTGACACTATAAATTATGGAGACTAAATTCTTTATGCAATATGATGGGTCTGTAATCTCGTTGTCCACCTCATATTTTGTTTGAGTCTCTGACCCCAAGGGTCTTAGAAAATGGGTGTGGTTGTTTTCTCTCTATTAAACTACATGTGATCTGATCATGATAGCTAATTTCCCAGAATTTATGGATAATAGTTAATTGATTTATTCCAAAATATTATCGGTTTGCAGTTTAGATGTCATTACAGTATTTTACTTCAGTCCCTGTTTCCTATGATTCTGGAAAATGGGTATATGGCTATTTTCTCTTACCCTATCTACATGCATTTAGAGTACATAAGTGACAGAAACTATAAATAAACAAAGATATTGCAATTTTACAATATTATCATAGATGAGTCTGTAATTTAGTTTTTCTCATATTTTATTTGGGACCTGACCCAGGATTTTATCTTCAATTCTATAGAAACGCTAGGGGATAGTTTCGGAATTTCCTCTGATCAATCAATCAACATGAAAATCTTTTCTATAGTGTTTATACAGTGCAAGAAAGATATCAAATAGTCAAAATGCATGTATTTCTCACTTATTTTTTATTTGTTTAACATGTTTAAGGTGTAAGATATTTGGGGAGAGTAGTGAGAATTTTTGTTGCAAGAGTAGAATGTCCGAAGTGATCACAGACTTGAGCTGTGCTTTCTGTTAAATGGGAACACCAGAATCACAAAGATTGATCATTTTATCAAATAAAATAGCAATAATGCATCCTTCACATTGCCAAATGAAAGGAATATTGTGCTTGTGTAAGTTTTTTTTTGAGGGGGGGGGAGAGGGGGGAGGTAACTAGAATGTCCTAAGTGATCACAGACTTGAGCTGTGCTTTCTGTAAAATGGGAACACCAGAATCACAAAGATTGATCATTTTATCAAATAAAATAGCAATAATGCATCCTTCACATTGCCAAATGAAAGGAATATTGTGCTTGTGTAAGCTTTTTTTTTTTGGGGGGGGGGGGGGGGAAGAGGGGGGAGGTAACTAGAATGTCCTAAGTGATCACATACTTGAGCTGTGCTTTCTGTTAAATGGGAACACCAGAATCACAAAGATTGATCATTTTATCAAATAAAATAATAATGCATCCTTCACATTGCCAAATGAAAGGGATATTGTGCTTGTGTAAGCTTTTTTTTTTGGGGGGGGGGGGGGGAGAGGGGGGAGGTAACTCTTACATCTTTCTTTCTTCTTATAAATTCCTCCACTGCTTGGAGTACCACCCCCAATGGGATGTAAAACTGTGTGGTTTGATAAAATTTTTCATAATGTTTACATTAAAGCAAGTGACACATGTTTTAAAAGAAGATAATATAACAAGAGATGCCTTATTGGCATATCTACTATGTGTTAATCAAATTTAAAAAAAATTAAAATAAAATACTAAAAAAAATCATTTGTAAAAGCCGACTCATACAAAAATATTTCAACCCAGGAAAACTTCTACCAAAATTTTCCTTTATTGCCATTTGACAATATTATCATAGATGAGTCTGAAATTTAGTTTTTCTCATATTTTATTTGGGGCCTGACCCAGGATTTTATCTTCAATTCTATAGAAACGCTAGGGGATAGTTTCGGTATTTCCTCTGATCAATCAATTAACTTCAAAATCTTTTCTATTATGTTTATACAGTGTAAGAAAGATAACAAACAATCAAAATGCATGTATTTCTTACTTATTTTTTAATTGTTTAAGGTGTAAGATTTTTAGAGAGAGTAGTGAGACTTTTTGTTGCAAGAGTTGAATGTCCTAAGTGATCACGGACTTGAGCTGTGCTTTCTGATAAATGGAAACACCAGAATCACAAAGATTGATAATTTTATCAAATAAAATAGCAATAATGCATCCTTCACATTGCCAAATGAAAGGTGCTTGTGTAAGTTATAGAAGTTGAATTTGTAACAGGAGAGGGAGAGATGTGACTGTACCGGGAATCGAACCCGAGATCTTCTGCTATCAAGGCAGACGCTCTTACCAACTGAGCTATCTGGGCACGATGCCTGTTCCTGCCACACTCCTCTCTACCAATTTTTCAGGTTTCCATGCACTGGAAACCTCACACTAAACTCAGCTTCACCTTGAGTCATTTAGTTTGGTGCCAATTCTGTAACAGGAGAGGAAAAAGATGTGACCGAACCGTGAATTGAACCCGAGACCTTCTGCTATCTGGGCAGACGCTCTTACCAACTGAGCTATCTGGGTACAATACCTGTAACTGCCATAAATTAATGGTAATAAACTAATGTTTCAGGCCTTTTTGTCAATTGGACCTCGAGTCATTTTGTCCTTTTAAAATTTGACCAATCAAAAACATCATTTCAACCTCATGCAGATTTGGTAATATTTTTCTGAACTGGGATATATGGTAGAAATGTTTTCTATAGAGGATCAAATATTTCATACCGATATGTAAAAATATTTTGTATTATATTTTAATAATTAGCTTCTGTCTACATTAATACCACATTCGCCCTAAAAGTTCATGTTCTTCGTTCAATATTCTATTTACATTGTTTTACATTTACTAAATAAATAGCCTAAAACCTTTTTAGGTTTTAGAACAAAATGGCCGATACTTTTAAAATTTCACTCGGTAGGCCACATGTCCTATTATGTTTAATTTCAATCTGAAACTGCCTGATTACTTGATCTAAGTATTTTCACTGGTCAGTATAAGAAAGAAGGAAATATCTCTTATAATAGAGTATCCTATGCAATACTATTTCAGCTCAAATGAGAGGTTAATATTTATGCCTTTAGTCTTAATTTTATAAAAGGGCATATAGTGGTAGGTCTGTCTGTTCATCTGTTTGTCTATCCACCCGACTGTCAGTATATCATTCCATTCAACTAAATTCTGATGAAAGGGTATAAGATAATAGAGCTGTCATATATTGCATGTCTATGAACCTTGAGATTTAGGCTCATCTTTTGGAGCCAAATTTTTAACCTTTGACCCCATCACTGACCTTTGACCCACATTTTTTGAAAAATAAAAACATCTGTTATTTTAGTTTTGATACATATGGTATGTTATACATGTTGTATATACACGTTTTAAGTAATTCTCTCACATTCTAGAGAAATCTAAGGCACGGTCCATTTGATATTCTTGGGGGGGGACTCCGTTTTTTTTTCAAAAAAAAAAATTTTTGCTCTGAATTTTGATGAAAAAAATTAATTAGGAATTGATAGATATGCATTGACATGTGGTTGTTGGTTCTAATAAAAAAAAAACTGATACACATTTATCCCGCCTCTGGCAAATTTCTTGCAATCTGATTGGTCGAGAAGAACCAAATATTATGTTGTATTATTTTACTAACAGAATATTATTTTGATATCCTGCTTCTACTAAGATGCTTTATACTTTTGACGTCACCAAAATGCTTTAGAATATGTTGACGTAACATACACAAACCAAAAGCGATTCAGTGGGATAAATTCGTTATAGAGTGTTTTACAGGGGGGATACAGAAATATATTGGGTCGATGAAAAAAGTGGTATTAGGCAAGGTGAAGTCCAGCATTCTTTCTCTTGAGTGTATATGTACAAATCTACCAGGAGAGCTTCAGTCTCATCAGAGACTTCTGGTTAAGATTATGTGCAGTAAAATGGATGAAAGTGATCTGTATTAAGCTATATTTTCTATTTTCTGTAAGCAGTGTAACACCAATTACAAGAAATATAACACCACTGACAAAGTCATATTAAAGATGAAATATATTCGAGTTAAAGAAAGAAAATGACAAAATAAAAGTGTTGGTATGAGGAAAAAGAAACAATTCAATTGTTGTATTTTTTAAATCCTAAGTAATGTCTACATGAGACTATAAATTTTCAAATACTAAAATTTGTGACACCAATGATTCAAGTTGTAACACCATTGACTTATGTATAGGCGTTCTTATTACCAACATTGTTCTCCTGATATTTTGAATTGTAAATTCAAAATGTAACAATTCCAATAAGAAAACAGTTTTAATTCATAAGCCTCCTACTGACAAACCCGAGAGGGACTATTAGCTTACTCTCTGTATGTCAGTCTGTATGTCCGTCTGTCCATCATTTTAGCCAAGTTTTCAATACTTTTTTTTCTGCAATGGACTAAGATAGTGAGCAAAAATATAAAACAATGTACCTGTTTTCGTTTTTGGTAGGTACACTTGAAGTTTCAGTGGGGTCACAAGTGTCGGCCACCACTTTTGGAAAAGTAATTACCCCAATGCAAAGTATTTTTGCAATATAGAATAATGTTTGTTTATTTGTTTTGGGGTTGGTTTTTTTTGCATATTTATGTCATTTATTTACTTCGTTTGAGAACATAGAATTATCTTCAAAATAACCGAAACAAAATCTGTCTGGAAATATTTGAATTGATCAACCTTGACAAGAATTTGATATTCTGGGTGTGCACGTATTTTGCACTAAATTTGATTACTGAGGTCATAGAAGTTAATATCTGGTCTTTTATTTTTTTCTTCTGTAAACAGTAAGAAAGTTCCAAAGAGTCAAAATGGCTAACACAATAATAGTTTTAAACAGTGAAAATAAGGTATTTTTGTTGTGTAGATTATTTATAACCGTTCTGTTCGGTGCTCTCATACCTATTCTGTCATATTAATTTCGTTGAATTTAAATTACTAAGGTATACTTGTAAACCACACGTAACAACATTCTTTATTCGTATAAGACCACTTCACGTGTATAACACCAGTGCCACCCTATTAACTGGAACATGCTTTTGGTGTCCACCACGGTCATTTACATGTATGTTTGATATGTGTGATATTGCCACCTAAGTAAACATGAAATCTCTTTATTTTATTGATGTTAAGGTTCATGAATTATTTGTTTTTCTTTTCCTTCAATTTTCATAATTTTTTGTGGGTGTTTGTCCCTTGTGTGCCATCAAATTTAAGTGTTAATGTATTTATTTTTTGTGGATGTTACAAAGGGTCTTTGTGAAGATCACCTTCAACCGTAATATCTATTCTCTCCGCGATTTCATCCCATCAATCTCACAATCATTTCTGGTTCTCGAATGATGTGATGGTCATTGGTGTAACAGGATTCAAAACATAATGCTTTTTAGAAGTTAAATTCTCGAAAACTTTGGTATTGAAACTTTGATGAACACATTACATACTACTGATCGTATTTCACTTAAAAATTATAATTTTCATTTATGACATAGAAGACAAAATCCAGAAAAAATAGCAATATGTCAATGGTGTTACTCGGTATGTCGGTGGTGTAACACAACTAGCATTATCGTGAAATTGGCTCTCTTTAAATAGATATAACCTACATATGTTTAATGCTAAACACAACATTAGGACATTTATATCCTTTGAATACTTCATTTCCAAAACACAATGAAGATGCAATCACATTTAGACTGTATTTGTCACTGGTGTAACGAAAATTGTAAATGGTGTAACTATAACACCACTGACCGTTTCACCAATGATGTATTCATCAATAATTTACAATAACTTCGATAAAGTGTTGTCCCTGGACTTTGTAATACTTTCCATAAACATTATGTTGTATCAAAATTTGCAAGGAAAAAGTACGCCATGCTAAGTATTATACAATTGATAAAAATAAACGTAACACTACTGACGTGAAACAAATGTACGGTTCAGCTAACCCTTAATGGAACCGTATAATCTTTGTTTCAAATTATTTTGAAAAAGGTGGACATGAGAAAATAAATGACAAGACATAAAAGTAGATAAGGAGTAGGTCTTTGAATACTTTGAAAAAGCAGAAAGCAAAAATATATGACTGAAAAGGCGTTTGTTACACCATTGACAAATATTTTTTCTTTGTGTACAGTCCAGGTTATTTCGAGGAAATTTAAGATAAGGCAACTAATATTTATAATATTTCTTACGTATTTGTTCAATCTTTTTCATGTTTATTATAATAGACTCATAATATCACAATTGCAGTTAACTGTTTTGACAATACTTTATCGCAAAGAAGTCGTTCAGAAAATTCTGAAGCCAGTTGACAGCAATATTTGCCATAAAATGGACCTTCTATAAGACAGAATGAAATGATTTCCTCATTATTGAACAAAGAAAGTGTGCCCATAAGATAGATTCCATTGTGAACAATATTATAGGAGAAAATTTTGGTCATATAACTTATATAGAAATATGGCAATTGTCTACTGACAGAAAAGGCTGCAATTTTTGATATTGACTCATGTAATAAATTCTGGCGAGCGGAAGCGAGCAAGAAAATTTTTGAAATACAGACGGCAAAATATTATCAAAATGAAAGATTTCTAATACAAATTCATGATATATTTTTAAAATATTATGACAACAAAAGGGGAATTTGGACTCAATCTTATGAAATATGCATATTAATAACGAAAATTTAGCAATGTTTCGAAAATTCCGGGGGGGGGTCCGGACCCCCCCCCGACCCCCTCTCTGGATCCGCGCTTGACGTTGCTACGGAGGAATAACAACGACCAACAGAAATTATTGTGCTGCAAAATATGAAATACAACTGCTTCGTATTTATTACAATTGCGAAAAATCAAAGTGTAATCAATAATAAACTTACTTGCTCTGTTGTTTACATAACAACATTTACAAGCTCATACCTTGTAGTTTTACGTCACAGTATGACGTCACAGGAGCGAAGAACAAAGGGAAGCATGACGTCATACGCAAAAAGTGCGAAAAAGCTTGCAACGTGCAAATTTACGTAGGAATACATTTTAAATTATGTCAAGTGAGGCGGTTTGCGGCATGTATTTTGTCGTTATACATTCTTGAACCAATCAGAATGTATGAAACAAACAGTATGAATTAGAATAACGTATACGAATGTCTTCAATATGCACAAACCCTTATATGTTTATGTTAGTATTGTACACTGTTCAAACATTTTCAAAAGAAAAAAATGATAAAAAGAATTCATAATTTTCAGTCCTCCCTTAGCGATGATGATTTGAAGGGTCTTGATGAAGTGTTTCTCGGAACCTACAAAAAGAAATACCCTGTTATGGGATACATGGATTACCTTATGGAAAAACATGCCAATAAATTGAGGGAACGTTTCCGTCCTGAATTATAACATGTCATGTGGACCAGGATCGGACAGCTGTTAGAGGATGTGTGAAAAAAGTCAGGAGATCTAGATTGCAATTACAATTACAAGAAACAATCATAAGATCTGACACAGTAATAAGATCTGAAGTAAGATTGGACATTTCATGAGATTTTATGAGGCTATACTCACGGCTTCATAACACGTGATTCGCAAATGATATGTTCCACGGGAACTCCCATTGATTAAACCAGGTAAATACTTTCTAAGTCTATTTTGTGATTTTATTTTAGGCCTATCATATGACCATTATTATTATCATTTATATGACGGTAATCTATTCTTATCAATTCGCTATTTTCGAAAACTAGAGTTACTTCCCATTTGAGACGGTACCTGACGTAGACTGATTATGACGTCATCAAATTCTATGGAAACAGTCTTAAAAGTATGGGAAACGACGATAGAAAATCGATGTTACCATACCATTTTCATGACGTCACTTTGGTTTTACGTCAGATACCGTCTGTAAGGGGAAAAACTCTGAATTCCGCAAAGACTCAATAGAGGTATATTCAGAGAACAGTTCAGCAGAAAAAATTCAATGCTCACCACTTGTAATGATATTGACCAGAATAGATTATATAACTGATATTAACGGCCATATGATAGGCCTATATAAATTCATATAAACTGGATTTACACAGTATTTACCTGGTGCAATCAAAGGGGATTCCCATAGTACATTTCATTTGTACATGCGGCAGTAATACTTATATTTAACTTGTAATAGTATTTCACCAATTTGATTGAAGTAATTAAGTTGTTTAAAATTTATTATTGGGCAAATTTACGCCTTATCGTTACATGTCCTTACATAATAGCTAGGGTTAAGTACCCGAAACGTGCATGTCTGGTCCATGCTGCCAATTCATCTGGTTTTAAATGATGCTGTCGAATTTAAAGACGTTTAACATCAAGTCTATTTGGCCTTAAGATTCACTCACGCTTAAACAGGGATCTTGATTGATAAATGGTCATTGGTATCAAAGTACTGTTAGTGCATGATGTACTTCAAATAAAAACATTGTCTGATATTAGTAGAAGCCGTCCCCTCGAATTAAATGAATGTTTTATATAGATAACAACCGCAATATCCGATAATGCAGTGTCTGTGAAACCTTTATTACATGTACCACCTAGGCAATAGACTGAATTTTTGAGCAAAATTTTTAGTGATAAGGCTTAATTCCTGATTTTTCTAAGCATTTAGTAAGTGACTTATTAAGCTAATGCCTAGAGAATAGGCCTAATACCTAATTTTGCTTATTGCCGCTAACATATTAAATTTGAAGACGTTTAACATTTATACCACTTGGTGAGTGTCACTGCTGGTGGACCAGGAGTCCCCGAGGGCACATGTAGCCAAGTTCGATCAATTACGGTTGATCGGTTCTTCAACGCATTCTAAAATTTCTGTTATCAAAATTTCTTGAAATTTCTTAAACGTGGGTCCTGTAGCATCATACCCCACCTATCCTGCTACGTCTTTCGCTACGCTTTTTCGACATAGTTACTTTTATACTTTTTTGGCATATTACATTGTTTAGATTTGAGGATCACTGACGAGGGTTAAGTACCCGAAACGTGCATGTCTGGTCCATGCTGCCAATTTTTCTGTTCTTAAATGATGCTATTAAATTTGAAGACGTTTAACATATATATTCTTAATTAAAAACTCTATTCATGTTCTATGAAAGAAAGACACTTGCCTACAATATATTTTGTAATTTAAGGAAAATAGAAAGTATACATTTTAAACGTACATTCACTCTGAAAAGGAAACAAATATTTTATGTTCAAGTTTATAATAAATATCTGTGGTGAAACATAAGTTTTTTTTTAGAAAATGAATCTCGTATTAAGTATTGTAAATTATTTTCAAAGATGAAAGGATGTGAAGTCCTTGTCCCCTTATTGAGAACTGTTAAAAATATGTAGTCCCTCTTTGTAACTGTACTTTTATTTAAAAAAAACATCCTGTACCAATAATTTATGTTGATGCAGATGTATGGCATGAACATATGTGGGTATGCATGGGACCAAGAAAGTAAAATTCCTTTTCACATTATATGAAACATGCACGCATAAGCTAAATGTCTTTCCATTATATGCCTTGCACATTAGACATTATATGCCTTCCAATCAACGTTACGTCATGAGTACTACTACATAGTGATTTTAGAAATAAGACGTCTGTCCGTTACGTTCGTGGACAAGTCTTAAATTTAGGCAATAGCATTATAGATATTTATTTTTAGCATATATTTTATCAAATGATATTTGCTAATAAAAAATGTAAACATCATATTTTGAATTCATCGTTATTAGACATAAGAAGGTGACCCGGAGCAGGGTAAAATATTTACTGAAATAGGTTGTTTATCATTTAAATTTTATATTTCATTTGCATTTTGTAAAATCCCGTGGATAAAATAGTAACTCTCATATTGTGATGTTGACAATTGATATGATATCACAGTTGGAAAATGTTAACGTTGAAAGTTTTTAGATGGAAGAGAAAACTAGATCTGAATGTAATAAGACATGATAGTTATTGTTCGAACAAAGGACGTTTTCTCGAAAGGTGGAGCAGAGAGCAATGTAAAATTTTGCGTAGGCTTCGGGAAGACACCGACAGAGACACATAAATTCCTTAACCATTTGGTAAAAACATGGTAAACTTAGTCGTTCGCAAGTCTTCAAGTGGCAAAGAGGTTTTTTGTGTTAGAGACTGTTTACAGGATGATATGTGCTAAGGATGAACGATTTTCAAAGAAAGAAGTGCTGTAAAAAAGAACTACTTGACTTGATTGACAGTAATAAGCAACTAACAGCGTGGATCGTGCATAAGATTTTATCGTGCTTGATGGGTTCCATGGATACATAGAATAATGATGTAGCAAGGAGAGTAGAATTGTAAATATATTTTATAACGGATAACGTCGAGAATTCTCATTTTAGTGCTCCGGGAATGAGAAAGTGTCATTTTCACATTTGATTGAAATATAATAACTCTTTTTGCTTAATTATACCCCCGAAAGGAATCGCCCTGTCTTTCCTCTGTCTGTCCATCACGCCTTGTCCAGAGCCTAATATCCTCCCCCTGTGGATGGATTTCAATACTATTTCACAGAAATATTCCGTAAGGACCTAAGGGGGAATGTCATGACGTTGAACCAAGTCAAAGGTCAAGGTCACAATAGACACCATTATTAATACTTTGTCAAGAGTACAGTTCTTTTCATTGTGGATTGATTTCAATAATATTTTACAGTAATTTTTCCTTAGTACCTAACAATAGACACCATTATTAATACTTTGTCAAGAGTACAGTTCTTTTCATTGTGGATTGATTTCAATAATATTTTACAGTAATTTTTCCTTAGTACCTAAGGGTGTGTTTTACATTGAATCAATGTAATAGGTCAAAGGTCAATGTCTCAGTAGACGCCATAAGTAAATCCTTGTCCAGAGCATAATTCCTCCCCCGTGGATGGATTTTGATAATATTTCACAGAAATTTTCCTAAGGACCTAAGGAAGTGTCATGACCTTGAATCAAAGTCATAGGTCAAGGTAACAATAGACACCGTTAATAAATCATAACTAAAGCATAACTCCCCCCTTTGTACATTGATGCTCATTTTGGTGCTCTATTGTGAGTGTTGTTGAAATTATCATCAGGATCTTCTTTAACTCATTGATTTCAATAATATTTCACGGAAATGTTCCTTAGGACCTAGGATATGTCATGACATTAAACCAAGGTCATATGTCAAAGGTCAATATCACTATAGACATCATTAGTATATCCAGGTCCAGAGCATAACTACTCCACCGTTGATGGATTTTAAAAATGATATTTCACAGAAATGTTCCTTAGAACATAATGGTGTGTCATGATCCAGAACCAAGGTCAGAGGTCAAGGTCATTATAGATATCATTGTTTAAATCTTGTCAAGAGCATGACCTCTCATTTTATGGATGGATTTCAATAATATTTAACAGAAATGTTCCTTAGGACCTAAAGGTGTACCATGACTATCAGCCGTAGTCATAGGTCAAGGTCACTTTAGACACCATAAGTAAAACTTTAAGATGCAAATTTTCCTTTGTGATGAAAATTTTTATATTATTAACATAAAACATGAATTTAATAAAAAAAAGTAATATTTTCTTTATTTAATCATTGTTTTCTTGCTTTTATCAAATCTGTCCGTGAACTTTTTCAACAGACAACCCTCGTATGTGTTGTAAACAGAAAAGTACAATTGATAATATTCATTTTATTGTGCATGAATGATTTAATGGCATAAATTGTGTACCTCAGGAATGTCATTATTTTGTAAATATTTCTTAACATATCAATGGCTTATATAATATAGCTGTCTAACATTTACTTGATTTTTGTATGTATGCATTATATTTAAGTAAAAGAGAATTACTCTAAATCAAACAGGTTTATTTAGAATATTGTTTATCAGTTTGCAGTGCTCAAGAAAACTTAATCACAATTAACTTTCTAATCACAATCTAAATGATTAGAAATCAGCAATACGGTTTGCGTTTTATAAGCGGGTGCTGATAGCTCAGCGTTGGGCTGTCGTGCCAAAGGTATCTGTCAAATCTCGGTTAGGTTCTAGCTCATCTGGAACTGCTTCTGGGTTGATTCAACTTAGCATCATTCAATTTATTTTTACGGATTATTTTATCTAAATATAAACATTGTATATATAATCAGAAATATTTCTTACATTCATTTATTAAATACATGGATTACATAAGTAATAAAGAATTACTCTAAATTAAACATAGGAAATTTATTTAGACTAGGTTCAAAATATTGCTTAAATCAGTTTGCAGTGCACAAAAAAACTTAATCACAATTAACTTTATCTGATCACAATCTAAATGACTCAAAATCAGCAATACTGTTTTGCCGGGAAGTAGTGTTTATATAAACACAATAAAGAAAAAGAGATCAATTATCAGCGTGCCATTTTGATGCATATATTAAGCAATATTAAAATGTTTTCAAATCATTAATACTCAGGATGCAGTGTACATATAAAGGAACTGTTAAGATAAGGCGTAAAATATGCCCTGAAAAGTGGAATTTTGAAAATTATAAATTTGAAGATTTTTTTTTCGTAAAATGTATATCTATACGGCATCCATTCAGAATATGAAGTTATTTTCTATTTGTTTTTTCATAATATTGCTAATTTTGGGGTCAAAACTTATCTTTTTCTCATAGAAATCAATAGAAAACGGAAATTTTTTATTGAACATTGCCCCCCCCCCCCCGGATATACAGAAAGCCACTTTTACTGAAGGTGTGTATCCATAATGCAATTTTTTTTTGGAAAAGTGGGGTTCTGTATCTCCGGGGGGAGCACTACCTCAGAGACGAAAAACAAAACATGGAAAGGGGGGGGGGGGAGTTTTTTTAGAATCGTCCTTTTTGACCATAAAATATAGCACATTTGACTATTTTTCCTCTTTAAGTCATCAAAAATTGTATACTAAATATGTTTGAATGAAATATAGAAGCATAAGGAACGAAATAAGAAAGAGTGATGTTCATTTCTCCGTCAATGTGTGTTCCGCGCTAAAAGGGTTACATTGTAGCCATTGAATGAAGAATAAGACCGTATTTTAAGTTTTGGATTTCATTATTTTACCGATTAAAGAAGGTAGAACGTTCGAAATCTATTTCTGATACAATGTAGACGTATTTGATGTCTTTTAGCTTATATTTATCCATTTTAGGTAAAATATTCTAAAATTTCTACGGTTTTTAGCTCACCTGAGCCAACGGCTCAAGTGAGCTATTGTTATACTGTTGCGTCTGTCGTCCGTCGTCCGTCGTCGTCGTCGTCCGGCGTCCGGCGTCCGGCGTCCGTCGTCGTAAACTTTTCACATTTTAAACTTCTTCTCCAGAATGGCTGAAGGGATTTTGATGAAACTTGGTAGGTATGAAGTACTCATGGTCCCCTACAAGTGTTGTTGTTTTTCGTCCGGATCCGTCAACAGGTGGCGCCACCACAGCCAATAGTAGGTCACGGGGGTACCCTCCTATGACAAACTTCTTCTTCAGAACCGAAGCATGTATCGACAAACCGAAAGCATCAGGATGATCTAGAGAGATGTCTTAAGAAGTGTTGTTATTTTTGGTTCCACTTCGAAGTCAAATTTTTGACGCGTTTTTGACGTCTTTTCGGACTTAGTCAGAAATGCACATTTTTGCACTATTTCTTTAAATAACTCAATAAGTGTATGATTTTACACACTCATTTACTGTATATTTATCATATTTAACTTACTTAATGCTTTGATATGTATTTAAGGCTTAAATTTTATTTTTTTGATTTTTTATGAATTTTTTTCTTATGTAAAAAGGAAGGGGGGGGGGGGGTGATTTTCATACATTTTCTGCTTCTTTTCTATAACCACTCTTCAGATTGTCATGACATTTTGTAGATATGAGGTACTCATGCATGGTACCCTACAAGTGAAAGAATTTTGTCAAGATATCCACTTTTAGATTTTTAAGGAATATTTTTTAAGATTGTACATAGGTATAATGTATGTTTTCCATACCCAATGGACCCATGGGGATTGGCTTCAAACCCCGACAGGATCCCGACAAAATTTTTTTTGCCCTTTTTAGCTCACCTGAGCCAACGGCTCAAGTGAGCTATTGTCATAGTGTTGCGTCTGTCGTCCGTCGTCCGTCGTCGTCGTCGTCCGTCGTCGTAAACTTTTCACATTTTAAACTTCTTCTCCAGAATGGCTGAAGGGATTTTGATGAAACTTGGTAGGTATGAAGTACTCATGGTCCCCTACAAGTGTTGTTGTTTTTCGTCCGGATCCGTCAACAGGTGGCGCCACCACAGCCAATAGTAGGTCACGGGGGGTACCCTCCTATGACAAACTTCTTCTTCAGAACCGAAGCATGTATCGACAAACCGAAAGCATCAGGATGATCTAGAGAGATGTCTTAAGAAGTGTTGTTATTTTTGGTTCCACTTCGAAGTCAAATTTTTGACGCGTTTTTGACGTCTTTTCGGACTTAGTCAGAAATGCACATTTTTGCACTATTTTTTAAATAACTCAATAAGTGTATGATTTTACACACTCATTTACTGTATATTTATCATATTTAACTTACTTAATGCTTTGATATGTATTTTAGGCTTAAATTTTATTTTTTTGATTTTTTATGAATTTTTTTCTTATGTAAAAAGGAAGGGGGGGGTGATTTTCATACATTTTCTGCTTCTTTTCTATAACCACTCTTCAGATTGTCATGACATTTTGTAGATATGAGGTACTCATGCATGGTACCCTACAAGTGAAAGAATTTTGTCAAGATATCCACTTTTAGATTTTTAAGGAATATTTTTGGCCTAGGACATCTTTGGCACGCATAAAAACGAAAGAAAAAAGGGGGTCATGCATAACTTTTCTGCAAAATTCACTTGTTTAATGACCCCTCCTTCCGAATTGAAAATTTGCTAATTTTCATATATTTTCAAATCGATCTATTGATTACATAAAAGGCAAAATCATGTTCAAAACTCAATTTCTACACACAGCAGGGAATCATACATTGATTTAATTTGCTATTTTTAAATTTTCAATAGTTATGACCAATGAGGTGACACCTTTTATTCAGCCCGGTTCACCAGTCAAAAGGGAAGGGGTTACACCTTCTAGGTCAGAGACAACCAAATCATTTTCCATAGGCCGTAATGTTAACGAAATGCCTTATAACGTCTATACTAACATTGCTGGCCATACATGTTATATACCGATTTGTTCATTGATTCAAGCTTTATACGAAACTAAATTAAAAAATATAGCATGACCTGCTCTTTTTCGCACTATTTGCGTCACAAGGTACCCCGCAGAGAATTTTCAAATTTTCCCGCGCCCGTCCCCTTTAGCGGATCGGGAGCTAGGGAAATATCCGGGTATCGACATTTTAATTGCACTTATTTTTTACCTATATATATCATATTCAAACAATATACCAAAAGAAAATAGAATTGATAGCCAATCACATCTTCTGTCACATTTAAAATAACAGGCCCCCTCACCCTACAGGTTTTTGTCCAATCAGAGCCGGCCTTTTAGTGGTCTCTGACCTATAACTGTAACTGTAAACAAAGTCGCTGTACTTTAGATTTGATCCGTTTAATTCCTCCACAACCCTTTAGTACTGCGATACATTTCAGGAGATACAGTGCAAACGGAATAGATTTTTATTTAATGTGCATTATACTTGGAACACTCTCATAATGGTTATCATTCATGTAATTGGAACACTTGCATATACTTGTTATCATGTATAAAGTTTGCTCGAATTTCCTCTGTCTTAGACTCTCTTAGATGAAGTAATTTACGGACTGATTTCTTGAAGAAACGTCGAATGAGTAATCTCTTCCTCTGGATCATGAGGTTTGATACACCCTACACTGCTTTTTGGAAAACAAATTGGCCCAATTTCTGCACAATTCACTTGAATTGATAAATATTGGATTAAAACGATTTTAACTGTACGTTTCATGTATTTGAGATGAAATCAATACTATTCAAAAGCATTCTTAGATTTCAGTATACTTTAATATGAATAAAGGCAAAACCGAAAAATCTTTGTTTTTTATGCCCCTGGAATAAAAGATTCGGGAGCATTTAGTTTTTGGCCTGTCCGTCTGTCTGTTTTTCTGTCTGTTTTCTGAAAAACTTTAACATTGGGCATAACTTTGAATGGAAGCTGGTGATAGTCTTAGAGGTTTCATATTTCACATGTGTATTCCTTGTGACAATACCTTTCCATTGATACCAAAATTTTGACCTCATGACCATAACCTTGACCTTTGACGTACTTTTCAAAAACTTAAACATTGCGCATAACTTTTGATTGGTTAGTGATAGGGCTTTCATATTTTACATGTGTATTCCTTGTGACAAGATATTTCCATAGATACCAATATTACTCTGACCCTGACCTCTCACATACTTAACAGAAAATGGCGTTTATACTAACAAAGATGCCACCAGGGGCATTCTCGTTTCACAAACACAGCCTGTCAGGCTTTATAATTTCTGGCATGCTAGCTATCAATAATGAAAGGTATGGTCGTTCAGTTTTAAATAAACTTAATTTATGAAATCATTTCATTGTTTTATTCTTTTTCTGCTGCACATTAAAGTGGGATTTTACAATATGATTTTATTTTTGATGTTGCATAATTGAACTATACTAGTTGGGCATATGACTTAAAAAAAGTTATTGTTTTGAAATGTGACTATTTTTTTAAAGGTTGTCTGAAAAAAAAACTTCTCTGCATCCGGCAAAAATCTTTTTAGAAAGGTTGTGGGCTAAAATCCCGGTACTGGCACTATCAGTATTCAATAGCTGTATGTCAATTAGAGCGTGCATGGGTATCAGGTGAGCGTTGTGCCCCCTGGGGCTCTTGTTTTGTGATACCATCGGATTTTCTATCAGCGTACCCCTACCTCTTTCGACCTCAATTTTACAATCTTAAGAGTTCGCTAACAAAATGTAAAACATGTAAAAGGTATGAGAATACATTATATTTCAATAATGATTAATATTTTTCTGTATACGATTCGCCATGCGAAAGAATTAAGTCACGAGATTCAGGGCTAAATACGGCCCTTATCCAAACAGCTCCTTCCAATTCACCTTTATCAGAGTGCAGTGTTGATATTTATTATAAGCAGAATCATTGATATCCTTTGTACGTATTAGCCTTATATTGATGTAATTGTCCCTTCTGAACGCGCGCAGGAAGAATTTGAGAAATTCCATAACGTCACAATGCAATTTCAATGTTTGACCGAGGTTCGAAGCTTGTTTGTTCGAGATAAAAGCATTGTGACGTCACGATATTTTGCATTTTTTTTCGCCCGCAATCGGAAGGGTCAATTGTCCTCTGTAAGAAAGATATGGTTAAGATCATTTTTGGGCTTTTTTTGGGGGGGGGGGGGGTTTGCTTGAAATTATTTGAATTATCTATACTACTAAATAGATAGAGGGTTTTTATTATTCAGTTCCACGCTACATTGGCAAAGAGTAGATATTTCTTTTGTATGTTATAAATATGTTGTCAATCTGTCCTAGGACGAGTTTTTGTTTTCTTACTCATTTGTGCTTCGTTTAATTAATGATCTTTGTTTTTTATTCCTTGAATCCGGGTTGGGTCGAGTAAGGTTTGCGTTTTATAAGCGGATGCTGATAGCTCAGCGTAGACACTCACCGGAGACGCAGCTTTGTGTATGACATCCGACAAGGGGGATTTAAGGTATTACGTACACTTGTCTCGATAAGATGTCATTTTTGTAATGCATTTCATTTATGAGCTTTCTACTTTCGGATCAACCTTGTCTTTTGTCTGATTCTCTCTTCATTAACCAGCTTCATCAACTCTCTTGCATTTCGATATATTATCAAGCTTGTCAGTGTTTCCTCTCTTACTTAAACGACATTCAGCACTTTCTTCCTCATATAACACTTGGTTGTCACTTTTTAACATTACGATCAATTGTCTTAACATTACGATCAATACGCAAGATCGCAAATACAGCGCGTGCAGCGTGTCCGCTCTGATTTTTCATTTAGTCGCCTACCTTAACCATTGTTCAAAACTTTGGCACCTTTTCTGCCCAAGTAAACTGATGACGTCATAACAATGAAGAACAATCGAAGAGTGCGCGAGAACATTCGTATAGTCTTGGTCAGAAGTATTTGCTATCTTCCGTATTGTCTTAACATTACGATCAATTGTCTTGTTCACAGTGGCACCATGTCTTATATTCGTCTTTTAAACGTGCAATAGAAAGAAGAGGAACAAAATGATTCGGAACAAAGAACGACATATCATTTCGGGTTGACGTCCTCAAAACGTAAGCTGTCTCACATTTTGCTTTCTATAGCTATTACTGTCTGCTTGGCCTTCGTAATGTCTATCCTGAAATGTGTTAATGTCAGGTGAAGTAGTTTCCCTCTATGTCGTCTGTATTACTTTCAGACTCATCGTTATTTCCAACTTGGCGTTCTTCATACTTTTACCTTTTGTTTGTTAAATCCCATTTTCGCCTTTGCTTTCTCCTTTGTTTTCCTCGACGTTAGCTTTTACGTTCTGAAATTTTTTGTTGGATTTCCTTTTCTTGTTAGAACTAGATTTTGTATCCTCGTGCAATATGAAATCTTTTTAAGTCGTGACCATCGCAGACATTCTGTTCACAAGTGCAACTCATCCCTGAATATGATTGTACAAGAAACGTTATCACTTGATATAGTTTCATGGTGCCAGGAACAGTTTTGAGATTTATTTTTTCCATGGACTCCCCAGCTGCATCGATGTCACCGTGTAGAGGTATTTGAGGTGCTGGACGTTGTAAATACATTGATGAACTGTTGAGCGTTTATTATGTCTACTTTCCCTTGTTTAATTGTTAGATCCGCTGATCTTTTAAGGCTACCATTGATTCCATCGGGTATCTCCTTCCCATGACCGGCCTCGTGAAAATTCCACGTTGCTTTAACGAAACCTTATTTAACGTTTCTGTTGAAAGCAAAAAGAAGTTGGCCTTCTGTCTATACTGGGACGTTGGCCTGTCACTAAAGAAATGAATAGTATCGATGTCTGGATGCTTCTGCTATATACATCGCAGGAAAGGTTTGAGAAAGATGGTTCATGTTGTAGCGAGTCGGATACACCACAGAAAGTTACGATATCTTTCTTTCCAACCGTGTAAAGTCCAGTGTGCATACGTATTTGTGGTTTTGATGCACCAAAGTGCAAATTCTGAATTTCCAACGTCATTTTCCCCGCGAAAGTCTCAGTAAATTGAACATAGCAGAAGCATTCCGTGGAGCAAACGTTTTCTGTTATAGCCTTTTGTATGCCTTCGGTTTCTGATTTTTGAATTATCGATTTTGTGCTGTATACAGGGATATGGTCATTATCCATATTTGTCACTTGTAATGTTTGTACTGCTTGATGACATAAAACATATTGCGCTGATATCCAGGAAATTGCTTTTTGAAAAGATCCACCAGCTCATTAAGGGTTCCATCTTCATCTTTCATCACTATCAACACTATTTACTTTTGTTTTATTATTATTTTTTCTTTAACGCTTTTCCGTTGTTTCCAACTGACCTCTTTATTTCCAACAGTCATGACAACAGGAATTCTCTTCTGCGCACACAGCGAACATCCTTTGCCAATACACTCCATGTTGATATTCGAGCATACTGTTTACGGCACCAAATCTTCAGCTTTGTTATTGAGTGATTGCAGAGGCTTCCCCCAATGCCTCGCATAAGCTTTGGACATTTTCGCACAATTTACAGGCACACGTATCCATATCCTCCTCTTTTTGGAATAACAATCCAAAATGGCCAAAATGTTGTGTAGCTGAATGTAACTTTGTTCTCTATCTTTAACTTTCTATATAGATTTTTATTCTGTACTTCAGTAGTCGTTTTTGCTTCACTTCCTCCTTTCTCGGTATTGTATTTCTTTTACCTCTTGTCATTTTTGACACGTCATCTCTTTCCAGAAACTCGGAAACTCTCTTACTTTGGTTTCCGTTTTCTTTCTAGGTGCAACTCTCTTCTCCTTTTTCACTCTAAAGGCTTTCCCAAAAGACTTTCTCGCAAAGGATTGCAGTCTGTATTTCTTAATGAGAAGTCCTGCTGCTACCGCTGATACTGTTTTTTTTTCCACTCTTTGTGTTGTACTTTTTATCTCACCTGAGCAAAGCTCAAATGAGCTTTTGTCATAGAGCGTCCGTCCGTCCGACGTCGTCCGTCATCCGGCGTAATATTTTAACATTTTCGACATTTCCTCTGCAACTGCTGCACAGAATTTCAGGAAACCTTACGGGAAGCAAGTACGCATCCTCTACCAAGTTTGTTTTTTCGTGCCGATCGATAAACAAATATGGCCGCCGAAGGCTCTGATTGGCTGACACATTGTCGACTTTTTCTCTGCAACCACTGCACATAATTTCACGAAACCTTACAGGAAGCAAGTACTCAAGGTCATAAACCAAGTTTGTGTTTTTCGTGTCGTTCGGTTTGGCTGCCGAGGGCTCTGATTGGCAGACACATTTTCGACTTCTCTTCTGCATCCGCTTCACAGAATATCACGAAACAATAGGAAGCAAGTACTCAAGGTCCACTACCAAGTTTGTGTTTAGCTGCCGAGGGCTCTGATTGGCTGAAGCATTTTTGACTTCTCTTCTGCAAAATCAACACAGAATTTCACGAAACCTTACAGGAAGCAAGTACTCTAGGTCCTCTACCAAGTATGTGTTTTTCGTGCAGATCAGTCAACAAATATGGCCACCGAGGGCTCTGATTGGCTGACGCATTTTCGATTTCTTCTCTGCAACCGCTGCACAGAATTTCACAAAACCTAACAAGAAGCAAGTACTCAAAGTCCTCTTCCAAGTTTGTTGGGCTTTTTTTTTGTGCCGATCGGTCAACAAATATGGCCGTCAAGGGCTCTGATTGGCTAACGCATTTTCGAATTCTCCTCTGCAATCGCTGCACAGAATTTCACGAAACCTTACAGGAAGCAAGTACTCAATGTCCTCTACCAAGTTGAATTTTTCGTACCGATCGGTAAACAAATATTGCCGTAAAGGGTTCTGATTGGCTAACGCATTCTCGACTTCTCCTCTTCAATTGCTGCACAGAATTTCATGAAACCTTACAGGACCATTGGTTTGTTGACATGTACTCTTCAATGTTCTGTGTTTATATACAAAAATATCCTTGTTTATGTATTCTTTTCATGCTTGTGGTATTTTAAAAAATGATGATAAAAAAACCCCAAAAGTTTGTTTTTTTCATGCCGATCGGTCAATAAATATGTTGGCTGATTGGCTTACGTTTGACATCTCCAAAACTGATGCTCATAATTTCACGAAACCTTTAAGGAAGCAAGTATTCAAGGGCTTCTACCAAAACTATTCTTTTCTTTGCATCTCAGGTGAGCGATGTGGCCCCCTTCAGCCTCTTGTTGCTCATCTCTTCAATCAAACAAAGGAGGGGATCTCCAACAACACCAGGTTGCAGCACCCACAGCAAAACCCCAAAACACTCAATGCAAAAACACAAAGCAGACAAGCACAGAAAGAGACGCATAAGGGAAAAGGAACGTCAACGCACAACACAGAAACATCATACACAAAGGACTACACATAAACCAACGAGACCAATGGGCAACCGGTGCCGACTTAGGACGGCCATCTGCCACGGAAATAGCAGAAGGTACGTTTATCCTGGATTACGTGCGCACAACCCTCCCACTTCTCCGGTTATCCAGAGGTCTCGAGGAACGTATCATTGTGGTTTATAACAACCTCCTCACTGTCAGATGACCACACATAAATAAGACCGCAAAACGCAGGGGCCCAAGCAACACGTACAGATGAATATGTAAATGGATATAAAAATAGGGCATACGTAATACAATCCGTGCTCTACCGCCGCAAGGTCATGAATGTTATCACCCGAGGAGTCCGACTGACATTCAGAGAGGACAGGTGATCGGGGCCCTGTCTTCTCTGTCGTCACAGTCAGTCAGAGTGCAAGTTTTAAGAATGCGCTTGTACAAGACTGTAGATTGGTCAAGTACCAAGCCTAGTGTCCGTCTGGTGACATTAGGATAATATCTACGGTATAAAATGCGTTTGATGATTCTGACGCATTTTCGATAGTGATGTTGTCTATCTTTGATCCTTCTTGTTAATAATGTCACCATAAAATGCAGGTTGTGAAATACCGAAAGTAATATACTCTGTTGCCTGTATTGGTCCGAATTTCAGAAGAAGTTGACAATAATTTTTTGTAAAATTTCCAGAAAGCTTTACTAGTTTGTGAAAGCGAAAACCTTGTCCTAAACGTTTCTTGGTAATTTGTAAATTTCTACTATGAAAATCCAAAACATCAGTACATGCTCTAGCATACCGGATGAGCTGTGAGATAAAGATACCATTGGACGGTAATCTAGGAACATCACCGTCAAGCCAGGAGAAATTTGCTATGTTAAATCCAAAATCATATCTTTTGTCATACACACTTGGATGGATCTCTCCATTAACAATTTTGATATTTAGGTCCAAAAATGATGTTTCTGTGTTTGAAACGTTTGCCTTGTTTAGAATCAATTCTTGTGGATAAATTACATTTTTATGCTTTTCAAAAACAGGATTGTCGATAGTAAGAATATCATCCAGATACCTAGAAGTACCAATGAAACATTTCACATCATCAGTTTTTCTTTGCTTTTGAAGATTTTGGATAAATTCCTTTTCATACGTGTATAAAAATAAATCTGCAACAAGAGGCGCACAATTAGTACCCATTGGAATCCCTACAACCTGCTTGTAGAGTTTCTCAACAAATATTACATGAATATTGTCCAAAAGGAAGGATAAGGCGATACACAGGCCACCACATGTCAATGATTTGTATGATTTGTAATCTGTGACGAAAAAGAAACCCTTTGATTCAGAAGTACAAATATAAGTTTCCCCTCTCATTCAAAACACGGTGGGAAAAAAGTGTCCTCCGAACTGTCTTAAAAGTAAGAAAATATTCAAATATTCTTACAGTTATTTTCAAAACTTACTCTTCCGATTCAGACAATGTGGCCTTCCGAGTGTCTTTTGATTTTAGGGGCAAGAACCATACCGATTTATATTAACATCAAAAGACTATTCTATATCTATCTTTTCATCAATGAAATATACATCGACACGGTTATAACAACTTTTACAAGATAACTATAATTAAACTCTGATATCTTCCCCCGAAAAGAAATCATATGGCGCTGTGGTGCAGTTCTACTTTGGGCTACTTGAGGGTTGAATTTCTACGCGATACGAGAACTATATTCCAAATCTTCATTACAAATAACTCGACAAACCATTTTTTCCACTACAATAATTGCATTGAATTCATTATTTACAAATTGCACTTAAACTTGTGTCGTTCAAAATGTTTTTGTCCAGATAATAGTGATACAATTTCTTCCTGTGTTAGACTACATATTTTTCTGCGTTGTTCGGTTCGTACTATTGAAGCGATACCAAAGTATTTGGCTTTACCAACTCAAAAATATATAAAAAATAATCGTGTGTGTGTCTTTTATGTTATCATGCAATGTCAGTTGTGTGACTAAATTAAGAAATACCTTCTTAATTCAAACTTCATTTTGAGGGTTATGTAAACGGCCTTCCGTTGTCAAGGAAGGAAAATGTTGAAGAATGACATAATAATCTTAACATCTTAAATTTAAGTCTGAAATATGTTGCTCTGTAGAAGGAAAGTCAGTATGTAAATATCTCTGTCAGTTGTATGACAATTTATACGAATTTTGGCTGGATATTTAAATTGCTGTCTAAAACTTTGGAAAGAAAAGTACAAATCATAGTGAAGTCATTTTTGCTACCATTATGTGCTCACTTGTACACATTAACCCATTATATAACTTAGTTTTTTTCGGTCGTCATCGTCTCAACCTGATATACCTATCAACTTATCAAGAATCAATTTTGTTACATATGAAGTGTCATTTGTGTTATGATGTATGTCAGTTATGTGACAACTAAAAGATAAAATGATTTAACAATTCCTTATCAGCATGTCTTGGAAAAACTTTTAAAGGTGAAATAAAAGTTTATAGTTTAGAAATGTATGCATAAGATAGTTTTCGAGTTTTAATGGAAGTTCATGTCGTAAGTAAGACAGGAATCCCCCCAAAAAAGAATTGTCAAATCTACATTATTGAATAAACTAAACGAATTTCCATTATGTTACGAAATAGAAGATTTTTGTGTAATAATTAATGTCAGTTGTGTGACCTTCAGACGATAAAGTGAAGTATGACTCCTATTTATATTCTTATACGTCGATTTTGAGTACCTGAATACGGACCGCAACTATTTGTTTTTTAAACAGAGATTTCAGGTCTCGAGCTACAAAAGTGGGACAGTTTTGGCAAGTTGATGGGCCGCTTGTTTTGAATTGTAATATATTAAGGAGTAAAAATATGTGAGCTCCCAGGACAAGCTTGCTGCCTTTCTGAATGTTACAAAAGTATGGATTGACACTTTATAAGCATTATTTTAAGTTTAGATTGAGATCAAGTGGCTCTAAGTGAGCAGTACTTGATTACGGTCGATTTTCCATGTACAAATCATAATATGGGCGATTATTTATCCTAAACTTCTTCTTCTGCAGAAGAATTCTGTTAGTCTGTTTTCTTAATTAATTCCGACTGTTGGTTACGCACGATTTTGCACTATTTGTGAAATTTCCTAGATGTCACATTACACAGTGTCGACAGGTGTCCCACCTTTTGTCAATGGAGCACGTAAAAGTCGAAAAAATTCCGGTCCGTAACAGGATCTCGAAACTCGCGTATTGAGACGGAAACATGTGAAAACACATATCTCAGAAGAAGGAGTTGAAAACATGCAAAACAGATTATCATTCAATAAAAGTATTCAATAAATTACTAGTATCGGAATCCCATTCCAGTTACAATATAAAAGTCATTTGTGTTACTTTTCGTGTCGGTTGTGCTATTTTTACCTTGGTAACACAAATAGCAGTAATGACAAATACGGATAATGACCATATCCCCATATACAGCACAAAATCGATAAATCAGAAACCGAAGGCATAAAAAATCAGGATAAAACAGGAACCAAAGCAAACTAACAAAAACATCCACCAAATGAAAAGAAGCGAACTCCCGATATGGGAGCGAGACCAGGTGCCCAGGAGGAGTAAGCATCTCCTCCTTGTAATACATTCGAAAATCGTATGAATTGAGATACTGTGTCCAACAGAAGTGCGTCATGTTTAAAATGTATCTTTGGTAATTTTTTTCCATTTCATTGTTTTCACAGATGTTTAAGTTCTTTTTACTAAAATAATGGTAAGAAAATCGATACTTACCAAAGGTAACCTCCGCCTTTCACGAAAATATTGAAGAAAAATCAACAAGCAGCCATGAGATCGCTTTCACACGTCCTGTTCAGGAACTTAGAGAAGCTTATATGATATTTGTAACTTCAAACTGAAGAGCTTTGGTCAGGGCATCAGACTTATCTTTCTTGTAAGTTGAAGTAACACAACTGACAAATAACTTAGAGACATATGTAGGCAGGCCTATAATTTGACACGAGGACATGTTATGTAGATATATTGCATTTTATAAACATCTTCGATATAATGTCCAAATTATCTCATTTTATTAGCTCTACTGGTCTATGACCTGTCGAGCTTATGCGATCGCCCTGTGTCCGTCCGTCCGTCCGTCCGTTAAATATTTCTTGTGGTTTCAAGTCCTCTAAAACTGTTGGTGATGGAAAGTTAATTCTTTTTTGCAACATGATTGGTCTATTGTCTAGTTGTGCACCTGATATTTTGTTTGAGCCCCTGACCCCCAGGGTCTTAGGAAATGGGCGTGGTCATTTTCTCCTATATAACTCTATGTAATCTTTTCAGAAAGTGTAAAGGATACAAAGTTACTTCTTTGTGCAGTATTAAAGGTTATGATCTAGGTGTGATCTAGGTGTGTATCATCTGAGCCCCTGACCCCTGGGGTCTTAGGAAACGGGTGTGGTCATTTTCTCCTAAATAACTATGTAATATTGTGGTCACCATTTCTCAGAAAGTATACATGATAGAAAGTTAATTCTTTTTGCAGTATTAAAGGTCTATGATCTTAATTGTTGTGCACCTGATATTTCATCTGAGCCCCTGACCCCTGGGGTCTAAGGAAATGGGTGTGGTCATTATCTCCTATAGACCTTAACGTAATCTTGTGGTCACCATTTCTTAAAAAGTATGATTAATAGAAAGTTAATCGTTTTTGCTATATTATATGTCTTTGAGTGAGTTGAGAACAAGATAATTTGTTTCAGCCCCTGACCCCCAGGGTCTTGGAAAATAACCCTTTGTAATTTTGTGAACACCATTTCTCAGAAATTGTAAATGATAGAAATGATAGAAAGTTAATTCTTTTTGCAATATTCAATGTCTATGAGCTAGTTTTGTACCTGAAGTTTTGTTTGAGACCCTTACCCCAGGGTCTTAGATATTAGTAATGGTCATTTTCTTCTTTATATATAACTCAATGTAATCTTGTGGTCACCATTTCTCAGAAAGTATAAATAATAAAAAGTTAATTCTTTTTGATAAATTATAGATCTATGATCAAGCTGTACACAAGATATTTTTGTTTGAGCTCCTGACCCCAGGGTCTTAGAAAGTGGATGTGGTCATTTTCTCCTATATAAATCTATGTAATCTTGTGGACACCATTTCTCAGAAAGTATGAATGATAGAAAGTTAATTATTTTTGCAATATAAAAGGTTTATGATCTAGTTGTGCGCCTGATATTTCATCTGAGTCCCCGACCCCCAGGGTCTTAGGAAATGGATGTAGTCATTTTTTTTTCCTATTTATATAACTAACTGTAATTTTGTGATCATCTTTTCTCAGAAAGTATATAAAAGGATACAAAGTCAATTCTTTTTGCAGCATGATGGGTCTATGGTCTAGTTGTGTACATATACCTGATGTTTTGTTTGAGATTCAGACCCAAAGGGTCTTGGAAAATGGATGTGGTCATTTTCTCCTATATATATATTATATATATTATGCATTCTTGTGAACAAATGTTCTCAGAGTGCATAATTGATAGAGTATAAATTCTTTTTGTATAATACATATGTAAAGGATATGTGGTTTGATTATCCACTTGATAATTAGTTTTAGCCCCTGACCTCCAGGTTCTTGGAAAATGGATGTGGTCATTTTCTCGTTTACAACTCTATGTAATCTGAACACCATTACTTAGAAAGTACAAGTATTAGCTTTCCAAAAACCGCAATAGAAACTCATGTGTTGATAATTCTGAAAAGTTAGAAAATAGTACATTTGCACTAGACAACTCAAGGCACAGTTATTCATAAATTGCTTGACCTGTGCGGTAGGAAAATTCCATTATAACGCAAATTAACTTCACCAATCAAAAGCTTTTCAGTATATATTCGCGGAAAAAGCGGAGGGTTCCGATTAAAGAATTTGGGGGAAATTAGGGGAAACTTCTTAAACATTCCTTTAAAATTTTGTGACTACGCACACTCTTATCGATTTTTATATCCCTCATTAATTTCTTTGTGAAGTGGATAGCTCTGGTCACGTGTGTTTCACTAGTCACAAGAATGTTTCTTTCTATCGGACAATTGCCCCAATTGCAATGTTGAATCTGATGAATCAAATCGAAAGTTGACAACCTATACAAATCTAGTATGTTCGATATCAAGATATCGACTATGGTCGATATCGCCTTCGTTTATTGATGATTAGCTAAAACTACCTAAAATTAATATTCAATGAACATTTATGTCTTATTCGAAGTATAAAAAATTAACTCAGGACAAAAATTATATATGTGCACTTTTTAATATTGTGCCATATAGCTAATTTTTATATTGAAATCATTTCCAATGTTTTACAACTTTCCGTATAATACTGCATGTGGACATAAATAATATGAAGTTCATCTTGACAAATATATCTTGCATTGAAAAAGAATTATGATAGAACTATGTGAGAATAAATAGATGGGGGCGAATATGGGGAACCCATCTCCTGCCTCATGCCCCTTCCGCCCCCTTCCCTTCCCTTCCCTTCACTCCCCCTCCCCCTTTCCTCCCTCTTCCTTCCCTCCCCTGCCCCTTTCATCCCCCTTCCTTTCAACCTGTACACCTCCAAGACATAGGACTTCAACGGGAAATGATGAGGTCAAAATTCTCTCATTCTGGATTCAGGATCATAATAAAGATGTAATTTAGATTGAATTAAACTTTAGACGCTTCAAATTTCATTTCAGTATTGCCACCTATGGTTAATTCACTATGAAACTCTAAGGGGATTCATCTTTAATAATAAACTAATCGGGAATTTTGCGCCAAATTTTATAAAAATAGCAATCTAAGGAATGCTTGTGTCGCCTGCGAAGCGATTTGATTATTTTTCTAGAAAGTGGATCAAAATTATTGGTATCAGTAGAAAAGTCTTTTCAAATGAAATTCATTTGAAATATCAGACCACTTAATTACAAATTAAAAGATGTGGTGATTCTCAAATTTTCAGAAAAGAGTGTCAATCATCTAGGTCAAGGTCAATACGTAAAAACTGGTAAGAAAAAGGTCTCATCATAAGAAATATTAAAGACCTATCACGTACCAATTAAAAGGTATATACAACCTTAGAAAAGTAGGTCAAATATCTAGGTCAATGTCAAATGGTAAAAAATCATGGTATGTGTAGAATGGCATTGCTAAAAGGAAAATACATGTGAAATGTCAAAGCCCTATCACCTACCAATCAAAAGATATAGCCAATATTACTTTTCTTGAAAAGTAGATCAAATATCTAGGTTCAGTTCATAAGGTCAAATCTTATGGTCTGTGTAGAATGTTCTTGTCACAAGGAATACTCATGTGAAATACCAAAGCCCTATCACTTACCAATCAAAAGATATATCCATTCTTAATTGTTTTGAAAAGTAGGTCAAATATGTAGGTCAAGGTCAATAGGTCAAGAACCATGGTATGTGTAGGAAGGTCTTGTCACAAGGAATACACATGTGAAATATCAAAGCCCTATCACTTACCAATCAAAAGATATAGCGAATCTTATCTTTTTTCAAAATTAGGTCAAATATCTAGGTCAAGGTCACAAGGTCAAAAATTATGGTATGTGTAGAAAGGTTTTGCCACAAGGATTGCACATGTGAAATATCAAAGTCCTAACACTTACCAATCAAAAGATATATCCATTCTTAATTGTTTTGAAAAGTAGGTCAAATATGTAGGTCAAGGTCAATAGGTCAAGAACCATGGTATGTGTAGGAAGGTCTTGTCACAAGGAATACACACGTGAAATATCAAAGCCCTATCACTTACCAATCAAAAGATATAGCGAATCTTATCTTTTTTCAAAATTAGGTCAAATATCTAGGTCAAGGTCACAAGGTCAAAAATTATGGTATGTGTCGGAAGGTCTTGTCACAAGGAATACACATGTGAAATATCAAAGTCCTATCACTTACAAATCAAAAGTTATGGGCTGTGACACCCAAAGTGTGACAGACAGACTGACTGACTGACAGACGGACAACGGACAAAGTGATCCCTAATTGTCGCTATGCTTCACTAAACCTCCTGGCGCACAAATTGTCTATATACATGTAGATATGATCAACTTAACTTCAATAATGTTTCCTTTTTATAATTTTTAATCCATGTCAACATTTAATGTGGTTTTCTTTTGTCATTTCCTTTCAATCAACTCCATCATAGCTACCCGTGCTTGCACGGGTCAATGTCTAGTTTTATTTATATAATTTGATAACTAGTATATATGTACATGCATTTACATTTAATGCTTATATTGTACTGATTGTATGAATGTGCAAGATAAATGTGTGAAAAGAAGAAAGTATGAAAATTTTATTGTTATTTTATTATTTGACTTTTATCCTGACCATGTATTGGTCATAGTAACTTCATGTATTAACAAATGTCTTGCAGGCTGCTATCGGTATGGTAGCTTATTATCTCGTTTGATTATAAAATGGACATCATTTGAGCAGGCTCATTCCTTAGACATTGTTTAAAATAACAGAAGATACTTTATATGTACATGTACCATGTATTTATGGTTGCTCATAAGAGCTAGTTTTTGTAAAACTCTATGCAGTAACGTTGATTATTATAAATTCTAACTTCTGTATATTTATGTTATGTAATTAATACTTCATACTTGGAAATAAGGCTATCAAATTAAGGTTCAATAGTGATGCCTAAGACCAGATGCCCGGGCAGACTTAGCATCTCCTGTTTGCATGCAACACCCGTTGCAAGAGTTCCACCATGAAAACTAGTCAAATTCAGTTATTGTCCCGATGTACAGATTTTTTATCATATGAGATAAAGATGTCTTTTTCGGTGATGTTGACCATCATTTGTCATTTAATCGCAATGCAGAATGTCACTGATCATTCTGGAAAAGGAGTTGCTTTTATCAGATTCCCTTAGCAACCGAAGATTTTACTCAATGATGATTTTATCCGTTGTGTGATGTCAACCTGATCGAAAAGCTTATTTGCTAGCCGTCTGGCTCAAATGACGAATTCAAAAGAAATCGACAAAATCTTGCTGAATAGGCCTATGAGCAATAGAATCACAATATGGATAATGACCATATCCCTGTATACAGCACAAAATCGATAATTCAGAAAATCAGAAACCGAAGGCATGCAAAATCAGGATAAAACAGGAACCAAAGCTAACAAACAAAAACTCCACCATATGAAAAGAAGCGAACTCCTGATATGGAAGTGAGACCAGATGCCCAGGAAGAGTAAGAATCTCCTGTTTGCATGCAACACCCACCGCTCCAATTCGGTAGAACTGTCACATCCGGTTACTTCCATTTCGCAAGACATAGAGTACAATCTTTGGTTGGATTATTCAAATGATCTATGACAAAATATCATCCACCATTCTTGAGAGAAGGACATCATAGTGTATGACGAGTTCCCCATATCGACCGTAGAACTTCCTCAGTGACGATGTTAGTCGGTCACAAACATATCCCTGACTGGGAAGCTTATCTGAAAGACGCCTAGCTCTCAGAACAAAATCCGTATATTTGGTACTTGCTCTGGCATATCGTATCAACTGAGATAAGAATACGCCATAAGCGGGCGATGAAGGGACGTTGCTACTCAGAAAAGGAAAGTTTGTTATGCTGAAATTGAAGTCGTCACGTTTGTCATAGAGTAAGGTGTTCATATGACCATCAGTGTCGTAGGACAACATTATGTCAAATAGGATACTGAATTATTTGTCTCTGCAGTTTCTTTGACTTCAAGCTCCGAAGGACAGATACTGCTCAGGTAATCAACGAAATTTGGATTATTGATTACAAACACATCGTCTATGTATCTGTAAGTGAAGTTGAAATAGTAAATTTCCCCTGGCTTGACGGTGATTTTCCTAGATTACCGTCCTATGGTATCTATATTTCACAGCTCATCCGGTATGCTAGAGTATGTACTGATGTTTTGGATTTTCATAGTAGAAATTTACAAATTACCAAGAAACTTTTAGGACAAGGTTTTCACTTTCGCAAACTAGTAAATTTTACAAAAATCATTGTCAACTTCTTCTGAAATTCGGACCAATGCAGGCAACAGAGTATATTACTTTGGGTATTTCACAACCTGCATTTTATGGTGACATAATTAACAAGATAAGAAGGATCAAAGATAGACAACATCACTATAGAAAATGCGTCAGAATCATCAAACGCCTTTTATACCGAGGATATGATCCTAATGTCACCAGACGGACACTAGGCTTGGTATTTGACCAATCTACAGTCTTGTACAAGCGCATTCTTAAAACTTGCACTCTGACTGACTGTGACGACGGAACTCCATGACGGGCCCTGTCCAAACCTCTTCAGAGAAGACAGGGCCCCGACCATCCATCCTCTCTGAATGTCAGTCGGACTCCTCGGGTGATAACATTCATGAGCTCGCGGCGGCAGAGCACGGATTGTATTAGGTACGCCCTCTTTTTATATCCATTTACATATTCATCTGTGTTGCTTGGGCCCCTGCGTTTTGCGGTTTTGTTTGTGTGTGGTCATCTGGCAGTGAGGAGGTTGTTTTACACCACAATTGTACGTTCTTCGAGACCTCTGGGTAATCGGAAAAGTGGGAGGGTTGTGCGCACGTAATCCAGGATAACCACACTTGCTATTTCCGTGGCAGATGGCCGTCCTAAGTCGGCACCGGTTGCCCATTGGTCTCGTTGGTTTATGTGTAGTCCTTTGTGTTTGATGTTTCTGTGTTGTGCGTTGACGTTCCTTGTCCCTTATGTGTCTCTTTCTATGCTTTAGTCCAGTAAATCTAGCATTTCAAATAGAACGAATTGCAACAGAAGGTTTCTTTACTGCAATCGTCAGTTCTAAGGGTGGTTAATATCACACAAAAATCGGACAAAATCGGACCATGGGAAATATAGTTTTTCGGCCGACAAAAATTGAAGAAAGCTATCATTTACTAATTGTGCCAATGGCGCACCGTACGCAACCCTTAAACAGTTATACCGAGCTCGAATATTTTTTCAAACTTAATTTTAACCATTGAAATGACATTCAAGAGTAAACAATGAATCAAAAACTTGTTTATGTAGTATTACAAATAAGTTGTAATAATTTGAAGTAATTTGTAACCGGATTTATAATTGCGCGTAATCATGTTTACCGATTTCAGGTCGAATTTCCTCTGACGAAAAATTTAAAAGTTTTAATGAAATATCGTAGAATTTAGTGACCAGTTGATCAGAAAAGACGTAAGTAAAGTCACAAAATATTTATAAACCATTAAGTTACAAAACTTGCGTGTTGGAGACAAGAAAGGGGACTATCTTTACGACGAAGTTTCAATGTATGGAAGACTGTAAGGGTTACAATTTATTGCGGTGAAATATTGTTTTGCGTCATGTATATACTCGTATCTTTTATGTTGATTTTAGAATGATTTTGTATTATTTTATCTTTTAATAGTTATCTCAAAGTTTTATTTCAAGATTTGATTCAGTTTTCACTTTATTTATTTGATGAATTCCGTTGGAGGGATTAATTTAAACTTGTGTGAATAGTGCGATCGATGGAGAAAATGCTAAAAATCTTCAACCCATTTGAAATTTTCTGTTACAAAATTTCTTGAAATTTCTAAAACGTGGGTCCTGTAGCATCATATCCCACCCATTCTGCCACGTCTTTTGGTACATTTTTGGACATAATTTCCTTCTTTTTTGGCCATAGTACTTTGTTTAGACTGAGGATCACTGACGAGGATTTAGTACCCGAAACGTGCATGTCTGGTCCATACTAAAAATTATCAGGTTTTAAATGATGCTATTGAATTTAAAGGCGTTTAACATTTGAACTACTTGGTGAGTGTCACTGCTGGTGGACCAAGAGTCCCCGAGGGCACATGTATCCAAGTTCGATCAACTTCGGTTGATCGTCTGTCTCTTCAACGCATTTGAAATTTTCTGTTACAAAATGTCTTGAAATTTCTTGTAGCATCATATCCCACCCATTCTGCCACGTCTTTTGGTACATTTTTGGACATAATTTTCATACTTTTTGGCCATTGTACATTGTTTAGACTGAGGATCACTGACGAGGATTTAGTACCCGAAACGTGCATGTCTGGTCCATACTGAAAATTATCAGGTTTTAAATGATGCTATTGAATTTAAAGACGTTTAACATTTGAACTACTTGGTGAGTGTCACTGCTGATGGACCAAGAGTCCCCGAGGGCACATGTAGCCAAGTTCGATCAACTTCGGTTGATCGTCTGTCTCTTCAACGCATTTGAAATTTTCTGTTACAAAATTTCTTGAAATTTCTAAAACGTGGGTCCTGTAGCATCATATCCCAACCATTCTGCCACGTCTTTTGGTACATTTTTGGACATAATTTTCATACTTTTTGGCCATAGTACATTGTTTAGATTGAGGATCACTGACGAGGATTTAGTACCCGAAACGTGCATGTCTGGTCCATACTGAAAATCATCAGGTTTTAAATGATGCTATTGAATTTAAAGACGTTTAACAATTGTATTACTTGGGCAAACAATAATACATGTACAAGCAACAATTATCATCTGTCCGCTCAAGTTAGGACTTGGAGTTCAAATGCATCACAATTTCGGTTCTAAATTTTTCGTAGACACCTTAAATTCATACGCTTGCATTTTGCTTTTCACGCATTGAGTTATAGTCATTGGAATCGACTTCAGGACTCTGAAAATCAGACATTGGTAGCGGAATATAGTCAAGTTGCCATATTAACCAATTTGATGTACTTTTAACTTAGCTTCTTATCCCATATTGCTTAAAATATAAAGAATTTAAAATAGTTTCTCAGTCAGAAGTCAGTATTTTTGTATGAAAATCGACATGCATTTTACGCAAGAATAGTAGGAAAAGTCATCTGAGTTTTAGTCTCTTACGCGTCAATCGATATCAAAACCATGGAATGCATTTCCGGTTTGATTTGGAAAGATTCCGGAGCTTCGAATGATAATCACTGTGACTGTTTCGTGAAGTTCTCTGGGGTATTCTAAATCTACTTCAAAAATATAACCAGTGTCTCCCTCTTCCGGGATAAAATTGACATCGACTCCTTGTGGGTCGACCAATTCAAAGCCATGTAAGGGTTAGAGTATAGTTTCGAGTTACCAAGTGATTTGGTAGCTTCGAGCGCAGCGAGAAGCTACCAAATCACGCGGATCGAGAAACTATACTCTAACCAACTTAGTGTATACTTCAACACCTCGAATAATTACAAATCGGTCATCAGTAATGATTAAAAAATTACATGAACTGTTTGAAAGCGTTAAAAATGATTTTAAATGAATAAGAAACTGAATAAAGTAATGATTAGTAAATTACATGAACATTATCAGAATGATTGCACACTAAAAGTCTCATTTTTACAATATCGCAGCATGTATCATGTCATGAAAAATCATTTTAGTTTAAAAGTGTACACATGTTCAATACTGACGATTATTGAAAATGAATTATCTTATACAATGGAAGTCTAAAGGAAACCACTGATAATCTTGAAAAATCAGCGGTGGGAAGCAGGTGAGATTAATCTAATTACATGTACACATGTTTAGGAAATTGATTAGAAAATGAGTTAAAACTGAATTATCAGTATAATTGAAATGAGGATGTAATATATTCTTTCTTTTTGTTTTTAAAATTGCCGGTCGAACGTAAGTCATCCTCCCTCTGAAAAGAAAACATTCTGGGTTATCTTTGCTTTTATTTAAAAATTATTTTTTAACAAACACATACAGATGAAATAACCAAAACATTTTTTATTGAAGGAAACAATTCCATGGACTTATTCAGATATTTTTCTGTGAGGAAAGAGGGGGGTTCCAGACTCTGGTTTTGTAAAAATGAAATAAAACACAATTACGGGAACAATCCAGGTGGTCCTGAACATTTTTGACAAAATTCAATAGAAAAAAAAAAACAGCGGATTCAGAAATTTATAAAAAGGGAGGGATGTCTAACCTCATTTGCAATCGAACAGGACCCGTGTTTATGTTCCTTTTCTAAATGAATATTATTGAAATAAGACTTTTAAAAGAACTTGTATCAGCAGATCAGTGGCGAATTAAGGCGGTGCGTAGGAAGGGGATATTAATTCTTTATTCCTTCCAATTCCTTACATTTTTTACAGTAGGTTAAATGACAAATTTCAGGGGGTCCTTAACACACACATCCTGATCCGCACTTGTATTTTAGACAAATCCTTATCCTCGACCCCCACCCCCTCCCCCGAAAAGGGGTTTCTGGATCCACGATTTTATAAATGACATACATTACCGTCATTATGGCGTAATTCTCAAAATATTTGTTGGAAAATTTTAGCATCTGTAACAAAATAGTTTGTTATATTTCTATATTATAAGGGAAAATGAACACACAGAAAGTTTTTGATTTTATAATTCCATGGTACAATGACTCTCTATAGCTAGTGGAGCGTTGTACCATTAGATTTGTTGTTCGATTAAACCCATTGTGAGAGGTGTGAAGTATACACTAACAAGCTTAGCCTTCGATAAAGCTTAGGATGCGAACCCATAGCAGTTGTATTCACACGCGTAGCAAGAGTAAAAATTATGTGTACTCAAATCAATCTAGACAGGGGGACTGGGGCCGTTAAACGCCCATACATGTTCATTATTTTGAATGGATGACTGGCGAGGCCCGAATAGGGGAGGGTATGTGGGATTTCCCCCTCACATTTATGGGGATTCGGGGGGGGGGGGGGGGCTCCCCCGAGAATTTTTGAAAAAATGAAGCAAATTGGTGGCTTCTGGACCATATCTGAACTGAATTTAGAAGCGATTCAAGCAACGATGAATTATTTACTGAAAAGAGTAAAACCTGTTATTATATTAATTTTGACATTTTTTAATGCTAGCTAATTCATTTTTTTTCCTTCAATGTCAATATAAATTCAGTCAAATTTCTCTCAGGAAAACGGGAGGAAAAGTTATCCAAGGGTTCAGCCAATATTCGGGGAGATCCAGCCTATGGTTTTGGAAAAAAAACTGGAAAATAAACAAAGTCCAAGGGAGGGGGAGGGGGGGTTCCTGACAAAAGGGCATGAAAAATTCCTCGAACATCAGATCAAGTGTGACCAACTTCCTGATTCAGCTCAAATAGAGAATAAGTGTCTTTTAAATTTGTGTTTTGTTATGGGTGTGCAATACACAGCAAACTTGTGTATTTATCGTACATGTAAGCCCCAAAGCCCCCTTAAATCCGCCACTGCAAACCACTTTATCGTACAGCGCTAAATATAGAACAGCGCTAAATATAGAACAGGTGTGTGTAGTGTACACATGCAAAGTAGCGCCGAGGAAGTAAACACTCCGCGAACATTCTCGAAACTCATTTTACAAACATTCTCGAGACACAGTTTTCCCAGCATGCCATGCACATGGAGTCTGGACACGCGAATTACAGCAATTTGGACTATTCCAATATGCTCACCCCGACGGTTTCGCAATCAGCCTTTTAACTAGTGAAGGTACTGTGTTTCTGATGGCGGTGAACTATTTAAATCCCCAATAGTAGGTCATGCGTTCTTATATAACATGTCCGTGCAAGTCAGGATGATGTAACAGTCTGTAAATAGGGTTCTGGTCAAGCCCTGGGGGTCGGGATAAAAGAGGGAAGGGAGAAGGAAGGGGTTAATCGGTAGAGTTACTTGAAGGTCATGACTGGTCAGTGTAGGGGTCAACTATGGACCGGACCCTATGACGTAATAAGCACCTCACTGTCAGTGAGGAGCACCATGTTAGGTATCTGTCCCAGAACCTTGGTTTTTTTCTCTACTAACATAAACGGTTGTTTACCGCTTTACACCGTAATACGGGTACATGTAGCACTGGTGCGTGAAAAGCAAGATGTGAAGACGTCATAAGCAAGTTACTTCTTGACGTGCACGTACACTTTAACGTTCACACTCAAGTTCGGTTGCTAAACCCCTCCCCCCCCCCTACAACAAATAACATCTTTTTGGAGATTATTGCTAATGGTTTTCAATACATAAGATATTGATATTATAAGCAGCCATAAGATATATTAACACAAAATACACAAATGTCAACATGAAATTGTCAAACACGGTCATCCGTTTTGCCAAGGAGCGGTTTTGTCACAACGACTATTTCTTTTTGGCCCAATACCTTCACGTGAAACATGCCCTCTCTTTGTTGACACATCTCTTCTTTGGCTATTTTTGCCACACGACAACTGAGAAGGATTGAAGAAATACAGAAAATACATTCTACTCCTGCCGTTACAAGGGCTATTATGATCAGAGGGTCTTGTTCCTCTTTTTGAAATGTCTGTCCGTCTGTTGTGTGTATCACCAAACCTAGCCGCAAAAGCTGGATGCTCACAACTGCGGTTACCATGGAAACCACAGAAAATGCGATGAAACACATAATCTGTAAATAAAAAAAAGATGATGTTTTTACAAATAAAGACGGATATACAGTGTTTTACATGTGGATACAGAAATGCCAAATACTAAAAATTCTTCATAAGGAATATATCCCTACGATGACTTTATTCTGCAAATAAGATTGCAAGAAGACCGAAAAGGATAGAATACGAGTAGAGGATGATAGCATGTGCTTTCATCATTTGTCTTTCGTTTGTTTATCCTCGCTTTTTGCTCCATGCCTTCATTATGTTAAGTTAAAAAAAAATCTGTGATACTTAATATACGATATCCTTATAACTAGATTACTAATAAGTAAGTTATAACCCCCCGTTTACACTATGTTCCCGGCGACCACGGAGGCCATGTTTCAAGCCACCGTTGACGAAACGTGGTGACCGTGAGACAACGTAGGGGAACGGGATCGACAAACGTAACAAGCCGTGGTTGCCGGGGCTGACGGGGCAAATCTTTAAACTGTCAAAACATTTGTCACGGCAGCCCACGGTGCAGATGACCTACTTTAGAAACCGTAGCAAAACGGATCGAACGCAACGCAACGTGACAGAACGTTACAGACCGTAACAAAACTTGGCACAGTGTCCGTAGCGGAACGGGAAGCAAAAGTATGACTCGGCAACTTACGATCCTAGTGAAGTTGAGTTACGGTCTGCCACGTTTATGTCCCGTTTATCTGCGGCTGCTTTAGGGCAGATGTACGTTTTATCAAGGTGTACCACGACTTCTCACGGCGAGCTAAGGAATGTGTTGCCGTTTCGTCACGTTCAGTCATGGTACGTCCCGGATTGTTACGGTTTATTTCAAGTTCTACTACGGCCTGGCACGGTACGCACGGTCACACAAAAAGTAATACAAACCAAACCCTTTTATGCAGCTTTTTGTGTCTCTTTTTCCCGGCGGTCACGGTTAATCGTAGTGGGCCTTGACAGAACTTGGTAGACTCGGCCAACTTGAATGGATCGTAACAAACCGTGACAGACCTTATCAGAACGTGACAGGTCGTGAGGAAACGTACAAACGTCCGTAACAAGCCGTAGGTTGAAACGTAGTGCGCCGTAAATTCTCCGGGATTCAGGAGCCGCGGCTCGTCACGGATACCTTGATAGACCGTGCGGAAACGTAACGAGACCTAACAGAACTTGAATACCAAGATAAAAACTGCCAAAAATCATACGGTGTGCCACGTTTTTGGCCGCCGTGACTGCCGTGATCGCCGGGAACATAGTGTAAACCTAGGGTTATAAGTTGGATAGATATAGGACTTCGAATGATTTTCTGCTTCTTAAGGAGGCTCAATAATCGTTTGACTTCATCAGATATCGAGTACGGTACTTTTATATGTGGTCTTTTTGTTTTTCGGCCTTCAAACTCCTCCGTAATTCGCTTGCTTCCTGACGGATTTCGACAAGTTTGGTATCGATGGAACCAGGAAATTATCATGAACAATTTGAGTGTAATAAATATGTAGTCAAAAATATCGTTAAATTCATATATACAAAAAAATTCCGTAATTGAGACGCCCTGGCTACCGCCGTAAACGTATCGTTTTTTTTAAAGTCTTCATCGGTTATTCAACCGCTTGTTGACCGGGATCAAAATCAAGAAGGTAAATTTAAGTTCATGATCAAATAGGATATTTCTTGGAGATTTTAGCGATATCAAAGATAAGATATTTCAAGTTTGGTTTCTCTCATAGTCTTTGGTTAAACGAATATTTCTTCAATTTTGTCAACTTTCGTGCTTTTCAGCGAGATGTTATCGAATTAAGTTTCCCTACTTGAAAAATTTCAGCGAATAGATTTTAGTTTTAACCCTGCTTTTTTCAAAGATATATCCATTTTACAGATAACTGCACGCATTATCGAGAACGAGGGAGGTGATTGACGTCCACTTATTGATATGGAACGTCAAAATGTCTAAAAACGCTTCCGTTTACTTTAGGTCTATTTCTTTTATTCATATTTCTGTATCTCTAAATAGATTCATGGAACCAGAGATAAAAGTTTGAACAAAACTTTTTTTTTAAGCTTTGATTTGAACTTTTTTGACAAAACTCATTTAATAATGTCGAAGGGTTCCAGCTCTCTACCTTCTTGAAGAAAACTCCAAATCAATTTACATGCACCAGACACGTGTTTCGAATATTAAATTCCCATCAGTGATGCTTTCAGCGGCGCCACCATGAATAGTTTCAGTAGCGCCCTCTTTAATTTTCTGAAGTTAGATTTTTTACATTTACATTACAGAGAGTGCGCGGCTCCAAATTTCCTGTAGGGTCGATTCAGTAGCATATCCAAATAAAATCTATGTTCAAAATAGCATTGGAGGGATGGTGCTAAGATGTTAAACTCCTTTAATTTCGATGATATTTATCGGTGAAATGGCTAGTATCCGAAATAGCAAAAAAATATATTTCATGTCTCATTGATAAAAGGCCAAAACAAAGCTTCTTTCATGTGACAGAGCTGGAAAGAAGTAATTAATACACTTGACAAACATCAGGCCACGGGGAACGATTTTAACTGCTCCACACTGCAACGTGAAATAAGTGTCTACATTAATAATGTCGAAGGGTAAACTGACACTAACAAAACACGAAAGATGAGTTTATAAAGGAAAAGGGCGAATAACACTTGACCAGGGATATTTGGAATTACACACGTTACTTCCCTTTTCTTGTTTAATTTTTCGACAAATTATTCGTAAACTTGTTTTTTTTTCCATTATGATGATCATAGTTGTGTAGGTATTCTTCCTTGCACCAGAATTTGAAACTATCGCTGGAAAATAATAATCTCGACTCGGAGTATCTGATTTTTTACCTCACCTTAGCTATTGTCATAGCATGCCGTCCGCCGTCCGTCCGTCGTCTGTCCTCCGTCTGACGTTAACCAAGTAGATTTGTACAATATGGAAACGAGGTAAAGCGGAATGTTGTGTACTTTTGTAAAAAGATTAGAGTCTGGTCTTAAAAATATATCAATTATTACACCTTTTAACAAATATTTTCATCATTATGATACTGTCAACTACGGGAACGGGGCATTTTAATTTGACTTGTTGCAAAGGTTTACAAAATCGTTACTATGACAACCAAGTATTTAAAATCAGGATGAACGATACCATGTACTTTTTTATAATTTCGAAGGACAGAGTTTGTCATTGATAAATATGTAAAAGAAAATATGTTCTGACAAAGACTTTTTATCACTGTGATGTCAAATAAGGGTACTGAGTACTTTTTTTTAGATTCTGATTTTGGGGTGGGTGGGGGTACATAAAATATACTTTTCTGGAACAGTTTTAGCTTTTTCACCCTTTGAAAGCATTATCTATAAAGAAATATATATATATTCGATGATATCATGGTGAAAATTATTACAAGAATGGTTTAAATCTGGAATTATTATCAATATCATGTCTTTATCTATCTAAATTCATTTTGTTGCGACAGATCTCGCAGTTGGTTTACATATGTATATTCAGAGGACCACTGGTCAATCAAATGAACGATGATATGTAATCTTTAATTACAAATATAAATCATCAGATACCAATGTTAAGGTATCTGTTGTACAATAGAGTCATTTTACATAGCGTTTTAATCATCCATTGTAAAGTATGGTAACTTTTATGCCTGGTAAGGTACTATAAACTATATATTTTCTGAAAGGTAATGATGCCCTGAGAACAGATATAAGACTCCCGGGGTTAAATATCGAAGGGGAAAAACTCTTGTACAACTTTGTCATTTTTCATATATATTCAATTTTCATATAGGTTATATAGAGAAAAAAGACAATTTAAGTGCTTCACCAGTTATTCCCCTTCATTTTTCTGACCCCAAAATTATTATTTTTGAGCAGAGGGCATTATAACCTTTCAGAAAATATATAGTTTATTACGGAAGCCAGTTCGTGCCATGTTCTATTTTTTTACTATCTCGTAGTTACGAGAAACTTTCTCGTAGTTACGAGAAAACATTCTCGTAATTACGAGAAACGTTTCTCGTAGTTACGAGAAAAAAATTATCGTAGTTACGAGAAACGTTTCTCGTAGTTACGAGAAACGTTTCTCGTAGTAACGAGAAACAATTCTCGTAGTTACGAGAAAAAATTCTCGTAATAACGAGAAACTTTTCTCGTAGTTACGAGAAACAATTCTTGTAGTTACGAGAAACAATTCTCGTAGTTACGAGAAAAAGTGCGTTCGAATTTTTTCTCGTAATAACGAGATTGGTTTCTCGTAACTACGAGAAACGTTTCTCGTAACTACGAGAAACGTTTCTCGTAATAACGAGAAAAGTTTCTTGTTACTACGAGAAAAGTTTCTCGTAGCTACGAGAAAAGTTTCTCGTAGCTACGAGAAAAGTTTCTCGTAATTACGAGAAAAGTTTCTCGTAACTACGAGAAGCGTTTCTCGTAACTGCGAGAAGCGTTTCTCGTAACTACGAGATATGTTTCTCGTAGCTACGAGAATTTTTTCTCGTAAGTACGAGAATGTTTTCTCGTAACTACGAGAATTTTTTCTCGTAATTACGAGATTTTTTTTCGCGTAACTACGAGAAAAGTTTCTCGTAACTACGAGAAACGTTTCTCGTAACTACGAGATAGTAAAAAAATATAACATGGCACGAACTGGCTTCCGTAGTTTATAGTACCTTACCAGCCATGGAAAAAATACCCTATTGTACATCGGATACCTTAAATACACAAAAATGTTTTTTCCTCTGACAAAGAATTCTTGGATTATTGAGCTACCTTAAGGATGCTTTCTCCTGAGATCTCGAATTCAAAAGAATCAAACTTTTTTCTAACCATTATATTTCAAAAGTGCTTGACCCGATATGTGATAAAACAAACAGAAAAGGATTCCAAGATGTTGACTATGTCAGATATTTGCCATCAAAGATACCCCTCTTCGACCATCTCAGAATATTGTAGAGAAATTGAAATTAGCGAAATAATACTCATAAAATCTAATATATATATATTCTTAGGGAATTGTTGAAATGGATTACTAAAATATTTTAGAATACATTACTTTACTACTGTCGAATACAATTTTTATGACATAAGATGTAACGGAATGAAATTTTAGGCAAATTCTTACCTCCTATGGCAAATTTGTAAAGTAACGTAAGAAACAGATTTTTGGCACTAAAATGCTGATTAAAAATGTAATTTCATCAATATTTTTTAAAACTTCACATAGTGTTTCTAGGGACATTATAGCAAGGTTTTTATTTATTTCCAATAGTTAACCACAAAATGCTGATGTAGCGCAGTGCGGTGAAAAGCTACAATCAAAAATAAAGAATTGTTACAAGATTTGAAACAATTATACAAATTTCCAAAGTTCATCATTTCTCACAATAAATACCAAAATACATGTCAGACATCAACATGATCAATATAGTCACACAAAAACATACTTCAATTAATTCAAAGTACCAAAAAAATTACGTAGAAAATTCACATTTATAAATTTATGTTTTTATCAATTTATCTATTTATCCATTTATGAAATTTATGCAAAATAAAACAAATACTTGCACAAACTAATTATCAACAATCTCTGTGTATTTAATCTTAAAAGAACCTATTAATTCTCCAAAAAAATCAATTACAATCAAAACCTGGACAATCACAAAAATATTCTCAATAGGTAAACAAGGCGATTAAATAAGCAGATAAAAATAGCTTACTGCAAAACGAAAGTAGGTCAAGAATGCCGTACACTTCACATTGAAATAAGTCCATTAAAATAGCATTACATGTACTGACACTTGGCAATTTTATCAAAAATATCTGTTATTAAGATAGATACAAGTATTAGCTTTCCAAAAAAGCTTGGTCGATATCAACATTTATTTAAAAGCGAAAAAAAAATTTTGGTTCAAAATAGGTTTAAAATTTTGACTCTTAGAATAAAGAGTTAAGTAGTATTAGTAAGGCTATATATGCATGAAACTCACACAAAAAAAAAACTGGTTACACAATAGAAACTTTTGTGTTGATAATTCTGAAAAGTTAGAAAATAGTGCATTTGCACTAGACAACTCAAGTCCCAGTCATTCATAAATTGCTTAACCTGTGCGGTAGGAAAATTCCATTATAACGTAACGCAAATTAAGTTGACCAATCAAAAGCCTTTCAGTATATATTCGCGGGAAACGCGGATAGTTCCGATTTAAGAATTTGGGGGAAATAAGGGGAAACTTCTAAAAAAAATCCTATTAAATTATGTGACTACGCACAGTCTTATCGATTTTTATATCGCTCATTAATTTCTTTGTTGCATTTATCAATTTGTCTTTGGAAAGAAAATATACAAACAAAATGGAGTATCCTCAACGAAACAGCTTAGTCGGCTGGATGGCGAGAAACTTTTTGATTAGCCCACTGGCAGCCTCGCATTCTAAGTATCCAAACGTTTCTTTGATGCAATGGATCCAAGGATCCAGAAATGTCATAAGGGATTTTGAAGGCGTAGGGTTTACTGTATCACACATTAATTGGTCTAAAAGTAAAAATTGTTCAAGAAAAAATATCATTGTAGATATTACGTTAATATGCAATATTTCAATTCAGAATTGCGATGCCAAAGCGTTGTCATGACGACATGTCATACTTTTGTGAAATGGATAGCTCTGGTCACGTGTTTTTCACTAGTCACAAGAATGTTTCTTTCTAACGGACAATTGCCCCTATTGCAATGTTGAATCTGATGTATCAAATCGAAAGTTGACAAACCTGGACAAATCTAGAATTAGTCGATATCTTGATATCGACTAATAAAATATACAATACTTACACCATGCCTTTGGGTGGATTTCGCGCAAAAAGTTGCAAAAAAGGAAATATCAATAACCAGCATTTATGTCGAGGATATTCTAAAGTAACAAACCAAGATCCGGATACAAAAATACGGACCGTAACACGACACTCCCCGCCTGATATACATATATCACCCTTATTTACCAAAAAATCAAACAAATACATCTTTAAATGACAATTACTGTAGCTTAAAAAATGTACCTTAGATATTTAAAAAATTTAAACTTTATTTATTTTACAACGTTTAACAAACAAGTTACACAACTTATATAAATGTCTCACGTTGGCTCAGATGTTGGCGTGAGGGGGTCCAAGGAGCAGGAGGAAACCGGAGTACCCGGAGAAAAACCCCCTGCAAAGGCCTGGGTGGGGGACCACCTACCCTCCCACATAAGACCCTTTGCCGAATCTGAGATTCGATCCCGGGACCTTAGAGGTGAGAAGCGAGCGCGCTACCACTGCGCTAACCCGGCCAGATAAGGTGAGCAAAAGTCAACCGTTCCTTCATTCAAAACTTGGAATAATAAAAAGGTATTAAAATTCAAATCAATGTGAGCATATGAAAAATTCAAACAGTTACTCTAATAAATGACCTTGACCAGATGTAAAAATATGCATATATATACATGTTTCAGATATTACATCAATCTACTTCATAGATGTCCTTGACATAAAATCTAAGAGTCTATCTACAGCATGACCTTGAAATAACAGACAATAAGAAATAATTCACTACCCTTCCTTGGGTACAAGCAGAACCAATTCACATGATGGTCTAGTATAGACTTTCTTGTCCTTTCCAACGCAAATGTCAACTTTACGCACACGCGAGTCTTTGCTTGGCATCACATGCGTAATAATACCCATCGGCCACTCACTTCTATGCAGTGTTTTGTCCCTTAACAACACAATGTCACCTTCACACAAATCACGGTTATCGTCCTGCCATTTTTTCCGAAGTTGGAGCTGCGAAAGGAACTCATTTTTCCAACGCTTCCAAAAACAGCTTGCCAGTTGCTGTACGCATCTCCACTGAGACTTGTACAAGTCCTTAGGTGTGAAGTCCTCCAGTGTAAAAGAATCAACGGAATGATCGGATTTAAGGGTAAGAATCATCGCCGGAGATAACGGCATAGGTGAGTATGGGTCGGACGGAATACCAGCGATAGGTCTGGCATTGACAATTTGACACACCTCAGCCATCAAGGTTGCCAAGACTTCGTCGGTAAGCTGTTTGTTGTCGCATAAGAGAGAGTTCAGTACCCTTCTGGAAACTCCTATTAGACTCTTCCAGACCCCGCCCATGTGCGAGGCATGCGGTGGGTTGAATCTCCATGTAATACCCTGCTTTGTAAGGTAATCCTTGATTTCAGGTGAGTCTATCGCAATCACATCTGCTGAAAGATCTTTGGCCGCACCAACAAAATTTGTGCCGCAGTCAGAGCGAACAAGTTTGACTGGGCCCCGAAGCGCAATTAATCGACGAAGAGCGTTCAAGAAGCTCGAAGATGACATCTCATGAATGACCTCTATATGTATTGCCCTTACGACAAGGCAAGTGAAGATAACAGCCCATCTCTTATAATGCGCAAGTCCACCACGCGTTTTTCTAGCAATAACGTTCCATGGGCCAAACACATCGATTCCTATACACGCAAATGGTGGGGCTGGTTCCAGTCTGTCCTTCGGTAAGTCTGCCATTTTTGGAGTCTGCTGTTTGCCCCGCAGCTTCAAACATTGTACGCAATTGTTGACGAATGACTGAATGCATCTACGACCTCCTACGATCCAATAACCTCCAGACCGAATGGCTCCTTCCGTAATCAGTCTACCTTGATGCGAGACGCATGCATGAAAGTGCTTGATTAGCAAGTACCCAATATGATGCTTCTTGGGCACAATTACAGGGTTTATCTCAAGCGGTGGTAAACCTGAATGCTTCAACCGTCCTCCAACCCTCAGCAAACCTTTGTCATCTAAAAATGGATCAAGCGTGCATATAGTGCTGTCTCGTGGCAAAGGAGTGCCTTTTCGTAGAGAGTCAATCTCACGAGGGAATGCTTCATACTGCACCATAGAAATAACCAATTCCTCAGCAGCCTTGAACGCTTCACGAGATTTGGGTTCACATTGCGTTCCTTTTTTAAACTTCACGGATACCAAATGTCTCAGAGCAGACATTCCATACAAAAGTCCTTGCTATGTGAAGAAACGCAAGAATCGGTTTGAACCAAGTCGGTTTATGGAGACATCGGTAGATAGCTTATCAGTGATCTCCGTTTTCAAAATTCTCACTTCCGAATCCGGTTCTATAAGTGGAAACTCATGCTTACTGTCAATTTCATCACACAGAATGTTGGTAGGCCCGTTGAGCCATAGACTGGTTTTCATGTCTTGAGCTGGTACAGACCTCGTTCCTTCATCCGCCGGGTTGAGTTTTGATGGAATGTAGTTCCAATCTGAGGTTGGCTACAGCTACGAATACGTTCAACTCGGTTCGCAACGTATGTAAAAAATCGCTTGGTCTGGTTGTGAATATAACCAAGAACGACACGGCTATCGGTGAAAAATTTCACACGGTCAAATACTATGTCCGACTCTCTAGTGATCGTAGTGTACAGCTCAGTTCCTAATACGGCAGCACATAACTCAAGCCTAGGCACTGTGTGGCCATGCTTAGGCGCTAGCCTCGCTTTTCCAAGCATAAATCCCATGCACTGCTTTCCATCCTTACCAGTCAAACGTACATAAGAAACAGCAGAAATAGCTGCCTCGGATGCATCACAAAATGTGAGTAAGTCCTTCTCGGAGGCATCCATTAATGGTAGATGACAGTAAGTACGCGGAATACGAAGCGTCTGCAGATGTTGCAGCGAGTCTCTCCATTTTTGCCATTTATCATGAAAGGCTTGGGTAAGCGGTTCATCTAAAAATGGATCAAGCGTGCGTATAGTGCTGTCTCGTGGCAAAGGAGTGCCTTTTCTTAGAGAGTCAATCTCACGAGGGAATGCTTCATACTGCACCGTAGAAATAACCAATTCCTCAGCAGCCTTGAACGCTTCACGAGATTTGGGTTCACATTGCGTTCCTTTTTTAAACTTCACGGATACCAAATGTCTCAGAGCAGACATTCCATACAAAAGTCCTTGCCATGTGAAGAAACGCAAGAATCGGTTTGAACCAAGTCGGTTTATGGAGACATCGGTAGATAGCTTATCAGTGATCTCCGTTTTCAAAAATCTCACTTCCGAATCCGGTTCTATAAGTGGAAACTCATGCTTACTGTCAATTTCATCACACAGAATGTTGGTAGGCCCGTTGAGCCATAGACTGGTTTTCATGTCTTGAGCTGGTACAGACCTCGTTCCTTCATCCGCCGGGTTGAGTTTTGATGGAATGTAGTTCCAATCCTGAGGTTGGCTACAGCTACGAATACGTTCAACTCGGTTCGCAACGTATGTAAAAAATCGCTTGGTCTGGTTGTGAATATAACCAAGAACGACACGGCTATCGGTGAAAAATTTCACACGGTCAAATACTATGTCCGACTCTCTAGTGATCGTAGTGTACAGCTCAGTTCCTAATACGGCAGCACATAACTCAAGCCTAGGCACTGTGTGGCCATGCTTAGGCGCTAGCCTCGCTTTTCCAAGCATAAATCCCATGCACTGCTTTCCATCCTTACCAGTCAAACGTACATAAGAAACAGCAGAAATAGCTGCCTCGGATGCATCACAAAATGTGAGTAAGTCCTTCTCGGAGGCATCCATTAATGGTAGATGACAGTAAGTACGCGGAATACGAAGCGTCTGCAGATGTTGCAGCGAGTCTCTCCATTTTTGCCATTTATCATGAAAGGCTTGGGTAAGCGGTTCATCCCAGTCCTGACCACTGCACATGGCCTCGCGCAATATAGCCTTGCCTGCTAATGTTACCGGGGCAACAAAGCCCATAGGGTCAAAAAGGCTGTTGATTGAGGAAAGCACTCCTCGCCTTGTAAAGGGTTTATCCTCCAAAGACACCTTAAATGTGAAGTAGTCACCTTCCAGAGACCAACGCATACCAAGACTTCGCTGATTAGGGAGCTCCTGTGTTTCAAGGTCAATGTCCCTCACATCTTTAGCTAGATCGTTCGAGTCAAATGCAGATAGTACATCCTCAGAGTTGGATACAATTTTGTGCAGGCGTAGTCTGCCAAACTTCCAAAGAGCGTCTTTAGTGCGCTGTAGTAAATCGATTGCCTCTTGCGGTGAGTTGTGAGAAGACAATGCGTCGTCGACATAAAAATTGCGCTCTACAAAGGCTCGAGTGTCAGAACCATATGTGCTCTCGGCTTCTCTAGCTGTCTTCCTCAACCCATATGTCGCTACTGCTGGTGAAGGAGAGTTCCCGAATACGTGTACCTTCATGTGGTAATCAACGAGTGGCTTAGTAATATCATTGTCCTCGTGCCACATGAATCGTAAATACTTATAGTGATCTGGGTGCACACGAAAACAGTAGAACATAAGTTCTATGTCCGCCATAATTGCTATTTGTCCGCATCTGAACCTTAGAAGAACACCTTGCAAATTGTTCATAAGATCTGGTCCTGTCATGAGTACTTTATTGAGTGACATGCCATTAAATAAAGCCGACGAGTCAAACACACCTCTTATTCGGTCCTTCTTTTGCGGGTGATACACACCGAATAAGGGAAGGTACCAACACTCTTCCAGTGGGCTTAAGTTTGGAGCACGTTCTGCGTGACCTGCTGTGATTAGACCTTCCATAAATGTAGTAAAGTGTTTACTTTTAACCGAATTCCTATCCAAACTGCGATCGAGTGTTCTCACTCTATCCAATGCCTGTGACCTATTATTCGGTAGGCGCGATCTGCCTTTCTTGAAGGGAAGCGGTGCCATCCAATGTCCATCTTGCCCTTTAACCATTTCCCGATCCATCAGTGCCAAAAACTCCTTGTCCTCGATGGACATAGCCACTTTGTTGTCGTTTTGGGTCCGTTGAAAAATAGTGTCGTTGCCTGTCAACTGTATATTGTACTCGCACGGATGAAATACGGAAGCACATAGTTGCTTTCCTGATTCAGGTATCGCAAGTGTCTTCAACACATTGACTTTCGAGTGTTTGTGGTGTTTGTCCAAACATGCCTCTCCAATAATGACCCAACCCAAATTAAGTCTCTGTGCGAACGGTTCATGTGGATTAAGTCCTACCTTCTGATCCATGACTTGATGAACGCATAACAAGTCTCGGCCAATCAATATCGATATAGGAGCGTCATCATTTAATGGCGGAATGAAATCGGATATATCTCGTAAATGTTCGTAAGAATCCGCTACTTCAGGTGTCGGTATCTCATTGCGATTACTAGGAATCAAATCGCATTCAATTACATAAGGTAAGTCGAGTACCGTTTTACCATCTAAAGAACTGATAACAAAGCCATAGGATTTTCTCCCTTCTGTCATGACTTCACCGGAACACGTACTGATTGGATAACTCTCTTCCGGCGCATTCGGATCATATGTGTCAAATAAATTCGTACAAGCTAAAGTCTGATTGCTCTGTTCATCCAATATTGCGTAAATCTGAGTAGGCTGGTGCCTACTGTCTTTATGACACACATTTATCAAAATGATTTTCGCACACGACTTTCCCGCGAAACGACCACATAGATGAGTGCACTTTGTCTCGACTTTCTCCCCGCCATTCTCCTCCTTACTCTGGGTAGGTATACTATCAAAGTGCATAACAGTCGGATGTTTTGTGCTTGAACACTTTTCACACCTTACGGTTGCCTTGCAATCCTTAGATAAGTGTTTGCCGTCTAAGCACTTGTAACAATATCCATTTTTGCGAATCAGTTCCTTATTTTTAGCATGAGTCATAGATATAAAAGCCCTACAGTTCTCTAGCTTATGTGATGTATTATGTATGAGACATCGAGTGTCATTTGCACTTGTTTTGTCGCTGTTTCCCTCAACATGCTCAAGATTAGTTTTCTGTGCGACAATACCGCTATTTCGTGGTTGAGCCCTCGGTCCACTTCCTCCTTGAAATCCCTCCGTCTGATCCGCCATTGTAAACTCGAAGCCTGGGTCGTTCATAGCCGCCGCCATTTCACGTATAAAATCACAAAAGTAAGTGAAGGGCGAAAATACATTTCCAGTGTCTTTCTTGTACTTAAGACCACGATCACGCCATTTATTACGAATGCCCAACGGTAACTTATTCACAACGGGTTGAATTCCTAGTGAAGTGTCCATGTATGAAAATACTTGTGCATAGTTCGGCATCATTTTTACAGAAAGAATCTCGTTAAGAACATCAGAAACTTCGTACAGTCGTGACTTAGTTTTGTATGAAATTGGCGTTTTCACGACATTCAGCAATTTCCTTTTAAGTGCATGCTCTACCTTCTCTGGGCTTCCATAGGTTTCATCTAAGCGTTCCCACGCCTTTTTTAGTCCACGTACAGGATCGCCTGCATTCGAAGCTTTGATACTTGTAACTTCAAGTTTCGACACCCGACCCAGATAGCTAATCATAAGTTCCAGTTCTTCCAACGGGGTGGCTTTGATTTCGGTCATGACCTCCTTAAAGGTAAGTTTCCAGCTAAAATACGTTTCGCACTGGTCGTTAAATTTCTGTATTCGCTGCGGCATGAAATTTTGTTTTGTCAAATAGGTCATGATATCCATCATTCCGGCAGCCGAATTACGATCTACTTGAGGTACAGTACATGTATAAGGTAAGTTATTGTTCACATCACTACGATACATGTATGTAGGCTGTACATTGTTACCATTTCTGACTGGTGGAGGGCGTATGTACTCGGTACCTCCTGAATTTGCACTTGGCATGAATCCAAAGGTAGGTATTACATGCCAATCGTTTAATAGTGTATTTTGTTCCTGTATGAATTCGTTAGTACGCTGCTGAATTAAGTTTTGATCAACACTGGTGTCCGAATTAACCTGCGAGCCATCTTGTTCTTGATAAACTTTAACCTCGGCTTCTGCGATATTAACCTCTTCTTCGGCTTTCAATTCATTAATTTTTGCTTCAATGTCAGCACTTTTTATTAAATTCTCTGCCTCGGCTAAAGCTTTTTCTTTCAAAATACTGTTCAATTTTGCCGTGTATTGGAGTTTTACACGGGCACCCTCAGCCCTCGCAACTTGCGACAAAAACGAACTTTGTGTCTTGGCACTACCATCACGTGACTTCTGTTTTACACTTCCTGTCTCTTCCTGTACTTTCTCCTCCTTTACAGTAACTACCGGTACAGTATCCTGAATTTGATCGCTATCAGGATGACGAAATCCTTTTATGGCCGAGTTAACCTTATCGCACACTATGTCCATAGCTGCTTGGTGATCATGAAGCTCCCTTTCACTTTCTTCTGTCCTATGCCGTTTCAAAAAGTCTGAAAAACTACCACATGCTGTAAGATATTGTTTATATATGCCTTGTAAATAGTCGTGTATGTCTGTTTTAGCATCAATTTCTTCAGTAGTTGAGAGTAGGTAAATATGCTGTTCAAGTTCATTTTGAAGATCGGATATCCTTCCTCTGAATCCCCTTGTTCTAGAATCATACAGTTCCTTGGCCTTGGATGTCGTGACGACATACCGTACTTCGAGTTCCGATGTAGGCTGGGGCAGCCCTTCCTGCATGTCCTGTGAGCCGTGAGTTTTGGCTTGGTCCGTCATATCCGTTGAAATCCAAAGGTCTTTTCACTATTTATTTCCAATAGTTAACCACAAAATGCTGATGTAGCGCAGTGCGGTGAAAAGCTACAATCAAAAATAAAGAATTGTTACAAGATTTGAAACAATTATACAAATTTCCAAAGTTCATCATTTCTCACAATAAATACCAAAATACATGTCAGACATCAACATGATCAATATAGTCACACAAAAACATACTTCAATTAATTCAAAGTACCAAAAAAATTACGTAGAAAATTCACATTTATAAATTTATGTTTTTATCAATTTATCTATTTATCCATTTATGAAATTTATGCAAAATAAAACAAATACTTGCACAAACTAATTATCAACAATCTCTGTGTATTTAATCTTAAAAGAACCTATTAATTCTCCAAAAAAATCAATTACAATCAAAACCTGGACAATCACAAAAATATTCTCAATAGGTAAACAAGGCGATTAAATAAGCAGATAAAAATAGCTTACTGCAAAACGAAAGTAGGTCAAGAATGCCGTACACTTCACATTGAAATAAGTCCATTAAAATAGCATTACATGTACTGACACTTGGCAATTTTATCAAAAAACATCTGTTATTAAGATAGATATAAAATATACAATACTTACACCATGCCTTTGGGTGGATTTCGAGCAAAAAGTTGCAAAAAAGGAAAAATCAATAACCAGCATTTATGTCGAGGATATTCTAAAGTTACAAACCAAGATCCGGATACAAAAATACGGACCGTAACACGACAGTTTTTATGAAAAAAAATTAGGTGGTGTTGTGCATTGGTAAAAAGTTTTGGTCCATTTTGCTACCCTAACCCCCCCCCCCCCCTTCTTCAAAATGATACAGGAAATAGGAAAAACACCCTATTGCCAACAGAACGCACAGTTTTATTGATTATGTTTTTTTGCATAGCTAGGGGAAAGGGGGGGGGGTTTCAGCCCCTCCCGTCTTGAACTCACCCAAACAATTTTCTTGCATATTATTAGATAAATATGTTGTAAAATTCCACAAACATGGCAGATATTTCACACGTAAATTACTCGTTAACAGACCTTTCATTATGCACCTTTGACACAGTTCCCTGGACCTTTGCATGACATTGACATACTTTTAACAAACCCGGCAGTATCTCACTACTGTATAAACCTTCAATTTTTCTTCAAAAACCTATACACAGCGCGCGACGCTGTCTTCTGACAATTGTTCTTTTTCTTTTTTTCTTTTCTTTGTCTGTGTTGTTCTTTCCTGTGTTTAATGTACAATGCAAACAGCAAATAAAGAACAAGGATACTTATGTAGACGAGGGAACTCTCCGACCGCAGAATATACTCGATAACCTAAGACAATCGAAAAAGTATGATTGTTTCTGAATTTTTAAATCCACATTCAACGTTATCGATAAATATGTCTAAAGAACATGTAGATGTAATATATACCACCTCTCTCTCTTTCTCACACCCCATGACACACGTTTAGTTTGTCGGAAGACGCTGTACGCCGTGCAAGTTAATTTTTATCTTTCATAACATGTTTTTTTTTCTTTGCGGACCCCTCCCCCCCCGACCGGATTATCAATATTTTTGTTTCAGTCTTCAGGGTTACATGATTCGGATTTTTTTTAATGAAAAATGCGTACCATATCTTTTCTTTTATAAAGTCTTCCTCTCTTATGACGCATGTCAGCCGTGAAATACCCATACGTCTTCAATGCGGCAGTCGCACGAAAAAAAAAAAAAAAAAAAAATCGTGCCGCAGTCTTACGGCTGTCTCGAACAGTTACAAATGTATGGTGCAGCCGTACGGCGTGCAGGATCGCAGAGACTGTATGGCTGCGGCAAGGCTAATGTGAAAGGGCCTTATTTAAGTTTTCCTTTATTAAAAGATAAATTATTTGTCGAAAAAAACTGTATGAAATAAGATTATAGCTAATGATTTTGTTTTCGATATGTACCCTTACTAATGTAAAGTCCCTGTATTGTATCCATATTTTAAATAAATGACAGAATTGATGAAATTGTGTACGCACAAAAGGATCATGTAAACAGGAAAATTTAGAATTGTCTGATAGAGTTCAAAATTTCACATTTTTGCAGACATAACGCTGCTAAAAGAAATAAAGGAAATAGATTAGAAAAAGAATAAAGATAAGGCGGAAGAGAAAAAAAATTACGTGGCGATTTATTATTATCATTATTTTTTTTGTTAATAGATAGTAGAGAGTAGTAGACAGTAGAGAGTGCAATTACTCGTAAAGTTCTATTTTCCATGTTTCGGTGTATTTTATATGCTTTTGTTGTGTCTCTGATTTGTTTCACACTGAAAATACAAATCTATTTCTTAAAAGTATTGCTTTTATTGAATTAATCTTCTCAATTGATGTAATTCAAAGGCAAATATAAGTAATCAAACATTACATCCCTTTACTGAAGCATTATTTATCTGTTTTATTCATGGCGAGAAGACGAACGTCATTTTTGCTACGTGGCGTCAAAGGTTCTCGCAGTGACGTAAAGTTATTTGAACAAGGTTGTTTTAAAGCAAAAAGATAACATAAAATGTTTATACTTATGAAAATAACAAATATATACTCAAACAACTCCATTTAACCATGCTATTGAATTTGATGCAATGAACAGAAAAAAAATTGTCGTACATCTTTCTTTAACGACATTAGGAGTTGTCTCCCGTCGTCTAGAACGTTTTCTGTTCAGCTCGCCAGAAGAAAGCATCCTTAAGGTATTTATGAAATGAATTGTTTGATCTAGCATCGTATTTCACCCATCCTTGGCGAGGAGATGGGTTTTATCAATACGATATCTTTGACAATTTATGACTGTGATATTTTTTATGTGTTAAAAAATCAAATAGCCGAATTTTCTGAAAAAGGGAAAGACTTAGTAATAGTTGTAGTAGATGTTCTCTTTTGAAAGATTATATTGATCACGATGAAATCAATAAACATATAAGTGATTTAGTGTCACCACTGGATTACGATGAAGATGATATTTTAGAGGACCGTGTTTGTCCAGACAAAACAGTAAATACTTATGGGTTGACGTTGATACAGCTATTTGTAGAGACTGGCCAGTGCATTTTGAATGGCAGGCACATTGATAACATGTCTAATGATAGTACTTATTGTCGCGCAAATGGTTTTAGCGTTATATAGATTATGTTTAGGCCACACCCGATATTTTCAATATGTTTTATAAATTTATTGTTAGCAATTTTAATACATATTCTGACCATGCACCATTGCATATAAAGTTGAAAATACATTCCAATGTTTCTAAAATAGATTTAGACGATATCAATGACGATATGTCCAATGAGAAAGAGTACATTAAGTTTAGATGGAACGGAGATGCAACTAATGATAGCAAAATGTTTCTAGAGCAAAATATTGAATGTTTACAAAAATTTATTGATGATCATGATTTATTAAGTCTGCAAGTTTTAAACTATTGTGTTTTGTAGAGAATTTATCTAGTATGATGTCTGAATTTCACAAATCACCAATACGTGTTAATAAACGATCTAAGAGTAATGTTAATTTCGATCGTAAACATTATCAGCCTCGGTTTGACCAGATATTCTATTTATAGAAAAGCACTGTATGATTTTAACAGGAACAAAAAAATTGATAATCATGAAAACTTAAAATCTTGTAAAAAAAAAAACAGTATAAGATGAGAGAGATGAAAGCCAAGAGGCTTTATCTTTTCGAAGAGGGTTATATGCTTGAGAATATAAGGAAATCAAATCCTGAATTGTTTTACTCAAAATTTTTACGTAAAAAGGAAAATAAAGTTGACGTTACATTGAAGGATTTACATGATCATTTCAAATCACTTGCTGGAGAAACATTGCCTGTTTTAATACTTGTCATGATATTGACGATGACAATGATGTTATTTTTGATGAGTTGTAGGCCGCCATCACAGCGGATGTAATTATTGAAGCCATTAAATGCTTAAAAAAGGAAAAGGTCACGGTTTGGATTGTATAATAAACAAGTATTTTATTGAATGTAGAGATATTTTGATGATATTTCTTTGTACAATTTTTATACGCCCGTCATTTGACGGGACGTATTATGGTATGGTTAAGTCTGTCTGTCCGTCTGTCCTTTTGTCTGTCTGTCCGTCCGCTTAAGGAACACAATTACTTAAATATGCGTCGACGGATTTTCATGTTATTTATACATTGTTATCAAACTGTAAAGAAGAAGCCGCCTTTCGATTTTCAGGTTCATCCGATTCGTCGTTACGGAGTTATGGAACTTAGAATTTTAAAATACTGTGAAAATATACTAAATTTTTTTTAATTCTTTTAAAATCTATTTTAAGATGAAATGTTTTGAAAATTTGTATACTTTAAGAAGGAAGGATGTTCTTTGACAAATGTAACGGGTTTTTAATTTCTTGTCGCATAATCGAGAAGTTATGTATAAGGGGGGGGGGGGGGGTATATGCACATACATGTTAAGCTTAGGGCAAAAAATAGGTGCATGGAACGCAATAACTTGAATATGCGTCAATGGGTTTTCATGATATTTGTACATGGTTATTAAACTTCAAAGAGGAAACCGCCTTTAGATTTTCAGGTTCATCCGATGTGTCGTTACGGAGTTATGGGACTTAGAATTTTAAAATGCTGTGAAAATATACTAAAACAGTTGAAAATTCTTTACAAATCTATTTTTGGGTGAAACGTTTTGAAAATTGGCATACTTTAAGAAGGAGGGTTGTTCTCTAACAAATGTAACGGGTTTGATTTTTTTGTTCCATAATCGAGAAATTATGTGTAATTGGAGGGGGAGAGGTTATATGCACATACATGTATAGGTGCATGGGACGCAATAACTTGAATATGCATCAACAGATTTTCATGATATTTGTACGTTGTGACCAGACTGTGGAGAGGAAGCTGCATTCAAGGTTCATTCAATTTGTCGTTACAGAGTTATGGGACTTAGAATTTTAAAATACTGTGAAAAAATTAATAAAATACATGTTAAGTTAAAAATCCGTTAAAAGTAGAGATAAAACCAGCAATGACATCATAGGGTCCGGTCCATATCTGACCCCCTTCACTGACCAGAAAATGACCTTCAAGTGTAAATAGATGACCCCTCCCCTCCCACCCCTTCCCTCTCCGCCCAGCTTGACCAGTAGTACCCTATTTACAGACTGTGACATCATCCTGACATGTACGGACATGTTATATAAGAACGCATGACCCCTATTGGAGATTTAAATAGTTCATTCACCGCGATCGGTAACACAATACCTTCACTAGTTAAAGGCTGAATAGGGCACGCGCCCCCTATTGTGTTTATCATATAGCGCAATGAACCCTTTTGTTCAAAACACTAAGAATTGGGACATGAACAGACATGTCTCTTTTGCCTGTTTATATGCAACAACTCCGTTATAATGATTACCATAAATGACACAAAAGTGACCATTAGGTCTACTACACTTGTACATCTAATTGTAGATTTGTTTCAGGTAACTATATATGTGCATTGTATTGTGATGATCTGTTGATAAACTTCTAATGGTACTTCTTTGGTATCCTCTAAGATTAAGAGAACCAGATTGGCGAAATAAAAAAAAACAAGACACAATTTCACTTTCATTCCATTTATTTACAAATATCAAGCATGCTATATACAACATTAATACATTGGTATTATCAATAGTCAGCTTTAATCCACGAATTGAATTTAGAAGGCCAATATAGCCATTTCACGAAATATTGTTTATTTCTTCCGCGTCCTTTCGTCTTGATAATTGTCTCTATTTTAAACACATCATCATCTCTGGTGTCCACTTTCTGCAGTTCCGATTGATAAAAGGTACCAATGATATCTTCCTCCAAATAGTCTTTGAGTTTGTAAACGGGGATTCCGCCTCTTACTCGTCTATCGGCAATGATGAATAGACCACTTTTGATCGTATTCCCGGGTAAAAGGATTCCGTATATGAGTCACCCTCACTCGATCGCCAACATTGAATTTAAAGGGTTTTCTAGTTTGTTTCAGTTTCCCTGCAACCAAAGGCTTTTTGGGCCAGTACATTTTCCACCAAAGATTTGTTTCTTCGGATTCATTGACTTTGTCGGGAGCCATACCGATCGTACGATGAAACGTATAGTTATAGTTGGTGTTGAAGTCTTCCAAGCGATCCACATAGCGCTGCGATTGCTTATACGTCATGTACCGATATATTTTGACTTTGACAGTCTTGATGACTCGTTCTGCATAGTTAGCTTTTATTTCTGTATTCTGTGCATAGAGATGCTCGATATTGTTTCTTTTTAGGAGAGCATTAAATGCCCTAGATTTGAATTCTTGGCCTTTATCTGTACGGATTCTGCTTGGTTGTCTCCAATCTCCCAAAATCGCTTGAAAGGCAGTCGTGATACTTTCTCCTCGTTTATCCAGCGTGGGTCTTAGCCATAGATATTTTGAAAAAAATATCAATGACTACGAGAATGTAGGCATATCCATCGTTCTCTTTTGCAAACTTGGTCATATCCATTAGGTCAGCATCCCATTGGTCGTCGATGCTCAAGGTGATCACCATGTTTCTCTTGAACTTTCTCACAAGGGGTCTCTGTAAGCTATAGGGTTCCTGTCTTTGTAACCATTTCCGGATTCTGTATTTGCTGATGACGTATTTCCCCTCCTTCTTGACATAACGATATAGTTTATCCGGTCCAGAGAAACGTCCTGCATTGCCCGGGTTGTAGTAAATTTCCTTTAGATAGTCTTCCCACGACATGATGAACTTTGCAGTGTCAACAGTGAAATGAAAGATATATCAAAGTTCAAAGTATATGTACATTCATTCACTAATGTCTTTGGTATCCATATCATCTTCGCTGCCATCTTCATCATCGCTTTCGTCGTAGTTTCCGAAGAGGGAATCAAAATCTGTTCTGTGACGTTTGATTACTTGTTCGATGGCCTGGTCTATATCCACGTCCTTTTCTGCAACCAATTCTATTATCTCCTGTTTGATCATCCTGTGGAGTCTGCTAGCATTTAACTCATGCATATGCATGAGAAAATCTTTATATTTCTTCATGAATAGGGATCGGTCTTTGGATAACATAATATCGCTAGCCTCCTCTTTGGCATCCTTCTTGGACATGTCATCTTCCATGAGTTGCTTGATTTTGCGATCGTATTGTGTGCTGTGATCATCCCATACTTCATTCACGATGAAATCAAATCCATCATCATCATCATTTTCGAGTGAGTCATCGTCTTCTTCGGATGAGTCATCGTCTAATTTCATCTTTTTGTGAATTGTTTTTTCGTCTTCGTCACGAGTTCTCTTTCTGTTTTTTGGACACCAAGTTTTGACATGCCTGTGTAAATCGTGTATATTTTCAAAGACCAGTCCACAGTTGTCACAGGAATGCATCTTTCCTTCTTCAAAACACGTCTGATCGGTAGCAGAGATGTTTTCAGAATGATCTGGGCCTTTTTGATCATCCCTATTTATTTGATCCGAGTGGTCTTCGAAATGGCATATTGGATCCTTCTGATCATCCGATTGGTTAAATATATCTGTGCGTAGACGTTGATGCTCGGTCGTGAAAGGTTTCAGGTCAATGACCAAATACCCATAAGGCTTCGAGGTAGCATCCTTAAAATGACGGATGAGATGTTGAGGATTTCCTGGATACATCTGTCTGGCCAAGGTCATGATCTGTTGTTGATCGACTGGATTTAAACATGACCAAATAATGGCAATTCCTTCTCTGGGTAGGATCCTTGTTGAAGTACAAGTTTTGGTTCAAGGCAATCACCGACAAATTCCTGTGATGACTACCCTCTGTAAATAACTCATTGATCCGAGGGTCTTTGGCCGACGATGACATTAGGTCATCTAAAATGACCAAGTTTCGCTTGCTAGGATGAATAAACGTATCCTGTTCCATGTCCAAGGGAATGCCTTGTATAAATTCGACTCGGGGATACACCGTAGCTTTAATTTCGTCATAGAGAGGCTGCCATCGTTTATACAACCAAATAATTCTCTCAGGATAAGGTGATATCTTCTTGATACATCGTTGCAGTAAGGTTTTGACAAAATAAGTCTTCCCGCAAGCCGTAGGACCCGATACGTTGGCTGTAAAGGGATGTTTAAAAACAAAACTCTGCTGCTGCTGCGGCGGCGGCGGTGGCGGAGGCGGCGGATACGCTTGACTGCTCGGCGGCGGCGGCGGTGGCGGATACGCTTGAATGCTCTGCGGCGGCGGCGGCGGATACGCTTGATTGTTTTGCGGCGGGAATTCCTTTGGTGGTAGTTTCACGGGACTGCTTTGATGATATATGTCATGTTCATGGTGTTTATGTCGATGATGTCTCAAAAACACATCTTTACTTGAAAATGTTAATGGACATTTAGGACAAGTTACTCTATGCATGTTGTCAGGTCAATGACTTCTTCAGAAATGAACTTTTTAAACTAGTTCCTCCTTTTTATAGTTTTTTTCCCGAATAACCACACCTTATTGTTTCTTTGAATTCTTTGTTTCCGATTCACTCGTTTCATATTTGGCTCTATGATGAAAGTAATCCATGTGATGTAGAATAAGTCTTGTTTCATTATACTTTGTAGTATCCTTGCGTTGCTGCTGCTGCTTTACGTTGGCATGTTTAGCTTTTATGAGGCTATTCGGCCTAACATAAACATTGTAACGATACATGTTGACAGTTCAACAGCTGTTACAGAAATGACCTTGTTGCAAACAGTTCATGTTTTATATACCTTGAAATAAGATTCCTTCACGGTCCAGTAATATCAAATACATAACAACAATGACTTTTTAAACATGATTTATTGTATATAATTTATACAGCAATGTACATCACATCATGTCAGAATCGATATAGATCTTCAAGTGTTTAGTTTACATTATTTACATACATCAATCACATGTGAAAAAAAATGTACACAATCTGAGCTGCTTTCACACCCTCCTCTCCAGACCTGCCTGGCAACCGTAGCGGCCAAGGGACTTGATATCCCAACCAATATAGCTCCAGAGTATCAGCAGGTGCTACTTACAGTTACAAAGTAATATTAACTATAAACCAAAAAAAAAAAACATACAAAAACAAACATTTGATTTATAATTCAAGCAATACGCCAATGACCATGGGCTAAAGTGTTTTGACCATCATTTAAGATAAATCGCTTATCGTCAAAGGGATTGAGACTTGTTTTGTTTAACTGAATGGTATAGATTTGATGATGATAAGATCGGAATGACACCATGGACTCCATTTGATATTCTTGATTTAAAAGACACCCTCTATAATTGTCATGTTGTATATTGTACTCCACGACGGATTTTTTGACACCCTTAGCCCTTTTCTTTTCGTTGTGATAATATACATCATCGATTTTCTTCTCGTAAGTAAAACTATACATTTTAGGTTTTAAACCTACAAACTCCCTCATGACGTTTCCTTCACATTCATGTTTCATTTTTCCGATGACCTTTTTTGTTGGTGATATCATAAAGGGGATGGTCTTTAGGATATTCGCTCAGATCGAAGAGATCTTTGTTTTCTTGCATATCGGCATACACGTCCTCTGTACGTATGTCATAACAAAGGGAGTCGGTATCCGTGAAACAGAGCTGCGCTGGACTTCACATGATTGTAGTGAAAATCATACATCAGGACCTTTGACAACTCTAAGATGTTGAAACCGACGTAGATTGGTCTGTTTAAAACGAGTTTTGTTTTTACGAGTTCGACCGAGGCTAGATCTTTATTGAAAATCTTAAAGGACTTGAAACCTGGTTTGGCCGTCAGCTTCACTAGCCTCTTTTCTCGGTGTACGAGTTGAATGTTTACTCTTTTTCTGAGATTCTCCATTGTTTTGCCAAAGACGCTATTATTCATCAGTTTGTAAAAGTCTTTTTCAAACTGGTTTCTCGCATGCTTTCGCATGTTTGTATTAAATTCGATATACGGCTTGAGCCACGGACTTTGGTGAAATTTGATAGCTCTGTGCACCTTAGAAACCTTCATTCCAAGTGATAAGTATAATTGTAGGTTTCTAAAATGTACGACATAGTTCTTTTTGTTGTACAGATTGGGGACTAATTTGGTAGCGGATCCCGCTTTCATACCAAGTTTCTCTAATAAGTCGTCTTGATATTTAGAAAGCATTTCGGGTTTGATTTGAAAAGATTCCGCTGCTAATGGGTAATCACTATGACTGTCGTGAAGCTCTCTGGGATACTCTAAATCTACTTCAAAAATATACCCCGTGTCTCCCTCTTCCGGGATAGACGTATGATCGACTTCATTTGGGTTGATCCATTCAAATCCATGTGTCGGTAGCGTTTGACTCATACCCCATCCGTATAAATTGTTGGCATCTAGGTATAACAGTTAATTAGTCTCTTCTTTTGGGTCGTGGTCCGATAAATAGGGATTGTTGGCTTTTGCATAACGTTTTGAGATCATGGCTATGCCACCCCTCAATCCCTTCTCGATAAACAGATGCATGTCGGGGTCGGTCAACAGCTCCAGCTGGACGCCAGTCATTTTGAGGGCTGCCTGCCACGCCAATCCTGGGGCCGTATAGAAATGTGCTGCATCGAGACCATACATTTCTAAACATAAATTGCGGAAATTTTCAAAGACATCGACTAAAAGATGCACATCGGATTCCATGTAAAGGTCGTGATATTCCCCCAAACTTGTAGTTTTAAAAACATCCCAGACCCTTTCTGCATGTTTATAGTCTGCATCCGAAATGTCTTTGCCCACCAAATCATTGTAAAAGGCATTTTTGTGGGGGAGGGATGTCTCATTAAATCGTTCAAAGGAGTCCATGTACCTATAAGGATAAACACCTTTGCGCGTCAATAATTGCAGTTTAATGTTTGGGTTTTCCGGATGAGTGGTCTCCACGTAGGACTTTAAATGGGGGAATTTTGAAATACCCTTTTCAGCCAAGTTTTCTACTAAGTTTTCTAAAGATGTAGACATGAACTGAAATGTGTCTAAAAAATCAAGTTTTCCTAAAGAAAACGAGATGTATTTTTCGTGGTTCTGTGGGATGCATTTCGGATTTTTACGTTTCATTTTCCCTATTTCCGACATGATGTGATGAGCATCATAGCCACGCAAATTATGAAAGAAGACGGGGATACGCTTTATAAGTTGAAACTTTAAATTACAGTCATTATGGGCAGCGCCACGGAATTCACCTGTAATGTGACAATGATCACGCACTCTATCGTGATTCAGCATTTTGCCACAGATGTGACAATGAGTTGCCTCCCGGAACACTTTGTGGTCATCGTTGGTCATTAGTAAAGGTTTCGGATTGCTCATCACTTTGGTTAGTCTCTCTTCGAGATTCACCATATGATCCACAAAGACCTTGATCGTATCGGGACCTCTATAAGTCACGTGATCCTCCGTCAGTTCCTGGTTGAGGCCTACTACCTTGTAAGTGAAGCCGGAGGGAATATGTCTGGCCAATTTTATCGTGGAGGCCTTGGAGGGGTCAGGCTGACATCCATATTGTTGTTCTAACAGGCTCTCGAAATCTGCATACACAACATAGGGTACTTTGAGTTGTTTTTTGACTTCCTCGAATTGTAGCCATTTGTTCTCTTCACAGGGCATCTCTGTGCGCTGAGCACCGTGGACTTGGCAGTAAGGAATATGTTTTTTCAAGAGTCTTTTCTTGGTGAATCCGTGGAGACAATAATGACAATAATGGTACTGATTGTTATCATGATTTTGATCACCAAGAAGCCGATTGAAATTCTTTATCGAGCAGTAATGTGTTTTTTCACCATCAGCCAGTAAAAGAAGGTTTGCGTGACGTACACCTCTTTCTTTGGTGAGATGAAGGGGAAATAGAATACCCCTCTCGTATCCGAACACGTTGATGGAGATGCCATTCCGCTTCTCAAATTTTGGAATGTTGGCTACTTTGACGGGGAAAGGTATGTCAGAAAAATCCAAGTCATTTGTATGATCCACATAGTTGATGATTCGCTGAGGATTTCGTCTGCCTGGAAAAAGCGAGGCTAATACGGACCACATGAAGCACTTATGGTCGTTGTTCTGGGGATTGACAACATCATTTTTCTTTGCCAGTTTTGCCGGAAGTGGTAGGTAGCTGGAACCTTTGATCGGTATATATGTTGTGATGTGTATGTTTACATTCATCACTCTGTCAAGAGTCCAATTGCTTCCTTCACGCTGGTATTCAATAAAGGAATTGATCATTTTCATGATACTTTCCCTTAATGAATGTTCGATGTCCTCTGGTTTCAGCAGAATGTGACATCGTCCGTGAAAGTAGGGTTCGGTTGTTTCGATGACATCTCCCTTCTGTTTCTTAAATCTCACTTGCATCGTGAGATAATATTTGATGTTTTTTCTTAGGACTTCCCTCCTCAGGATGGATCGTATTTCCTCCTCTTTTGATTTTAAGTACGATAAAGGGTCAAAGATGAAGTTACCCTTTCCTTCTATGGAATATTTCCTCAAATTACCATTGATGGCCTCCTCCTCCGTAAAGCAATCAAATTCTTCGTTGTTTTCTGAAGAAGAACCATCTTTGCCTGTTTGAGTTTCATCTTTGTTGATATTTTCATTTGTTTTGTTGTCCAACTCTTCCCCAACAGGCCCACCACCTTGTTGATGATGGGATTATATATGCCGAAGATAATTGTCTTTACGGCTGAAATTTTGTCCACAAAATTCACATTTTGAGGACTCCCCATCATGGATTGTCCGAATATGGCGATCTAAAGCAAAGCGTCTGGAGAAAGATTTGCTGCAACGTGTGCATTCAAAGTTAGCGGGTGCCATCTGGAAATTATGGGGTAATATATCGATTATTTTATTTTCACTTTTTTCGATTCATATATTGTCTGTAAACATAGTTGTAAAATTAATTACTCAAGCGATGTAAGGTACATTCTGTTTACCTTTAATATGAATGGGTTTTAAACTTTCTTTATCAACATTCATAGGATTATCACATCATTATAATTTACAAAGTCAAACACAAAACCAAAAATCAGATTAACAATTTATGTTATGTATCGAATTGATGTGCGCGTAATAAAAGAAAGGAGGGGATCTCCAACAACACTAGGTTGCAGCACCCACAGCAAAATCCCAAAACACCCATGCAAAAAACACAGAACAGATACCCACAGAAAGAGACGCAAAAGGGACAAGGAACACCAACTCACAACATAGAAACATGAAACATAAAAGACTACACATAAACCAACGAGACCAATGGGCAACCGGTGCCGACTAAGGACGGCCATCTGCCACGTAAATAGCAGATGGTGTGGTTATCCTGGATTACGTGCGCACAACCCTCCCACTATTCCGATTTCCCAGAGGTCTCGAAGAACGCACAATTACGGTGTAAAACAACCTCCTCACTGTTAGGTGACCACACACAAACAAGACCATAAAACACAGGGGTCCAAGCAACACAGATGAATATGTAAATGGATATAAAAAGAGGACGTGCGTAATACAGTCCGTGCTCTGCCGGCTGTAGCGAGCTCATATATGTTATCACCCGAGGAGTCCGACTGACATTCAGAGAGGACAGGTGGTCGGGGCCCTGTCTTCTCTAAAGAGGTTTGGACAGGGCCGCCCGTCATGGAGTCCCGTCGTCACAGTCAGTCAGAGTGCAAGATAAACATATGATTGTATTGTAAATATATTTTTAAAATCTCATCTGTATGTTAGAAACTACCTTTAATTATTCACAGACGAATTGAGCGTAGATCTTTGCGTCTTGTATGTTCCGCTTCCACTGTGGAAATAAGTCAAAATTTATATTTATAGTGTGAGCCATTTTACTCCGAAATCCTTTCGCGTCGCACTGAAATTCCTACGCCTTAACAGCTTCAGAAAATAGTTCCTAAATGTTGATTGTAATTGTCTATAAAATTGAACAAGATAAGACTTGTCACACAAAAGTTATAATGTGTTTAAGATATACAAGTATATTTGACATCAATAGAACTCATTAAAAACCATTTTTCATTTAAGAAAAACAAAAAAGAGAAAGAAAATTTGTTTGACATGTCGCATTGCGACATATTGACATAAAAGAATTCACATCTCAGTGCACACCATAAAGAACTTTAAACATGTTTCAACATGTCTATTGCATCATTTGATAATGGGGTTCATTCAGAAGTAATAAGATATGTATGAATTGAAGACTACGTCATTAAAGTTCTTGAGTTATCCTAACAAAAGGGTTCTTCGCGCTCTATGATTTTCAATTGGATCGAACACAATAGCGGGCGCGTGCCCTATTCAGCCTTTAACTAGTGAAGGTATTGTGTTACCGATCGCGGTGAATGAACTATTTAAATCTCCAATAGGGGTCATGCGTTCTTATATAACATGTCCGTACATGTCAGGATGATGTCACAGTCTGTAAATAGGGTACTACTGGTCAAGCTGGGCGGAGAGGGAAGGGGTGGGAGGGGAGGGGTCATCTATTTACACTTGAAGGTCATTTTCTGGTCAGTGAAGGGGGTCAGATATGGACCGGACCCTATGATGTCATTGCACCTCAATGTCAGGGAGGTGCACCATGTTAAGTATCTGTGCCACAACTCTGGTTTTATCTCTACTTTTAAAAATTATTTTTGGGTGAAATGTTTTTAACATTTGTATACTTTAAGAAGGAAGGATGTTCTTTGAAATATGTAACAGGTTTTTTTTAATTTTTGTCGCATAATCGAGAAATTATATATAGTGGGAGGGGGAGGGTTATATGCACATACATGTTAAACTGAGAGCAAAATATAGGTGCATGGAACGCAATAAATTAAATATGCGTCAACACATTTTCATGATATGTGTTTATTGTGATCAGACTTTGAGAAGGAAGCCGCCTTTCAATTTTCAGGTTCATCCGATTTGTCCTTATGGAGTTATGGGACTTAGATATTTTGGTGTTTTGAAAAATAACCCAACGGGCGTATCTTGCTGCGTGAGGGTAGGCTTTTTTATTCTATGTATGATACATGTTACTTTCCCAAAGAATTGAGTGATGCTCTAATAGTTCCTGTACATAAGAAGGGTATAATCAATGACCCAGGAAGTTATAGAGGAATCAGTTTGATCAGCTGTATGTCGAAAGTTTTTACTTTTATTTTCAATAAACGTCTAATGTCATGGGTAGATAGTAATGATGTTATGTCTGATGCTCAATTTGGGACTAGACCCTCTTATAGTACAATAGATGCTATTTTTTTAAAAGTACATAAGTGAGCAAATATTTAGCAAACAAGAAAAGGTTAACGTCCAAAGTAGTCTTCCTTAGGGAAGTGGTGTAACATCATCAAATAAAACTCTTTCTTCAAATTTTCGACCGCGTGGTCTTTATAAATTATGACATGACGGTAGAGCTATGCGTCTCCTTGTAGAGGATATTTTGATAAGAAAACTAAATACTTTAGCTCCGTGCGGATACAACGTTCAGCGCAAACGATGATACATGTACCTTTGTACACATCTTAGCAGTAGCGCGGGAGTTATGACGTCGCGTTAATGTGTTTTTCCAGGTCTCAGGACGTCTATGACGTCATGATAAGCAACGCTTTAACAAACATTACAAGCGCAAAGATGGACGTTACATAGACTTTATATTGGGTCTGTAAAATTTTCTTGATAAAGACCACGCGGTCGAAAATTTGAAGAAAGAGTTTTTTTTATTTGATGAAGAAAAGGTTATATTGCTGTTATATGGATTTTAATCTTGCATTTGATTCTGTAGACCGCGTTAAAATGTGGCAAAAAATTTCAAGCCTAGGAATTAGATGAAAGCCTCTAAAAAGTATTTTAGTCATTGTATCAGAATATAAAATCTAGTGTATTACTAAATGGTAGAATTTCAGATTTTTGGCTAAATAGAATTGGAGTTTTGCAAGGGGAGATAATTTCACCTCTTTTGTACTCTTTATATGTTAATGATTTTGAATTAGAATTCACAGATAAATGGTCGCTAGAGGTTAATGTTATTAAAACAAAAATAATGATATTTAGGAATGGATGTAAAATAAATCTATGAATCGCAAGCGATATAAGTCCCCTACCGGCATTAATCCATGTCCTTCAACTCTGCCTTGACCTTTACTTACACCAAAAGATGAATCCAACATCAAAATAAGTTCAATATGTGTATTAGGAAAAGGTCTGGAAAACAAGAAAATTTAATGAAATTTGCTTTTGAAAGAACAAATAAATCAAACCCAACTTCAACTTATTCTATATCATACTATAACGTATCTGCATACCAAACTACAACAACAGGCATGAAAAGACTGGAAACTGAGAAGATGATTAAATTTTCTTAGTCCAGGGGCCATAACTCCTGTAGAAATGGGTCAAACAAATTGAAACACGAACTTTGATTTGTATCACACTGAGATATATTCACATACCAAAAATGATTTCAATATCTGCAATACCATGGAAGAAAAGTCCTGAAAACTGAGAATTTCATGAAATTTGCTAAGTCGAAGGGCCATAACTCTTGTGAAAATAGGTCAATCGAAACTAAACTGGAAGTTGATCTAAGGTGTAATAGCATATAAAAAATCATTTCAATATCTACAACAACAGCTGAGAAAAAGTCTGGAAAACTGAGAATTTCATGAAATTTGCTAAGTCCAGGGGCCATAACTCCTGTAAAATGGGTCAATCAAATTGAAACATGAACTTGATATGTATCTCGCTGAGATATTCACATACCAACCAGAAGTCTCTGACGAGACTGAAGCTCTACTGTTTGTTTTTGTTATCTTCACCAATATGCATATGAGTAGAGATAAAAATCTTACTTTTCAAAGTAATCAATCAAAACCATGTAAAAAAAAACCCCAAGACCTTAAAATTATGTGAATGCACATGCTGTAAATAACCTTTTGAATAATTTATGTATGTGTCATTGAGGTGGAAGGTTAAATAAGATTATTGTCTTGTTGCCAGATTCCATAGTAGCAACAGTACATGTAACAGTACATACATGTATGCATTTTTTTCAGTGATTTGGTAATCATATTGCATTTCTATGCATTTTTCAAATCAAAAGCTGTTAAAACCAATGTCTTCGCAACAACAAAGAGTTAAATTTTCATCTTTTTCTCTGTTTGTAATGATGTCGAGGCCTATTAGATCCATTTTCAACTACCATATTAGTAAAGACTTTAACTGGTCCAATTACATGTTTGCAAAATGTGACTAAAACTAATGACAAATATTGAAATATAGTCTCCTCAGGAAAAATCAGACAGAAGTAACACAGAAATTTATCCGCCCCAACTTTTGTCAAGCATCCAAGTTAGCTGTGTTCAATAAGTAAAAAAAGCAAAGGTGTTAATCTGTTTGAATGTTGGACAACAACTGTAGCTGAACTTTTGCTCGAGTGTCGGGCTGTCGGTACTGGTAGCTGACATGAGTGATCCCCATTTTTATCCCTGTTGCATTGTATTTGAAATCATAACAGGCTTTAGTCCCAGTCAGCCGGTTGCTGAATTACTGAGTTCATGCATGCATATAGAAACTATTATGATTACAACAAACAACTTATTTCTCTATAATGAACACATGACCCCAGTCACATGACCGTTACAGAACAATCAGAAACTTGTTTGTACCTTGAGCCACAGATTTAAAGATACGTCGAATGTTTGTATCCGGACTCGGCCCATGACTGCCCCAAGAGAAATCAGCCCTCTTTTTAAACAATACAAACCTCCCCTTTCCTTTCCTGCTCTTACAAACTACAAGCTGCTTTCATAGATTAAAAATTAGCATGTATTGCACAGAATTATATGTACATAATTCAATTGCCACACTGCTGCACTGAACTTAAAACTCAGAGCTGTCATTAGTCACTTAGATAAAAAAAATGGTCAAGGTAATTTCTGAAAAATTAGGAAGAATTAAACTTGTAGCACTTTTAAAATTGTAATGAACAGCATAAATATAACTTACCAGAAGTATTTGAAGAGAAATGCCTTCTGTTTTATTTACCAGAGGGAAAATTGAGGTGAACTGAGAGAGCAGTGGCTGCCATTGTTGTTCTTCTTTATTTATACTGCACAAGACAATTCGACCTCGAAACTAATTCATACCAAAATCATTTCTTAAAAAACTTTGTTACACCTATCAGAAAGCAGTTATCTCATGTAAAAAAACTTGAAATATGAGTAAAATTGAAAGAAAAGCATGGAGTCTTACTGTCTTTACATTTCCAAATACAGATAAAAGTATTTGAGCCCATATAGCTTGGTAAAGGCTAGTATCGGTGCATGAATTATAACAGAAAAGAAAGAAAGGAAAAAACAAGTAAAAATAAATAAAGGCACCCAACTGTGATACTATAAAGATAGATGAGCTTCATAAAAATGGAATGTACTAAAAGAGCCATGGTTTTAACTTTCAATCTATTGAATTTTCTGAAGATAATTGAAAATGTACAGATCTTCAAACTGCCCGACAAAAAGACCACACCCTTTTTCTGAGTCCCTTGAGGTCAAGGGCTCAAACAAAATATAAGGTGCATATCTAGACTATAGACCAACCATTATGTAGGAAACAATTACATTTCTATCATTTACTGTTTCAGAGGAGTTGCATACAAAAGACCCCTTTAAGGAGGAAATGACCACACCCTTTTTCTAAGACCCTGGGGGTCAAGGGCTCAATCAAAATATAATCAAAACAACTAGGCCACAGACCAATCACAATGCAAAAAGAATTACATTTCTATGATTTATAGTTTCAGAGGAGTCGTGTCCACAAGAATTGTTTACGGACGCCGGACATACGGACAGACGGACGGACAGACAGACGGACGACGGACGAAGGGCGATCGCATAAACTCGACTGGTCTTTGACCAGTAGAGCTAAAAATGATTTTATATATATTTATATATATATATGCAACGACAGCGAAAAAAAGTCTGGAAAACTAAAGTGTGACAGATAGACATACGGACGGACGGACAGACGGACCACAGATACTTATCTCACTAATATCGGTTGTTCTATATACTATATGTGTTAACACATATATAGTAAATAGAGCAACCGGTATTAATTAGCGTGATAAATCCCAGTGAGACGGACAGATATACAGACGGATAGACAAACAGGGTGGAAACTTTAAGTCCCCTCCGGCGAGCCGGTAGGGGACTAATAAGAACTGACGAAGAATGGTTTTATAAGAATGAGAAAATAGAAGCAGCAGATACTTTTTGTTACCTAGCTAGGTCTCTTATTGAATTAAAATGGAAAATTTTATGTCACTTAGAAGCAACTATCCCTACAATGAAAGAAAGCTGTTTTTGCCCTTAAAAGAAAATGTTTAAATATTCAACTTAATATTGTTACGTTATTATCTCTCTTCGATTCTTATATAAGTAGCATAGCTTGTTATGATTGTGAGGTGTGGGTTTTCATGCTGCCCTTGACATTGAAAAATACAAATTGATTTTTGTAAAAATATGCTAGGTGTCAAAAGATCAACTTCAAATTCTGTTATTTTTACTGTGAACTTGGGATATTACCTTTAATATGCATCCGAAAAATTCGTATTCTAAAATATTGGTTAAAACTATTTGTATTTTGAAGAATTGTTACATGAATACATGAATATTGAGTGTGAAGCTAGAAGGTGAGGTGAAAAATTTACTATGTGGCATAGGTTTAATGGATTTGTGGATAAATCAACATATAGAAAAGCCAGAATATATACCAAACAAAAAAAGGAACGCAAAACTTTATCTTCAGTCTATAAAATAAATTATGTTATCTATAGGAATTCTTATCTTATCCATCATAAATCGTAGGTATACGAATGACTTATTCTGTCAAACGCCAAACGAATCCGTCTTCATGATCAGACACAGCGCCATGATAAAGACACTTGGTTGAAAACGCAATGTCACAAAATGGCTTTTAAGAACTCCGTTCAATTTTTAGAAATGATTAAAGCTGTTAAACCTTTCCAAATTGATATATCAGGCATTGTGATTTGTTTTTTTTTTCAATTATAATAAACAATTTTCTCTGAATACAAATTCATTTAATTGCTTCAAATGACATCATCAAACGGAAAATCTAAATTTGAGAAAAACTTCCCAAACATCAACTCTTTTGAAAATGAAGTTCACGGTTTGATATTTTTCGCTCTTAAATGTGTCGCAAAGCACAAAGTTACCTTACTACAGCTAGTATCTGACCTTTTTTCGCAAGTGCAGTTTTCAGTAACAATATCTCGATCTTGACAGGTCATTTGTACGTGCATTTTCAATGGTTTTGGACGTTGATTTTTAGCTTTTCTGGTATTTCATTTGATTATTTTAATGCCATCTAAAAGATAAATCTACAGCAGATAAATAAGAGTGACTGAAGACAAAATTTGTGCTCCTTTGGGATCAGAATTGAAAAATATTGGTATTCTTTATTGTAAAACATACAACAATATACAGAAATTTCCACTTACACATTTAATTTTCAGATTTATTGGCATATTTTGACAACATTTGAATAGAGAAACCAGTATTCATCTACTAGTATGTTTTTACTGAAAATTTGCTGAAAGCGGTCAAACAACTAAATTTCAGAAGGATACCAAACCTGCGGCCATGCAACAGGAGCTAGAAACAACGCGCTTTATTCAGCAGTATCATTGTGATAAGTTGCGATATATAATGATCGAAACGTGTTTTATCTTCGGTAATTCGAGTGCTGGAAAAAGAAATCTATAATCAAATGTCTAACTAAATATTTATAATTAATTGAAAAAATCACTATATAATATGATGTGCGTTTCTTTTTGGGTTGGGTATATTTTGGTGTGGTAAAGCAACGTTTATGGGATATGTATAAACAGTCTATTTTATTCTGATATTGATGCCTCACCAAAATGTTTCATTTATAGAAATTTAGTTGACAATTTCACATTGCAAAATTATTTGTTGAAACGTATTCCATCTGAATACAAAAGACTAATTTGTAAACTTCTGGTAATCCTCATTGTCTTTGCGTCGTTATAAGAAAATCCCTTAAATAGACGATATTGTCCTATATGTAAAGAAGATGTTGAAGAAGAATTTCATTTTATTTGAAATGTCCCCATTATACTCATTTAAGACAAAAGTTCATAAAAAGATATTGTTTTGTTAGGCCCTCTGCCTATAAACTTAATAATAATAAATACAATTGTTATCTACTCCAAATGTTAAAGAACTATGTGCTTTAGGAAAATATATTAAATAAGCTTTTAGTTTAAGGGAGAATATTACTTAGATTGATTTTTTTATGTTTTATTGATATAATATCAATCATTAGACTATCTCTCTTTTGTGACTATATTATACAATGATTGCACAGTGATGAGGTCCATATGATGATTTATGGAGTGATAAAACCAATATCGACCGAGGCGGAAGGCCGGGGTGGATATTGGTTTTATCACTCCATAAATCATCATATCGACCGAGACCGAATCATCTGTGCTATAACTGTTTTATCATATACAAGAAAAATGGAAAAGAAATTAAGGGTAACTATAATGTTTTGTTTCCTTTGCACTGCTCGCTTGCACATTTATTCTTTCAGATAAAAAATATGCATTCTAGTAAAATGTTTTACACTTATCTTTTATTATTATTTTTTTTCATTAAAAATGATGCTGAATAACACACTCTGTCATTTAAGAAACACACGGTTCGCTGCCGACTACCATTTTCCTCTTATACACAAAACCGGAAACGCGTCAATATGATCGGTTCAATACGACGATTAATCGCATTACACGTGATCGCGTTTTGGCCAGTGTGAAGGCTTATTAACATTATCACTGTGGCGTATCACGTGATACGCAAATGATATGTTCTTTGATTAAACCAAGTAAATACTGTTTAAATCTTCTTTATATGATTTTACTTTAGGCCAATCATATGGCCATTATCATCACTGATATAATGGTTATATATTTTTGTCAAAAATAGACATGCATTCGGAGAACACTTATACAGAAATTTTTCAATCCTCACCATATGTTATGATATGGTGCACGGACAGATACAAAATTTTCTTTTAAGGTGTTCTCCAAATATACGTCTTTTCTTGACAAGAATAAATTACCGACATATAATTAATATTAATGATTATATGATAGGCCTAAAATAAATTCATATAAAGTAGATTTACACAGTATTTACTTCGTTAGTCAAAGGGGATTCCCGTGGAACATATCGTTTGTGTATCACGTGATACGCCACAGTGATTCTAGTTACCCTTAATTTCTTTTCATTATCTCGTATTTAATGTGAATCGATTTTCCATATATGCTCGATTCACGGACACGCTCGAGTAACGCGCAGGTAGAAAAGACAAGAATTGTACTGGCTGCAGTATGGCCAATGACCTAAATACCTCTGAGGTGTTAAGATATTGTAAAAGTGTTCTATTCGAACATGATGTCGCAGGTAGAAGTGATACGATACATAATCAGCCAGAATTTGTCGTAATGCTCAGGAATGTGCTCGAAATTATGGTGAAAATGGACGCAAAACTGTCACGCATAGAAAATCAAAACACAGTGATCGAGATGAACACAAATGAGATAAAAGATCTCGGTATTAAACTACAATCACTTGAAAAAAAGATTAACTTTCATTTTAAATTCATGAATGTCTCTTTTTATCCCAACGATTTTCAATCTTTAAGGATGCGACTGCCCAAACTTTCATGGAGGTTGAGAAATAAATGCTTCTTTAGGCATTCTAAAATTCTAATCTTGAGCACCCCACCCTTCTCCAGCAAGCAAAAAGTTTTTTAGATAAGGCACGTCAATTTAATAAATACTATATGCCCCCGAATCTTTGAGTCCGACGGCACACAAATTCATATGCTAAGCAAGAAAATTACTGAAGGAATAATAAAAGAGAAAAAGAGAATTTGTGCGTGTTTTCCTGTTATTACTTTGACCGGCTTTATCTATTAATTATAGACAGTCTTAAGAAAAAACAAGAGCCCCAGGGGGCACAACGCTCACCTGATACCAATGCACGCTCTAATTGACATACTGACATTGAATACTGAAAGTGCCAGTACCAGGATTTTAGCCCACAACCTTTATAAAAAGATTTTTGCCGGATGCAGAGATTTTTTTTCAGACAACCTTTAAAAGTACAAACAATAAAAAATAGTCAGATTTCAAAACAATAACTTTTTACTGATTTGAAAAGACCGATAAAGTGGTCCAAAGTCATATTCCCAGCTAGTTCAATTATACAACATCAAAAATAAAATCATTTTGTAAAATTCCTTATTAATGTGCAGCAGAAAAAGAATAAAACAATGAAATGATTTCATAAATTAAGTTGATTTAAAATTGAACACCAAACCTTTCATTGTTGAAAGCTAGCATGCCAGAAATTATAAAGCCTGTGTTTGTGAAACAAGAATGCCCCCGTAGCATCTTCTGTTACCATATTCTGTTAAGTATGTGAGAGGTCAGGGTCAGCGTAATGTTGGTATCAATGGACAGATCTTGTCACAAGGAATACACATGTAAAATATGAAAGCCCTATCACTAACCATTCAAAAGTTATGCCCAATGTTAAAGTTTTTAAAAAGTACGTCAAAGGTCAAGGTTATGGTCACGACGTCAAAAATTTTGGTATCAATGGAAAGGTATTGTCACAAGGAATACACATGTGAAATATGAAACCTCTATCACCAGCTTCCATTCAAAAGTTATGCCCAATGTTAAAGTTTTTCGGACAAACAGACAGACAAACAGACAGACGGACAGGCCAAAAACTATATGCTCCCGAATCTTTTATTCCAGGGGCATAAAAAAGCAAAGATTTTTCGGTTTTGCTTTTATTCATATTAAAGTATACTGAAATCTTTTTAAATAGTATTGATTTCATCTTAATACATGTAACGTACAATCTCCTACGCATGCGTCCGATTTCAGTTCCGCTTCTCTTCACTTTAAAATCTACCTCTGCAGTCATCGCCTATTGTTTGTCTGCAAGATTCTTGCAGACTGGAACTGGGGCTTCATAATTGTAAATAAAGTATTGCAAGTATATACCATCAGGTTTGACTACATTTATGAGGTATGCAGTGTACATGCAATGCTTTTCTTTCGATGTAATACGATGCAGTATCAGGGATTCTTTCTTCATTCGTACGTTGCCAACACGATCAGCTGAGCGAGAAGTCTCCAGTAAAAATACAAATTCTAGCTATAAATCGAAACCTACCGTCTTTAGACGCGAGTCTTGCAGATTCTCCTACATCAAGATAAGAATAGTTTCCTTCAATGCCCATTTACTCGCCCTTAAACACTGAAATATGTGCCTCTGCCTTTGATCCTTTTGCACTGTTTACGTCAGAAGTCCGAATGACGTCACTGTGACGACATGCCGTACCTGCGATGCCTCTCGGGTTTTATGATTGCGTGAAATGGCGTAGGAAAATAGCGATGACGGCAAGATTATATTGCAAGCCTGTGCCGTCTATGACCTTGTTGCAAGTTGTGTAACGTACAGTCAAAATCGTGTTAATCCAATATCAATTCAAGTGAGTTGTGCAGAAATTGGGCCAGTTTGTTTTCCAAAAAGCAGTGTACGGTGTATCAAACCTCATGACCCAGTGAAGCCACTTGAACAAATAATTTTCAGTAAATATGCTGAAATGCGGCCCTTCTTGCCTATGCATATTTCAACAGGCAAGAAGGAGCGTCGCATTTCAGTATACACTGTTCAACAATTCAAGTGGTTTCGCTACTCTGAACTGAATTATTTATTTTTAAGAATTTCAGATGTTAAATGTCCTATGCATTCTCAAAATCCAGAGGAAGAGATCACTTATTAGACGTTTCTTCAAGAAATCAGTCCGTAAATTACTTCATCTAAGAGAGTCTCAGACAGAGGAAATTCGAGCAAAGTTTATACATGATAACAAGTATATGCAAGTGTTCCAAGTACATGAAAGATAACCATTATGAAAGTGTTCCAAGTATAATGCACATTAAATAAAATTCTATTCCGTTTGCACTGTATCTCCTGAAATGTATCGCAGTACTAAAGGGTTGTGGAGTATATAAAGTACGGCGACTTTGTTAACAGTTGTAATTTTTCGCGGGGATTCCCCTCTGTTTTGACTGGTGAACAGTACTGAATAAAAGGCGTCACACCATTGGTCAAAAATATTGGAAATGTATTTTTAGCATATTGAATCGATAAAATATGACCAGTAGTCGTGATAAATATAACTTCGAACTTGATCTTGTCTTTTATGCAATCTAAAGATCGATTTGAAAATATGTAAAATTCGGAACATTTTCGAGGAGAATGGAGAGTTTCTGTAAAAAGGTGAAATTTGCAAAAAAAAGGACATGCATGACCCTCCTTTTTCTTTTCATTTTTATGTGTGCCAAAGATTCGCAAGCGAAAAGACCAATTTTACAGACTTCCGGGCATTTCAAGTCAGTCAAAACTTTTAGTGAAATAGTATGCTTCTTTTTATTTCCTGTAGTTACCCCTACCAAAGGGGCGTGGAGGTATTGAACCAATCAAATCTGTAACACAAGATATATGGCGACTTTGTCTACCATAGATACACAAATAAAACAGATTAAATAATCATTAAATGGGGAAATTGTTCTGAAATATGCATGTATGGAAAAAGACAACATCTTGAAAATAAATTCAGAGTATATTTGATAGCGTATGTGGCCAAGTTATTTCGACGTACGAAAATAGGTACACAAAGCCAAACTATTTGTCTCTTTTAAAAAATCATTAAAAATATAAAAATTGATATCTTGATTAAATTCTTTCAAAGTTTCATTTGTAACGATAAATTTAAAAGAAAAGAGAAAAAGAAACTGAAAAAGGGAAAAAAAAATTGTTGGGGTTTCGCCGGGGTTTGAAGCCACTCCCCATGGGTCCATTAGGCATGGAAAACATACATTATACCTATGTACAATCTTAAAAAAATATTCCTTAAAAATCCAAAAGTGGATATCTTGACAAAATTCTTTCACTTGAAGGGTACCATGCATGAGTACCTCATACCTACAAAATTTCATGACAATCTGAAGAGTGGTTATAGAAAAGAAGCAGAAAATGTATGAAATCAACCCCCCCCCTTCCTTTTTACATAAGAAAAATATTCATAAAAAATCAAAAAAATAAAATTTAAGCATAAAATACATATCAAAGCATTAAATAAGTTAAATATGATAAATATGCAGTAACTGAATGTGTAAAATCATACAATTATTGAGTTATTAAAAGAAATAGTGCAAAAATGTGCATTTCTGACTAAGTCCGAAAAGACGTCAAAAACGCGTCAAAAATTTGACTTCGAAGTGGAACCAAAAATAACAACACTTCTTTAGACATCTCTTTAAATCATCCTGATGCTTTCGGTTTGTCGATACATGCTTCGGTTCTGAAGAAGAAGTTTGTCAAAGAAGAATACCCCCCGCGACCTACTTTTGCCTGTGGTGGCGCCACCTATTGAGGGATCCGGACGAAAAACGACAACACTTGTAGGGGACCATTAGTACTTAATACATATCAAGTTTCATCAAAATCTCTCAGTGGTTCTTGAGAAGAAGTCGAAAAAGTGAAAAGTTTACGGACGGGCGGACGACGGACGACGCGCTATGACAATAGCTCACTTGAGCCTTTGGCTCAGGTAAGCTAATAAAAACTGAAGAAGGGAAACAAAATTTGTTGGGGTCCTGCAGGGGTTTGAAGCCACTCCCCATGGGTCCATTGGGCATGGAAAACATACATAATAAAAAATATTCCTTAAAAATTCAAAAGTGGATATCTTGATAAAATTCTTTCACTTTTAGGGTACCATGCATGAGTACCTCATACCTACAAAAGTTCATGACAGTCTGAAGAGTGGTTATAGAAAAGAAGCAGAAAATATATGAAAATCAACCCCCCCTTCCTTTTTACATTGTTATGGGTCAGAATACCCCAAAACGCCAGCAAAAATCAGACAAAGACAGAATATAAATTTACAAGTTTAATTATGTACAAAATATATATATTTAAAATGATTACAACTTACAATACAATGTCCGGATCAAAGTGTCCGTTACGGTCCACTAAGTCTATCGAATGTATGGTTTCCGGTAAACACAAACGTTCTCGAAAGATCAGTGTCCAAACGTTGTTAAATGGATTAAAGTCTCAACAAATAAAGTGTCCCAGTATATCAGAATAGATGAATGAATCGTGTCTACGAATGTGTACGAATGTCCCTTCAACACAGTTCCTCAGAGGTATTTATACTTAATACAAATGAATTTACCAGAAGCTTCTAGAACAATGACTCATTACAAATGATCAACAATAGAGTAAATTCTAGAAATCACAGTCATGTGATGATAATGATGTAACAAAGAACATACTGGAATATTCTCTAATGAAATAAACATGACATAGTAAAAACTAGAAAGAATGATTATGAAATCATAATACAACATGACTAAGTACATGTGTACCTACACATAAAGTAAAACTAAAATAACACATGACCCACAACACCTCCCCCCTTAAAAAAAGTTTGAATGTCAATGAAAACTTAAGTGGTAAATTTTGCAACAATCACTCATGAAACTCTTGATAGTGCATCTGCAATCACATTGTCTTTGCCCTTGATATGGTTAATAATGATATTGTACTCTTGCAACAATAAACTCCACCTTGTAAGTCTTTGATTCTTGTTTGACATTTTGTGCAAAAATGTGAGAGGGTTGTGGTCAGTAAACACAAGAATGGGATGTAAAGTAACATTCAAATAAACATCAAAATGTTGTAAAGCTAACAATAATGCAAGACACTCTTTTTCAATAGTAGAGTAATTCTTTTGACATTTTGTCAATTTCTTTGAAAAATAACAAACAACTCTATCTACACCATCATCATTTTCTTGAAACAAAGCAGCCCCGATTCCTACATCACTGGCATCAACAGTAAGCTTAAATTGCTTATCAAAATTTGGAGCTGACAGGACAGGACTATTCATAAGAACACATTTGATTTTCTTAAAAGATTCGTCACAGTCATTGGTCCATGCAAAATTCACTCTCTTCTGTAACAGATTGGTAAGTGGACCAACAACTGACGAGAAATTTGGACAAAATTTTCTGTAAAATCCTGCCATTCCCAAAAATCTCATTATCTCTTTCTTATTGGTAGGAATCGGGAACTTTGAAATAGCTTCCACCTTGGCCATGATAGGAGTAACAAAACCTTGACCTACTTTGTGACCCAAATATTCTACAGTCGCATGACAAAATTCACTTTTCGCAAGGTTCACTGTGAGGTTTGCTTTCGCCAGTATGTCGAAGAAGGTACGCATGATTCGGAGATGGTCATTCCAGGCGTCGCTGTAGATGATGACGTCATCGATGTACGCCTCGCATCCTTCGAGATGATTTAAGAGCGAATGAATCATCCTCTGGAATGTGGCTGGTGCGTTTTTCATACCAAAGGGCATTACTTTATATTGGTATAGCCCATCTGGAGTCGCAAATGCCGATATTTCTCTGGCTCTCTCGGTAAGCGGGACCTGCCAATAGCCTTTAAGCAAGTCAAATTTACTGACAAATTTTGCACTACCAATTTTATCTATACAGTCATCGATTCGTGGGATCGGATAAGAGTCAGTTTTGGTGACTGAATTGACTTTTCTAAAGTCCGTACACAATCGGTAAGTTCCGTCTGGCTTCGGAACAAGAATACATGGGGAACTCCAATCACTATTGCTGGGTTCAATAATGTCATTTTCAAGCATGTATTGAATTTCTTTCCGCATGTATTGAACCTTTATCGGGTTTAACCGATAGGGATGCTGTTTGATAGGTGACGCATCACCCACAATGACGTCATGATGAGATGCATTTGTCTTTTTTGGAACGTCCGGAAAGATGGTCATATATTCCCGCATTAATTGGTGCACTTCCTCTTTTTGATGCACGGTCAAATGTCCAAGTTTCACTTCCGGATTTGTCAGAATTTCAGAATTCATTAAACGGACACTTTGAGCGAAGTCTTTTTCGACAGCCTCTTCATTACATTCAGGTTCAACACAATTTTCAAATGTATTTACATTGGCCAAAGTGGAAACTGGTTTTACAAAATTTCGGTCACTTCTATCAAAATATTCTTTCAACATGTTAACATGACACACTCTTTTTTCTTTTCGCCGACCTGGTGTCTTAACCACATAGTTAACATCACTAATTTTACTCTCAATCTCATAAGGACCGAAATATCTAGCTTGCAAAGGATGACCAGGGATAGGCAAAAATACAAGAACTTTATCGCCTGGTTTAAAAACTCTGTTTCTAGCATCTTTGTCATACCATGTTTTCATTTTCATTTGAGATGTTTTGAGATTTTCTTGAGCCAATTTGCAAGCATTATATAATTTCTCTTTGAAATTAGACACGTAGTCTAAGAGATTCAAATCGCTAGTCTCAGTCAACCATTTTTCCTTTAATAACTTCAATGGCCCCCTGACCGTATGCCCAAAAACTAGCTCAAAGGGACTGAACCCCAGGGACTCCTGAACCGCTTCTCGTGCCGCAAACAACACGAGGTGAACCCCTTCATCCCAGTCTTTTCCATACTGGTGACAATATGTTTTCATCATAGTTTTAAGGGTTTGATGAAAGCGTTCAAGTGCCCCCTGGGACTCAGGATGGTACGCAGAAGATTTATACTGCCTGATACCTAGCTCATGCATAACCTGCTGAAACAATCCTGACATAAAATTCGAACCCTGATCTGACTGAATAGCCTTGGGAGCACCTACGAAACTGAAAAACTTTGTAAGGGCCTTAACTATGGTCTTTGCCTTAATATTCCTTAGAGGTATGGCTTCAGGAAACCTAGTCGAAGTACACATAATTGTCAGTAAGTACTGATTCCCTGACCTAGTCCTAGGCAAAGGACCTACACAATCAACTAACACCCTACTAAAAGGTTCCTCAAAGGCTGGAATGGGTTGGAGGGGAGCAGGTGGTATAACTTGATTGGGTTTACCTACCATCTGACAACTATGACAAGACTTACAATACTCAGACACATCTTTTCTCAACTTAGGCCAGTAAAAGTGACTTAAAATCCTATTATAAGTCTTATTGACACCTAAATGACCTGCCATGGGTGTGTCGTGAGCTAAACTCATGATGTCCCCGCGATACGCTACTGGAACCACTATCTGGTGAACGACCCGCCACACGTCATTAGGGGGTGCATCAGGTGGTCTCCATTTCCGCATGAGGATGCCATCTTGTATGTAGAAGCACTCTCCGACTTTGTCCGCTTCTTCTCGGGGAAGGGCCCTCTTGCTTAGTCGGATAATCTCCGGATCTTTAGCTTGCTCGGAGAGGAGCTGCTCACGGCTTAAGGCATCTGTATCTCTGTCTAATGGCGGATGGTAATCATCACTAGGTACTGTCGGAGACTTGTCAACATGAAGTGGTGCTGACGTCTCAGGTACGCTGTCATCAATGGTAGACATGAATGTGTCAGAAAGGTCTGTATTTTCGGAGGGATGGTCCTCGTTAATTGCAGAAGTACTCTCAGCCTCTTTCAGTCTTTTCCTGGCCATCGCCCTGGTAACTGCGCAGGCTGGGTACAAGTCGTCGTCTTCATCATCGGACACGACATCGGACGTGATTTTCTCACAAACAATCGGATCGGCTACAACTTTGCCGCCAGCTAAATCGTTGCCAAGCAACAAGGAAACGCCTTGAACGGGAAGAGTAGGTCGAACACCTACGATAACAGGTCCAGTAATTAAGTCTGACTTCAAATAAATTTCATGAAGGGGAACATCAATGACGCCTAGCTCCACACCCTGTAATAAAACTGACCTACCAGTAAAAGTGTGCTCAGACAAAGGCAATGAACCCTCTAACAATAAAGTCTGGGCAGCACCAGTATCTCTCAAAATCTGAACAGGCAACGCTTCGCCAGAATCACTGAGTGAAACAAATCCCTGTGACAAAAAGGGCTTATAATGATCCTCCACAAAATCATCAGAACTGGACTTGGAACCCTGAATCTCAGGAGTGTCAGAACAAATCGAATCTAAGGCTTTCCTATCATTTCTAACAGACGCACAGGCCTGTGACTTAAGTTCTTTTTTCTTCTTAAGCTTCAAACACTCACCAATAACATGACCTTTTTTCTTACAATAATTGCATGTAGGAAGCGACCCCACCCCTGGGGATGCCTCAGAACGCTCGGACCTAGGACCGGACGTAGAACCACCTTGAGATGGTGACTGGGAACTAATGGACGACTGAGACTCTTGTAAATTTTTCTTTGGAAAATCTGACGTTTTAGCACTATCGCTAGATTGAGTTTTTGACACAAAATTTTTCTTATGAGTGAGAGCATACGTATCAGACAAAACAGCGGCTTCTTCAAGAGTTTTAACATTTTTGTCTTCCAAATGAGTTCTTAAATCTTGATGTACACACTCTTTGAACTCTTCTATCAGAATTATTTGTCGCAAATTGTCAAATGAATTGGGAATTTTCTTAGATCGAAACCACTGATCAAATATATCTTCTTTTTCTCGAGCGAATTCAACATATGTTTGATTTTCAAACTTTTTGTACTTTCTAAACTTTTGTCTGTACGCCTCAGGTACTAACTGATATGCTCTCAAAATCGTGTCCTTGACCTTGTCATAGTCTGAACTCTCAGCAATACTGAGCGCCGAGTACACTTCAGCCGCTTTGCCAATAAGTACGCTTTGTAATAAAGTTGGCCAAAAGTCGCGTGGCCACTTCAGATTGGCCGCGATTTTCTCAAAATGTGGAAAATATTTGTCCACGGACTTTTCTTGAAATTTTGGTACTAATCTGATGTTTTTGGCGGCGTCGAATTCAGACTTGACAAGCGAAGGAACAGGATTTTCCTTAACGCTTTTCTCTAACTTTAACTTTTCTAACTCAAACTGGAGTTCTTTCTCGTGCATACGTTCCTGTTTCTCTCTTTCTTCTTTTTCTCTTTGAAATTGTCTTTCTTTTTCTTCTTTTTCAATTTGAAATTGTCTTTCTTTTTCTTCTTTTTCAAATTGTAATTGTATTTTCATTTTCTCTAATTCAAACTCAAATTTTGACATTTTGGTTTCGCTTGAAACAGGTTCAACAGGAAAATCGTATGACGAAAAGATTTCCTTAGCTAAAAGCTCTTTAGCCACAATATTTCTAATTTCTTGTTTTCTCATAGAAGATTTTACATCTAACTTCAAGTGAAGACCTAAACCAATCAAATCATCTTTTTTCAATGATTCGAACTCACCTACAGTCGGCGATTTCAAAAATTCAGTGACCGAAAATACCATGATTGATTTCTGCTGGCAAAAGTTTTACTAAAAAAAATTTCCCTTTTTTTTCAAAAACGATCTTTACGTAAAAATGCAAATTTGCAGAGATTACTATCCCGGACGAGCCCCCAATTCTGTTATGGGTCAGAATACCCCAAAACGCCAGCAAAAATCAGACAAAGACAGAATATAAATTTACAAGTTTAATTATGTACAAAATATATATATTTAAAATGATTACAACTTACAATACAATGTCCGGATCAAAGTGTCCGTTACGGTCCACTAAGTCTATCGAATGTATGGTTTCCGGTAAACACAAACGTTCTCGAAAGATCAGTGTCCAAACGTTGTTAAATGGATTAAAGTCTCAACAAATAAAGTGTCCCAGTATATCAGAATAGATGAATGAATCGTGTCTACGAATGTGTACGAATGTCCCTTCAACACAGTTCCTCAGAGGTATTTATACTTAATACAAATGAATTTACCAGAAGCTTCTAGAACAATGACTCATTACAAATGATCAACAATAGAGTAAATTCTAGAAATCACAGTCATGTGATGATAATGATGTAACAAAGAACATACTGGAATATTCTCTAATGAAATAAACATGACATAGTAAAAACTAGAAAGAATGATTATGAAATCATAATACAACATGACTAAGTACATGTGTACCTACACATAAAGTAAAACTAAAATAACACATGACCCACAACAACATAAGAAAAAAAATTATAAAAAATCAAAATAAAAAATCATGGGACCATTAGTACTTCATTCCTACCAAGTTTCATCCAAATCACTTCAATGGTTCTGGAGAAGAAGTTGAAAATGTGAAAAGTTTACGACGACGGACCATGACAATAGCTCACTTGAGCCTTTGGCTCACATGAGCTAAAAACAAACAAAAAGCTAAGAAAAATAGTACTGTTTACTTTATTAAACGTTGTCTGTGAGTTAAATTATTTTTTTTTCCGTTTTGCGTTTTCAAACAGTTCGACATTAGTTTTAGTCAAACTATTTCCCTCTTTCAATCCCGTTGAAATGTTCCGCTTGAATTAAATCACAACTATTAAAGGAACGTTGCATGTTTGAGGGATATGTGTGTACTTGTCAAAACAACAGGTCATTAGTCGGGTATATTACATCTAATACAGGAGCGTAAAAATAGGACACTATGATTTACACCTTTCTTCTAAAATATGAATTTAAAAGATGACCGTATTTTATTAATTTACCTCAATGTAACATGTGTTACCTACATATTGCGTCACTGTTTCTTACTCTCTAATTTCTCGATTATTATCACTGATTCTTCAAAACATAGTTTTATTCTGCAAAATTAACGAATTTGTGTTCACCTTTCTTCATTTTCCCCCTTTCCTGACGAAGAAGAGCTACAGGTACAAAAAAGCGACCAGGTCAAAGAAATGTGCGAACATACTGACCAGGTTTCATTATCAATATCTTTAATTTGTGACAATTTAATATCCGGAAAGCCATTTATCATCTGTTTCATATATGTGTGTATGCAAATGCACTTCATTTAAGACATTTTAACAGCTCTCTTTGATTTTTATGCATATTATTGAAGTTAATCAGAAGTAACGTATGTTTCAAATTATCAATTACTGATGACTTTAGTGCTCTAGAGTTGCTTGAAGAATATTTTTTGACATTTTATCAGCTTTTTCTTAAGATTATATCCTTTTCAATATTCAAGCACCATATTTTCAACTTTTTTGGAAGAGATTTAAAAATTAGCCAATACAAATTGAATTTATGAAAGATATTCAACTTTAATCCAATAAAAACATATGGGCCCCAAACCCCAATTTTCCTCGTTTTTTAACGAACTTGGATAAATCTTAACCCTTTTACTTAACCTGAGGTTGGTAATGGACCAAAGAAGTCTCCAAATGAATGAGAAAAACATGGTAACGTATGTTTCCCAAAAGAAGAATCATAAATTTACGTTTATTATACAGTGCAATCATGGATGTATCATCAATTATCAAAGAATTTGAATTCAAACATAACGGTTCAAACTTTAATGATAGATGATCCCTAAGAGTCGCTATGCTTCGCAGGCGACACAAAAAGTCACTAAAAGTTAATTCAGAGTGAAATTTCTTACATGTATTCTTTCACACTTTACTTCATTCTTTGAAGCAAAATGCTCATATTTTGCCAAATATTGCATAGAATGAAATTTTCTTGCAAAAGCCATGCTTATGCTCTAATTGTATGGTTCTAAGTGATTTCTAATGGAAAACAGGACTTACAACCGACGGTTCTTCGCACTGATTCGTAAAACGGACAGAATTGCACATGGTAACATTTGTTACTAATTGTAACGTATGTTACGAACTTAAAATACACAATAATATGTACATGAACAACAGAGGAAAAAATTAGCTTATCATGCACAGTTATTTGTTTTGAAAATAGCATTGGACTATTTTATTCGTGTGATACTTAATTTCTGAAAATTTTACCTAAAATTTCCGACACTATTTAAATTTGGGTAAAATCTAGGATAAAAAAGTAATTTCACAATTTTTTCTCTTACATAGCAGTATTAGTTTTGCTTATTATGAAGGAATATACATCTCTCGAAACCATGTGACCTACCAAGTGATGGGTACCTGTAAAGTGCGAAACGAAACAAAAACGAAACGAAACAAATCGAAACGAAACGACACAGATCGAAACGAAACGAAACAAAACGAAACGAAACAGATCGAAACGAAACGAAACAAAACATAAAACTTAAAAAATGAGAAAAAGAGGAAAAATCGCCGAAAACGAATATTTCAAGACAAGATCTTATTGAAGGGTCATGGGGTACCTCTCTCCTCCTCCCGCCCCCTACCCGTGGGGGAGGGGTTCTTGGGCGATCAAGACAAATGTTTAAACTTTGAAGTGTAAATTGGTGCAATAGTGAAGTTATTTGGGTTATTTCCTTTTTAAACCTTGAAAAAGAAATAGACCTGTTTATTTGAAAAACTAAGGTTAGCGAAGCGAGCCTGAAGTATATGATAAATGAAATGAAAACTGCGGCGAGCAAAGCGAGCGGGAAAATTTTTAAGGTATCTATAGATGAATTTCATGGTAATTTTTAAAATTGAGATTATGTACATGAACGCATAAAAGCAAGATTATTTACATTAAAAGTAATTTCCTAATTTTTTTTGGGTTACTGTTACCCTCCTAATCATCTGTTCCTCCTCTCGCCCCTTCTTCCCTCCTCCCGCCCCCTTTCTCTCCCCTCCCTTTGTCCCTGTCCACCCCCTCATTATTGCCTTCAACCGTTAGTTCTTGTGGCTAAAGGGTTTTTTAAAGAATTAGAGTTGACGATTAAAACATAATATATACGATATATAGCACAATTACATTTTAAAGGAGAGTGAATGGGATGAATAACCTCGTCATAGACGGAAAAATATTATTAAGCAGGGAGGAGTCTAGCGCAGAGGAAACGGAACTGTTCTGTTATGTGTATTTGAAAATTTTATCAGAAAAATGAGAACAATTAAAAACTGGGGGGCACTTTTCGTTTCAAAAAGGATAAGATTCTTTTTTTCCTAAAATGTGCCCCCAACCCGTTTTATGATCTCATTACGGTGTCATAGCGTGGTTTTCTATCCCCTCCCTTTTATTCCTCTTAAATACATGAATGACATTTGACATTTACTTTTTTAATTGTCAACTTTGACTCTTTCAAGAAACCCTCTCGGCACTAGTTACAAATGTAGAACTCCTGGATTAAGGCAATATATTACATGCTGATCTTGTCTTGAAATATTCCTTCTCGGCGATTTTCCCTCTTTTTCTCATTTTCTTTAAGTTTTATGTTTTGTTTCGTTTCGTTTCGATCTGTTTCGTTTCGTTTCGATCTGTTTCGTTTCGTTTTGTTTTGTTTCGTTTCGTTTCGATTTGTTTCGTTTCGTTTCGCTTTTGTTTCGTTTCGCACTTTACAGGGACCCCCACGTGATCACTGATCATCAGAAAAATGATTTTATACCAATGAATTGTAGTGGCAGACAACGTATGTTACATCACGTATGTTAAAAATCAACTTTCATCTCCGGTTTATTTCACAATGTATTATACTTTTCTCGTTGCACTTGATTGAATTTCTTCTTACGTTTGCAAAGAATGATAAAAAGAGTGTAGGCATCATCTTTCATGTTCATGAGACATATTACGATAGGTATCGTATGTTACATCCTAAAATGACCAATCATTTTTTTATCGAAAACTTAATTTTTTAAAACATACTTTTGTTTACTCAAATTAAATGTTCAATGCATGTTACATTTGACCTGTTATCGTTTTCATAAAGTCGTTTAATCATTTATAACTTTCTTATTATAACTTCGAAAATTGGCGACATTTTTCAATGTGATGTGATGTGATGGAAATCATACTAATAAGGTTTAAATGGAAAATTCATTAATCTGAATAGATGTAAAACACGTCCCTCTAAAATGAGAAAATAATGTTTTCCTGGGTTGAAACTGTTTTACTTTGTTTTCAGTGACTTGAATGTAAAATTCTTAAATGGTGACAGTCACGTATGAAAATGGGGGTTTGTGCTGGTCTGCAGACAGGATGACAGTGACAGATATTTTTTTTTTATATGGCCAATGAGGTCCTATGTACTCATAAGTCACGACATATAGAAATGTCTTGTATTTGTTGTCTATGAAAAATAAACAGCCGGGGACACCATTTGCACTGTTTTATTGACTTTGAGTGATCTCTCATATTCTAATCAGAAATCTAAGACTTTTTTCTCATTGCAAAAGCATTGTGCAATTTCTATTTTGACATAGTAATTTCAAAGTAATTAAAGTTGATAGATCATAGAGTTTAAAGTTTTCTTCTATTTTGTTGATAAATAAGAGTCCCTAATTAGACATACGATTTTTATATGTTGTTTCTCCCTTTCTACTTAATGTTTGTTCAAATTTTCAGCAACAGATTAGCAGTTGTATTTTTTAAATGGGGAACTAGTAAAGTTAATTTCTTTATTTCTATCTTCTTTATTCGAATTCAAACATTTCACTTTATAAGATCTAATAAAGGAAGAATCCCGTCTGTTGCTTGCAACAATAGCCATCTAGTTGAGTTCATTTTTATTTTCATTTTTCCATTTTCAATTTGAAATTTTGAATTGAAAAACGGAAATTGAATATATTTTCCATTTTTATTCACTACATTTGAAAAGGAAAATGGAAAATAGGTTCAATTTTTCATTTACTTGTTCGAAAAAGAAAATTTTCTTGTGGTTAAGTTCACGGACCGTATTAAATTCACAAAAAATATGGTTCACTCGATGAAGAATTCGCCTTGTCTAAAACACTTACCACGTAGGATGACTTTCTTCTCGCACAAAGAACGCCAATTATTCCAGTTATGATGAACTGCAAAAAAAAAAAAGTATCAACAATAAAAATTTATCGTATTTAATGTTCTTTTATAGGTTGGTACAAATTATCAACGCATAATCGTCAATTAAAAAGGTGGGCGACATTTGATAATGATAAAGGCAGAGATTAAAGGGGATTGAATGTTGCCCTCCATTATTTTGACATTTCGCTTTATTGCTGACCCCCCCCCCCCCCCCCCTAGCTCCCCAACCTATATTCCTCATTATGCTCATTATTAACGCCGGGTACGAGCCAGGCTTTTTTTTATTTTTGATCGTTTTGCTTTTCCGCCCATGGTCTTGAGGTCAAGTCCAAAATTGACAATTCAAGACTCATCGCATTCGCGAAACTTGTTTTTATTTGGCGATTCACTCGGTATATACTGCTTATAATGTCCTATGGCTTCAACATTTTAGAAATTAGGTCTTGGTATTTGAACCGGTCATATGCAGTTTTAAACAGAATACCGGGATTACGTATAAGATACGCAAGCATAAATAAGTCATACCAAACCGTCTCTTAATGAAAGAGAAGAAGATCGAATCATTTTAATCGATGACATCATTTAAAGGGGGCTTGGGGGTATCGGACCAATCGGATTGATGTGATTTTGTTTTTCATAGATATACAATTAAAACGGAGAAAAGTACAGTTAAAACACAAAAAATGTTTTGAAACATTTATATATGGAAAAAATAAATATCTATAGATTAAATTAAAAAACAAAGGAGGGGATCTCCAACAACACCAGGTTGCAGCACCTACAGCAAAACCCCAAAACACCCAATGCAAAAACACAAAGCAGACAAGAAAGAAAGAGACGCATAAGGGACAAGGAACGTCAATGAGTTAAAGAAGATCTTGACGATAATCTCAACAGCACTCACAATAGAGCACAAAATTAAGCATCGACGGACCCCTAGCAAGCTAGAGGTGGGACCAGGTGTCAACGCACAACACAGAAACATCAAACACAAAGGTCTACACATAAACCAACGAGACCAATGGGCAACCGGTGCTGACTTAGGACGGCCATCTGCCACGGAAATAGCAGAAGGTATGGTTATCCTGGATTACGTGCGCACAACCCTCCCACTTTTCCGATTACCCAGAGGTCTCGAAGAACGTACAATTGTGGTGTAAAACAACCTCCTCACTGTCAAATGACCACATACAAACAAGACCGCAAAACGCAGGGGCCCAAGCAACACAGATGAATATGTAAATGGATATCAAAAGAGGGCCTACATTATACAGTCCGTGCTCTGCCGGCTGTAGCGAGCTCGTGTATGATATCATCCGAGGAGTCCGACTGACATTCAGAGAGGACAGGTTGTCGGGACCCTGTCTTCTCTAAAGAGGTCTGGACAGGGCCCGTCATGGAGTCTCGTCGTCACAGTCAGTTAGAGTGTAAGTTTAAAGAATGCGCTTGTACAAGACTGTAGATTGGTCAAGTGCCAAGCCTAGTGTCCGTCTGGTGACATTAGGATTATATCCACGGTATAAAAGGCGTTTGATGATTTTGACACATTTTCGATAGTGATGTTGTCTATCTTTGATCCTTCTAATCTTGTTAATTATGTCACCATAAAATGCAGGTTGTGAAATACCCAAAGTAATATACTCTGTTGCCTGTTTTTGTCCGAATTTCAGGAGAAGCTGAAAATAATTTTTGTAAAATTTCCAGAAAGTCTTTACTAGTTTGTGAAAGCGAAAACCTTGTGCCAAAAAATTCTTGGTAATTTGTAAATCTCTACTATAGTCTGGGATGTATCAAATTCAAACAACAACGAATTCTTCACTTCCGGTGTGTGCTGAGTGGACCGTATTAATATGGACGTCATAGGAACAACTCTTTTTAGGGTTGTCACCGTGGCGTAGCGGTATGAGCGACCTGCTTTGTATGCTAGGCGAAGCCGCCGTACGGAGTTTACCGACTTTATATATAACATCTGCACCTATTTGGGAGTCCGCTGGTCGATAAAGGACAGGGTCCACTGCCTTGGATCAGCCCAAGTGCAATCAAATTCAAACAACAACGAATTCTTCACTTCCGGTGTGTGCTGAGTGGGCCGTATTCATATGGACGTCATAGGAACAACTCTTTTTAGGGTTGTCACCGTGGCGTAGCGGTATGAGCGACCTGCTTTGTATGCTAGGCGAAGCCGCCGTACGGAGTTTACCGACTTTTTAAAAAATATTCACAGAAATAAGTGAAATTGCACAAACATTAGGTTTTTTGCCCCAAAATAAGATATAAATAACATTTCAGTTATCAAATGACATTCCCATCCATTTATAATAATAAACAGCATGATATCAAAGCTAAAAAATATCAATTTGGACAAATTAAAAGAGCTAGTACTTATTTTCTCCAAATAAGTGGTTTTTGCATAAAAAAATGTATATTTAACCCAAATATGATTGTTTAATGAATTATAACATTTAATTTCACAATCATTTGACAAGATGATTACTTTCTATTATGATAATAGCTTTAAATGTATGGTTTAAGCAAAGAAAATGAATTGATAGAATTTTTCCAGGAATCTGTTATTTTTAGACAAAAAACAGGCATTTTGCCCAAAATTAAGTAGAAAGTTTACCTCTTATGTTTCATTCATAATTTAAGAGTGAACCTAAATAATTAAAGTTCAAAATACATTCCTGCAATCATTTCAAGAAGTTCTATAGATTCAATGAATAAGAATGATCATTTGACCGTGAATAAAGGTCACAGATGAAAGATAAGTATTTGAGGTAATTCTTTTCAAGATTGATCTTAATCTGATCAAAGCTCAATATTTTATCAACCAAAATCTGTTGTGACCTTGAAATCGAACAAATTACCTTGGGTCAAGGTCAAGGTAAAATGGCTTGATGCAGGAATATTTGTGTTAAGTTTGAACTCTTAAGGTCAAATAGTCTTTGTTCTTTAGGCAAAAGTTTGTTGTGACCTTGAGAATCAAAATTTGACCTTGGGTCAAGGTCAAGGTGAAAGAGCGTGGCTTAACGATAATATGTATTAAGATTGAACTCTGAAGATCAAAAAGTCTTTATTCTACAGGCAAAACTTTGTTGTGACCTTGCGAAACAAAATTTGACCTTGGGTCAAGGTCAAGGTGAAAGAGCTTTGCTTAACAATAGTAAGTATGAAGTTTGAACTCTGAAGGTCAAATACTCTTTGTTCTATAGGCAAAAGTATGTTGTGACATTGAGAATCAAAATTTGACTTTGGGTCAAGGTCAAGGTGAAAGAGCATGGCTAAACGATAGTATGTATGAAGGTTGATCTCTGCAGGTCAAGTAGTCTTTTTTCTATAGGCCAAAACTTGTTGTGACCTTGAGAATAAAAATTTGACCTTGAAAGTAGGACAACATTAAATGTCTACCTATAAGTAACCTACCATCCAAGTTTCAACTCAAAATTTCAAAAAAGTAGAAATTGGCACTGTGCCAATTTAAAGTTCCATTTTCAACTCTGAATAGTGCGAAAACCGAGCATGTAAGCGTAAAAAAGGTTTGCAAATTTCCCAAAGAACATTTTAAAACAAATTTCTTTCAAATCCGACGGTTAGTTTAGGAGTTATAAGTGTTTAAAGACTTGATCTTTGATGACCCCCAGTGGGGGCATATGTGAACTTTTTGAGAAGAAAAAAAATATCATTCAAGATTTTAATATGATCTTTCACATGATACTTTCCGTTTTTTCATACGATGCTGTACTTTTTTGTAAAGTGTCCGGAACGGTTTGGGGGGTAGGAATAATAATAATAACTAGATGCCTACTGTTGCAAGCAACAGACGGATTCCTCCTTAATAAGACCTTCCTCGGAGCTGAAGTGTTAAAATCCGAATAAAGAAGATGGAAAAAAAAGTTGCTTTAGTACCTTATTCACTTCAGCAAATGAGACAAAAGAGCTTATGTCTAATTTGGGACTCTTATTTATTATCAACAAAATAGAAAAAAAAACAATAATAAATACCTTTCATTTTAACGAAAGCTTTAAATTCCATGCTCTATCAGTATCAGATCCTTCACAATTTCTTTCTCAAAACAGAATTGCACAATGATTTTGCAATGAGATAATTTCTATTAATAGAAAATGACAACAACATGTAATTGAATGCTACTAAGAAAAAAAAAACAGAGAACAAGAAGAAAAGAGTTATCTTTCTTATACTATGTTACGTTCAAATAAGAAGGAGTACTTGTGTAAACAATAAATAGTGTAGGACAAAAAGTGTGAATTCTTTAAAAATAATTGATTATTATGACATTGAGAATGATTATTTGACCTTGAACCAATGTCTTGGATGAAAAAAAGTATTGTGATTATTCTCATCACGATTGATTTTAATCTGAGCAAAGCTCAATATCTAATCAAACAAAGTCTGTTATGATCTTGAAATCGAACAAATGACCTAAGGTCAAGGTCATGGTGAAAGGGTTTGATGCAAGGAATATTTGTGTAAAGTTTGAACTCCTCAGGTCAAACAAAGTCTTTGTTTTATAGACTAAAGTTTGCTGTGACCTTGAGAATGAGAATTTGACCTTGGGTCAAGGTCAAGGTGAAACAGCTTGACTGAACAATTATATGTATGAAGTTTGAATTCTGAGGGTCAAATAGTCTTTGTTCTATAGGCAAAAAATGGTTTGACCTTGAGAATCAGAATTTGACCTTGGGTCAAGGTCAAGGTGCAAGAGCTTGGTTTAACGATAATATGAAAGAAGTTTGAAATCTGAGGGTCAAACAGTTTTTGTTCTATCGGCAAAAGTTTGTTGTGACCTTGAGAATGAAAATTTCAAGGTCACAACAAACTTTTGCCGATACTTGAAAGTAGGTCAACATTAAATGACTACCTATAAGTAATCTACTTCCAAAGTTTCAACTCAAAATCTCAAAAACTGTATAAATTGGCACTGTGCCAATTTAAAGTTCCATTTTCAACTCGGAATAACGCGAAAACCGTAAATATTCTATCGAGCATGTAAGCGTATAAAAGTTTACAAATTCCCCCAAGAACATTTTAAAACAAATTTCGTTCAAATCGTATGGTTAGTTTAGGAGTTATAAGTGTTTCAAGATTTGACCTTTGATGACCTCTAGCGGGGGCATTAGGGAGCTTATCAACAAACAAAAAATAGTTAAAGAAGATCTTGGTAAGCTCTTTCTGATGGAACCATCCCTTTTGCTCTTTGTTAAAAGACCTTTGAATAAAGTCCCTGGAAATGATGATGGGGGGGGGGGGGAGAATAAAAAGAAAAGACATGCAATAACAGAAAGGATTCCGACGAAATAGTCGGAATCCTTAACTAGATGGCTACTGTTGCAAGCAACAGACGGATTCCTCCTTTCTTAGACCTTCCTTGGAACTGAAGTGTTAAAATCGGAATAAAGAAGTTGGAAAAAACAATAGTTGCTTAAGTACCTTATTCACTTCAACAAATGGGTCAAAAGAGCTTATGTCTAATTTGGGACTCTTATTTATTTATCAACAAAATAGAACAAAAATAAGTACCTTTCATCTTAACGAAAGCTTTAAACTCCATGCTCTATGGATATCAAATCCTTTACAATTACTTTCTTAAAACAGAATCGCACAATGATTTTGCAATGAGATGATTTCTATTAATAGTAAATGAAAACAACATGAAAGTACAGATATGTGATGCTACTAAGAAAAAAAAAAAAAACAGAGAACAAGAATTAAAAGAGTTATCTTTCTTATACTATGTTAAGTTCAAATAAGAAGGACTACTTGTGTGAAGAATAAATAGTATAGGACAAAAAGTGTAAATTCTACAAGAGTAAATGATTGTTAAGACCTTGAGGATGATTATTTTGCCTTTAACCAATGTCATAGATGAAAGCTAAGTATTGTGATTATTCTCATCACAATTGATCTTAATCTAAGCAAAGCTCAGTATCTAATCAACCAAAGTCAGTTATGACCTTGAGATCAAACAAATGACCTTTAGTCAAGGTCATGATGAAAGAGTTTGATGCAAGGAATATTTGTGTAAAGATTGAACTCTTAATTTCAAACAGTGTTTGTTTCATAGACTTGAGTTTGTTGTGACCTTGAATGTCAGAATTTGACCTTGGGTCAAGGTCAAGGTGAAAGAGCTTGCCTCAAGCATGATATGTATAAAGTGTGAACTCTAAAGGTCAAATAGTCTTTATTTGTAGGGAAAAGTTGCTGTGACCTTGAGAATGAGAATTTGACCTCGGGTCAAGGTCAAAGTGAAAGAGCATGACTCAACAATTATTTGTATAAAGTTTAAACTCTGAAGGTCAAATAGTCTTTGTTATATAGGCAAAAGTTTGTTGTGACCTTGAGAATCAGAATTTGACCTTTGGTCAAGGTCAAGGTGAAAGAGCTTGGTTTAATGATATTAGGTATGAAGTTTGAACTTTATTTGTCTAATAGTCTTTGATATATAGGCAAAAGGTTGTTGTGATCTTGAGAATCAGAATTTGACCTTGGTTCAAGATCAAGGTGAAAGAGCTTGGTTTAATGATATTATGTATGAAGTTTGAACTTTCAATCTCTAATAGTCTTTGTAATATAGGCAAAAGTTTGTTGTGACCTTGAGAATCAAAATTTGACCTTTGTTCAAGGTCAATGTGAAAGAGCTTGGTTTAACGATATGTATAAAGTTTGAACTCTGAAGGTCTTTGTTCTACAGACAAAAGTTTGTTGTGACCTTGAGAATAAAAATCTGATCTTGAAAGTAGGTCATTATTAAATGTCTACCTATAAGTAACCTACCATCCAAGTTTCAACTCAAAATCTCAAAAACTGTAGAAATTGGCAATGTGCCAATTTAAAGTTCCATTTTCAATTCGGAATAGCGCGAAAACCGTAAATATTTTATCCAGCTTGTAAGCGTATAAAAGTTTGCAAATTCCCCAAAGAACAATATAAAACAAATTTCATTGAAATCGCACGATTAGTTTAGGAGTTATAAGGTTTTAAAGATTTTATCTTTGATGACCTCTAGCGGGGGCATATGTGAACTTTTGGACAAGAAAAAAGATTTAAATGAAATTCTTTATTTGCTCTTTCACATGATACTTTCCATTTTATCATATGATGCGGTACTTTGTTGTAACGTCTCCGGATTGGCTTGGGGGTAAGAATAATGATAATAATAATAAGAATAATAAGAATAAAGAAAAGACAATACAATAACAGAAAGGATTCCGACGGAAGTCGGAATCCTTAATAATAATAAGAATAACTAGATGGCTACTGTTGCAAGCAACAGACGGATTCCTCCTTTATTAGACCTTCCTCGGAACTGAAGTGTGAAAATCCGAATAAAGAAGATGGAAAAAAAAAATAGTTGCTTTTGTACCTAAATCACTTCAGCAAATGAGGCAAAGGAGCTTATGTCTAATTTGGGACTCTTATTTATTAATCGACAAAATAGAAGAAAAAGATGATAAATACCTTTCAAGTTTAGGAAGGCTTTAAACTCCTAGATCTATTCTATCCATTTTGATTCCTTTTAAATTACTATCCCAAAAAGAATTGCACAATGAATTAGCAATGAGAAAATTTCTATAAATAAAGAATGACAACAGCATGAAAGTACAGACAAGTAATGCTACTAAGATAAAAAAAGGAAACATAGAACAAGAATAAAAGAGTTATCTATCTTACTATGTAAAGTTCAAATAAGAATTACTACTTGTGTGAAGAATAAATATTTAAAAACAAAATTCTCTCAATCCTACAAGAGTAAATGTTTGTTATGATCTTGAAAAAGTTTATTTGACCTTGAACCAAGGTCATGGATGAAAGATAAGCATTTTAGTTTATTCTCATCAAGATTCCTTTTCATCTATTCAATGCTCAATATTTTATCAACAAAAGTCTGTTGTGACCTTGAAATCGAACAAATGACCTTGGGTCAAGTTCAAGGTGAAAGGACTGGATGCAAGGAACATTTGCGCAAAGTTTGAACTCTCAAGGTCAAATGGTCTTTGTTCTATGGGAAAATTTTTGTTGTGACCTTGAGAATGAGAATTTGACCTTGGGTCAAGGTCAAGGTGATAGGGCTTGGATCAATGGTTGTATTTATGAAGTTTGAACTGTCAAGGTCAAACAGTCTTTGTTCTATAGGCAAAAGTTTGTTGTGACCTTTAGAATCATAATTTGACCTTGAAACTAGTTCATCATCAATGACTACCTATAAGTAAACTACCATCCGAGTTTCAACTCAAAATCTCAAAAACTGTAGAAATTGGCACTGTGCCAATTTAAAGTTCCATTTTCAACTCAAAATAGCGCGAAAACCGTAAATATTTTATCGAGCATTTAAGCGTATAAAAGTTTGCACATTTCTCAAAGAACAGTATAAAACATATTTCATTCAAATCGCACGGTTAGTTTAGGAGTTATAAGGTTTTAAAGATTTTACCTTTGATGACCTCTAGCGGGGGCATATGTGAACTTTTGGACAAGAAAAAAGATTTAAATGAAATTCTTTATTTGCTCTTTCACATGATACTTTCCATTTTATCATATGATGCGGTACTTTGTTGTAACGTCCCCGGATTGGCTTGGGGGTAAGAATAATAATAATAATAATAAGAATAATAAGAATAAAGAAAAGACAATACAATTACAGAAAGGATTCCGACGGAAGTCGGAATCCTTAATAATAATAAGAATAACTAGATGGCTACTGTTGCAAGCAACAGACGGATTCCTCCTTTATTAGACCTTCCTCGGAACTGAAGTGTGAAAATCCGAATAAAGAAGATGGAAAAAAATAGTTGCTTTTGTACCTAATTCACTTCAGCAAATGAGGCAAAGGAGCTTATGTCTAATTTGGGACTCTTATTTATTAATCGACAAAATAGAAGAAAAAGATGATAAATACCTTTCAAGTTTAGGAAGGCTTTAAACTCCTAGATCTATTCTATCCATTTTGATTCCTTTTAAATTACTATCCCAAAAAGAATTGCACAATGAATTAGCAATGAGAAAATTTCTATAAATAAAGAATGACAACAGCATGAAAGTACAGACAAGTAATGCTACTAAGATAAAAAAGGAAACATAGAACAAGAATAAAAGAGTTATCTATCTTACTATGTAAAGTTCAAATAAGAATTACTACTTGTGTGAAGAATAAATATTTAAAAACAAAATTCTCTCAATCCTACAAGAGTAAATGTTTGTTATGATCTTGAAAAAGTTTATTTGACCTTGAACCAAGGTCATGGATGAAAGATAAGCATTTTAGTTTATTCTCATCAAGATCCCTTTTCATCTATTCAATGCTCAATATTTTATCAACAAAAGTCTGTTGTGACCTTGAAATCGAACAAATGACCTTGGGTCAAGGTCAAGGTGAAAGGACTTGATGTAAGGAACATTTGCGCAAAGTTTGAACTCTCAAGGTCAAATGGTCTTTGTTCTATGGGAAAATTTTTGTTGTGACCTTGAGAATGAGAATTTGACCTTGGGTCAAGGTCAAGGTGATGGGGCTTGGATCAATGATTGTATTTATGAAGTTTGAACTGTCAAGGTCAAATAGTCTTTGTTCTATAGGCAAAAGTTTGTTGTGACCTTGAGAATCAAAATTTGACCTTGAAACTAGGTCATCATCAATGACTACCTATAAGTAACCTACCATCCAAGTTTCAACTCAAAATCTCAAAAACTGTAGAAATTGGCACTGTGCCAATTTAAAGTTCCAATTTCAACTCAAAATAGCGCGAAAACCGTAAATATTTTATCGAGCATGTAAGCGTATAAAAGTTTGCAAATTTCCCAAAGAACAATATAAAACAAATTTCATTCAAATCGCACGGTTAGTTTAGTTATAAGGTTTTAAAGATTTTACCTTTGATGACCTCTAGCGGGGGAATATGTAAACTTTTCGACAAGAAAAAAAATATATATGAAGATCTTTATTTGCTCTTTCACATGATACTTTCCATTTTATCATATGATGCGGTACTTTGTTGTAAAGTCTCTGGATTGGCTTGGGGGTAAGAATAATTAACCATAATAATAATAATAATACTACGTTTTTAGGCCCGCTTATGTATCGACAAATAATAACGATTTAGCATGATTATATAGTGAAAAGGAATTAATCGAAATCGGGGCCCGATTCCGATTATTAACATGCACATAAGCGACCCTAACCTGTTTTGATAATCCCTTATTACAGCTAGTATCAATATAGCTTGTGCAGAAAATAATTATTTTCCATCTTTAAAAATTAGTAGCATTTGATTATAAGCACTGAAACTTTGATTTAGCATGTTGAAATCAAGAAATTCATTTTCAAATATGTAGAGGAAATTCGCGGACCCAAGCGAGCCAGGCGAGCTAAATCTCCAAGGAAAACAAGATGGACGCCGAGGTTGCATTTTCCGCGCGACGCTGAAAATGGAGCTGAATATAACCTTCTATATGATGATTTAATTCATTTCAATTAGGTAAGCTACTTTAAGGGAAGTTATTTATTTGATTTCATCGGAGCTTAACAGAAATTGTAAGCTGAGGGAGACGGTGCAAGACATACCGGGTACGCGCGGGTCAAACTCAATGATCGTCTGCAGGCTGACAGGTGCGAGTAAAAGTTTTCACAGTCATCGCGAAAACTCACTAGCCCAACTGCCCTGGCTACAAAAAATTTCCTAATATTTGCTCGGGGCCCCCAACTGCACGGGGGGGGGGGGGGGGGAGGCACATAAAATTTTTGATGGGAAACACTTGCGAGGCCCAAAGGGCAGAGTTTTGAGTTTTGTAGAAAGCAGGAGAATACCTGGGATCGAACTCGCGACATTCTGATGTAAAGTCGGACGCTCTACTGAATGAGCCAAAGAGATGTCCCACTGGCCCAGTCTAGTACAAGCGCCAGTTTACTACACTACTCTCCCCTTTCAATTTTGGGCCTTCCTACCCCTCCTCGACAACCTTCCTACCCACCAACTCTCCATTGGATTTATGTTGGGCGCCATTGTAGAAAACACGAGACTTCCCCCACCTGGGATCGAACTCACAACCTTCTGATGTTAAGTCCGACGCTCTACCGAATAAGCCAAAGAGATGTCCCACTGGCCAAGTCTAGTACAAGCGCCAGTTTATTACAGTATTTTTGAAAATTTTCAATATTTTCTCATGCTGTATTGTTATTGCACGGCATGCAGAAGTCAACATGTTCAGAAATTGATTGAAGCGTTTGACAATTATATTGATTAACAGGTTTTTTTTTTTTTTATTTTGGGGAAGGTGCCAGTGCCTGTCTTAATTAGCCTTTTTTGCATAACTGTGGTCCAGTTATTTTGGACGGCAAAATAACTACTTTTCCTGCAATATGACGTCAAGGACAATCAATCTAACTGTGACGTAACGACATAACAAAAGTCAGTGCTTACCGTCCACAAAATACTAGTCACGCAGTTACATGAAAAAGGCTTTTTGATACTTCCGATTGCGGGAAAAAATGAAAATTTTGTGACGTCACAATGCTTTTACCTCGTACAAACAAACTTCGAATCTCGGTCAAACATCGAAATTGCATTGTGACGTCATGGAATTTTTCAAATTTTTCCTGCGTTCGAAAGGGTCATTGTATAATGAGTCTGCATCGATCATGTATAAGCTCAGCCTGTATGAATGACATCCTCAGAAAAATGTGCGCCTGCTAAATATAACACAACCAAGTTACTCACTCGCAATACCGCAACTTGATTTTTTTATGACCCTTTATAATTTATTTTTTTATCAAGAAATTAATTTTGTGGTTCGATTTCCGTGTTTTCTTCATCACATTATTAGCCAATTATCTGCTATTTTCTCTTGATAAATTGACCTAAATTATTTTTTTCAAATAAGTGACCTGAAATTATTCAGTCTCTCTAGAAACTTTTTTCAGCCACAAGCCTGTAGAGAAATTTTACTAGTTTTTTGTATAGTTTCTTAAAGAATTTCTACTAGCCCAGAAAAAAATTGGTAGCCTTGGGCGTCACTGAGTTCTTGAAATCTTCACATATTGAAATGTCGGGTATTTTAGAGTTTTTAACAGTCCAAATGATGAATTGAAAATGAGGTTTTTATCGGTTCAAATAATTTTTAGACACAATGTGAGTTTTTATCGGACCATATCATTTTTTATCGGCAAATCCGATTAAACCGATACATTTTATGAACTCTGGAGTTAGGCTACTGAGTTATTGGACATGCATGTTGGAAAGACTGCTGGAAATTATCAAGATATTTTATGATGAATATATTATGTAGCTATATATTCAGAACATTGTAAATTGTTATGATTATTAGGCATTGAAATCAGTACAGGCTTGATTGAAATTCGAGAAAAAATATGGAATGGCCGATAAATGCATATTGCATCTGCCAAAATGAAGCTATTGCTTAAGCAATAACAACAAGCTAGCCATGGTTTGTTGTCCAGTAATTCCCCCATTTGATTGATTCGTGTTTCAAATTATACATGTACGGCATTGGGGCCCTCCTGCGTGAAACAAATCAGGCAATCACTTAGAGCTATTCGCTCAAAAACAATAACTCGTGAAAACGACAAAATAACTCGTGAGAACGATGGAATAACGCGTGCAAACAACACCATTACTCGAGAAAACAACACAATAACTCGAGAAAACGACACAATTATTTGTGCGAACGACGGAATAATTCGTGAGAATGACAGAATAACTCGTGCGAACGACACAACAATAACTCATGCGAACGAAACAATAACTCGTGAGAACGACAAACAACTCGTGAGAACGACACAATAACTCGTGCAAACGACATAATAACTCGTGCGAACGACGTAATAACTCGTGCGAACGACGTAATAGCTCGTGAGAACGACGGAATAACTCGTGACTACGACACAATGACTTAAGTGAACGACTCAATAACTCGTGAGAACGATGGAATAACATATACGAACGACACAATATCTCATGCGAACGACACAATAACTAATGAGAAATTCACAATAACTCATGCGAACAACAAAATAACTCGTGCAAACGACACAATAACTGGTGAGTATGACACAATAACTCGTGAGTATGACACACTAACTCGTGAGTATGACACAATAACTCGTGAGAAGTATGACACAATAACTCGTGAGAACGACACAACTCGTGAGTATGACACAATAACTCGTGAGTATGACACAATAACTCGTGAGAACGACAAAATAACTCGTGCGAACGACACAATAACACTTGCGAACGACACAATAACTCGTAAGAACGACACAATTACTCTTGAGAACGACACAACCACACAAAAATCCCCTCTTTTCTTCCGTACAATAAGGATTTATGAAAATAACATATTTAGATATTCTTAAATCACAAACAGAAACTATATCATTTGTGTGCTTGTTTGTTTACAACTACTTATTTTTCATTCGATATAATTACGATAAGAAAAATGCACTATGCACCTCTTTGACAGTAGAGTTTGAAGACTTTATGTTTCCTTATGATTGGAGTAACATACAAATCTCTTTCATCGTCATTCGTAGCCATGTTCAGCCCTTCTGATAATTGGAAGGGGAAGAAATGCCCGTCCCTTGATTTATCTCTGGCGCACTTAGTTCAGTGTTACTTTGACGCTTTAACAGATAAAGATTCCTCACTACTTCGGATGGGTCAGTTACACAGGTAAAAATTCCAACATACAGCTACTTTTGACGAACGGTGCTCCTAATAAGAGGCGGGAGATGTTCAATTTACTCTGCACACAGGAAGTTGATGTCTGATGGCGTTGGAGAAAACAATGTAATCAAGAGGAAACATTGTCCATGTAAAAGGAGCTGTAGCATCTATCTGCCTGTGTTATTGTAAGTAATGATTGTTGTTTTTATAACATGAGATATCATTTTAAGTGTTGGAAGTCGCGATTCGTCTGTCGTATCCCATGTAGACGATATATTGGCAAAGTTATGTTGGGAAAATCGATGTCTAATTTTTCGATTTTGTTTCATTCCTGGAGAAAATTGTAATATTAACACAGAGGCATGAGGGAGTGAACAATAATTTATTTTCTCTATTAAAATGACAGGTTCCTGTGATTGGTCCGGCCAATTAAAATTGAAATTCCCAAGCGTAATCGTTATAAAACACCGTGTAAATGTTGGACATTTTGCAAATTCGACACATTTACATGAAGACCAAAAACAGCGATATTTTGCATTGATATACGCGACTTGCCATGGATGGATCCATTTCCTCTAGATACAAAGAATCAGATAAGGTAGGCATCTTTATTGAATATTGCGTATATTTTCGGTCTTTTATATTCAAAAATGCATGAAATTGCTAGTTTTCTCTTATAGCTGTAGAGGAATTTCGGAGTAAGAATGTATTGACTTTGAATTCTAGCGCAACCATGCACTTCATAGACACCGGGTATTCTATTTTTAGATAATCATGTCATGATATAAATAGAAAGGGGTGCACACAAGGGGAAATTATTTATCTTATTTCTTCCCACCTTTAGAACTTTTGGTCAAAGTCAGGTGATTTTGCTCATTAATATTCATGAGGAAAAAGCAGACGTATTTCTCCATATGCTAAATACACCAAATGGATCACGCAGATGACCCTTTTAGGTTTTTAAAAAAGGAACTTAAATATAAGAAAGATAAAAAAAATTAACTTACAAATCCACCACTCCATATCGGGGATACACTGTGCGCAAGCCATACTTCTGCCTTTACACTTGATATGATTCCAAGACAAACGCTCAGTAGGCCAAGGAAAATATGGACACCGGAAATGACATAAACAAATGCTATCACTATCCTAAGCATTTTCCTGTGATCATTCTAAATCTGCAAAGAGATATATATCGATCATGAAAAAATCAAATTCAAAGAATTGTGGTCCCGGGGTATTTTTCTTAAGTTTTCATAATATATGTAATGCATTCTCAAAATTATAACTATCAATAGATTCAACTGTAAGGAAAGGTCAAAAGGTCCAAACTTTTGTAACCAAGGGAAATGTCTTGTGAAAAGTAATGCACAGTCATGTGAAATATGAAAGTCGTAACATTTACCACCCAAAAGTTATGGTAGAGGTTAAAGTTTTTAAATATGGGTGAACCTCAAAGGACTTGTTCACAAGGTCAGAATGTTGTTACCAACGGAAAGTTCTTGTCATAAGGAATACATGTGTGAAATATGAAAGCGCAATTACGTACCATTCAAAAGTTATGTTCATGGTAAAAGTTTTAAAAAAAGTAGGTCAAACTCAAAGGTCAATGTCACAATGTCAAAATTTTTGGTATCCATGGAAAGATCTTGTCACAAGGAATACACATGTTAAATATGAAAGCCCTATCGCTTATTCAAAAGTTATGGTCAAGGTTAAAGTTTCTGAAAAGTAGGTCAAAATCCAAGGTCAAGGACACAAGGTCAATTTTTTTGGTATCCATGGAAAGGTCACAAGAAATTCACATGTGAAATATGAAAGCCCTATCACTTACCATTGAAAAGTTATGGTCAATGTTAAAGTTTTTGTGACGGACGGACAGACGGGACGGTTTAAATGTCCAAGCGCTTTCGCGAAAGCGGGGGACAAAAATGAAGTCGACGTAAGGGAGTTGCCTTTTTTAAGTATGAAAAAGTTTATATATATATATATGATTTAGCGTTGATTACATGTTTCATAAGATTCTTCTGTTTTTGGAGGGGGGGGGGTTTACTTGATGTGGCAAACATATTTTGGAATACAGTTAACAGTTGACGATTGAATTGTCAACTCGACTAAGAAATACCTGTATTGAAAATGTATGCATAATTAATTTTCTGTACAATTACTATTTCATCACACCAAAAAATACATATGACACCCATGCCCTATCTCCACTTCTTACAGAATACAAATAAATGAAGCAAAGCATTGACACATCCTGTTGGTAATAGCTCAAACTTTTATAGTTCCCCTGGTAACGATACTGAAATTTTCAGGGATTCATGCCTAGGCTTTAAATTTGGTGAGGGTACATGACCTTGTTACCGAGGAATGAGGCCAAGAACTTTGCCAATATTTCTACAATTCAGACAAATTCTGAAAAAAAATCTACGTCCAACCTTTTATAGTATTCCCCTGGTTACGATACTGAAATTTTCAGGGATTCATGCCTAGGCATTGACTCAAACATACTTCAAATTTGGTGAGGGTACATGACCTTGTTACCGAGGAATGAGGCCGAGAACTTTGCCAATATTTCTATACCATTCAGACAAATTCTCAAAGACTTCTAAGTGGAGCAAACTTGTATAGCATTCCCCCTGGTTAAGATACTGAAATTTTCAGGGATTCATGCCTAGGCATTGACTCAAACATACTTCAAATTTGGTGAGGGTACATGACCTTGTTACCGAGGAATGAGGTCGAGAACTTTGCCAATATTTCTATACCATTCAGTCAAATTCCCAAAGACTTCTAAGTGGAGCAAACTTGTATAGCATTCCCATTTCCAATATTTCTACAATTCAGACAAATTCTGAAAAAAATCTAAGTCCAAACTTTTATAGTATTCCCATGGGTACGATACTGAAATTTTCAGGAATTCATGCCTAGGCATTGACTCAAACATACTTTAAATTTGATGAGGGTACATGACCTTGTTACCGAGGAATGAGGCCGAGAACTTTGCCAATATTTCTACAATTCAGACAAATTCTGAAAAAATTCTAAGTCCAAACTTTTATAGTATTCCCCTGGTTACGATACTGAAATTTTCAGGGATTCATGCATAGGCATTGACTCAAACATTCTTTAAATTTGGAGAGGGTACATGACCTTGTTACTGACAAATGAGGCCGAGAACTTTGCCAATATTGCCATTCAGACAAATTCTCAAAGACTTCTAAGTGGAGCAAACTTGTATAGCATTCCCCTGGTTACGATACTGAAATTTTCAGGGATTCATGCGAACAAATGTAGGTATAGACTCAAAAACACTATACATTTAGTTAGGGTACATGGCCTTGCTACCAAGGAATAATAGTATCACCCTGGTTACGATACGATAAAGTCTCAAAGTTTTCTAGGTCCAAAATTGTACTGCAATTACCTGATAAGGGATCGGATACAAAATGAAAGTCATTTAGAAACTATATTGTCAAATAACAATCTGATTTAAAATACAAGTTCACTTATGACGAAATCACCAAGATGCTTGAATTTTGAAACATGATATTTTAAGACGTTTAACATTTGTACCACTTGATGAGTTTCACTGTTGGTGGACCAAGAGTCCCCGAGGGCCAAGTTCGATCAACTTCGGTTGGTCGTTTCTTCAACGCATTCGATGAGCCCAAGTGCAATCAAATTCAAATAACAACGCATGCTGTAAAGGACTATGAATGGTTTATATAGGGAAATGGCCACCTTTCAGGGCAAAATCTTGAATTTTCATTAAGTAATGAATGTGTTCCAATATTTGTTCTACAATATAGGCTACTTATGAAATGATACATAATCTTTAATTTCCTTTCACAGTTTCTTAGAATTTTGACTTCAAAAATGGTGTAATTATTTTGCCAAAGGGCAAGGGGCGGTAAGGGCCAAAATCGGCCCAATGTCAAAACTGGGACAAACATTGATCAATGAAAATACAGTATTTACAGAGTATAAATCAATTTAAATTTTGAGAATCGGACATCCCGTTGCGATCCTACACCAATTTGAAGACAGCATGGTCAGCTATATTTTTACATTGCTTTTGACGTCAAATGACGTTACGATCACATCGTAATGTAACGCTGTCTGTAGATAACTTGCTGCTATATTCTAATACTATTTATGCTATTAATTGTGTAGATATACTATCAATATCACGATATAATACTAGTATATGTACATGGTAGGTTTCACTATAATATAATGAGGGGTAATTGGGACACCCCTTTGTAGACTTATGGAATTCTTAAGTGACTTATTAATGTACCAAGGCCTTAAAAAGTATGTGTATTTCCGGTAACCCAGCAGACCCTATTTCCCCTTTTCCGGCTCAATTTTTTTTCTCGTCCGATTCATCCCCAGAAGACCAGCCCAGATGAAGCCAAAAAAAAAAACGAAGCCCCCCCCCCCACCCCACCCCCTTCGCACAAAGATATTGATTCAGAATTGTTTGGCACTATTTTATACTTTTTTCATCACTTTGCATTGTGATGTCTTTGCTAATGTATTTGAATTGCGAATAAAGAGGGATAAGAGGGCTCCGATCCCCTCTGTGTGGTGGTCAACATTGTCTTTTCTAATAGAAATCTTTTTTTTTTTCTATTTCAAAAAATTCGTTGGCTAGCTACCGCTCGCCAGTTTCAAGAATTACCTCGCATGTCTCAATTTCAACACAACCTTTTGATGCACCCCTTATCAAAAATAAATAAATAAATAAATGAAATATTGAAATGAATAAATAATTCAATTATACGTTGGCTACAGTATCGCTCAGTAAGACTTCTTGATTTTTATCTCCCTTTTTTCTATGAACAATTTTCTGTAAAACTTGTCTTATCGGCCCCCTTTCTCTGAGACCCTAGGTCCGCCACCGCATGGTTATAAAGGGATCGATATAATAAAATTGTTTATCATATCGCCACCTATAATACCTTCCAGTTCAGCACTCAATGATTTCTAATGTACATGTATTGCTTGCATCATTTTACAGTCTAATTAAGATTCAGTTCTGACTAGATAGATTACGAAATAAAGAGAGCTGAATTTTAATGAGATTGATTATTTCAGTATGTAGAGCTCTGCATTTTTCTGTTCGGAAAGTGGGGATATTTCCTACTCTCTAAACGCCCTGATTGTATGCTGACTGAAATTATCAATAGATGTTAAATTAAAATCTCCCGAATTAAGATGATGATTCTTTATTTTTTTATTCTATTGAAAATGTTTTATAGAAAATATTGTTTTAAAATTATTTTAATTCGTTGATTCTGGCTTAAAGTTTGACATTTTTCATGAATAAGACTGTACCCTTTTAGATACTCTGTCATTTCGATTCAATATGCATGAGAAATGATTACTTTGACTTTATTTTTTTCGCAAAATACAAGCAATATCAAAGTTGCGAACATATATGACGTCATAAATTCAATATGACGTCATTCTGTCGTCCTGAATATCCGTTACGTTACGAGGATAATAAACATTTGAAGGACATTTTGTCTGTATTATTTGATTTCGTGAATGTGGGAATAAATAATCAATATCATTAGTAACAACAGAACAAAATCTATTTAATTGTATCGATATTACTCAAATAATTCTTGTATTGTAGAAGTTAAAAGGTGTTTTCTGTTTCAAAAACGACCCGCTCGCATGGTAACAGTCATTGATTTCCTTCCGTTTTCTATGTGGCCACATGAAAACAACAGATTCATACTTTCACAGCATTTACAAAATACTTATACGGATATACAGAAAAAATATGAACTTGTTGTTTTGATGTGGCCAAGTCTAATTTTGCTATCACATGTGAATATATATTGATTTTTTGTTCATTTCCGGTTTCATAGGTGATTTCAAGGGGGGATTACAGTAACGAAAAAATGAAATTTATCATTTTTCATGTTGAATCTATTAAAGACAAGCTTCCTTTTACCAATTTTAGTATCAATTTCAATATTTTTAAATCTTTGGAATTAGCAACGATTTTGGGCCTAGAAACCACCTTACCGCCCCTTGCCCTTTCTGGAAAAATGTCATTTTGGGGCTATTTTTCGACAATCTTCCTATTAGTTGATATCGAGCAGGTTTCTGAACAACTTCTATATTTTGATATGTTGTTGCTTTTGCACGTCTTTAAGTGCATTCAAAAGGAAAAAGTTGTTCATGATCCCGCTTCATGGTATCTCAATGAAAATAACCAAGAATTATGCTATTTTTGCATGAAACAATGATAAAATCACAGGTTTTCATGATATTTATGCAATATTTACAATGTCTTAGAAAGCGAGGAGTAGTTTTGTAACTAGATTTTTCAAAATATAGACGTTTAAGTATCTAAAAATGACAACAAATATTCATTTTGGGGAAGTCGATTTTAGGGGGGCATTTAACAATTTATACTCCTTTACCTGTTCTTAAATGATACAATGAAATTTGAAGACGTTTAATATTATCGTTGATATTGAAGGCCAAATATTCCAACAAAATATCAGATTTCCATTGGGCACAAACTGTGTCACTATTTTCTACATCCTCTTTTATTCATACGAGGCAGAATTCCTACCGTTTCTGATTTGAAACAGCATGACAGATCAAGTGAACTACATTGATGGCGTAATCTCCATCAATAATCAAACAATTCAGGGTTGCCTTTGTGCCATCAAATCCATAGAATTGTTCATCAAAGAAGTAATTGATTGCAACACTTCAGCCTCCTACCTAGACATAATTCTATGATACAGTTGATAAGTCACCTCTTTTCACCTGTTTTATGTCAAACGTGACGATTTTAATTTCAAGATCACAAATCCCCTTTATGTGCAGCAAAATTCCTTTTCTTTTTGGCGTAGCATTTCACAACTAATTCGCTATGAGGGGTATGTTCCAAGTATGAAATCTTCAAGTCGAGTGCATTGAGGCTAGCCAATAAGAGGAGTAGAATGGGAGTCATACGAGGGCTGATTGATATGTTGTGATCCTCGTATTGAACGATTTGAATTGCATTATTTTTTACATTACATTTACATTACCTCCATCTGTATCTATGCAAATTTACCACCGGTGTTTTAAGGCTCCAATACCATTTTCACAGAACTCCTTATCTGGACTAGTTAGAAAGCCATCCATTGAAGGTATGACGTCATCATAGGACTGACAGTTGATGCCAGATATATCTGCTTTCAGTTTTGGAAATAAATGAAATTCTGATTAAAAAAGGCGGATGCTCAATCAAATTAAAACCACAATCACGAATGGCAGTCATTGCAGCGACAGACTTGTGAACAGGAGCATTGCCCTGGTGGAACAACACACATTAAATTAGTGGGCTCTCCGCGGCACTTAACTGTTTTCCCGTAACTGTGTCAGAAGTTAAGCATAGTATGTGCCATGGATTGTTTTATTCGCAGCGTCTTCAGATAGCGAACATGGATGGAGTGATTTATTTTCGCGAAATCGCATATACGTAACTTACTAACCATGTCTTAGTACATATTGGCGGCGTTCAACTTTTGCAAATGGGAAGATCTCACAAATATCGTGAAAATAAAACGCTCGCGAATAAACGACAATTAACAATAATCTATCAAGAGAATACCTTTTGCATCCCAGAAATCCGAAACTCACAACATATCAATCATCTCTTGAAGCAACGCGTAACAGATCAGTTGCTATGGGTTGTTATTTTAGTGTGTACGTGTTTATACCTAGGCATGAATCCCTGAAAATATCAGCTCCCTAACCAGGGGATTACTATAAAATTTTGAACTTAGAAAATTTTGAGACTTCGTCAGAATTTCAGAAGTTCTCGGTCTCATTTCTCAGTAATTAGGTCATGTACCCTCACCATTTTTTTCGTGTGTACGCGTCTATACATAGGCATGAATCCCTGAAAATATCAGCTCCCTAACCAGGGGATTACTATAAAATTTTGAACTTAGAAAATTTTGAGACTTCGTCAGAATTTCAGAAATATTGGCAAAGTTCTCGGTCTCATTTCTCAGTAATTAGGTCATGTACCCTCACCAATTTTTTTCGTGTGTACGTGTCTATACATAGGCATGAATCCCTGAAAATATCAGCTCCATAACCAGGGGATTACTATAAAATTTTGAACTTAGAAAATTTTGAGACTTCGTCAGAATTTCAGAAATATTGGCAAAGTTCTCGGTCTCATTTCTCAATAACTAGGTCATGTACCCTCATCAATTTTTTCGTGTGTACGTGTCTATACATAGGCATGAATCCCTGAAAATATCAGCTCCCTAACCAGGGGATTACTATAAAATTTTGAACTTAGAAAATTTTGAGACTTCGTCAGAATTTCAGAAATATTGGAAAAGTTCTCGGTCTCATTTCTCAGTAATTAGGTCATGTACCCTCACCAATTTTTTCGTGTGTACGTGTCTATACATAGGCATGAATCCCTGAAAATATCAGCTCCCTAACCAGGGGATTACTATAAAATTTTGAACTTAGAAAATTTTGAGACTTCGTCAGAATTTCAGAAATATTGGCAAAGTTCTCGGTCTCATTTCTCAGTAATTAGGTCATGTACCCTCACCAATTTTTTCGTGTGTACGTGTCTATACATAGGCATGAATCCCTGAAAATATCAGCTCCCTAACCAGGGGATTACTATAAAATTTTGAACTTAGAAAATTTTGAGACTTCGTCAGAATTTCAGAAATATTGGCAAAGTTCTCGGTCTCATTTCTCAGTAATTAGGTCATGTACCCTCACCAATTTTTTCGTGTGTACGTGTCTATACATAGGCATGGATCCCTGAAAATATCAGCTCCCTAACCAGGGGATTACTATAAAATTTTGAACTTAGAAAATTTTGAGACTTCGTCAGAATTTCAGAAATTACCAATCAAAAGTATTTTCATGCTTGAATTTTATTGTGTGTATATGGGGAGTATCTTCATGTCTGAATTCTATTGTGTGTATGCGGGGAGGGAAGGTTGCATAGATAAGAAAATGGATTGTTAAATTAGATATGGTAAACATTAAAGACTTAGATATAACTATAACATTCATCTCCAAATCGAATTGTCAACTGTATTCTAGAATGCAGTTGACAATTCAATTGTCAATTGTCAACTGTCAATTGTATTCCAAAATATGTTTGCCCTTGATGTGCAAAACGCCGTAAATGGCTGATGAGTATTCATAAAAGGGATCCCCCACATCAGCAGTTCCAGCCAGGTGGTTTAGGGTGGACGGTTTATAAAATGATATGAGCGTGAAAATTTTTAGAGAGGGAGAGAGACAGGACATATTTTATGAATCGCAAGCGATATAAGTCCCCTACCGGCATTAATCCATGTCCTTCAACTCTGCCTTCTACAAGAACAGGCATGAAAAGACTGGAAACTGAGAAGTTCATGTAATTTGAATAGTGCAGGGGCCTTAACTCCTGTAGAAATGGGTCAATAAAATTGAAACACGAACTTGATTTGTATCACACTGAGATATATTAACATACCAAAAATGATTTCAATATCTGCAATACCGGAAAACTGAGAATTTAATCAAATTTGCTAAGTCCAGGGGCAATAACTCTTGTAAAAATAGGTCAGTCGGAACCAGATTCGAACTTGATCTGTTTAACACTAAGATGTAATCACATAGAAAAAACTATTTCAATATCTACAACAACAACCGAGAAAAGCCCGGAAAACTGAGAATTTCATGAAATGTGCTAAGTCCAGGGGCCATACCTCTTGTAAAAATAGGTCAATCGGAACCAAACTCGAACTTGATCTGTATCACATTCAGATAAACTCACATACCAAAATGAGATCAATATCTGCAACGAAAGCGAAAAAAAGTCTGAAAAACTTAGAATTTCATGAAATTTGTTAAGTCCAGGGCGATAACTCTTGTAAAAATATATCAATCGGAACCAAACTCGAACTTGATCTGTATCACATCGAGATAAACTCACATGTCAAAAATGAGATCAATATCTGCAACGACAGCGAAAAAAAGTCTGGAAAACTAAAGTGTGACAGACAGACGGACGGACAAACGGGGTGGAAACTATAAGTCCCCTCCGGCTAGCCGGTAGGGGACTAATAAAGGCACATCAAGTACCTGATGCAAAATAATAAAAAATGCATCGTTTTAATTAAAAAAAATTGATGTACCAAAAACAACCCCCCCCCCCCCAAAAAAAAACCCAAAGATTAATAAAAAATAATCTCGATAACAGCGAAAATCAGATGTATTTTTCAAACTTTTCTACTTTTCTGTCAGGTACAATGTAAATGACGATATAAGAAAATGATAGCTCTTATAATATTTCAGCGGCCCTTTAGACTTAAATTCTATATAATTATACAAATAGTCCCCCAAACTTGTACATGAAAATTTAATGGAAATACACTAATAAAACTCGAAGAATAAGCTAATAATAGACTTCCTTTTGCAACCTTTTTAACTGCATGTAATGTTTTTATTACTAGCGTATATTCAAGAGATATATGTATTTGCATTTCCCCTTTATCGTCTATAAATTCGAATGAACCAAACTTTAAATCACCCCCCTTGGAAAAATCCAAAAGTTCACATTATTTTCATTGTAGAAACATTTTTTGACAAAAATATATTTGAAACATGTATTAGCCTAACCGAATGTGCAATTGTAGCCATATGGCCTTCCCCCACAATAATATTTTGATCTTTAATTAATTTGTGTTTATTTCGTATATGGGATTTCTCCAATCGTCTAGGAGAAGATAATTACTCTAAGTTCAAACCTTAACTTTACGATTACGTGCTAAACTGATGTAATAGAAATTATTATCATTTCCGCTAGTGTTTAACCCTACGTCTGTCAATACGAGGTGTTCTTAGGTCACTTGACAGCAACAGAAGCTACAATGGTTCCCTTGTCAACGGTATGGGTGCAATAGACGAAATGGAGAGAATTTGTTCTAAATTGAGGCAAGTTTGTTTATACGTCTGTATTCCTATTAAGTCATGAATTTCAATGGGGATTTCCTTATGATTGTGAAATACCCCATGTTCCAAGTATATACTGTGCGCACGATTTCGTAAAGAATACTTGTAGATTCATTCTCATACCGCTTTAATCGACGTGTTACATGTATACATCAGTCACACCTAGCCGGATAAGACGAACGGACGAGTAACGGATAACAAAATTTTCAATCCGTTGGTGTCCGTTCGCATCCACTACACATCCGTTGGGCATCCGTTACATCACCGTTTTACTCGTTACTCGTCCGGCGATGGCCGTTTGTGATCGTTGGCAAGTTTTGAGCATGCTTAAAACTTGCCAACGGTTAGAACGGACTAAGGCGTCCGTAACTTCAATCTTTTGTCTCTGAAGAGAAAAGATACTTAGCTTCTGACTTCAACTTCACTTACAGATACATAGACGATGTGTTGTCCATCAATAATCCAAAATTCGCGGATTACCTCAATAGTTTCTATCCTTCGGAGCTTGAAGTCAAAGAAACTACAGAGACAAATAATTCAGCATCCTATTTGGACATTCTGAAAAACGCCTAGCTCTCAGAACAAAATCTGTATAGTTGGTACTTGCTCTGTCATATCGTATCAATCGAGATATAAACACGCTATCAGCAGGCGATGAAGGGATGTTACTACTCAGAAAAGGAAAGTTTGTAAGGCTGAAATTGAAGTCGTCACGTTTTTCATAGAGTGAGGTGTTCATGTGACCATCAGTATTGTATGACAACATTATGTCCAAATAGGATGCTGAATTATTTTCTCTGAAGTTTCTTTGACTTCAAGTTCCGAAGGATGAATTCTGCTGAGGTAATCCGCGAATTTTGGATTATTGATGGACAGCACATCGTCTATGTATCTGTAAGTGAAGTTAAAGTCAGAAGCTAAGCATATTTTCCTTTCAGAGACCAAAGACTGAATTAATTTAGCTTCTTACGAGTAAAGAAAATTGTCGGAAAGGAGCACAGTTGGTTCCCATTGGAAGACCGTCCAAACACCACTTACATGTTGTCGATCAGGAAGTTTAACATCTGAATAATATCTGTTTTAGTGTGCGTATTCATCGAATCGGACTTTTCTTTTACAGCATAGGTTTTGTCATTGTTTATAGCAATAAATCAATATTTGCGATTGCCGTTTTTGCTTGTAAATGCATAACTGAAAATTTTTGAGAGTCTTTCGTTCAATTTAGAATATGGAATCGTTTTGTAAAGTGTCAAAAAATCTAAGGCTTTGATCGAATGGACTCTATTAAAGTGAGTGAATTTCATATGTTCTTAAAGTTCGAATTCTTTAAATCCACATTTGATGAAAACCACTTCGAGAATATACTGTAGAACAATATTTTTGAAGTCCAGATTTGATTTCAGTTAAAACTTTGGTAAGCAAGATCGATACAAGTTTGGCTGAGCATTTTGAGAAACCAGCGATGAAGCAATGATTTTTAAGCATTTTAGGTACATACAATATAAATATAGAAGAACCTTAAAGTGCTATAAGAACATCTGTGAAAATAGTATGTAGCATTAATTCTTTGAAAAATAAAATTTTCATGCTGTAACCACAGGAAAAAAATCTTGGTTTTTATAGGAAATCGAGATTTTTGTCAATTTAACCTAATAAATTTTCGGGCTCGACTGTATTCTTCGTGGGTCTCGGTAAATGACGTCAGAAGTTGTACACGACAAAGTTATCGTACACAGGACGCATGTAGTAATCGTTTTACGTTTTGAGTCGGTGATAAGAGAGGTAGAGAGCGCGGAGAAAAAGGGAGAGAGGTTTTCCCATCTTTCCTATCATCAATTGCCTCTGTATAATTTTTTCCGAGGTTAATTTGTTGCTTCTTTACTTAATCATAATGTTATTCCCTAAAACAGCTAGCGGACGTGACCATACCTTAATGATTTAGAAAAATAATCGGCATGGTGTGGTATCGTTTTTCGTTGTTTTTCTCTAAAACTGTGACCATATATATTGATCGACGGAATAAAAATTGATCCTTTTTTAACAGATTCAGTGTTATCGACCTCCTCAGAATAATGTTAGAATTTACTGAGTGATTTACCCACGGGGAAGTCTACCCTATATTCCTTACAGTGCACTAATGCAGATTAATTTGAAAATGAATACATGTATCAATACCATTATACCCTCCCCCTTTTTCTACGCGTCTCAGAAAGATTGTTTTTAACCCCCGCCCCTTCTGTCCTATTTAGATTCCTGAATCAGACTATGAATATATATCACAATTTATATACTGCGTCGTATACTGAGCTCAATAAGAGAATGGACAGGGGGGCCTCCCGGCGGCCTGCAACTCCAGCTGCACGCATTACAAGTTACTAGTACCCCCCCCCCCCCTCTGTGTTTGAAACAGGTTAGACTGCTTATTCAACCATTGGTTCAAGTCATGTATGTTTAGAAAAAGAGAAAAATAGGACAGACAGAAAATATGATGTGACATCTTTGTGAAATCGTCCATCCCGTAAACACCATTTCCCCCACCCCCTTTTTTCTCTCCAGATGCTCAGTCGTATGCCATGTAAGGAGGCTCATACTAGGTGTCATCCAAGGAAATAAAATCCTTCATTGTATGATTAATCATTTAGCTCAATTTGAGTGACTTCAAATTCTTCAAAAATTATAAATTTGGTCTCGTTGGATCCGGACATCTTTGACACGAACAAAAATAAAAGAAAAATGGGGGGTCATGCATACCCTTTTCTAAACCAGAAGTCTCTGACGAGAGTGAAGCTCTCCTGGTTGTTTGCTTAAATTAATTTAACATGTTTAAGTGACATACCCATTTCCAAGATCCTGGGGATCAGGGGCTAAACAAGATACAAGACCAGAAAATGATTAATGTAATTGAAAAAGAATTAACTCTCTATCAATTATACTATCTGAGAATTGGTGCTCACAATTTTACATCGGGTTATATAGGAGAAAATGACCACACCCATTTTCCAAGAGTCTCGAAGACCCTGGGGTCATGGGTTCAAACAAAATATCCGATGCATAGCTAGACCACAGACTGAGACTAATGCTAATTTAAAACAATAATCTTTCTATGAATTTTATTTTCTGAGAATTGGTGCTCACAAGATTACATAGAGTTATATTGGAGAAAATAAATGACCACATCCGTTTTCCAAGACCCTGGGGGTCAGGGGCTCAAACAAAATATCAGGTGCACAACTAGACTACAGACTGAGAATAAGGCAAAAATAATTATCTTTCTATAGATTACACTTTCTGAGAATTAGTGCTCACAAAATTACATAGTACATAGAGTTATATGGGAGAAAATGACCACACCCATTTTCCAAGACCCTGGGGGTCAGGGGCTCAAACAAAATATCAGGTGCACAACTAGCTAGACCACCAACTTAGAATTATGCTAAATGAATTATCTATCTATCAATTATACTTAAATCTGAGAATTGGTGCTCACAAGATTACATAGAGTTAAATAGAAGAAATGACCACACCCATTTACCAAGACCCCGGGGGTCAGGGGCTAAAACAAAATATCAGATGCACAACTAGATCACAGACTGAGAATAATGCAAAAACAATTATCTTTCTATCAATTACGCATTCTGAGAATTGGTGCTCACAAGATTTCATAGAGTTATATAGGAGAAAATGACCACACCCATTTTCCAAGACCCTGGGGGTCAGGGGCTCAAACAAAATATCAGGTGCACAACTAGACCACAGGCCCATTATAATGCAAAAAGACTTTATTTTGTACTATTCACAGATTTAGAGGATTCGCGCTCACAAGAAAAGTTTAACGGACGGACGGACAGACAGACAAACAGACAGACAGACAACCGGACGCCGGACACAGGGCGATCGCATAAGCTCGACTGTTCTTTGACCAGTAGAGCTAAAACTTCCACATTTTTACATCACCTCTCTGTCCGTATCGAAAATTTTAACAAATTTCATCTATTTTCAAATCGATCTATAGATTGCATAAAAGACAAGAACAGGTTCAAAACTCAATATCTCTTGACTACAGGGACTTATACATTGATTTCATGTGTGTGTATGTGTTTTTTTTTTTAATTTTCAATAGTTTTGACCAATAGTGTGTCACCTTTTATTCAGCTCTGTTCACCAGTCAAAACGGAGGGGATTCCCCGCTAAAAGGATTTCCTTGGATTACACCTATAGATTTCTCAAATTTATCATACATCAAGTTTTTTAGCCTTGAAGCTGTTAAATAAAGCATTTAACATCCTCACCAGCAGTTTTCACGATGATTTAACTTTTTTCTAGGAGTATTGGACTCTTTTTTGAAAGCCATATTTCAACAACAATTCCATTTTCTCTTTCATGCATTACATGGTGTAGCATACGAATTTATTAAATTCAGGGTCTTCTTATCATATCAAAGCTTTGATTTGATAATTTTGTAGTGAAAGACAAGTCTACCATCATTAAACATGAAGAAAAATTCCCAAAACAAATAGTCTAATGTTAGAAGCATTAAGACCTGATATGGTCAAATTCTTTGATTCCTACAAAAATACGGAGACATCGGCACAATGAAACGTTTTAATTGACAGAATATCAAAATCACAAATTTACAAAGAAGAGCAATATTCATACTCCTTTCTTAATGAGATCCTCATGAATATTCATATTGAATCGAAAGCGAGGCTACCGGCGGTTCGTTACGAAGCATAACAAATACGGCGACTTTGGCATACTCACGTGTAAACTGCATCTCTGAGACGATGTATTCCCTTTACGTTTCATTCCATATAGTGGAGGATATTATCAAGGAAACATTTTAATAAAAAATAAGAGACTGAATATAATTTATAAAATAATATGAACTATGGCAAAGCCATGAAGGGGGCGTAGCACAGGTAGAAAAGGTAAAAGAAAGGAGGGATCTCCAACAACAATAGGTTGTCGCACCCACAGCAAAACCCCAAAACACCCAATGCAAAAAAAAAAAACCGAAAAAAAAAAAAAAACCAAAAACCCACAAAACAGACACCCACAGAAAGTGACGCAAAAGGGACACCAACTCACACCATAGAAACATTAAACACTGATAAAAGACCACACATAAACCTAGACGAGACCAATGGGCAACCGGTGCCGATTTAGGATGGCCATCTGCCACATACGTAGCAGACTGTGTGGTTATCCTGCATTACATGCGCACAACCCTCCCAGGCTATTCCGATTTCCCAGAGGTATCGAAGAACACAAAATTATGGTGTAAAACAACCTCCTCAAGACAGTGTAACGCAGGGGTCCAAGCAACACAGATGAATATGTAAATGGATATAAAAAGAGGATGTGCGTAATACAGTCCGTGTTCTGCTGGCTGTAGCGAGCTCATATATGTTATCACCCGAGGAGTCCGACTGACATTTAGAGAGGACAGGTGGTCGGGGTACTGTCTTCTCTAAAGAGGTTAAAGTTCTGTTATCCTCCTAGTTGTGACAATCACAGTGATTTTTACCTCAGCAGCAAAATGATAAAGCTCGTAGTGCTACATGTAGCCTCTTGCATATTTTTTCTCGCCATTGGAATTATTTATCGGTTACAAATTTCACACACAGTGGCGGATTCAAAGGGGTGCAGAGGGGGCTGTTTAAAAAACAGGTTACCGTATATTTTGGCCCATTTTCAGTAAAAATCGGCAAAATTCGCCCCTTGAACCCCGGCAAAGGGGGTGTGGATATGCCACTGACACAGGTGATTTAGCCAGAGCGAAATAATAAAGTATGATTTCTACCACAAGGACAAAACAGCATGAAGCTCTTACTTAAGCCTCATGAAAAGCGAAATGATATTGTCCCTTTTTAATTTACTTCATTTGCATTAGCATGTATAGGTACATGTAATACTATATGAAAAACTGATTCTATTGATTGTTATATTATTCATTCCATAACTTCATGTAATGAGAAAGTGAAGAATAATTTGAATGAATGAATGAATGAATGAATGAACGAATGAAAAGGTTGAGGACCGCTACACATGTACATTAAGCTCTGACCTTGAAAACCAAAACGTGCTGACCTATCAATTCATTGACGACAAAGTTCCATGAAAATCTTATGTTACATGTACATGTATCTGTTGCTTTTCCATGAGTGTCTGTCTGCAATATCTGTTGGTATTCCAAGCTTAGTATGGCCTTTGCATTAAATTATTGTAGGGAAACATTATTACATTAAGCAGAGGGAAGGTGGGGGTGTTCTAGGTAAATAAAATGACTGACATAAAATTTCTCATCAAATCATATCAAGAACCCCCCCCCAAAAAAAAACAACAAAAAACAAAAACAGATTAAAGGGCTGACAAAATACTTTGCCGAATCATGCTTAAGAATTAACTAACGCCCCCCCCCCCCCCCACTTTCCAAGGGAAAATGAAATAATAGTAGATCCAGCATTAAATAAATAACGATTTGACATGTTATTCCGAAAAAATGTTTTCAATCAATATTTGAAGATACATGTAAAGAGATGTAGCTAAAGATAAATAAATAATAGACAAATAAACAAAAATCGATGTATATATCTTTGGCGATTCCCCATTGCTCCTTGTACATGTGCGAGTGGCCTAGATTTACAGTGTGACGTAGTCAGTGACGCACCATGCCAGACGAAGTTCAAGGACTGGCTGTGCATGCACCGACATCGGTACAGTGTGTACAGCACTTGTGGGTACCAATGGGTTCCATTAGTTTTTGGGATGTATACTGTGCAAATTCGGCTATTAGTGGATCAGACTTATTCAAAATTTAGGTTGAATGTTTGATCTACTTTTGTCATTCATCTTCACCAGTGAAAGGTTATGTCGAGGTAGGTTGTGATTATCACACGTTTCTAACTCACTGTAGTTTCGACTGAAATAGACCATTTTCGAGTTACCGATCACGTTCGGATATTATACTCCGCTTCGACGTTTTGTCAAGATGCCCTACTTCCGGTTTACATTTGAGTCTAAAATAACCTGATCACGATTAAGAAATAAACTATTTACGCAAACAAATGGCATTGTAGCGTTTTAAATGTGCACCATATACATGATTTGGGGATGGAAAAATTCAAGCAAAAGGTATCAGTCAAAGTGGATGCTCTATGTAGAAGTTGAATGAGCAGGAAAGGGGGGGGGGGTTACGAGGAGACATAACAAGAGACTCTGGACACGTGTACGCGTGTCCAGGTGTATGTGACTGAATTTATTGTTTGTGACAGTTAGATGGGGGTAGGCTTTTGACACGACAGGTGTTTAAATGTTTGATTTTGACATGTACATCTACCCAGTACCTCGGCAACCGGCCAACGACGTGATGCCGGGTAAAGCTTATGAAGGTGAGGGGGTGGACAGGGTGAAAGGGAGGGGGAGGAAGGGGGCAGGAGAAGGGAGAGAGGAGGAGGGAGGAAATGGGGGAGGTAAGGGAAGGGTGAAAAGGAAGAGGAGGGGGAGGTAAGGGGTGAGAGGTACCTCCTCCCCCGACGGTGTACACTGCTGACGATCAAATATCATGATAGTATTGATATACACAGTGACATTGTAGATCTGTGACTCTGTAATCCGAAAAAAGATCATGCATAATCTAAAAGAATGAAGAATGAAAAAAAATGTTTGAAATAATTATCTTCTCGGACTCAGGACTGATATATTTCCCTTACCCGGCTGATCCCCCCTTCCTCCTATCGGCTTTCCCTTCCTCGTTTGTAAAATATTGATCAGGCCATGGGCGTGACTGGGGTGAACTCTGTCCCCCAGAGATTCACGAGAACAACTTGATTTTCACTTTAAAGTTTGCAGGCCAGATTTATGTATTGAGATGTATGTTCAAGGATCATGAATAAATAGAAACAAGAAGGTATATCTGTGAATACGGCAAATGAAACGTTTACTTGATCTTTGAATCTCATAGGATTTACATTTTATTTTGCGTGAAATTTACACCCGCGCGGGTGTTGAGGCTCTGAACTCCCCTCCCCCTCAAGATGTCATTATTCTATTTCTACGCTCCCAATTTCTCAACTTCATAGCCAGGATGAACCCCGTCCTTGGAAAAATGTTTTTGATCCACGCATTATTTGTTTTTTCATTATTCCAAGGTACCGTTTTTCAGATTTTTTTTTTTTCAATTTTGAACATCTATTTTTAATGCCTTCGTCAGGTGTACAGGGACATATCTTTCGTATCTTTTTTTATTTTCTCAAGTTACCACTAGCACACGCTGCCATTTATCAAAATAGTTTTACCCCCCCCCCAAAAAAAAAACCCCTGTTAATACCGATTTTCATACTGAATTGATGCATTCAGACGAGAAAGCGGCTTATATTACTTCAGAAAAACTTAGCGTCATTTAAATTTTAGAACCTTTTATTTACTGACAATTTCTTAGGAATATATTTGCACAAAAAGGCAATGGCGTTAAAATTTAAAAGTTATAAAAGGGGGGAGGGGTTAAATCACAATTATTGTCAGTTATGTTCTAAAAATGAAATTCAATTGGGTTACCATTTTCTATTTTTTTTTTATGTAAGACTTTTAAATTTTCCGTTCAAAGAATTTCCTGTTTTTCACTATTTCAATATTCATTCGAATCTCTATATGATATATTACTGAAAAAAAAGTAAAATCCGATTACTTATAATTTACATTGTCATTGATGACGTAAACAAATTAATGGTCAATACAAACAAAACCAGCGATTATAATAATTTCCATATTCAAAGAAAAGTAGTTTTTCAATTTTGAGTAGATTAGATCGATTTTACACCGTTGATGTCACAATATGTGACGTTGCTAAGGTAGACCGGAAGTAACCCTACTTGACGTAACTAAGCAGGTGCGTCATAGCAGTGACTAAACTGAAGGTTTATAACGGTCATTAGTTGTAACTCGAAAATGGTCTATTGATCTGTTACATGTTGCGTGCGGTTCGGCAGTCCGATCTTGCGATGGGATATTTCATTTCGTGTTAAAATCTCTGTTCAAAAGGCGTCTTCCCTCTTTATTTTTTACTTGTTTATGTACATGTATGCGGTACACAAAACCTCACGCGCATTTACGTTTAAAGAAAAAACGACGTCATAATGAACATCACAAGCTGCCGATGTTTATCTATTTAAAAAATAAATAAAAAATAAAAGCTGACCGTTTGTTGTTCTTCTTTCCCTGTATGTACGATAAAAAACAACAGGAGGTTTGTTTTCATTTTTTGATAGATAAATATCGGCAGCCTGTGATGTGCATTTCCATTCGTAACCTTTCTATCTTCTCTAACGTTCGCCGTTTCCGCATGAACCGTGCACACAAATTTTGAATCGAAGGTAATGGTAAAAAAAAAAACGGGAAAATGCATGCTTTTTTGCTTATTCATGTACACACGTCTATCTTGATGGCGACTTCGTCGGCGCTTCGCGCCGATTAGGTCCCCTATTAGGCAAAATACGCAGAGGGACCGAAGATTCTCCACTGCCGAACTAGCAAGTGCAGTGTGAGTGTCAATGCGACACGCCAGGATTGATCAACGTACATGTCATGTGCACATGTATCTCTCTACATTCAGCTGCAACTGCTGTCGAACGAATGAAAACCAGGTAAGCAGCATAGTTTCTTAATATTGTAACAATATCCAAATTAATTGAAATGTCTAAACTCTTGCAGGCCAGAACCAACCAACCCCCAAAAATTTTAAGGGGGGGAGGGGTCAATTATATGTATTTTACCCCTTTCCCAAAATATCATTAAATTACAAATTGATGATAGAGTTACTAAAACTTTTATTTAACAATATGTAACGTCGGGGATCTAGAAAATTTCCAGTGATCGAGTGGAAGGATTCCAATCTTGATGGTCTTGATAAAATTTAAAAAAGAAAATAAAAAAGACAGTTTTTTGGCAAGGGCTTTCCTGACCACTCTTACCAATCTCCAATCTAGATCTGGGCTTGTGTACTTAAGCCAAAAATTCTTTTCTTTCTTGAACATATTTACTTCCACATGCAAGTACATGTACATGTACAAAGAATATACTATACAGACATGTATATTCTAAATCTGAAATTTTATTCCTACAGTGTACAGACAGTATGAAAACTAGAGATGATTTATCAATGGCAAAAGCCTATGTCCTATAGGAAGTTTCTTTCATTTAAGGAGAAAAGGGGTTCCAACTTCATTTATGATAAAGGTATGATATAAATCAAAGTTTCATGTGTTTAGATAATTAGCACTAGGTATAATGTACATTGTAACATCAGGGTATTATCATTTAAAATAAATTTTAAATCGAATTGTTTAAGATGTTTCATGCACTTTTATATTCTGTAAGATTTGCTTTTCTCGTTTCACATTTCCAAATTTAACTATAAATACAAGTATACATTTGAAAATGATTCACTTTAAAAAAAATGTCATGTAAGATAAAAGTGAAGCATTTGTGTATGGACCATTCAGTATTTTCTTTGATTTATTTCAGGTCACACTACCTGCATGAAGCTTTGAATCTTCTTTATACTTGTGGAATGTGACTTATTGGCATACTTTACCATGACATTTATAAATGATCCACTACCATTTAGTTCTGCAGCCTAACCAGAGATGTATACTAGTACATTATTAGTACTAATGTAATGTTATGAAAGTTCTCATAAACAGACATTGTATTAGATAATAAATAAACATTACAATAAGCCTTGTTTTACTGTTCCATATACTTACATAATTGTTGAGAGATGTCAAAGGTTATTTGATAGATATAATAATAACACTCTGACTTCTATTATTTAACGTCTTCAAATTTAGAGCAGATAAATTTACAGCATGGACCAGACATGCACGTTTCGGGTAATAAATCCTCGTCAGTGATCCTCAATCTAAACAATGTAATATGACCAAAATCTGTGAAAATTATGTCCTAAATATACCGAAAGACGTAGCAAAATGACTGGGATATGATGCTACATGACCCAGGTTTTAGAAATTTGAGAAAAATTTTTAAACAAATTTTCAAATGCGTTTGAAGAAACGACCAACCGAAATTGATCGAACTTGGCTACATAGGCCCTCGGGGACTCTTGGTCCACCAGCAGTGACACTCACCAGGTGGTACAAATGTTTAACGTCTTCAAATTCATTAACATCATTTTAGAGCAGATAAAATTACAGCATGGACCAGACATGCACGTTTCGTGTAATAAACCCTCGTCAGTGATCCTCAATCTAAACAATGTAATATGACCAAAATCTGTGAAAATTATGTCCTAAATATACCGAAAGACGTAGCAAAATGACTGGGATATGATGCTACAGGACCCAGGTTTAAGAAATTTGAGAAAATTTTGTAAACAGAAATTATAAATGCGTTTGAAGAAACGACCAATTGAAATTGATCGAACTTGGCTACATGTGCCCTCGGGGACTCTGGGTCCACCAGCAGTGACACTCACCAAGTGGTACAAATGTTTATCGTCTTCAAATTCATTAGAATCATTTTAGAGCAGATAAATTTACAGCATGGTCCAGACATGCACGTTTCGGGTAATAAACCCTCGTCAGTGATCCTCAATCTAAACAATGTAATATGACCAAAATCTGTGAAAATTATGTCCTAAATATACCGAAAGACGTAGCAAAATGACTGGGATATGATGCTACAGGACCCAGGTTTTAGAAATTTGAGAAAAATTTTAAACAGAAATTTTCAAATGCGTTTGAAGAAACGACCAACCGAAATTGATCGAACTTGGCTACATGTGCCCTCGGGGACTCTTGGTCCACCAGCAGTGACACTCGCCAAGTGGTACAAACGTCTTCAAATTCATTAACATCATTTTAGAGCAGATAAATTTACAGCATGGACCAGACATGCACGTTTCGGGTAATAAACCCTCGTCAGTGATCCTCTATCTAAACAAGGCACACATACTATTTTTTCATAATTATAGTCTGGTACAATTATTGAAATGTACTGGCAATAGGAGCTACTGTTTTGACCTTTTTGGGGAGATTGACTTTTCAAAAAAAAATCTATCTGGCTCAGTTTTTTTATCAAAAAGACCAGAGAAAAAAAATCAGTATCATACAATTAATGTTGATTTAGAGATGAAAATCATGCAGTTGCTCCCTGAATTGTTAAATCATTTCATCTTGTGGATAAACTCATGTCACAGGTGACATTCACTTGTTTTATATGTACAATGGTAATCAAAAGAGGAGGAGGCAATGAGTTTGTTCACCTTACCCTGCTTTTGGAAAAGTGTGTGGGCTCTTCATGGGGTCAGTCTGTGTGCATGTCTGTCAGTCATAAAATTACCTTGAGCATAATTTTTTAAACGTTAGTGAAGGGTTTTAATATTCCTTCATAATTCTGATACCCAATTTTTGTTTGTCGTGGAATTTGACATAATTTTGTGATGAACGCCCAAAGGGGGGGGGGGGGGCTTATTATTCTATAATTTTCAATTCGCTTATTTCAAAGGCCATATTTCTTATCATGTGCATAACTTTTGACGTAACGTCTAAGTTATAAAAAGGATTCATATTTCACACTTGCACCTATATTCTGTCACAAAAAGAATCTTAATATATCTGTCCTAGATGCTTATCAAGAAAGAATTCATGGTAAATACAAAGTAGTGTTGAACGCATTTTGAGCTCAAAACAGCTCTTAATCAGCAGTTTTTACTAATATTCTCTTAACAAACATCTTGCAGAAATGTACAAAAAGAAGAGTCTGAACACCAACCCGCTTACGGTTGCTCGATGTTCTAACCCATAGTACATCAAGCATGCTCGATAAATCCATGTGTTTTACACAAATCCATAGTCACAGCACATTCTCTTTTATTTTCAAATTTTTAAAAGAAATATTTTGAGCAAAAATAATTTTAATAATCGCCTTGACATTTGTTTAAGAGTTTGGTAAAACGTCAAATAAACCTTTTTTCATGTAAAACAAAGCATATCGCATGATAGTGTAATTAAAAAAAAAAGTTTAGCGTCTGCTACTATTTATTCCGTTCTCCGCCAAAATATAACACAAAAATACCTTCGATCTGTTCCGTCTATGTAGAAGATTTCTGAAAACTAAAAGTTACAAATGGACTATGAGGTCTACCGTTTGGAAGGGGTCCTTTTATGTATATTTTTATATAGACCTTTTCACGCGCCCTGAATATTTATAATTTTCGATCCCATCATGCATCGTGTTCGCGCATGCGCAATACTGTGTAGGGCGAGAATCGAGAATTCCTTATAAAGCTATGTAAACAAACATCGCCGATTTATGCAAATAGCGCGAACGACATGCGTTGACCTTAATAAAAATATGTTCTTTATGTCTTAATTAACTAATTTTGATCGTCTTCTATTGTAACTTTTTATGTAAAAGTAGAAAAACACCTGAATTTCGGGTGTCAATTTCCCTTGTATAGAGATACGACGACCCGAAATCTGGTTCCCTTTTTACTTTGTGACAAGCGTTATACTTCTAGTAAGTCAGTGAAAACTTTTTAGAAATACAATAGAATGTGAAATAAAGATAATTTATCTTTCTAGAAAATATAAGTTCTACTTGTTACGTAGCAAAGTTACCTGACCAGACCAAGGACTTATAAACATTTTAAAACTAAGTTTGTTTTCACCTATATTTTGAATACGAAAAAATAAACGGTAAACTTCTAGCATCCCATATCCCCTTGGGAAGCAATATTTGATGCATTTTTACTTGCTCCAAGGAAAAGGCGACAAGCTTTATTTTGAACACAGCGCACTTCTCTCCATTTTGAATGACCCCAGATTCCGGCTCCATAATATAAAACAGGTTCCACTAATGATTTGTATAGCTTTGTGTAGACATCATACGTCATACCACCAATAGATATAAACTTTGTATACAGAGCAGAAAGGGCTCTATTGGCTTCCTTTACAGTTTCATGCACTGTATACTTGTAATCCAAATATTCGTTGAAGTTTAAGCCAAGATAGCGATAGGAGCAGGCAAAATCTATATCGATATTTCCACATTTAAATGAGAACGAGGATCTGACTGTGTTTTGATTTCTGAAATGGAGTATTTTGGTTTTATCACCATTGACTGTCATCCTCCATCTTTTACACCATGAGTCAACTACATCCAACATACTCTGTAAATCACTTTCACTTGATGCTGTAAGCGCTACATCATCAGCGTATAGTAAGATCACTAATTTAACGTCATCTACATCTATACCCAACCCTAGCGCATTTATTTCATCCACAAGATCATTAACATACACGGCATATAATGTCGGGGACATCTTGCAGCCTTGCTTTACTCCATATGAAACCGGAAACATGTCCGTCATGTTATTACCAAGCCTCACTGTACTTTGTGTAGTATCATATAGAGATTTAATGGCATCCAAAAACGGACCACTAATCCCCAGCTGTAGAAGTTTATACCATAATAAATCCCTGTTAACATTATCAAAAGCTTTTTTGGCATCAATAAAGCATACATATGTATCTTTTCTTCGAAATTTCCTATTTCTAACAAGTGAAGTTAGCACATAAAGATGATCTAAGCAGCTTCTTTTACTACGAAAGCCATTTTGTTCCTCCGCAAGTAGATCATTATCTTCTAACCATTTACTCAGTCTCCTATTTAAAATATCTGCATATATTTTGCATGGCACCGATATTAATGAAATGGGGCGATACGTTAGTGGATCAAGTGGATCAGTTTTCGGTTTCGGAATCGGGTTTATGACACTAGTAAGCCATTCCTGCGGTACATGACCAGCTTGGAAACAGTACTTTATAATATCGTAGAGAAGATCAATACTTGTTTCATTCCTGAGTATTTCGCTCGGGATTTCATCGATTCCCACTGCCTTATTTAATTTAGCTCTATATACAGCTTCTTTGACCTCACTTCGACTAATGTCAACATTCAATGACTCCGTATCAAAATTATGGAGTGGATCCACAGAACCTCTATTTAATTCTGACTTAATGTTATCTAAAAACCTGTCATCGTACATACAGTCGTGGTCCGCACTATTATACAGTTTATGGTAATCTGATTTCCATTTTCCCAAGACCTTATCAACATCTGAATGACGGTCCCATTAGTAACATCATAAACACTAAAATTTTCAGTCTTTTTCCGTTCATTGGCCAACCCAAGTTTTCCAATATGTTTCCAAAATTCTTTAGTGTTATTCTGCTCACCCAGATTTGACAGATGAATTTGTTGTGATAGTTGGTATTTGCGCTTTAATTTCCTATTCAGACGATCAAATTCTTTGCGTGTTGAAATAAAATATGAATGAAGCCTTCCCTTTCTTTGAGTTTTAGATTTTTTCCATTCTTTTTCGGCATTTCGAGCCTTATCCCAAGCTAATTGTAGCTCATCATTCCAATATGGTTTTCGACGACTATGCCTTCTATTTTTAACGTTATTATTTAAATATTTTATTTCGGTATGATTTTTCTCCATCTCATTAATTAACAAGTCTTTGAAGGAATTAAATGCATCATTTACGTTTTGTCGATTACTAATGTCCGACTGCAGACTCTCTATTTTTTCTCTAAGTTGAAAGAGCGTTTGTTCATCAAAACAAATTTCTGAGCTCGCATTTATTTTAAAACGTCTGGGGGCTTTACGAATACTTTGATCTACATTATCGTTTCCCATAACAGAGTCATTTACCGTTAAATTATGAGACAATTGAACTGAACACTTTAAAAGAGAATGATCAGGTAGCGAATTATAACCAGTTAGATCCAAATCCGAAACTAGATCGGTTACAGTATAAATTCGAAAATCTAACACATTAGTGAGCAGCTCATGTGGGAGTATAAAGTAATCAACAATTGATTTTCCAACATTAGAAATGTGTGTGAAATCTTGGGTACCTATACGCCCATTCATCATACATAAGTTGCAATCAACAAGAAATTCAATGAGCAATTCCCCATTTTTGTTACATTTTTCATCTAAAATATTCCTAATTGGAATTTCATCAACACCTTCAATAAAATCTTGCATTGATCCACATCTACCATTAAAATCACCACACCGATATTTTGATATGCATATACTTGTTCTAATAGATCAGTAAAAAATTTCTGCGAGTCATGATAAACAGAATTTTCAGGAGGCAAATAGCATACACATACACATAAAGTGTCATAATCATTGGATAGTTTCAACCATAAAATATCTTGTTTTTCATCATCTAATACTTCTACATTACATTCATTACAGTCATATTTCTTTTTTCACAAGGATAGCCACACCTCCAGAACCTCTTCTAGAATTATTTGATCTAACTAATAAATTATTCTTAAAACATACATAATTTTCTATTGTAAGAGTTTCATCACCTCTTAAGAAAGTTTCACATAAACATACAATATCAATATCAAGCAGATTTTATTAAGACAAAACTTGAACAAATGAATGATCTTACTAAAAATGATGATTTAATCACAGATAGATATGATGAAAATGGCTTTAGATGTAATGATTCGAAATCTTCTGAATATGTGGAAAATATTGATATGAATCTTGTAAATGACTTAAAGTACCAATTAGAACAAATTCATGAATCTATTGTTTCAACTAATGATTTGAACATGATATCAGAAAAACTTCGCACTATATATATATCATCTGCAACTAAAACGTTCTCTCAGGGAAGAACTCCAAAACGTAATTCTCAAAAACGAAATAATAGTAAGAAATGGTTTGGGAAAGAATGTCTCAATGCAAGACGAAAATATCATTTATTAAAACGTATATACATACAACAGATATAAAAATGAAGACAATAGAACGAAAATGCAGAAGGCTAGTAAAGAATATAAAAAGACAATGAATAAACATATAGCTATTCACAAGAAAAACATGGAAAAAAAGTCTAAAAAAAACCTACGCTCGAATAAACCTAAGGAATATTGGAAAATCCTTAATAGTTTTAAAAATCGGACTGACACCAAGGCAAGTATTACAGATCTTTACGAACATTTTAAACAAGTGAACGAAAATGACAGAGACGACGATAAGGATGATAATTATAATTTTAACTCAAATGATGAATTAAATGAAATTTTAAATGATGAAATAACATTTGATGAGACAGCAATAAAAAGCTTGAAATCCAATAAATCTGCTGGTATTGATAACGTATTGAATGAATTCATAAAAGCCTCAGAAATTTAACTTTTACCAATCATCCATAAACTTTTTAATCTTGTTTTAAATTCCGGAATTATACATGATGACTGGCTAATGGTCGCGTCACACCTTACCGGATATCGCTAACGGACGTCTAACGGATGAAAAATGCCCCAAAATCATTAGTCCGTTGGTCGCCCGTTTGTAAAAAGTCAACAATGCCACTGCTCGTGGCTCTTGCGACTAGTTTTGAACAGACACGTACCGTACGAGTACCGGGTTTCTACCGGAAAAGTAACGGACGTGTAACGGACTTCACCGTACGAGTAACGGAAAGGCAACGGATAAAACGGATATGCAACGCATAAGAACCGGACAAAACGGACATACGTTACTCGTCTGTTGGCCTCCGGTAGCTGTCCGTTACATCTCCGTTCTATCCGTTTCACGTCCGGTAGATGTCCGTTCGTCGCTCGTGTCTACCGGACATCAACGGAAACCTAACGGATATCAACGGACACCTAACGGACTTCTACCGGAGATGTAACGGACGAGTAACGGATAAAACGGATACCAACGGACACGTAACGTATAAGTAACGGACGCCTTAGTCCGTTCTGTCCGTTGGCAAGTTTTGAGCATGCTCAAAACTTACCAACGGACAGAACGGTCACCAACGGTCATCGCCGGACGAGTAACGGATAAAACGGAGAAGTAACGGACGAATAACGGATGCGAACGGACACCAACGGATTGGAATTTTTGCTGTCCGTTACTCGTCCGTTCGCCTTATCCGGCTAGGTGTGACTGAGGTATAAAAGGGATTATAGTACCTATTTACAAGGGGGTGATGCAAAACTGCCAGAAAACTATAGACCGATTACTTTACTCAGCTGTATAGGCAAATTGTTTACTTCAGTATTAAATAACAGATTAAAGGAGTAGGTACGTTATGGGCCAAAATCGGCCCTATCTCGGAAATGAAACAAACATTGAACAATGAAAATAAAAGATTTGCTGATTGTAAATCAGTTTAAATTTTGACGATCGGACATTCCTTCGCAATTTTGTAGCAATTTGAAGATACGTAGGTAAGCTTTCTGTTTCACTTACTTTGACGTCATATGACGTTACAATAACATTGCCATGCAACGTTGTCGATGTCAAATGAGATAAAACCAATTGCTATTTTATTAAATTATTACTTTTGTTCTAAAGCTTGTTTTAAAACGATTCCATGCTCACGTATAAGATACAAAATAATCACGCACTGGTCCAGATCTTTACCAAACGACTCTTCGAATAGGATCTGTTAAATAAATAGCTTATCCAATTTCTTGCATTTTGATAGATTAAAAAATACTTCATATTATCGCGACGACTACAAGGTCAAAAGATTTTTTACTTTCTAAATGAGAAGCAATTTGATGCCTTATATGTTAGCAGTCCGCTTAACGTTTGGTTGAGTTAACATCAAAGGGAGAAAGGGGGGCACTTTAAAAAGTTTGGAAGCATCACTGTGGTTTTGCCCCGCCCCCCCCCCCCCCCCCCCCCTTTCAACCAATATGATATATTTTACAAAATCTTACCGGCATTTTATACATAGATATATTTTATTTTGAATTTCAAGGAACCGAATTAGTAGCAGCATAGTGATAATTTCGCACATTCAAATAACGGACGCGGGTTTTTCTTTTCTTTTTTTTTTGTTTCAAGTTTCCGGGTTGAAGTTTTATATAATGCATAAATCAACTTCCAAGTTAATTTGTTTCAAAACTTCAGTAATGCGGTAAATAAGAGGGATAAGCAACAATAAAGACGTAGATACCGTATTCATAGTAAATATTTTACAACGTATTTATAAACAAAATAAAAATATACACCCCTGTAATACATAGAGTTTGGTTTTATGACAAATAACAACACATAATTTTGGTTTTTTTTTTCCTTTTTATTTTAATTTTTCATTTATCTATTTTTTATTTTTTTGCATGTCAAACATTTCCAGATTTCGGCGCCCCTCCAACTTTTTTTTCATCCTACCTACGCCGTTAGTACATTTGCATGATCTTTTTATACTAAGTATGGAATACATTGTAAATGTCTTATTCTGTGTTTTGTACTACAATAAATGACAATGGCTAATGCATTTATTTTGATTTGGTTTAGTACGGAGGAACATAGGCTTCATTTTGGTCGATACATGTACAATCGTTAAGAGTCCGATGAGATAATTTTCGAAGTGAAAGTATTTTGATCGGTTATGCTCTTTTAAATTAAAATTGCAAAACAGTCGGGGAGTTTTTACAAATTCTTCCCGCTCTTCTGTTGTTGTTGTTGTTTTTTTTTTTTAAATTTTACTTCGTTGGTAGGGAATAGCCGTATAGGTGCAGCGCGATTTCAATCGAAAGTGTGGTATATTAGATTTATTTATAGGTCCGTAATTACATCGAAATAACCGCTTGAAATAAGCAATAGGTTTCCTTTTAAAAATAAACCTTGTAATAAATATTAAGTATAGCTGCAATAGAAAAAATGAAAAATGTGCAAGAATAGAACAAACGAAAATTCTCCAGTGCGCTTGGTCTTTCCATTATACTCTCGGGTACACAAGGGTACATGTAGGGTTTATAGTCTATACAATTACTAGTACCTCATTGGTGGGACCTGTACAATCCAGTGTATTCACAATTCCAGCATGTATTTGCCAAGGACTGGTTCGAACCAATCAGAGAGTGTAAATCGCGTCACGTACATGAATTTTTATAGACCGTTAGCAATTCCGCCATTAACGTATAAATTAATTCGCATTTAAACGGTGTCGTATAACGCACATTTTCTGAAACAAAAAGTGGACATTTATGTCCTTGACAAAATAAAACAATTATTAGGTTTGTTACTGACTGTCCACAGAGAATAACATCTTTGTCACCCCTCTCCTTCCATGGGCTTGATCAACCCGATAAATATCTGTAGACGGTCAGTAACAGAAATCGCCTTAGAATGCATACGAATGTAATATTCGATATATAAATACATTCAAGGCGAAAGTTATGTCACACAGCCATTTACTATAAACTTCGCATAATTTACGCATGAGATTTATACGCAGGAATAAGTGGAACAAATTAGAAATATTGTGGTTTTTAATTCTTGAAATTTAAGCATATGAATCTCGCAACTATTAGCATGAAACACGAAAATAAAATGTGCAAAGAACACGCATAACCACGAAAAATTTTCCAGATAATTTCATAGCATGAATCGCAGTGTATGCAATTCATCATATAAGGGAAAGATCTGCAATGAATGCGTGTTTTATGCGCGAAAGTTTCGTTAAACATACGCATTCACATGTGAAACGGGTTTTGAAAATAGTCACGTTAGAATCTCGTATTCATTGCGCACATACGTGTACGGATTACGGAGACGGTGTGTATATGTTTCTACGGGACATAATATATACATGTATATGAAATTATTTTTTGCAAACGTTCTTTTTTTAGGAAATGTGTAAAAACTAAGTTAATTACGCATAGATCGCGCAAACCTATAAAGTCTTAAAATTTTTCTGTAGCTCAAACCCGTTTTCACGTATTCTCATCCCGGACTCCACTCGCTGCGCATAAATCGATGAATGAACTGCGCTTGAACAACTTATGCGTTACGTATATTGTGCATGTATTACCCGGTACGTAGCTCCTCGTATGCCTCAAATTTTGAACGCAGTTTATGCATAATTCATTCACAATTACTGTGTTTCGCCGCCAATATTTGAACATTGTGGAAATAAACTTACGAGTTTCGTCTTGTTAAATATTCTAGTCTTCTTTACCTCAGAGTCTTGTTTTAAATATGCATTCTCTCTGTGTGTCTCTCTCTCTTTTATTACCGAAACTAATATTGAATGATATCCTTTTCTATGTTGAAAACTATTTGATTTTATATGCTCACTACATGGATGGAGTGAAAAAATATCTTTTTCTCGTTGTTATCCTTTGTTTGAGGATTTTTTTTTTTCGCTTTAATTTTGTTAGAATCTGATAGGCGGTTCTGGTCAAAGAAATAAAAGTTTAGCCATTCTAATGCAAAGTTTGGAGATTTAAGCTATCGCTAATTTGAAACTTCATTACATGATTTGAATATCTCACGTCAATGCATGCACCTGTGGTGTTTAAATAAATGACGTCATCTAATGACGTCATTACTTCGTCCCGACGTGGCCCAAAACGACATAACATATATACATGTAGTACTTTCAATATTCTTGTTTAACGTAAAAGCATCAAATATCAATAATGAATATGTATATGTCATGTTGAAAAAATTAATCTGTTCCTTGGATGTGTCAAAAATATTTCTTTCACCGAATAATATCCATTTATGCAAGTAATCCATCGCAGAACCTGTATGAATTCGTCTTATTTTCTCAAGTTTGGTGTATACAAATCCATATTAATAATAAGGAATTGTTCCAAATCACGGGTGTCAACATTCTTATTTGGAGAAAATAATTGCATCTTAAACAAAGTTAGCAAGATATTCATAATTGAGGCCAGAAAGTTTCGAAATATAGCAGGACCATGACGTACAAATGACCGGGAAAACCAAGATAACAACATGCAAGGCTCGCTCTGCATTAAATGAAAGTGTATACTTCAAGTGTTGTTAATGCTCTTCTATTGGAAATTTTATAAGAAACCTTTTTTGTATACGTAATATTTCTACTGCAAACAGTTTTGATCTCAGGGGTGAGGTTTCATCGCTTGGTCACAAACCCTTTCCTCTATACGTACCCTTTCTTCTATATTAAAAATCCCAAGGGAGGACACTTCCTATATAATAGCTATATAACTTTTTTGTACTTGATCGTGGCTGCCACTCCTATCGATCTGTATTCGACCGGTGCATCTTTCAATGTGGATATCTTTTATACATTCATCTTGAGATAACAAAACCAAAAATTGCATCAAATGGACCGTGGGTGTAGCCTGTAGGAAGGAAAAAAAGAGGAAGCCATGATCGAGTACAAAGAGAGTGCACTAACAAAACCGCTCAGTACATTCTATGCAACTACCGGAAGTAGCGATTTTTACCATACGCGCATGCCCCAAGTGACGTCTTTTGTTTACAAACACAATATTTGATTGCAGTTTATTTATTTTTTTTTTATCGATTGATTTGCTTAAGTAAGACAAATTTATCCGATTTTTATTTTTATTTAGCAGCCTTTTTTTTTGTAATAAAATTTCATTGATCATTAAGCTTACTTCTGAGTTGACTCGGCAGTATAATTCAGGAGGGGGGGGGGGGGGGGGGGGTCTGGGGTGTCAATTATTCTATTGGTAATATATTTTTTCTTTTTTGGGGGTTCAAAATAATAATAATAGGTTTAGTTTTTATTGGATCTAATAAAAGTTACTGTCAAATCGACGGCAGGCGCGGGTCCAGGTTTCAATAAAAGGGAGGAGAGGGGTTTCCAGTCCCTATTTATTTGCCGAAAAAAAGAAGACAAGGATAAATTCAACTCAAGTTGTAAGTTAATAGGTCATCTGTTCTAATTACCGTAGGGAGGGTCATTAACCTCAACTACATTTCCCATTCTTTTGTATCCGCGCTTGGCTCGATGATTTGAATAAAACCTTTGGACGAGATTTTAAAGTTTGATTTCTAAATATCCGATACTTTCATATTTCTCCCTACAGAATTCATGGACAGACTATAACCTTCTCGTCTCAAACATTTAGGTCTACAGTCATAAATTGGAATTTTTGCTTGACCTTCTCCTTGTGATCGATTAGATCTTAACTGTAAAACTGATTTAGGATATTTTCCAAACTTGCATGTTTCTTCATGTTTTGGTATCTCATGTACTGACAGCACTCTGTATAAACACCTGATACATGGAGACTCTCATACATTGCAAGTAAATTACCACTTAAACTTGAGATATCATCAATATCTGTGACTGTCCAATACACAGGACAAACACTACCTATATCTGAAGCCTTGCAGTAATTCAAGCTTTACAATATGTGGTTGCAAAGTGTTATTATTGGTTCCATTGGTAGACCTTTACATACATGTATGCTGTATTGCATAATTTCAGCAAGATGATTTTAGAGCAATGTGTTAATTAACACTAGTTACTTCAATCCTTCTCCGAAAATGAGTTCACAGTTTCATCAAAATCCAACACATGAGCAACATCAGCAGCAGTTTGATTTTTTCTTGGAATTATAGCAGCTAGATGGTTCAAATGAGGACCGACTAGTGCCAGGAATATTACATTCAGCAATTTTGATGAAAGGAGGGGATCTCCAACAAGACTCGGTTGCAGCACCAACAGCAACACACCAAACACCCCAAGTTAAAACACTGAGAAGATGCATACAGCAAGAGAAAAAAAAAAGGGCAAGGACCAACAAACAGGATATCAAACACAAAAGACAACACATAAACCTATGAGATCCATGGGCAATCGGTGCCGACTTAAGAGAGTGTGGTTATCTGGATAACATGTGCACAACCCTCCAACTTTTCTGGTGAAATGCCATAATATCTGAAGCTGTATCAGCATCACTATTGCAGAGGCTGCAGTGCTTTCAACTCCTATCCTCTGATTTTGCAACAGAAAAATCAAAGATAATGGCATTGGCTGTTAATACGTACAACGTACCTTTTCCTATTACAAATGAACGAAGAACGGTCATGATGAACAAAGTCATATGGCCTTTGAATATTCCATGGAAACTTTGGTTTCTTTTGTTTTGAAGTTCTATTTCTTATACACACACTCAGTCTGCATTTTACAGGCATTGCACAGTCTGTATGGATACATGAATATCCTTTAAATCATTAGAAATGTCAATCCTAGCAAGGTCCAAAACTTCATACTTGAATGTATGGGTTCAATGGACAAGTTTTTTTAACACTTTGTCCACATATGCATATTCTGCATAAAAGTTTTAAAACCATCAAATTTCCCATATTTACTTCCATGTTGACAGTAACAACATTGAACGACTGTGTATTCAATCGATAAAGTAACTGACAATTACTTAAAACAGTAGACAAAATGTCTGACCAGACCTTGTTCAGCTCAGTGTCGTTAGGTTTAAGTTAATGTGCCCTGCATTCTATACCAGTACCCCAGCTATGTCAAAAATAAAACGAAAGTAGAGCATTCACTTTATTTAAAACTAAATACCTCTTTTTCAGAAATAAATCACCTTTTTATTTATCAATTTTCAAAATTATAGAGTCATTTTCCATCCATGCAGCCAAGCCAAACATCTCCGATCTTCAAACGCGAATATTTCAACTCCTACTAACTCAATGTCCACCATTTTTTCTTCTTGAACTAGTTTAGAGGCAGGAAACCATACCTTTACTACTGCGCATGCTCGTAGGGTATTTCCTAATTTTATATTTGGTCAGAAAGGTAACATAAATAGTCGTCCAATCAAAAAGCGGAAGTTCGGGATATTCCGCTCCGACCTTTGATTTTACGTCATTGTTTACCTAATTATGCAAAAGCAAAAGTGGCATTGGGTTTTGTTAGTGGAGTGTCCACCCTTGGGGTTTTATATATAGACATATACATGTAGAAGAAAGGGTTTGTATTGAGGAAAGGGTTTGTGACCAACCGATGATACTTCACCCCTGTTGTTTTGATATACTCTACGGAAGACATCATTCAGCAGGATATACCCTCACGTCATGTGTGCACTTGCTCCGTGAGAAAGTTATTTCAATATTTCTATGTTAGCAAAAGCCTCTTTGGAAATAAAATTTATGAAAAAGAGTAGTAATCGGATTCATTTAACATTTTGATGCGATATGTTTTTCAAAGAGACGTTTGCTCGTACCGTAAGCTAGGTTTAAAACCGCAAAATTTGGAAAAAATCCGGAAATCACGCGATCGAACCAGGTTTATACAAGTAGAGCGGAGCTTTCGGGGGAAATTTCACATTGAAAAAAAATCGATTTGGGGACTTTCCATCTTCCTGCTTTTATCGGCACAGAAACGTGATAGAAATAATCAAATATAAAATCGACGAAAATTTTGGGCCAAATAGGGCACATAACGGACGTACTCCTTTCTACATAGAGTCATTCGATATTCTTTCAGAATCACAGGCAGGTTTTCGACATGGGTATTCTACTTTAGATCATATTTTCTCATTGTATTCACTCATTTCTATTTTAAATAAGAGACGGAAAAAATTATACTGCGCATTTGTTGATCTATCGAAAGCATTCGATACTGTTTGGCGAGCTGGTTTATGGCAAAAACTCCTTAAAGATGATATAAACGGCAAATTTCTCGAAGTTATAAGAAACATGTACAAAAATATAAAGTCTTGTGTCAAGGTCAATAATGACGTCACATCCTTCTTCGCTTGTAATTCTGGGGTTCGTCAGGGGGAAAATCTCTCACCCGTAATGTTCAGTATGTTTTTGAATGATATGGAAGATTATTTTGAAGAAAATGGGGGTAGGGGAGTAACGGCACCGGACGATCTCCCTTCTGAATTATGTATTACTATAATAACTCTCTTATATGCTGATGATACCATAGTAATAGCCGAATCACCAGATGACCTTCAACGAAATTTAGACCTCTACTTTGATTATTGTAATACTTGGAAACTATCTGTGAATTTAAAAAAATCGAATGTTGCTGTTTTTGGTAGCAGGGACACTCAATCATTTTCATTTAAGTATGGAGGTAAGCCGATTCAGACAGTTGATAACTATACATATTTAGGTGTTATCTTTAAAAATACTGGAAATTTTAGATTAGCTATATAGCTAATCAGAGTATTGCAGCACAAGCTAAAAAAACTATGCACCTTCTATATAAAAGATTTTCTAATTTAGACCTATCTGTTGAATGTCAAATTATGCTCTATAATCAAACAATAGTTCCAATTCTTCTTTATGGATGTGAAATTTGGGGATATAGTAATATTAATGTTTTGGAAAAAGTGCAGTGTGAATACCTTAGATATGTATTAAAACTTAAGAAAAACACACCAATATCAATGTTATATGGAGAAACTGGAGTATAACCCTTGATTAAAAAAGTAAAGCAGAGAATGTTGGCCTTTTGGTCAAAATTACACAATGGTAAATCAAGTAAAGTTTCAGTAATATTGTACAAAATTTTGTTAAATGATTTTTCTTTAAACTATGAGCATGAATGGACATTTATCAAAAATTCATTAGATGAACTAGGATTTTCGTACATTTGGGACTCACAACACTCGTTTAATAATATGAATTATGGCAAAGCCATAGTGAGGACGCAGGGTGAAATTGATAAAAAATGTAAATTTTTTAATTAGAAATAGAAGATAAATGAGCATGTAAATATAATACTAGTTATAGATAAACAAATAAATTTGAAAATACATGTAAATGAATAAATGAAAACAAAATAAAAAAGAGAAATAAAAAAAATCCTACTCCAAGAAGAGAATATGGTGTATTATAATATAATAAACGTGAATTTCAATGTATATTTCTTCAGGAATTAAGCCTTTTAAGTTTTTATGGGATGAGGGAGTTCCTTTTACCTTCTCTACAAAAAATTTCAGTATTTTTCACATATATTTGCTCCCTCAACTTCACCCCAGCGGCAACCTCCCCCCTAAAAAAACCAACCAAACAAAAATCAAACAAATAAATAAAACAAAATAAAACCAAATTAAAAAAAAACCCGCCTCTAGTCATGCTAGTTATTTAGCTACAACTGAGAGAGACCTCGGTGCAGAATCGGTGTGACAGTTTCTTGAAAATTTGAACAATTCTGCACACACACATATATGCAGATAGCTTCAATAATTCGCCCGTCCCACACGTTTTTCCACATACAATCCGCGAAACAACGTTTTTCCTGCTACATGATGACGTTGCATTCTGACGTAATAATGACATTGCATAATGACGTCATGACGTATTAGTCGTAACTTGTTGAAGATGGCAGTAAGATGAAACGGTTTCAAATCACATATAATCAAGTAAGTAAAGCATGATTCAATGGATTCAATTAAATTATTGACTTCGTATATACCGCTGAAAACAGGTTGTCCAATAATCCTCCGTCCATGTAGACCGGAAGTCAGCCATGATGATTCCGAATATACATGGGTTGAGTAGTAAGCCCCGAGACTCTGGCGAAACCGCACGGCTGAGTTTGTAGGTTATACAGAATTTGTACAGAATTAACATTGGAAACCAGTATTTTTCCTATTTATTTACACGTGTTATCTTCAAGAGGACTACGTCCGCGCCTGCGGCGCGGACTGCGTCCTCTATTAGATGGTTTAGTAGTGTAGTTAAGCTTCGACTTTCAGACCAGTCAAGACAAAGATGGATCTCTTTGATAAATGAATCCCCTAAATGTAATATGAATCAAGGCAAAGCCTTATGAGCGAGCGGAGAAAAAAAGACACCAAAAATTTTGTAAAACCTCAAAACCTTGATCTCAAAATCAAAAACTTTTCGAAGTCATAACCTTAGGAATCCAGGAATCTCTCCCCGCCGGTCAAGCTGGACCTCCCCTTCACACTGCCAGACAATCCGAAAGTCACCAGACATACCAGACAAATCTGGTAAAATTTGCTTCAGTTGCAAAAAAAAAAAGGAAAAAAAAAAAGCCTGGATCCGTCCCATCATTCAATTTTACACATACGTAGATCAATAGCAAGGGAGTCTGAAATCCCTCCCGTTTCCTCTCTAGTGACCATGAAATCCATTTAAAAAATTCAAATATTTCTTCTTTACTACATACTTATTTCGATCATATCTACCTTGCTTGTTTGATACACTGAAAAGTGTTAGAAAATCGCGGCAGTTAAGAGTTTTGTGTTACCTTTCCTTCTTGCATTACTACAACTATGTACCATTCTTGCACGTGAAAATGAGCGCACTGCTACAATGACGTCACATATAGAGGAATAATGACGTAAAGTATACTGCAGAGTTACGTACCGTTGTGTCGTCATTAGTGATAAAGATGGCGGATTAGTTGCTGCTGAATTTCTGATCTTCAGACGAACAATTCGGCGAGTTTCACCTAATTTTATTACGCCATAAAATAGAAGAATTCTATCCATTGGGAATTTGTCAATGTATGTTCTCCTGCTCTGTCGTTTAAGGGAATCGAGTCACTTTTACCCGTATCCTCGGTCCTGTTACTAAACTTTTTCAGCTCCAAGTATGTATATCTTTTGCTCGTGCAATTTCCCATAATTATGTATACGCGTTACCCTAAATGCGAGCTTCGCTCGCAAAGGCCCTGCGGGCCTTTGCAGCGAGCTCCGCTCGCTATAATATATCGTATTTTTAAAACCACGCCATCATATGAGAATTATTTCTCTTCACTTTCGATTAAAAATAGAATTATATTTGCCCAATTCCGCACAACAAATCACAGACTTCCAATTGAAAAAGGACGCTGGTCAAATATAATTAGAGAAAATAGGAAATGTACCTTGTGTTCAAAAAATGACATTGGCGATGAATATCACTATCTTTTGGACTGTTCTTATTTCGATCAACAACGTAAATTATATTTAGAGCCATACTATTACACCAGACCTAACTCTTTAAAATTTAAGCATCTTCTTGAAAATTCTTCTCCGCATGTTCTTAACCAGGTTTGCAAATTTATTTCTGTTATTTTCAAGCATTTTCCATAATTCTAATTCGTATATTGTTACTATTATTGATATTTGACAATTGTATATATACATCTTGTAAATGCATGCATTTCTATTAGAACATATATGTGTTTATACATTATTGTTCCTCAATATGTCAATATGTGAATATTGAGTGTAATAAAGTTATAATACAATATGTGAATATTGAGTGTAATAAAGTTCTGTTCTGTTCGTAGGACTGCCCCTTCCCTCCATCATCTAATTTAGTAGATATTGAACTCTTTTTTTTTGTTGTTGATTATTTTGATTTTTTTTTCTATATCCCTCTAATGATTCTTCAATAAAAGACAAATTTATCTAAAATACACAATGTTTGGCTCCTTGAACTTGATCATTTGTAAAAACGACAAGAATGCTCATTCATTGCAAACTATTTACATTCCATCTGGAGGAAATGCTACATAATTATTTCATTTAGCTGTTACATTTATTTTTCTCTTTTTTTCCTATCATTTATAGGAAGAATCCCTTTGAAAGTAGCCATCCATTTTTATTTATTCTCAGTCAGATGAAGATTAATTTTCGGACAATATTTTCAATGTACTTTTCATTATCAAACAAATCTAGAAGACGAACAAATTCAGCCTTTTTATGTTTTGGGAGTGAAAGTTAAGAACGTCCCCTGCATTTATTTTTTTATTTTACAATTTTTAATGACAAAGCTGTCGACGGAGGCATTCGTGTTTCACAAAGCCGTTTTTTTTTTTATTTTTTCTTCATTTTCATCAGATGTTTCATCCTCATTTCCTGATTGATTCGTTAATCTATTTTTTTTAAATCCCTCTTTGATTCCTTTATTTTTTTAAGGTGAGCTTTTTTGAATATGACACATTCTTTGAATCTTAAAAAATAGCAATCCAAGGAATGCTTGTGTCGCCTGCGAAGCGGTTTGATTATTATTCTAGAAAGTGGATCAAAATTATTGGTATCAGTAGAAAAGTCTTTTCAAATGAAATTCATTTGAAATATCAGACCACTTAATTACAAATTAAAAGATGTGGTGATTCTCAAATTTTCAGAAAAGAGTGTCAATCATCTAGGTCAAGGTCAATACGTAAAAATTGGTAACAAAAAGGTCTCATCATAAGAAATAATAAAGACCTATCACCTACTGTAACAATTGAAAGATATATACAACCTTAGAAAAGTAGGTCAAATATCTAGGTCAAGGTCAAAAGGTAGGTATGTGTAGAATGGCATTGTTAAAAGGAAAATACATGTGAAATATGAAAGCCCTATCACCTACCAATCAAAAGATATAGCCAATATTACTTTTCTTGAAAAGTAGATCAAATATCTAGGTCAAGTTCAAAAATTCAAATATTATGGTCTGTGTAGAAAGGTCTTGTCACAAGGAATACTCATGTGAAATACCAAGGCCCTATCACTTACCAATCACAAGATATATCCATTCTTAATTTTTTGTGAAAAGTAGGTCAAATATGTAGGTCAAGGTCAATAGGTAAAAAACCATGGTATGTGTAGGAAGGTCTTGTCACAAGGAATACACATGTGAAATATCAAAGCCCTATCACTTCCGAATCAAAAGATATAGCGAATCTTATCTTTTTTTCAAAAGAAGGTCAAATATCTAGGGCAAGGTCACAAGGTCAAAAATTATGGTATGTGTAGAAAGGTCTTGCCACAAGGACTGCACATGTGAAATATCAAAGTCCTAACACTTACCAATCAAAAGATATAATCATTCTTAATTTTTTTGAAAAGTAGGTCAAATTTCTAGGTCAAGGTCACTAGGTAAAAAATCATGGTATGTGTAGAAAGGTCTTGTCACAAGGAATACACATGTGAAATACCAAAGCCCTATCACTTACCAATCATAAGATACATCCATTCTTATTTTTTGTGAAAAGTAGGTCAAATATGTAGGTCAAGGTCAATAGGTAAAAAACCATGGTATGTGTAGGAAGGTCTTGTCACAAGGAATACACATGTGAAATATCAAAGCCCTATCACTTACCAATCAAAAGGTATAGCGAATCTTATCTTTTTTTTCAAAAGTAGGTCAAATATCTAGGTCAAGGTCACAAGGTCAAAAATTATGGTATGTGTAGAAAGGTCTTGCCACAAGGATTACACATGTGAAATATCAAAGTCCTAGCACTTACCAATCAAAAGATATATCCATTCTTATTTTTTTTGAAAAGTAGGTCAAATTTCTGGGTCAAGGTCACTAGGTCAAAAATTATGGTATTTGTAAGAAGGTCTTGTCACAAGGAATACACATGTGAAATATCAAAGCCCTATCACTTACCAATCAAAAGTTATGGGCTGTGACACCCAAAGTGTGACAGACAGACAGACAGACAGACGGACAACGGACAAAGTGATCCCTAAGTGTCGCTATGCTTCGCAGGCGACACAAAAAGAAGAAGGAAAAAAATGTATCGATATGATTAAAGAAGAGAAAAAGTCCCGGTAAAAACTTGCCGTTTGTTTGTTTGTTTTTGTTTTGTTTTTGTTTTTGTTTTTGTTTTTTATTTTTAAGATATTTTAAATCTTATTTTTCCTCCCCCTATCTTTGAAATGACCGCAGGGCGATAAAACGCTCTGATGACTTTCACACCTAGCAGGTAACGACGCTTACGTTCCCAGCATGGTTAATTGACACGTGTGTACTTGTCAAAACAACGATTTATTAATTGGGATGTTATTTTAAAAATTGCCGGATTAGCGATATAGAAGGTTTAAAAAAAAATTCATGGTTTACCCGGCCCTTCGGAATCTCGTTAGGTTCGACCATGAAAATTGGATTATCTAAAAATATAGCATAGTAAAAATCGTCAAGTTATATAATCTATAAATTATAAGATCCATAAAAATCATACTTTAACTATAAATTAAAAAAAAAAAAAACTACAATGTATAACGTGATTCGAGCTTTCTCGTGTTTGTTTACAGTGCCCAGCGCTTTGTTTACATTGAACTGAGGCCAAGTCTTGCCCCGCACGATTTGCGCATGCGCGGGGTTAAAGGTAAAATTCTAAAAATAACCGCAGCCCTAAAAGGTCTTTAGGTATGGGTCCGAGATACGGAAAACACAGAAATCATGACCCACTTATACTATAAAATTGCTACCTAAACAAATATTGCTAAAGTGAACCTGTAATATTCGCTGCATGTCTGTAACCTGGAAACGACCACTATGACGAGACGACTGGCAGTACTGTCTCTAGAATATAATCGAAGAACTTTTTTTTTCAATTTCGCGAAATTAAGGAGCAACCTTTTGATATTTTTTTTTATTAGGGGACGATCATTTAATCCTGAGGGTAGGGGGGAGGCTGACAGTTTTTGGAAATAAATATTTTGACCCAGAAAATGTTGAAAATAAATAATCTGACCCTCTTTGTTGCAGAATTGAATATTCTCGCCCACATATGTGTTCAAAATCCAAAACTTTTCGGCACTTTGCTCGCTATTCATGAAACAAATTTCAGTTTGCTTTGCTAGCAACAAGACCAATTTTTTTTTGCTCACTTCGCTTGCCTTGCACTAAAAATGTATTTCAGACTCGCAGAAGGGCAACCTCCCCAAAATTTTACATCAACAAGTGCTTTTTAGATATTTACACAGTATTACAATGCAAGTATAAAACGTAAATGCGTATTTGATAAGCTTCAATCTTATCGGAATGCACGTCAACTACCTACTTTTGTACTTGACATGGCAAAAACTTACTTAGCATACCCAATGTGCTGGAAAACTCAGTTTAGAATATGAAGCCTTGAAGGTGATAAATGTACATTCATATGTATTTAGATTTAATTGATGGCATATCTAGTTGACATAAGTCATAACTAGGGTGTGTGTTTGTGTATTCTTGGTCGATTTTTTGTTTTTGTTTGTTTGTTTGTTTGTTTTTTTTTTTCGGTTTTTGCTTGACCTGAGTAACTGGAAAATAAATAATGAAGCCGGCCCTGCGTTGAAAATAAATATTCTGACCCGAAAAATTTGCCAGTCCTCCCCCTCAAGATCAAATGGTCGTCCCCTTGGGAGGGGACACGAAGATTTTACAAGATAAAAATCTGACTTGGAATCTTGACCAAAAAAGAAATTTAACGAAAACCGATACAAAGTGCAGGCGCAATGCGAAAAAGTCTGGATCATTTACCGAAAAAAAATGAATAATAGCTCAAAAGAAAATTTTGACCGGTAAAAATCTTGCTGCCCCCTCCCTCGTAAGATGATCTGCTCCTTTATATTCTTACTCCCTCCTCTCTCTCTCTCTCTTGATCAGACTAGATTCCTACAAATTAAAAATGGGTCATTTCATTATCTAGGTTCTGCACATTTCACAGAGAACTGGAATTTTAGGATGCAAATTAGTAGAGAAACGAAGAGTTTTGAAATGTATTAATTTCAGAATTTAGGCTTTATATCACAAACAAAAGTAAATAGATATAACCTTAATGTGAAGACCCCCGAGTTTTAGAAAGGTGCAATTTAGATAGAAGTCACGTTTTCGATATTAGGTTTGATTATTTATAAGGATACTTCGAAGTTGTTACAGCGGCAAGGAAGGAGTTATTATAATATATATATGCTGGCCTTTTTAAAAAAATATTATTTTGGTTTTGTTGCGGTTTGTTTATTTATCTATTTATTTATTTGTTAGCTTTGTGTTCTTTGCTGTTGTTATTATTTGGGTGTTTATTTTGCTCATTTTACAAATGCACACGCCGTGGAGACCCCCCCCCCCCAAAAAAAATGCCGGATTTGTCCTAAATACCCCCATAAAGTAAATTGAATTATCGATCCAATGACGGTACAAATAATTTAATCATTGTAAAAAAGTTTCACTATTATAAGGGATATACATGTACATCACATAGAAAAGCAAGCAACGTTTGCGTTTGTTCACAGGTAACAGTCACACACGGTCATTGTGAAAATGAATTATTTAAATACTGTACGTTAACAAATAATGACGTGAAATATATGTTTAAAAAATTAAAAAGAAGAATTATCGAAAAAAAATCCCAATAGCCATGCAATATTAACGACGTTTTCTCCTTTTTAAAACCGCGCACTTGCTATTTAGTAAAGACGACGCCATATTGTTTATACATGTACTGGATACTACCAGTAGCCTCGTTTTCGATTCTAAGGCGGCGAAATACTGGTTTTGGTTTATCTTCTCCTATAGGTGTCATCCAAGGAAATAAAATCCTTCATTGTATGATTAATCATTTAGCTCAATTTGAGTGACTTCAAAAATTATAAATTATGTCTCGTTGGATCTGGACATATTTGACACGCACAAAAATAAAAGAGAAATGGGGGGTCATGCATACCCTTTTCTAAAAAAGACCCAATTTTTTCTTTCCTTTTCAGCTTTTGTCCGTTTCGAAAATTTTACAAATTTCATCTATTTTCAAGTCGATCTATAGATTGCATAAAAGACAAGAACAGGTTCAAAACTCAATATCTCTTGACTACAGGGACTTATACATTGATTTCATGTGCTACTTTTAAATTTTCAATAGTTTTGACCAATAGTGTGACACCTTTTATTCAGCTCTGTTCACCAGTCAAAACGGAGGGGATTCCCCGCTAAAATGATTCCCTTGGATTACACATAACGTTATGTCGCATTAGCCGTAACTTGTTAGAGATGACAGTCGGATGAAACGGTTTCAATTCACAAATAATCAAGTAAGTAAAGCATGATTTAATGGATTCAATTAGATTATTAGCGAAGCGAGCAGCGGGCCCGAAGGGCCCGCATGCTCTGAGCAAGCTTTAATGGTAAACACATATATATGAAACAAGTGGAAAAATGAACGAAAATAAGGAAGAAAACATACATACGACGTACGTTGCAGTGTGTATATAGGATACGAAACTATGGATTAAAAAAAAATTCCATATTGCATACGAAACTAAGGATTCAAAAATGTTCATAAAGGATACGAAACTAAGGATTCAAAAATTTTTAGTGTCCTGTTGCAGACATCATAATATATAATTTCAATCAACTTTCATTAAAACAACCTGTATCACGTCCATAACTTTTATTCAAAAGTATTTGCAAAAAGCATCAATAAGCATGTATAAAAATAAACAAATAAAGCATGAAGAAGATAGAATCAATAGATTTTCTATTTCATACGAAATTTATAACTTCTTCTTGTAATTCTCCCACACACGTTTTATATGATTTCATTGCAAGATTCTTGGAAACTGTTTCGAATAAATTTAAATCTTTTGATAACTCATGAAATTGAATAACAATTCGAACCATTATGTCAACCTTTTACAGATGAAAATTCTCTCATAATGAGCAAATACAAAATTTCACTTTGTAAGGAAGGTACGCTAAAGAGGACGTTACGTCATGGTCAAATGACTATTTTTTTTTTTTTTTATCTCATAATGAATTATAAAACGAAGGATGGAATTATATCTCTCTATGCCTTTATGAAGTAATTTCAATAATACAAATAGTAATATGAATTATGGCAAAGCCCTTGTAGCGAAGCGAAGACGGTGCATGAAATTGCATGGGCCGACGCAAGTTGCAGTGTTTATATACGATACGAAACTAAGGATTAAAAAATTCATATAGCATACGAAACTAAGGATTCAAATATTTTCTTACAGGATACGAAACTAAGGATTCAAAATTTTTTCAGTCTCCTGTTGCAGACATCATAAGCTAACACTTTTCAACTACTTCACTACTTTTCATCCTAGCTTTATATTACGTGTATATTACACACTGTAAAAACCAAATTTACACCATATAGCTACAAAAATAAAGATTCATCTAGAAATATTTTCGTAAAATATTTTCGTATCAAAACTGACTAAAATGGTGGCGCCCATCTTGCCAATTCTTGGTTGAAGAAAAATAAATTGGTCAGTGTGTATCTTTTCTTCCTTATTTTCGTTCATTTTTCCACTTGTTTTGTATATATGTGTTACCATTAAAGCTGCTCAGAAATAATAATTTTGGGGCCAGAAAAACAAAGGGAAATAACTGATGAAGCATTTAAATCGTCTATTTTCTCTATATAACATGTGTAAAATAACGAAGCTGTACAAGAGTTTTTCCCATGTGATTTTTAAGACCTGGGAGTCTTACATGTATATCTGTACTCAGGGCATCATTACCTTTCAGAAAATATATAGTTTATAGTACCTTACCAGGCATAAAACTTACCATACTTATAATGGGGATGATTAAATCGCTATGTAAAATAACTCAATTGTACAATGGATACCTTAATTTATTTCTTGCTTGTAAAACATACAGTAGAGACGAAGATATACATGTAACGTCAAATATGAATTCTAACTATATGTTGGAAACGCACCGAAGACTTCATTCAGCCATGACGTCATTGTCAATTAAAGTCCTACATCTTACAGCAAGCTTTACGATGACTAGGGTTGTGTGTCATTGTGAAATAACATTAATTTATTAGATTGAATATAGGGAGTCCGATGTTTTCAAAAGGGGGTCTCAAATAGTGTTCGATGTCAAACGGTATCTATCAAACAGGTTTGATTTTACGTCAATGAGCCTTAACTAGGGAACCTTCACATAAACTACTTAAATGAATTATGTATAAATTTAACAAAAAGCATTTAGGATTCTTTATATCTTATTGTATGCAATTGACGTAATTACGGTGGCCGTAAAGGGCCGTGTGAAATATAAAAATATTGCAAGGGAACGAAATAATATTGCGAGGGAACGAAATAATATTGCGAGGGAACGAAATAATATTGCGAGGGAACGAAATAATATTGCGTGGGAACGAAATAATATTGCGTGGGAACGAAATAATAATGCGAGGGAACGCAATAATATTGCGTGGGAACGAAATATTATTGCGAGGTAACGCAATAATATTGCGAGGGAACGAAATATTATTGCGTGGGAACGAAATAATATTGCGAGGGAACGAAATATTATTGCGTGGGAACGAAATAATATTGCGAGGGAACGAAATAATATTGCGTGGGAACGAAATAATATTGCGAGGGAACGAAATAATATTGCAACGAAATAGTATTGCGAGGGAACGAAATAAATATTGCGAGGGGACGAAATAATATTGCGAGGGAACGAAATAATGATCCCTTTTGCGCATGTGCAGACTTATGTATATATGTGTATATATCCCCTCCTTTAATGTATATGGAAATGTTCAATCACAATTATTGATTATACATATGATAATAAAAGATCCAAGTCAAAGTTCAAAATGAAGAAGTTCAATACTTGTAGACCAGAATTAAGATTAAAAATGTAGTACTTTTTTATTTGGAATGTGTGAATAAATACGAAGAGTATGAAAGAAATTTGTTTTCATTTCTTTTATCTAAATACTATATACAAGGTCAAGGTCAAAAGGTCACTTGGTCAACAATCATGTTAACAAACCGAATGTATCATGTGTATGACATGACTGCCTTTCATAGAGTGAAATAAGTCTCTTTTTTATTAGTCCCTTACCGGTTCGCCGGAGGGGACTTATAGTTTCCACCCGGTTTGTCTCTCCGTCCGTCTGTCTGTCTGTCCGTCCGTCTGTCCGTCACACTTTAGTTTACCAGACTTTTTTCGCATATATGGAACTCAGTTTTGGTATGTGAGTTTATAATCTCAATGTGATACAGATCAAGTTCGAGTTTGGTTTCGATTCACCTATTTTTGCAAGAATAACATGGCCCTTGGACTTAGCAAATTTTATGAAATTCTCAGTTTTCCGGATTTTTCTTCCATGGTATTGCAGATATAAAAATCATTTTTGTATGTGAATATATCTCAGTGTCTGTGATACAAACCAAGTTCGTGTATCAATTTGATTGACCCATTTCTACAGGAGTTATGGCCCCTGGACTTAGCAAATTTCATGAACTTCTCAGTTACCAGTCTTTTCATGCCTGTTGTTGTAGATATTGAGCTGGTTTTTTGGTATGCAGATACATAATAGTGTAATGTTTTTTTATCATTAAATTGACGGGATCGGTGTATGTGCTAATGTGTATCCGTCCAGTATATAAGGAAGCGGCGTCCGTCGTGACACACTCCTTGTCAAGCTACCGAGCTGTAAGGTTATAAATATAGTAACGCTAAACATTACCTGCATAAGGTTGATAGCGATCGATAGGTAGCATTTGGTAATAAGGTATTGTGCCAGAGGCAAGTTGCGTGCCAGAGGCTATACAGTAACCTGTGGCTACTGTCAGAGGCGAGTGTCAGAGGTACTGTGTCAGAGGCTATACAGTAGTCAGAGGCAAGTACCAGAGGCAATCGTCAGAGGCAAGAGCCAGGTAACAGAGTGTCGTCATTGTCGTGTAAATAATCTCCCCTCTGTAATTATACATTTGATTTGTTTCATGTACCAATCATTTGTTCCAATCATTGGTCATTCATTTGTCGAATCGTCTGGTCAGTCAAGTAACTGAAGGAAAGTACTTTGATATTTGAATCTATATTGTTTTCCTACCGTAAATTTTATATATCAGTAGGTGACCCCTACCTCGGTCACGTTACATAAAATTGGTGGCAGCGGTGGGCTGATTTTTTTTCCATTTACAGTAGGATTAGTTGTAGTATGTCTGCTGACGATTTACAACGTGAGGTGACATTGTTAGAGGCTGAGATTCAACTTATTGAACGTAGTATTCAGGAAAATAGTATGCGCCACTCGACTCCTAATACTCACTTACAAGGTAACGGGCCGGGTCATGTCTCATTCGACTCTGGTATTGTTACAATGCGCAGATCCTCTGTCCCAGATGCCCGTGGTACCAACAGTCAAAGTACCAGGCGCAGAGTTGGTTTTGCAAATTCTGATAATGTTAGTCAGTTATCTAGTGGTGTCACGTACAGGCGCAATGCGAACAGACAACAGGGTAATGTAGGTTATAGTACACCTGCTGGACAGGCAACAAGCAATGTACAGACACATACTTTAACAAACAATGTACAGACACCTACTGTAACAAGCAATGTACCGACACCAGGTCAGGTAAATAGTCATATACAATCTCCTGCCTTTGACAGAAGGAGAGAGGTAAAACCTGCCACTTACGACGGTAGTGGTAACTGGCTTGATTACAAATTTCATTTCCAGTCGGTTAGTAAAATTAACAGGTGGACTGATGAAGACAAGGGGCTTTACCTCGCAGCATCATTACGGGGTCATGCTCAAGCTGTACTTGGTGATCTCCCTGACTCCAAGAAGGATGAGTACACGTTGTTGATCAAAGCTATTGAAGATAAGTTCCTTCCACCTAATCAAACAGGATTATACAGAGTTCAACTGCGAGAAAGGCGTAAGCGTGCGACAGAGACCATCCCGGAACTTGGTCAAGCTATACGTAGACTTACAAATTTAGCTTACGCAAGTGCACCATCAGAGGTAAGAAAAACCCTTGCTAGGGAACAGTTTCTTGATGCCTTACCAGACTCTGACATGCGAATTAGAATTAAACAGGCTCGTCCCAAGGACCTGAATGATGCAATAAGGCATGCAGTAGAGCTAGAGGCTTTCCTTAGAGCAGAGGATAAAACTGCAAGTAAGGGCTATCAGCGTCAGGTTACAAGTGAAGCAAACGAGTCAGACGACATGAAACGTCTGATTGAGAAATTGCAAAGTTCTGTGGAAACAATGGGTAAGGAAATACAACAGTTAAAGACTGCAACGTCCCAGGCAAAAGGTAATCAAGGTCAACAGTTTCAGAGACGCAGGAAGAAGCTAGAGGAACTAGAGTGTTACAATTGTCACGAGAAAGGGCATGTGAAAAAGAAATGTCCTAAGGCTATCAAAGGCCCAAATGAACACAAAGACGAGTCCAAGGTTCCAACACCAGGAGTAGGTAGTAACAAGCACGCGTCTGCATCTCTAGGTAATTGTTCAGGTGGTGCTGGTATATACGTAGACGTCCTTATAAATGGGGTCCCTGGTAAGTTTCTAGTTGATTCAGGTTCAACTGTTACAATCATTTCTAGGGAACATTTCGAACAACTGAACCTGGTATTGCATGACACAGATATGAAGGTATTTACTGCTGACGAAAAAGAAATGCCAATAGATGGTTTCACAGAAGTTACCATAACACTTGGCCAGAAACAGGTAAAGATACAAGCAGTAGTATCTAGTATTCTAGCACAAGGTATATTAGGGTTAGATGCTCTTAAAGAGTGTGGCTATTTACTCGATATCAGTGATGCAAGATTCATTGCCAAAGACATGAGTCATACATTACCTTTGACATTTGAAGGTAGGGTAGGTTGTTTCAGGATTACATCTTGTCAGACGGTAAGCATACCACCAAGGAGCGAGATGGTAATTCAAGGGAAAATTGACAAACAACCTAATGAGATATTGCCTTTGGTAGGTATTATCGAGTCGTCTGTAAAGTCACTGACAAGTTCTAGACCACTAACTGCCAGAGTACTAGTGGCAACAGATGATACGGGAATAATACCGGTGAGACTTCTCAATCTCGAAGATACATCTAAGGTAGTATACAAAGATACAGATATAGGGCAATTGGAAAGTGCTGAAGAAGTACAGGTGCCCCAATGCCAAGGTGAAATCTTAGATGAAGAGCTAGAGAAATTGTCGAGTGAGTCGTCTCGTAATCTGACACAGGACGAACAGTCACAAGTAAAAGATTTCCTTTACAAGCATCGTGCCATGTTTGCTAAAAGCAATAAAGAACTAGGTGAAGCGACACTGGTCAAACACAAGATTGACACCGGGACGTCAAGACCCATTAAGCAACCACTCCGTAGAGTACCCGTACATCTCACCAGTGAAATAGATAGGAATATTGACGAGATGCTTGAATACAATATTATAGAGCCATCGACTAGTCCCTGGGCCTCAGCTGTTGTCCTGGCAAAAAAGAAAGACAACACGTTCAGGTTTTGTGTTGATTATAGGCGGCTGAATGCATGCACAGTGAAAAATGCCTATCCCCTCCCGAGAATTGACGAGGCGCTAGACCACATGAAAGGGTTCTCTTGGTTCTCCACTCTCGATCTCTTCTCAGGATACTGGCAGGTTGAGCTAGATCCAAAGGACAAAGAGAAAACTGCCTTTGTGACAAGAAGAGGGTTGTTCCACTTTAACAAAATGCCTTTCGGTTTGTGTTGCGCGCCTGCAACATTCGAGCGACTGATGGAAACGGTATTGGCTGGTTTACATCTGTCTAGTTTACTTGGACGATATAATCATCATGGGAAAAACATTCGATGAAATGTTGCTTAATTTAGGTAAGGTGTTTGATAGACTTAGGGAAGCAGGGCTTAAACTCAAGGCAAAGAAATGCCATCTGTTCCAAAGATCTGTGGCATACCTCGGGCATGTAGTGTCAGAGGAAGGTATCAGTACAGACCCTTCCAAAATTGAATGTGTTAAACAGTGGCCAACACCTTCCAACATTACTCAGGTAAGATCATTCCTTGGCCTGTGTAGCTATTACCGCAAGTTCATAAAGGACTTTGCTACCACAGCCAAGTGCTTACATCGTCTAACGGAGAAAGGACGCCCCTTTGTATGGAATCAAGAATGTCAAGATGCATTTGATTGCCTAAAAACAAAATTAACAGATGATCCTGTCCTGATGCATCCCGATTTTTCAAGGGAATTCATTCTTGACACCGACGCTAGTCAAGAAGCTATAGGTGCCGTTCTTTCACAGAACATTGATGGAAAAGAACATGTGATAGCTTTCGCAAGTCGTGCTCTTTCCAAGAGTGAACGAAACTATTGTGTCACGAGAAAGGAGTTGCTTTCAGTAGTTTACTTCGTGAAAATGTTTAGGCACTATCTTGAAGGTAAGCAGTTCTTACTAAGAACAGACCATGGGTCACTACGCTGGCTTCTACATTTCAAGAATCCCGAGGGCCAGTTAGCCAGATGGCTAGAGGTCTTGAGTACATATGATATGCGCATCGAGCACAGACCAGGGACAAAACATCAAAATGCAGATGCCTTGAGTCGCATACCATGTAAGCAGTGTGGTTACTCAGTAAGTAATGTAGAGATAGAGACTCAAGCTGGCGTTGTTAGGAAAGCTGAAGGTAAGCCAGATGATACTGACTCTAGACTAAAAGACGTTCAGGAAAACGTACCAGAAATTGGTCAAGTTAAATCTTGGATAAAAGATGGTAAACGACCAGGTCACAAAGTAGTTGAGGGGCAAGGTAACTTTGTTAAAGCTCTCATAAGTCAATGGGACAACTTAGTTATTAAAGACAATGTCTTATACAGGAAAGTATCAGAAGGTAAAGACAATGGGTACCTTCAAGCAGTCATTCCACTATCTGAAAGACGTAAGATACTGTACTATGGTCACGATCATGAAGGCTCAGGTCATTTAGGGTACAGGAAGACTTTGGAAAGAATAAGAAGAAAATATTACTGGCCTGGACTTAAGAAAGATGTACAAGCATATGTAAATGGCTGTCAGAAATGTTCTCGTAGAAAGGGACCAAATAGAAAGCAAAGAGCTCCCATGCAGCTAGTTACAAGTGGTATGCCTATGCAACGCATTGCCACTAACATACTAGGGGAATTACCGATGACTAAGAATGGGAATAAGTATATATTGGTGATATCAGACTATTTCACCAAATGGACCGAAAGTTTCCCAATGCCAAATATGGAAGCCCAGACAGTGGCTAGGATATTGGTAGAAGAAGTCGTCTGTAGATTCGGAGTCCCTGACATAATACATTCTGACCAGGGTAGGCAATACGAGAGTGTCTTGTTTGAAGAGCTCTGTAGGCTGTTGCATATACAGAAGACGAGAACTGCGCCATACAATCCCCAGAGCGATGGCATGGTGGAGCGCTTTAACAAAACGCTCGCTACAATGCTGAGTTCATATGTCAACGAGTATCACAATGATTGGGACCAGTACCTACCATTTGTTATGATGGCTTATCGATCTTCGGTTCACGAAACTACGTCCTTTACCCCAAATGCCTTGATGTTAGGACGTGAAGTTTCAACACCTCTGGATATTATGTATGCTTGCCCAGAGCAGTCAAAGCCTATCCCGAGAACACAATGGGTATGGGAACTTCAAGAACGGCTTGAAGTATCACATAGGTTAGTACGAGAGAATACGAAGCAGGCTATGAGAAGACAGAAAAAATACCATGACCGCAAATTGAGTTTCGAAACATTTTCTGTTGGGGACAGTGTATATGTTTTCTTTCCGGTACGAAAAGTAGGTTGTTCCCCAAAGTTTACGTCACATTGGCATGGACCATTCAAAATAGTCAGAAAATGTTCTGACGTACTATACGAAGTAAATTGCGGGTCTAGAGGTAAGAACCAGGTCATTCATGTAGACCGAATTAGACCATGCCGTATGCAGGTCCTACAAGGTGAGTTAGAGGACAAACAAAGCTCAGATGACACAGAGCAAGGCGACGATGTCGCAATACCGTCATCTGACACCAGTAACAAGGAGCAAGAAGGCTCAGATCAAGAATCTGTTGTAGATTCTGTGCCAATGGACACTGACAAACGCCATAGACGTCCTCCTGTCTGGATGACAGACTTTGTTACTACATAGAGTGGTAAGCAGTGTGTAAATATGTAAATACAATTGTCTTATTGTTAGTGTTCACTGGACTTTTTTTGGTTAGTATTGTTGTTGTCTTCATTCGGGACGAATGAAGCTAAGAGGGGAGCAATGTAATGTTTTTTTTATCATTAAATTGACGGGATCGGTGTATGTGCTAATGTGTATCCGTCCAGTATATAAGGAAGCGGCGTCCGTCGTGACACACTCCTTGTCAAGCTACCGAGCTGTAAGGTTCTAAATATAGTAACGCTAAACATTACCTGCATAAGGTTGATAGCGATCGATAGGTAGCATTTGGTAATAAGGTATTTTGCCAGAGGCAAGGTGCGTGCCAGAGGCTATACAGTAACCTGTGGCTACTGTCAGAGGCGAGTGTCAGAGGTACTGTGTCAGAGGCTATACAGTAGTCAGAGGCAAGTACCAGAGGCAATCGTCAGAGGCAAGAGCCAGGTAACAGAGTGTCGTCATTGTCGTGTAAATAATCTCCCCTCTGTAATTATACATTTGATTTGTTTCATGTACCAATCATTTGTTCCAATCATTGGTCATTCATTTGTCGAATCGTCTGGTCAGTCAAGTAACTGAAGGAAAGTACTTTGATATTTGAATTTATATTGTTTTCCTACCGTAAATTTTATATATCAGTAGGTGACCCCTACCTCGGTCACGTTACAATAGTATGATAAAGAATAAGTTGAAGTTTGGTTTGATTTATTTGTTCGTACAAAAGGTATGGCCTCATAGCAAATTTCATTAAATTTTCCTGTTTTCCAGACCTTTTTCTAATACACATATTGAACTTATTTTTATATAGGATTCAGCAGAGTCAAGCCTGTTAAACTACGTCATCGTATGAGTACAGAATCCACGCACAAGACGCAATTTTCGTCGCTTCGTCAGTTTGTTAGGGCATAAACTAATACTAAACAACAGAGTACTTCATATTCATTACTTGCACGGATTCTTAAATACCACATACACTATTCCGTCAAGCAATCCTTATTTTCTAATTTTCTTCCATTCTCTCAATCATTCAACATTCATCTCAACCACATGTAAGGGTAACGAACACACTTTTTCACAGTGGACTGGGATTTTGACAAAAAATGCAGTAAAATTGGTCATATACTGAAAACTGACAACTATATACACTACCTAGCCATCCAGTATATCAATAGATACCAAAGTGGATAGTAAGTTAACCAATCAGGCATCTTTAAGTTCTTAACCGTGATAGAATCTCAATTTTCATTTTAACGATAACGAATGCACTTTTATTTTATGGCTAACGAACACACTCTAGCCGTTTTAAATAGTCATACTTCTTCGATGTTTATTTTATTGCCTTTCACAAGAACAATAAATCACTATATGACCACATCATGGACATTTATTTTTAATTCATGTATTCAACACTTATAAATTAGACCAATGATGTTCACTTTTTGTTATGATATGTATCGTATGTTATATTTCCAAATGACCAATCAATGTTTACTCGTATACATAGTGTACGCCTGTCTATTCAAAGAATTGATGGATGCAAGTTAAAAACATTTTCTCGTTATCATGAAGTAATTAAATTACTCATATACGTATTTATTGTTAATAAATATAACCTTGTATTATATTCATTTATTTGAAGAGTTTAAAATTCAAATTGAGAAAAATCAGACTAAGTATGTTTTAATGGAAAAAACATTGATCTGAAAAGATGTAAAACACATCCCCCTCAAATGAGAAAATAAACTTTTCATGGGTTTAAGTGTTTTATTTTCCTCAGTGAATTGATTTAAAATGCTTAAATGACGATAGTCACGTATGTAACGAAAATGGGGGTTTGAGCTAGTTCACACGCAGAATTATATACTAGAAGACAAACATCACAAGCCTTATTTGGCCAATAAGGTCCTAGTATGTGCCTCTACGTACGTCATGACTTATAGAAAATGAATCGGAAAAATCCGGAGAAACCATTTGCACGTTTTTATTGACTTTGAGTGTGTTACCGACTCTAGAGAGAGCGCACCTTACCCCAGTCTGTATACTTAATAATATATTTGTATTTACCCCTAGTCGCACTATTCCGATTTTGCTTCTCGACTAGTCCCGACTTTCGAGAAATTTTGCTGGGATGTCGGCGTTGAAATATTCCCGATTCACCATCACACCGAAATCCCAGTCACACTGTACAGATTTGGCTCCAAGACACGCCTTGACTTGGAATTTTGCTGATTCGGGACCGGTCAGAGCATAGTTGTCGTCAATCGGGAAAGTCGAGTCATGTTGAAGTCAGGGCTTATAGGCGGAGCTTAATTTGGTGAATCGTACTTCAGTCGGGGGAACATCTGACCCCAATTTGCCCCGACAGGGCTAAGGTTGAGCTACAGATATAACCTAGCCCGACCGAGCTACGACATAGACCTACCCCGACCGAGCTACGGCATAGACCGAGAGCACGGGCAGGAACACGTTACGTCGCCTTACAGTACCGTTGTCAGAAGTATTTAAAGTTCTGCACTTAGAACCGTCCGTTGACATTATGCCACAGGTAAGGATATGAAGGAAACCATCCGTTGTCGTGACAATGAGCATGTGTGGAAAGTATGATTTTCTAATAAACGTTGAAATTTTAGAAGTAATACACTCGAAAATTCAATGGGGGGTAGTCATAACACTAAGCTATTGGTTTATATGCTTTTCTGGTACTGATATACAGCTTGAAAAGAGGAGATCGAGTTGGCGTACTTTGATCACCACGTCATGCACATGTGTTATTCTTCCTTTTCTGGAAATCTTTGAATATTCAGGTTATCTTATTCCAAAAATATACTAATAATAAATATCAAGTCTATATAATGCTCCTCTGGTAGTGTCATGATGACGAATTCAATTTTTGACCACTTTTTTTGGACTTTTCTAAAATTAGTCCGTTGTCAATCCATGTTGCGAAAATTCTGTCCGTTGTCAGATGTCCGTTGTCTGCTTTAATATTTTATAGGATGGTATGATACTATGATACCTATACTAATCATTAAAATCCATCAATCAATACGCACAATTTAATTTTCAGCCAATTTAAAATGGAGACTGATTTACCCAGAATTGAATTCGCAGAATCATCCGTTTTGTTAAGATATCCTTAACATTAAATTTTATTCGTCCCGTGTTAAATTCATCTTCTGGGCTATGGGTGAATAGGGTAAAATATAAATTGAGGCGAAAATTTGAATGTATACAGTATCTTACTTTATAAGTGTATTATAAACCGGTGTAATGCATTAGTTTTTGCATAGGAAAATTTGCTATTATCAGAGGTCTCTTCCCCGTGGAGATATTCCGCTATATATATTAGACTTTCCTCATATTAGCATGGATTTTCCCCATAGAGAAGAAATGTTATATAACCATTTTCCCCCTGTTAAGTCCGTATTTTGTTTACCTTCCATTGGCTTCCAATATTGCAAAATACATGAAAAATGCTCCAATGGTCTTACATATATTTATATATTGCACCCATGTCTCCTCTTTACCCACCAATAGTCGCTATCACTTTTGAAAAGTTGACTTTATAATTTGATTTTCATCATGGGTTCTGCAGAAGGAACGCGACATTTTGAAAAGTTTACAGACTGGCGGAAGACAGATGGTGTGCTGTAATAAAAAAAATCACAAAACTTCAACAGAGCAGGATATAATTACTCTTCCCGGACACTTGACCATATTCCTATTATTTCTTTGTTGAGATTATCGTCAGGATCTTCTTTAACTCATTTGTAGAATATGTAAGAGGTTTCTGGGAGGAGGAGGGTTAGACACTCACACATAAGGGGTTTTAGACAAATTCATATATATTCAGACAAATACATATATACAGACAAACACATTCACCAACAGACACACTCATACAGAAAGATATGCAAAGGCAGACGGATAGACAAGTAGACAGACATACACAGATGTACTCACCCTCACACAAACAAAAACATGTATTGACTTTGATTTCAGTAAATCCACCGTTTATCACAGCATGCAAGACAGACGAAAATCAGACTAGGCCAATATCTCTTTCTTGACAAAAACCTCTCATCAAGTCAAGCAGAAAGACACACATAGTCAAGCACTCACAGAAAAAAAAAACACACAGGGAGAAACAAAAAGAGATTCACACAGACAGACTCAAAGACAGACACTGATCAAAACACAGACATGAACATGCTGAAAGGAACATCCTGAAAGACATATACAGACATGCACAAAACAACAGACTGACAGACACAGGGTATACACAGACATACGCAAAAACAGACGGACAGACAGGCATGTATATAGACACACACACAAACACACACACACAAAAGACACAGGCAGATGCACTCACTCCCATAAAGACACACAACAAACGCGGACAAAAGAATTCACTCGCAAGCAGACGGAGACACGGATATCGACGCTGACATAAAAAACCACACGAACTTACATACAGACGCACACAAATGTAAATAACATATCAACTACAATTTTCATCATCACCTGAGATATACATGTAAGGTATATATCATACCCCCATCGAAGATCTCTATTGAATGCAAAGTTTCAAAGAGAAAATCAAATCCATTAAAGGTAGGCGAGGGAAATCTGCTTAAGGGGACTTCAAAGACTACAATAAAGTTTGTTTTTTTTTTCGCCGGGGGGGGGGGGGGGTGTCTCCAGTAAGTGAATAGCAGTTATAGGGATCTACTATGGGCAAAATTATGATGGCCATTTATTACAAGTATCTTATTACCTTGTATGTTTTTATTATTTTTGTGCATTTGATATCATTAATTTTTATCCCTCCGACAAAACGGTGCCTAATAACCCATCTGTAGGTAAGAATCTTATTGTTTCTGGAAAAAAAGCATGCGAAAATTCTAGATCAAAGAGCGATTTCATGTTAAGAATGTTCGGAACAATTACGCGATAAATGCTGAGGCTATCAAAATGTCCTCAATGACCGATATTTGATGTCTTTGTTTTTATCGCTATATATGACTTCAAAATCACTTTAACAATTATTGTTTAATTGATTAATGTATAAATTCATGAACTCATCCTACACCTCTTCAAATTCATTAATCATATTTTCAATTTTAATCTATTCTATACGATCTATGTTCACGCAATCTGAAAATTATATGATATCCTCCTTTACAGCTTTACAAAAGAAATGAGAGCTGAATACTTTAAGAATTAACTAAGCTAATTTAATTGCTCAGCCTTAGATTCGAAATAAAGATTCAATTCCCCATTCATGCCCAAATACCGTTAAGAGTCATGACAACGGACCATATCTTCTTGTCTTGTCATGACAACGGACATTCTTTATCAAATAATCAAAGTATACAATAAATATATAATTTAAAAGACGGTCATTCACATATATTGTTTGTATAATGTTGTCGATAATTTTCTACATAAAATTTTTATATAAAATCAAATAATTAAGAGACAGGATAGTTTTCCTGTTCAAATTTCCGTTTTCGTTGCTGACAGTATCATCGCCAATTAGATCTCCTCATAACATAAAAGGAGTTTTATTCATTTCACGGTAATGTATTACTGAAGCGTGTGGCTACCCCCCGTTGGCTTTTTAAAAGAAATCACCGGTTACCTAATGATTTATTTGTGATTTTACTGAAATTTTGTCGATAATTTTCATGACAACGGATGGTTTCCAACATATCCTCACCTGTTGCATAATGTCAACGGACGGTTTAAAGTGCAGAACTTTAAATACTTCTGACAACGGTACTGTAAGGCGACGTAACGTGTTCCTGCCCGTGGAGAGCTAAGACATATTGACCCGACCTGAAAAAGTCGGGTCTTGACATGGTCAAAGTAATACATGATGGGGCGTCTCCTCTATCTGCCCGACTAGATCCAACCAAGCTACGACTCATTAGCTACGACAGAGTCCCGACTCAACTGGACGGAGCCCCGACTCACCCTGACGGAGTCCTGACTCATCCAGACCACTGAGTCGGGGTAAGTCGGCAAAATCCAAGGTACACAGTCTGCTTAAGTCAGGGAGAGGTCGGGATAGGTCGTGGTGAGTCGAGGCAGATCGGGATAAATCGAAAAGAAACCCCCAAAAAGTATTACATGTAAGACTTTGTCGGGGTTCTAATCGGGGTTAAGTCGGGATATGTCGGAGCTATGTCTGGATAGATCAAAGCTAAGTTGGGTTAATTCGGGATCAAACGTTCCTTGAGTCCGACTTAGCTCCGATTCATCCGACTTCTCTTCGACTAGTTAATAAAGAATTCAATTACGTCGACTTCATTCAAAACTTTGCTCAGACTATTGCCGACTTTTCAAAACCATATCACCCTGTATCACAATAGTACCCGAGGGATCTAGAGGCTAACAAAATTTACAGCTCGAACAAATTGTTTTCAACTTGGTCCCGTTCAAGATCAAAAGCAGCTTGTAAAATTAAAAGTCGTTGCAGTCGTGTCGAAAACATGTTACGTATGTGAAGGACTGGCATAGGTAGGAGTGCAGCCTGGACAGATCGTTATTAATCGGAGCTAAATCTGAACAAAACGTAGATATGAAGGACAGTTTTAAATAAAGCCTACGCTCACGCAGCAAGATACGCCCGTTGGGATTTTTTTCACAACACCAAAATATCTAAGTCCCATAACTCCATAAGGACAAATCGGATGAACCTTAATCGAAAGGCGGCTTCCTCTTCAAAGTGTGATCACAATGTACAAATATCATGAAAATCTGTTGACACACATTCAAGTTATTGCGTTCCATGCACCTATATTTTGCCCTTAGCTTAACATGTATGTGCATATAACCCCCCCCCCCCCCCATTACACATAATTTCTGGATTATGTGACAAAAAATTTAAGAACCCGTTATATATGTGAAAGAACATCCTTTCTACTTGAAGTATACAAAATTTCAAAACATTTTGACCCGAAATAGATTTTTAAAGAATTTTTAACTATTTTAGTATATTTTCATTGTATTTAAAATATCTAAGTCCCATAACTCCGTAACGACAAATCGGATGTACCTGAAAATCGAAAGGCGGCTTCTTCTTCAAAGTTTGATCACAATGTAGAAATATCCTGTAAATCCATTGACGCATATTCAAGTTATTGCGTTCCATGCGCCTATATTATGCCCCTAGCTTAACACGTATGTGCATATAACCCCCCCCCCCCCCCATTACACATAATATCTCGGTTATGCGACCAAAAAATTAAAAACCCGTTACATATGTCAAAGAGCATCCTTTCTACCTTTAGTATTCAAAATTTCAAAACATTTCAACCAGAATCAACCAGATTTTTAAATAATTTTTAACTAGTTTAGTATATTTTCACTGTATTTTAGAATATCTAAGTCCCATAACTCTGTAACGACATATCAAATGAACCTGAAAATCGAAAGGCGGCTTCCTCTCTACAGTCCAATTATAATCTATGAATATCATGAAAATCCGTTGACGCATATTCAAGTTATTGCGTTCCATGCGCCTATATTTTGCCCTTAGCTTAACATGTATGTGCATATAACCCCCCCCTTCCTATTACACACAATATATCGATTATGCGACAAAAAAAATTAAAAACCCGTTACATATGTCAAAGAACATCCTTCCTACTTGAAGTATACAAAATTTCAAAACATTTCAACCAGAAATAGATTTTTAAATAATTTTTAAATATTTTAGTATATTTTCACTGTATTTTAAAAATCTAAGTCCCATAACTCTGTAACGACATATCGAATGAACCTGAAAATCGAAAGGCGGCTTCCTCTCCACAGTCCAATCATAATCTATGAATATCATGAAAATCCGTTGACGCATATTCAAGTTATTGCGTTCCATGCGCCTATATTTTGCCCTTAGCTTAACATGTATGTGCATATAACCCCCCCCCCTTCCTATTACACACAATATCTCGGTTATGCGACAAAAAAAAAATTAAAAACCCGTTACATATGTCAAAGAACATCCTTTCTACTTGAAGTATTCAAAATTTCAAAACATTTCGACCAGAAATAGATTTTTAAATAATTTTTAAATATTTTAGTATATTTTCACTGTATTTTAAAAATCTAAGTCCCATAACTCTGTAACGACAAATCGGATGAACCTGAAAATCGAAAGGCGGCTTCCTCTCTACAGTCCAATCATTATGTATGAATTTCATGAAAATCCATTGACGTATATTCAAGTTATTGCGTTCCATAGGCGGACGGACAGACGGACAGACGGACGGACGGACTTCGCCATACCATAATACGACCCGTCAAATGACGGGCGTATAAAAACGAAACAAGTTGGGGTCAGTCGGCGTGAAGTCGGGGATATGCCCGTATAAGTCGGCGCTATGTTGGAGCAGAATAGTCGGAGTGACAAATTGGGAACATTCCAACGCCGACCTCCCCGACTTTCGAAAAATTCCAAGTCGGAAAGACAAGTCGGCAAGACAGTGTGGCTGGGACTTTTTATTGTTTCGTATAATACGTTATGGCATATGATTCATCTAATAATTTTAGTTTAAATCTGATTTTTAAATTTCAGTTTAACGAACTTCCGTTGATGAAATAAAGTTTATTGAGAGAGAGAGAGAGAGAGAGAGAGAGAGAGAGAGAGAGAGAGAGAGAGAGAGCAATTCACTAAAAGGTATCTTAATGGATTGCACATCATTTGTTTATTGATTATAAGTGTCGAATACAGTATAAAGAATAAATGTCCATGATGTGGTCATATAGTGAATTATTGTTCTTGTGAAAGGCAATAAAATAAACATCGAAGAAGTTAGAAGAAGTTTGACTAGTTCAAATGGCTAGAGTGTGTTCATTAGCCTTAAAATAAAAGTGCATTGGTTATCCATAAAATGAAAATTGAGATTCTATCACGGTTAAGATGTCTGATTGGTAAACTTACTATCGATTTTGGTATCTATTGACATAGTGAATGACTAGGTAGTGTATATTGTAGTCAGTTTTCAGTATATGACCAATTTTGCTGTAATTTTTGCCAAAATCCCAGTCCACTGTGAAAAAGTGTGTTCGTTACCCTTACATGTGGTTGAGATGAATGTTGAATGATTGAGAGAATGGAAGAAAATTAGAAAATAAGGTTTGCTTTTTAATATGGATTCTTTGTAAAAACCTAAAAAAAAAACTGACATGTTTGGCAACGACATGTGTCAGATTTTAGATATTTTTTTGTGTATTTGATGACCTCAGAGCGAGATGACCTTCCATTTTTTCTCTGACGTTCGGTTGCCATGGAAACCAAGGTTTCGTATAAAAACCCCTCTAAACAATTTCAAGAAAAAATAATTATTCATAATTTGCCATTTTGGGCCAATTTAGGCCTGATTTTACCTATATTTCACTTACTTCTGACATGAGTGATAATGCAGTTGCACAAGATTTGGATTACATTTGCCTATTTATCCCTGGACTTCATGGAAATCGATGGACTTTATGTAGAAATAAAAAAATTCTGTTTATATGCTCTTGAAATCGGTAACTATGGCAACAATTCATACAAAGGTGTAAAGGTACAATTTATAATGATCTATGCCTGCTATTGTTACAAAACTTGGTATGTAGATGTATTTAAGACAATTTGATACTATTATGACCTTGAGAAAATGTCAAGGTCATTTGATAATTTTTTCAGGGTCATTTAAAAATATTTGCTATTTTGACGTTTTTCAATAAAAGTAGACGTCATGTACAGTAAATGGTATGGGGCTTTGGTAAAACAATCAATTAGACGTGGAAGTACACATTTATGATAAAACATCATTTGTTTGGATGTGTATCAAATTTATCAACGTCCAAGACCCAAATAAATGTCACATATTTTACGAGAAAAATCTAGAAAATCTCCATTTTATGCTATTATTGAAAGTACGTCATACTTAGAAGTGAAATACAACTTAACAAAATTGTGATGAATTTTCTTTCATTTAATAGGTTGTTCAACTGTAAATATCTAAATTCAAAATATCTTATAAAATAATTCAAAGAACTTACAAAGAAAAGTTTTTGTATTCATAAAGTCAGTTTTGACCATGGTTTCCATGTCAACGCTATGCCAGAATATGTCTTATTTCTCATATATATATGAGGGTGTCAAATAGATGGGCCACGTTACCATGGCAACCGTGGTTCAAATATAACAATATCGTTTGTTTTCATTGTTTTTACATTAAGTATGATAATTACAGAAAGTTTTATCAAAATCCATGACATGCCGTGGCAAGCTGTTTTAAGTTTTTACATAGAATCCATATTAACCAGACAGGGTGATTCTGATATGCCCCATAAACTTCCATTTCGGATCTTTGAAAAAAAAAACACCTATTTTAAATAATTCCTTAATAACATACTGTCTAATTTTACTTAAAATTTCACCGGTGTACGCATGCGCAGAGGCATAAATTATTTCGTTCTCTCGCAATAATTATTTCGTTCCCTCGCAATATTATTTCGTTCCCACGCAATATTATTTCGTTCCCTCGCAATATCATTTCGTTCCAACGCAATATCATTTCGTTCCCTCGCAATATTATTTCGTTCCCTCGCAATATTATTTCATTCCCAAGCAATATTATTTCGTTCCCTCGCAATATTATTTCGTTCCCTCGCAATATTATTTCGTTCCCTCGCAATATTATTTCGTTCCCACGCAATATTATTTCGTTCCCTCCCAATATTATTTCGTTCCCTCGCAATATTATTTCGTTCCCATGCAATATTATTTCGTTCCCACGCAATATTATTTCGTTCCCTTGCAATATTATTTCGTTCCCACGCAATATTATTTCGTTCCCTCGCATTATTATTTCGTTCCCACGCCATACTATTTCGTTCCCTCGCAATATTATTTCGTTTCCATGCAATACTATTTCGTTCCCACGCAATATTATTTCGTTCCCTCGCAATATTATTTCGTTCCCTCGCAATATTATTTCGTTCCCATGCACCATTATTATATTTCACACGGTCCTTTACGGTCACCGTACATAATGGAAAAATAACATAAAATCGAAATTTTGAACAGTTTTGCTAAAATAATGGGCCTAATTTCTGTGCTCAAATCACCAACTACGTCGCCATTTTAATTGTGACGTCATTGTCGATTTTAAATGCAACTTCAAATGAGAAAGCTTCAAAGTCATACGGGATTTGTGTCATATGAATAATTTTGAAATGACTTCATTGTATGGAGGTAGGGTATTTGATGTGATCAGAAGGGTATTTGATGTGATCAGAAGAGGATACATAATGATTTTCGACGTAAAATAGTTCTATCGAAAAAATTACGTCAACGAGCCTTTGCTAGGGGATCTTCACTACAAAAGAAATTTCACGAATTCTGTATGATATAGAATCAGCATTTGAGATTCTAAACGTCATATAATTTACAAAATAACGGGAAAAATAGCCGTAAAAATGTAAGATTTTTACATTTCTTTGCTCAAGTCACGAATTAAAGTCGCCATTTTAATTGTGACGTCATCGTCGATCGTGATGTTTTTGACCAATGACATTCATCCGAAATCTATTTCGAATATGTAGAACCAATTCATTACAAAATATCATAATATGAACGAATAAATAGTGTAATATATGATAAAATAATTTGTCGAACACGTAATTGCCTACTACCAAATATTGAAGGGTGACGTTGATTGACGTCCTTCTTTCCCGACACTGATCCGAATAGCTTGCCAAAATTTACACATAATTAGTCAGAGATATTTTAGCATTATTTTTTATAACAGTTCACGATGTATATCAGAAAAAATATCGAGTTCTAGATAAAATAAGCTTGAATTGAATGATTCTGATGGAAAGGAATGGATACGTGATTTAACGTCATTTAGAGCACTCTGATGATGTGCAATCGCATTCGATGTTTATCCATATTCAATAAGGGTTATATCCTCTTTACTTTTAAACAATTTTATATCAAGTTCACTTATTTTTTGTAACTGTTAGCGACATTGCAATATAGCATATTTCTTTCTACAGAAATGATGAATTTTGGGATGACGTCAGATGACGTCGCTTTAAACTATTTTGCACCATTTTGGGTTGTGACGACCAAGCTAGATTGAAAGAAGAAATTGTAAGCTTTCATTTGATATATAATATAGCCATATGCCTTTCATGACCTTTAAACTCCTAAAATATAGCCCTTTTCAAATTATGGTCATCTTACTAAAACCAATATGTCTCCTCCCGTTAGGGGGGGGGCATAAATATGAAAGTGATCGGACAAACGGTTCAGGAATTATAGTCCGGACAGGAATGTACATGTATGCATAATTTCATTTAAAATGCACTAAGTGACCTTGACCTTGGTCACATGACCTTGGGTCAAGGTGATGTGAAACCCTCGGGTCATAAGCAACAACATACTAGAATATGAAAGCGATCCGGCAAACGGTTCAAGAGATCTGGCCCGGACAGGAATATATGCATCATTTCATTAAAAATGCACCAAGTCCGGACCAACTTGCAACAAGGTCATAGGCGGCACAGGCTTGCAATAAAACCTTGCCGTCATCGCTATTTTCCTACGCCATTTCACACAATGATAAAACCCGAGAGGCATCGCTGGTACGGCATGTCGTCACAGTGACGTCATTCGGACTTCTGACATAAACAGTGCAAAAGATTCAATGGCAGAGGCACATATTTGAGTAATTAGGGGCGAGTAAATGGGCAATAAAGGAAACGAATCTTATCTTGATGTAGGAAAATTTACAAGTCTCACGTCTAAAGACGGTAAGTTTCAATTTATAGCTAGAAATTTGTATTTTTACTAGAGACTTCTCGCTCAGCTGATCGTGTTGGCAACGTACGAATGAAGAAAGAATCCCTGATACTGCATCGTATTGCATCGGAAGAAAAGCATTGCATGAACACTGTATACCTCATAAATGTAGTAATACCTAATGCTTAATCCCAGTTTCGGTCTGCAAGAATTTTGCAGACAAACAATAGGCGATGACGGCAGAGGTAGATTTCAAAGTGAAGAAAAGCGGAATTGAAATCGGACGCATGCGTGGGAGATTGAGCCCGGACAGGAATGTATTCATAATTTCTTTAAAAATGCACTAAGTGACCTTGACCTTGGGTCAAGGTGATGTGAAACCTTCATGTCATAAGCAACAACATACTAAAATATGAAAGTCTCAATATACCGTGCGCTTTGAAAATACGTCACTAATGTTACCAGGGTTAACATAGGGGTTACATTAAATCGTGTATTTCTGAATTTGAATAGTGTTAATGTTGTTTATTTCTATTTCAATGTATAGAGGAGGCCATTCTGCAGTGAAAAAGTTCAGTTAGTTGGATTCGAGACTGTACGCTATGAAATCAGGGTTAGCTCTGTGTCAAATGGGGAATCCCCTTATAAGCCTGTAATGATGAGTTGAAAGTAGCATGCTGTCCATGTGTGGTGATTTTTCTAGAAAATGAATCTAGGGACCTATTGCAAATGAGACCTTTTTGAAAACTGTAAGATTTTGTCTAAAAGATGGAACTTGTCTTTCTGGTGTAAGAATTCATATAATGAAATCTGATGTAGCTGAAAATGGGTAGGTTTTCATCCTTTTTGGTGATTTTTCATGGTTAGAATGGCACTCATTATATACAATCCCAACACTACAGGAAGCATATAGCTGATATGTTAATGTATATTTAAATTCTGCTAAATACTAACTTTCAATTAAATCAAAAATTATTTGTGACAATTGGTTGCCATGGCAACAGAATTTAGAAATTCAAAATCTGCCTCTCACAGATGAGTTTTCATCCATTTGTTGGTATATTGAGACCTTAAGCATACATTGCTACTGCAGTCTCAAATTTCATGAATGGCTACCATGGTAACACTATATGTATTATAAAGGTCATGACCCTGCTGTATCTAAATATACCAATATTTATGAAATTCTCTCGAAATTGAAAAAAAATTTGATTGTCATGAAAATTGATGCTGCTCCTGTATTGTAATGACTTTTTGAGAAAAGACAGTACATTTTCTGCCATCATGGTATGTTTGGAACACCACTGCTACAGAACTATAGGGTATACAGTATAGTGATAGGTATCAATATATTCAGCAAATATCATTGCATGTATATGATGGAATATATGAGAAATTATGGTTACCATAGCAACCATATCCAAATGATGGGAAATTTAATGCGAAAAGTCTTTTCCACATTTGTCGGTACATAGCGGAATGGTTAATCGGTCTCCGATACCACAAAGTATTGTCGTTGTCATGGCAACCGCCATACATAAATGACATTTAGACTCCCCTTTTTCTCTTTACTAAGTATATGATAACATGACATAAAGATTTATTTATACTGAACATGTTTATGTATTGTGTTGTATTGCAGTTAAGGTCACATAGGGGGTATTGGGATGGGGGATCATTGGTCTTTCGACAGTGTGTTGCGACATAAGTATAATGCGTAACGCACAAATCTTGGAACCGTAAAGTGCGAAAAGTCTTAAACTTGCGTAAAATTGAAAAAAAGTTTATTCGACAAAAACAACCCAAGTCCTTAAGCATACATTGCTACTGCAGTCTCAAATTTCATGAATGGTTACCATGGTAACACTATATGTATTATAAAGGTCATGACCCTGCTGTATCTAAATATACCAATATTTATGAAATTCTCTCAAAATTGAAAAAAAATTGATTGTCATGAAAATTGATGCTGCTCCTGTATTGTAATGACTTTTTGAGAAAAGACAGTACATTTTCTGCCATCATGGTATGTTTGGAACACCACTGCTACAGAACTATAGGGTATACAGTATAGTGATAGGTATCAATATATTCAGCAAATATCATTACATGTATATGATGGAATATATGAGAAATTATGGTTACCATAGCAACCATATCCAAATGACGGGAAATTTGATGCGAAAAGTCTTTTTGACATTTGTCGGTACATAGCGGAATGGTTAATCGGTCTCCGATACCACAAATTATTGTCGTTGTCATGGCAACCGCCATACATAAATGACATTTAGACTCCCCCTTTTCTCTTTACTAAGTATATGATAACATGAGCATAAAGATTTATTTATACTGAACATGTTTATGTATTGTGTTGTATTGCAGTTATAAGGTCATATAGGGGGTATTGGGATGGGGGGTCATGGGTCTTTCGACAGTGTGTTGCGACATAAGTATAATGCGTAACGCACAAATCTTGGAACCGTAAAGTGCGAAAAGTCTTAAACTTGCGTAAAATTGAAAAAAAAAGTTTATTCGACAAAAACAACCCAAGTCCGAAAGTGATCGGGCAAACGGTTCAGGAGATATAGCCCAGACACGATGTGTGACAGACGGACGGACGAACAGTTGGACGACGAAGGCAAAACCAATATGTCTCCTCTCCGTTGGGGGGAGACATAATCATCAGAGTCCTCATAGACCTTGACCTGTGACCTTTTGACCTCAAAATCAAAAGGGGTCATCCTTAATTCATGGGAAACATTTCTAGCAAGTTTCGTGATCATAGGTGCAATACAGGCTCTAATGGTCCGGAAACCATTTTTAATAATCAGAGTCCTGTGACCTTGACCTTTTGACCCCAAAATCGAAAGGGTTCATCCTTGCCTCACGGTGAGTAAGTGTATAAAGTTTCGTTGCACTAGCATGTATCATACTTGACTTATAGTCCGGAAACCAATTGTTGACGCCCGCTCAACCGCCCGTCTCACATCAAATTAAGAGCCGAGTTTTGCAACTCGGCTAAAAAGAACACTGACCATGGTACTGGACCAATCTACAGTTTTGTACCAGTGTCTTTCCAAACGTTGCACATTCGCCAATCGTGACGACGGGACTCCCAGGCGGTTCTTGATTTTATGCCCCCGGAATCAAAGATTCGGGGGCATATAGTTTTTGGTCTGTGGACCCGTCTGTTTGTCTGTCTGTTTGTCCGAAAAACTTTAACATTGGACATAACTTTTGAATGGAAGGTGACAGAGCTTTCATATTTCACATGTGTATTCCTTGTGACAAAACTTTCCATTCATACCAATATTTTTTACCTCGTGACCTTGACCTTTGACCTACTTTTCAAAAACTTTAACATTGGGCATAACTTTTGAATGGTAAGTGATATGGCTTTCATATTTCACATGTGTATTCCTTGTGAGAAGGTCTTTCCATTGATACCAAAATGTGTGACCTCGTGATCTTGACCTTGACCTTCGACCTACTTTTCAAAAGCTTTAACATTGGGCATAACTTTTGAATGGTAAGTGATAGGGCTTCATGTTTCACATGTGTACTCCTTGTCACAAGATTTTTCCATTGATACTAACAAAATTTAACCCAGTGACCCTTACCTTTGACCTTACACATACTTAACAGAAAATGTATTTATACTGTTGTGGGTCATGTATTATTTTAGTTTTACTTTATGTGTAGGTACACATGTACTTAATCATGTTATTTAATGATTTCATAATAATTCTTTCTAGATTTTACTATGTCATGTTTATCTCATTAGAGAATATTCCAGTATGTTCTTTATTACATCATTATCATCACATGACTGTGATTTCTAGAATTTACTCTATTGTTAATCATTTGTAATGAGTCAGTGTTCTAGAAGCTTCTGGTTAATTCATTGGTATTAAGTATAAATACCTCTGAGGAACTGTGTTGAGGGGACATTCGTACACATTCGTAGACACGATTCATTCATCTATTCTGATATACTGGGACACTTTATTTGTTGAGACTTTAATCCATTTAACAACGTTTGGACACCGACCTTTCGAGAACGTTTGTGATTACCGGAAACCATACATTCGATAGACTTTGTGGACCGTAACGGACACTTTGATCCGGACATTGTATTGTAAGTTGTAATCATTGTAAATATATATATATTGTACATAATTAAACTTGTAAATTTATATTCTGTCTTTGTCTGATTTTTGCTGGCGTTTTGGGGTATTCTGACCCATAACAGAATTGGGGGCTCGTCCGGGATAGTAATCTCTGCGTATTTGCATTTTTACGTAAAGTTCGTTTTTTGAAAAAAGGAAAATTCTCCAAACTTTTGCCAGCAGAAATCAATCATGGTATTTTCGGTCACTGAATTTTTGAAATCGCCGACTGTAGATGAGTTCGAATCATTGAAAAAAGATGATTTGATTGGTTTAGGTCTTCACTTGAAGTTAGATGTAAAATCTTCTATGAGAAAACAAGAAATTAGAAATATTGTGGCTAAAGAGCTTTTAGCTAAAGAAATCTTTTCGTCATACGATTTTCCTGTTGAACCTGTTTCAAGCGAAACCAAAATGTCAAAATTTGAGTTTGAATTAGAGAAAATGAAAATACAATTACAATTTGAAAAAGAAGAAAAAGAAAGACAATTTCAAATTGAAAAAGAAGAAAAAATAAGACAATTTGAAAGAGAAAAGGAAGAAAGAGAGAAACAGGAACGTATGCACGAGAAAGAACTCCAGTTTGAGTTAGAAAAGTTAAAATTAGAGAAAAGCGCTAAGGAAAATCCTGTTCCTTTGCCTGTCAAGTCTGAATTCGACGCCGCCAAAAACATCAGATTAGTACCAAAATTTCAAGAAAAGTCCGTGGACAAATATTTTCCACATTTTGAGAAAATCGCGGCCAATCTGAAGTGGCCACGTGATTTTTGGCCAACTTTATTACAAAGCGTACTTATTGGCAAAGCGGCTGAAGTGTACTCGGCGCTCAGTATTGCTGAGAGTTCAGACTATGACAAGGTCAAGGACACGATTTTGAGAGCATATCAGTTAGTACCTGAGGCGTACAGACAAAAGTTTAGAAAGTACAAAAAGTTTGAAAATCAAACATATGTTGAATTTGCTCGAGAAAAAGAAGATTTATTTGATCAGTGGTTTCGATCTAAGAAAATTCCAAATTCATTTGACAATTTGCGTCAGATAATTCTGATAGAAGAATTCAAAGAGTGTGTACATCAAGATTTAAGAACTCATTTGGAAGACAAAAATGTTAAAACTCTTGAAGAAGCCGCTGTTTTGTCTGATACGTATGCTCTCACTCATAAGAAAAATTTTGTGTCAAAAACTCAATCTAGCGATAGCGCAAAAACGTCAGATGTTCCAAAGAAAAATTTACAAGAGTCTCAGTCGTCCATTAGTTCCCAGTCACCATCTCAAGGTGGTTCTACGTCCGGACCTAGGTCCGAGCGTTCTGAGGCATCCCCAGGGGTGGGGTCGCTTCCTACATGCAATTATTGTAAGAAAAAAGGTCATGTTATTGGTGAGTGTTTGAAGCTTAAGAAGAAAAAAGAACTTAAGTCACAGGCCTGTGCGTCTGTTAGAAATGATAGGAAAGCCTTAGATTCGATTTGTTCTGACACTCCTGAGATTCAGGGTTCTAAGTCCAGTTCTGATGATTTTGTGGAGGATCATTATAAGCCCTTTTTGTCACAGGGATTTGTTTCACTCAGTGATTCTAGCGAAGCGTTGCCTGTTCAGATTTTGAGAGATACTGGTGCTGCCCAGACTTTATTTTTAGAGGGTTCATTGCCTTTGTCTGAGCACACTTTTACTGGTAGGTCAGTTTTATTACAGGGTGTGGAGCTAGGCGTCATTGATGTTCCCCTTCATAAAATTTATTTGAAGTCAGACTTAATTACTGGACCTGTTATCGTAGGTGTTCGACCTACTCTTCCAGTTCAAGGCGTTTCCTTGTTGCTTGGCAACGATTTAGCTGGCGGCAAAGTTGTAGCCGATCCGATTGTTTGTGAGAAAATCACGTCCGATGTCGTGTCCGATGATGAAGATGACGACTTGTACCCAGCCTGCGCAGTTACCAGGGCGATGGCCAGGAACAGACTAACAGAGGCTGAGAGTACTTCTGCACTTAACGAGGACCATCCCTCCAAAAGTATTGACCTTTCTGACACATTCATGTCTACCATTGATGACAACGTACCTGAGACGTCAGTACCACTTCATGTTGACAAGTCTCCGACGGTACCTGGTGATGATTACCATCCGCCATTAGACAGAGATACAGATGCCTTAAGCCGTGAGCAGCTCCTCTCCGAGCAAACTAAAGATCCGGAGATCATCCGACTAAGCAAGAGGGCCCTTCCCCGAGAAGAAGCAAACAAAGTCGGAGAGTGCTTCTACATACAAGATGGCATCCTTATGCGGAAATGGAGACCACCCGATGCACCCCCTAATGACGTGTGGCGGGTCGTTCACCAGATAGTGGTTCCAGTAGTGTATCGCGGGGACATCATGAGTTTAGCTCACGACACACCCATGGCAGGTCATTTTGGTGTCAATAAGACTTATAATAGGATATTAAGTCACTTTTACTGGCCTAAGTTGAGAAAAGATGTGTCTGAGTTTTGTAAGTCTTGTCATAGTTGTCAGATGGTAGGTAAACCCAATCAAGTTTTACCACCTGCTCCCCTCCAACCCATTCCAGCCTTTGAGGAACCTTTTAGTAGGGTGTTAGTTGATTGTGTAGGTCCTTTGCCTAGGACTAGGTCAGGTAATCAGTACTTACTGACAATTATGTGTACTTCGACTAGGTTTCCTGAAGCCATACCTCTTAGGAATATTAAGGCAAAGACCATAGTCAAGGCCCTTACAAAGTTTTTCAGTTTCGTAGGTGCTCCCAAGGCTATTCAGTCAGATCAGGGTTCGAATTTCATGTCAGGGTTGTTTCAGCAGGTTATGCATGAGCTAGGTATCAGGCAGTATAAATCTTCTGCGTACCATCCTGAGTCCCAGGGGGCACTTGAACGCTTTCATCAAACCCTTAAAACTATGATGAAAACATATTGTCACCAGTATGGAAAAGACTGGGATGAAGGGGTTCACCTCGTGTTGTTTGCGGCACGAGAAGCGGTTCAGGAGTCCCTGGGGTTCAGTCCCTTTGAGCTAGTTTTTGGGCATACGGTCAGGGGGCCATTGAAGTTATTGAAGGAAAAATGGTTGACTGAGACTAGCGATTTGAATCTCTTAGACTATGTGTCTAATTTCAAAGAGAAATTATATAATGCTTGCAAATTGGCTCAAGAAAATCTCAAAACCTCACAAATGAAAATGAAAACATGGTATGACAAAGATGCTAGAAACAGAGTTTTTAAACCAGGCGATAAAGTTCTTGTATTTTTGCCTATCCCTGGTCATCCTTTGCAAGCTAGATATTTCGGTCCTTATGAGATTGAGAGTAAAATTAGTGATGTTAACTATGTGGTTAAGACACCAGGTCGGCGAAAAGAAAAAAGAGTGTGTCATGTTAACATGTTGAAAGAGTATTTTGATAGAAGTGACCGAAATTTTGTAAAACCAGTTTCCACTTTGGCCAATGTAAATACATTAGAAAATTGTGTTGAACCTGAATGTAATGAAGAGACTGTCGAAAAAGACTTTGCTCAAAGTGTCCGTTTGAAGAATTCTGAAATTTTGACAAATCCGGAAGTGAAACTCGGACATCTGACCGTGCATCAAAAAGAGGAAGTGCACCAATTAATGCGGGAATATACGACCATCTTTCCGGACGTTCCAAAAAAGACAAATGCATCTCATCATGACGTTATTGTGGGTGATGCGTCACCTATCAAACAGCATCCTTATCGGTTAAACCCGATAAAGCTTCAATACATGCGGAAAGAAATTCAATACATGCTCGAAAATGACATTATTGAACCCAGCAATAGTGATTGGAGTTCCCCATGTATTCTTGTTCCGAAGCCAGACGGAACTTACCGATTGTGTACGGACTTTAGAAAAGTCAATTCAGTCACCAAAACCGACTCTTATCCGATCCCACGAATCGATGACTGTATCGATAAAATTGGCAGTGCAAAATTTGTCAGCAAATTTGACTTGCTTAAAGGCTATTGGCAGGTCCCGCTTACTGAGAGAGCCAGAGAAATATCGGCATTTGCGACTCCAGATGGGCTATACCAATATAAAGTAATGCCCTTTGGTATGAAAAACGCACCAGCCACATTCCAGAGGATGATTCATTCGCTCCTAAATCATATCGAAGGATGCGAGGCGTACATCGATGACGTCATCATCTACAGCGACACCTGGGATGATCATCTCCGAATCATGCGTACCTTCTTCGACATACTGGCGAAAGCAAACCTCACAGTGAACCTTGCGAAAAGTGAATTTTGTCATGCGACTGTAGAATATTTGGGTCACAAAGTAGGTCAAGGTTTTGTTACTCCTATCATGGCCAAGGTGGAAGCTATTTCAAAGTTCCCGATTCCTACCAATAAGAAAGAGATAATGAGATTCTTGGGAATGGCAGGATTTTACAGAAAATTTTGTCCAAATTTCTCGTCAGTTGTTGGTCCACTTACCAATCTGTTACAAAAGAGAGTGAATTTTGCATGGACCAATGACTGTGACGAATCTTTTAAGAAAATCAAATGTGTTCTTATGAATAGTCCTGTCCTGTCAGCTCCAAATTTTGATAAGCAATTTAAGCTTACTGTTGATGCCAGTGACGTAGGAATCGGGGCTGCTTTGTTTCAAGAAAATGATGATGGTGTAGATAGAGTTGTTTGTTATTTTTCAAAGAAATTGACAAAATGTCAAAAGAATTACTCTACTATTGAAAAAGAGTGTCTTGCATTATTGTTAGCTTTACAACATTTTGATGTTTATTTGAATGTAACTTTACATCCCATTCTTGTGTTTACTGACCACAACCCTCTCACATTTTTGCACAAAATGTCAAACAAGAATCAAAGACTTACAAGGTGGAGTTTATTGTTGCAAATGTACAATATCATTATTAACCATATCAAAGGAAAAGACAATGTGATTGCAGATGCACTATCGAGAGTTTCATGAGTGATTTTTGCAGAATTTACCACCTAAGTTTTCATTGACATTCAAACTTTTTTTTAAGGGGGGAGGTGTTGTGGGTCATGTATTATTTTAGTTTTACTTTATGTGTAGGTACACATGTACTTAATCATGTTATTTAATGATTTCATAATAATTCTTTCTAGATTTTACTATGTCATGTTTATCTCATTAGAGAATATTCCAGTATGTTCTTTATTACATCATTATCATCACATGACTGTGATTTCTAGACTTTACTCTATTGTTAATCATTTGTAATGAGTCAGTGTTCTAGAAGCTTCTGGTTAATTCATTGGTATTAAGTATAAATACCTCTGAGGAACTGTGTTGAGGGGACATTCGTACACATTCGTAGACACGATTCATTCATCTATTCTGATATACTGGGACACTTTATTTGTTGAGACTTTAATCCATTTAACAACGTTTGGACACCGACCTTTCGAGAACGTTTGTGATTACCGGAAACCATACATTCGATAGACTTTGTGGACCGTAACGGACACTTTGATCCGGACATTGTATTGTAAGTTGTAATCATTGTAAATATATATATATTGTACATAATTAAACTTGTAAATTTATATTCTGTCTTTGTCTGATTTTTGCTGGCGTTTTGGGGTATTCTGACCCATAACAATACTAACAAAGATACCATCGGGAGCATTCGTGTTTCACAAACACAGGATTTATTTTTATTTTTCATGCGTGAACATCGACGTCGGTTGCGGCTAGTCAATCAGGGTATGCTTACTCCTTCCCGGGCGCCTGGTCCCACCTCTAGCTTGCTAGGGGTCCACCGATGCTCATTTTGGTGCTCTATTGTGAATGCTTCGTCAGGATCTTCTTTATCTCATTTGCTCAAATATCGTCAGAGAAAACTGGGTCCTGATCGTCTGTCCTATCTGAAAGTTGGTCAGACTTTGAGCTCGCTTCAGCAAGAAGAGCACAGACTGTTATACGCATGTCATATATTTTTTTCTATCCATTTGTTTAGAAATTACAAAAGGCCGCTGCTATTAACTATTATTTGTGATGTAACATTTCAATGAGAAGCTTTATGTTTATACTGAAATTGTGAATCTATGGAGACCTTAGTGGGAGGGCTGTGCACACGTGAACCGGATAACTACAACATTTGCTAAGAGCAGACGACCGTCCTAAGTCGGCACCGAGTTCACATATTGGTCTCCTTCCTCTTATTTGTTGTCTTTAATGTTTGAAGTTTCCGTACGTCTGTTTCGACTGTTTTGTATGACATTCTTGTGCACACTGTTGTCGCTTTCCTGTGGGTTTTTCCAACTGGGTGAGTTCAGGGTGGTCATGCTGGGGATCCTTCCCTTTTCTATGTATTTAACGACACGCGTGATAATGACGAGATTGTGTATGTTTGAGCTTTGCTCATAAATGATAGGGCTTCTAGCAACAGACAAGATATCGTATCACAAAGTTCTAGTCACGGACATAAAATGTTAAAATCATATTTTTTGTATTTTTAATCACTTTTATGAAGCAAAAGGTTAAGGAAAGTTATCATTTGCATGAATGAACAATTTGACGAAACACTTTACGATTTAACATATATACTATTAGTCATGTTAGATGCATTTTTCTTTCAAAAATTATCAGAATGATCTACTAGTATTCCCACGCCGATCTAAACTCCGTCGTAACTACAGCAGACATGCATGGCCTCCAAACTAGTATAGATGTAAAGAGGAATGCCATCTGCATTTCCCATTGATTCCAACCTTGCGTATAATGTCAATAAAATACTCGATAAATTGTTCAGCATCGTTTCAATTATCGATAAAAATAATTCTTTACAAAATTACTGTTAAACATGGACGGTGATGTCGTCGCATCACCTGTGTTTTTCTATCCACGGACGGTAAACTCGCGTAACTTTTAACGTATTCCTCCTCGTAATTTTGTGCCGCAGTGTAAACCTAGGATAAGGTACTAGACTTACCTTTTTCGTTTATTTCACAGCGGTCCTCCGAGTTTTGTGCTAGATCAAACGCCTTCTGTTCGACTTCCACGCTTTAGGATATTTATTCGATAGCTCCAATATATATCCAGTGTTCATACGGCAAATGTATTGATTTCTGTGTAGGAACTTCAAGTATTAGAGGGCTATTTACAACAGAATACACGTTCCCAAAGTCAATCGATAGAAGAGAGAAATCTCGCATCAGGCTTACAGCAAGGCTTACTCTGGCAGAAAGAATCAGTGATTACCGGCAGTCATGACTGCCGGTATACTGTAATCAATCGTGACATACTTGCACGGATAAAATGACTCTTGGCAATATGATTGGTGGACAACTACAAAATATGCAAATATTAGTCAAGGTTATTCTAAATCTGTACATAAGATGCTTCCATCAAGTCCGCTGAAGAGTCTAGATGACTTGACAAATGAAAGTCATATCGTATCAGTGCATTTTCTTCCGAAAGATGCATCGAAAAGTCTTTGTACCGATACGTCCTACAACAAATCACAGATCCTCGGAAATTTCCGTAGCTTGAATCGGAAATAAAAACGGAAAATCCCGGAAATGTGCGATTGATCTAACAAGAATAAAAATCGTTTATTCCATTTCTTTCTTACTAGAATTTTACAACATTTAATGTCAGCTAACTGCCGGCAAGCTTTTTGTAAAAGCTAATACTTGTATTAATATTTTCATCAATAAATTAAGCAGGTGTAAAAGTAAAATCTTGCCCACATATTTGTACATCTTGCTCACACAATTGGTACTAGTACTAGTACTATAGAACATATATTTCAATATTGACAAAATTGACATGCTTCCAGCTAGCTTATATTTCCTTGTCCGGACATCACTAACACCATAAGATTTTTATTACTCAAGTGAACTATTTTTTTCCTTTTTTTGAGTTCAAGTGAACTATTGTCTGTCGTCCGTCAATCCTTTAACTTTCCATGTCTTCAACTTCTCTTCTGCATGCGTGGATTAAGCGGGGGAGGGGTCCGGAACCTCCCTCCCCTCCCCCTGAGATTTCCAAAGGGGAGTCCGAAATTTGCAAATTATATCAACAAAGAAAAGAGGGTTTTTACCCATTTTAGTTCAAAATTTCGACTCGCTACGCTCGCCCAATTATTTTTAAGATGTGTACTTTATTATTTAAAAGGAGCTCGACGCAATTTATACATCCGCATCTTCCCATCTCTCCCAAGTGAATGACAGTCCAGTAGATTCTAGCCAAATTTCAGCCGAATTGTTCATTTGGCGATAGAAGCATAAAATTCGGCACACATATTTATTAAGACCCCTCTTGAAGATTTAGCCACAGTGCAATCATAATTTCAGTTTGTAAAGGCATAATTTTTGGTAAAAATGTCGTTTTTAACTAAAAAAGCTGAAAATTGGAAAAGGCACAGATTTTATCCCCCATGGAATTAATATAATCTTACACCATGGTGATGGTGAAATTTCAACCCGAGTGTGCAAAATTTGGCAAGCCAAGAACGAGGCTTGCAGAGTCCTGGACAAGCAAACTTTTGTACATGAGGGTTGAGATTTAGCCATCCCTCCTTCATGGTGTTGTTTGATTGTTTTTCTCCCATAAGTTATAGTGTCTGTTATAAATAGTTATTTGTTGTATGACCCAAAATGTGTTACCTTTTCCTTAAAAATGACCCTAATCTGATTTGGGTATAAATTTAGTCCCATCATACTTTACCATCCCTGCCAGTTTGAAAGATGTATGATGTATATATCAAGTAATACAGCCAAAAATGTAAAAGTTTGACTACCAGACAGATGGACAGACAGACAGACAGTCAGACGCCTGACAAAGTGATCCCTTTATGTAGATCTTATGTTGCAGGCAACTTAAATGAAGTGTCTCCATAGGCGGATCTAGGAATTTTTCAAAGGGGGGGTTGAAGATTTTGAAAGGGGGGATGTTGAATGCATACTATCAAAAGTTTCTGTTTTGCAATAATTCCTTAAAGGGTGCATTATTGACCACACAAAGATAATCTATATCTGTTTTATAATCTTTAAAAAAAAAGGGGGGGGGAGGAAGTGATTTTAAAATATGGGGTTTCATGCACAATTTTTAACATTTCTTGCGCAATTCTAAATTCTAAGTACATGAATAAATGTCTGGCGAGCGGTAGCGAGCCAGGAAATTTTTAGCAAAATATTGACTTATAATAAATACCATCTTTACCCTCTATCATTAACAAGTACATGTAATAATATTCTATATAGTTTTAGTTAAATGTCTTCATGTACGTTGATAAAGTAATATGTATAAAGGATGGATCAGAATAAACACTTGGACATTTAACTTCGGAATGGACATTTTTCCGAACTTGAGGTCCTAAAAATACTATTTTTAGGAAAATTTTGAGTTGTTCTATGTGAAGTACTGATCAAAATAAGGTGTTTCATCAACTTTTATTTTACCTAGGTCAACAGGTATGAGAGCTAGAGCCACTTGAAAAAAAATTCCCACGGGCCTGCCCGTGGGATTTTTTATCCTGTCAAAATCCCGTCAAAAATCCCGTGGGATTTTTGTGAATCCAATGGGATTTTTTATCCTGACTTTGGATTGACAGGATTTTTTATCCCGTCCCAATCAAAGACGGGAGAAAAAAATCCTGTCAATTTAAAGACAGGATAAATAATCCTGTAAAAGGTATTTACAGGATAAATTATCCTGTCAATTGTCATTACGGGAGAAAAAATCCTGTAAGTTGTAAGTCAGGACAAAATATCCTGTCAATGATTACGGGAGAAAAAAACCTGTCAATTTTTGGATTTGACCAATAAAAGAATCAAAGCATGGACCAATATCAAAATATTGTGTACTACTGCATGTATAGAAGAATCAAATTTGGTGTGTTACAGTTCTCTATATAATATTTAATCATTTAAAGAAGTGACCCTTGTAAATGTTCGGCTTTTGAGTGTTTCTATATACAGCAAAGTACAACAACCCAAAGCATCTTCAGTTAAAACTCAAAATCAAATATGCCGATACATTTACAAATTTACATAATAGCGAAAATTTTGGGAAAAAATAATTATTTTGTCTCATGAATACGCGATCTCTCGATGTCTCTCTTTGCATGTTTTTTTTTTTTTTTTTTTTTTTTTGACCAAAAGGGGGAAGGGTAGGAAAGTTTAGGGCATTTCAACCCCACTACGTCTGACCTGGCAATGCATAGATCGGCGAATGAATAATTATGAAGCATTTAGTATTTGTTTGAGACTTATTTTGAATTTATATATGGATCCACGAAAACATGATAGCAAAGAAAGGTAATGGAAAATATTGGCATCTAATGAAGATTTTTTTTCCAAAAGTAAAGAGGTAATATATATTAGTACATGTATCATGATAGCGTATTTGGTTAAGCCCCTATAGATGGATCAAAAATGAAACCATGATATTAGTTAAAGATTTATTTGTTCAATATATGAGCAATTGTGTTATTGTGTACCGTGATACAAAATTATCAAGGATATAGAAAAAAAAGCTACAGACCTATGTTAATCCGTTAGAGGGGGAGTAAAAATTGGCAAAGGGTCTGGGGACCGCTTAGGTCCCCAGCGGGTGCAGGGCAGACCTGATAGGAGGGGGGGGGGGGGGGCTAGGTGGGGAAGCTCCCCGATAGTTCATGCAAATAGCTTGTTAGGATCCATTTTCGTGACTGTAATTGATTAAAGAATAGAAATTGATACATTTCACAATTATATTAATTAGAAGATATTTACTAGCATTTTCTCATCTTCAGATGAAAAATGATCGTTAACGTTTTATCTGCGATTTGCAAATTTAAGGGGGGCATAGGCCCCCTACGCCCCTCCCCCTTGAATTCGCCACTGATAGACAAGTGAAGACAAGTTATATATTGACATATGGAGAACTCTGGTCAGGCGTGCATGTACACTTGGGTACAGAGGTGCTTCCAAGTCGTTTTTGCGATGAAAAGTAAAAAGCGCTTACTTTAAATGATTCAGAATTGAAAGTTGGAAAAAGACATAGATATATAGTTATCATCCGTACTGTACTACAAAATAAAGTTTGTGTATACAAAATGCTGAAAATCTGCAAAAAATAATTATCAGCATCCCGCATAAAAAGCTTACTGGGTCAGTGCATGCTTTCATTTTTCATTGGTCCATTTTTCTTTTAATTTTTTGAAAGACACAAAAAGATCAAAAAGCGTCCTCACACCTCCTCGGCTCAGCCTCTAGAGCCTATATCTCCATCCTGAAATATAACTCCATATTTTGACAGTGTCTGATACAGGGAATGGGGGGGGGGGGGGGTTAGACACCTTCCTCCCCTTTCGGTAGTGACTAAGGAAGACAAAACTTATCAGTGGCGGATCCAGCGCCCCCCCCCCCCCCCCATCTCATTAAAACTCGTTCAATCACACTCCTATTTTTAGTTTTGTAGACAACGACAAAACTAAAAATAGTGCCCTGTTCACATGAGTGCGCATTAAATCTGATTCGCATTAGATTTGATGCGCTTTATTCTAATGCGAATTAGATTCGCATTGCGTTCACACGACAAATTCTAATGCGCATTAGATTTTGGTACATTTGCACTGGGAGCCGTATACTTTAGATAGTAAACGGGTCGAATGCATGCCTTTATATTGTTTTGCTCATAATAATTTACCTCTTCGTAAGTTGGGCTTATGCATGCACTGCATGACGTCATTGTGAGATAAAATGACGTCATAATATATTGTCACTCTACGCAAGTAAAGAGCCGCATCTACTTACTTATTAGTGTTCATTGTGAATGAAATCAAGTATTTTTACCCCTTATTCTATGTTTCAAGGTCCAAGGGTGATTAAAAGTGCCCAGTTATGATGGAAATGTACTGTAGAATTCTAGTAACTCATATACGCATGCGCCAGATTTAATGCGAATTAGATTCGCTTTGCGTTCACACGACAAAATCTAATGCGCATTAAATCTAATGCGAATTAAACTAATGCGCATTAGATTCTCCGTGTGAACGCAGCCAAAATCTAATGCGCATTAAATTCGATTTAATGCGCATTAAACCCGTCGTGTAAACAGGGCATAGGAGTGTGATTGAAGGAGTTTGAAATTGCAGCACCCCCTTTGCCGGGGGATCAAGGGGAGAATTTTGCCGATATTAACTGAAAATTGGCCAAAATATAGGGTTTTTTTAAGGAAAATTTTGGGTCAGTGCCCGGTCCGCCCCGCAATCCCCCCCCCACCCCCGCCACCGCACCCCTCCTGAATCCAACACTGCTTATGAAAATATTTTAAGTAATTAAGCTACAGTAACTGTTTACGTCATATTAAGTGCCATTATAGTAAAAAAACAAGCCAATAGATTTTGATAAACTTTCAAAGATTTCTCGGAGGAAAGAAATTCAAATTGTACCATGCGCCTGCATGATCTCTTCTAAATTCAGTTCTAATAAGCTCCATGGCCCCAATTTTTACTTCAAAATTTCAAAACCATCTTTCAAAAGGCCCAATCAATGGTGTTCAGTTTAATTAAATCGAGAAAAAATTATTTCCAAGAAGTTAATGTGTTTGTATTTTTCTAATTCATTATAATAAATCATATCTTGCTTAAGTTAATTTAATTTGAATCTTTTCCTATAAATATATATTTTTGAAATGAAATAATCAAACTTACATTTTAACATTTCTGTTGTTCAAATTAATGAATATAATACTGCTTTGACAAAAAGTTACAATAGCCAAAAATCGCACAAAAGAGAGGTGTCTGCTCTTTACCCTTCCATCGCGGTACCAAATTATCGCTATCAAGAAAAAAGTCGGGGTTGGGTTGGGGTGTACCGATTTCAAGATTTACGAAATTCGCCCTCGATTACGGACATTAGGAAGATATGCAATGTCTTTTATGGGAAAATTCACATTAAATAATTCTCCCAAATTAAAAAAAAACTCTTGAGGATTGGGGAAAGGGACGCTCTGATAGCAGAATTATGTTTTACGTTTTGTTCATAGTACTGAAATTAGAAATTTATAGAGTTACATGTACTACGACAATTCCCTTATCCGATGACTTAAAATAAGCGTGGATCTAGTGGGGTAAAGGTAGGATAAGAGGAGTCAAAATCCCTGCAGTTTTCCCCAAAAATATCATTTTCCCGTTTTACGTAAATTTGTTTTCAATTTCATAGAGATACCCCGACGATGTGGACGGTCGACCTCCCCGTGAATAACAACAAATTTCTTGATTCCGCATAGGTTATGTCCTCCCAACAAAATTTGGACTCCCTTCCCTTTACCCTCGGATCGAGCTGTACGTCACATCGAGACTTTGAATAATGCAACCCGCATGGTCTAGGTACACCCTGTTAGAGCGCACGTAGGGGGTTTCGGCTATGTTTCAACAGGGGTTTCGGTTCCGAAGCGAGCTGTAGACGGACGTAGCGAGTTTAAGTTTTATTTATGACTACACAAATCAAGTTTTTCACAAATGAGTATGCTGACGGATTGGAGGCAATCATATTCAATCTACCCATCACTTTAAAATTGTCTCCATACGGTCAGGTTCTGCCAAACACTTCGGTACAGTTTTGCCGATTGGACAATTTTCAACGTTACCTCAACATTTTGGTTCTTTTTCTCCACTGCTAGAATGTTTATGTTGCTTGATGAGGTTTGATTATGTCATATATAACTATCCAAGTCAAATCACCTTAAATTTACCCACTAAGAAAGAATATTTCTTCATCAAATAAAACTTTTGAGTGGATTAATGCATGTGTCCACCGGGGTTTCAATTCATGTGTCCAACGGGGTTTCGACACTTCATCTAGACATTGCATTAAATGGTATCACCGTTTAGGTTAGAAGGTAGTTTGAAGAGGTTAAAAGGTATTTTGAAGTTTCTACACGAATGAGAAGGGGGCGGAACATCAGCAAAGCCCATTCTTATTCATACATAAGCTTCTAAATACCTTCCAATCGCCCAGATGGCATCTAGGTACCACGGTGGCTCAACTGGTACTAGGACACCCGCCTAGCCTGCAGAAAGTCCCGAGTTTGATCCCCATCTCCAGTGAACATTTGTCAAGTTTTACAATATGCACGATCAATTTGAGAACCAGTGATTGACTAAGCTGACATGTTGCCATCTTTGATTTAGAAGGCATAGGTTATATGTTGACCATGAGAGAGATATTTCTAACGTTATGGGAAGGGTATTATAGTGGAAATCATCACTGAACAGGCATGTTAAACCTCACTACAACCCTCTCTTAGAGTGTCATTCTCATGAGTGTGGAAATACATTTAAGACTGTGCACCTATTTCAAAATCATAATAATTAGACAACACTGGCCGCAGGAGCCTCGCGACCGTCTAGTTGGATAACGATATAGATCTATAGTTGAAGTTCAGGGAAATAAAAAAAAATTCTTAGCTTGATTAATCTTTTAGCCTTATGGATAGAGGGAAGTGGTTCTTGAATGATTTAATGGAAATAAAAGTCCTAGTATGGAGCCCCTGTATTTCAATGAGATTTCTTTAAAAGATGTTTAAAATTCTATGCAGTGGTGGCGAAGGAGAAGCTAGCCAATCAGATCCTCCTGCCAATGTTTATTGACCGATCGCCTTGAAAACACACACTTAGAAGAGAACTTTTTGGCTGGTACTTGTTCCTTTGAAGTTTCGTGAAATTCTGTGTAACAGTTGCAGGGGAAACGGGGGGGGGGTTTGATGTTTTAAAAACACGATTAGTGTGCTATATGTTATTGACATAGCAGTAATTCACGTTCATGAGTTTCCTACAGTAACAGTGTTTACGAAAACAACGTTTTTTCCTCTCCATGTGCATGAAAAACCTTACTTTAATCAGCATCATGTACTATATTATGTGTTATCATCAATACACATTTTACGCAAGTAATTATTGGACATACTGACGAAATAGGATACATTCAACCAGGTTTGTCGATTTAACGGATGTACACCGTAACACACAAATTCTATCTACAGTCATTTGGGAGGGTATTATGTTGCATTCGTCTTTGTGGTGACATTGCCGTACCGACAATGCCCCTCTGTGTGAAGCCGCATAGCCTCTCTGTGCTGGAGACAACAGAGAAAAAGAAGTGTTCCTTCTCTCTATTCACTTCAGCACAAATTTCTATCGTCTTAGAGGCGAGACTGAGGTCCAGATACAGCACTGCATTTATGTGTCATCGAGATATAGCTTAATTTAGGATGCATTTTTCTTTCGAACCGAAACCCCATGTCACACGTGATACCGAAACCCCATGTTACACATGGAGTTTCTTGATATGATTTCAATATTCAAAGCATTTAAGGAGAGTTTTTGTATTCATAATGTTTGAAATATGTTTATGGTCTTTGTATTCCAACAAACGTGTACAGAAATGCATTGTAATAAGAGATTTTTTTAGTTTTGTGCAGAGACATTTTCCAGACGCCGATACTGTACCGGAGTGTTTGAAGTATCTGAGACTATTTGAACTGCTTCAACGACATCAATAGGTCACTATATAATCCTGTCCTTCTGTGCACTATACTTTATCATTGTAAAACGGATAGAAATGAAGAAAACTTAATTTCTACTTACAATTGTTGTCTGATCTCCGCTTCAAAACCGAAACCCCTGTTGACACATAGCCGAAACCCCCTGTGTGCGCTCTAACAGGGTGAGGTACCTATCGCGGGTGCAAAACCAACACTTTCATGGTTCGCTGCTCCCATCACTATGGTCACGGGTTAGGGACTTGCTATCTACCGAAGTCTAGATTCACTGTGTATAGCCGTACACCGGATATTGGTACTATTTGTCGGCGTATTGGTACTACCGAGGCGGTAAACAAGTATGACATAGGTATTACCTTTAGCATTTGACAATGATTTGTGAAATAAATATGATCTTATATGGAGTGAACTTCAAGCAAATAATTCTGTGATGGTAAACTCAACATCGAAACCCTCAAAACATAGGATTTGATCGGACGATAATAGTAAAATAACACAAAATGGGGTACCTAGTACACATAATATTGCACATGTATGAAGTTTATATTCTTTTTAACGAAAGAAAGTACTATTGCAGATCATGATTCTGTGCACAGTCTATGTAGAAGTTCATAACTATTTAATATTAATCAAGGGTAATGTAGAAATTGCATCTATATTTTACATACGAGCTCAACAAAGAAATTGTTTGTGTACGGCATGTTATTAGCTAACTGTACGGCGTGTTGAAAAACAGGTACTAGGATTCCTTACAGATAAAATCCTCAAGCTAAAGACTCATGCAGATAAACTTAATAGTTTTAAATTTTTTTCTTTCTTTAAAGATGTATATACATATGCGTATGAATGCTATAAACAAAGCCCCAAAACCACGTGAGCCTCGAGTACTCGTAAGATATTACGTACACTTGTCTCGAGAAATTGCCATCTGAATAATTTGCATGGTCATCTTCATGTTGACCCAATATTTTGTCGGAAGATATTTCATCTACCAATTTTTTATTGGGGGGGGGGGGATCGAACATAATTTCGGCTTTTGTGTTTGTTAAATTGACTTTCATATCCTGATTCGAAGCAGACTCGACAAGTTTCAACAAAAAGCCATCATTGCCTATATTTCGCGTCGACGAGGTGATTTATCGACGAAGCGCGATGCCTTGTTAGTTTTGAACTTGACTTTCATTTACTGATTCGAAGCAGACTCGACAAGTTTCAACAAACAGCCATCATTTGATATATTTTTTTCCAAAACAATGACCCCCCCCCCCCCAAGAAAAACTGAAAAAAAAGAATGCATTGAAACATTTAATATTTATAAGTACTACAAATTTTTTCGACATCCTCTACTGGGCAGATGGACAACATGGACAAGTTACATTATACTTAAAATTGACAAAAGGAAAAAAGTATTCTCGTCCGGGATTCGAACCCACTCGGAAAGGTGTAAAATAAAATTCAGATGCAAATGTGATAACCACTGCACCACAGAGATTCTTCACGTGCACATACATGTGTATTTTACAGTCAGATTTAAAACTTACAAAAATCTGATGCATACAAAATCAAATATTTACTTATTACTTCATAATATTTTTCAAATATTTATACAGCCAATCTACTTCTGTCCTCTCGTGCGATAATATAATTACTTTTCGAACAATACTGTAGTAGAATTTAAAAGAAATTTCTAACGACAGGGGATGTTTCAAAGTTCATTTCAAGGAACGGGCACATGCGGTCGCGCGAAGCGCCATCTGGTATGATCAAAATTGAAGTTAGCATTGACGAAGCAATAACAGCATTAAGACGAAAGGATAATGGCAGAAAGAAGGATGTCATAACGCATGGTATAATGACAGTTATACATTGACGAAGGACAAATGTAAAATGCAGGGAAGCAAAATCACACAAAGAAGAAAGATAAAGTCAATTTGAAATGAAAGCAAGACAAATGAAATAGAATAATCAAACATTGAATGAAGCAACATATCATGAAGCATGTAAGCTCTTGACCCTAATCCCCCTCCATAAAAATGAGCATTTCTGACAAAGTCCGAAAAGATGTCATAAACACGTCAAAAATTAAACATCGGGCTGAAACCAAAACAACAACACTTGTTAAGACATCCTTCTAGATCGTCCAGATGCTTTCGATTTGTCGATATGTACTTCTGTTATGAAGAAGAAGTTTGTCAAAGGAGGGTACCCCCGTGACCTGGCGCCACCTAATGACGGAACCGGACGAAAAAAAACAAAACAAAAAACAAAACAAAACAAAGCTTGTAGGGGACCATGAGTACTTCATTTCTACCAAGCTTTATTAAAATCCCTTCCGTGGTTCTGTTCCAGTTTGTATGAAAATACCCCCCTCCCTCTCTTTCTTCACATAAGAAAAAAAAATCATGAAAAAAAAAATTCAATCAAAATCCATATGAAACAATTTAATCTTATGTCGTATTTGGACACCCCCCCCCGAGATTTGTCAGAGGTTGGGACCATATGGTCCGTGGACCCCACCTCTGGCAAATCTCAGGGGGGGGGGGGGGGGTCCGGACCTCCGGTTCCCCCCCCCCCCCCCCTTCTGGATCCGTGCATGGTAGAAACAATAAAATTAGCATATTGGGGTTCTTGTCCTGCTGTGAGTACCAATGTTTTATGAATACATTCACACCCTTGAACTCTTTCGTAACAAAAATGTGTAAAGACAGATGATGGATCAAATGACGGACAGGTACACATAGTAGGTGGATTGTCATCTTCGTTCCATAAGCCCCGAAATTGCTTTGCAACTCCGACTCCAAAAGCAAGTCACCGTACACTACCTATTTCAACATGCCGTACAGTAAATTCTTTTTCGTCCAGCAATATGCCGTACACCTGGCGTGTATCTTTTTGGGAAAAATACACGTTGTTCTTAGTAAGATCTTTACAAATCCATGAAATCATGATACAGTGATCAAATCGTAAAACGTAGATATATTGCAAGTCTAGAAAAAAGTGAATTTATGCGAATTTAGATCCAAATAAAGTTCTCAGTATGGGAAATTTTACGGTACTAGGTAATGCATTTTGCTTTTAAAAGTTAAAAAATCTTCTTCTTAGACATATCTTACTCATATAAGTTCAAGGATGACTTTCTGTAGTAATGCATTATACAGTTGCTTTTGAAGGGAGCTGCCAGATTTAAATAAAAAACGATGTTAGAGAGGGACACTCGCACCTCATTTGTTAAAATCTCTTGCCTCAGTAGTACCAATACGCCGACAAATAGTACCAATATCCGGTGTCGGCTATACACAGTGAGATTATAGATGTAAACAATTCGGAAAGGAGAGAAAGGGCGGGGGCTATAGCGGTTTCAAAGATTTCTACTTTGAAGATTTTTTTTTCTGATTTTAATTAAAACACGTATTATTTTAACCGCCTATACCAGTCAGGGGCATCACTGATTTCAGTACTCTTTCAGAAATTACTAATATCAGTAATTAGGTCTTCCGACTTCCGTCGGAAGACCTATTGTTTTCGTAACCGTGGAAAATTGGATCAGCGATTTCTCAAGAACCCTGTAAGCTAGGACAATGAAAGTTCTCCAACGTTACGTTTGGAGTAAAAGCTAGATTGGTCTTTTTTATTTTTGGTCTCTGTTATTTTTTTTATCATGTTTTTTAGTAGATTCAAATATTTGACGGGAGCGTCGAATTACTCAAAAGGACCGAAAATTTCATGTTTTGCTATTTGTAAGCTTAAATATCTCGTATTTTGCTATCTACAATTTCCATTCTTTTTGAAAGTCGACAGCCATGCAAGATATGAAATGCTAGATGCACACTGTAACGATTTATTACGATGACGTCCTTCACCGTCCTTCATATTTCCAAATTCAGAAGTTCATAGGAGGAAGACACTTTTTTGCTTATAATAGTAAACAAAAATTAAGCTTATGAAGTTTCCTAAAAAATTCAATATTATCATTTTTTATCCATATATCTGTCTTATTAAGTCTTTCTGATTTTCCTATCTCTTACTGTTGAAAAGATATGAGCATCGAAATTTTGAGTTGGGTATTTCGATACACCTTCACGCCAACAGATCGGGCGCACACTAAAATTGGTAGTCCAAGTCCGACTCGAGAAAAGCAGTGTTGAGATTTTCAAATTCCGATTTCACGGCAATGATGAATATGCATTTCATAAATACATTTCGATATACACAATTTGATTTTAAAACAGTTGATTAATTTAGAAGAGATCAGCTACAAACCAGAATTTACACACAAAAAGTGGTAGTTTGATTCCGATTTCTAACCTACAAACCTGTTTCTAAACTTCAATAACTATATTTTGAACATCAAGTTTAATTTCTAATTCTAGCAAACGTTCGAACATAATTTTCGGTTGGTTTATTTACAAATTGATGAACAATTTCTCCAACATTCTTCCCTCCCCTCGTTTTTCGAAAACATTTCTGTTTATATTGAACGATGTCGCCATGATGGAAATTCAAAATAAACTTTGAAAAAAGGGAAGGGGGGGGGGGGTCCAAATTTGAACCTGCACAGCGAGAACCTCATGGTATTTATATATATATATTGAACGTAACTTGTTATTACCATTTCTCTTCTCAAGAAAATTGGTTCTACAGCTACGAGCTCGCCTTTTTTATGGGGGAAGGGGGCAGAAAGAATTTGCAAAAAAAAATCCCGGCTCTGAAAAATGCTGAAAAAAATATTCCGGCCCAAAGGGCCGGCAATTTTTTTTTTCCGGACCATGCAAAAGTAAGGATTTTTGCTGGCCCTTTGTGCCAGACAATTTAAAGTCAAAAAATTAATTAATATAAATACAAACTGTTCACATAGCTGTATCTACCAGAGACCTAATACGCATAGGCAGAAAAATCTAGAAAAGGTTCTATTTAAACATCATACAATCTGTCTGAAATTCGCTAATTGCAAAGAGACATCTGAAGGAACGGTTATTAACTCATACTCTGTAACAGCGGGGAGTTTAACTTACACAGACATTCACAACATTTGACAATTTGTTTAAATCCGGCCCGAAGAACCGGCGAAAATTTTTCTCCGACTCTGGTAATGGCTGAAAAAAAATGGCCTGCTCAGAAAATTGCTGAAAAAATTTTACCGGCTGGCAATAGAATTCCTGCCCCCCCCCCCCCCCCCCCCCAAATCAAATGGTTGCTCACCAACAATTATCGGTTTGAAAATTTAATGTTACTGCTATTTGAAAACTTAAATATATAATATAAATACATGTAATGTGACGTCCTTCATATTTCCAAACCAAAAATTGTATAGGAGGAAGACACTCTCGTTGCAACCGCAACAAGAAACCTTTCTAGTTTTGATTTTGACTTTACTTGCTGCTTTACCTCCATACTTTTTGCGCGCATTCTTATTTCTCGAAATTCATTCCGGCGCATTTTCATTTTATGAGTTCATTGGGTGCAGAATAGAAAGTACTACAAATCCTTGGAATTAGATTTCCCTAAAAAGTGTATTAAAGGCAATTAAATGGACAAACTTTACAATATGACGAGATTCAATCATTTTCTATCATTTTGCAAAATGAATATCTTTGATCGTGTTTAATTAGAAAGGAAATCGAAAAATAAATGATTAGTATCAGTCATTTTCAAAGAGGACTGAAATCTGATGCCCCTGACTGTATACTTTCCAATATTTACTTGGTGAAAAATTGACGCCAACTCAAGCAAATCTTATTAGAATCTTTACAGTTTTGATGTGACAAAAATGTCCTTCTCTA